>CM020024.1:94165421-95572921 GCA_009769605.1 Bucorvus abyssinicus | reverse complement strand
CTCCTGCTCAAACGCCCCTCCCCAGCTTTCTCAGAAGCCCCTTGAAGCACTCAAAGGCTGCACTAAGGTCTCCCCGCAGCCTTCTCTGCTCCACGCTCAACACCCCCAACTCTCTCCCCTGGCCTCCCAGCACAGGGGTTCCACCCTCCCAGCATTGCTGGGGCCTCCTCTGGCCCCACTCCAGCAGCTCCATGTCTCTGCTGTGCTGAGAAGCCCAGAGCTGGACCCAGCCCTGCAGGGGGGTCTCCCCAGAGCATCCCCTCCCTCCACCTGCTGCCCACGCTGCTGGGGATGAGCCCAGCACACGGGTGGCATCTGGGCTGCGAGCACCCGTTGCCAGCTTGGATCCAGCTTTTCACCCCCCAGCACCCCCAGGTCCTTCTCCTGGGGGCTGCTTTCCAGCCCTTCATCCCCAGCCTGGGCTGACACCGGGGGTTGACCATGTGTCCCTGCAGAAAAGAGAGGAAACGTTACAGGGAGCAGAGCAGGACCTTCTCGCTTCAGATACATTAACTGTGTACACACTGCCTGAGCAAACAGAGTCGTGTAAATATTGATGCCTCATATGTGGTCTCAGAGCTGGGTGACCCACAGGGAACGGCTTGTTTGATCCGAGTGGTGTGATTCGCTTTGGGGAAGATGGGGAGGATCCAGCCACATGAAAAAGAAGCTAAAAGCGAATTTGGGATAGAGGCTGGAGGCTCTTTAAAAAAGAAAAACAAAAAAAAAACCACAAAACAAAACAAATCTGAACAGCAACTTAACACCAGAAAAATGAAACCTCCAGCTCAGAAGCGGTATTTTAAAACTCAAATACACTTCAAAGTCTTCTGGCTGTGGGGTCCCAGCACAGCTCACAGCACTTGGTCCTTTTTTCAAGCACAGTCGAGCCTTTGTTTTGTGTTTGTAGAAAAAAAAAGTGACAAACCGCACAGTTTGGAGCGTGCTGGGATTCACTGCACTCCTGCTTGCAGGGATGCTTTTGGAAGGGTACATCTCGCCTGCAGCGTGTTGTGTGTGTGCATGTATGACAAAAGAGAAACATAATTTTCACACTAATTTTGATAATTACCCTTTTTGTACACAGTTCTCCAGGGCTGTTGTCTCTTGGGAGCAGAGGAATTCCCTTGAGTCCATCAGCTGATGGGGGAAGAGACATTTTCACCATCGGCAGCAGCCCCCTTTGGGGAGGATAACCTCATATTTCTCGTTATGAGCCCTTCCCTCACCCCATACCCATAGAATCACAGAATTGTTTTGGTTGGAAAAGCCCTTTCAGATCCTCCAGTCCACCAGTTCCCCCAGCACTGCCAGGTCCCCACTAACCCCTGTCCCTCAGCACCACCTCCGCACAGCTGGGAAACCCCTCCAGGCATGGGCACTCCACCACTGCCCTGGGCAGCCTAGGCCAGGCCTGGAAAACCCCAACAGGGAAGAAATTGCTACTCAGGGACAACCTCAACCTCCCCTGGTCTAACTTGAGGCCATTTCCTCTCGTCCTGGCGCTTGTTCCTGGGGAGAAGAGACCAACCCCCACATTGCTTCAACCTCCTGTTAGGGAGTTGTCGAGAGCCAGAAGGTCTCCCCGGAGCCTCCTTTGCTCCAGGCTCAGTCCCCCCAGGTCCCTCAGCCGCTCCTCAGTGCACTTGTGCTCCAGACGCTGCACCAGCTCCGTTGCCCTTCTCTGGACACGCTCCAGCCCCTCAAGGTCCTTCTGGAAGTGAGGAGCCAAAACTGAACCCAGGATTTGAGGTTTGGCCTCCCCAGTGTCCCCAGTGCAGGGGGACGATCCTTGCTCTGCTCCTGCTGGCCACACCTGTGCTGATACAAGCTGATATAAGCAAGTTTTTCTCATTTTGAGGGGCTTCTAGCAAAAACCAACCACTTCAGCATCCAGTCGCATTTTGAGGAGAATCCAGAAGATTGTGTAATTATGATAACGATCAGCTTCACTCCCCATTAAAAATCTTGCTCTGTTCAGTAACTACCACTGGGCAAATGCTGTTGTATCCCCCAGCTGCTGGATTTGCTCTGTGCCAGCTCACACATACCTGGCAGCCAAGCAGAATTACACCTTTCTTTACATAAACTAAAAGTTAATTTTCCCCCGAGGTTGAGGCTTTTGCAACCCTTTTGACACCTGCCCTGTTTTGTCTCTCCTGCCTTTACTGTTTCTTCAGCAAAACATCCGTCTGTCCCTCCCCTCCGTGCTGACGCACACCTCCATGGGCACCCAGCGAGCCGGGGGAAAGAATCACCCGGCGGCAGCCCCTGCACAATGAAGTCATGGGCTATATCTGGCCGTGGGTCCCCCCCGTCCTCACCTTCCCCCAATAATACGTTTTGTGATGTGGATTTCTGTCGACAGAGCGAGACGCCCGGCTCTCTCCTTCTGATGAACACGTCCCATGAGGACAATGATGGAGTTCCTGCGAAATTTTTACCGCTGACCTTTTCTCCGCCATGGAGCAGGGAACGCGTCTCCCAGTGAAGGCTGGGGACAGCGGAGAGCATGTTATAATGCTGGAAAATGTGACTCCGTCTTTGTGGAATGCCATTTTTCCCCCCTTTCCTTCCCTTTTCTTCTCCCCTCCCCTTTACAAAAATGCAGTGCTGAAAACTTGAAAATTTAAGGCAAAAAATTGCTGTCTGCTCCACCACCCCCCTTCCCAGCTCCGTCTGAACAAGCAGCCAAGCTGTTAAATGCTTTTACCTGCTGTGTCCGAGTCAAAAGTTAAATAATGTGTGAACGAATGTGGAAGGAAAACAAGAGGCAGAGAGGGAGCACGGGAGAGAGCCCC
Organism: Bucorvus abyssinicus; assembly: GCA_009769605.1. Taxonomy (NCBI): domain Eukaryota; kingdom Metazoa; phylum Chordata; class Aves; order Bucerotiformes; family Bucorvidae; genus Bucorvus; species Bucorvus abyssinicus. Next base: position 95,570,120 of record CM020024.1, on the reverse strand, counting down.
TCGTACAACAAGATAATTGTTACATTATGAGAAACAAATAACACGCTGCTCCTCGCCGGGTCTGTGTCCATGACATCTTGACAGGTACATCTGAAGTTAATTACGTGCCTCTTGCTGTGTTTTGCTCTGCCGCTGAGACCAGATCCTGCAAACGTGCAGCCCAGAGCACCGCGCCCTGGCAGCCAGTGCTTGCTTTTTGGAGGTCAACAGGGTTTGCAACAGGGTCGGTTTGCTCTTCATGGGCCATGGCGGCTACAAAAATGCCTTTGACAAGAGGCCAGGACATCCCAATCAGCCGTGCATGGTGGGTTGGGTGCTGGTGTCATGCCTTTCATGCCCACAAAGAGATGTTCGTGGCTCCTGTTAACAGGAGGGAGGCTTGTATCCGCAGTAGTGTGGCCAGCAGGAGCAGGGAAGTGATTGTCCCCCTGTACTTGGCACTGGTGAGGCCACACCTGGAGTACTGTGTCCAGTTTTGGGCCCCTGACTTCAAGAAGGATGTTGAGGGGATGGAGCGTGTTCAGAGAAGGGCAACGAGGCTGGTGCAGCGTCTAGAGAACAAGTCTTACGAGGGGCGGCTGAGGGAACTGGGGTTGTTTAGCCCGGAGAAAAGGAGGATGAAGGGAGACCTTCTTGCTCTCTACAACTACCTGAAAGGAGACTGTAGAGAGGTGGGGGTCAGTCTGTTCTCCCATGTGCCAAGTGAGAGGACGAGAGGAAATGGCCTCAAGTTGGGCCAGGGGAGATCTAGCTTAGATATCAGGAAGAACTTCTTCACAGAGAGGGTTGTGAAGCATTGGAACAGGCTGCCCAGGGAGGTGGTGGAGTCCCCATCCCTGGGGGTGTTTAAAAAATGTGTAGATGTGGTGCTGAGGGACCTGGTTTAGGGACTGTGGCAGTGCAGGGTGATGAGTTGGACTCCGTGATCTTAAAGGTGTCTTCCAACCAGATGATCCTATGATTCTATGTTTCTATATTGTTTTTGCTAACTAAATAGTGCTGTTGCCATGTCTTTTCTTGCTGGGGCTTGTTTACTGCTCCTTGATGATGAAAAGCTTTTCCTATCTAAGCCAATGTCTTCCTGTTTGTGTACAGATGCTGGTTCAACCCTGCACCCGTCATTGCTGAATCTCCTTCACTGCATCTCAAGTCCAGCACTCCCTCCTTCTGCAAGCCCTCCACCAGATCACCCACCACTACCTTCGTCCCCATGGCGGGGTGTCCTAGGAGTCTATGAATTATTTTTAAGTGCTAGTGGTTGGTTCAGTGTGGTAAATGAAAGGGCTCTTGGTCCCTTCTGGATGTTGATTTATTTCACCTGCATCAACAACCAGATGCCTTTGGTTGCCCTGGGCTGCCTCTGTGTTTAATGGAGAGTTTCTTGGAGAGGAGTTCATCTGTCTTCTCCATGGCTGCGTTTAGAAGAGGTGTGTCAAAGTGTCCCTCTCTCTATAAGAGAAGCTGGCCATGACTCAGATGTCAGGGACATGCTGATGAATGTGTTTGGTCAGGTGTCTCCTGCCCCACAGGCAGAAATGTGTGGTGCACTCAATAAGGATGATAATTCAGTCTCTCCTTTGTTTTTAATGCTTTTATTGTGGTTCATCTTCAAAGAGACAAGGAATTTGTTGAGTGGAAGGGTAATGTGAGTTGTCCTTCAGACCCTTCCCCCAGATCTGCATTTGTCATGCCGGATCTAAATTTCTTAAAGGCACGGAGCAGAGAGAGGAAACTGTACATGCATGGCACAAAAGGGACAACATCTTTTCCCCTGCCCATGTTAGGTGGGGTGAAGAACAGTGCCACCAAGGCTGACCCAGCAAAATGGGTTTTTCTGCATTGCTGACCAGGAGAACACCAGCAGATGAGATTGAGACCATCATGATGGTCCACACTACTCACACCCCTGCTCCATGCCCAGCCTGGAGTGAGCTTATTCAAGAGTCTTCATGGGCAGGGAGTGTGACTCTGAACCTGTTTTGCCCCCCTCCTTCCCATGCATAGACCTACAGCACTATCCCAGCAGGCTTCACACCTTCAAGCATCAGTTTTGTGCTAGAAAACACCACTCTGGTGATCTGCAACACAACCGACGTACTATTTCAGAGAGTTTAACTTGGCCAAAACACACAAAACACATAATAGTTGTTATGTCTTGGGGCCAGAGGGGCAACATGTGAGCTGGGGGAAAGTCGGTACCACGTGCAGAGGAGGGAAACTCTTCAGAAAGGGACAGTGCTGTGTGGACATCCACTGGTCCATACCCCTTGGCCTTAGGGCCAGAGACACTCACTAGGCCTCTGTTATTTGGCAGTATGGGCATGATTTACAAATCCCACTGCTGGAAGCTTCTGTGTCTCTTTACATCATCTTCATCCATACCCCGACATTAACCACAACTCCTTGGGTGAAGAAGTCTGGCTGTGTCCACACCACCACACTATGCATCGTGAAACAGGGATGAAGACTTGCTATCCACAGTTCAAAGACATGTTATTTTGAACTAGCTATAGCCTGGTCCTGTGGACTCACTCTTGGTTGGTGTGTGGTCAGTGCTCCCCTGGAGCACATCTTTGGTTTGGGTTTGTGGTGAGATAGGAGGCCCTCCCCTTGAAGAGATGCGATGGTGAAGAAGACCATGAAAAGCTTTTCTCTCTAAGTCCATGTTCTTTGACTTTTGCTTCATCTTTGAAGTTCCAATAAAACCAGAAACTTGAAAGAAAACCTCAGCTGATAACTTCCCAGAGGCAACTTCACCCTTGCACCCATAGCAAGACCACAGCCTGTTTGCTCGGGGTGCTGTACCTTGCCCTGCTCTTTCACCAATGCTCAGCAGAGTCTCAGCTCCATCTCAAACCCGAAGTCCAGATGATCTTTGTCTGCTCAGAGTTTTGCTTTTTATTTACAGCCTTCTAATAATGACATTACTATTCCCTCATCATCTTCGCCAATGCAAGTGAAAGTCTCCTGTGTCCTTTTCCCCAAGGATGAATTTTGATGACTCGCTTCAGCTATTACTTTAAGGTATGTTATGGATTTAATATGATCAGTGCTTTGTGGTTGAAAAACTCCCACAAAGAAAATAATCAATCGCGAGTAAATAAGCATTGCCACACACTCCACAACAAATTTACAATCTGGATACCCTCAAGACTTCTAAGTAAAGACCACATGTATTTTTTTTTCAAACATTTTATTTGGCAGGTGTTCCTGGAAGACCAGGGCTCAGCGGTGGGATTGGGAACTGACTGAACAAGACCCAGAGCCATGCTGAAGGGATTGCAAGCATTTTTAAGGCTCTTGGAGAAAACACCAAACAAAATAGTTTGAAATCAGGTTGAAGGTACTTTCTCAAGATCTTTTTGTCCCCAGAGGCAAAATATATCACGCAAGACTCTTGTCTTTCTATTGCTCACAGATACAAAGGGAGGTAATTCAATCGACGGTCTCTCCACTGAGCAGACCTGCCTCTAGCCTGCCATGCATTTTTAATATTAGTCCTAAAAACATTCCAGGTACAGTTCTAGATGCTGGAGAGATTTCAGAAATGCTTTTGTGCTGCATGCCAAAATGCTAAAAGCAGGGCTAGATCATGTCATCAGTTTTCAATCAAGCCTCTCTGTGCCTCTTTTTGTAAGTTACTAAAAATGTTACACATAAAATGGTGAGCGAAGACTTTCCATATAGCTTGGAAAATGAGGTTCCTCATTGCAACTGCTGTACGTGGTTTGGGGTGTTCTGCTGAAGGACCTGATCCTGTCCAGTTCATATGGCAGTGGCAAGAAGAGGGGAATAATTTTGCTCAGCCTAATTTGCACATTTGCTCTGTTTTGCACCAAATTTGATCATCATCTTTTACAATTCCATCCCAAGCAGGAAATCTACACTGTGGATCAGTGGCTGCCCTAATTTTTATTGGCAAATCATGTTCTTTATTGGTCAAATTATGAGCTAGCTGGACTTTACAGTCTTTGTGTAATGAAGCCAATATATTACTACCAGGGTGATGTTTTAAATTTAATGTAGCAAAGAACAAATGTAGCTTTCTTCTTGCTTTCCTTCTCTGGCTCTTACTTTCCTTCTCTCTCTCTTTCCTCCTTTCCTTTTTCCTCCTTTTCTTCTTTCTTGTTCTTTTCCCTCCCTCCCTCCCTCCCTCCCTCCCTCCCTCCCTCCCTCCCTCCCTCCCTCCCTCCTTTCCTTCCTTCCTTCCTTCCTTCCTTCCTTCCTTCCTTCCTTCCTTCCTTCCTTCCTTCCTTCCTTCCTTCCTTCCTTCCTTCCTTCCTTCCTTCCTTCCTTCCTATCATTTAGGTTGGAAAAGTCCCTTAATATCATCAAGTCCAACCATTAACCTAAGTCCACCAATAAAACCTGTCCCTTTGGTTTTGGCAGTAGGTCAGTAAATCCAACATGGACACACAGTTACTTTGACAGAAGAGCTTGGTATTAGCAGAAGAAAAGAACCAATACTAGCAAGATGAAGTGTTGTTGCTGGTGCAGCTGTGGTGAGAACTGCATCTCTACCTGGTTTGGTCCCATTTATATGTGAGATGGAGCCCTAAATCCAGAGATCATAGATAAAAAAGTCACTCTGGACTTTTCTGTTTTGTATTTTTTCCTAACCAGAGATCCACGTTTCCAAAAGCATCCTGCAGCACTGGTGATTGTGCCAGTCTGAAATGGGACAGGCTTATTCCCACCCCCTGCAGAGCAGTGTTTGGTAGGGACGGCACTGTCCATCACCTTCAGAGGAAGCAGAGCTGGCTGAGGAAAGTGGAAGAAGGATAAGATGAATCAAAACCTCTGTGGGTAAGGTTTTGTGGCTATGGTCGGATGGTACTAACCATCACCTGAAACACAGCACCTCCCAAACAAACTGCCAACTCTGACCTCAGCTCCAGGGTTCCCGATTGCCCTTTGGACCATCCTGCCTTCCTCCACTGACTATGGAAGATCCAAAGGACCTCAGACAGTTACTATAAGTGCTTAAAATTATCTGGCATGAATAACACTCCTCCCTTTACCTCCTCCTTGGCTCTGTCCAAAGATTTGGAATCAGGATGCAAAGGTCAAGGAGAGGAATAAGAACATAAAGTGAAATCATGGGCTTGGCAACACCCCCTGGTCACTGCTGGAGCAGGAAAGCAGTCCCAGCATCTCCATTTCTGAACCAGGATGAAACCCACCAAATTGCTCAGCAGTGATAAGCTCCAGCAGGACTTTAAGTTTCAATTCCAAAAAGTTAAAGGAAAAAAACCAAGCAGCAGCCCTTTTTGTGATTTTTGGTTTGGGTTTTTTTTTTTTTCAGGATAGGACTGACCACAGCAGTGATACGACGCATGAGAAGAATCAAGCCCCTGGTGCTGCTGGAGGTGGTGTTGGAGCCAGAGGAGCACATCTGGCTTCTCAGTTCCTGAGATGGGTTGGCAACACAAGCAGCAAGAAAGAGCCGGGCTTTATTTGTAAACTACGCAAAGTGACAGCAGTGTCACGGCAGCACAATAAACATCAACTCCCACAACACCAGTTTCACAGTGTCCATCCAGACCAAAGCCTTGCTTTAATATGGCTTGCACATAATCTTCAGTTTGAAATATTTACTTAATTCCTTATTGTTAAAAACCCCAGAGGAAGAATAGGCGAGTCCTAACCTCTCCTGGACCTTAGTTCTGAGCTATTAATCTGTCATGTAAGCTTATTTTATTAATGCTGTTTTCCTGCGGACGATAGGTGGAATACATCATAAGTCACTTACCATCTGCTGTGTAAGTGCCTTGTAAAGTATCTTTCTTCCATAGATTATTGCTTTGATAGATTAGGGGTTTGTACAGCCGTGATAGCTCATCCCATCAACTTTAAGCTCCTAGGAAAGCCTTCACAGCTGGTCAGTGGAAAAGTCTTTAACAGCATCTCGCTGTGCTGCAGCAGGCTAGGAGTGTGCTGTTACACACGCTTTCCAGATGAGGACACAATGTCCCAGCTTTCACAGGATCACAGAGTCACAGACTGGTGGGAGTTGGAAGGGACCTCTGGGGATCATCCAGTCCAACCCCCCTGCTAGAGCAGGGTCACCGCAGCAGGGTGCCCAGAATGGCATCCAGGTGGGTTTGGAATCTGTCCAGAGCAGGAGACTCCACAACTTCTCTGGGCAGCCTGGGCCAGGGCTTCCTCATCCTCACAGCAAAGAAGTTTCTCTTCCTGCTGAGGTGAAACTTTCCGGGTTCGAGTTTGTGCCCATTGCCCCTTGTCCTGGCACTGGGCACCACTGAGAGGAGTCTGGCCCCATCCTCCTGACACCCACCCTTTAGCTCTTGAGCCCATGGAGGATATCCCCTCTCAGGCTGCTCTTTTCCAGCTGAGCAGCTCCAGGGCTCTCAGCCTTTCCTGGGCACAGAGATGCTCCAGCCCCCTCCTGATCCTCACAGCCTCCACTGGATTCTCTGCAGTAGCTCCTTGTCTCTCTTGAATTGGGGATCTCAGAACTGGACACAATACTCCAGAGGTGGCCTTACCAGGGCACAGTAGAGAGGGAGGAGGACTCCCTTGACCTGCTGGCCTTTTGTGCTGCATTGCTTTAAAAGTATTTTCTCTTTCTCCTCCATCCCCTAGGCAATGGGGAGATAAGCAGGTCTAGAAGGGAACAACCTTTTCTCCAGACTGCTTCAGGGATGGATCTGGGACCAGTAGCTTTCCTAGAGGTGCCTTGTAGCATCCCAGCCATCAAGCCTTCTGCTCTGCTCTTTGGAGCTTGAACACTTCTACACCACCAGCTTTTATGGGCAGAGCTGCATCAGTACCATGGGTGACCTCCAGACCATCCCAGAACAACAGCGTCTGTGGGAGCAAAGCTCACCTGCTGAATCCAGAATCCCCCTCATGCTGGTTTACCTGGGTGCTTAAGTATAAAAAATAGGGTTGAGATAAAAAAACAAGAGAGGGAGGCACCACAGCCAAAAGGTGTTATTTCCAGCCTAGAGGAGGTATCTAAACAAAGTGGGCTGAACTGGAAGTGTGCTTCCTACATCCCACCATAACTGCAAGACAGTGTCATTCCCTTTCATTGCACTTTTTTTTTTTTTTTTTTAATTTACAGGGATGGGGAAGCCATGGACAGCTGATACATGAGCGGTTCCCATTTTGCCTTCCCTGATGCCATGTGTCCTACTCATGGCTATCTTTTTTCTCCCAGTAAATCCTTGTCCATGGCATAGCTGCGTCTATGCTGTGCTCAGCTCTATTGAGTCCTCACCTTGGTTTCTCCTTGAGGAGATGACTAAAGATCTTTCTGAGCTGATGGTACATCTGAGCCACTGAATGGATGAGTTTGGTCCCAGGAACCAGCAGTTTCCGGTGGTCTGGAGCTGTTGTCAGACCTGAAAACTGCCTGGACTTAGTTGATCCTTTTGTGAAAACTCAGTCTCTCTGGAGGAGTGCTTGGAAAACAAGGACTCATCAAAGGCCCAATTCAGCAAAACAGAGCAAAAGGGACAAGGTGTTTTTCAGTGACTTATGTCTGGTAAAACTTAATGAGTGTGGGGTTTTGTATGAAAGTATTCATTAAATGCATTAATAAATTCAGTGTGAGAGGCTCAGGAATAGATCAAACATGAGACACCCATGAGGATGGGGAATAAAGATGTCAATCAAAGGAATAAGGCATATCATCCAGTAGTCCAAGAGATGCTGAGGAGACCATGGCAGTTGGGATGTGCCATTGCTCAGCTGGATTTCCTCTGCATCTTGGTCCCCAGATACCCCAAACCAAAGTGGACCACCCTTCCTTGCTGCCCCTAAGGACTAATCTCCCCCGCCTTGGTATGCTCAGCACCCCAAAGCCCTCATCTACCTGAAAGTAGTTCAGCATCCTCAGGGTTAAATAAGATTTGGTATCCAACCAAGACCTGGCAGCTGAATTTCAGCCCAGCATGAGTTTTTACGATCGAATTATAGACCCCAGGAAAAGAAAAAAAATACCCCAAAAAAACCCAGTCCGAGGTTTATAATGGAAATCATGACAGAGCCGTGATTGTAGTAGCAGGAACAGCATCACTGTAACACAGTCGTAAACTGGTACCGTCCTGCGGGGTATTATAAAAGGAAAAAACGGCGTCTGAATTGCACTTGGTACCCCCAAAAGGTCTGTGGAGGTGGGTGCCATGACTGGATGCGAAAAGGGCTACTTGCCAAGATGAACTTTAAAGGATTAAATCTCTCCCCTGGTACAAAACGGCATCCATGGTGTCTCCACAGTCCCGTGTCAAGGGAGGTGAGATGTTGGAGCGGCCTCTGTGTGGGGCTCATGCCAGATCTTTGCACCCCTGAGACGGAGAAAATGAAACGTATCCATTTCCAGGATGGAGGGCTGTCTATGTGGGGGTAAACTCAAATTATACTGGGCAAAGCAATGCTGAATCGCAGCAATTTTTCATAATGTATGTCCAACAAGGTGGAGGTGCTGCCTTTTCCAACAGTTAAATAGGAAAAAAAAAGTAATAAAGCTTCTGGATCTCATCTTTGTTATTATCTGGCCATAAAGGGAGGCAAAGTATTTGTGAGCTGCTTGCAAATCTCAGCTTCTGAACTCCTGCTCTAGATCCTGAGTTTGCGAGGAGTTTGGTCCATCCTCTCCAGGACCTCTTAAAAAACGGAGCAGAAATTATGTTTGGCTCTGGCAGAAAGTGAAAACTGAGAATGATACAATAAAGAAACAATGGTCGCGTTTTATTGCCTTACTCACCCATGGTTTCTTGAGGATGACTTATGGAAGCTTTGATTTACGCTGGTGCAAGCTTTATCTGCTGCTGTCTTGGCCAGCTCATTCTTAATACCGAGACCTATGGGCCTCTGCTGACTTTCTTGGTTAAATAAATTAAAGCAAATATAAACGTTAATGGAAGGCACTTTATTTATGGCTAGAATGGAGCACTGTCTCTTACACTGTGGGTCCAATCCAAAACCCATTAATCCAAAGCTTACTGACTGCAGCAGGCCCTATCTTTGGGCTTGTCCTTCTCACTATGAAAGGGGCGGTTAAAAAATAATTTTAAATGAGATTACATTATCCCACAAAAGCCATTCTGCACAAACCCTTCAACCCTTGGCACCTCCGGGAAGGCAGAGCGTTCTGGATATTTTAGTGGCTGTTGTTTGAAGGCTGAAGATACTCCTCCTGCAGCAATGCCTCCCCCCCTTTCCCTCTCCATGCCAACCATCCCACCCTCTAAATATCTCCTTGTGAAACGTTTTGCAATGCATCAAGTGCCATTTGTGGCCAAACACATTTTTGGCTCTTCTGTATGATACAGAACCTATTTCAAGCTCTTCAGACACTTTCTCAGATTGTTTCTTGCCAAACCTTTATTTATTTGGCCTGGTTGGAAGAGGGCTTTCTGCTGCTTTTATTGTTATTATTATTTTATTGTTATTGTTTATTCAGTGATGCTTTCTGCCACATGTACTTGGATATCTGCTGGCTCGCCGTTCCAGTGTCTGCTTTAATGCATTCTGGTTTGCCCCTATATTTCACCTTCTGCAGTTCAAAAAAATACCCCAAACCACCACAAAACCAAGAAAACAAAATTACCTCCCAACAACAGAAGAACAGTTCTGTGCAGTTTTTGTGCTGAAGAGAAGAAAGGGGCAGCACAAAATGTTAGAATAGTGGAAAATTATAGGAATTGTCCCACAGGATATTAGGATGAGTCAGTAACTGGAGCTGTTGTGTTTTCACATGGAAGTAGCAAGTTCTGGGTTATTCTCGCAGCAGAAAATCTTACTGTTATCACAGCTGTAGGAGGGATGAAAGGAACAGCGAGAAGGAGGATCAGCTCCTCAGTGAAAATGAATTATTATAGTTTATCGAGGCTGTGGCTTTTCGCTCTGATCATGTCTTGTTGATATTAGTAGAGCTTTTCCACCGAGTCAAGTGGGAACTGGATTCAGAAACTGAAAGGCACGGAGAAAGCATTCAGTTAGACCTCCAGCATGGAGAGGGATGGGGAATCTACCCAAAATAGTTACAGCATCAAGCCCCCAGCCTCTGTGTGAGCACAAATGCATCCTTCAGGATGGTATCCAGACTTGTTGTGTTTATAGATACTGTGGTCCTTCCCAACCGTGACGGTCAAAGCACATGCACACTCAGATGCGGTCTCTGTGACTCTGCAGGATTAGGAAGGTGCCAGTCTAACAGGTTGGGATAACTCAGGGAGGCCCAATGCCTTCGTATCCATGTTTAAAAATAAATACTATTTGTATTGCAGCAGCGGTGTTTGGCAGCCATTTGCTTTGTGCCAGGCAGCTTTTGTGCACGTATTAAGAAGGATTTTGTACCCATGACAGTCCACTGACCCCAGGAGAAGGATGGGAGAGGAGAAAAGAGCATTGAAACTGCACACAAACAAGTGGAGAATTGGGGAAGTCCTAAATTGACCCATCCATTTCTGTCCAATATCTGTCATCCCAAACATTTCAAAGGCAACATGTCAACACTGACTCTCAGTACCACCTCCACACCACCGCATGCCTCCAGCAGCTCAGCTGGCAGCAGCTTGGTAAACCTTATGTGTTGTTGAAGCAGGCTCTACCAAATTCATGTACCAGGTCTTATGGCTCAGTCTACAGGCCAGATTTTGGGACTACTTGTGGTTCAGTTGCACTATTTCTTACTGAATTTAGGGTAAGAGCCACATTAGGCAGATGAGGTGGGATGTACCATGAAGGAGCCAGGCTCCCAAGCCCCTGAGCTGATGAAGCAGCACTATAATTCCAGCCGGGCCATGCCAGCATGACCGCTCTCTAGAGGCATCCAGAATTCCCCTTAGACCCCATCTCACAGGGCTTGGTGGGGAAAAGGGATGGAGGTGGGATCAGAACAGAGGATTCTGGATGCTGTCTTCAGGTTTTGTAGCTGCTCTACATGCAGCTCAACGTGGGAAAAGTCTGTCGGTATTTTGCTTTCCTTTTTCACGCACGCCAGCACTGGTGAACTGCAGAGATGTGCCCGTGTAAGGTGGCTCAAACAATACCCCATTTCTCTTCCCCATTACCTCACCTTAATGAACTCCCTAGAATCATCCTGCCAAGCTCCCGACTTTTTGAGCAAACTGACAGATGACTTTCAAATCTGCCTTGCCTCTTGCTGAGGAGAGAGTGAGCTTTGTGAGCATTTACCGGGCAGATTTCCTCAATTAAAATAGCTTCGTGAATATTTGTTCTGTAGATTCCATGCAATTAAGAGAATAAGCGATACATAACACCTTGTGTTTTCCAAGAGCAGGGTGGTGCCCAAGCGATGGCACAGCAATGCTACGAGGAGGCAAAAGGAACAAATGCCTGCCTGTGTTTTAATGCCATCCTGTAATTAACCCTCTGGAATAAAATTTGAGTAACTCGGTGCTAAGTCAGGCCCTGAATCCAACCTCAGAAGTGCTGTACCTTGCTCAGCACCTATTTCCCAAACTTTTTAAGATGGACATATTCCATCACGGAAGAGGAACCAAAGCCTGTAATCAGGTGTTTGTAGGTAAACAGAAAGCCTAACTGAAGCATCAAGGTGAAATCAGAGAAAAATCACGTCAGGATCAGAGAGAAATCAACTCAGGGGGAAAAAATAAATCACGGCTGTTGACAAAAAGGATTAATCTCCAATGTTTTCCTGGCAGTTTTAGATAAGAATAAAACAACCAAGCCTGGGAAAATCAGAGGCCAGGTTTTTGGAAGCTGGGCTCCCAGCAGAGCAAGCAAATGAGAAACTAGCACCCAGAGTTGAGAGAAGAGCCACTGGGGTCCAAACAGGCTGTGGATGCTTGAGAATTAGGCCCTACCTGAGCTATCCAGAGAAGATTCAAATTTACGTCTCCAAGCCAGGGAAGGGGTGAGAGAGATGAATACATGAAATTACTCCTGTGAAATACAAGGAAGTTTTTAGGTAAGAATATAAAAGCATGGCGTTACCTATGGTTTATGATAACATAGAGCAGAGCGTATCTGGGAGATGTTTTCCTTCTCCGAATGGTTCCAGACTGGGTTTCAAAGCATGATACCTTGTCTGGTACCTTTCCAGCTCTTGTCAAGTTAGGTCATAAAGGGATGACTCCATTAATCTGCTTGCTGTCCCCAATCCCCATCAAAAAGCGGCTTTTTCTCACAGATGCGAATGGAAATACTTGGCTAAGATGGGGCAATGTGGGGTGTTTTGGGATCCTTCCCCAGTTGGTTGTGCGTTCTCCACTCAAGGCCATGGCTTGCAACTAACCAAGGTGACCAATGTCCCATCTCAGTTTTGCTTTGTTTTGCCTTCTCTGAAAAATATGTCCTTTCAGCAGAGCAAGTCGTGTCTGGATCTTCAGAAATGTTCAGCCCCTTTGGCCATGGCTGGGCTTGCAGAAGTGCTCAGCTCCCACTTGGGTAACAGAAATCCTGTTTCTGAAGGATGTTCACACAAGCAGCATTGGAATATTTACCCAGGAGGCGTGGCAGCAGGGATGGCTGCCTGGTGTCTTGCAAAAAGTCCACCTTCTTTTCTGCAAGTCAGCCTTGTCCAAAAACCTCTCCAAAAGTCCTTTGGATAACCTGGCTCTAATGCTGCCTTGTATGAGATGGTCCCAAGACCCGCTGAGTCATAGCAAAATCTGGCAAAGCTCTCTCCCAGTCCCTGCTTCCCATCACAGAGTCAGAACGAATGCTGGGATCAGGGACTAGATTAAAAATGGGCAGAAACAGGGAGGTCTCACAAAGGTCTTGCTCACAGATGAGGTGTTTTTCCTCTCAGCCAGCATTTGCGAAGCCGGGACCATGATGGCAGACGCTCCCCTCAACATTTACATTATTCCTCCTATTCTAAAAAGGCATTTTATCCTTTCCAGTTGGTCTCCATCTCTCCACTCTTGCAAATCCGTGTTATTAATTATGCACCCACTGCTAAGCCCCTCTGCGAGGAGGACTCCATCTCCGGCAGCGCAGCAAAGGAGGGGTTACTGGACTTCTATGTAGGGAAAAGAAAGCACACCCCACCCTGAAGGGATCATTCAGCTTTGGAGAGAGGAGCTGACAGCTGGTTTTTATTAGGACAGAGGCCTTTAAAAGGCAGTGCTGGGGTAGGGGTGGGACCTTTAGTCTGGAGGAGAAGTGTGTTCTGCTCAGTCCCTGGGCTAGAAGGTCAGGCTCACAGGGTCTCCAGCCAAATGGCACAGGAGTCAAGAAGCTCTGCTTTGATTTTCCTCTGGCTGGTGATGGGAGCTGGGCTCGTGCAGTGGGACCAGAGATGACCTCTGCTGTGGCTTGGACTGGGCACAGACTGGGCTCTCCTACAGCAGAAGTGATGAGTGATAATATTAAAGACAAGGTGAGGGAGACAAACGCCACTGGACTTAGGGAAAATTAGCAGTGGTTACAGCTATGAATCCTGTCCCTTTACAGGCAACTTAAGCAGGATGTTAGTGCACAAAAATCTCTGTTATTTAAGGGCAGGGTGGGGGGAGAAGAGAGGCAGAATAAAGGCTTCAGACTTGAATTTCACCCTGGAAAATGCTATCATCTTCTGCAAGACATATGGTGGGGGAGAAATCTCAGATTGCTGCAATCTTGCTGATGCCAGAGGGAGAACAAAAGTGGCTTCATCCCCTTTTAAATCTGCCCATGCTACAGGTACGAAGAAGTTTGCATATGGCCTCTGGAAGATCTGGCCTCCATCACCAGGGTTTGGGCACTGCAAGGAGACTGACTGAGCTGGCTTCAGAGCAACATCATGTTAAAAAAATAAATAATCCTTGTACCAGAAGCTGGCTTCCTCTTCCCAAAGATGTGGCATCTCTCCTTGGATGCTGTACAGACCAGGATGGGCCATATTCAGCCTTGTACCCTCAGGCATATCAACATTTGCTATGAAGCCATCTAGAAAAAACACTCCTTAAGTACATGCCCTATTCTTGATTTAATTTGAAGGAACCTCAGTTACTGAGTCCTTACTTTTATACATGCTCCTGCTTTTCAGCATTTTGCAGGAGATTTTAACATTAATCCTTGTTTCTTCTCCTTATCAGAAGAAAAATCATGTGGATGAACATTCAAAACTCATATGATAATAATTCAGCTTTTTTTTTTTTTTTAGTAGGGGGGAAGAGACTTAAAAAAAAGTCCATATCAGTGTTTGAAATTGAAACTTAAAGACTAAGTGACAAACTTTAGTCTACTTAAACTAATAACTAAAGAGGGTCAAGGGCACAAACCTAGTCACTGACCTATAATTTATTATTAATCAGTGTTGCTTACCAAAAAAACCCCTCTCACCAAAGCCTAGGCAGGACTTGGCGGGTTTAAGAGAGATGTTTCCCCGTGAGGACTGTGGATGTGGTAACCCCAGTCTGGGTGATGGACCTAAGTTTTACATGCCAATTGTGCATCAGGCTGGTAAATGGCCACTAGCCCAAAGTTATTTATATTTGTAGCCGGAGGCCATGTCTGAAGATGCCCAGAATAGTTGTTTAAGGTAGAGGAACGACATCTTGTCGCGGGGCATGCTGACACATGCCCTGACACCTTTCAGCTACGGGTCCCACCTAAATAATTCAAAGAAAACCCCTCCAGAACATTTGTTTTGAGTGTCATGTGCAGAGCACACAGTAATGCGGGGGGTGAAGTGCTGTCCGAACCCCTCTGCGGGTGTGATAGCATTTGTCGCTCAATCATAGCTCACAGCATCTTGAAACTTGCTCATAAAACCGTGATACCACACCCCACGGTATACATAACTATGTCATATTAATAAATATTTGCAGCGTGCCATGACTCAGCAGAACACTGGAGGGATTTTTTTAAATAAAGGAACATGGTCTTCTGCTCCAGGAGAGTTTGCACTCAGATCCTGGTTCTGCATGTGTTTAATGTTATTCTGAGTCATCCATGGAGGGTCTTCTCCTCTTGCAGGGGGAATGGAAAGAGAGGGTGAGGAGACGCATGCGTAAAACTGAATGATAAATGATGCTACGAAATGCTACTTCATGGGTGGACTCAGGGCATTAGTAATGGAATATGCCTTTTTTGGATCTATGGGGTTGGTTGAAATCCAGTGGAGCTCCTCAGCACCTGAACAGTATCCCTCTCTCAACAGCAGCATTACGGTTTATGTAGCATGAGCCTAGTGAGGTCTGCAACAGCTTGAGGACTTTCACAAGGGGTTGCAGGACTTGCTCCCTCTTGCTTCTGAGTCACAGGGACAGATTGGGGCGAGGGGAGTCTCACCTGTGCTGCCTGTGGTGGCTTTGAAGACTCGTGTCTCATCACGTCCATGCTCCTGGTAGAACCTGCGAGGATTTCTTGGCAGATTTGGGGATGGTTTCAAGTTACACCACCTGCTGCAACAGGTGACAACAAAGCCTTATTTTCCAGCCTGGCATCTTTCTGACATGCTAAAAATGTCTTTATAGTGCGCCAAAGATATTTCTGAAGATTAATAAGATGATGATTTTCCAAATGTTTCTTTAAGTCTAATAATTGGGTCAATTAGGAAATGCAATCCAGAAAGTATCATCCAACCACCTCCACTTCTAATAATGGCTGGACACATCCATACCCTATGTAAAGTCTGTCTCTTTACAGGAAGCAAAGCCAAAGAGGGTTGTTTGCTCAACAACCACTGTTTTCTCCTGGGGCTTAAATGCTTTTGGAAAGTCCCAGGTCTGGTTTATTTATTGTCGCACTAGTGTGGCCAGGTCTTGTTTACAAAAACCCTGTGGAAGATGATGAATGAGGTTGTCTTCTGCTGATGAAAGTGGTAATAGCTTTGACCCACAGAAGCAGTAGGAAAGCTAATGATTGCTAAACCTTTTGATTTAGGCCCCTGATTCAGCACTCAGGTCCCACAAAGTAAAACTCCATATACACACTAAGGCAGCTCCCCACCTCCCAAGTGCCCCCAAAGCATCTGTGCTTTGCCACCAGGCCCTCACCCCAATGTGTGCATGAGGAGCAGAAGACAAAGACCTGTGACATTTCAGCAACGGACATGCCCGATTCAGGAAAGCTCTTAAGAGCCACACAGATTAAGAGGACGTCAAAATGCGCTGAAATATTTTGGCATACCAGGGCCTGGGGGCTTTTCTGTGCACAAAATTGTCTCAGCTTAAATGTTTTAGGTGGTTTTAAAGTGCCTAAAGCTCCTCCTGAGTAACTCCCTATATGCATGTGGTTAGTCCAGAGCCTATGTATCCTCTGTCCTTTATGTACACATCCTTTCTCACTAACCTTCTGGTTTCTTACTCTTTCGCCCACCTTTTGACTTCTTTCTCCTATGTCCTTCTGATGAACACCATGGATAAGCAGCTCTCACAAATGCTACAAGGAGTAGATATTGGTGCTCCCAGTGCCATTCTTTAATGATTCCCCAGCATGTTGTCCTGTCGTATGAAACCTTAACAAACTGTTAAGGCTTAAGGCAACCATGCAGATTTGGACCATCTTCTTCTTTTCATATTCCTCCTCCCCACCATAATTTTTTTGGCCATTCAAACCTTGTCGCTGATACTGAGACTGCAAAGGTCTGGTGGTAGGACTTGCCTTGCCGTATTGTGTTTGCACAGCTCCAAGCACAGCAGGTTGCCTACTGCAAAATCACGAGCGTTATAATTACTGCTACTTCCTAATTCTGCTCCTATTGATTAATAAGAACTGCATTTTCCCAATAGCCCTTTGAAAATTAAGGTAATTTAGGAAAAAAAGCTATTCATGCAGAAATCGGGGCATTTGCACGGCAAGATGGACTGAAATAAATATTCCAGGCAATTTCCCCTTGTAAATAAGTCCTCCTTGGAGAACCTTCACTCCCTTCTCGTAGGCGCATGTTTCTGGGCGGCAGTGGGGTGGGAGGGGGCCTGGGGAAATGGGAGTCTCGAGCAGTTTGAGAACTCACGGGCAACTGTTGCACAAAGAAAAATGGACATAGCGTGTGAAGCCGCAGGCAAATGTGGATCTTAAACAAATAATAGAGTGGGCTTTGGGAATTTGGGGGTGTGTGTACAGGGTTCTTTGTAGTTCTCACAGGAAAGCCCATCAGTGACCTGTGTACAGGAACGTGATCTTTCTGGCACAGGGACAAATACATAAAACTATTATCCTATATAAATAGCTGTTCCGAAAACAGACTCCTAGGAAATTTATTCTGAGTCTCTTGTTCCAGGGACTAAAGCATTTATTCTTTTCTTTCCTTTCACCTGAGACCCATGATTAAACTGGGTAATCAAATTGACACTGGTACTTTTGCAACCCGCATCCATTTGTTCACAGTCCACAGCTAACATTGATGGCTTAAACTCAGACTTGTGAGGCTTGAGGTTGAGAAGACTGTTGTAGTTTTCTTTCTTAAGTTTTTTTTTTCCTTAACTCTATTTTCTTTTTCTTTTTTCTTTTTCTTTTTCTTTTTCTTTTTCTTTTTCTTTTTCTTTTTCTTTTTCTTTTTCTTTTTCTTTTTCTTTTTCCTTTTCTTTTTTCTTTTTTCCTTTTCTTTTTTCTTTTTCTTTTTTTCTGTTATCTTTTCTTTTTTCTCTTTTCCTTTTTCTCTTTTCCTTTTCTTTCTCTTTCTTTTTTATTTCTTCCTCTTTCTCTCTCTTTTTCTAGCAAGCAACCACCAAGCCTCCATCTCCGTTACTGACGCAAAAGGAAAAATCAGATCTCAGCATCTGCACTTTCCACTGATTAAAGCCATATCAAAGGAAAGGGCTGAGAACGGGACTCAGCGAGGCAGGACCCGTGCTCGCAGCCCGCTTTAGGACTGCGGGGCAGTGATTTCTTAGTCCCGCAGGAGAAGGAAATCCACCTGACAGCTCCGTGCATGAACAGTATCTTTGTCCTTTAATTGGGAAGTCGCTCGCGCAGCCTAGCAAGCGCTAATCACCCTCCAGAGAGGGAAAGTTTAAAAGTTTCCGGTGAAAACACGAACTGGCTATTTTTGTTGCTAATCATTAACCGCTCATTAGAATAACGTCCTTCACAGCTGCAGCACCAGGTCCCCGCCAGCCCCGGGGGCAGCCCCCGCCCGGCTCCCCCCCACCCCCAGGGTCCCCGCGGAGCTCTGCGAGGGGACGCGCTGGTCCAGCCCCAGCTCCCGAGGGGGATGTCCCGGAGAAGGGGTGGGGTTGGTGGGTGCTGCCGCGGCGGGAGGTGCCGCCCCGTGCCCCGCGGAGCCCCCGCGGAGCCCCGGCCCTGCCCGCGGGGGGATCCGCGGGGCGCGGAACTCTTTGTTATGCTAATCCGAGCTGACATCACGCCGCATATCAAAGGCGAAGGGGCCGCATATAAGGCGGCTCCGCGGGGCCGCCCCGCCAGAGCAGCCCCGGCCCCGCCGCGCCCACGCAGCCGTAGCGGAGGTAAGCGGGGACGGGGACCGGGACTGAGACCGGGGGGGTGTTTGCGAGGCGCTGCCAGGAGCTGCGGGAGGGGTTAGTGCCCGGCGGGGCCCCCTCGAAACGGCGAAGGTGCCGGAGTGGCCAAGAGCAGGGATCTGCGAGGAGAGGGGAGACCCGGGAGGCTCCAAGGGGAAGGAGAGACCCTGCGGGGGATGTAGGGAGAGGGGAGACTTGCAGGCTGCAGGAGAGAGGAGGGGATTCAGGGGGAGATGAGACCCGGTCGGGTGCAGGAGAGAGTGTACTTGGAAGCTTCAAAGGGAGAGGGGAGACTTAAGGGCTGCAGGGGAGAAGGAGACCCAGAGGGTGTGGAGAGACCTGAGACCCGGGGTCTGCAGGGGAGAAGGGGGACCCAAGAGCTGCGAGGGAGACTGGACACTATGGGTGCTAAGTGAGAAGGGGGAGCTGAAAGGGAGAGGGGAGATGGAGAAGGGTATAGAGACACCTAAGATCAGGGGTTGCGAGAGAGAGGAGAGGATGCAGGATGATGCGTTGGAGAGAGGAGCCCGGGAGGCTGCAGGGCAACGGGGACACCCAGGGGTTGCAATGGAGAAGGAGGTGCGGAGGGCTGTAAGGGAGAGGAGACACCCGAGATGTGCAGGGGAGAGGAGAAGCTGCGTGGACAGGGGAGACCCGGAGGCTGGAATCAGCCCCAGCAGCACCCGTTCCCTGTCCCTTCTCCCCATCATCACTGGAGGTCATTTGGGGATGTGTTACCCCTAAACTAATTAAGTGTGCTCCCAGCAAGAGCCACCAGCTGGCAGTGGGCTCAGGTGGCTATCCGTCCTTCTTGGGTGGGAAAGTTGGGAAAATGTGAGGTAGATACTCACATATTTATATATAGTTTGTTTTGCCTATTCCCATCGCGGGGACTGGACTCTCGGAGATGTCCGAAGGGAGCATTCTCTGTGCGCTGACTGCAAACAGCCTTGGGGTGAAGAGAAAAGAGCTTTGAGTTAGAAACAGCTCCGGTTTAAGGCGTCTGCAGGCCACTTGCTGTGGGTTTGATCAGTGACCCAGAGCTCTCCAGAGCTGTAAACATCACGTCTGCCCCTAAGAGTCTCTCTCCCTCCCCTCCCCTTTCAAATTCCTCTTGCAAACGTAACCTGTGCTGGACTGAGTGGAAAAAGGCATTATTACCTCCCCAAGTAACAGGGGTGTGATCACCAGACAAGCTTGCAGCTCTTGGGGTGGGAATGGGGGGGGTTAGATCATTTCTATTCCTCCCCAAGTTGAGGGGAAAAACCCAAACTGTGACTTTTTCAAGGCAAGGGTCAGAGCAGAGGCTGGTGTTTGCTGGTTGGGGTTGGTGAGAGGATTTTAGACCATCTGAGACCTTTTACACTCGATTCTTGTGTTGTTCAGCAATTCACAGGAGGGAGATAAGGGCTCTGAAATATCTAAATGGACACTAAAAGGCATGGATAGGATTAAGGGTTGACGGTTTCCAGTGTGCTTGTGGAGAGGGGGAAGCAAAGAGCTTCCAAAGATGAAAAGATACAGAAATACCTTGAAACAAGGAGTATGCCTGGATGCTCTGCCAGTGGGAGCACTGCCTTCAAGGGACACCTCAACCCCAAATCCGACTGGGCATTAAAGAAAAACAACCCGTGGGGACGAAATCCTGCCTCCCTTGTAGTCAGTTGGAGTTTTGTCTTGGACTTCGAGGGAGCTGGGAACTCACCCCTAGAGGTTATTAAAATCCTTTGTAATAATAGCACTTCTCCAGTAACCCTTTACACCAGGCGCTGGGACAGCCACAAGCAGCCTGAATGGAAAAATACGCTGCAGATGGCAGAGAAAACACCCAGAAATATTTGCTCCCCACCGACCCAATTGCTCCCCAGATGGGGTTATCAAGGCAGAAAGCTGCAGCTGGGGTCAGATGGGATGTGTTTTTCCCAGGGTAAAGGGTTCCCTGAAGCGATGCTGACTGCTCCAGCCATTCCAGATCCCATCCCAAACCCCTTCAAGGAGGTGACATGGGGGGATGCGTGGTCACGGCTTGGGGATGCCGTGTGATGGGCTGTGAGACTCCAGAGGTGCAATGTGGTGGGCAGGATTTTCTGTTTATTTTATTATTGGCTTTGTCATGGGGTGGGAAACCACTGCAAAGACTACAAAGAGCAGCCTGGAGCAGCATCTGAAGAGAATAACTGAAGGGAAACCCATTTACAGCTATTAATACCACAGCTAAAATAAGCAAGTCGTGCCCTGGAGACAGAGAGGACCCCTCTTAAGAGTGTAAATCCTGCAACTGGTTTGTTTATTTGGACTGAAGAAGGGAAAAACAACAACAACAACAAAAGGGGCGGAATGGAGGGGGGTGAGGTGGGGTGGGGGGGTGGTATCCTTGAGAGCTTTTGTCTCCTCTTGGCTGCTCCCAGGAGACAGAAATGTGACTTTACCTTGACGAAGTTGCAGCTCCAGATGCCTGAGGACTTGGAAGAAGGGAGAGGCAGAGTTAATGAAGTGAAAAGGAAAGCAGAAGGGAAAGAGCAAAACACATTTGTTGTAACAGATCAGACCAGAACATCTGCAGGGCATGGGCACCTGCATGGAGTTGGGAAGTGCAGTTTTCACAATTCATCTTTTCTGCAGAAAAAGAGGGGGAAAAAAAGAAATCTGGAGAGAAGGAAAGGAGAGATGAAGAGCTGAAGATTTGGGCTTGTCTAAAGATTTATCTTTCTTTTTACCCCTTTTTCCCAAGCAGTTACACAAACCTTTTGGAGAGGGGAGAGGGGGAAAAAAAGAAGTGAAGCAGTGAATGAAGCCTTGCCATGTGCAGGGTTAAACGCAAACACACAATCAGACCATAATTCAGGGTGTAATTCAAGCCATACGGTTTGTCTGTCTGTTGACTCGAAAGGTTGTATCAAGGCTTGGCAGAGGGAGGGGACTGAGAGGGGATAATCCAAACCTTGTCGTGATTCATAAACCACTCCTTTGCAATTTGGAGAACAGATCTCTCTCTTGCATGACCACTCGCTAAACTTCGGGGTTAACTGTAGCTCGTGCTTTCTCTCCCTCCTTTCAGGTTGTTCACCTCCAAGGCAGAGCAACACCCAAACTGCAGGGAAATACGTTGTGCAGAAAATTAGGAAAACTCCTTTTTTTTTTTTTTCTTTGGAGAAGCTGATTGCCTTCAGCAAGTGGGGGACGGTGGAGGAAAATGAAGCCGAGTCCGCGATTTTTCTTAGCTGTTTTTTTGTCTTTGATTCTGCAGATGGGGCTTTGCTATGGGATAAAATGGATGTAAGTACCTGGTTATCTCTCTGCATTTTTAAAATCTTTGTGGGCATTGCTGGTCTCTTGCTTGTTTTTGCAACTATTTGAGGCACCCTGTGAAGCCATTTAAAGAGCAGCGAGCGCTGCATTTCTCCAGGCATTCATTGATTTCAAGTGTGTGTACTAGGGGCTTGTGCTAACAATATGTCTCCATCTTCTTTCCAGAATATGCATGATTTAGGCTTGCTTTTTCTTCTCCTCATTGATACCAAAGGAAAGGCACACACTTGAACACTCACATGAGCCACTTAATGAAGTTTCTAGCATTAGCTCCTTCCATGCTGGGAAACTCTCCCACCGGGACCGCTGGTCGTGCTGAGTAGGAGCTGAGAGCAGTAGGGACAGCAGTGAAGATAATGCTGCCAATCTCCAACCACAGGGGATGCTTGACAGATAACATGGGTTTTTTGTGGACCTTTTAACCTTTGGATTTCATGAAGGGTGTTAAAAATGAGGTGGGGAGGGGGAGGAGGAGGGTGAAGAAATACCAGGGAGTGTGATCAAGTCTGGATCGAGTTTCCTTGGAGGTAATGTCACCGCAAACAAAGTGAAAACATCACTATCTCATTTCTTTGCTTAAGCAAGCAATCAATTAGTTGCTTCCTGCAAAATAAACAAACAAGCCCCTCTGACACTCATCTGCTTTCATGCCCTCGATGAGTGATCTGTCTCTTCTACTAGGGTTTGAAGTCGTGCACAAAATAAATACAGGTATGTGGGCTAGCCTCAAATGAGCATCTTCCATACAAGAAAAGGCACATTACAACACAATGCCAGGAAGAGTCTGTGGTGTTGGATGTAGTGTGTCCGGGTGAGGATCTTGGAGTTAGGTGGGGAAATTGAGACAAGAAGTTCCTGGTTTGTTCCTCCTTCTGTGCTATGTCTAATTCCCATTCCACTGTCCCAGTCATGGTCATTCAAGGCTCTCCCCATGCCACCCTTTATAAAGGGTCTCTTAAATTTGGACATCTGCCAGTTAGATATCTTGTCGTAGCCAGTGTTTTCACTGCCCTGTACGCGGTGATGGGAAAGAGGACCTTCCAGATGGGGATTCCCCCTCTCCAAAGAGAGACATCCAACCCAAATGTCAAGAGATGTCCTCTGGAGATGCCAGAGAGCTGGCTGAGACCATGCATCCACCTTTTATATCCATAAAGAGAAGCAGGGTGAATCACTCCGAGGGGTGTTTAAATGCACGTGGTCAAGTGGGAGGAATAGTCACCTACTTTAGGACATGCTTCATTTGCTGTCTCCTCCATACTCTAAAAACTACCTTGGAAGTAGAGGAGAATCGGGATTGGATTTGCTTTTCACTGTCTTAGCTTTACACCTTGTAGCAGTCACTGGAGCTAAATTACATAGTTCAGCTCTTTCTTTCTGCCAGCTTCCTCGACTATTTATGCTCTCAGCTCTGCATAGATTCTTGTGCAGGGTGGGCATCTCCTCTCTGCATGAGAAATAGCAACATGCCCACAGGCTGGCAGAGCTTAGACTCCTTTGCCACCTTTATTTCTATGCAGCACAGTAATAAAGCTGTTTTGTGGCACCCTGATGCAGCAGAGCACTTAGGTGCAGACTCATAACTGAGTGGAGGGGCTCTCTTTAGGGTCCTGCTTAAGCAAGGTGCTAAATCCCAAGTGAAAGTCCTGGTTCCTCCAAAGGACAGGGGTGAGATGAGCTTCAGAGGGGATCTGATAGCGCTGTGACAAGCTGTAGACACGAAAAAAGGCTGGAAGGCAGGGAAAGGTCCTTAATAGCTTTGTTGGCAAAAGCAGCCTTTTGGCCAGTAATTGGTTAAGATGCAAGGGTTGTTTTTGGGGATGGGGTGGAGGGGAGAAGGAGTTGGAGGAAAGATACAGGGGTTGCCTCTCCTCCCCTTCAAAGCAGACATATCCCCTCTATCGAAAAGCGAGTGCGGAAGATGAAAGCTGGGATTAGAGTGGCATTTGAAGCATGAACTGCATCCAGATGCACCGCTGGGACTCCCCTGACACCTGTTGAAAACCTGTCCCAGAGCACTTCACATCTGGGATGCTGCCAGCTGGGATTTCACAAAATTACGGGGGTTTTTTTTTCATTTGCTGTTTCTCCTCCCTTCTCCACCTTTGTTTTTCTATGGAAACATGCGACAATTTTCCCACCCTCCCCACCACTCTCTTTTCTCTACTGCAGTGGTGCTGCCATCCTTGGGATTAGGGGACTGGCCTTTGGAAATTGCATGGGTAAACTCTAGCTGAGCAGAGTTTGATGCTATCAAATACCAAGTAAAACCTTGGAGCTGCAATCCCAGCCCCGGACTCTCATGCTGGGTGCTGTACAACGAAACCCTGCCCCTTCCTTCTCATGCTCATGGATGGAGAGGGCTGAAAAAAAGGAGGGGATGAAGAGGGAGGAAAGTGCTATGAGATGTTTTCAGTTGTGGGCTTGTCTCAGCGGTCTGCCTGCTGTGCCGTTGTTGTAGGCATGGTGCCAGAGGTGAGCTTTAAAGAGGATTTTGAAGGGGAGGGGGAAGATAAGGAGGTGGGTTTTACCAGCCTGGGGAAGAGGGAGCGGCTGATATGAAAGGCGATAGGAAATTCAATTTTGATTCAGTGTGTGATGTAATTGCAGAGGAAGGAGGAGAAGAAAAATGCCATTTAGCCATTTCGGACTTCACTGTTACACGAATATCTGCTGTAAATTAGTAAAAGTGGGGAGAAGGTAAAAAAAGAGCTATTTGTTTTATTTTGTTTGGCTTATTTGTATGAGTTCCGTGGTCCAGATCCTCAGCTGTTGTAAATCAGCACTGTGCCCTTCCCTGTCATGGAGGTGTACGCTGACGAGAATCCAGTGCGGTGCGTGGACCATCAGCGTCTCATAAACCTGCTCTTGCTGCTAGAGAAACTTCCTATTTTGGCCTTTTCCATCCGAGCTCCAGGGGAGGTGCTCAGGGATAAAGTCAGGGAACGGACAGACCTTCTTGGGTTTGGCCAAACAGGTTGCTGAAGCAACTTGTTTTGAGTAGAGCTGAAAAAAATAGATGAGCGCTAGAGGGAGCTACAGCCAGATGTGCACACAGCAGAGGTCTGCGGATGTTGGGATATCCAGGCACAGAGCGGCTTTCGAGACACTTCTGCCTCCCCCAGGGCTGGCATCTCCTCTGTCCAGATGCCAAGACACAGGCTGATCTGTCCCTCTGTATTGAGCGCCACCTTCAATGCAAGAGTGATTGTAAGGAAGCCAAATGCAACAAGTGGGTTTTTTTTTTGCGTGGCTTGCAGGATCATCCTGTGACAGCAAGTGGTGGCATTAGGAATCCATCAGTTTAAGGTGGAGCTTGGTCACTTTGGGAAGTCCCTGCCTGTCACTGTTGTGGTGATCTGGCCATGCCCCCTGGAGCCGTCTCTAGCTGACCACCATTCCCAGCTACAAGGTCTGCTTTGCTGTACAATTCCCATGGTCAAATCACAGTCCTTCAGGAGTAAAGGGTGTCTTAACCATCCATTTTGGTGAACCCAGAATGTCCTCTAGCTCACCAACCCCGAGCAGCACTGCAGCCTTTCTGCAGCCAGGAGAAAGCAGGGGAGAAAATAGAAAGATTTTGTGCTTCCAAGCAGTGCCAGCTTCTCTCCTACAGCCCGGGGAGGGGGGGAGCTGGGACATGGGGGCATGGGCGCCTGTGAGGAGACTGTCTGCCTGGCAAGGGGGATGCTAGATGAGCTGCTGTGAAAGGACTGCAGGATGGGGACAGTGGGAGGGGAGCAAGCTGGGGGCAAGGAAGAGGGGGGACAACGGCTTTGAAGTTTGCTCTTCGCTCCGTAGGCAGCTCGGGAAAACTTGACAAAGCTCCATGGCCTTCCTCGGCACTCGGTGAGCCAACTTGCTGCTGGCATCGACTTCAGTCGAGCTTGGGCTGGAAGTCAATGGCCTCGTGCCCACTGCTGCCAGTGCTGGATTTGGCATCATATCTGAAAGCAGCTCTTATTTTAAGCTTTTACTTCAGGGTTGGGTTTTTTTCCCCTGCTCCTCTCCCTCTTCCTCCTCTTTATTTCTTTTTTTTTTTTTCAATCCTATAAATCCTTCTTCTCTGTTTGAAAAGGCTTTGCAGAACCAGTGGAAGCATTTACCAGGGAGACAGTGGCTTTCCCAACGCTCATGGTCACCAGACCAGGACTGATGCAGGGCAAGGTGGCAGGGGTATGGGCTGCTTTTGACTACCAGGAGCTTAGACAAGGTTATTGTAACAGTTTTGCAAGTCTTTTCCGGTTGAAAACCTGAGAAAATGAGGCTCATGCAGATTATAAACCTTGAATGAGATTGAGTGCAAAAAATTCCAGTTTCTGCCTTTCTTTATTAAACTTTACCACACACTTGAATCCCCATAGTCATGTAATTTTGGCTAAATTTTTTTGTTTGACCCATATTCCTGCAAGTTTAAGGGCTTTAAGAATAGGCGTAAAAAAGAGAGAGCGCCTTTGCAGAAAGCAAAGCAGAGAGTTTGGAGCAGAAGTTCATGGTTTCACCAACAGCCCCTCTGTGAAACCTTACTGGGTCATATTACACAAGGGAGGACAGGGAGATGCCCACATCAGAAAGAGAGGAGATCCTTCCACCCTTTAAGGGTGTTTTAAAGGGCACCAAGTGCTTCACTGCTCAAATCAAGGAGTTTTTCTCCCTTTGGCTTGACCAGGAGCAGTGTCCTACTCACAGTGGTCCTTGTAAACCAAATAATGGATGGCTTTCACTTATACCTTACTAGATCTGAAGGTACTTCTTCCAAGATGCTGCTCCTATGAATAGTCTTCTCATGGAGCCCAGATCTGCAGGAGTGGTGCCATACCTCTCAAAGGATCCAACACTGCAGAGCATTCATGTTTTCAAATTAATTTATTAACTGCCTGAGAGAATTAAATGAGAAAAAGAAAGTCATGATCCACCCATGCATCATATTTCCTCTGTAATTACTTTTATGGTTTTCTGTCAGCATCCATAACTTCAATTGAAAGCCTTTGTACACGATATATAAAGCAGGAGGTGTTTGGGTTGGGGCCTGTTTATTTAAAGGGATGGGTCAAATATGTGTATTTAAAAAAAAAAACAACCACCCCTCAGTAGTCTTCAGCTTTCTGGAGAATGAAGGATGAGGCAGGAAAGTCAAGGGAGGAGAGCATGGTGTAAGCTGGAGGAGACAGTGAAAAGCAGCATTTGTAGGGTGGCAGCAGGTAAAATCCCCATGTGATGCTTCTCAGATGAAGGGCATGAGTCCAACAAAAGATGTTTATCAGGGATTTTTTGCCAGATTGAGGACTAAAGGCTGTTCTGCTAACGGTGCCCGTGAGGGCTGCTTTATTCAGTCTGGCTGTGCCCCTTTGGCTCCTGTTTTCTTCCCAGTGCTGGTCATCAATGGAGACTGGGTGGAGATGGAATGGAGTCCCACCACCAAATTCCACTGTGGACAAGACTTTCCTGGGGAAAGGTCATCTCCTTCCTACTGCCCCACGAATGGACTTTGTTCTCCAACAATGTCCTTTGCAGGTGGTGGCCATGCCTCCGTGGTGCAGCCAGAAGCTGGGGAGCAGAGAGTGTTGGTGCCTTTCCATGGGGAGGGTTTAAAGAGACAAGAAGTGGAGAGGACATTTCTGAATGTAGGGCGGGGACTGAGCAAACCTGGGCTGTCAGGGCATGGACTAGATGACCTAATAGGGTTCTCACATTCCTGATCCATGATTTATAAATGCACTTTTCGGTCTCGACAAGTGAATCCAGTAACTGTGAGTTTTCTTTTCCATCTCCATTACCCTTTACTTTTTCCTCCCGACGCTTGGAGATGTTTCCAATTATAGGTTCTCACAAGCAAAGGCATGAAGTTCAGGCCTGGGAGATGTTCAGAAAACACCTTCCTACGTCTTGCATTTTTATTATTGGCGGGCTCCCTGGAGCTCGGCTCATTCGACGAGAAACAGCCATTGCTGCCATATAATGAGTTCTCCCCAATGGGGCCATAGTCCTTCCTCTCTTGACTGTCTGGCAGATATTTTTCCCTCTTCCACAAAGTGAATTTCTTTCTTGTTGCATTATAAATCTGATTCTTTAATGGTGACCGTTTCAGGCCATCTGTAATAACATGGTCTTGTTGTATCACAGCCCCTTTTTTCACAATGGAGTTGAGTTTCGGTCTGAATTCAACTCTCATCCCAACTTGCAGGTGGTTATTTCTTGCTGTTTCTGACTTGTCTGTAAGGGTGAGATGTAGGTACCTCAATGTAGGCTTCCAGGTCCTTTAAAGACGCTGAAGACCTTAGTGGTTAAAAAATGTGGTTCAGGACCTAGGAGATATATGTGTCCTTCTGGAGGACCAGATGAAACACCCCAAGGCCTCTAAAGTGTCACTTGGCACCTCTAATTAGAAAATTGAGCTGGTGCCCCTCTCAGAGACCTGGAACATTCCTCATTTGCCTGAAGCTCAGGCTGTGAAGCTGTCTGAAGCTCTCTCAGTTCATCTGCCTCACCCTGCCTGCTTATTTTGCTGCTGGGACATATTGTGCTGGAGTATTTATCATTTTTACTCCATTAGTGATGAGCTGCTTTGGCCTCTTGCCTGATTTGCTTTTCAGCCCATTCCTGAGAGTTGCTGATAGGCTTTCTGGGATAAGTTTTCACAGGTTTCTGGTGCCAAGTGCTAGACATTGGACTCATCTCACCCAACTCTGTGCTTACGCAGTCCAGATGTCCGTGTCCGAGCTCAGTGCCTGGGTTTCATCTATAGGCAGTGCAGAAAATGAGCACTCCTGGGGCATGGTGTTACCCTACTGTAGATCTCAAAAGCACATTGGGCTAATTACTCCCTAGATGTGGCTTTTTCTTTCCATGGGCTGAAGAAGGACCCTGAAGGACTACTATGAGGTCCACACTGAAAGGTTTGCAGTCAGGTGCCATTCATAGTGTCCAAAGACTCCTCTGCCTTCAAGGACATGATATATCTGAGATACTTGAACACCCAGAATATTGCCAACAGGTTTTGCTTCCACCAGTTCAGATCCAGTACTGGTTCACATCTAAGGCAGGATGAGTTGCTTTCTGGAGGTGCCCCTCTTCAGACAGGGAGTGTGGCATGAGCAACAGCGTGCAGAGCAGGGCAGAATTTCTGACAATTAAATACCCCACTTTTTCCTTTCCCTTGAAATTCAGTGGCCAGATCTGCTTGCTGTATATTTAATGGACCTCTTCAAATATATGTATAATGTATATATTTACATGGCTAACAGAGTGGTGGTTTCCCTTCCAAGTTTGCCACTGATTATCTAGTGCCAGAAATGCCAAACTCCAGCCGCCTGGGAATTTGTCAGCACAGACCTGCTCAGTGCTAACAAGGATCGTAGCTTTTCCCTGCTGGAAGAGTGGTTGGGGTTAGCAGTTACATGCAGCCCAGAGAGAGCTCCAACATACACAGCAGCTGGTTCAAGCCAACCCTGAGGGAGCTGGTTGATCATAGCTGTGTTTGTCTGAGATCCGGAGATCAGAGCTAATACCCCTGATCTTGGTTAGGGTTCAAATTTAGCTCTGTTTCCATCTCGTTTAACTTCTGAAGAACGTGGATGTTACCGTTGTAAAGTGAAATGCACCCAGAAATGTGTCTGCTAATAAGCCAAACTAACCAAGACGGCTGAGGATGAAACTGAGCGGCAACGCAGTTAACAAGGAGAGGAGGAAATATGTGTTAAGGTAGTTGTGTTGCCAGGATCAGATGCCAGTTACTGATGCAGCCAACTAGAAAGTTGTTTTATGGGAATGAATAACATTTATGACTACCCTAAGCGGGTCATAAAGATACAAAGAGTTAGTTACACACCAGCCTCCTGCTGATCACTGTGGGTGCTTGGGGAAGAAGAGCACAGCCCTGTACGACGCATGGCAGCATTTCTTTTTTACCTGGAAATGTTGGCAAATGCATACTAGAAGAGGCAATG
The DNA here is from genome assembly GCA_009769605.1 of Bucorvus abyssinicus. NCBI lineage: Eukaryota > Metazoa > Chordata > Aves > Bucerotiformes > Bucorvidae > Bucorvus > Bucorvus abyssinicus. The sequence goes on along the minus strand of CM020024.1, from coordinate 95,540,494 downwards.
GGGTCTTCGGGGCTTTGATAATTTCTTCCATGGCAACATACGTGCTGGTGCTAGTAGGTCCCTTCTCGGTTTTGACCATGGTGCTCTCTCTGCACACACTCTCATCGTGCTTCTGCACTACCTTTTTGGAGATTAGAGAAACAGAGTTATCTACGTGCAACAGTGATGGAATTGGTGGAGGCCCTTGGCGTTAACTCTAAGAGAAAGCATCTGTTTTGCAAACTTGGTGGCTTTTCCCTAGGCCTTGCAGGGGGTTTTCTCCATAATTAATTACATGACATTTAGCATAATCCGTAGAGAGTGTGTGAGACAGATGCTGAATGCAAAACACTGATAACACCAACTTAGCTTTTTTTTTTTTCCTGAATACCAGAGTCTTGGAAGATGCAGCTTTCTGTTATCATGGAAGTGATGGGTCATTTTTCACTCTGTTGGGAGGTCCGTCCTCTCCATTCTTAAGCAAAAAACCTTCTCATAAGGATTTACACATTCAGTCAGCTTGGCATATACCCCAGGAGCTTTGTCCAGGCTCCCCTAGATGATGGAGGGAAATGCGTGCTTCCAGGTGTTTCTTCCCACTTACCTTAAACACCTACTTTAGATGAGATAAATCACTCTTCATAGCTGCCCATCTTTCTCACCAGCTTAAACTAAGCACCTATGTACAGGTAGCTAAAATTAAGTCAGAGTAACACAGGCCTCCACTGGCCTGGAGGTGGTGGAGAAGTTAATATTGACCTGAAGATTAAGTTTTTTGCAGATTTTAATGCCTTTTTGCATGTGCTTGTCTCCTCAGAGCTTTGTCCAAGACTCCTTCAGCTTTGGCCTTGAATCAAACCCAGCACTGCAAGCAGCTTGAAGGCTTGGTGGTTTCCCAGGTGCAGCTGTGCCGCAGCAACCTGGAGTTAATGCAGACCATTATCCAGGCAGCACGAGAAGTGATAAAGACCTGCCGTAAAACTTTCTCAGACATGCGGTGGAACTGCTCTTCGATTGAGCTGGCTCCTAACTACCTGCTGGACTTAGAGAGAGGTAAACAGCACTGCTGGCTCAGCCAGGGACATGAGTGAGTAGAGTCAGCCAGTGTGCAAGTGTGTGTGCTGGGGCTGGGAAAGGTCTTGCTACTGGGGGGGACAAAGAGAGACTACATAGCCTAGTTGTCCTATTCTCTGAGACCATGTCCATTGTTATAGTGCCAGTCATGCCCAGGAGCTCTCGAGTCTGAGACCTGGTCTCCCACAGCATGCCACCAATCTGGTCTACTCATCTCTTTAGGAGTCATGGTGCATTTGCTCACAGCCCTGAAGCTGCTCTTAAGGGAATGCAGACTCGTCAATCAGCACACGCTAGGTCAGAGCATCCTTGCACACTCGTGCTGAAGTTCTATGGCCTCCCACCAACTTCCCCCAGCTCCATGCATGCCATCTCCATGACCTGCAGACAAGCAGCATCAAACACAGGGGCAACAGGCGAGTCCATGGCGGGGCTTCTTTACATGATCCAAGAGTAGATCACTCCACAATGGACAAGCTGTGTAAGTTCATGGGCCTCCTTGCCCTGCTGGAATGTTGCCTCATGTTGAAGAGCTCGCTTTAAGAGATGTGCTTCAAGTTGGTGATTCCATGGGAGGTCTCAGCTGCAGCGAGCTGGTGTGTTTGCTGCTCTGTGGGTCACAGATCTTGTGGGTTTCTTTTTGGGGAACATTTGTCCCAGGAGGCTGAGCTGGAGTTCTTGTCTCTTCCAGGCACAAGGGAGTCAGCATTTGTGTATGCCCTTTCTGCTGCTGCCATCAGCCACACCATTGCCAGAGCCTGCACCACCGGGGACCTCCCTGGCTGTTCCTGTGGTCCCATCCCAGGTGAGACACCTGGACCTGGGTATCGATGGGGAGGATGTGCAGACAACCTCAACTATGGTCTTATCATGGGGTCCAAATTTTCAGATGCTCCCATGAAGATGAAAAAATCAGGATCACAAGCCAATAAACTGATGCATCTGCACAACAGTGAAGTAGGGAGACAGGTAACAAATCCACGAGAGTTATTGTAATTGTACAATCATCTGTAGTGGTTGGTTGCTCTGCCAGATTCAGTGTCTCTCTCAGCCAGCAAAAGGAGCAGGTTTCTCCCAGATTGTTCTGAACTCCTTTGGCCTGCTGAAGCCTGTGGTTATATAACTCACGCTGGGACTTAGTTGGTCCTGAATGCTATCATCAAACCTATATGACTGTGGGTGGGATGTCTCATTGCCACCCTTTCCACAGCCAAGGATGGCTCTGGCTTGCTTACCCCAGGAGGTGTGGTGGGGATGGGTCCTGTCGTGCTCTGCCAAGGGCGTTGCACAGGCGAAGTGCTGTGTAAGCGTGGAAGATTATCATCTGCCAGACGTGTCCAGCAGCAGCTGCCTCCCAGCCATCCCTGCAGCCAGAAGAGCTGTTTTTTCTTTCAAACTGCTTCACTAGTGATTGTTCCCGTATCTGGCAGAAGCTGCTTTTAACAGCTTGCATCCAGTGGTGGGATAATTCTTACCATATGCAGGGCTTGGTGTGCACTGAGGTGCAAATCCTTCTCACAGCCCTCCATGCAGCTGGAGAAGTGGATGGGGGACTGTAAAGCTGAACCCCGCACCCGTCTCTGGGGCTGCAGTGGTTCCCTAAGCTGGTCCTACCACACAGTTTGGTCATTCCAGGGCTGCCTGCACTCGGGTGCTGGAGCGGATAAAACTTGGAGCATGTTGAGCTCATTGGCAGCTTACTGCATAGCTACAGGCTGAACTCACCTTTGCAGAGCACAACCATGCCGAGCTTGTCTCCTCTGGGTGTTTTTCTCTACCATTCCCACTCTATCTTGTTGGTTTCGGTGTTTTTTTAATTATTATTTTCGTAATATCTTGAGGTTTTGTTTTAATTGCAGTGGGCATATTTTTGTTTGGGACATAGTGTTTGCCACGGCTGGTGCATTCAGCCCTTCCTGGCAGCATCCTGCCGTGTTCCACAGAAGTGAGACTAGTGCGGAACTAAAGTAAAAGGCTCTTTTGGCCCCATGGCCAGCAGAAAGGCAGAATGAGGGTGCCCTGAATTCCTCAGAGCCTTGACATCTCTGTTATCCAAAGCCCAAAGCTGCTGGGGGCAGAAATGCATGTTAATTACCTATTTATGGATTGTTTTGATTTTCAGCTCGTTAGGAACTGAGAGGGTGGAAATGCAGCCCTATGTAGATATCTGATCAAAGTTCAAAATACTCTGCTCTCTGCTGGCTGCACAGGCGCCTTGGTGAAAGTAGTCCTGGGCTGATAGTGATCACCAAGGAGCTGTGGGATCTCATTCCCTTTGCACAGTAGTTACTCTACAGTGACTGTGCAGAGCAGCAGCCCTTTTCTGTAGCAGTCCTTGTTAAAAAAGTGCCTTCTTTAGCAAGCTTGTGGGATGTTTGGAGGTGAGAGAAGGGCATTCCCTAACTCCTGCATTCCTTTTTGCAGGTCTTGAAAGCCTCTCTTGAAATGAAATGTAAGTGCCATGGAGTTTCTGGGTCATGCTCAATCAAGACCTGTTGGAAAGGCCTTCAAGAGCTGCGAGACATTGCACTGGACCTCAAAAACAAATATTTATCAGCCACCAAGGTTGTTCACCGGCCCATGGGCACACGGAAATACCTTGTGCCAAAGGATATTGATATCAGGCCGGTTAAAGAGACGGAGCTGATTTACCTGCAGAGCTCGCCTGATTTCTGCATGAAGAATGAAAAAGTGGGGTCACATGGGACCCAGGACAGGTGAGGGTTTCGGCAGCGGGTGCTGACTGCACTCTGAGTCCCAGAGAGGGAAGAGGAAGAGGGGAACATGTATGAGTAAGAGGCAAATAACTGGGGAGGTAGCACATGCATGCAGGTAAAGGACCTCCCTAACATACAGTATGGTCTACAGGTGCCTCAGCCTATTAGCGGTGGCTGCGGCCACGACAGGGCTGCAGACACCTCCTGCATTATACAGGCAGACACAAAATCCCCCAGACAGCTCAACTCCTCAGTCAAGCATTTGCTTGATACTGTGCTGAGTCTTCTAAGTCATTTCTTGCAGTCACTGCTGATGTGATGAGTTGTTATTCTACTGTAAGGCTCCTCTAACCAGTGTTAACCCAGTTAGGACCAATGCTCCCAGGCAGCCTTAAAAAAGCCCTGAAAATGACAAAAGTGATTTTTTTAGGATTTTTCTTGTGCTGCATTTTAAAAATCCAAGTGTGTCCGTATTGCTCATGTCTCCACAGAGAAATTTCTTGATCCCATTAATATTAGCGATTTAAGGTCATGATACCCAGCCTCTACTGGGCACAGCGCTGTCCCTTTCACAGGCAGAAGACATGTCTCTTCCTGTCATCGGTTTAATTAACTCCAAGACAAACTAGTTCTGTATTTCAGCAGTCTGAGTATCTTTAGGTGGGCAGCAGACCCCTCAACAGCCAAATAATTTTGTATTTCCAGAATTTTGAAGAATTCCCAGATTTTTTTTGTTAGGTGGCTGCAATGGCTGGATTTCAAGCTGTCTCAGATAGTTCCTATCAGCTGGCTTGGCTTTCTTCAGATAGTTCTCATAATTATTCTTTGCTCTTTGTGTTGGTTTGTGGTGGAGACTCAAGACAGTGCAGCTGCAAGGAGCATGGCCTGCCCTTTTGTGGGGTGTCTTCATTTTAATTCTTGTTGGGCATAAGTGGTATTTGGACCATTTTGATTCAGTGGAGAGAAGATTTTGCTGTAATAGAAATGAAGTAAATGACCCTAATGCAGAAAGGATGCTCTTTGGATACCTTTGATTCATACAAAGTATTTGGTGAGGGGACCAAAGCTATCCCTTGGCAATGGCCATTTAATCTGGAACTGCAACTATGTAGACAATAAATCAGCATTTACCTGGTGGAACTGATCAGTAGATCATGACAGTTGAGTAAGACAAGTGTGTCCTTTATGTCCTCTGATGTTTTGTGGCAGTTTCAGTTTTGTGTCCTCCAGTACCAGTGGCTGGATGTCTCTACGACAGCGCTTATCTGGCAGCTTTGAGGTGGGAACAACAGGACCTTCGTGGGCATCCCAGTGGTGGAGCAGTAATTAGCAAGTGAAGATGTTTATAAGTCACTGAGGATTGTAGGAGAAAAGCATGTTTTGCAACTGGTTTCTGAGGGGAAAATGTCATTTGAGTGGAAGTAATGGTTTTTCTGGATTTTGACAAATTAGTATCTTGAAAAAGACCTCTTTGTTGTGCCACTCTGTTTTGCAATGAAAAAAAAAATGTGGAGGTTATTTGAAAGTTTTAGAAATTGCCTGAAATAAACAGGTTTTGTCAAAACCAAACTGAATCCACTAGGGATTTGTCAAGTAAAACATTTTTCATGAGCTGAAATCCTTTCAAGGGCGAGGGAGGTGTGACTTCTTCATCTAATTCCATTTCACAGCGGATTTTATCTTTTTATCCCAGCTGGGGATGAAAAATATGTCAAGGTCTTGAATGATTTTTTTTTTTTCTTCCGAAGATAGGAAAATGTGTATTGCAGGCGTCTGTTTATCCTGAGCTGGGCGACAGCAGTGATTGTGAGCCTGCCAGGCAACGGTCTGTGGGAAGTGAGATTGAGTGAGGATTTAGAGGACCAAGATATTAAGGCAGGAGTGGTTGACTTTCAAAAGGAACCTGTCAAGAAATACTCCTTATTCTCGGATGTGCAAGATGGTGATGGCTGTGGGAGGGGAAGAGGGCGAGATAGTCTTGTGTTGAGCTGCAGGTGTCTCTCAGGCCAAGTTTTTAGGTCAAGTGTATATACCTGATTTTCATCTCGACCCATCTGCCAGCTCTTGAGAAGTTGCCTGGTGTCTCAAAATTGGCACGTATAACACAAGCTATAGCAGCCCCTTTTCTGCATTAAATTAGCAGAGGAAATAAGTGTAAAATTCACACAATGTGTTTGCAGATTTGTCCTTTCTTCTCAGAGAGAAGCAGGGAAAGGGAGGGGAGCTTCCCTAACCTCCTCCTCCCATGGATGCCTTTTTCCCTTCTCAATTTTTCTCTCCCGGAGAGGACATCTAAATGTATTTTAAACACTGTGGCTCAGTTCCAGCCTGCCGTGGGGCAAGATAGCGCCTAATGACAGGGATGAGGGAGAAGGAACACAAAAGGGATGCTGTTGGAGAGGGCAGGGAAGAATGTGGTCCATGCTTACTACTCAAAGATATAAAAATGCTCGCATGGAAATAGCCCAAACAGGTTTTTATTTTATAGGGCAAATCCCGAAGGCATCTTAATATTTTATTCTTGGGCGCATCAAGATTTTCTGGAGGAAGATCCCTCTGTTTCCTACTAGGCTAATTTTATGGTCTTTTATGACAAATGCAATCAAAAAGGGATTTTTAGTGGTGGTTCCTCATTTCGTTTTCTCTCTTATTGCACCACCTTCCTGTTCTCTCTTTGGTCTTTTTCTGGCCATGAACATGGATTCAGGGATCAGCCCGTGGGGTGTTGCAGTGCAGACCCTTATCATCACAGTCCAGGAGACTTCAATACAGGCATCACCAGCATCTTTCCAGCCCCTCTTTCTGCCTCCAAAGAGGTGCAGAAGGGAAGGGACCCCATTAACAACCCTTTTTCCTGTCACTGGATTAAAAAATTCAGATTGCTGCATTTTTGTTACAAAAAACCAAATAGTTTTGCATCACATGGAGAAAAACAATCCTCCCCCCCCTTCCTCTCACCCAGGTCTGGTGCTTGCTCAGAGCATACTGGAGGCAGGACAGAGGGTGATGGCTAAATTGCGACACCTTGGACGTGTTGGGTTTCAATGTGTGCTGTAGGGAACAGCCCTGCATCGGCAGGTGGCTGGGAGGGATAAGCTAATCGGTGGCTTCCATCTCCCTAATTATCCCTCACATTATTCAGACTTATTGTGTGTTTTTCAGGCAGAAAAGGGAACTGAATTACCTTGTAGTGGAAGCATGTGAAAATCCACTCAGGAAACATGCACCCTCTTACCCAAAAGCCTTTCAGAGCTCTTTGCTGAAAGGATTTCAAAGTCTTCTTCGGAACAAGCCTGAAATGTTTTCTAAGACACCTTGGCATTTCATAGTTTGTTGAAATTAGAAGTGGTTTGGAAATCTGAACGCCTCCAAGTGCTTGGGGTGTATCCAGATTTCAATGTCAGCGAGCTGAACCCAAACCTGAGATTTGAAACCTCTTTGAAGTGCTCAAAATCTGATTAAGGAGCTGAGTTTTGCAGCTGGTGTCCAAGGCTCCTGCAAACAGGCTTGCTGTAACCGCAGCCCTCGTTGACTCCAGCCAAGCTCCCTGTGCATATATACCACCATCACGCTTTCATAGCCAATAAAAAATGGCCTGGAGAAAAATCTCATAGAAGCTGATCTGTGGAGCAGCAAATGGATTGTACAACTTTCAATACAACGAATTGACCACCGGGGAAAAATGTACATGTTCCCATTTCAGAGCTTCATTGGACAAAAGCACCCTGCAGCTCATCTTTTAATAAGGTAGTTCAGTTTCTGCTGCCTGAAAAAATCATTATCAACTTTCAGTAAATGATAAATATTAGCAGATTATAAAATTGAGATCTCGTTTGTGAGAAAAGAAGCAAAAGTATTAACCTTCATTATCAGTAGGGTGCTATGTGTCACATTTCAAAGGCTGTTTAAGGTCCCTTAAGGAATCCAAAGGAAGGGAAATTCTGCCATGCATGCAAAGGCCTCCAGCCCCTGAAGCCTTGCAGAGATAACCGAGCTGTTTATTACTGATCTTTCCCAGAGCAGTCTTGGAGCCAAGTGAATGCTTTTCCATCCTTGCTGAAGACGGGAAGAAGCTCTCCTATGCTGAAGGAGTCAGATTGCAGTGTTGCACTGCAGATAAGCGGAGTTGATCAACCACCACTCCTTCACTGACTCACTTTGGCAACAAATGTGATCATTCTTTGGTGGTTGCTCCTTGCTCATGTGTTCGTTCTTCTCTACAATACAAAATAGTAGTCTTAAGTGTCTCCCAAGGTGTCTCAGCCTGGTGTGTTTTCTTGGATAGAAGCGTGCATGAAGTTAGCTGAGTATACATCTGCTACTTGGTGGGGGCTGCAAAGACTTAGCGATTGGTGGTTTCCTCTTTGGTGTCTTGGTGGTCCCAACGTCAGAGCTGCTCAAATGCCACAAAGGAAGGATGCAGCGGTTTTCAGCCCTTGATACCACTTGTTTCCTGGCACCCTGAAAATAGGCTTTGCATTGTGTGATTATGTGGGAATTGAAATTCCTTAGAAGAAGCACCCATATTTAGATGGGAAGGGTGCTAGTTATGGGTAGTGAAAGTTATGGGTAGACAACAGCATTTGGTGTTTGTCCAAATTGTTTTCATGTCCAAATTGTTTTCATGTCCAAAGAAGGGCAACGAAGCTGGTGCAGGGTCTGGAGCACAAGTGCGCTGAGCAGCTGCTGAGGGACCTGGGGGAGTTGAGCCTGGAGCAAAGGAGGCTCAGGGGAGACCTCATTGTTTTCTACATCTCCCTGACAGGAGGTTGGAGCGAGGTGGGTGTTGGCCTCTTCTCCCCAGGAACAAGTGCCAGGATGAGAGGAACTGGCCTCAAGTTGGGCCAGGGGAGGTTGAGGTTGTCCCTGAGGAGCAATTTCTTCCCTGTTGGGGTTGTCCAGGCCTGGTCCAGGCTGCCCAGGGCAGTGTTGGAGTGCCCATGCCTGGAGGGGTTTCCCAGCCGTTTTGATGTGGTGCTGAGGGACAGGGGTGACCTGGCAGTGCTGGGGGAACGGTTGGACTCAAGGAGCTGAAAGGTCTCTTTCAACCAAAATGATTCTGTGATTCTGTGATTGGTTTTTTACAGCCTCTTTTAGTTTCTGTCACTCAGTGAGGGCACAACAAGAAATATGATGAACTTTGGCTTTGGGTATGTTACAATGTCTATAATTATTTAGTATATTTGGGGTGTGTAACCAGGTTTGCCACCTTTTTTTTAAGCAATCCAACAAATGATGAATAACAAAGAGCAAATAATCCTTCTGTGAGTGTCCTTGAAGTTTAAACTGGAGGAGTCAGAAAAACAGGAGCTTTCTGTACCTTCCCCCTGCAACGCTATTTCTTCTCTCCCAGGGCCATGTGCTCATAGCTCATGTCTGTCTTGGTAGTTGGGCCAGCTGCAATTTTTGGAGGGCTTTTTCTCAGTTAATCCCTGGGGAATTTTGAATCTTTCCCTCTTAGAGTGTGAACAGATTTGTGAATTTTTTTTTTTTTTTTTTTTTTTTTTTTTTAAAGAGTAATTTCACACAGTAAAATTGGAGTGGATAGAGAATTCAGGGGGTAAAAAATTGCAGAAAGCTCTCCTAAAATTATTTAGTCCCTCTATATCAAAACAGTGTTGGAATTAGGGAATATCAGGGCTGGGAATGACTTTACATGAAGGCTTTTGAGGAGAAAGACTGAACTAAGACACTTCGGCTGTTACTGATGATGTTTGACTATTCTGGTCTTCAAAAGAGTTCCCCTAAACAAACAGCTCTGGGGCTTTACTGTCCTGAGAGCTATGTTTTTCTTCATCTGAATTCAAACTAATCCTAATCTGACATCAGACTAATAATTTCTTGTCCTCTTTCCTGAGCATATGAAGAACATTTATTCTCTCTCCCTTTTGCAATAATCTTTTATAGATGAGAAGACACCTCTTCTTAGAAGCATCTCTAAATTGGTTCCTTCATCTTTTTCTACTTTCCAAACTGCTCCTCTGACTCTCCTGGGAACATTCTCACATTTATCTGGATCTTTCTCAAAGCTGTTGCTTACTTTGTGTTTTAATCCTCTCTCGCTAAACGCTCTCAGCTCCTTTCACCCCAGTGTTATCCACAAAATTTTAAGCTTGCTCTCTCCTCCTCATTAATGAAAATACAGGCTGGTTCCAGGATCTCCCTTGACAGCTCCTCGCTGACATGTACTATTGATAACTCTCTTTTGTACAGTTGTTCAGTGTCAGTCTCCAGTTATTCCTTGTGGATGAGAAAGCAATTTAAAAGTAGTTAAGATTCTGCCCTCAAAACCTTACATGAAGCTGTGTACTTTGATGTATTTTTAGCAATGTCCATTCAATGTCCACCTCCCTGTCCTGGGGGATTTGAATTATTTTTCTCTTTCTTGCTTTTATATACTGCTGTATGACTTGACATTACTGGAGCAAGGGGAGATAAAGAAATTAATAGGAATTTGATTTAAAAGAGAAAAAATAAATGACTTCTTTACACAGCAGTACTGGCTGCTGGAACTCGTGGCTGCTGGAGTTTGTGGAGGCAGATGGTGTCCCTGAGGTCAGAAAGGGATGAGAGAAATGCATGGCCAAGATGCTCACAAAGGGATACTGAGATGTCTAGGCAGGAACATACCTTCTATCATCCCTAATGCAACAGCCCAGGTGCTGGTGGTGTATGAGAGAAAGGATTGCAAAGAGTGGCTAGATCTGTGTTTTCCTCCCTGAGCAGTGTCTCCCACTGGGAGATGTACTGGGCCAGGCAGGCAGTTGCTGTGACCCACAATTACTTTTCTTATGTACTCATAAACAGCTTCCTTTTATAGATAGGACTGATGGAGTGAGGTCCCAGTGGGCATCTGGCCCATCTCTGTTACCATATGTCATTATTGTGGGTGACACACTACAGAGCTGGCCTCAGATTGGCTCTCAGATGCTAGCTGAGCAACCAAAAAAAGTCTATCCTTACATCTGCTGGTTGGACAGAATTGATATGGAATCTGTGAAGAAATTAAGTGTGATGCCTTCCCATACCTTTTGAAATTAAAATCCCCCAGGAGGTAACTGTGAGATGGATTAGCCTCTCCATCTGGGGAAAGACTCTTAGAAGTTCAGGGATGTCCTTCACCAACTCTGCCAAGTAACCACCCCCCATGATAAGGCTGTATGATGTTTCTGCAAATGAGGGCTGGAAAAGGAAGATTTTAGACAGGCGTATTGAGTGGGATTTGTCCAGACAGCAGAGCTGACTTCCTCCCTTCTTGCATGAAGAAGGAAAAAGCACTGTGGCAATGTGAAAGCCTGTTCCTGAACCAGGACCTTGGCTGGGATTATTCTCAAAACATCGTTTTTCACCAATCTTCGAAGTGCTTCTAGAGGTTACGGTGTTGTGTTAAGATGCAATCGCCTGGCTTCATATTTTCTCTCTGAGGCTCAGGAGAAGGGCATTTCTCTGAGTTGCTGGAATTGTGCTGGATCAGTCCCAAAATAAATGAGATTGAACTTAAGCCATCAGCAGGGAGCCTAGTGAGATTGCAGCCATGGGTTCTGAAATCAGATGCTTGAGGGCAGCTTCTGTGGGTAAACTCCGGTCTTTGGGCTACTTTGTCTTCCTCCACTTGCTTTTTGTATGAGAAACTACCTCTGTTTCAGCTTGTTGAAAGAAAAATAAAGATAATTCATCCAGGCCTATGCTTTAAAATAGAAAACAAAATCTCTGGTTAGTGGCATTGTCAGGAAAGTTTTCCAGAAGCCCATTTAGGTTCAGAATGGAGTCAAAAGCTTTGTCTTGGCTTTTCAACCCATCCATCCAGAATGTCCCCATTCCTTTATCCAAAACTGAGTGAACCTTGGGGATTTTTTAATAAAATTTTAGTTTCTTTTCCTTTCTTTATTTCAGGCTGGGTGGGATAGGGACAGCTGTAGAAAGGCATATCTCCTAGCAGATCCGTTTTTTTTTTTTTTTTCCACAAGCCACGGGAGTGTGTGCAAGGAAAGGAAGATTCTCAGATCCAATACAGCAGGTAGGAGAGTTTTGCTCTCTGTTTAAATGGGGTAAATTTGACTGTTGTGTGCTTTGTGCATTTGAGGAGCGAATGTCCTCAGTGGTGAACTGGACTTAGAATGGACCCATATTCCTTTTCTTGGCCATTTTGATGAGCTTTCAGCATGAGGTGGCACAGATGCACTGCACATCTGTCACCATGCTCCTGCAGACTCGCCTCCCTCCCTAGGTGAACCTCCGGGCAACAACCTTTCCATCCACTGGTACAGCTGAATAAGGTTGTCAAATACCCTCCCCTCTTCTAATGTCAACATGCTTATATTGGAACCTTTACTCCGAATATTTAATGCATTTACTAATACATTTCTGAGGAGTCATTTGGAGGTTTCCTTGTGGAGGGGCCCCAGCTTGCAGGGGCAATAACAACGCCTTTGGTTCAACATTAGGCAAATATGCTCAGTGTGGTTGCAGACTTCAGCTTCAGTAGAGGCTTTCAAAGGTTTGTAAATATTTATACACACTCCCGAATGAGGGGGAGCGGTGGCGGGGGTGGGGGTGGGGGGAGGGGGGGCGGCCTTTAAACACTGAACCTGGTGAGGAATGTAAGTCAGAAATAACAAACTGGAGGCCTGCCTGAGTCAGAAAGAAATAAAGGAAGAGCAAGGACAAAATCTCAACACCTCATTAATCCCATAACTTCTCCTAAAGCATTACCTCATGAGGAATTCCTATAAATCTCATGAATTTGTTTTCATCTATTACGGAGTGCTCAGCTCAGAACTGCGACTCGTGCTCCTGTCTCCTTTCCCTACCCCATACCAGCCTTAGAGCATTCCTGTCCAAAATAGCCACGCAGAGTAAGATTTAGGAGATATGTCACCGATTCCCCCACTCTCCAAACCACCTTTCTTACAGCACTGTCAAGACTCCATCAAGGTCACAGCCCATGGTATTGGGTACATAACGAGATCTGTTACCCTACAGTGCTAGTGTCCGTCCTGCCAAGCATCTGACCAAGCATGAATGCTTCCACCCTGGGCTATCCTTACAGCCCATGGTTCATCTCATCCAAAAGTCAATACCTGTTGTGCTCTCATCTCCAGTGACCCAACTTTAGGAGAATGAGATAGCAGGTTTTTGAGAATGGCTGTGGATCCATGATAAATGGATCAATGAAAGAGGTTCACCCATTCATGAATATCTCAAGGCAGCCATTTGCAAGTGGACAAAGCAAGGGAACCCCACACAATGGCCAACTTATCCCAATAAGCCTGGCTTTAATGAAAAGCAGAAGCAAAACAAGCCATGAAAGTCCAGCTCCCCGGCTGCTCATGCCACGTTGGGAGACGCTTGGTGGGGGAAGGTGGAGAGTCCAGCCCTGCTAATATTGGTTGTGATTTCCCTGATATAATCAGGGCTGGATAGTGGCTGTAATAACATGCTCGGGACTTTTCCCAGCCCAGGATCATTGGCACAGAGCCTGTGCAAATACTCTGTGGCTGCAGGGTTCCTCCTCCATCCTTTTCAGGTTAGGTAGGTTGGACAAGCATTGCTGTTTGTTCTTTAGGGTATCATCTTCTTCCAGCTCTTTTGGAGCCTGCCTGGGAATGCAGATTGTGAGAGACTGTGAGGTTTTGCTTTGGTGGACGAATCATGACTGCTTTGCTGGTTTGCTTGTACAGGAGTTAGGTCCTGCCTGCCCTGGCTGACAGGCAGCCTGAATGCTGCTGAGCCCATACTGAGTCAGAACAGGAGTTGAGTGTTATTTTGGGTGTCAGAACAGGTGATGCAAGTTCAATCCTTGGGATCATAGCAGGTGATATGAGTGCAGGCCCTGCCTCCCTTGCAGGTGTAGAGGGCTGCTTGTCTGGGCTCTCACCCCTACCACACGCTTGCTGCAGCTGGCTTCACCCAGTGCCTTGCAGAGCTGTCAGGCCACGGCACCGCCACAGGGCAGTGGTTTGGAAAGCCCTGTGCTTGCTCACTGAATTTTTCTTTCTTCTAGGCAATGCAACAAGACCTCCAATGGGAGCGACAGCTGTGACTTGATGTGCTGCGGCAGAGGCTACAACCCCTACATGGACAAAGTGGTGGAGCGATGCCACTGCAAGTACCACTGGTGCTGCTACGTGACCTGTAAAAAGTGTGAGAGGACTGTCGAGAGATATGTGTGCAAATGAAAACCCTCCCCTCTCCAGCCGGGAGCTGAGACGCCAGCAGCACCCCAGCGCTATTCAGAGAAGAGAAAACATTTGCCTGACTAGACATCGTTTATCTTGTAAAGACACAGACTTGAAGAAAGGTGGTAGGAGGGAAAAAAAAAGCAATCACATCAGTAAAAGTAAGACCCTTAAAACCAAGAAACCCACAAATGTTTCCCCCCTACAATAAAACGCTCTCTGAGAAGACAAAAACTCATTTGGGATGGTATCTTCTTCCAAAATATTTCCTACGGTTGCCAGTGAACATCCGGCCATCAAGTGCCTTAGTATTTTGAGAAACAAAAGTAGAAATGTTTCCTGGGAAAGAAAATCAACTCTTGTTTGACAATAACTAAGGCTCACACCTACCTATGCCTTCTAGCACAGGTACTGAGCCTTCACGAGGACCATCCCAGAAGGGAAAATGCTACAACTTTTCAGCAATAACTGCCTTTGTTACCAAAGACTTAATTTTTAGCAGGGAGGCATCCACTCCAGATGATTGAGGTGGAAAGATTTCAGGTCAATCTTCTGAAATGAACAACTCATGTTAACCTTTCTTTTATGCAGGTCTGCGGCTTTGAAGTTACTGCTGCAGGAAGAGCTGTCCTTGATCTGTCCATGCTGGACAGGGTTTCAAATCCAGCCATGAAATAAACCCCCTGGGATCCCGGAGGCAGTGAGAGTAGGGTAGTCTGAGACGGACTTTACGGGGTCCACATGACAGTAGTCGAGCCATTAGGATAAAATAACAAAGTGAAGTCAAAATCCAGTGGGAAAATAAAAAAAAAACCTCAGTTCCTGCTCTCTTTCTGTCTTGCCCTTTGGGTGTGATGCCCTCAGTCACCGATGTTCTGCCACACTGGGCCGTCAAGTCCTTAGGGAAAAAAGCTGCTGCCTCTTTTCCCCCAGCAAAACTATTGACCCAGCCCCAAGAAACTGCAGAGAGTGGAGCGGGTCCGGTCCCGTCCACAGGGAATGCAGCCATGCAGGGCAGCAGCTATTCCCAGCAGAAAGGAATGGGAACGTGTCAGTCCTTCACATGTCCCTGCCCTGACACAGCAGAGGACCACTACCTGTGGCTGTATATATTGTCTTTTGTATGCGGACTTACAGAAATATTTATAAGATGTATCTCGCGCTTTCGTCTACTCCTCTTCCTACATAAATATATCTCTATATTATAAGCCAGCATTAACAATAGTATGAAATAAATCCCACAGTTACTGGTGCAACAGGAAAATGTTAGATTATTATGTTTCACTCTCCTACTTGGAAAGCAACCCTGATTTTCCTCCCAAGGACGGGAGAAGAGCATGGCTCGAGACACTTGCTGGCGTGGGATAGATAAGTTCCTTAATTCCCTGTCTCCCCAGCCTCTTCATTTTGAGCAAAATTAGCCAAGATATAGTCAAGACAAAAAAAAAAAAAAAAAAAAAAAAGAGCACTTTGAGAAAGGAAGAGTCATTGTTCTGGTTTTGCTTTTTATACCAGTGATCGCTCTCATCGGTAAAATACCCCAGTGCCCCCAAGGAGCTTCATAACAAATGTGGTTAATGCCTCTCGTGGGTGGTTTGCGTGTGGAGAGCAGTTGCTGTGCAGAGGAGGTTTCAGCTTAGGTTAGGTTCCCTTTCCTTCTTTCTTTCTTTTTTTTTGCCTCCAGCTTTGTGTCCCTGTTAGGAAAGGTGTCGTTGGAGAAGGATGTCTGTTCCAGGAGCTGAAGGCAGCAGAGCCTGTGAGGTACTTCAGATCCTAATTGCTACCAAAGCAAAGTGCTGTAAGCAGCCAGAAAATCACTCCACAAACTTGGGGGGCACATTTCTAGGGGAAAATACATCCATAACAGCACAGTCTTCCTCTAAATCCCTTTTTTCCCCCACCCAGCTGCTCTCTAGAAGGCAACTGCCTCAGACTTGTCTCTGAGCAGCCCTGGGGAGCTGGAGGAAGAAAGCATCCTGGACTATAGAGCAAAATTAGAGATATTTTGTTCTAACTCAGCTACTTTGCTTTCCTTTATCAAGGTTGTTCTCCTCACCTCCTTCCCTCCCACAGCCATAAGCAGGCAAAAAGGGGCCTTTGGTAGTTTGTCAGTGGTTTGTGTTATTGTCACCCCATAAAAGCTGGTGGACTCAAACATGTCCGCAGTGCGGTGTGATGAGTGGTGGGTGTCTTTAGGCTGACATGCAGACAGGCTGGTGGCACAAATCCCATTGCTCTCCAAAGCCAGAATTTGGCTTCGTTTGATATGTAAAGACATGGTCTTCTTTCTTTTTAAAAGAAAGAAAGAAGAAGGAAATTTATTTCCAGTTTCTGATGAAGCCAACAAAGGCAGGGATGTTCTGACCAAAGGAAAATTTGAGCATTTCAATGCTATTCTGTAATGACTCTTTTTCTTGCTCCCTTGCTGATGTCCTGAGTCTTTCTGCTTGGCGAAAAAATAGCAGGATGGAAGAAATGCTCTATATGCACATTGTTTTCAGCTGCATTTCATTCCTCTGGTGTCAGACCTGTATTCCTCAGCTGTTTTTCTTATGTCAGAAGAAACCATAACTTTGCAGAGCATGAAAAGATGTGAGTAAGCCTACCAGGCATCTGCAGGTCCATCAGGTGGGAAATGACCCCTCAGTGGACTTTTAGCCATGGTGGTACTTCACGCTTTGTGTCTGCCTCTGCCCATAGCTATCTGTTACTGAAGATGTTGAACTGAAATGGCTGCAGCGTTTGGAGTTTGCAGTCTGGGGCATCAAGGCTCAAAATCTCAGCTGGCTCTGCTCGGTAATCCATCATGGGTTTCATCTGAATTTTGTTTCTTTGAGCTAAGAGGTCGTGTGGCCCCAGCCCATGTCCTGGGCTGTTGGTCTATGAATTAACACTGTTACACCACTTTTGCCATAATTCCTAAGTTTCAGGGTCCTTCTCCAGAGAGCTGCACCCTGCATTAGCAATGTGCCCAGGGTGATGTGCCGTACGAGATGAGAGTCATGCACAGGGGAAGGTCTGGTAAACTGCATCCTCCCTTGTTACATAGACCTGTTTCATCCAGCAAATTAGGGTCATCTCCCTCCTGATGGTCTGGTATTTTCTAATTATTCAGAAAATGACTTTCTATAAGAGGGTGGCAATGCTTTCTGTTTTCCTTTTAATACAACCTAGGAAAAAAAAAGAGAGTCTGTATTGTGGGACTGTACTGGTGGAATGACTCATGGTGCATCTTGCTCCTTGCATCCTGGCTCTGATGCTTTCCTCCTGACATTAGCAACAAAGCACAGAGAGGCCAGAAGAAAGAAGTGTCCTTGCTCAGTGCAACAGGAGTCCAAAATGTAGCTGCCAAATAATTTTCATTTGTGGTCTGAAAGATATTTGCAATAACATTTGTCACAAACTAGTTTTGCAAGGAAAATATGTCTCTAACGGTAAGGCAAGACCTTCATGTACTGGTCTCCTTCCTTCCCCTGCCCCTCAGCAACCAGCTTTCAGGGCTTTGCTCTGAAACACTGAGGTCTTTCAGCTTCTGAATGAAATGGCTTTAATTATTGTGAATGTCTTGTCGGGTGATGCTACAGTTCCCTCTCTTATAACATGCTCTATCAGATTCTAACAGCTGGTATGATTTGGCCCAGCTCCATGTCCTACTATACAGCTCTGTTGATTTATACTAGCTGGAAAAAATACAGCTGATATATTCCCATAAATACTATTATTTCAAAATATTACACTAGTACCCCTGCAGGAAGAGGGCAAGCTATCCTGAGAAGTATTATGTCGGTGGCTTTGTAGCATTTATTCATATAAAAAAATATCCGTGATTTAATAAAACAGTTTGGACTTAATGTTATTTCCAAATCTGAGGATTTAGACCTTGTGTGCATCCATCTGGCTTTATATTTTTTTGATGAATTCTCCCCCATCCTCACCCCCTTCCAGTGTTTATATCATTTACGTTGCTCCCTAAGGTAGGCAAACGACATTCGTTATAGAAAACTTCCATCCGATTGTTTAGTTTAGTCTGGAAAATGGAAATTATCTTAATCATGCCAAAGCAGGCAGCCCACGAGTGTTTCATGTGCAGCTACAAAAGCCCTTGCTGAGGGGAAGCGGGGTGGGGAAAGGAGGCAAAATTCGGGATACAATTAACAGGGCCTTTGTCAGGAAAGTGATAAAAGAGTCCCCAAGGGACCAGCCCTTTTCCTGCTAGAAAACATCCCTGTAGACAACCATTAGCATCCTCCAAGTGAGCTGGACTTGTGCTGTGCTGCTCCAGGCTACCTGCTCGGGGAAGATGCTGGAAGGAGGCTCTGGAGGTACTCGGGGACGTGGGGAGCAGGAGGAAAATTCAGCCCTGGGATCACTTGTCCTTAACACCCTCCCCCCACCGTGAAGGATTTGCCTTCCTTACATTGGGCAGAGGGTTGTGAAGCACCATCGCTTTGCTCCCAGAAGCAGATGGGAGCCAGCACAGGCAGGACTTTGTCCTTCCCTACACACAGGAGATGGAGCAGAAAACAAGATTTGGGAGAGGGGGAGAAAGAACAGGAAACTTAAAATCCACCTGAGATTAATGACTTTAACATGTACAACATGTTTTGTTTTGTTTTGTTTTCCCCTCAGGACCCGTTTCATCAGTCAGACAGAGTTTGATTAAATATCTCAGCAGAGCCGTGGTTTATTCATCTAGAGCAAAAGTTATCCCCTGTTCAGGGGAGCAGCATTAGCTTTATTTTCTAATTGTAAGAGCAACAATTATAATAAAAATAATAACAACGGTATGCATCGTGGATCATTTTTATTTGCTTTTTGTTAAGAGTAAGTGGACTGTACTTTGTCTGTATTGTAAAGATGAAATGAGTTATTTTAAAGATCCTTTCTGGGCTGTGTGGAGGTTTTTTTTTCTCTTTTAAGTGGAATTTTTCAAGGTATTTACCAGAACCACATGGCCTCAACATTTCTTTTAAGAAAATAAAAAGGCAGAAGAGGGTATCGTGGACTCCAGGAGCTGGGACGCGAAGGGATGTGAAAGCCACCACATCCATAACACTGCGCTGGGACTCTTGCGTTGCCATCCATGCAGGGATGAGCTTCAGACCTAAAAATTGTCATGGGTTGAATTACTTTAGAAGTCTTCCCGCTCCCACAACAGAGGAACAACGCGAACAGGGACGGCTCGCATGTTAAGGCTAAACCTGTGTGTAAGTATTTTTCTGGGTCAGGGCCAAAGCGCTGAAAACCTTGGAGGATTGAATCCTATAAATGCCTGTTATCGATATCTCAGATCTCTCTAAGTGGTAACTGCTGACAAACATGGGCTTTTTAAAATGGAGACCCACGTTCCTTTCAGGTTTTCTAACGCTGGGCCCCAAGTTCACTCAGTCTGGGAGCATTGCTCAGTGGTGATCAACGATGAACCCAGGCTGGAGCGAAGGTGGGACTATGAAATAAAAAGAGGTGAAGTTGGGTGCTCATGAGTTGGTGTTTGTCTGAAGCTCTAGGGGTGTGTGTCAGGTCCTTGAGGATTGGCTGCTTTCTCAAAATTCATACTGAATTTCAGAAGAAAGACTTTAAATCCATCATTCTAAGGGGCTTCCTTCCTCCCCTATTGTTTCTCATCCTATATTTTGAGATATTTAGGATTATCCCAGATTATAGCTTCGCATCCTAAATTTCACATTATTTAGGATTATCCTAAATGATAATGGACTCAAAATCTCTCTTTTCTCCAAAATTCAACATGAATTTTGAGAAAGAAGATGCTCCTCAAGGACATTGAAGTCGAACTGTCACATACCACTAGAACTTCAGACAAATAAGATTATCCTAAATAGCTTGAAATTTAGGATGAGGTGCTATAATCTGGGTCATTATAAAAAAAATTCGTTAATAGCAGCAACTACATCGCCACAGAAAATGAACTGGTGGGCATATCTCAAATCAAGTGCCCCCCAGGTCCAGGAGGTTGATCATGCAAAGGAGGATCCAGCCCTTTCCCGGTGTGCAGACACTGGAAACATGTACCACCTGCAGCTACTTTCCACTCCGCTACCTGCTCAATATGCAGTTAATTTTACAAAGTGCTGCACATGTTGACCAGGGCCAGGCTCAGGCAGGAAAACTGTTTAGTTTTCAAAACTCCTTCTCTGTCCAGGGCTGTTCTCCTCATCTGGCTGTGACAGATTAAAATACCACCTCGGTGCTCACCTCTGCAGGTGCTTCCTTCCTTGCTGCAGGCAGCTTGCGAGCTGCGGGGGGTGATAGCTGGAAGTATCTTTGCATTTGGGGCAAGTGGGAAATGACGGCTAGAAACTCCCTGTGTATCCATGCTTGAGGAGCAGCCCTGGGTGTGACATAAAAGCATCGAGCTGACAGTTGCAAAGAATTGGCTGATTTAAGGCAGCTGCAACTCCCCAGCTCGCCCTGACGCCTACACATAACTCTTTGTCCGCTGGACATAGGGCTTCTCTCAGCAGTCTGCAGTGAAGCATCTGGTGCTGTTTGAGGCTTTGCAGAGGACTTCAGAGTGACCTTGGTCCCATGGGAGTGCCCTGCCTACCAGGGCTGGAAGAGGAACATCAAGGAAACACCCAAAGGCATTTCAAGTAGTATTGACATTTAAGCAACTGAATTGCACCCCTGCATCTGGTGATGCAAGGACTCAAGGACGCTTTCTTGCCTGGTCCCAAGGGCTTTTCCAGGTACACTGTGGACCAACAAACTGGGTGACACTCAAAAATGAGCTCTGCAAAGCCATCGGGCTGATCTTGCCTCGTAATTTCCACTGAAAAACATAGGCCAGGTCAGACCTCCAGACCTGGTCCTTACAGCCCCAAATCACCAAGAGGGGCTTTTGAGTTAAACAGGACCTTAGTAAAAAGTCCCAAGTTGTTGAATGAATTCCCCCAGGAGGAGTTCACCTCCTCTGACATTGCACAGATTGTGGAGCAAGCTGTCCTCAGCTCCCTGCACTGTCAATAAAGATATTTCTAGAGAGCTCTAAACCTGGCATGCCTCCAAAGAGAGGATCAGGATAAGATGAATTGGGTCCATTGGGAGTTAGCGTGACCCTTTTCATGTAGACATCCATGGAGCAGATGTCAGAAGTCGGATGAGATTTATCCTCAGCCTGATGCTTGACATAGAGGTCCCTCTCTTTTGATCTTTGGTCTTGTTATAAACCAAAATCATTAGTTGTTAAGCGTAACTGGACTATTAGCATCAGAGCAGGGTCCTATATAACTCCAATGCCCAAGATGATTAGAGCTACCATCTATTATTTTACATAAATTGCTTAAAGACACTTCCAAATAAAACAATGAAACTCAATGGATGAAACCAAGCATTGTAAACATGTGAATGTAGCTGGTTAGATTTACTTTTTCCTCTTCTCTCCATTAGAGGGAACATTTTCATCTTGAGATTTGCTAATAATTCCAAGGAAACTAAAAAAGTTACTTTTCATGGAGTTCAAAAGAAAAATCAAACCATCCAAGCACACCATCCACTTTGTGGTTGCAATCAAATGTCAGACTCAAGGCCCCTGATCTTGACCAGTATTGTTAATTGCTCTGGTACAAAGTAACTCCCCCCCCGCCCCCCCAACCATTAAAGAGGTTATTCCAGATAATAAAATGTAAACAAGGAAACTTCAAAGAACAAAATGAATCCCACACAGTAAGTGGGTTTTACATGTACATTGCATTGCTGGTGGAAGATTTCTCCTTGCAAAATATTTTCCATTACTCTGTGTAGTCTGGTTAATAGTCTAAGTGCCTTGTCTCACCTTTAGGAGGCTTAGATAAGCTGAGAGATCTTCCTGCGTAGAAATACACTGATCATCCTTTCAACATCATCCTTTTTCTCCTCAAAATTATCTTGACCTTCTTTCTTGTTGCTGATATCCTGCTGGTACTTTTGGACACTTCCCTCAATGGTGTGTGCACTGGATGAAATATGTGAGAATAAAGGAATCATGGAGAATGAGCTGAAATTCTTCAAAGCAAAAACATCAGTGCTCAAGGGGCAGATGATCCAAGGTGCCTTTTTGGCACCTAAATTCGATAGTGAGAATTGCGTGCCTCAGTGACTAATATGCTATTGTGTATTTTGTCCTTTTTTAGTCAAGACCAATTATTCCTTCTGAGGTTTACAACTAATGTGGGGATATAAATGGGATAGACATAAAGGAATTGGGTCTGGGAATTCACCAAAATTTTTATTAAGTAGAACTCCCACCCTCTTTTAGCACAACAAAATCACAGAATCATTTGGTTGGAAGAGACCTTTAAGATCATCGAGTCCAACCGTTCCCCCAGCACTGCCAGATCACCACTAAACCACGTCCCTCAGCACCACCTCGACACATCTGTGAAACCCCTCCAGGGATGGGGACTGCACCACTGCCCTGGGCAGCCTGGGCCAGGTCTTCACAACCCTTTTTGTAATGAAATTTTTCCTAATATCCAACCTAAATCTCCACTGGCTCAACTTGAGGCTGCTTCCTCTTGTCCTGTTACTTGTTACTTGGGAGTAGAAACTGACTCCCACTGAAAATGCAGCTCCACAGATCTCAAATCCCATCCAACTTTTCCTGCTGCACCATATCCCACATTTTTTCAGGTGCTGTCATGCAGAGTGACAGCTGGGGTGAGAATCATCTCATGCAGCTTCAGGTGACAGTGTTGGAGGCACCTACCTCTGAGCTAACCCAACACCATCTTCATGATGGATGGGTGCAAGGAAGGGATGAACTGGCTCTGCCCCCTCTGTTATTCTACCTCTTAGCCTAATCTGGGGTAGGATCATATGATTTGTGTTTTACCTGGTTGGCCTCTGAAGTCCAACCTCGCCTAATTTTGGATTATAATTGAATCCAGAACCGGTTCTGCTGGGTTTCATGCTAAGGGACTTTTCACTAGATAGTGGAGTTCTGTTAGAAGTCCAGTGGGGCTGGGTTTATATTTATCATCACCCTGTAATGAGGACTGACACAAAAAAAGATTAAAGCAATAAAACCCAAAATAGAACATCTTCTTGTAGGGTTGGTATTCTGGTTTTTTTTAAAGGACCAAAGTTTTCAACTAGGATTTGCCTTGACAGGATAAAGTACATTTTCAGACTCAGCTTCTTAATGGGCTACATCTGCTTAATGTAATTTTGCATCTGAACCGTGTGTCTTGTCAGATGCAAGCAGAGTCAGAGCTGCACTCAGCAGGACTCACTTTCCCTGGAATCAGATAAACTCAGCCCAATAAATTAGTTTTACTGCTCCGCCTATCACCCTGTTATCATCGTGAGTGATTTAGTCTGGGCTGTCCAAACTTCCCCATTCTTTCCCAATGAAAGGAACTGAGCTCCCCAAATAAATAAATAATTCAAAAAAAATTTTTCTCTCTTTTTATTTCCCTTTCCTTCTTTCTTTCCCCTTCTTTCCCTCTCTTTCCTTTCTTTTCCTTTCTTCTGCTGTCTCTTGCTCTTTCTCTCTTTTTCTTGGTTTCTTTCTCACTTTCTTTCCCACTTTCTCTCTCTTTCCATTGGTGGGCTCTAGTAAGCAATTCACAGTTACACTTTTTTAACAGTACAGCTTTTTGCTCAAAGAGAAGTGATTTAATTAGGCAATTGTGACCTGGTTCTCAGCTGGTGTAAATCAGCAGCAATGATCTATACCAGCTGAACACATGAATTCTGGTGTTTGGTAGCAGGTTTTAGATGCCTTGTAAAGTGCATTGGGCTGTGTATTATATGAGCTACAAGAACATTTTGTAAAAATACTGTTATGTTTTTGTGCCATCTTTTTTTCATATCCTTTATATTCCCACGTTGTTTGCATGATTAAACAAGAGGAAAGATGGACTTGTCATTGCAGAACAGACCAGGAGCTGGGTGATAATGGTCTAAGCTCTCTCTTACATCGCAGGTAAGTCACTTGAAGCCAAGGTGCTGAATATCCTGTATGAGGTATTGACAGCTTACAAGTCCCACTGGAGCCCACAGTGCTTTACAGGGATCTCAGGGGCCTCCAGAGGCATTTGGAGCTGTGATGGATGCAGCCCACAGTTGGATACTCAGGAGGGAAGGAGGTGGAAATAGGTGTTCACCCACCACACCAATGGATGGGAAGGACAGAGCAGCATGAGGGCAAATAGGAAGCAGCATTTGGGGTCTTTTTTGGAAACGCATTTTATTTTCTCAGAAAATCTGATGGATCTGTTCCTGGGGCAAGTGAATTCAAGCAGTGACAATCGATATTAGGGGCATCTGAGAAGCTAGTGAACATCTTCTACTCCTCTCACAGGGTTAGCTAGGCCTGGCAGAGGGTCAGGAAAGAAACGAACATTTGGGAGTGGCAATATCCTAAATCTCCTAGAATGGAGTTTGGCCAGAGTTTGTCTATCAGAGCTGAAAGCTGTAGGAGAGGTGACAAGTTCTGGTAAGTTGGAGGGACTGCAGTTTGGACCCTAATTTGCTAAGGATATAAGCCTTTTGTGACACTTTTCTTCTGCCTTCGTGAATGCCTGTCTGTATGTCTGCCCTCCAGCCTTTCCGATGCCTTCTGCTCTTAATGGCCAGTTCCAGCAAACTTTGGCAGTGAGTTGGAGTTTCAAGAGCATAAAAGGTGGATGATATTGAGGTTCTGGAGTTTGTCCAGAGAAGTGCAAGGAAGCTGGTGAAGGGTCTGGAGCACAAGTCTTATGAGGAGCAACTGAGAGACCTGGGTTTGTTTAGTCTGGAAAAAAGGAGGCTCAGGGGAGACCACATCACTCTCTACAACTACCTGACAGGAGGTTGGAGTGAGGTGGGGGATTGGTGTCTTCTCCCATGCAATAAGTAACAGGATAAGAAGCCTCAAGTTGCACCAGGGAAGGTTTAGGTTGGACATTAGGAATAACTTCTTTACAAGAGAGGCTTGTCCGGCATTGGAACAGGCTGCCCAGAGAAGTGGTGGAGTCCCCATCCCTGGGGGGTTTTCACAGATGTGCCAAGGTGGTGCTGAGGGACATGGTTTAGTGGTGACCTGGCAGTGCTAGGGGAACGGTTGGACTCGATGATCTTAAAGGTCTCTTCTAACCAAATGACTCTGTGATTCTGTGATATCCCATCTACCTAGATAAGGTAGCTCTGTTGCTGAGTTAGTTCATCTTGGACTCCCTCTATACACAGTGATTAGAAGTTGGCATCAGGGACATGTTTCATTCTTGTGTAAAATAGCCCAGGACTTCTCTGATTAAGGTAGCACACTGCCAGGGTAGTTCAGCATGAGTCTACTAAATGATCAATTATATTTGGGATACTCGGAAGAAAAAACAATGTAACAGTACTCCTTGTAGATTTAAGTAGATTAATTTAGTGATAATAATCCCAAACTCTTGGAGCTGAGTTCCTGTCTCTATTCTGGCTAAATTGCCTTTGAAACATGCTAAATTTACAGGCATAATTAGTCAAAGAAAGGCACTTCTCAATGAAATTCCAAAATTAATTTTCCTGCTCTCCTTTGTGCTCGTTTATAACCAGGATTTCATAAGAGTGTGCTTGAGAGTGGAAAATCGTATTATCCTTTAAATATGGTGTCCCAGCTACAGCTGAACTTTCTGTTTGGACTTTGACCAAACTGCTGGGCTTAAATCCCAGTTCTGGAGCTACCAGATGGGCCACATTATTCTCACTTGCAGAAACCCCATCAGACAAACTGTTTCGACCAGAACAGGTCTGCTGCTCATGGAAGGTGTGAGGTACTAATGGGATTGTGTTCCTGCCATGGATGCTGTGCTTCTACTCATAACCATTCCAGCTTGCATTGTACTTGTTTTCTAAAATTCTCTCGATCAGAGGAGCAGGGAAAGGTTTAGTGGAGACACAGCCTTGCTAGCAGATGGGGCAAGGCCAGATGGACATGCCTAAATGAGGACCACTGGCATCTCAGCATCACAGCAGCCTGAAGTGCTTCACCGGGGAATGTCTCAGCCCAGCCAACAGGCACTGCCAAAGAGAGAGACGTGTTGGAAATCACACTTCTTTCTTGGACTCAGGCGCCTGTGTAGAGCCCCGAGATACCTGCATCTTTGGCTGCGTTTGACTAGTAAATAAACCAGGCTGGAGCCTGTTCACTGGCTGGCCATGGGCAAGTGGCACAGCAGAACTTGCAACCAGGTATTTTTTATCACCCAAACAGATGACTTCACCTCTGCTGAGTTTTGTCAATGATCCTTGCCCTTTGCTAGGATGATCATGCCTGGATGTTGTCTGGATTCACTAGTCGGTGTGGGCCTCAGACATGATGGGAAGTAAACTCCTGAGAGGTTCATTGCATGGGGTTCACCTGGGCCAGAGAGGTCTGTGCTTCAGCTGGAGGTCTTAGCACCATCCTTGAGACCAACCAAAGATGTGTTCAGGTATCACAAGGTGATGTCTGCAAGAGAAGCAGAGGCATCCCTGTCTCAAGAAACCAGGCAGCGGGCTGGTGAATTACTCCACAAGATCTTCGTGGCACTATCAAACTTCAATATTGTTGAGCACACTCCATTCCTGTGCGTGGACAGGAGGGTGAGGAGCTAAGCTCCACAAGCATCTGGGGAAATGAAAAACCAACTGGCTTTTCTGGCTTCACGTCAAGATGGAAAGCAGACGGGATCCTTGTACTGTGGTTTTCTTCCTCCCTGGCAAGCAGATATTGAAACCTTTTCTAGAGCAGGCTGGAGAAACGTGCCCTTTTCTCCTAGAGCTGGCCAAGCACCCTGCCAGGAGAAGGCAGACTAAGAGGTACAGAGCTCTTCCTGGCCCAGCTCACAGCCTGCATCCCAACTGGCCTGCAAAGAGGGTGCAAAAGCATGCGTATGGGAGCACCAACACTCACTTCATCATTGCCTTGCATTCATGGGAAAGGATCTGCAAAGAGCATCAGGGGTGTTGGCTGGCTCAAGGCAGAGCTTCTTGTGCGGCCAGTGTGGGGTTTTGAAGCATATGTAGTTGATTGTAACCTGGTGGCAGAAATGAGTGGGAAGTCCGGGCCCTTTGCATGCACAAAAAGGCAGGTAGTAGGTTTAAGGGTAGGCTGGAAGACAGAAGGTTGGGAACCATGGAGAAAAAAAGTGCAACAATCAAAGAAAAGAAGGGAATGAAGTCACTGATTGCTTCTCAAGGCTGTATTTTAAAATGTCACCAGATTGGTTTTCAAGCCAGGAAGGTTTCAGGTCCAGTGGGTTTCCAGTAATGATGGTAAAATAAGGAGGAGCATTGAAAGGAATTTGTAAACTTTGTATTTCTTTCCCAGTTTTTTAAAGTTTAATGAAAAGGACTTTTGTCCTTCCTGGCTTGAAATCAAACTTGGGAGAAAAACCTGTCTATGTTCACCAAGAGAAAAGACTTTTTCTCAGCAAGATTTCCAATACTTGAATTTCTGACATTGGAGATTTTTTTTCTTTCTTTCTTTTTTAGGAAGAAACTTTTCTCTGTGTCTACTTTACAAAATTTCATGTTGTACTCACTTATCTCTGTGGAAACAGCCTTTTTGTAGGCAAAGTCCCTGGAGCCACACATTTCCAGCCCCAGGAGGGGATTGAGACATTTACAAGGCAAATACAATGCTGGCACCTCGATCATTTGAAGATAGCATTGCAAAGTGTGTGGCCATCTTCCAACTGATCTGTGTTCCATCAGCCGGAGCAGTGCAACTAGAGGCCAAAGGTTCTTCTGGGTCTGCTCTTCTCCAGCCACAGCTAGTGCTGGAGCAACCCACAAGATGTGCAGTAGTGAGTGTCTGCAACCCCCATTAAACCATATCATTCTATCAGACCGTAAAGACTGCAGCCTTTACACTGCACCACTCTGCAGAGCAGAGACAACTAGAAAACAAGAAGATGAGTTAGCAGGCATCTCAGCTCACAGAGTGGATGTAGTACATGGTTTACGGACATGTTTTAGTGGCGGACGTGGCAGTGCTGCTTTAACAGTTGGACTCGATGACCTTAAAGGTCTTTTCAAGCTTAAATGATTCACCCAATCCCTACTAGCACTGCAACGAACACCGGGACTCTGTCTTGACCTAAACCACTTGTTAAATAAGTCATCGTCAAGCCTGGGGTTTCTGCAAAGGTTTCTGTTCAAGAGAAGGAAATAAGAGTTTATCATGCTAGGAAGCACCAGAGGAGGAATCCTGCACCAGAGTCCCAGGGGCATTCAGGAATTCAAACTGTTTGGAGCCGGTGTCAGGGACAGGATTGCTGGAACAGGGAAAAATGCATAACTCTAGCCTGGCAGCTTGTTCCAACACTAGTCCTGTAGACTCATCTGCAAACCAAGATGAGCACCACCAGCTTGTGCAGACCACAAACCAGAGGGAGTTGGCTCTTAGGTGCTTAGTGTGGAACAGCTTGCAAGGGATTTGGTGAATCCAGTTTAATTTCCTTGTGTCTTCTGATGAAATCTGTATTGAAGTCATTACGACAGCAGGGGCTTTTCCAGACATGACACCAAATGTCTGCAGGCACACTTTTTAATGGCCTGCAGGGTTAGGAAGACATTTTATGGTCTAGGTGGATGAGGCTGTTTAATGTCTGAGAAAAAAAGGAAAAAAAG
Organism: Bucorvus abyssinicus; assembly: GCA_009769605.1. NCBI lineage: Eukaryota > Metazoa > Chordata > Aves > Bucerotiformes > Bucorvidae > Bucorvus > Bucorvus abyssinicus. Next base: position 95,511,966 of record CM020024.1, on the reverse strand, counting down.
TAATGGCAAAGAGCTGCCTTACAAGACTATTTCTGAGTGATTGCTAGCCAGGCTAATGTGTTTTTGGTCATAAACCAGCTGGGACATTTGGGATGTATTAGCCAACTTTTGCATAACATATGCAGGAAGATGCTGAGAAGATATAACTGTTTGTTAAGATGTTGTACGAAACTATTGAGTTACACGGTATAAAATTTGAGTTTCTGTAACAAGGTGACCCATGTCACTCGTGTGGACATGGTTCACATGACAGGCACAGATTTTTGGTATGACATAGTATTTCATCTATATTTCCCTTTATTTCCCCTGTCTGCAAAAAAAGGTTTTTACTCTCCTATCAGCTTGAGGATCATTCAACTGTGACAGTAATGAGAGACAGACACGTAAGTCCAAGAGTATGGGCCCACTTCATTTTAATGGCAGGAGAGGCCAGTGACTGTTTTCTCGTTGTCTGGGAAGTGCTGAGCCTGCTTTCCCATGTGAAATTACGACTTTTAATAACAGCCATGTTTAATAAAGGTGTTGTCTGTGTGAATGTCCTATGGAAAGGGCAACCAAAATACGTGGCAGTCTTCTCTTCTGGAGTCTCCTTGTACTTCAGGTGGACAGTGCTGCTGCTGTTGTGTTTGATGAAGGAGAGCTGGGCAACCATCTAATCTCAGATTATAAATTACAATATGATGTCCCTAGCAGTCCTCATAAGAAGGACCTTGCTGTTTCTAAGCCACAGAGGAGCTAGTGTAAAGATCTCTGAAATCATTCCTGGGATCTCAGAGAATATCTTCACTGCTAAGTAAGAGGGATCCAGGGTGCAAGCTCAGGTCTTGGAGCACCAGTTGTCCATGCTGCATTGCCATTAGCTCACTCCCAGACCCTGCTCTCAGGCAGAGGAGAGCTGAGGTGTTTGGACACAAGCCATGCTGTGACACTTGGCCTTGGGGCCAGCAAATTGGCCTCGGCCGGCTTTATTTAGTAGAGGAGGTGTTGCTGATGAGACTGCACTGCTTTTGGCTCCCTCTGCCCTGCGCAGTCCTTCGATACTGTCCCGGCAAGCTTTGCACCTTCAAACACCCCCACAAGTCTTTATGCCACATCTCAGAGCTCATAACACCTACCCTGTTTCTTGCTGTAAAAACACCGCTCTGGCAGGCTGCAGCACAGCCCACTTAATATTTCAGACACTTTGAACCGACCCTCCCATCCCTCCTCCAATAATTACCATTAACTAGGGCCATGGGGCATCACACAGGACCCAGAGAAGGCTGAAGGCCAAATGCCATGTGCTGTGGACCAGGCAGCCTGCTGGCAACCCCAAGCTGTGTGTGACGATACAAGCCAGGCTGCGCGACCGGACTTCAAGGCTAGATGGGAGCAGAAGCCTCTTCGCTTTAGCACTACAGAGGAAATTATTGTGAATTTAGGGGAACCATGCCCTTAGAAGGCAAGAAAGACTTCTAACAGTGCAGACATTGAAAATAGTTTGTGAGATGTATGTTCATCTGACTGACTTCCCAGCTCGCTTGCACGTGATGAAAACTGGCTCAGGGGAATCTTCCTTTGGTAAGACACGTGCAAACACTCAAAACCCACAAGTCTCCATAAATACCCCTGATTAAGTCGCCAACACAACGGAGTCATTTAACAGGGTTATCAAACACAAAGTAAGCCATGGCAGCCAAATGTGAGGTCATTCACATCAACTTGGCTTACTGTGCAGTGTCCAACTTCTGCTTGCTATGCATGGAGAATATGCACTGGGATGGTTACTACATCTCAGCCAGCATGTGGCAATGCCATATGGGCTGCCATAACTGCGTGTATGTTTAAGCCCCCGGCATCCAGCTGTTCACAGACATGGGTTGCATCTCCACAAAGGGGCAGCAGATGACACTGCTCTTTGAGGAACAAAACCCTGCTTGTCTTTGATGCAGAATGCATGGGTTTGATATTCCAGACCTATCTTGACATTGCTGCTGATACTACAAGCAAACCTCTGGGTCCTCATGAAGCGTGAACACGGATATGTTGTTATATATGCAAAAGGACCTTGTGCCAAAATGCTTGTGGTCTAAATCTGTTTGACAGCCTGGATGTGGTCTACAGGAATATGAGTGACTTGACTGTGAAGGAAGAGGTAGGTGGGTAGGTAGGTAGGTGCCCCAGGCAATAATTTAATCTAAAATCATGGATACACTTTGGGCTCTGTTTGCACAATGAGCAAATGACTGAAAGGTCCTCAGTTTGACTTGAGGAATTTGCATCTCTTAACACAATGGCCTTGCTGTTAACCTGGAAGAGCCAGCCTGTGCAGGTGTGAAGGCCAACAACTCATCTCTCAGCCACTCAACTTCATGAGCCTTTCCCTTCATCCCTGAGAGTACAAGAACACTGCTGCCTCATTTCTGTAGGTGTTGGAAGAAGATTCCTCAAACCTTGCATCTGGCTCACCTCAAAGGAGATAGCTGTCCCTATGTTTTATTTTCAGGCATCATTGCATGAAGTTGCTCTGGAGATCCTGGGTCAGATACGCGAACAGGGCAGGCTTTCCAGCTGCCTCAGTCAAACAATATAAGACGCTTGATATGTCTTCAGAGATAATGTGGAAGAGAAATTGTTTCTCTTCCAGTGAGTGGCTGAGGGAACAGGGGGTGTTAAGTCTGGAGAAAAGGAGACTCAGGGGAGACCTCATTACACTCTACAACTACATGAAAGGAGGTTGGAACAAGGTGGTGGTTGGTCTCTTTTCCCATGTAAAAAGTGACAGGACTAGAGGAAATGGCCTCAACTTGAGCCAGGGGAGATTTAGGTTGTACATACAGGAAAAATTTTTTTTCAGAGAGGGTTGTCAGGCATTGGAACAGACTGCCCAGGGAGATGGTGGTCCCCGTCCCTGGAGGGGTTTAACAGCCGTGTTGATGCGGTGCTGAGGCACGTGGTTTAGGGAACCTGGCAGTGCTGGGTGAACAGTTGGACTCGATGATCTTAAAGGTCTCTTCCAACCAGATGATTCTGTGATTCTGTGAACCTGGAGGAAGAAGCAGCTTCTTCAGCACCCATCTCTCTACTGACAAGGAGATCTCAGGGGGCAACTTTTATAAGACGGACATATGTCTCATTACTGACTCCAGGTAGTGAGGAGCTGGTAGATTTTTACTGCTATCAAACCAGGCTGGATTTGAAGTAGCATCCAAAACATATCCCACACAGAGTCACACACAGAATCATCTGGTTGGAAGAGACCTTTAAGATCAATGTCTCCCCTCTGTACATTACTCAGCTTTTGGAGGCCGTTGCTGTTATTACAATAATAAACATCGATGTTAGCTCTCTGTCTGCCAGGTATGTTGCACTTTAGAAATGCCACACATTTTTCCAGCCTTTAGGAATTTCCCTAAATCCTACCCATTCAAAACAGATCCCACAGCTGCTTCTTCTACGAAAAACTGCTGTATCTTCTATTGTGTCTTTACAGTGATTATCAGAAGATTTTCCTCCAGTTTAGCAGAGCTGCAGCTTATACAGTCTTGACCCCTGAAACAGAAGGAGAGCGTAGAAAATAGCAGGGCACTATGTCTCCTTTAGCTATTATTCCGCCAGGGCCAGCCAAGCTACTGAAAGGGAAATCCTTGCACAAATTAAGGAAATTCAGATATTTCTTTCATTCTAAGAGGCATTCTCAACAGAGCCAGGGCTTGTTTCCAAAGACATGGCTGTGTTCCAGCATCAGAGAAACTTTATTATGCAAATATTGACCGGTGTTGAAGGAAACAGCAATAAAATACGGTCAAAGGTGACAAGAGCTATTGCGCTTGGGCTGTGGCATCTGAAGCCAAGTTTTGGGAGCACGGTTTCATTGACGAGATGGCTTTTCCAAGTGAAGGGTAGTAGTGGATGATCTGTGTTTCTTCTTTGTTTTTTTTTCTTTTTACTTCATTTTAATTGGGAGTGTTTTACTCCTGGAAACAATGACGGAAACACTAGCAAATACGCAGAATCCTGTTATTGTCCAGGACTTTGTTGTGCGATGATCCGAACAATGATCCAATACATAGACCAAACTAATAAAGACCTACCTGGCAGGAACATGAAGAGGAACATTATGCATCATGGACTGGCCCCAGGAATGAGAGCTCTGTGTGGAAGAATATTGGAAAAAGATGGGGACCCCACCTTCAGTGAAGCTGATGGAAAAGTCCAAAGGAGGCCCAGGAATGATGGGGCAGGAACTCAGTAATGATATACAAGTTGTCAGGTTTGAGGCAAAAGTCAAGGGTCACACAGATGAGGGTTTAAGTTACACATTGGCAAGGGAGAGCCAAGAAGTCTTAAGTATTTGCAGCTTATCCGCAGAGGGGCTAGAGAAGACATGAGGATACGCACAACCCGTAGGCTGCGTAGGTGTAATTCGTGTCAGCACCTTGCCCTTACAATGACTTCATCTGCCTCCACCACAGAACTAATTAAATCTTCACAAGCTGGGGACAGACACTTTTAAAAGTCATCTCTATGCAGAGCCTTGTCCTTACGAAATCGGTGATAAAAGAATGACTACATTAAACCATAAATACACAGGAAGTGTCCTATCAGCTGTAGTCAGAAACAAAGGTTTAGAAAAGTATTTTTAAATGCAAACAATGACTCCTCTTTCCACTGCAATACCCTCCGAGCTTCTGACATGAGTTAGTCTAGGGTATAGTTTTATTGTATTCAAATGCAAATCTGCCAGAACCACATTTCATCCTCAGGAACTCCCACTGAAGCTGAAGAACTTGGCCCTGAGGTAAGGGTTACTTTAACTCTTGTTCTCTTTTCTGCTATTTATCTTCTCTTAGACATGCCAGCTCTAAGCCACGCTCACCTCAGCAGTATACAGGCACTTCCCAACTGTTCTGTAGGATATCCTCATTTATTCAAGACCTCTTCCTTTTCCCTTCAAGCTCTCCTTCTCATATATAGTATCAGCAGCATGGACAGTGTGAAAAATAGACTTTATACCCCATCACTGATCTGGCACATTAATTAGAAGCCAAGGATGGGCATTGCTTATAAACACTAGCACTAAGACAAAAATTGTTGTCCACATTCCCTCAGTACCTCTTTATTATCTGCCCATGATGTCCTCTTTCATTGCCTATCCCCTTCCAATGAGTATAGAAACAGCATATTTGACACTGCACCAAGTGCTAATTTGTCACAACAGTTAGCAAATTGGTCCAAAATTTCACAGAGGGCATGAGCTTTCCATGTCACATCTACTCCCTGTGTGTGCATGGGATCAAGTGCTTGTTCAACCACGTGATGCCACCTTGATCTGCATAGCATATTGCTCTTTGGGTTTGACATCTGGGAGTGGTTTCAGCGCAAAACGTTAGTTGGGGCCTTTATGAATGTTAGAGGTCCTTCGAAAGCAGGCTGGTGTTCATAGACTCTGGCTGAAACTCACAAGATGTTGGTTGTGGTTTAACCCCAGCCAGCAACTAAGCACCACACAGCTGTGCACTTACTACCCCTGTGGTGGGATGGAGGAGAGAATTGGAAAGGTAAAAGTGAGAAAACTCGTGGATTGAGATAAAGACAATTTAATAGATAAAGCAAAAGCTGTGTGCAAAACCAAAGCAAAATAATGAATCCGTTCACTGCTTGTCATAGGCAGGTGTTTAGAGCCATCTCCAGGAAAGCTGGGCTCCAGCAGGTGTAACAGTTACTTGGGAAGACTAACGCCATAACTCTGAATATCACAGAATCACAGAATGGTTTGGGTTGGAAAAGGGACCTTACAAGCTCATTCAGTCCAACCCCCTTCAGGGAACAGGGACATCTGCAACTAGAGCAGGTTGCTTGAGCCCCAAGATCCAACCTGACCTGGAATGGTTCCAGGGATGGGGCTTCTCCCACCTCTCGAGGCAACCTGGGCCACTGTTTCACCATCCTCAGTGTAAAACATTTCTTCCTTCTATCTTGACTGAATCTCCCTCTTTTAGTTTAATCCCATCACCCCTTGTCCTGTCCCAACAGCCCCTGCTCTAAAGCCCCTCCCCATCTTTCTCAGAGGCCCCTTGAAGCACTGAAAGGCTGCACTAAGTTCTCCCTGGAGCCTTCTCTTCTCCAAGGCTGAACACCCCCAATTCTCTCAGCCCTTCTTCATAGGAGAGGTATCCCAGATCTCTGATTATTCTTGTGCCCTCCTATGTTCCCCCCTTCCTTCTTCTTCCCCCACCTTTATATTACTGAGCATGATATCATATGGTATGGAATATCCCTTGGGTCACTTGGAGTCAGTGGTCCCAGCTGTGTCCCCTCTCAACTTCTTGTGCACCCCCAGCATACTCACTGGTGGGGTGGTGTGAGGAGCAGAAAAGGCCTTGACTCTGGGAGAGAACTGCTGAGCAGCAGTGAAAGCATCCCTTTGTTATCAACTCTGTTTTAGCATGAATCCAAAACGTAGCCCCATACCAGCTACTACAAAGAAAAATTAACTCTATCCAGCCAAACCCAGCACAACGTGGCACCATAAATGCTGTCCCTGCCCAAAAGCCCTGTTCAGGTGACAACCCCTGGAAAATCCTGAGGTAAGCCTCTGCTGCTGCTCTATGTTCAATTTGCTTACTGAAGTGTTGCTCTGAGCTGGTGCTGGTCACTGCATCACTGCACAAGTGAGATCTGTTACTTGCAGCACTGGTTTACCTCATGGTTCAGGAAAATGAGGTGAAAAGGTCTAACACTGAGTCTCTGCAAGTGCAGCGAAAGAAAATAGATGCTGGTTCTTCTTTTTGCAACTTTCAATATTTCTCAGTGCTGCACCTTCAGAGCTGGAGAGGAGAGACAGCCCATCTCCCCACAGCTCTCTCTCCACCTCCCCATCTCTAGACCCTTCCTCATCTTGTTTATTTAGGTGCAGGAGGCTGATCTGGCTCTGAGGAGGACTCTGTCTAATCCGATGTGTTCTCAGCAGAAACAGAAATGAGCAAAACATTTTACTTGACATTTGATGGGCATTGAACAAAACCTGCCAGATGACACCCTCTACAAATGGTCTACAATGGGGTGGGGGCGGGGAGGAGGGGGAGGGAGTAAGGGGAGGGGGGTGTGTGTCCCAAATCTGCAAACATACCCCTGGGAAGATGGTATTTAGAGGGGAAGAAGTAGAGGTGTAGGGATTGTTTCTTCCTGCATGCCAGGCACAAAGTGGTCCAGGGAGCTTTAACAGTGAGAATAGCACACACACACAGAAAAAAAAAAAAAAAAAAAAGATGCAAAGGAGTCTAGACTTGTAAAAAGCTTTTTCCTTGCTGGCTCTGTCTGGCAGAGCCTGGGTTTTAAAATACCGATGCCTTTTCTTGTCACTCTCAGCTTTAATTTATTATTTTTTTAAATCAATAAATATCCCGCCACTCCTCCATCTGGAGGATTCCTCCTTCATCCCACCACTGCCAAGCTGATCAGAGCCACCTATGCAATGCCATTTGATCCAGAACATATTTCAGTCTTGGCCTGTTCTCAGCCTCATAAATTCCTGACATGATTCGGGAGGCGTTTCTGTTGGAAATAGCTCTCTGCTCCGCTGTCGTATTTATAGAGATTGCTGCTGCCTCTGATCTGAGGCCAAACATTAGGAATAATTGCATCAGGAAGCAGGACAGAGCTCGACATATTGTTTGGCTGGATTGTTTTAATTTCAGGATTGTGGAAGTATCTCCACTTACTGTTGTTAAGAGAAAAAAAAAACTCACAAAGAAAGGAAAAGAAAAGCATTGTTCAGGAATTTTCTATTTTAATTTTTTTTTCTTTTTATTACTTTTGTTAGAGGCAAAGAGGGAATCATTATGCCTGCTGCTGAGGACAGGCAGGTGAATTAGATGTTGGTGACTTATTAATTCAGGAATCCTGTCCCTGCAGATTAGACCAGAGCTTCCCACTTTTTTTATTTTCTGCTTTTTGAAACAAAGCCAGGAAATGCATATGGCTCTGCATACGCATTCATGTGTCTGTGTGTGTGTGACAGGAGGGAAGGGGGTGCAGAGCTGTAGGTGGGCCCCCAGAAACCTTGTTCATGTGCTGCTTCAACCCTGACTGGTGCAGCCACACCACAGCACCAGTCAGGGCTGAAGCCACGCATGGACAAGGTGCTAACGCTGGCAGTTTGGAATGAGCCACACATCCAGCCAGGCGATGGCTCATGCTCAGGGTGTGAAGTCCTTGGCCGTGTGGCTCAGAGCTGAGTAGGAAAGCTGCAGAATGTGGATGCTAGGAGCCTTCAGACACCCTGTGTCTGAACTGGGGTAGCTGTGTTTGGAAGGGACAGACACATGCACACGCTGGGAGCCAGAGCTGAAGCCTGTTGAAGTCGCGAGAAAGTAATCTTTTACTTCAGTAGGTTTTCGATGATACTGGAGGTGCGACTAAGAGGGAGGATGGGGAAAAGGACGGAGCAAAGTCTCCCCAGTACAGGGATGCTGAGCAGTCTATGAGGTGGTACTGTGGGGCTCCTGGTCCTCAGAAACCCCATCATAAACGTCTCCCACCCCTGTCTGACCATCAATAAAATTGCCAGGTTGTCTGAGACATCACTGAAGCAGAGAGTGAGCTCATGAAGTGGGACCTCACTGCAGAGAGTGCTAGAGTTGTCTTCTCCTCCCACCACTGTGCTTTCTGGATAGTGTTACTCTGATACAACAGGGATTTAGCCTTGCCCCAATCTTAGTACCTTCAGAAGAGACTATTTAAAGACTTGCCTATGTACTCATTGTTTTGGTAAAATCCTTAGAGTTGTTCTTACGTACATGTTGAAATATGTTCCTGAGTAGGGATCTTGAATTTGCGCTGTTGCCTCTTGAGAAAGAAACCTGACTGCAATTTCATCGCCGGGTAATAGCTCTGGGAAAAGAGATCTCGCCTGCCGAATCCTGGGCTGTGTTGGTTCAAGCTGACCCCTTTTGCTGGTTACCAAGAGCTGTTTTAATTGAGCATAGATAAGGGGTAAGAGCTGCTGTAAGTTCAGAGGAGAAAACTGTCCACACTTCCAGCAAGAGCTACAATCAAATTAGCTTAACACAAAGGGATAATAAAGGCTCTACTCAAAGAAAAAATAGCAAGAGCCAACAGCTGGGAGCTGAAGCCAAAAAAACGTTGGTTATGAGCAAGTGAGCCTTGTAAATTGAATGGCGGGGTTGACAGCCTGGGGCAATCTATCAAGGAATGGTTAAAGGGTTGGCCAGTCATTAGGGTGCCTTCAGGAAAAGACGCTTTAAACAAATCCAGGTCACTGGGCTCAGTCCAGTTTCAAGGTGAAAAGGTCTGTTCTGTGCTGCTCGAGAGATGAGATTTGGGGTTTCTGCCACCCTTAACATCTCTGAATAGAGAAATGCCAGGAAGCACTTGGACAGTTCTTCAGCCAATAGAGAAAATGGAAGTGAAGCCATCTCACATGGATTGCTTCTTGAAGTTCCAGTGATATTGTGCATTTGCATTTTAGTCCCAGCAACCTTTATTTGAAAAATATTGGGGTGGTGGAAAAGAGATAAGGAGCAGACTGCGCTGTGCATCTGGCTTGATAGGGGATGAAAGCAACGGCCCTGCCTGGCTGCTGCCGTGAAGGTACCTTTGGTATCCTCCGTTACCTTTCTAACAGCAGCACCCAGCACTGCCACTGCCTCAGGTGTTGAATCTACTGCCTCGTTAAAAAATGCCAGCAACTGAAGGAGGATGGAAAATAAATGTCTTTTAAGGTTCTGGAACAAAACAAGGGCAGGACCACAATAGGACTTGCTGTATTCAGGCTTGATTTTGAGCTCCTGCATCTTCTCAGAGTAGGACAGCAAGACAAACCCAGTGCAACCTTTCCTGCATTATTATATGTGGGAAAACTCATAGACATGCAGAAGAAGTGCAGAGGAAAGAGTGGAAAAAGGGGTGGATTAATTCTGGTTTTCATCCAAGGAGCTGAGGCAGCAAAAGCTGTAAAGAAAGGCTAGAGCAAAATGGGGAATTAAGCAATTATTTTGAGTTTAACCACGTCTCTGTCATTCCAGTAGCACCTTCCCATGGAGCTGACCACCTCAACCCATAACTGTGGCTGGCAGTTACGGTACCCTGGTGTCTTCACCACAGTTAAGTCACAATAACCTCCCTCCGGGAAAAGAAGTAGCCCTGAAAAAATTAACAAGCTCAGCATTGCCTTGAATCTTTTGAGTGATTCCTGACACACTTCAGTCTCCCTCAAAATCTGATGCTAGTGAAAAATATTCATTTTTAAAAAAAAAAAATTAAGGATAACAGAAAAAAAGGAGAGCATAAAATAGATGGAGAGGAAGGCTGGGACCGATGCCAGAAGATCTGATGCTAATCAGATCCAGATAATGTCCAAGTCCAATATCTCCTTCCCTGGAGACGGTACCCAGGACACGGTGCCAGGAGGATGTCAGTGCTGAGACTCCAGCGCTTGCCTGCACCGCTGGGGAAAGGGAATCTGCAAATATTTAGTCTGCCAGAAAGACTATTCCAATTAGTGGATGTCAGATCAAGGCCTGAATGATTCTGAAGCATGTAAGGGATTGGACAGGGCCTTACCGAAGTCACGCAGGGGTCGTCACTTACTTAAAGCTGTTGGTATCTGACAAGCATGTACATCTCCAGGCACTTAAAACAGAAACTGCTTAATTTACACTAACAGTCATGGGATGGATCCCATTTAGGGTGAATTCCTGTGTCCCCAGAAAGCTGAGCCTGGGCTGATTTCATTGCTTTTCATCCCCTGGAAATTTGCTTATTCATAAATAAAAAACGCCATCATTATCTGAAATGTGGGAAGGAGCCTTTGTCACAGAAGACGGGGTGTCATCACTCGGCTGTGTTGTTGCTAGCTTCAGCCTGACCGTTGGTCCTAATATGGTTACGGCTAATGCTTACACCAGCGGTTGCGGACAAGCAAGGACTTTTTTGGAAATGAAGGGAGAGGGACCACGGAGCCCCACATGAACATTCAAGTGAAGAGAGGCACGTCAGCAGATGCAGCAATGCTGGCATCACGCTGGTTGTGGGAAGGGTGTTGTTTTCACCTACCTTCTTTTTTACACAGTGCAGCTACTTTTTATTCTTCAGATAAGGGCAGGAAAACCTTGCAGGTCAAGACAATGAACAACAAAGAGAGCAAAAGCAACTGACAGGGTGAAATTTAAAGCTCATCCTTAAGTGCATCCCTGTTCCAGCTCTGAAAACAAGCAGGTTGTCCTCAGCATGGTGATGGCTGGCCATCCCCTCCCAGAAAGGCACTAACACTCTGATAGCAAATCCAGGTTTCTGTGCTGAAATGGTGGGGCTTCTTCTCCAATCTGAGCAGTGACTGAGTGCAGAATACGAATTGCCATCTCCCCCCAAGACCTCCTGTGCAGCCGAGTCAGTCACAAGGGTCTGCATACAACTCTCCCAACTCTTGTTGTCTCTGAGCTCAGTTTCTGGCCAACACTGACCATCCAGGCTACATCTGGACAGGTAAAGAAAGCAGGCCAGGTTTGACCTCAGACAGGGACTCACACCAACACAGTTAAAATCCCCTTTTTCTGCCCCAAAGCTGTGCATGGTGAATAATCTCTGACCAATGCTCATGCCATGTTGCCAAAACCGTCCCAGGAATATGCTAATGCTCAGCCAGCCTCTACAGGTGAGCCCACACACTGGTTCTGTTGACTGCACATCCCATTCTCTTCTGGAGACAGAGGAAACATGCAGGCACCCTCTCTCCATCCCAATACGTTGGGGTAGGATATTCAGAAGATGAAGGCTGGTGGGATGAACCAAACTTTAGATGCACCCTGGGCTGTCACAGGGTCATACTCTGGATGATTCAGCGGGATAAACTTCGGTGAGATGGACCCCTGCCACTCTTACCTGGTGCCTTAGGTTCTTATGAGGGATAACAAGAAGTGAGGGTGAGCACCTCTGCTACGGAGGTGAAAATCTTGCACTCTAAAACCAGTGGACACTGGAGCCATGTTCCTTAGAACTTCTATGATCCCACCTCTGCAGATATTGAATGCTTTGTGACATCAGTCCTTGTTTTTACTTTTATTATCACAAAAGGGGAACTGAGATGAAGTTTTTTGGCCAGGGTCACCCTTGAATTGAGTGCCAGGGTGGGATGCTGAGCCTGGGTCTCTGAAATAGCAGGCTGGTCCTTGCACCATCATAGATGCAGGAGAGTACTGGGGAAATGGAAGCAACCCTCTTTCTGTTAGTGATGTTCTGCCCAGGCTACAGGCAAGCTACTGGAATAAAACACTCCAAAGGCGACAGGAGAAACAGTTCAAACAGGATCAGACCAGGGTGTAGCTCCAGGACCAGACCTGGCTGTCCACATCTCCAGCATATAGCTCCATAGGCAGCACTGCAACTTCCCAGCTTCATATCAGCTGGGATTATGACCCATCTACAGACCTCTGCAGGTGGCCACAGCCAACTTCTCCCAGCTAAGAACTCCCTAGAGATGTTGTCTTAAACGTCAACCAGGGCAAAAAAGAGACTACAAACGAGCAACTTCATTTCTGCCTGTGTCTTGAATTTAGGTTCAGGGTTGCTTGATTATGTGGATTTAGCTGAATGAGACAGATAGGGCCAAACTGAAAGAACAAAACCTGATTTAGGGTGCTTCAAGTTTCAGAGGTCGAAATTTTTTCTTTACACCGTGGCAAAATCAAAGTATCTATCTTAAATGAGCATGCAAAATTGTAACCCACAGATTTGTAGCCCTTTGCCTTTGTGTTTTTCTGGCAGAATATACGCAGCCCTATGGAGGAGGACTTTCTGAACCGGTGTTTATTAACGGAGCTCATCCCCGCTGCGCAATCCTCACGCCAAGCAACAGCAGGCGTTTCTTCAGGTCTCCCCTGCAGGGTTTTGGTGTTTGTGAAAATGAGACATCCCTGAAGGGAAAACTTTCATCTGAGTTTCTCCACAGGTGAGCCCCAAATGTGTTTTATGTTCCGTTACTGCTCAACACACGCAGCCAGGCCTGATGGATTTGATACCCTTTCTGGTCCATCAATCTGACAGATTGGAAGGGAAAGGGATTTTTTTTTTCAGTGTCTCGCAGATGATCATTATCCTGGTGCACCCCGTCCTCTGACTGAGGAAATAATGTTTGGATATAAAGACCATGATTGACAGCCAGGTGGACAGACACTTTTTCTAGTAACAAAAGCCAGACAGATAGTTGGACTGTTTTTCCACACCAACCTCCAAAAACCTGCACTCAGTGTAAGGAAACTCAGCGAAGGAATCTGTCAGATCTCCCCAATCTTAAAACACTTGCAAGAAATTACTCCCAGCCCGTACATTTTTCCTCTGCTTTTGTGCCGTAACCCTCTTCACTTACCCTCCAGCAACTCTCCTGCAACAGATGCCAGAGTTCAAGCATAAACAGGGACTTTCAATACTCAAACCTGATCCCTTCCTTTCCCATTGCAGTCCTCCCCTATTGACCATTTCCCACAATTAGGGGTCCCTCCATTCCCCAAACTGCTTTGAGCATAAGTGTGCGATCATGTTACCTTCCCCTGGGCAGATGCTACTTTTGGTGAAGTCCCCTTTTCCGTGTGGGTTTTTTTTTCGGTTTTCCTTTCCTTTCCTTTCCTTTCCTTTCCTTTCCTTTCCTTTCCTTTCCTTTCCTTTCCTTTCCTTTCCTTTCCTTTCCTTTCCTTTCCTTTCCTTTCCTTTCCTTTCCTTTCCTTTCCTTTCCTTTCCTTTCCTTTCCTTTCCTTTCCTTTCCTTTCCTTTCCTTTCCTTTCCTTTCCTTTCCTTTCCTTTCCTTTCCTTTCCTTTCCTTTCCTTTCCTTTCCTTTCCTTTCCTTTCCTTTCCTTTTTTTTTTTTTAAGAGGAAAATGGAAAATATAAATAGGTAAAAATAATAAATCTCTTTTCGTATTTCACATTCCACCATGCTCCCTTTAATATCTCTGTTTATGTTATTCACTGTTCAGCACCATTTCGCAGCAACAGATTTTGGAGGAAGATTGGACAAATATTTATTGTTTTTGAAGAATTACAAGACTAAATGTTGAGTTCAGAGGGGTTTCTCTGTCTCATCTTAGTCTATAGCTTACCTACAGAATGTATAGGTAATGTAGGGCCCATAGCTGGAGTAAGAAATGACAGCAATAAGGTCTAGTAGTGGGCTGGACAAGAGATCTCACCCCTTGATGCAAAGACCTTGACTATTTTCGAACTCTCAAGTACATCTTGCGGTGAACTGGGGCTGACCTTTGTTTTTAGAACAGGAAACTCTCCAGAATGTATTTCTTCTGGGGGTATGTGATGCTTTGCATATATTTCTGTATCCGCTGCTAGGTCATGGCCCATGTTTGATCTGTGTCCCTCCAGTCAAGTCTCAGTGGATCTGTAATCTCTTACATCTGCATCTGTAGCGCGTATGTGCAATGGGCAAATATACTTGTGGCTTTGAAGAACTGCTTTCTCTTATTTTACTTCTCAGGACGTGGAGCTCTCTTACACGTTCATATTTTGTTCCAAGAAAATAGTCTGGTCCTGAAAAACACCCCAAAAAGGTATTCTACAAGGTCTCCAGCTGGTGTGAAAGGTAAGCTTTGGTCTTTGCCTGTCTTCCTTCTCATCTCGTATTTTTTTTCCACTCCTCTTGGTTCTTTCACGCTGTGCAAGTATTTGGACTTTGGTGCTTGAATCAAAGCATCACGCTGGTCTTCAATGAGAGCATTTCTCCCCTACAGAATGTCTTGCCAGGCACTGTCTTTGCTTCCCTCAGTACAATCTTAGCAATTAAAACTGCTGGTTCAGCTTTGCTGTTTGGTCACGGTCAGAGGGAGACATGCTGGGACAGGATTTCTCTTCCTGGGTAAATCATGTAAAGTTACTGCAAGTCAAACAAGGTGCCTGCGGAAATACTTCTTTGCTTTATTGCGTTTCATCTGACAGTTCATCTACCTCCCCTCAGTCTGAACACTTGTCTGCAGCAATGAGGTAGTTTGTGTGGTTTGCGATGAAAAGGTCCTTCCCTCGTTTGTTCCAAAATCTCCTGGGGATGCTGTATATTTTTGTTGTCTCTGTTTGTTGCTTGGCCAGCATTTCCTTGCCTGTGTAACATCTGCTCACCAGACCTCAGATATCCTTGATCGCTTTTGGCCGGTACGAGGCACCTCTAACTTTCTAGTTGTTCCTGAGAGTCCATCTCTTCCCAAGAACCTGGATTCAGCTGCAATTCTGTCTGAGCTGTCTATCCCATGTGACCAGCATATCTCTGTATTTCCAGCTAGTAGCCACTCTCTGTCTTTTCCGTGGCTTTTTGTGCATCCTGTTGACATCTGGTGAACTTTATGTCTGTTCTGCACTTTCACATAGGTGGGAGTTCACTTTTCCTGCACTTGCAGATCTTGGTAGAGTTCTTGTGGGAGCATGAGGGTTGACAATTTAAAGATTTGGTCAACTGAGGATGGCTGTGAAGAATTGTTCTCCTCTTTATCCAAGAATTCACTAAAGGAGCTTTGCCTCCTACCTCCTTCACTCCCCAGGCCCTCTATCTTCTGCTATCGTTCCACTTAGGACCTCCACCTCCTCCAACCACTCAGTGCGTGTCTCCTCTGCTCTACCCCCATTCCTCCTCTAGCCTCTTAATGTGCAGATTTTTAGATCTGTAGATTTTAGACCTCATTTTATCCAACCTCAGATAGCCAGCTGAGGTCAGGAGCACCCTTGACTAGCTGCAACCTACGGAACAACTTCAGAGGGCATTTCAGCCCACTTCTTCTGGAAATGCCTTTTTCTTTCCACTGACCATCAAGTGGAGTCTCCAGAGAATGTCATGCTATGTGCTTCACTTCAGTGCTTGGCATCACCCAGGACAAACCCAGTCCATGTGCTGCTTTGCATGTCAGATAACCTGGCCCTTGATGCAGCGCTCAGGGTAACATCTTTCAGTGTCTCCGGGGAACTGTCCTCAGCTTCTTCACCTACTATTCATATTTCAGAACCCCCTTTCTTTCCAAATTTTACATGTTGGGGAACAATAATAAAATCTGCACAGGCCAGAGAAAAACCTGACAGTTGCTAAGTCTGCTGAGCCTTTTCATTCAAAGCCCCACATATTTCAGTCCTATTACAAATTTTGTGTAATTTGGCAGTGGTCTGATTTATTGTTTCTCCAGATTTTTGACCTCTGTCACAAATATTTCACACATGACATTTTCCGTGCACTGACAGTGATTTTGGAGTACAATTAGCATTTATTTGGGTCCTCTGGTGAGTTGTGGATGCATCCAGATGAGGGGTGAGCACGTGACAGCCATTGCCTACTGCAGCTAGTAGTGCAGCAGCTTGTGTTGAGCTTTATTTTTTAACCATTGCAATGCCAGGACAAAAAGCTGCTAAGCAGAGTTTGGTGGGGGTCAGGGCTGTAATTTGGTGCCAGAGAGGTGATTCAGAGCCCCACATATTTCAGTCCTATTACAAATTTTGTGTAAGTTTCCACTTTGGAGTTCCTAGATTTGCTCCTAGGACCATGGTCATAAGTAGAAAAACAGCAAGTCCAAAAACTGATACAGTCCTACTTTATTCCTTGTGCCTCAAACACAGACCCATCTCATGAAACACTTCCCCCAAGCAGAGCAGCCTGCATACCCAGGTGTTGTCTGAGCATCAGCGTGCTGCGATGGCCCCACGGGGAAAAACACACACCATAACCCTCCAGAAGTGAGTTTTCCTTGTCTGGCCTTCCTGCCGCCTGACATCACTTCTCCCCTATCCACAACAGGGATTGCAGTGGCTCCTGAGGACTGGGAGTGTGCTGGAGAGGTCGGAAATACCCTGCAAGTAATTTCCCAGGGAACAGACCTGGGCTCTTGTTGGAAAGCCAGTCTGTAGATCGGCTTGTAGCTCTTTGGAGGTGATGAGGGAATGAAATTACACCCCTCTGTCTAGCCCTCTACCAAAAACAAGAGGCCATGAGGTTGAGAGGGTCACTGAACTGGACTCCAGAGACCTCAGCTTATTTCTTGATCTAAGCAGAAACAAAAGATGAGGGCAAGCAAACCTCTTCCTCCTTTTCTCTCCCTTCTGCTGATAGTATGTTGTTTCCATTTAGTAATTCTCTCTCACTACATGTATACACAGTGCAGGAGGGGCTCGTGCTCTCCCCTTCCAAACACTGCTGAAACACAAAGGAAATAAGAGGAATCATTATCCAAAGCCTGGGGCTGTGTTTACTTGTCTCACCACCTTCAAAGCTCTGATCTACAGCTTGCATTGGGGTTGAATCCCTTTCTCCTCCTTTGCAATACTTTTCTTTATGGGATCATACTTTATTGCTTTCTTTCCAAGTGTTTCATTACACACTCTGTTAATGAACCACTAGGGGTAGCCAAATGTGTTCGGTTGCATGCAGGAACTTGAGAGAGGATTATGTAGCAAATTCCCTGCAAACAGCCACAGCTTACTTGCAAACAAGGTAGCCTAACTAATCCTCCTTCCTGCCCCAACAGGTGAGCTCTCTAAGAGAGAGACCTCCCTGAACTCAGGACCTTGGGGAGACCTGAAAGGACATCAGATGCTCCAGAGGTGAGATCTTGGTGCAGTGATTTGGCCCCATCCAGACCCAGCACAAGTCCAGGAAGTTAAACAAATCATGCTTGCCACATGGCTGTCACACATCTCAGCACTAAAGCCACCAGTCTCCCACTGGGGCTGTAAAACACGTGTTGGAGAACACTGGGAATGAGAAACCTCTCCCCTAGGTTTAAGGTGGGAGAATGATCTGCAGAAACTACTGATGTGGCCATCCCTCCTGACAGCTTTCCTTCTCATGAGATAGTAACTTAGGATGCAGAGACAAAATTTTGTATAGCTCTTTGTCTTCCATCTTCACCCTGCTTCAGGCTCTCCTCCCTGTGCTGTTTATGCACAGTCATTAACTGCTGTTAACGACAGCGTGCAATGAGGAAACAGCACTGCTGGAACATTGATGGGGAAAACCCATAAACTTAATGATTTCCCAAGGTCATAAAGGCAGCCTGTACTTTGGGCAAGAGATGTACCAAAGTCCTCCTGCATCCCACTTCAGTGCCTTGGTGGGCTTTTTCTTCCCACATTTCCCTGCATGGACGAAACCTGTGAGAGTTAAATGAAGCAAGCATGACCCCGTTCTACTGGAAAACCAGACCAAAGGCAAGTGGCTATGAAAGTTTGGGTCTCAGTGGACTTGCATCTGCTTGCTATTAGGCTGGCGGTGGCCTGCAAGATATCTTCACCATGCCTCAGCTGAGGTTGTAGGTTTTCCAGAGGATGTGCTGAGCTACTTCAGCATGAGTTTAACTAATGCAGTCTGGAACTAGAAGCTTTCTGCGATGACGTGGGTACAACACAATGACCTGCTAGCAGCTGAGAGCTAAACCCTGACCCAGGTACAGCTCTGCCTCTTCCCCTGCTGTTTTAATTAGACCTGCAGGACCCACTCCATAGATTGGCAGGATAGGAAATGAGTGTGCTTGTTTTCTTGCAGTCTGAACAGTCATGAGGCAACAAGTCCTCAATACAGGAAAGACTTGGACCTGTGGGAGTAGGTCCAGAGGAGGCCACAGGAATGATGGGAGGGATGGTACCCCTCTGCTGGGAGGATGGGGAGAGAGTTGAGGGTGTTCAGCCTGGAGAAGAGGAGGCTCCAGGGAGACCTTAGTGTGGCCTTTCAGTACTTAAAGGGGCCTATAAGAGAGACTTCTTAGCAGGGCCTGTTGTGACAGGACAAGGGATGATGGTCTCAAATAAAAGAGGGAAATTCAGCCTAGATACAAGGAAGAAATGTTTGACGCTGCAGCACGTGAGAGTCTGGCCCAGGCTGCCCAGAGAGGTGGGAGAAGCCCCATCCCTAGTAGTGTTCAAGGTCAGGTTGGACCTTGGGGATCTGAGCAACCTGCTCTAGTTGAAGATGTCCCTGCTCACTGCAGGGGGATTGGACTAGATGACCTTTGAAGGTCCCTTCCAAGCCAAACCATTCTGTGATTCTATGACTCTAAGTTCAGCACTATACAATATTCGTTCAAGGTTCTTGAAGGAAATGCCTGCATAACTATGCAGACCCCTATACGAACCAGCTTCCAAAACAGTAATTTGATTGTTCAATAATGCTGCATCTGTTTACTTAAGAGATTTTGCACATTGAAGGCCAGAGCCTTCCCAGGTACAACCAAACTCTGAGAAGTAATATTTTAAATAATTGCTAGAAGACCCCAGAGAGCAAACTGGCATAACATCCCCTCAGAAGCCATGCCAGGTCTAGTAGAGTTCTTGGTGCATGCTATTGGAAAAGGGAGAGAATAGAAAAGGGATAGAGGGATAGAATAATGAGAGAATAGAATTTAGTTAAACTTTGACGAAGTTCATCACTAGAGATTCTTATGGAAACAATATAGTCATGATAGGAGAGTGATAGCTCTGTGAAGAAATGGGACCATGTAAAACTACTATTAGGAAAGGAAGATCAATTTTCATATGCTGGTGAGATTTCTTGGGGCTGATATTGAGTGATAAATGATCTGGAAAAGAATGAAGTGGCAAGAAATAAATGGTAGATGATTGTCAAATACTTTTGGAACTCCTTTAGAGGTGAATGGAAAGTACTCTACAAGATGCTTCCAGAGGTCCTTCTATGGTCAGTGTAGTCATACTACCTGGACATAGTCTAAAATCATTAAAGAAATTTGCTTTTTTTTAAAAGCTTATTTGTCTATTTTCAGCTTCTGTAAGTGCCTGAAGAACTGTCTGTCCTACCCACTTAAAAACATGACTGAAATAATGAGATTCTGCAATATAATCCATCTTATAAGCATTTCATTTAACTTCTTGGGTTTGGACCATTATGGTTGGTCTTCTGAAGTTTTTCTTAGCAACCATGAGGACAATAAGCTTCAGGAAAATACGACTTGATGTTATCAGAATTACATGTCTCTGGGAAAGAGGTGACAATTTCCGTGGGAGTCATTGCTGAACATGGCCATAGTTGTTTCACTGGGTTGCTTCAGAGACACAGCGCAGCGTGCATTGAACAGGTTAACGCAAGAGGGTGTACAGATCACGTATTTTATGCTTAGACTTGTGTATTTCCTCCAGGAACACATGCTGCTGAACAGCCCAGCAAGGGAACAACCCCCCCCCCACACCCCACCCCCCCCCCCCCCCCGCCCCGATTTAGCTGACTGATGGTAACAAGAGCAGCACAACTCGCCTTTCTGAATCCTCGTCATTTACCTCTTGACACGACACCTTTCTTTGCTCTCAGCCCCTGGATATGTGAGATGTGGTTTGAATCCCGGTCTAAATCCAAACCCCTCCAAGGTGTGTGAGAGTTCAGATTTCAGCCTGCGCCTATCTCAAACTTGAACCTTTTTTAATAAAGCAGAAACCTCCAGATGCACCCAAACAGCTGAAAACCATCAGCAAGGATAGTGCCATTTCAGCTCTTTCAGAGGAACCTCTACGCTCCCCCTTATTTTCCACCTTCCCAATCTCCGTCTTGCTGTTATACCATGTAACCAGATCATTGCTATGTATCTTGCTCATGCCCTTCACCCGACACAGCCCATTCCTCCTCTCCAATAAAGGCAGAACCACAGAGGATGTGCTGTGTGCACTAATTCTCTTTCCAACCCATCCCATGCTGGGGGGCCCATGCAAACCACACTATCAATCTGGCGGTCTCTGATGATGGAGCCCACATGGGAACCTTAGATAATGGATTACGGTGGAGGACACGTATTTTTAAATGTGTTTAAGATGTCTGGCAGTTTCTTAAGATGTAAAAGAGAGAGAGATTTAAAAAAAGCAATTTAAGCGGAGGGAAATGTCCCCCAAATTAGTGAGAACTTTTTGGAAAGGGGCTGAGGCAAGTCCCCTGTCATGCTGTACCGCTTGACCCATCCCAACACAGGAGGAGAATGGTGAAACTGTCCTTAAAGTAGAACTCCCATAGCTGAGGGCAGGGAGGCGAACAGGTAATACGGTGAACATTGCACGTGGTTTAAATTATCATTGGTAATAAAACCATTCATCATCAGCCTCCATGCTGAAGATTGAGATAGCTATTGCTCCTGAGGATTCAATGACTGAAAGAAGGAATCATTTGCTGCTCTCTTATTTTCTCTGACCTCCATGGCCCTGGCTCAAGGTCTTGCTGCAGAATGACAGGGCAGCTGCTCTGAGCTCAGTATCCAAAAATTATAGCCTAGGATTCAAAGGGAATTGTCATCATTGGTGTGTCTTTCTGCTCATTGAGACAAGGCCTCCTCTGGCATGAGGACTGAATTATCCCTCTGCCTCAAAGACTAATCGCTCAGCATCAGAGCTGAAAGAGGGACGGAGATGTCCTATGTGTGACCCCCTCCAAGGGCTGGTGGTGATGGCAAGTCCCAGCCAGACTCCAGCAAGATGGTATATTGTTGAGGTTTCTTCAGCTGACCCTATTAACATTCTGATTTTTGTATCACAAACAACATAAGGGTTGCAGTGCCTAGAAGAAATGGGAGCTTTGCTCCTGCTTCCCTCTGGAGATGGACACAGCCATCTTCTGCACATCCCTGCGTGGTTGCCCAGGAGTCCAGAAAACAGGGCAGAATCTGGGCTGTCCTCTGCTTAAGGTTGCAACTCAACAACCAGCCTTTGAAAACAGCACCCTTAGAAGCAGATAGGAAGAGTCGTCCATATTGATCCCCAAAACAGCATATTTTGGCATCCCTTCCGAGCTGTGTCCAGCTCCTCACCTCCCTGATATTTCTTCCATCACTTCTTTTCCAAACAAAATCTCCCCACCCATAAATCTGCAGATTTACTCCTCCTTTCCAGCTTGGTGAACCCTTGCCTCTTTCCACATGGGTTTGCCCAAAGCAAAATCCCTCTGGCCCAACATGCAGTGCACATATGGCTCTCCTCAGTTGCCAACCCAAAGTTGGGGCAGGATAGTCGCTGTAAATTTGGTGCATGTTCTCTCTCAACTCTGCAGAGGGAATATACCTCTACTTCTTGGCTTGGCTGGTTGTAGAAACCACTGCAGGTTCCTCACTTCACGCCATGTTTTCTTTTGGTGTTATCAAGCTGTTTGAATAATAACAATAGCAGGTTGCTCTCCCAGACATTCTTTCTGCAGCCAGCAATGCTCTTTGTGGTCCTCTTTCCCCCTTGTCCACAGAAAAGGGACGCATCCTGATCTGCAGAAAGAAAGGTGAAATATGTGGTATTTGCTTGCACTATTTGAGTGCTGCTCAGCATCAATATTGAGTAAAACTGCCTAAAAAGAGGCACAGTTCTACAGGTATCAGTGACTTTAAGCCATTTTTACACAAAATGAGATTTGTATTACCGGGCATTTTATTTCAGATGAGGACACCATACAGTAGAACTACTTTTCACACAGCTTTTATTTTCAAATAACTTCATTTAGTTCTTTCTTTTCATCACTTTTACACCACTGCATCTCTGCCAGACCTGAATAAAGTTTAAACAAGCAATGATCACAAACCCTCAGCTGCTCAAAGACCCTCAGCCCTTTTGAGGTCAAGGTTGTGCCAGTTGACCTCAGTTGAGAACTTGGCCTAAGGCCATTGCAGAGATGTGACCCTGGGATGAATGAGGTTTGAAGAAGCTTGTTGTCTTCCAGGGGGTTACTCCAATGCACAGCTCGGGTAGCATAGCAGCAGGCTCAGACCCACAGCGACACTGGGATTTCTGCAGGACTGTGGTCCCTTTGAATCTAGATGGGGATGCACAGAGATATCCAACACCAGAAGCATGACATTGTGAATCGCAAGTTCAGTCTTGCAATGCTGCATTAATAGAGGCAAGCTCTGATTTTAAGTGGATGCATGGGTATGCGGACCACACCATGTTGCTGGAGGAGGACAGGAGGAGAGCAGAGTTTGCCGTGGTGACCTCCATCAGCACCAAACCGCTCTATCCATACCTTTCCTGTGCTTATCGCTTCAGCACTGGAGCAGACAGTGGTATGAAAAATAAGGCGATGGCCTTAAAGACACCCAGAGGTACAGTGTGGTGGCTGGTCTCTGCCCAGCTTGTTAGCTCTACTCTAAAACTCCTTGGTGCTCTGCTGGAGTCAGTGGGTCCCAGATTTACAGACGTCAATGCACAGCTCCTGTTTCAGGGTTAATTTACTAGTGAAATAGTAAGAAATCAGGTGCCTAAACAAGAAGTAAGACACAGAAAAGCCTCTGTGGATTTGGCCATGCAAGTCTGACCAATAAATATCTGAAATGTCCCATACCCTGTTGAAAGTCTGCTCACACTTTGGCTCTCCGAGCCCTTGGTAACGCTGCTGCCTGCAGCAGCAGGGTCTGGGTATCAGGGGAAGAAGCATGCTCAAAAAATCCACTGCTTAATGAGATACAGAGAGATTATCTGACCCCTCTTTATGATTTGTACATTTATTATTATTTAACGTACATTTTCAATCCTGTTGCAGAGTCCACATGGCACAGCAAGGTTTGCAGTAAATTTTACCTAGTGAGTGAAAGGCAAGAGGGAGGGATACCTCATTTTCTGTCCGTAGCTGAGGAGTTTTTTGCTGCTTTGCTTTTTGCTGTTGCTGCCTTCTCTGAAGTCAGGAGGGTGGACTGAAGCTCCATCAGGCTTGTCTGCGTGTCAAAAATGTGCAATAGGTTTACAAGAGGGAGTGTTTTACCCTTGGATAAATATGACTGAAGCAATGACCTCAGCTCCCAGGGAGGACTGGTACTGTACTAGCAGTTATCTTTTGGAGCAGATACAACGCTGAGGTCTTTGAGGTTTTATAGAGTCTGTGTCCCTTTTATTTGCTGACTTCCAGTGCCCCAAAAGTCCTGGGGAAAATCCAGCTCCGGTAGGTCCAGGGGATGTGAAGAGATAATCTAAAAGAGCTGTGGCAGATTAAGCCTTTCCACCTTTCCTTCTCGCTGTACAAATTCCTAATCCATGCCAGTGCAATGCCAAACGTACTTTATCCTGCCCTAAGTGTGCAGGGATGCTCTTGCCCAGGAAACATCTGTTCTTCATGAAGCATGTTTCACTGGAGCCATTTGACTCTTGTAGTTCTGCAATAGCTTAGGTCTGAAATCACTCTATTAACTGTGAGAGATTAATCCTGGGTTTATTCTGGTGATCTCGCTGAGGCCCAGGAGCACTTCAGAGAGCAGGGGTACAGGAATGGGCTCAACACTTGCTCTATAATACTGCTGTGCATCCCCATCTCTCTCCCGCATTCTCGTCTCCATGGACAGGGTGCATGGATGAGGCAGGAGCCTGGTCACCCAGGCAGATGAGGGACCAGGAGTCCATCTCACCTCTTTAACTTGGTCTGTTCAGCAGGATCTCAAGAAATATATTACTTTCCCTTTCATTACCCAGCTTCCCAAACAATTGTGAAACACAAGTTTCAAAAACTAAGGTTTCAAGCTTAAATTTTCATTAAGCCTCTTGGGTTCCCCCATCGCCCTCCAGCTGCATTCCTGAGATTTAATTATTCTCCTCTCTCCTTCCTCTTCTATCATGTGTGTTTCGCCAGAGGGTAAGGCAATGGCAGCTTCTCACCATATGATGTTACCTTTCAACATTTGCTGCTCAGGCCTTAGGAAAGAGCTGCCCTCCCATGGCCAGCCTGACCTTTCTTGTCCCATATGGGATATGGCTGCCAATCCACACCTAGGACACAAACACTCCAGATGTTGTTGCGATCAAGAGACATTCTGCTCTAAAGCTCCTTTTTATTGCTATTTTGATCATACTAGAAACTACCAAAATTTATGGGTTGGAGTCTGACAGGTCAGCCCGCTCCTCAACTTTAGTTTCCCCTCCTCTGATGTTTTGTTTTTTTTTTTTGGTTAAAAAATCAGGGCTACATTTGCAGAAGGAGAAGGAAACAAAAGAACTAATAAGCAAAGCATTTGTCAGCTTGTAGGATGACAAGTCTGAAAGCATTTCCCTTAAAGTCAACAGCTAAAGTCCCTTAAATGCCAATGGAGAAAACAATCTCTGAATAAACGGAGATTCCTGTAAAAAAACAAAACCCTTATTGAATTGATATGATGTCCCCTAAATCTGTGTCCCAACTCCCTGCTTTATAGGGATGCCCATTCCTGCTCTAGCTCCACTTTTGATGCACCCCTGTTATCTACTTGCCAGATTAGGAGGTGTGTTTCTTCACACCCTCACCACCCTCTGTGGCCTCCTTCTCTCTACCTACTCAATGAGTTTGCAGCCAGTGCATTATCCCATGTGCCTCTTAGGAAGGAGTCCTCACTTTTGGAGCAGAAGGTAAGTGACAATGTTGCTGTTCCCTTAATGAGGAGTCAGAGTTTCAACATTGCCATGCATGGCGTTTGCTATACCATAAACCAGTATTATGAAGGTTCAGATTACTTGGGTTAAGGAAGATTTTCTCTTTCTGCTTTTTATTGCACGGAGCAGCATCCCATCAGGAGCCTCAGGGACCCAGGAGCAAGGGAAGGGAGAGCAGAAGAGCAGCACTAGTAGATCATTGGGGATCAACTAGTAAACCTCTCATTTACACGTGGATAGTCCTGGAGGACACTTTCCCACCGCATGCTGGCATTTTTGGGAAAAAAAAAAAGAACTCCACAGAGTTCAGTAGTTGGAAAGACACTTTAGGTAATGCCAGAGACAGGGCCAGAACTTAAGATCTCCAGAAGTCCTCTGTCTCTCTGGGAAAAATACACGTAAAGATTCACTCTGGACCAAGGTTTGAGTTTCATTGGTGATGAATCCCAGCCCAGTGGCCAAATCTCCATCCCCACCACCACTCCTTTGCTCTTGCAGTCATTTAGCCAAGCCAGGTATTCCAGCAAAAAACACTCATCAGAAATGCAACATAAAGTGGAAGTGACCCCTGACACTGGCTTAAAATTAGACTCGATTAACCTACAACCAGGAAACTGTTCCCCAGCCCCCTGTAAAATGTAACAAATGAAAAACATTTGGTTGCTATTACCGGTGATTATGATAAGCTATGTTAAAATATGAAGTGGGGGAATTTATCTTTATTTCCTGGGATAGCATTGATGAAAAATATGTGCCTCCATCTTGATTTTCAATCACTCCAATGAACTCTGTCGTGCATTTATCTTTATTTGGCTTGATGTGTGTAACTGATCTGGGGAGGGAGAGAGGGCAGGGAGAGGGTGGGCAGGATTGGCAATTTAATCTGATGCAGATAAGTTTATTAGCTGCCCTCAGATCTCTTCCTGACTGAACACGAGAGCAAGGGTGCATGTAGGATATCTCATCATACTCCTTCAGGGAGAAGGTACAGCCTCTGTCGCCATGTAACCTTCAGCAAATGGTTTACATCAGTATTCATTACGCTTAAGGCCTCTCTAACCATTTTCTGCCAGAACCTGGGGGCTGGGTGGGTCCTCGTGTCCATGAGGACTTTTCCTCTGCAGAATGAAAGCAAAGACTTGGACAAGAAAAGAGGTCAGCGCTAGCATCCCTCCCTGCCTCCCCCTTTGCTGTAGGTGAGATTCAAATAGTATCTACCAGACTTCTTGCACCTAAAGCAGCGTTAGGAGACTTTATATTTCAGCAAGATGACACAAGAGGGATTTTTTTTTTTTTTGTAGGGCCAAGTTTTTCAAAGGTTTCTGTAGCACAAGCTGGTCTCTGAAGTGCAGTATCCCTGCTCAAAGCTACACCAGGAACCCAGGGAAGACCTGGCAGAGGTTTACCTATGGAAAATATGAAACAGCTTTCTGGGAAGAGCACGAAAGCAGAGGTAGCAAGTTCATACTGCTGGAGTGGCCATGAAATCAGCAGCTTTGCTATTGACTTCCATGGGAAGGAACTGCAATTACATATATATGCATATATGTGTATTTCTGATTCAGAATTGCTCTTTTTAATCATCATGGGGTGAGCATTTTTCAACTGGTGCAAACTGTGGAAAGCTGTGCTGTAATCCTGAGGGCTATATTGAGTTTCACCAACTAAGAACCTGATCAAGAGCTCTGGGGACTTTGTGGCTGAAAACCCCAGAACCATCAGAAGAATATGACATCTCTGAGCAATTAGCACTCATTGAGCTGTCCTGAGAAACATCTCCTTCTAAGTACTCTTATTGTCTGTGTTGTAAAGAGCTGAGCTGAAGTGAGGGTGTTTCTCCTGGAGCAAAGCACAAGCTGGTAGAAGGACAGATCAGTCCAGCATTTTTTCCTCCCTTTCTGTTTCAGACACTAAACTGAAGTGTGTTACAAATTGTAAATCACCCAGACAGTTCCCTGCCTTCACCCGAGTGTATCCTGCTGGTCACAGTGCTCAAGAAATCCATTCGGTTTTCTTTTGTGTTGATTTTTTTTTTCCCTTTTAAAAAAAAAAAAACAACCCTACCCTTTCGTGCAGTACAGCTCAATTTAACAGATGTTTGCTCATTTACAACGAAGTCCTGGTTACAAGATGGGATAACTCGTCTGGTTCTTGAACAAAAGCAACTATATTACCTCGATGCAAAACCCTGCCCAGCCTTGGGAAGAGGAAACATTAGAAATAATGACAGGTGAGACCTGACAGAAAAGACGTAATGGTCATTTTGCAGAATGTGTCCAAAAGCCATTTATTGCTGGTCTCTTGCAGCAGAGAGGAAACTTCAGGAATGATTTTTCTTGGTTCGTATTTTTATAGGAGGTGTTTTTATTTCCACCATTGGATGTTTGCCTTGTTTGTGCTGGTGTTGTGCAGCAGCTTTTCTTCTCTGGGGTGCGCTTCATCATATGTCTTTGCAGATCCCTGCTCCCATGCAAAGAGGAAGGAAGAGCAGGACAGATTCCATGGACAGACCTCAAAGTACCACAGGAAGGAAGTCATCTCCATTAGTCAAGGAGGCATTGATGCAGGAAGAGATGGATTTGAAGTCACCCCAAGGCTGAGCACCTAAGCTGCACAGCCTGTGGGGACAGACATTAGCAGGCTCTGTGTGACAGGACAAGGAGTGATGGTTTAAACTAAAAGAGGGAAGATTTAATCTATATATAAGGAAGAAAGTTTTTATATTGAGGGTGGTGAGTCCCTGGCCCAGGTTTCCCTGAGAGGTGGGAGAAGCCCCATCTCTGGAACCATTCCAGGTCTGGTTGGACCTTGGGTCTCTGAGCAACCTGCTCTAGTTGCAGATGTTCCTGTTCCCTGAAGGGGGGTGGACTAGAGGACCTTTGAAGGTCCCTTCCATCACAAATCATTCTATCATTCTGTGATTCCATGATCGTCCCATCTGCAACGTGAATTCAATTCCCTTTAACTCGTATCACCTGCAGTGGAGTCTGAACTTTGCTATCAAATGCAACATCACCTGGTTTCCATGAGGTTTTCCACATGCAGTAGAGATGCTTTCAGCCCCCACTGCACTGATAGAGGAATTTTGATATCAATGAATGTACCTGCAGTGAGAACGAATGTGCCTGATGCAGATTAGGGGTGAGAGGTTGAAAGAGAAGCAGCCGGTTTCATATCACAAACACTGCCCTTGTTATCATTAAATGTCCACCTTGAGTGGAAAGTGCCTGGCAAGCAGACAGGCTCCTCCGGGGAAGGATTTACCAGGTTTAGGTTTCAAGGCAGAGCACAGACACTCTCTAGAGCATGAGCCCCCAGGGAGGAGAAGCAGAGGCTGGAAGGGATAAGGGAGAGCCTTAGTGCACAACAATCTTGCAGTGGCTTCTCTGGTGAAGTTATTACTGTGGTAAACCCACAGCAATGATGGATTAAGCTGCTACATGTATACTTTTGCTGCTTAGTTTTCCTCCCTGCCTACACTTGGAGATAAAACATGCACATTGGCCCACCTCCTCGAAAAATGACTAAACCCCATCGAACTCGTAGCATAGTTTTTCCCATTTCTCTTTAAGTTGCTGGTAGATTCAGTGCCTTGGTAGTAGTTGCCAGAGATTTAAATCTTGCAGCCTATTCTCCTGGCCCAGCTCTCCCTGTTAATTTCATTGCAATATTTTATATTTAAGTTGTAGTTTTGGTTTGGTTTGGGTTTTCCTCCTATTTATCAGAGTGTTTTTAAAAGGTTGCATATGTCCCAAGTGCTTACCAGCAAAAATAACCTCCAGAAGACTTAACCACAAGGATGAGCACACAAACAGGTCTAGATCAGGATGTCATGAGCTTGAAAAGCATCACCCCTGGAAACACCTATTTAGCACTTGTTGTGCAGCCCAATGGCCAGAGCTGAAACCCTGGTGCACGTAAGACAATGGCAAGATGTTTCATAGAATCATAGAATTGTTTTGGTTGGAAGAAACCTTTTTCATCAAGTCCAGCCATTAACCCAACACCACCAGTCCCCACTCACCCCTGTCCCTCAGCACCACATCGACATGTCTTTTAAACCCCTCCAGGGATGGGGACTCCACTATTTCCCTGGGCAGCCTGGGACATGCCTGGACAACCCCAGTGGGGAAGAAATTGATCTTCATATCCAACCTAAACCTCCCCTGGCACAACTTGAGGGCATTTCCTCTTGTTCTGTCACTTCTTCCTGGGGAGAAATGACTGACACCCCTCCTCGCTCCACCCTCCTCTCAGGGAGTTGTCAAGAGCAATAAGGTCTCCCCTGAACCTCCTTTTCTCCAGGCTAAACCCCCCCAGGTCCCTCAGTTGCTCCTCAGTGCACTTGTGCTCCAGACCCTGCACCAGCTAGGTTGCCCTTTTCTGGATATGCTCCCGCCCCTCAATGTCCTTCTTGGAGTGAGGAGCAAAAACTGAACCCAGGATTCGAGGGGTGGCCTCACCACTGCCCAGTACAGAGATACAATAACTTTCCTCACATTTTTTCTCCTCTCCATGACAAAACTCACAGTGCTGGAGGTTCTGGGAAATCCCTTTCTGCACCCATCAGCCATGCTTGGGACCTTGCTTCAGGGTAGGTACTTGGGGACTTGGTGGCCACATCTTGTAACATGTGGGAGACAAGGTGGGGAAATCTCTCAGTGACTCCCCTTGACATGGTCCATCCAGCACAGTGCTGCTAGTGCAGTGGAGAAGAGACAGCCTGAGAGGTCCGGGCAGGCACCAACCATCTGGCTGGATTTCAGGTGCCCACAACAATGTCAAGTAATGCGATCTCTGTAAAACCAAAGTGCTGCAGGGTTTGTGCCCAGCTGAGACATTGGGCTGTTTATTTAAAATAAAGAGATTTGTGCTTTGGCATCTCCCACTGCAGGTCTGCAGCCTGCCCTGACCACAGCTCTCTCTTACCCTCCTGGAGATAAACTGTTTCCAAACAGGATCTCACCCAGCCTGGCCCCACTGAAGCACTTCAAAGCTCTTCCATCCATCCATGGGCTGGGTTGCACATTTTGGGTCCAATTCTTACTTCCACTCAGGCTTGATGAGGTTTCAGTTAAATAAGGACCCCAAATCTCTTATTCTTGTGTGCTTTTTCTGCATGAATTATCAGAACCAGCGAGCAGCACCTTTGTGTCCTCTTAGGTTTCAATGGAGGTTGCAAAGCCATCAGAAGCATCGCCAGATGCAACAACTGGAAGCAGAGAACAGATCAATTCAGGCGGGTGATAAGACATGTTTCTCTTTTCAGAAGAAGCATTTAGAACTCTTTGGGTGACTTATCTAAAGATGTGCTGAGTCATTCATCATGTGAAGTCCCTAAATCAAGATTGAACACCTTTCTAAAAATAGATGTTAGCCAGATGGCTGCTGTGATCCCTAGCAGGCATCTGATTTTTGAATATGTAGATGTAGCAAGGGGAAAAAAAAATCAAGCCAATATGTAAATGTGAATTAGAAAAGGACTAAATCCCTCTCTTGTGGTTTCTATGGTTGTGATCTTTTGGTATACCAAAAAAAACCCCTCCCCATTGTTTTGGTATTGTATAGAGGTAATTTGAGGATGAGGAAGAACATTCAGCTGCACATTTGTACACCTTGCCTTCTCCAAATAATTTTTCTTTGCCGTTCTTGGAGTATAAAGAACTCCAGAGCAAGGACCTGTAATAGGGCTGTTAGCGCAGTTGAGGCCCCTCAATCTCTGCCTCACCACTGACTTACCCCAAATATGCCCCTGATAGACAAATTTCTTCAGCCCAACTGGTCCAGCCCTGTGGTCTTTGTTGGAAAGAGAAGAGGAAGCCACCACAGGCAGCAGAAACCTGATCCGTTTTCAGATTCACAGATCTGCAATGCACATCACACTGATATAACCACTCAGTGAAGAAGGCTTAGCCGGACAACTACCCTGTGTGGGCAATTAACACATTACAGCCTTGACCCCATGACTGGCTTAGAAACTTACTTGACTGCAGTTAATTCTTTACCAGGTCCAGTCATTAATGCTGTTATTTGTCTTTCCTGGAGTGTGCGAACTGAACTGACTGACCTTGCATGGGACACAGGGATTTTAATAGAAAAATCTGCTTAATATTAGCACATTTTTCAAGTCTTGCGCAGGCCTTGACAAGATTATTTTTAACACATGACACACAGTTATTTGAAAAGAAGATGAATATTTTTTTGGCAGCACAAACCAGAGCAGAAATATCTCATTCGGGTTAATGAGGGGAACAAAAGAAAAGAAAAGTCTGCTTGGGAAAGGCAAACTGGAAAGTTAACTGACATGGTTTCATTGAGGCACTGCCATCACCCATGTGTAAGTCCTAATCCTTGTGTCACGGAAGCTGTGTGAAAGTCTGGGTTTGGTTAATGAGCTCTTGCTACGAGCTAGGTGGACCTTCCTCTGGAGTCTGGGAGTCCACAGTACCTGGGATGAGAAAGCATCTCTTGGTAAAGTTGTTCCACATCAACTTCTGGGAGAAAAAGAAGATGCTTTAAATGAAAATTGCAAATCAAAGCACTAAAAATAAAGGTGTACTTGTGCAGAAGCCATTCAGATGAGACACCTCACCACCTCCAAGATACATTGTGGAGCATCATGCAGAAATATCTAAGCATCAGCATTATCTTGGCACTATTTGTGCCAAATCTGGGTCAGACACTGGCATGGGATGCACCCCATCTCTCAGGACTGCATCACACAACACGAACCTGAGGTCTCTGCGGCCATGATCCAGGCAAGACTTGACTCACAAAAGAAAAAAAGGGCTCAAGCCCAAATGAGAATTAACAGTACCAAGAAAGCATAATGTTTTATGCACAGTTTGCAGTTTGCCTGGATAGCAGTGGCATCTGGCTCAGTACACAGCAGTTGTGAACTGGAGAGACCAGCCGAGAATCTGACCCTGTGAATTAAAAAAAGTTTAAAAAAAAAAAAAAAGATGTTGGCAAAGCCACTTAATGTTCACAAGCTGAGGGACAGGATTTGCAAAAGCTTCACACCAAGAAATCGGCCTGAGGCGTAGGAAATGTCAAGTTGAATTGCTGAAGTGTGGCAAAGTCACATGCAGCTTAAAAGAGGTTTGTAGTGGAAAGGCAGAACAAATGACACGCTATGTGTTATGCTCCATTGCCAAGGAACAGACTGAGAGACCTCTAAATCTGGGCTCAAGTGCTCCAGGGCTACAGGGAGCTGTAATATAAAGAAGGGCAGCAGTCTGGCTCCTCATCTTGTAGCGTGTGTGATAGATGGGGCAGTGCTAAGAGGGAAAAGATGATGGATTTTCCCAACCGGCCCAGTAAATCCGCTCTTGCGCTTACCAGCATCTTTTCAGAGAGGTATGTGCAAATTCCTCGAGGCCCTGAAGCTGGACGAGCACTCCTGCAAGGGAAGGCTCTTTCTGGTTTCTTTGCATTGCCCCTGTCTTGGCCCACCTTCCTTCCAGATGAGATTTAAAACCAGAAATACAATGCTCTGTGGAGCCACCAACATGGTCAAACACTTGGACTGCAGGACCTACAAGGAGAGCTTGAGGAGAGCTGGGCTTGTTGAAGGAGAGATATAAGAGCAGTTGCCAACTACTACGGGAGTATTTATAAAATGGGTAAAGACCATTTTCTGTAATGGAAAATACTTTGTGCTGCTTTTGTGGCTGTGTGGATGAGAGACAGAGGTCTCTCTCCAGAGGTCTCTTCCTACCAGCGCTTCTTGGACTACTTGAATAATATTGCTCTGATTTTTGGAGTGGCTTTTTTTCAAAGTTAAGTGAACTTTTATTGAACATGCCTGAGAATTACCCTGTCAAATTGGGAG
The DNA here is from genome assembly GCA_009769605.1 of Bucorvus abyssinicus. NCBI lineage: Eukaryota > Metazoa > Chordata > Aves > Bucerotiformes > Bucorvidae > Bucorvus > Bucorvus abyssinicus. The sequence goes on along the minus strand of CM020024.1, from coordinate 95,478,806 downwards.
TGGTTTCACATCAGACCTTATTTGTCTCTGTTTTCCCTGCTAATTGCTAGCATCCAGGCCTACAGAGATAAATTACCACTGAGAAATAGTGAAGTCAGTGCAACCGTCTGAAAGTGCATCTAGCTAAGAAAGAAAGTAGGCAGTGCTGTATCCTTGAGAACCAAAGGCAAGTTCATGGTCTTGCAAGGTATTTTCAGATAAAGGGGATCTGAAACCCAAATGGTAACCTATAGACACTCAGATTCAGGAGGACCCAAGAGATGAAAAGTCTTCCAAAGCCCTATGGTCTACATTCCTAGTGGTAGAGAGGTGATGAGATGGTCTCAGATGTCCCCTGTCCCAGCCCCCAGTGCACCAGGCCAGTGTTATTGGCTGTGTGACTTACACCTAACAGAAACATGACCACCACAAGACAAGGACCAGTCAAAAATGCCTCTAGTTGGGCATTAACAGTCTTCAACTAACACGGGATGATTAATAGGATTTTCACCAGCAGAACACGGTGAACGGATGGACCATGAAACCCTGAGATACTACATTACAGAGCCACCATGTGCCATTTCTCCTCCTAGCTGACTCCTGCACAACGTCCCAGGTGAAGCTCTCACCACAGCTTGAAAATGGTGCTTTGTAAATGTCTGGCATGGGACCTCAGGTTGCAACAACAGATAAAAGAGCTTAATTTCTTTTTGTTATTATCCCTGCAAGCCAGTCACAATAAATTATCCCAGTGGAGTGACTTGGTTTTCATGTAGCTTCCCCACAGCTGTTCAGCTTGGCTGATAAGCCCAACCCCTCCTGTGATGTTTTGTCAGATTTCCACCCAGATGGCAAACCTCTTCTCTTAGGAAACATGTGAAAACAAAAAATGAGGTCACCTTTTATTCTCCCCTTCTTTTGTGCTTCTTGATGTGCAATACGGCCATGCCTGGGGCAAAGACAAGTCACAAAACCTCTGCTGGGCAGGAGGCAAAAAAACCCAAGATGGAAATCGTAAACTGAATAAAATAGAAGTGGAAAAATACTCAAAAATTTCCTGAAAATATTCTCAAACTCTTTCCAATTCAAGCCTGGCATTTATACTTTTGACATGCCGAAGTGGCAGGCAAGGCAATTTTGGATACTACACTGAGGCCAGAAGAACTACTGTAAGTAATTGCCCAGCCCATTCTACCATGGAGAGCCAGGTCAAACATCTAGCCTTCCCCTTTTTTCCTCTCAGCTTCTTCTTATATTCCACTGCATCCCTGCCAATCATGCAGAAATGCTGAATCGTGAAGCAGCAGGCTCATAAATTCTGAGACTGGCTTAGAAATCATGAGGATTAATGTATTCTGGATTCTTTTCCATTGATTCCTTGCGTTTGGCACATTTAGGCACACTCAGGACATATACTCTAGCTTTTTCACTATTCATGAGGGATAAAATAAGCTCTTCTCTTTTTTTTTTTTCTTCTCCTCCCCTCCGAGAGAGAGAAATGAAAGCCCACATATTCAGCTCCTGGAACTGGGGCTTTAAGAAAAACAATAAACATCGTGACCCACACAATAAAGTCCTGAGAGTTGGCAACTGTCTGTACTTCATGTTTCAAAAGGCGTTGTTCTGCTCTCGTTAACTTACGCTATCTAGTGTGACACATGGCTTTGTTGGAAGGGATTGAAGGGAAGGGAAGCTAAATATGAAGGTCCTTTCCCCCATCATAAGCATCCTATTGCTGTGTTCACAGACAGGTTGTTTTACTAAAGGCTCCTTCTTCTGCTTTGGTTTGGGATGTTGAAGGGCTTTGGATCAGCGTTTTTGGTGGTTCAGTTGTCATAGCTCAGGTTCCTACTCAGATGTGATGGGTGATCCTGGACTGCAGCACCCAAGTTGCTCTTACTTGTCTAGGTCTCTTGATACTTTACTCCTTTCAGGGGTAGGATGTTGTCCATGTTTTGGAGGAAGAATGGATACAAGTGGACTCTGCGCTGAACTGCATCATCTGGGTTGAATAAAACAACACTCCAAGAAACCACGTCATGTTCCCATGATAAAGCAGAGCGAGATTTACATCAGATGATGAGATGACTCTGCAACACCAAAGGCCCAGAGCCACTCAATATAACCTCAACTTCACTTCCATAAGTGCATTTTACTTCAGTGGAAATCAAGAGCTGAAATACCTTCCTGGAGGTGGGCCAAAATGGCTATTTTATCATGATCCCCTCTTGCCTGTCCCTGTAGAACTATAGGATTGCCAGCGGGTGGAGGGGGAGACGACACATTTTCTTGTCACTGATGAAAAAGGAATTTATTTTAACTGGGCACAAAGAAAAAGAAAACTCTTTTCCCCATGGTAAAAATAAAACGTTCTCAGGTATTTCCTCATTGATGCTACAGCATCAAGCAAGGCATCGGTGGGGCTCCATGGGGTCATAACCGGTCAGCATTTGGCGTCATGCAGGTTCTGTGGATCTCTTCCAGGTTTTTCCTACCACAAAGAGTCAGATCCCCGACCCAGCTGCAAGGATAGTGGTTAAGGAAACTATTTCCTAAAAGAGAATATACATATTACACCTTTCTTGCTCTAGCTTTGCAGATCAACTAATTCCCCTGCCAGGTTCTTGTGCCTTGATGATCACACATGCCTGTTACCAGCTGGTCCATAAGTAGCTGATCAATGTACGTTCTTGTTACTTGAACTAATGTTTCTTCATGCAATAAGTGTTCCTAATATGTTGCATGTGGTTTCCATTTGGGGCTTTTTGGGATCTTTTCCAGGAAGTTTCAGGTCATTACCTCAAACCTTCCTCAGCTGAAAAAGGATTGAGGTAATAACCCACAATATCCTGGAGGAGGGGGGAAAGAAGAAAAAAAAAAAAGAATGAAAAAGAGAGAAAGAAAAATTTCTATAACGCATTGAAGACAAGAGAATGAAAATTGCATGCAGGATAGATAGAAGGAATGTGGCCTTTGGCCCTCCAGCAAAGGTGTCATAAAATGGGCTGTATTAAAGCAATATGTCAAGATGCAAGATCTTGGGCAGGAAAAGCAAACTGCACAAACCCAAAACTGCTGGGACCACCACAAAGTGGTGGGCCTGATCTCCAGCCCTTGACCGATTTTCACCATGCAGAGCTGAATATTAATTAGTTAAGAGGCTTCATTGGAATAATGATTGGCTTTTCAGGATGAAAGAGAAATGGAAAGTGCTGTGTGCTAAGAAAGCCCTTAAAAAGCTTCTGGCATGATGGGGGAGGCTCAAAAAGACCGTAAAGGATCACTACTGAAGGAAGGTCAGTTTTAAGTTTAAGTCTAACTTATCTGGCTTTATTATCCATCTCAGCTGACCCTATACCTCACTCTGCCATTACTCCTTTTCCCTCTCCCTGTCTGAAAATTTCCTTGGCTACAGAAATTACCATTTACATCCGCTTTGTGTTTTCTGGTTGGGGGCCAACTCTCTACTGACCAAGCTCACTGACCCCAGGCTTCAGCCAAAACCGTTCAGCACCTAGAGTCCTTTTCAAGGCAGGGCCCCAGGAGAGGGGGGTTTGTATTTATAGCCCCAACAGAGGCAAATTAGTTTTAAAGCGGGCTTTTCCAAAATACTGCCTGCTCCTCCTGCATTCTCTTGGGGTTAGGGTGCTCAGCAATTTTAATGACCAACGGTGGGTTCCTCACATCACTCAAAAAAACACCTGCAAAGCGCTTTCAGGTGAGATCTGAAATGATCTATTTGAAATGGTAGAGGATGAAGCCTCCCTGAATGGAGAACTCTTGGTGGTGCTCTGGGTGAGAAAGACCATGCCAAAGCGGCTTGGGAAGTGGCTTAAACTACTGATTCTTCTTTTTTGTTGCCTTGTTTTCTTTTGCTAGCCTAACGGAGTGAAAATTGTTCCCTTTACCTCAAAGGATAGGGTCAGCTGGCTGGATGTTGAGGGATATGACTGGAGTTGCTACGTCTTTCTCCATCTATCCACAGTTGCTGTCCTCCAAGCATTCATTAAAGCAACATCATGCCAACAGGTAGAGGTGGAGACCTATTTTTACCCTGCAAGTCTCAGATTTCCAAAACCTCAAGGTGACTCTGGATATCTACATTAGAAGACTTTCTGGGGACCTTGTTTACAGAAGATGTTGAATAACCCATCTTAGAAGCAGGTCCTTTGCTGCCTACTCCCTCCCCCAACCAAATCAGTCAAAATTCAGTTTGAAACCCTTTGCCTCTGTTTTTGTAAAGCAAAACATCGCATACAGCCAAGCACTGTTATTTCATCTGTGGCTCTGGAGTGATGGGAAGCAACGCACTGGGATCTTCACACTGCTAAATGCTTGCAGAGATGCCTCTCCTTTCTCCACTCCTAGTATACACCATCTTTACAGCTAATATATTTTCTTAACCTCCACAAATAATGGACATAGTGTTCCTGCACATCAAGAACCAACACTTTAGAGCTTTCTAAGAGTTGAGACAAAAGACAACCTTTTGTATCCAAGGACAGCATGTATTTTCCTTCCACTTCTCATTCCTCCTTTATTTCAAGGCGCCAGTGTCATCACTTGCCAGTACTATCCAGCACAGCCACCCCCAAAATCATGAGTCCTCCCTAGGAAGTAATGAAATCATCACAAGATTCAGGAGGTGTTTATGGGACAAGACACATCTTGTTTTTCCTTTGTCTTCTGTTTTCTGCAGAGCATCAACCAACTTCAGACTGTGATTTCGTACCTCTGCTTGGACATCCATTTCCGTTTGAGTGATGAGTGATTCCCACAGCTGGCTGCATTGGTGACACCTCCGAAGATACTTTTATTGACAGAAAATCTTATAAATCACTCCCTACTTCACATTTAAGGTTTCTTTCCCCAGAAACAAAGGTCTGTATTCTCTTTAAACACAAGATGGAATTTCAGGACATCCCTCCACTTCTTCATCCTGAGCTTCAGGGACTCCACAGAACAGCACTAAATTCACACATTAAAAAAATCTGAAAACAGCGAAAAGCATTCCCAGATTGAATGCTGTGCTTTGTAAATTTAAAAAAAAAAAAAAAAAGAATATTTTGAGGGTGTGGGATATGCTGTATTTTGGAGCAAAAGGAGAAGATTTTTCTGTTGTGCGCTACACGCTTTTAAGAAAAAAAAAAAAAAAAAGGCAGTCTCTGTCTCTGGTTCTGGATCCTTTCACCAATTGTAATCAAATCCACACGCTTTGGACTAATATCCGAAACCAGAAACATGCCAAAAAGCCTGCAGACAGACCAGTTTTAGATTAATAAACAGTTTTAGATCATAGTGTAACTCCAGGAGGGACTATTAGCTCATCTGACCTGTATATTGCAGGCTAGTTAATGTTACCCAGTTACCTGCACGCTAAGCCCAGTAATTTGTGTTTGACTGCAGCTGGTCCTGAGTGAAGAAACCTGTCTGTTTTCAAAGACACGAGAAAGATCTTCCACTTCCTTTGGTGTCTTTCCCCCAGCACTAACTGCGCTTACTTCCACACATCCATGCTTTATAATCTGGATTTTTCATGCCTCATCTATGAGACATCTGCTCACATTAGCTTTGCTCTTTCTCCATTGCACGAGAGCCCCTGGCAAGTCATATTCTCCTCTACAGGATACCTTACACAGAAATCAAGTCACACTTTGATTTGTCTCTAAGCAGAATGAGTATTTAAGTTCCTTGCTGTAACATTTTTCTCTCGCTTTTTCAGCCTCACAAGCCTAAATTCTCTGCTAACTTGATCCATCTCTGTAAGTCAGGCATCTACAGCACTTGAGTTGTCCAGGTAGTTTTTGGACAACAGGTTCATCTCCAAATGGGATGATTTTTGTCCGCTGTGGGAGTGTGCAGAACAAAACATTTGCCTGCTATTTGACTACAGTCTGTTGGGATAAACCCAACTTCTGAGGCTTGGAGAAATGCCCTACAGGCCTGAAAAAATCAGGTCATGAAGAAAGTGCTTTGTGGTGAGAGATTTAAACCATTGATGTGCTCAGCTCTCTAGCACTAACTCTGGCGATGATCTTACAAAGTTGGTGTTCAAGAAAGGAAAACCTACAAAGCTCAAATACTCGCCCCATACTTTGGGGAGATAACTTGCTCACCAGCACCCTTCCAGTTTCTTAGCTAGAAAGGAATAAAGCAGTATCTTTCTCTTCCCTTCTGAGTCAGGTGCCACAACAGTCACTTCAAACATGGTTAGCTGAAAAACGTCCAAAGAAAGAAAATAGCTTTTCTTCTCTTCCAGTTCTTCACCCCTCCTCTTTCTTCTCTGTATCATTTTCCAACTTGCTTGACAGACAACAGATTTGAAAGAAGGTACCACAAAGGTACTCACAATACTTCTGTTGAAACCCCAGGAGATCTTCATTCAACCAAAACCAGCCTGAACCCAATATAATTAGAACTGCAAACCTCAGAATTGCCTCAATCTGGCTTAGTCAGATCTTTCTTCATGAACAAGGGAGCTTTGAGATAAGGTCATGTTTGAGGCCAAGCATGACTTGGTGACTGCATAAAGGGGTGACTTCTTGACCAGGAAGGTTTTTGTGAGAAGACCCCTGTGGAGGGCTGCAGCTTGCCGATGAAGTTCTCCAGGTGTTAGGGCCTGAACTTCCTGTGCTGAGAGCTGCCCAGAGGTTTTGGTGCATCAACAAGAACCGCCGGCTGACATCTAAGAGCCTGTATAAAAGCAAGGGGGAGACATGGGGCTTTCCAAACTCATGACTCTGAAACACATGCCTTCTGGAGTATCCCCAGTACACGACTCTCAAGGAGTATCATTCTTCAATCTTTCCTTTGCAAGCTCAGACCTTTCTAAGGAGATCCCTGAAGCCAACTCAAGATCACCCCACACTGAGAGGACCTATCCATCTGCCTTCACTCATCTTAAAATATTCTTAAACAATGTGTTTCTCTTAGTGCTCTGTGTAGCACAGTGTTATTTCCTTCTTCATGTGTTTCTGCTCTTTCCCTGGTGTATCTCTTTATTTGTTTATTGAATTATCCTTTGAACTTGCTTCTGCTTCTTTTCAGAGACCTCCAAATTATTCTTCCTATGCTAATCTTCACCTTCCTTTCAGGCCCCATGTTGGCCTGTGCTGACCTTTAATCCTACTGAGGCTTAACATCAATGAATTTAAATTGCAAACTCTTCCCAGTATTTCTAGTTTTCTGCAGTAAAATTCTCTGTGCATTCTAAGATCACAATCACAGTTCCTCTGGGCGTTTTACGTTCCCTCTGAGTCAGCTGAGCAGAGGTCAAGAACATTTAGCACGGCCTCTTCCAACAGTTCATTCCTCCCCTGCCTGACAAATCCAGCAGTGTTGCGATTCTTTGTCTGAGATGGTTTGCCTTCAGAGCTTTCCTTTTGCTCTTTTCTACAGCTTCAGACTGGACCGTGGCTGTTACCCAAGTGGCACCGTACACAACTGCTTCTACTTCTCCACATCCTTGCTAGCAATCAGCACACTCTCTTGCTCTTTCCTCAATTTCAACTGATTTAAGTCATTTAACTTTCAGTCTCCTCTTATACTTCCTGTCATCTGAGTGCCATTTTCTTTTATGATTACAGTCTCAAAGGAAATAGGCCATAAACCATAATTTTTGGCACTTTGGTAGTTCCTTCAGTCCAAGTACTTTGCAAACAATAATTTCAGCTTCAGCATGAATGTCCTGTCCACTTACGTCAAGTGTAGTTTGCTGCAACATGAGCTAAGTTTCTGCTGTGGATATTTCAACCCTATGTGCTATGGCAGGAGCTGGCAGAAACCATCTGTATCATTTAATATTTATACTGCCTCATTGGCCAGAAGTCCCTGTTAGGACCCATCCAAGAGGACATTTTGCAAACTTGGGCTGATCTGAAGCCTGTTGAATTCAGAGTCTTCCAGCGACATCCCATGGCTGTTCCACAGGTGCTATAAAGTGCAATAACAGATCCAGGATGGGATGCACAGGTATAGATGCCTTTTCATTCACTGACATCTAACCTTCATTTACACAAGAGCAAGAATATTTAGCAGATAATGTCTCGTTCAACACGGTACTTTCCTTCTGAAGGTCACCTAAATCTTGATTCAACTACGAACATTCTAATACAAATTTATGGTTCTGCTGAATCTGGTAGCCCAATAGGGGTGAGATTGCTGCAACTCCTTGTCCCCACTGTCCCCACACCCAGCACACGCACATATACACAGTACATATGTGTGTGTATATATACATACACATAAACCTGTTTGGCCACACAGATCAATACAGATGGAAAAAACACCTTTCACACAACCAGAAATGGTGCCAATGGCCTCATCTTCTCTGGCCAAACAGGGTGAAAGCCCATGGGGAAAATATACACATATATATGCATATATACTCGCCTTAGGTGCTCAGTCTGCCCAGTAGCTACTGCAGTCCCACAGTTGTGCATGGACACATGCATGGTAGCTGGCTCAGACCTATGGCCTTACTAGCAGCTGACTACCAGACCTGAGGGTCTTCCCCATAGCTGGCTTGGACTCCTGGTTCAGTTCAGTAGCCACCTTACAGATGCCTTGGTCCTCTCAGAATCTGGCCCAGCCTTATGGCCACTCCAATACTTGGCTGCCAAGCCTCTCCCTCCTTTCTCCACCTTTGGTCTTTCCCTTAAACTTTACGTAAGACTCACACAACCTCGCAGTGTTTTTTACTTGTCATCTCATGAGTCCCATACACTGTACGCAGCAACCTCTCTCAGTCTGCAAGGAGACCTTGTGTCTCCTCTATGGGGTGGTTCACATCATGCCTCTGGCTTTTACATCAGGTCCATGAGTTTCATAGCTGGAACATGGGCTGATCCTCCTTCCTTAATAATCCTGGGACTCTTTCACGGGCACCCCCTTGCCGTGGGGAAAGAGCTTGCATGCCCTTGTGAGGTTGAGAGCTATGCTGGTGGTGGCATATGCCTCCAGTAGGGTCTCCCAAGCCAGACAGGTCTCAACTGAAGGGTCAGACAAAGTGTGTCCACGGGCAGGATGGGCTCACTAGTCCATCCTAGGAGAAGGACAACTCTAACTCCAAACCCGGGCAGATGGAGCTCATTTAGCCCTGTAAGGCCATCCATCTAAGAGAAGGATACTCTAACCAAACCTACGACCTGAGGACTTCGCTGTCACCGTCCAAGCTCGCTAGGCCCTGGCAGGTGAACCTCAGGTGTAAAGGGTGGGGCCAGTCTCGCGCACGCTGCGCCTCACCTAAAAAATCCACCGCGCAGGCTTGAAGGGTGTACTCACGTTTGCAAAGCCCTGTAGCGACAGGCAAGGGATGAAACGGCAATACCACCCAAGGAGACCCTCCTGTGTGCTCTTTGCAACCGGTCTTGCCTATCCCGCATCGGCCTTTTCAGCCATCAACGCGCTTGCAATAAGCGTGGGCAAAGCCCTTCCCAAATCTTCGTCCGCGAAGCCAAGCCATGATGATGAATAATCCTGGGAGTAGCAAACAGAGTCAGGGATGCTCTGATGGGGGTTCTGAGGTTCCTTCACTTGTGATAGTTCACTGTTCCCCTGAGCTTACAAAACTTGTAATTACACAGCCTAACAGACATGAATGTGACAGGTGTGTTGTTCACTGGTGGACCATGCAGAAGTTCATGGGGGTGAACAGACAGCAATAAAAACCTACCTAAGTGGGACAGTTTAACACAACCAGGACTGCAAGGTTGACCTTGGAAGCAAAGCTCCCAGTATAACTCTCAGCCAACACTCTCCTCACCCTGCTCTCAGTGGTGCCAATCTCCATTGCACATCTACAACTGTGTTCACACAAATGAGACTCCCACACATTAAATAAACTCAGCCAGAGATCCTCACTGCTAATAAAACACCCAAACAAACAAAGCAACGAATCAAGGGAAAGAATTGTCTAGAACATCTAAAATGAAGGATCTTAGTCTCCTCTTGGAACTAAAATCTCCAGCCTTGGAAAAATCCAACAGAAACAGAAAAATTCCTCTAACCTTTGCAAAAATATATTCCCTTTTGCCAGAAAAAGCCGTTCCTTTGCAGCACCATTTGGATAATTTGCTTCCACATCTTGTTCATCTGTCACCTCATAGGCTTCAGATATTTTTGTGTTTTCATCACCGGTCTGTATATAAGAAAATGAGTGGGGGGAGAAAAAGGAGGCACAGATTTTGGCAGGAATCCCTGCCTGGAATGAATATAAAACTTTGTTTTATTTAAGTGATCTGGTTGGGGGTGGGGGGGGGCGGGGGGTGGGGTGGGGTGGGGTGTGGGGTAGAAAGAGAGAAGGGAAACAAATAAAGACAGGTTTTTAAAAAGTGAGTGTGAAAGAAATTCCCCAGAGAGACAAATAAAGGACTTTTTTATTGCTAATAACACATGTTCTGGCATGAGCTTTGCACATCGTTAACCCACCTTGAAACCGGTGAGTACAGTTATTTGTTTTGTTGGGTTTTTTTTTTTAAATCTTTCTTCTGGCTTTTTAATTGTTACAGTAAGGGGGAAAAAAATCATATTTTTTTAAAAAAGAAACCAAAACAACACACACACAACAAAAACTCATCGTCCTTCTTGCTGTTTATTTGGAAACCCTGAAGGACGAGGGGGTGGTTTCATTCCTCTTTCCGGCTTTACACCGGCTGGTGTGTGTTCATTTGGGCTGGACTAACAGGACAGATGGTTCCAGCAGCTGTCATCTTGGTGGTTGCTGTTCTCCTGACCTGGCCAGATCTGACCACAAAGAGCAAAGTGGAATGGAATTTTATGAAAGAGGGGAATAAAACTGTAAAAGAAAGAAAAAGGACAGGTTGAATGCGTTGTCTACCAACAGATAGTACGTAATGTGCCAGTTTGAGACGGGAACGTACACAAACCTACACATTGAGCTCACCCTGGACCAAGCCAGGACTAAAACACGTGGTTAAATGTTTTCCTCAACGTGGCCCAAATGCTTGTGACCTATTTCGAGCCACGTGTTGTGGGATGTGATCATGTAGTGCCTGTGTGGGGTTGTGGTCAGTTGAGGGCTCTCACATGCAGTCCAAATGGATCTCCAATATTAAAAAATAAGCAAGATATTAGAAGTCCATCTCTCTCCTTGTACTAGGATTCCTAGCATTACGGTTCCGAAAAATGTTTCTCTGTGCAGATTGATGTCTAAATGGTTTAAAAAATGTTTCTTGTATTAGGTTTCCTGCTTTTTTAAAGTGCAGTCTTTGAACGGGGCATTACCAGTCCCTTCCCACAATAGGGGTAAGTCAGGTCTCCTCCTACAGCAATCCTCACTAAGAACCTCTGCACCTCCCAGAGCACAGTCAGGTGGTAAATCTGACATTCACTCCCATCTCCCTTCCTCCATGGCTACATTCTGTTGTGATGCATTGGGAGCATGGCATCCATGCTTCTCACTGGTGGTGACCCCAGGTTCCAAATCCAGCTCCTAACCCACTCTGCCATCTGCTGACCATCTGCTTTTTGGACATAAAGGTGCTCCTGTACAATCTATAAGGTCCCAGAGTGGGACCTGCTTGCACTCATCCTGGGAGCAGCTCCTGTCCCCTTTTTACCAGGACTGAACACATCAAGTCTCACCCAGAAGGATGTGGTCACCTCTGTCCCACCTCATGCACTCTGGAGCTTCTTGGCAGAAGGATGAGTAGTGTGCCAGGCTGGGCGAGAGTGTCCTGGTTTGGACAAGCCAAGGCTATTTTCATGCCTTTGCCCTTTTACCTTAAAAAAACAGTCCAGGTGAGCTGTGCAGAACTGTGAGCTTCTGAACTCCAGAATCCTCATATTCATTGCTCAGAGCAGGTGAGATAAATATGCAGGAGGCTTAACTGCTTTTCTGACCTGTACCACTTCCCCCTAAGACTTCTTGAGCTTTACCCTATACTACTTCACATCCTTCAGCCCCACTTTTCCCAGGCCCATGGGGATTTCCCTGAGCAGGAGCTGCCAAACCAGGATGGTGTCTCTGTGATGATGACAAACATCTGGGAAAGCACTAAGGGAAGAGACTGCCAAATTCTCCCTCTTGTGATTTGAGCGAGACTTGGCCTTTTCCCTACCGTAACTCAGAGCTTTCTGTGGGAGGTGAAAGTAGCACCAGACATTCCGACAGGACCTTGTCCTCCCTTCCCCAGAGATACCCAAACACTCAACACTGCTGTCTGGTTGAGGTTGAAATCACAGAAAAGCTGAGCCCAGACATATCCAGCTCTTGTATAGATCACCGCAGTCCTAGGCTGCATGAAGAATTGTCATGCTGATGTGCTGCCTAGAGGGTCCTCATTCAGAGATACTGCAAGAAGGACGTTGAAGTTCTGGAGCGTGTCCAGAGAAAGGCAGCGAAGCTGGTGCAGAGTTTAGAGAGTAAGTATTGTGAGGAGAAGCTGAGGGACCTAGGGGTGTTTAGCCTCGAGAAAAGGAGGTTCAGGGGAGACCTTCTGGCTCTCAACAACTCCCTAACAGGGGGTTGGAGAGAGGTGGGGGTTGGTCTATTCTCCTATGTAATAAGTGACAGGACGAGAGGAAATAACCTCAAATTGTGCCTGGGAGATTTAGGTTGGACATTAGGAAAAATTTTTTTTCAGAGAGGGTTTTTTTTTCAAGCTTTGGAACAGGCTGCCCCGGGCAGTGGTGGAGTCCCCATCCCTGGAAGGGTTTAAAGACATGTAGATATATTGCTGAGGGACAGGATTTAGGGACCCTGGCAGTGCAGTTTGAATGGTTGGACTTGATGATGTTAAAGGTCTCTTCCAACGAAATGTTTCTGTGATTCTGTGATACTGTATCCTCTGGCTGTGGCCAAAAAGAAGACCCTATCCCCCCAGGTCTCCCAAACCACAGCCTAAAACATGTCTGTCTCCCATGCTGGACATGGAGTTGCCCACAAATTTTAGGATACAGGAACACAAGGCAGAAAGGAACTTCTCTCCAAGAAGGAAAGGGAGAGGGAGACGATCCCCAGACTCTCAACTCGGCTCTCCATGTCAGACAGCATGAGACCAAAGGGGACATGGCGTCGCCTCTCTCCCACTTTACAGAACCAGGTTTTCTAACATGGGAAGAACACGGTGCTCCTTCATGCCAAGGGGAAGTTGTGGGGGCCAATTTGCTGTTGAGACAGAGTGGACCAGAAACAGTGACTATTTTCACTTTGATAGTCTTCACTCTTGCATGGTTATGACAGTTCTTCTCAGGGGACACCTTTGTCAGTTAAGACTTCCATGGCACATACCATGGACACATTTTTGTGGGCATCACCTTTCACCCTCCCATCAAATAATATCCCATAAAAGTACCAAGAGCTACAAGCAGGCAGGGGAAAAATTTAACCTAACCCACCACCAAACAGCTCAATTCTTGAACTTAAGAAAGGACTTGAGTTAGTTGGGTTACTCCTCAGCCATTCATCTGCAAGGGGATTTCTCACTAATCCCTGACCTAGTGGCTTGTTCTGGGGCCTGAGTGATCACTTGTGGCATTTTGCCCACTGAGCTGTTTGCAAATGACTTTCTGAAGAGGCAAAAGTGGGAAAGAAAAATCATTCTTCTCCATTGCTCGGCAAGAAAAGCCAGACATGATCAATGGAGAAACCTCTGCAGCATTTTGTCAGGCTGACTGAGGCTCGGCAGTCCCAGTGGATGCAGCAGAGCTACTGTCTTGCTATGCCTTCATTTTCTCCCTCCAGTCAAAGGCAGACGAAACACAGGGCTTCTCAAGCTGACAGATAGCCAAAGTGCTGCTTCTTCAACTGTCGGAAAAGTCTCGTATTAAAGGAAAAGCCATAGGTCAGCCTTAGAAATTGTTAAACACTTCCAAAACCTTAATGTGTCCAGGCCTAAGAATTTGGTGTGGCTTTTTAAGAGGTATGGCACAATCATTTCATTATTGACCCAGCTTTAGATCTGATCTGCATCAAAACTTTGTTATTTTGGGGCCTGGATATCACTGTTTTCTGCCCAGCCAAGAGGAAGTCACCACGTGTTCGAGGGAGCTTCTCTGCTTCTGCTTCTGCTTCTGCTTCTGCTTCTGCTTCTGCTGATTCCTCAGCACAGCATCGGGCAAATTGTACAAATGGGCCACAGATCATAGAATCGCAGAATGGTTTGGGTTGGAAGAGACCTTCAAAGATCATCTTGTTTAACTCCCTGCCATGGGCAAGGACATGTTCCACTACATCAGGTTTCTCAAAGCCTCGTCCAACCTGACCTTGATCATATTGTCAGCTAAGATAATGGTCATCCATGCCTCGGGATTAGCCTCTCCATACCCAGCTACACCTTTGTAAAATGCCTTGCAAAGCCTCACATGTTAGCTAGGCTGCCCAAAGGCATCTGAGCTTAGCGCAGCAAACCAAATTACCTTTCATCTATGTGAAGTGTCCATGGGGCTTTTCACTTGTCCCAGCTGCAAAATGAAGTGTGGTAACTCAAGTCACGTGTTTTAAGCCGCAAATGGTGCTGCAGTATTATGACACCTTCTCCTTTGCCATCATGCCATGTGGGACATCCCTAAGGGAGCTCTTTCTCATGATGACTTGCATCACTCAAGACAGGGCTTCTTCTCTTTGTAAGCATGAGCTTTACCTCATCACTGCCTGAACTAGAGGTTTCCTTTTTGGTCCATAAAACCAAGCCAAAAATATGACTTGTCTCTTCCTTAAGATCTCATGTGTAGCTTCTCACTGTGATCCCATGGCAAGCATAATCCTCTTTTACTAGGGAGGAAACTGAGGCAGAAAAGGTAAAGTTTACTTTTAAACAAATTCTTGGAAATGCTCTCAGGTACTTGGTTCCTATTATTTCATTACAGAGATACCAAAACAAACAAAACCTTCTGCTTACTCAGCTCCTTTGAAGTCCAGGCCATGTCATTGTGGGGGCCTACATCTTAATTTGCCAGCTTTGAACATTTTTGCTTCACTGACACATCCATGGCCAAACAGAGAACTGTTAGAGCTAGCAAGAGTTCCTGACTGCCAGTATGATCATGTACAGATCAGAGCATACTGCATGAATTCTCCAGCCAAAGCAGCACGCTCCCACCTCTTTCCCAGCTGTCTGCCCTTTGCAAGGCAACAGGAATCGCTTGTAAATCTGAGCCTTGCATCTGGCCTCACCCACCTGGCTGACACCCATCGGACTGGAGCACTGACTCCTACACACTCTCTTGCAGCTGGAAAGACAACTTTTCTAACCATCTCCAGTGAAGACACTGGTGAAAGTGAAACTGAATGCAAAGCAGATGCTGATCATAACCGAATTCCCCCAGACGATATTATCTCATCTCACAGCCAGTAGCTTTTATTTGTTGGTGATGCTCCGGTGTTCTCCTTTCCTTCTTTTTCCCTGTAGATCCATAATCATGTCCTGTCCCCGTTTTCTCTTAGATGGAAGCCAGTTACCTGACTTGAGACTCAAAATACATATTTCCATCCTCACCTTTCCCCTTCCATGCTTCTTGCCTTTAGTGATCCTCCCGCAGTTGGGCTACTGCATTTTCTGATCTCATTACACCATCATAGGAACAACAATGGTCCCATCACTAACACAACCGGTATAACAATAACGAACAAGAGTCTGAAGGACAGTGGTGCAGAACTTTAGAAACCCATGTAGCAAATACAGGGGAAATTTGGGGTGTTATATCAGTGACTTCATGTCTTTAAGGTGAATTTGGCAAGTTTTTTAAAGCTACTTACCTGTGCACTTGAACTTTAGCTTTCTTCCTCTCTTCATGTCTCCCAGGTATAGGTATCACCTCATAAACATCTCACACCTCCACAAGATTTCTTTTCGTACAGCAAAACACACGGAAGACATGTGTGACCTCACACTTTGATTCCTGCAGGGATATTCATGCAATCAAATTTTCGCGCAGACCAAAGAAGGTATCAGGACAGCATTTAATGAAGTGCACCAGGTACACCATATCAAAGATAAGCACCAGACCACCTTGTTATCTTGCCTAACTAAGTTCCTGGGCTATGGTCCCTTTGCAGTAACTGCTGAGATGCTAGGACTGTCCTAGCTGAAGTTTGGCAGCTGGAAACCCATCACTTGGGTCTACAGTGTCTCCAGTCATCTCAAATCTTGTGCTTTGCCTGCACACTTTCAAGCCAGACCTGAGTTCAAAAGCTGTTGTACCATTCTCTGGTCCAAAACTGGCTGGGATTGGGACATTTTTGAAGTTCTTTTGGCTAAAGTCCCTGTCCTCTTCCATGGAGCTCCCTACTCATGCAACTGTGGTGAAAAAGGGGAGGTTCACTAGGACCTGTCCTGCACTTCAAAGGAGTAGTCTTCTGGACCAGATCAACTCAGGGACAGGAAAGGTCTGTATTATGTGCAAAGCAGAGGATGTCTCAGTGCCCACGGGCACTGCATTTTATCAGCTTGCTTTTGTAGGGTGATGATAGACACCTGGGTTAAAAGCCTGGGTTGAAAATCTTCATCTTATCAGGAAGTCATTAGTCAATAACAATTTAGAGGGAACAGAAGGAGTCATTTCCAGCTAAAGGTTCATGCAGGGAAACTGAGACCCAAAATACCTCTGTGTGTGGGGAGAAGGTATATCACCTTGTCAGACTTAACAGCTGATTAATTTATTGAATTCTGAAGATATCCCACTTGACTTTGGACTTCCCTTTGTCTTATCTGCAAATTCAGTGTATGCCAAACGTTTTTTTTTGTCTAACAGGGTTGCTGCAATGGGGGTCATGACTTATAGGTGGTGGCCAGAGGTGTTGATTGAAGAGACACAGCAAGAGGTTGGTGCTGGGAGGTTATCTGCTGCTGACACTCCCCAGCCAAGGCTTGTGCTCAGAACTTCACCTTCATCTACCAGACCTCTGCATTTTCCATTTTTGCAATTGATTTACTGATTATTTCCTCTTCTTCCAAATAACAAGAACAAATGATAGGAGGAACCAAGTCCAGTCTAGATAAGTATGGCCCTGAGCCTGCTTCCACAAGAGGTGAACTTGTCCCCAAGGAATTAAAACGTGCAGAGGATGCCAACATGAAAACTGAAAAGCTCCCTGGAGAACCCATCCTGCCCTGGCAAAGTTTTCTTGTTGCCTTGTTTTTGTCGCCTTGTTTTTGTTGTTAAAGGTACAGTCTCACCACACACTTGGTCTCCTACAGCTGAGCCTTTACTCCAAAGCCACATTAGGCTGGTATTGGAGAATCCCGTTGTCTTTTTATGTCACACAGGAAAGGTGTGTGTGGCGAGAAGTTTTCCATCAAAACATCCTCTATCCAGTGCACTTCACACGTAGCTTTGCTGACCCAAATCAGGGCCGGAGGACTGTCATTGAAGTCAATCCTTCTGTTTGGAAGGGGAAATCCAATAAATTCTCTGGAAGCTGGGCTTGTTCTTCAAGAATGATTTTTTTCTATCTTTGCTTGAGTTATCAGCCACTCTTCCAACCCCGTTCAAGTCCAATAGCAATTTCTTCCTTTTACACCTTCTTCTGTTCCTTAGTTGTTTTCTTTTGGAGGAAAAGACTCACCAACAAACAAACAAAAATCCTTTGGAGTGTAATTAGTGGACCCAAATTGTTAATTTGGTCCAGAAGCCTACTGGAAAAAAAAAAAAAAAAGAAAGTTCAAAAGGACAATGAATAAATCAGTGTTGATGCATATAAATAACTTAGCTGGAACAAAGGCAAAGCAAGGCTGGCAGAGACAGGCTACTTGATGTTAGCTGAGAGTCTGTCCCACTGATGTCATCTTACTTTTCTTTTAAACAATATATCAACAGACCACACAAGTACCAGGAGGTCCAAAGGGTGGCAGGGGATTAACTGCAAGTGACCAGCCAGCCCCACTGGTTTACACTCAGCAGCCTTAGCTGTGCCCTGCGATACAGAAATGTGATGCAAGAACCAGCCGTGAACACTCATGGACTATTAAAAGGGACAAACCCAACCCCCTAGCACAGAATACCTCATTCTTTAATTACGATATGACAAGAGAAGTGACATAAGCCCATTACTTGATTTTCAGATCCTGTTCCCAGTTATACCAGATGCATTTGTTCTGAGATGATTGTTTGTTTCTGTACTCAGCTTTGCCAACTCCTCTTTGCACCTGGAGCACTTTTTCATTACAGTTTTGGGACTTTAATTTCACTGAGTTTTGAAACTTTTCAAAGGGCCAATCTCACAAAAAAAAAAATGTCTTTAGAATAGATACCTTCCAGACTATCAACTATAGCATAGAAAAAATAATAAATGTTTAAAGGGGAATATTCCCTGTGTCACTTTGCAATGCTGGTTTCACATTTTTCAGCTCACAAAGAGGAACCAGTTTTATGCTGGCTGGTTTCCAGTTGCCTTCACTTCCATTTATATTCAGTTTCACGTTGTGTTCTACAGTTTCTCATAGACTGTCTTAGTGAGGCACAAACATAAGCTCTGAATTTTCAAACAGTGAAGAAAGAATCACTGATATACATGAAAAAAGTAATAGGAATATTGTATATGTCTGGTTTTCCTAGGGCTATAGTGACTTTAGATAGTGCAGAAACCCCTGAGCCTTTCAGCGAACATGTTAAGCAGCCTTGTTCTCCTCCTACCATGGATGCTTTTCCCCACCCCTTCCCCACCAGTTCCCTGGGACTGCCACAACCATTTGTGTCATTGCAGGGATTGATATTCCTGCAAAACAGCTGAAGAAGAGAAGATTTCATTTAAGTTCAGTTTGGTTGCCTGACATGGTGCAACACACAGATTTGCTTGTTTTGGTGCAGGACATGGTGAGGTACCTTTTTCCTATGGCGGTGACAGCTTAAGACAGCTCATCATGTTCATTGAAATGTGGCCTTAAAACCTCCCAAGATATGAAGGACTCTATTATCTGCAGGACAACTCAGAGAAAGGAGCAGGTGATGGTTACACCACACAGACCTTTAAACGTGAGTTCACAGGGCAGCCCCCGAAGTGAGACAACGTTCACATGAATCTAAACTTCTCATATGGGATTCATCCTGCTCTCCTGGGTTGCTTGAGGTAGGCAGGCAGCTGCTCAAAGCTTCTTCTGGAGTCACTGGGAAGGGAGATGCTTGGTTGGGATGACTGACCAAGAGCTCACATACTCAATGCAAATGAGAAATTAATGCAATTTACTTTCAGATGCAGTGCAATTATCCTAAAAAAAAGGTTGCACCTGCCCTGGTCCCAAAAAAGTATCTTTTCCCCCCCAAAGCAGCTCTGCCCATGGGTTTGCTACATGAAGGAACAAGCGTTGCCAGGGGAGTCTAGCAGAAAGATGCCTTAATAGTGTAAACACATGCACAAACATATATAGAGAAACCACACCGATAAGAAACACCATAACAAGTCTCTGTAGCCAGCAAGCCTGTGATGATTCATAGCCGTCACTTCCCTCTGTTGCCCCACTGCCCCCACAATTTGCTAAAGCCCCAGTGGTCATTACTCACTGCAAACTACACAGCTGGATAAACTCACTGATCAGACAGGTCTTTCCTATTTCTAATGGGAATCCTGCCTGAACTCTGGCCTGCCTGGGTTGCCCGGGGAGAAATTAGCTGATTAAACTTGTCCAGGGGGAGCTGCAAATGGGAAGAGTTTTATTATTCTAAAATGCAATTGGCAATGCACCGTGTTAGTGAGTTATCACAAGACACTGCGTGACCAGAATATTTCATTAAGGCATCTCCTTCCTCCGATTCATTGTCTGTCCCGGGTTTTATATACCCTAAGCTGGAGGGAGTGGTGTTTCTCCAGCCAGTGTCCCCAGGAAGGTCAGGCTGAGTTAACATGAAGTACTTTCTTGTTTTCAGGTCTAGGACAGCATTTGCCTTCCTTTTGCCTCTGAGTAGAGTGAGTCTGTTTTATGCGTGCTGCCCACACTCTATTCAGCCTTTTTCCCTTTCAGTGCAAAGAATGCACTTAACTCCTAAGAATATTAAAGTTAAGCTCTGGCATGCTTCGCCAGCAAGAGCCTTCACTGTCACTCCAGGGGGATTCGTCGCGGTGAAATCCATCTTACTTGACTTTCCAGCCCCACGCCTGCAGACGTCTCCATCTGAGCTGCACACCCTGCGCTCCCCAGACATTAGAGTCAAGAGAGGAAAACAGGCACTTCTGAGGTGCAATTCATCTCAACCTCATGTAGACATTTCTATTAGGTCAGAACCATGCTCTGTTTCTCTTCACTGACTATAAAGGGAGCCTGGGGTGACTAGCTTGCATGGAGGCCTCTTTCATGTAGATGCCTATGTTAAATGAGATTAATTTTGCCCTGTAAGTTTGTGTGCAGGTCAAGCACCCAGTTTTATGTCAGAGCTTTGATTTTGGACCATTACCTGCAAATTTGTTTCTTCATCCCTCTCTTGCTGTAGCTGCAGAAGGTCTCTGATAGAGGTTAATCAACCTGCTGTAGTTTTGATAAACCTTGACAGCATCAGACCCTGTTGACATTTGCGTTGGCAACTCATCTCTGAAATTTTGCCCCATCCCTGGAAACATTCCAGGTCAGGTTGGACCTTGGGTCTCTGAGCAACCTGCTCTAGTTGAAGAGGTCCCTGCTCATTGCAGGGGGTTGGAACAGATGACCTTGAGAGATCCCTTCCAACCCAAACCATTCTATTCTATGATTCTATGACTCGCAGCAAGTGAAGGAGCCCTGCTGGGTCAAGGAAATGCTGTGTTGCAGATGACTTCTGCAGAAAGCTGCCACATTTCTCAAGCAAATCAGACCATGCACAGGCAATGGACAGACTCTGCTTCACCTGCATGCACGTTGGGAAGTCGCTGTCCTTTGCTGAGCATGACCTATCACCAGCTTGGTAATGGCAAGGTGCAAATGTTGGCAATCTGGACCACAAAGTTCTGGGTCTTTTAACATAGCTCCAGTGGCCTGCAAAAACCAAGTGAAAGAACAGTGAGAAGACACAGGCAGCATGAAATCCATGGACATAGGGTTAAACTGAAACACCACCATCCTGCTAACACAGATGTCAAAACAAAATATGAGCTCTGGGATTCATCTTTTGCCAGTTCAGTGCAAACAATTTGCCTCACGGAAATTAAACGAGGAAGTCTAGCTTCAAACATGTCCAGAGAGTGAGTGGGAATGTGGATGATATCCAGCTCTTTTGAACTTGGTTGATATTCACAAAATGAGGGACTGATAGTCACTGCTTCTCTACAGAGGACACTGGTGCTCCCAGAGCTTCCAAGGGTCCAGTAAAACATCTCATCTCCTCTTGGTAGTGAAATGACCATGAAAGGGTGTTCAATGTGAGCATATACATCATCCTGATCTAGGTCTCTTGATACATGCACATCTTCATGAATTGTGGTACAGGTTATGTAGAACTGGTGGGGTGCACCAGTAGTTCTGCTCAGGAGCCATTAGCTTATACATTCTCATGCAAGGAAACAGGTTTAGACCCATCTGATGCTTCCAGCTACCTAGAAGCCACGTAGCTTTAGGAAGATATAACAAAATCCAAGCTGGTATATCCAGTGGGACTTGCTATTTCAGTTTAGTTCCATTTTAACTGGGCTCTTAACTGGGCAAGTTTGTGGTTCACACTTGACAACATCTATCCAGCCCAGTGGCTCTGCAGAACCAGTTTGCAGCTGCATGCCAAGACCCATGTGCTATCTGGTGCATCTGTGTTTCCTCCAAGGCAAACACTTGTCCATTGGTGCCTGGCCTGAAGCTGAGGTGAAAAGGAGTGTTTGCACTGACTCCTGAAGTTTCCAGTTTCAGGCCTGATTAAGAACAGCAACGAAACCCACCTATTCCTAGGTAGCCCCCCAAAATTGAGCGTGTTTAACTATGTGTATCATAAAGACTGGCAAAGGCTCTCAAAGTGAGATTTTACCAACTGGAGAGTGTGCAGGCGTTTAGCATGCTTAGCGCAGATGGCCTGCTGAGCCAAAAAGACTCCCAGAAAGAAACATGGTGCACACCAGCTCTGGCACTGCACAGGAACAAAACAGATTGCTTCAGGATTGGGTTTTCACCCACTAACTTCTCATCCAAGATTAACCATGGAATATTTCCTATAATGATGCTGAGTCTCTTGTATATATGATGGTCTGAAGGGTTATGACTGAGGGCAATGTCAGCTAAAGACTTATCCAAGAACCAGTCTGCCTTCAAGTGATCCTGCCAGAATCACTCCATGGCAGTTCAGATAAAAGTTGACCTCTCTTTTCTGCAGCAAAAAGTCCTTTGCTGCCAGTGAAACTGTGGGACAGATCTTTCACAAATTCAGCTCTACTGGCTGCAATTCCATCAGTTTCTTCTAGGACTATAGAATAAAAAAAACCCTTCTGGATAGAGATTCGATGGCTGTTACCTCTCTCTTCCCATTACTTTTGACTCCTCAGTCTTCCTGCCCTTCTTTTTTTTTTATGCTGTTGTTCTGGGCCTTCCCTCTTGTCAGAGATCATGAGTGTCTCCCAGTACAATCATTGCAACCTCAGTTCAGGAAAAAGCTTCTAGAGGGTTTGCAAAAAGAGATGATACTAGGAGGAAGGCCCCAGCTGTGGCAATTTAACACAGCTGTGTCACTGCATTTCTGAACTTTCCTGGTTGTTTTCACAGGGATCCATCGAGGCTGATGTGGGAGGAGGGGAAGAACTTGGCTAGAAGACCAGCAGTATTTAGAGGAGATGAGACAGCAGCATAGCTAGTAACATGTAGTGGATACTCTGCCATATAGTCAAGAAAATTATCATGTACTGCAGACTGCCAGAGCAGCTTATTTTTTTCTCTTTCCTGGCCACCTTTTTGCACAGTGATTATAAAACACAATCCCTGTTCTAACACTCAAGGACATGGAAAATTTGGTTCATCCCACCCAACTTCAACTAATTCCTGTGGAAATGGTCACTCAGGGCTGTTGCTAGTGACAGTGGAGAGAAGAGTACGCTCTCAAGGTTGGTCATCAGATCAGTTCTTAAAGCCTACTCGGGTATGAGCTGCTGTGGAGAGCAGTCAGAACTTTTAGCCCATGACTTGCCTGGCTTCAGGAGAAGATGAATTTCATTGAATAATTGCTTGCTTGTCTCAGTTGTCTATAAAGAAACTAGCTCAAGGGAAGGAACCTGTATTTAGTCATCTTAGTCATCCCCTCTTAAGTACAGAGGCCCAGGAGCATGCAGCTCTAGTTAATCCATGGGAAAACTAATGGACCATTTAAATCTCTTTCCACATCGACCTTTTTCTGTCAAGGAATGAAAGATAAACTTGGGGGAATCTAGTTAGAGGGAACTGCTCAGGGGATCTTATTGGGTCTTTCCACTTGGGAACAATTCTTTAATCTTGTTTTCGGAAGTCTAGAGTGTTTGCCACTGCTGCTGCTGGTAGACGCAGCCCTGGAGAAGCTCAGTGGGATTCTAGTCCATCGTTAGTCAATGACTTCATTCAATTCCAGAGAGATTGTGTTGGCTTTTCTACCCAGGACTTCAGTGGCCATGGCACACTGTTGTCAGACCTCAGTGCGAGACCCAAGTGAAGCAGAGGAAAGGAAAACTTGTGCTGTAAATACTTACTGTTAGGTTTTTAAATTTCTTTGTTTCTTCATCATCGGCTCATAAACCATTAAGATGTTTGATAAAAGATACATTTTTTGTCCTCTAGGCTTTTGGATGCTGCCGCTGGAGTTGGATTGGGTTAGTAGCAAAGAGAACAGCATATTTTCTTTGTCACAGTGGTGTTTTGTTTTTACACAGGATGTAACAGCAGTAAGCTGAGTTTAAGTCCATATTCATTAGCTGAATACTCATTGATGTAGCAGAAGAAATCAAAATTGCATCAAGGAGCTGGCTGTCCTGGTGCTGAATGTGCACAGAGTCTAGTGGAACAATGACCATCAGAGAATTTGGCTCAAGAGAAGCAGCTGCACTTGTACATTTAGGACCAGATCTACCCAAATGGAGCAATGCCGTTTCACTGCGCTGTTGGGGTGGTTCAACCATTGAAGTCAATACGTGTTCTCCTAACTATGAAGACCCCTTTTTTTTACCGTGTAAGCACTGTGGCAGCTCAGTGCCTAGTCCACAACCTTACAGAGAAGCAACAGGAACAGAGGACTTCACTTGCTTGGTTCTTTGCTCTAAACTCAGCTCCATGCCTTGTATTCTGTCAGATGTTTTCCAAACCTGGTATGACAAGTTCTGACCAAGAGATTACATCCACTCCAGGCAAATCAGACTTTAAGATGTGCAAAGATGCTACAAACAATGTGAAATCTCTGATGCTTGTTACTGTGGCATGACAGGCATGTTTGGACAATGTGTAGCTGCTTGACAAGATAGCTATGTGTCTGATGCAGAGGGAACAGGAATTCTCATTGTGGTAACTGTGCCTGGATGGATGTGTCCTCCTCCTCTGTTCATGTGTCATCTGTTTCTCTTTGCTTTGGTAAACCAGCTTGTAAGTGTACTGACATGAGGACTGCCTTTAGCAGGGGTCTGTACAAGGCTCAACCTATTTGTAGTCATATCCCAGCTTTGGACTATTCGGTGCTACTGTGATGTAAATAATACACTCTTTATTGGTAAACAGATAAGAAGTTCCTTAGGTCTTAGATCGCTTGGACTACATCCCAGTTCAGGAATTATCTCACAGGTGATCTCCCCTTCCAACCACATATAGCCCCGCCAGCAACTCCCACAGTTACTTACACATGAAAATAATATTAGGAAAACATTTACTGTAAGCTTTAGCTTAATTTAGTAGAATTTAACAGCTGGAAATAACAAGGAGGAGCCAGCACCTTGCAAAGAGCCAGCACTGCACAGACCACCAGCAAGTGTTCCACAGACCTCGGTTTGGAAAGTGATGAGACAGATGGAAGTCATTATTTTGTTTTGAACAAAATGCCATCTGGGGCCAACATTTGCTGTCTGTTACTTCTGAGTAAATCCAGAGAAACTCCATCATGTTCCTTAATAATCAGTCCTGGGACCAATCTTATTAAATATTTTCCTTAATGAACTTGGCAGAAAAAAAGTAGGCGCCTGGACATGAGATCTGATGATGATACAAACTTGAGCAACTGTATTGCTATTGTGGAGGAGGATCAGAATATGATATGGGAAGAGCTTGATGACCTTGAAGGAAGGTTGAGTGAGAGGAATGGGTGAGTTTTAGCAGTTACAAGGAGTAAGAGACTGCACTTAGAGACTAAAGTGGAAGTTTGTTGGTTCAAGGCAACAGTGGAAAAAAGACCTGAATTAGTCTACCTGAACACAATGACCTTAAAAAGAGTGACTGCAGTTGTTATTTATCTCATGTTTCCAGTAGAGAATTGTTTGTACCATTGCACAGAGAGCAGCTCAGACATCATTTAAACTGCTGTAAAGTGCTAGTCGCCCAAATGCAAGCAAGATGAGTTCAGACTGAAGAGGTGCAAAGGGACCAGGGAATGCACCTCTTTAGCAGCAGCTAAAGAGCTTGGCTTGTTCAGCTAAGGAAAATAAGTAGATTCATAAACTACATCTGTACTAGTAAATAAAACATTCCCAGGATGGTTCTGTGACGTGTTGCTCCACCAGAAAGGAATAAAGTGTTCAGGGTGGTTATATCCATTCTGCTGACTGGGCAGTCTATGGTCCATGTTAACTTCTGGAAGATCCCAAGCATTGCTTGAGACTGCCCCAGTTGGCACAGGCTGAAACTTCACCATTGATGTTCCAGCAACCGAACCGTTGTGACTGAGTGTTCCTGACAGTGTTTACATCAGGAGAGAAACATCAAAGAAAGAGAAGAACCACTCAAACTGAAGGAAAAGTTGGCACAAAAAGAAGCACCTAATACATAGACCTGAGCAAGTTTTGTGTAGAAATTAAAGACGGGGGTTTCCCCCACTGTATGTAGGTGTGCATGTCTGGAGAGAAGGAGTCCCACACATGGGGTGACCGTTTCACTCTAAGATGGTGTCTAGGCTACACCATGAGAACAGTTGCCTTCTAGTGTTTCTTACTTCTGTCGTTTGGTACCAAATGCCACAAGTGAGACTTACACGTCTAATTTATAGATATCTGTGCTATGGGTAATGGATCCCACCCTAGAGCAAACTTCCAAGGCATTCAGGGATAACATGCAGACACTTGCCAGCATTTGTGTCCTAGAAGAGGACTGTGCATCACAACCTAAGTAACATGGTGCCTGAGACGGACGGAGAGATCCCCAGTCAACAGAAATTGATGTAATATTTGGAGCTGCACTGATTTACAACAGAAATAATGTTCACCTCTGTTTCTGTGAGCACAAACAATGAATCTTTTTTTTTTAAACCCATTCTCTTGTACCTGAGTGTGACTTTCTCTTACACTGGAGCTACTCCACTGATTTTAGTGAAACTGCTCGTTATTAGCACTCATATAGTAAAAGAATCAGAAATGAAAATTATAATAATAAACTCCAAAACACATTCTTCTGTTGAAAAAGTCCTTGTCCAGTTAATACAGTGACAGAAGGGAGAACTGCCTTAAGTCCACAAGCATCCTTTGAGGTTTATAATGTTGATATTTTTTACACCTTGCTTGCTTGCACAACACACATGCTGTGTCTCTCTGAAATGTGGCTCTGCTGCTCCTCCTACAGCTGACCACCAGTCTGAGCAGCCAGTGAGATGCATGGGCAGAGGCGAAATAGTAATTAGCGCATCCATGAGCCACTCAACCTACTCAGCTGTCCACCTTAGCCATGAAACCTGCTTTTTTCTAGGCAGTCTCTGGCATGGATCAGAGAGTTACTGGGACTGTAAAGGTATTGAATGACCTCAGTAAAATATTGAAGATATTGAAGATATGACCTCATTACCCTCAGTAAGTTTGCAGACAACTCCGTTAGGGCAGGAGTGTTGATCTGCTTGAGATTAGGAAAGCCCTACAGAAGGATCTGGACAGACTGGAGCAATGGCCCAGTGTCAATTGAATGAGGTTCCACAAGGCCAAGTTCCAGGTCCACCACTTGGGTCGCAACAACACCCCGCAACACTCCAGGGTGGAGAAAGCATGGCTGGAAACTGAAAAAAAGGACCTGAGGATGTTGGTTGACAGTGGCTGAAGAGGACTCAGCAGTGTGCCCAGGTGGCCAAGAAGGCTGATGGCATCCTGGCTTGTCCCAGCACTAGTGTGGCCAGCAGGACAAGAGCAGGGATTGTTCCCCTGGACTGGAGGTACTGGGGAGGCCACCCCTTGAATCCTGGGTTCAGTTTGGGCCCCTCCCTCCCAGAAGGACATTGAGGGGCTGGAGTATATCCAGAGAAAGGCAATGAAGCTGGTGCAGGGTCTGGAGCACAAGCTGAGGAGAAGCTGAGGGACCTAGGGGTTTTTAGCCTGGAGCAAAGGAGGCTCAGGGGAGACCTTGTGGCTCTTGACAACTCCCTGACATGGTGTTGGAGTGAGGTGGAGATTGGTCTATTCTCCCCAGGAACAAGTGACAGAACGAGAGGAAACGGCCTTAAGCTGCTCTGGAGGAGGTTGAAGTTGGATATGAAGAACAATTTCTTCCCCATTGGGGTTGTCCAGGTCTAGCCCAGGCTGCCCAGGGCAGTGGTGGAGTCCCCATGCCTGGGGGGGTTTCCCAGCCTTGTGGAGGTGGTGCTGAGGGACAGGGGTTAGTGGTGGCCTGGCAGTGCTGCAGGAATGGTTGGACTCAATGGTCTTAAGTGTCTTTTCCAGTCTAGATGATTCTATGATTCTGTGTTTCTATGATTCTATAACCTTCTCAGCTGGGACATGTGAATCACTAGGTAATTGAATCTCCACTTCCTCTTGCATATTGTGGAGGATGTTACTTTAAATCACAGACAAGAGACTCAGACAAAGTTTTCCATGGGAGGCTGCCTCCTAAATCACAAATAATTTCATTGCAGCAGTGATTAAGGGTGCAAGGAGGAATTAGGGAGCCTCTGTAGTAAGCATAGACACAACACAACTTCTCCTGCCTACACGTCTATTTATATAGGGCCACAGAGGTAATAGACGTAGCACACGCACACAGATGAACGTGTATCCTTTGATCATCCCACGTGCTTTTCTCAGAGCTATTCAGCCTCAGCTGCACTCGGTTTCACTGAAGTCAAGCTCTGATGATAGACACGTAAAATCCCACCTTACATGACTGGGGCAAGCCAGAACATGAATAAACTTGCTGATTTCCACTGCACGATGGTCCTTCTTTTTTTTCCAGTGCTGTTTCCTCCTTATTTCAGCCTTGCAACATCTCGCCTTCCTGAATTATCCCTTAGCTTGATCCAGCAGATTGACGTTTTTTTTCACAGTTGTTCCCGGTTTATAATTGAGGGATGGGGGAGAGAAGAGACAATGATGATGATTACCACGTGCACCATGTGCACAGGGAACAGCAGGGATGGTGTGTTCAATAGTGCAGCTTCTTGGTGCAACATGTGCTTCTTCTGTTCTGCAGTATAGTCTCTTTCTTTTATTCAGTCCTATGTGCTTTGATGATTTGGGTGGGGTTTTTGTTTGTTTGTTTGCTTTCCTGCGAGCATTGCTTGAGATGAAGGGTTTCCAGCTCTACTGCTTTTGGGCAGTCCTGCCACATGAACTGCTCAATGATTTTTCTTTGAGGTAATACACCCATATGGGCTGCTTGGAGCTGATCCACAGTATGACCTCTTGTGGCAGGTTGAAGGAAAAAACTGCTTGAAGGCTTTTGTTGTAAACTGACCAATTGAATTATTCCCTTCCATGCTACGATCGCAGCAATCTCATTGGATGAGAAGTTTCTCGGGAGCGTACTGCCCCTTTAAGAGCCGCAGGCTCGGGGGGCATTCGGGACTTCCGGGGCTGCTTTCCGGACAGCTTCGGGGGCATTCGCGGCTTTCCCGGCTTCCGGGACTTCCTGGGCTGTTTTCCGGACGGCTTATTCGCGGCTTCTTGGCTCTCCGGACACCCCCGGCTCCGCTCTGCGGGAGTCACTGCAGGACCTCAGCTTCGCTCCGGGAAAGAGGCTTCTCCAAACACTGCGGCTCGGCTCCGGGGACCTTACAGGCTGCCGGAGTGGAGACCGTGCACCGGGGCAGCCCCCGCCACGCCGCCTGGGACAGACGGCTCGCCTGGAGGCTTTTCTTTGCCTGCCGTAAGGCTTTACCCTCTTTGCCTGCTGCTTTGACGTTCTCTTTAATCCGGTAGGGACAGCGCTTTCCACATTGCAGTCCCGCGTTCATAACAGCCACGGTTTCCTTTGTTCGCTCCACGAAAGCGCACACGTGGCCGGTGCCATTTTCTGGACTGCACGTGGCACCGTCCCCCTTTCTCTCTTTTCTCGCATTTAACCCTCACCTTTCCATCCTGCACAGACTCTCAGATTTTGCATTGGTTTTTCCCTGCATGTTATATATATTGTTCTAGTTTTAATAAAGTTTGTTTCAGTTTTCCAAACGTTCAGAGGTCTCACAAAATCTTTCTTTCCCTTTTTGTATCTCTGCTTTCTAACCCTTTTCTCTCCCGGAGGAGAGGGGTTCAGGGATAGGAAAGGACTCGTCCCCGTGCTCGGCTTGCCTCAGCCGACCGGCGACACCTCTCTGGGGCCAGGGGCATCAGAGCTGAAGTTAGCCCTTTGCTGTTCTATGTATCAGGTTTCTAGTTCCTCTGGACTTCAAGAATTGTATAAATGGGATCTTGGAAATGTTGATGACCTTCACAGGGAAGTTGAAAAGCCCATAACAGGAACACCACCTGTCTTCAGCAAGCCCTCCTTGACTTTCTGATTTCCTGCTATGAAACAAGAATATTCTAGCTTCTGGATTCAGGATTTCTAGACAATCTGCTACCATGAAACTTTCCAAGCTGCTTTTGTTATCCCTTCAACTTTGGGAAGCCAACAGGCCCTGAGGCTGTCAAAACAATCATCTCTGGCTATGGGGTAATTTGCATGGCTGGATTGCTCCAGGCATCAGGGCTGTGAAAGCTGCAACACCCCCTGGTAGATCAAAGTCTTTCCAAACCACTCGAGGGCAGGACTGACACAGTGATGTTTGGGTATTTCGTTAAGGTGTCTTCAGAGCTACTTTGCACGACAAAGAGAAAGGTTCCCACTTACATAAACTGTTTCTCAAGGTGTGCCGACACAGCCTATCTGGAAACAAGCATTGTGACTTTCATTTCTTGGATCATCCCTCTTTTTATTTCATGTTCACCACTTGGAAATCCAAGTGAGAATCTGTGATTATCCTTTACCAGAGTCTGGCCAACACAGTAAGATTTCAAGCTCCCACCCCACCTTGAGAAAACTGCCTTCATATTTGGATACACCAGCAGTGGAACAAGAAGACCAGTGCCAAGTGACTACATCATTGCCAAAATATATGGCTGCTGACAAGCCCATAAGGCTGAGCTGAAGATTTCAAAGCCCTGGGCCTGGACCAAGACACTCTGCTGAGATTGTACAGGGCTGGCTAGATGGCTGGGGATGCAGTAAATGGGTAGCCAAAATAAGCCATCATCCAATGCTCTCCAAAAGGTCACAGAAATACAGGTTTACCTCCTCCATCCCTAGGAACATTATTTCTGATCTGTATTTTAGATGGTGAGTCTCTATTTCAGGAGCCTGTTAGAAGCAGGTAGGTCGTTCTGCATTCTTGCCATCCCGGTGGTCAGAATAACAGGAATGACCATACTGGGGCAAGACTGAGTCATCTGTATAGCATGCAGAAAGCTTGTTTACACTTCCCTAGCACGTCCTCTATTTGCAGCTCTCTTGGCACTCTCCAATCTCCAGTGCAAAAACAAATAAACAAACCCACACCTCCTTATCGTTGGAGCCTGGGCTAAAACATTGGTAATATCAATAGTAGCATCTCAGAACCTGACTGGAAAAACTTTTCTTCTCCTGTGGGATTCACCCCTCTGTTATTTGTTACCCAACATATAGTCCAGCAGTTCTTCAGAAGCAGGTTCAGGCTTTCTGGTGCAAGGGCCTGTATCCAGCACAAACATACTGAGTGCAAGAGGCAAGCAGATGAGTGCTAGAGGACTATGGTCTTCCCACATGTGCACTGGAGCAGTTCAGACAAATTTCCAAAAACCACAGTCCCCAGGGAACATTCCTCTCTCTGCAAGGGAATGTGCTTGTTAAGCCAGGGAGAGAAAAAACACATCTCAGAAAGGAAACGTTGTTCTCCAGCACGTAGAGTGAGAGACAGAGGCCACTAATACAGCCTTCAGTCCAGGTAACATGCCTCTTCATCACCAGACTTGTCTAGAGACAAAAGCCTCAGCTTCTGGTCCACTCTGACCTGGGGTCCAGCCCAGGTACGACTGTGGGCAAAGCCACCTTGGCATCCCTCTGCTTACGACCTCTTCAGCAACCAATCCCCAGAAAAAAATCCTCAATAGATCTGGAACTGTTCTACCTTCTGGCCATTCTGGGTCGCCTCTGTATTGTGTCTGTCTGAGATGGAGTTAAATTTCCCCACAGCATTCCTCTCAGTGCTGTGCCTGGTAGTGTTAGCTAGAAAAGTGCTGATAACACACCAGTGTTTTGGCTACTGATTGGCAGTGCTCACATGGCATCAAGGCTGTCTCCAACATTCGCCCCTTCACCAGCAGGCTGGGGGGTGGGGAAGGTCTTGGGAGGGGACATAGCAAGGACAGCTGACCCAAACTGAACAAAGGGATATTCCACACCATATGAAGTCTGCTCAGCAATAAAAGCTAAGAGAAAGGAGGGGAGCATTCATTATTTTGATATTTGTCTTCTGGAGCTACTGCTGTGCGTCCTGAAGTCCTGAGTACCAAGAAGTGGCTGAACATCACCTGCAGGTGGGAATTAGAGCATAAATCTTTTGTTTTCCTTTGCTTCTGAGTGTAGCTTTGCTTTTGCTTTATTCAACTACCTTTTTCTTGACCCATAGGTTTTTTAGAATCATAGAATCACAGAATGGTTTGGGTTGGAAGGACCTTTCAAGGACATGTAGTCCAATCCCTCCTGCAATGAGCAGGGACATCTGCAACCAGAGCAAGTTGCTCAGAGCCCCAAGGTCCAACCCGACCTGGAATGTTTCTAGGGATGGGGCTTCTCCCACCTCTTGGGCAACCTGGGCCAGGGTCTCACCATCCTCAGTGTAAAAAAATTTCTTCCTTCTCTCTGGTTTGAATCTCCCTCTTTTAGTTTAAAGCCAACACTCCTTGTCTTGTCTCAACAGGCCCTGCTGAAAAATCTGTCCCCATCTTTCTTAGAGGCCCCTTTAAGTATTGAAAGGGTGCAATAATATCTCCCTGGAGCCTTCTCTTCTTCAGAACTCTGTTCTTTTGAGGAGGGGAATGATAGAGCAGCTTGGTGGACACCTGGCTTCCACCACAACACAGTACTGGCCTTAAGCATAAAGAGGCCAAGCAAGAGCTTGGAGGCTCACATCTCTAAGGTCCAGAGAACCCTTCTACTCACAAAACTGCTACATACCAGCCATTCTGCAGTGACCATCCCACAGTTTCCAATGAACTTTGAGCTAAGAAAGTGCACAAATATCTATGTTGGAGCCACCAGCATATGCAAGGATTTGGGAGAGTGGTGGTGTTCACTAATGAGGAGAAGAAGACAGAGAAGTAAAGTACAGGCCTTGAAATTGGAAGGCAGTAATAAGGATAGGGAAGGGACAGAAGACAATTGGAGATAAAGGGTCAGATAGGTCACTGAAAAGGCCTTTTAGGAGGGAAATTTAAAAAATTGATAAAATCAGGGAACCTGCTTCAAAATGTGGACTGACAAGCATCTCAACCCAAAGGACTGGCCGTGGGATAGATACTTCCTAGCTGCATCCCATTTCCACAGCCCACATGCTGCAGGATTTATGGCTCTGCACCGAACAGTCCAATAGATACAGATGTTTGGCTCCATGAAGTAAGCTAGGGACATTTTCCAACCCTGAGCACAATTGGCACAACTTGTTTTGTGTCCATACACCTGAACTTTCTTACCTTCTTTCTCAGGTAGCTTGGTGCTGGGTCCCAAATTGATGGGCTGGTCTCCTGAGCCTGAAACATCTTATTGACTTGAAAGTTGTAGGTGGGCTCTCTTCAATCTCCTTGCAAACACACTGATTAATTAGACTGCCCTGGAGCTTGAAAACCCCTTCTCCCACATGGACATAGCCCTTCTGGACTGCAGCTGAACTCTTCAGGAATGCATGATAGATACAGCACGTAAGACACTTGCCAAGATCGCTTTTGCAAAGGGTCCCTGAAAACACCATTACTCTGGTTGCCTCCTCGCTGACCTACAACACTTCACTCACTACCACAGGACAAACAGACAGCAGCTCCTGTAAGCCAGGAAGACGGAGTCTATCACCAGCCTTTGCGCTGTGAGTTGAACATCTGGTTGTTGATAGGGGAATGAATAAGCTAGAGGGCTGATGTGAACCAGATTGTCTGCACTCTGTCCAAAAATTCCTCTGCAAGCTTCCAGTGTCGACTTTTGGCTTATCTTTTACACACAGCCTCTCTGGGCACTTTCTGGGAAACCAGGAGAAATAGGGATTTGCACCAGCTGAGAAGAAGGATTTGTCATGCTCATCGTGCTGTGCTGAGCAGACAGGTTTGGGTTTGATTAAGGACACACTCCTTCATGTCACTGGAGCAAGGAGAGGCACTTTCCCAAGCTCCAAAGAAAGTGGAGCAAGAAGGGGTAGGAAGAAAGGGACTGCGAAAAGGACCCTGCTTCCTTCAGAGGATGGGGAAGGAGCTCAGACTTGGTGAGAGAGAGAAGCTCTGTAGAGCATTCACTTCTCTGAAGGTAAAGCAGATTTTTTTTTTTTTTAAGCCCTCTTCCTCAAAAATAAGTGAATAAAAAAAAAGAACTGGCCCAGCAGGAGGGAATCCATCTCATCATCTCATTCATGAAGAAAGTGTGCCATAAATTCTGCACAAGCCCCAGGGCAGCCCTTTTTCCCTTTCATCATGTTTCTGACACATGCAAATGCTAAATTTGAGAATGGATATATTGTTTTTAAAAATACTTTAAAATTTACTTAAGCCCTGGCTGGGTGATGTTCAGCATTCACAAATACCTCTAACTAGGAAAGTCAGAGTGTCTCTAACCAGCCATTCTTGGCATGCCTTACAAATTTCAGGACCTCTGGAATGGCCACTCGTCAAACGGGCTTTCAAAAATGAGTGCCCAGCCTCCTCCTAACTGAGGCATAACGGGAAGAATTCCCAGGGAAAAATCCATCATGGGCTGCCGAGTTTACTACCAGCACTCACTGTGTTGTCTGCAGAAGGCAAGAGGCAAAGCCCGACTACGTATTAAGGTCATCACAGCCTGATCCTTGGTACCCAACATGGACACTACTTGGCTCTGCTCTGCCTTCCACACAGCTGTGTTTTGTTCCCTGGATATTAATGGTTGCTTATAATGACTTCTCAAGATGAAACCTTGGCCCAGGATCTCTAGTATGTCCTACTCTGGCCCAAATAAACCAATAAAGGCTTTTTTTATAGCAGAGAAAACCGTATTTTCCCTTTAGCATTGCATAGTCAAGATACTGAGTAGACATGGCAAGAAATCCATTGCAGCAATGATGATTCAGATTAATCATTAAGAAAAACTTGCCAGCAGAGAGCAGGACTCTGGAATCAGCTGTCTGAGGTCTCTAGTCTCCAACACTGCAGGTTGTTAAGATCTTTAACTAGAAATTTAAGGTAAGTGTCTGCTGAGAGTGTCGCAGTTACAGTTGATCCTTTCTTGGTCCAGAAAGACAAGCCAGGTAATACTTCTAGATGCCATTCAGTTTTATTTCTCGACAGTTTCACAAATTGCTTCGGGGTTAGCACATAGCCTTGACTCCTCCCAGAAGAGAGTGCATGAACATATGCTGCTAGTCTGGGAAGACTAGCTGAGCTTGAGAGAATGGGGACTATGTATCTTGTTTTCTAAAGAGCATATCTAGGCCACCTTTAAGACCAGTTGTATCCACAGTACCAATGGTCATGGTGCAAGAGCAATCCTTGTGCATGCAGAGGCTTCAGTGATGAGCTCAAGGACCATGGTGCTCAAGAGCTTAGTGTGCCAGTAGTTTCACAGCACAACCACAACAGCCATTTTCTGACTTCCAACACTGAGGAAATACTAAGGGTCTACAACTTCAGATCCCAGCACAGGGAGAGAATCGAGGTCCCAGCATTATATCTCACAGAGTCCCTTCAGAATTGCTAATGGAGGAGCCAGGAGGAAAGGAAAACCATTGCACTATAATTCAATGCATAAAAGAACACTACAGAGCCTGAGGGACCCCTTGAGTCATCTGATCAAAATGTGGCTGTCACAGGTACTCTGCCATATGTTCCCATTCACACCTTTAATGCTGCTAAAAGGCTTTTCCAGAATTGCATTCCTCTGATGCTTCAAAGCCATCTGCTAATTTTTCCACTTCAAAAGTGGCCATGACCTAATTTACATCCATTTATATTTGTGCCAACAGACACCTGAAATTTAAATACCTCCTCTCCCTCCTGCATCCTTACCACGTTCAGCACAGAAGACTCACCTCTCCCATCCACCCCATTTTAGGACTTCAGTCTTCATACTAGCTGAGAAACTCTGGTTTGGTGCCTAAAACTAAAAAATAAAAGTATGACTACAGGTCATTGTTGGCAAAACCTGGCAGTAGCTCTTAACATAATGTCATATAAAACAAGCTGATTTTCTTATTAGTATAATTATAAAAGTTCCGTTTCCTTCCTTCCTGTTCACACCCCTTCTCTAAGCTGAAAGTGAAGGTTTCTGTAATTGTTACTGCCAAGCCCAAACAACTCAAAAGAAATCAAGTCTGGCATGCAAAGCGTCTTCATTTACCACGTCTTTCAATGGCTTATTAAATATTTCACTTACAAACACACCCACACAGATGCTTGCACAGGAATGACTTTTTTAATGTTATGAGTCTCCCCTGCTGCCAAAGAATGAGTAAAGGAAGCCGGAAAATTCTTTTGGATCATGAGGTTGAGGAGACACAATTCAAGAAATGTCGATGTTGAAAGACAGAAAGATCTGTCAAGTCAAACTAAGGTGGCTCCTGGAGATATTGTCTAACAACTTAAATTCCTACTGCTTTATATACCCCGAAGTGCTTAAAGACTCACACCGTGGTTGCTGATTTTCTTTCGTAATTCAGCTGGGGAACTCAGCAGTAGCCAAGACACCAGAGTTTTCAGAAAGGAATGCAACCCAACCTTGAGGAGGTAAATCGGGTGGGATTCGTCTCCCCATGTTTGGCTGTCTGCAGTGTAGATGTCTCTGTCCCAGCGGGATGCCCTGAGCTCTCATTTTAGAGAGGAGAGAAACGGCCATGTGTAGCACAGAGATCATTTAATCTGTTCTAAATATCTGCTCGAGATAAGATGAATCATTTCCTGCAAGTGCCGGCTTCCCTCCGCTGACTGCAGAGAGTCCAAATAATTACTTGCAACGTAAACATATAGGGTGGTATTTATAACATGTATTTTAGGTTTACAAAGTGCATGCTTTCCTCTGAGACAGAAATCTAGGTTTCCACTCAAGTCAATGGTGCAAAATCCGGTCAATACAGCCAATGGACTTTTAGGGGACAACTCAGCCAAGCAGGTACAGATTTTATATGTTTTATTTATTATTTACTTTACTGAATTTATTGTTGCTCTTTATTCTTGGTACTGACTAGATCTCCATTTACTGTCATAGTGCTGAATGTTCAACTGAGGGATGAATATCTACACTGAAAACATTTGCAGTTACGTGAGATTAATCCCGTTGCTATAGATAGGTGAGATGGATCCCCATGACGAGGTGGCATTTTTCCCTTAGAGCATGCCAACAGTTCCTACATTCCATACCATGGTTTAACGATCAAGCTTGGTCCACACACTGACTTTACCTCCTCAGAAGATGTAGAACTGGCATCTCCAACAGTACAAAGCCCTGGAGCATCAAGCTGGGTTGCCTTTGCTGTACTGCAGCTGATGAGAAGAAGTTCCAAGTTCTTACAGAGTTTCAAATTTCCTTGGAGATTTGATGTACTAAGATTGATGTCAGAAAATCTGGCCCCAACAGAATAAAGGATGTCTGGAAAGTTCACAAGATTTGGCACCAGACCTGATGGCCAGACAATGGCTTCAAATGACAGAAAGATTCTTTACAGTATTAATTAGCACAGTCTCAGCTGAGATACGGTAACTGCCTGTCTGGGGGGGGGGGTGAATTATGATGTGAAATGTTTCATTTTGGACTGCTGTTACTCAAGCTACTTCTACGTTGCACTGGGAAGGGCAGGCAGCACACAGCCATGGCTGGATCTCATGACTGAAGGCTTTTGGCCATCCAGAGCTTGACTCAGGCAAGACTTTACATTAGCATCACTCCTTCCAGCTCCATCACCTCCACAGACATGGCTGGGCAGGCACATGCTCCTGAGTCACTTGAAACAACTGTGGTCAGACAGCTGGATCAAGTTGAACGTGTTTTTTCCACTTTTAGACACTCTGTGAAGTCCCATCTGAAAGTCCATTTGATGAGTACCATGACATGGAGCATGCATATCTCCACGGCACAAATGCCGGAGGTTTCAACATCAGACTAGAGGTATTTCAGCAAAAAGTCATAGGCCAAGGGACATTCCTTCTTAAGCCATGGCTGCATTATTTCATGTTCATACCTTTGCCTCAGAAAGCCAGAGAAAAGGTTGTGCTAATTTGAAACCTCAGGCACAATTCATGGGGCTGATGGATTAGGCCTGACAAGGAAGCAGGTTTGATTGGGTTATGGAAATATCCGCTGAAAGCCACATGAGCACATCTGATTTGGCAATAATAATTAAAAAAAAAAAAAAAAAGAAACCCAAATATTTGCTGCCTATAAACAGAAAAAGGTGCTTTGTTTTATACCTTGAGTGGGGTGTTGCAGTTTATAGCAGATAGACAGAAAACATATGTGAATCATCATTTAGATTATATTTATATTGCCTAATGCTCAGGTTTGTTTGGTTGACATTAACAACAACTCGTGGCTTCCTTTCCTATAGTGTTGGTTTACTTTTAATAAAATCTTGCATTCACATCATCTCAGCCAAGCATTCTCCTGGGGAGGAGTCAAGGGCAAAGAAGGAAACCTCTGTGAAATTCATTTCAAATGTTCTCCCTCCCTTGAGCAGTGCTTTTTTTTCCCCTTCCCCTGCAACCAACCAACCAATCAATCAATCAATAAATGCAAGTGCCCACTGATTGCTTTTGACAAAAAAAGAAAAAAAAAAAAGAAAAAAAAAGAAAAAAAGCAGGTGAGAGCCTGAAAATATCTTCCTTCTTTTTCCAGAGCTGTCACTCTGAGATGTGCTTGGAGTACCATAGCACCCATAGCGAGAGCTGGCAATGAGTGCCAGCTTGTAAACTCTGAATCCAAAGATGTTTTAAGATCACTAGAAAGAGCAACTTTCTCCTTCATGGTGGTGATAATGTTTGGAGCAGTGGGTTGAACAACAGCTGGGAGAGAAAGGGGATAAGGATTTGGAAGAGAGGGAGCTTTAGGGACTTTGAGGGGACTGGACCCAAGTTTGTTTGTAGGCATTTGGGGCATATCACATGAAGATGGTTCTTCTCACTTGCCAATCAAAGCTAAATCTTTTGTGACAGCAGAAGTTCCTCAGCTGCAAATATAAGGCTAGCAAGGTGGATACGCATACTTCTTGCTGGAAGTAAGGAGCCAGGGATCTCCTATATCACAGACTTCACATGTTCTACAGGAATAAACTAGAAGACATCAACCACAGAAGAGGGCCATGGAGTAGAGATGGCTGAACATCAAGGAGCAAAACAGCCATTGCTCACAGGCTTACCACAGTCTGATGATATTGGCCCTGAATAACTCCTGCACAACTTAAAATGTGCCGGACTTCCACCCTGCAAAGATGACATGCCTACAGAAAGTGAAAAGAAAACCCATAGCAACCTTTCAAAGTGTCTTAGTGCTGCCCTGAAAGGCCAAATCTTGAGCATCTTCCACCTCCAGATATTTTCACAGTATCACAAAAGATAACGATGGAGGAAACATCTAGTTTTGCCCAATCCATCCCACTGTACAGAGACAAGATCAGCTCTTCCTCATGCCAGATTGCTGGTTAACCAATACTAGTGACCTAGGAATTACAGCCTTCCTCTGAGGGTGATGAAGAAAGATCATTCACAGGTGATGGGGCAAGATAGAGGTGTAGAAAAAAGAAGGGATTTTTCCCAGAGAGGTTCACTTAGCAAGCATGGGGATGCCAGGTCCTGGCATTCAGTGTCTCCTGACGTGTTACTCTCAAGTTAGACATCAGGACCAGGGCGGGGATCATCCCCCTGAACTGGGGTCACTGAGGAGGCCACAACTTGAATACTGGGTTCAGTTTTGGCCCCTCATTACAAGAAGGACATTGAGGGGCTGGAGCGTGTCCAGAGAAGGGCAACGAAGCTGAGGAAGGGTCTAGAGCACAAGTGCGCTGAGGAGCAGCTGAGGGACCTAGTGGGGTTTAGCCTGGAGAAAACAAGGCTCAGGGGAGACCTCACTCTCAACAACTCCCTGACAGGAGGTTGGAGCAAGGTAGGTGTCCGTCTCTTCTCCCCAGGAACAAGTGTCAGAACGAGAGAAAACAGCCTCAGGTTGTGCCAGGGGAGGTTTAGTTTGGATATGAAGGTCAATTTCTTGCCCATTGGGGTTGTCCAGGCCTGGCCTAGGCTGCCCAGGGCAGTGGTGGAGTCCCCATGCCTGGGGGAAGTTTCCCAGTCATGTCGATGTGGTGCTGAGGGACAGGGGTTAGTGGTGACCTGGCAATGCTGGGAGAACTGTTGGACTCGATGAGCTTAAAGGTCCCTTCCAGTCAAAACAATTCTGTGATTCTGTGATCAGTGTGTTTTCTCCTAAATTGCTACCAAGGATTTAATTTGTGCCGACTGGAACAGTGGAATGGGTTTGTCTCCTATAGCAAGACGTGGTCCATCAACCTCTTTCTCAGAGCCATGGGAAACAAAAGCAGTTGCCTTTTATCTCCCAAGCCCAATCAATCCCCACTGCTTCTCCTCCATTACACAGATGTCAAACCAGATGTGGCAGGAGCAGAAAACGGGCTTTCCATTATGTCCAGCTGTTAGGCAGATCATGGAGTCGAAAGACAGCATTTGGGATCCTTTTTTCTTTTCAGTGCTGTCAGTCAGATGGAACAGCAGGTCCCTAAAATAGTTATGAATAACCATTAGTAGGAGAAGACTTTGAAAATGTTCCTTGTTTATACATTTGCTGGAGGGTCTAAATCCTGGTAGAGCTTAGAAAAATCCACCGTTTTCACTAAGCTTTCAACTCTGCTTGGGCAAGAGCTCTGCAGCGTGGGATAATAAATAAATGTCATGCCACATGTATACACATTTTCTTCCAAGGCTGTTTTCAATTTCTCCTTTCAGACATGTTTTGCCCTGCTGATTCCCTTTGCTGGCTGTATAAGAACCAGCTTCAGCACGTCTCTGAAAGCTTTCCAAACAGAAAGCTCATTCATGTTCCTCAACTCTGATATGAGTAACAGTCTGCAGCCGTGCACCTTAGGAGCCATAAAGCAGAGTGGACTGCATTGGAAGAGCTCCTGTCCCCCTTCCCACTGTGGTTTTTTTTCATGGAAATAATATCCTGGAGGAATACAGGGTTTGGAAGTGATGCCAGCAGAAGTGCCCTGGAGAGTCAAGTCCTCATAGCTCCAAATTTAGCAGCCTCAACCTGATCTTGTTATTTTTGCTGTGGAGAAACTTCACTGCCCACATCACGACCTGAGTCCGCAGTCTGTTTGGGACCACTACATGGCCTGCACCGGGAGGGCTGGGCTTTCTCAAAAACAGGGTAGTATAGCAATCTAACGAGTGCTGGAACTGCTCACCGTACCCACCTTGTCCTTGTTGGTAGGACAGCTCTCAGAAACATTGCACGACCTTTGTGGGCTTTCCCATGCAGGCAGCTGCTGGCAGATGTGTCCTTCAGCTGGTGTTGGCCTTTGGTCCACGGCAGCAAGCAGCTTAACAAAGACCTCATGTCTGTGTGGTGCCCATGCCTTCAGCACCTGCTGAAGCAGAAACTACCTTGCAGCAGATTAGTCCCAAACCCACTTATTCAAAGCCCTTGAAAACACTTTCTTGCTGTGATCCATGTCAGACGGAAGTGGCACTCAGAGAAGACGCAAGGCAAAACACTCAGGGACATCGAGCGTAGCCTCGATGCTGATGACTTTCGGACATATTTTGCCTGCAGTGCAAGCAGAGACAGCCTTGCTGCCACCTTGCAAGATAGCTTATGCTGCTAAGCATAGTGGCCACCCCAAAGTGGTAGGCTTGATATTTCCTGTGCATGTTAGGGGAGTGATCAGAGGGAGGTTTATTTGTCATAATTTGGTTTTGTCTTCTAATCTTGGCTGGGCTTTCCCTTAGAACAATAAACTATTGTCCCGCACAACCCCCTACTCCCCTTTTTTAAAATTATATCATAGCAATAAAGCACTGTGGAGTGAATTTTATCAGACCATTAATACACAGCATGGGTGGGTGAAGGCAGAGGCCACACTGCAGCATCCCCACCCCCGCCCCAGGCACGTCTTAACGGGGCCCATAAAATGCACCCCGTCGTGTCTTCTGGCTTAATTGTCAAATGGTTTCCAGATTTAAAGCCCCTAAAGAGAATCTCTTAGAGGATCTATGCTTATTAGGTAACATCAAAAGCAACAGTAAACATAAGAAATGGGAGCTGCCATTTCCAGCTCAGCCAGGCATATATCAGTGAGGGGTTTGCTAATGTTTTCTTTCATATTGACCCAGCTCAATTAAAAAACATGAAAAAGAAAATTTCCTAGCAGACAGAAAACTGAATACACCAAAAATTCTGTTTCTTTCCCCAACTGTTTATGCTCTGATGGCCCTGCCTAGCTCTTCCCCACTTGTTGAATTATGTGTGATAAAGCAGAAAGAAAATGGCCTTGGGGTTTAAAAAGCCCTGGCCGCAATCTGTAAGAATGCAGAGCAATTTTGAGTATCTCAGAGTTTTGGCGTGCCCATCCTGAGGTAACTTGAAGATGTTTTAAACTCCACGTTATTAACTCCATCCCTTTCCCATGTTTCAGGCAGGACACTCGAAGATCCTACAAATGCTGGCTCCATTCCACATTGTTTCAGACTCCTTTTTTTTAAAAATAAATTTAATACAAGCCATAGCAGGGTGGTTCAGTAACTTTCTTCAGATGTCTCTTTTTTTTTTTATCATTGTCTACTGCTTGTAGCTATTTTCATGGCATCTGGTACAGATCACGGCCAGAGACACAACAACAAACCTGCTGGAGCACAGCTCTAGTGTGAGGTGGTCTGGAATTAAAGACCTCCTACTCATAGTGTCATTGGTACAAGTCCTGTTCCTGGAATCACTCTGGCTTTCTTCTCATTCCTAGCTTGGAAAGTTTCAACAGGAAGGGAGGAAAGGGAGGGAAGGGAGGGAAGGGAGGGAAGGGAGGGAAGGGAGGGAAGGGAGGGAAGGGAGGGAAGGGAGGGAAGGGAGGGAAGGGAGGGAAGGGAGGGAAGGGAGGGAAGGGAGGGAAGGGAGGGAAGGGAGGGAAGGACATGTTTTCTTCATCAGCGGGCTTGGGATACCAAGCTGGAAACCGTTTCGACTTGGTTCTGTACATGACCTTCAGGAGAACCATGAATCCCCCATTTGCAGAACCCACCACCTGTGAAATTATCAATAAGTACCATTTTTCCACATTTCATCTTCATTCTTCTTTTCCCCTCAGATTTTAGACACCAGGCACCCCTACATAAGCAGTATAAAGAGTTTCAGATGTTCCTCAGTCTAGGGAAATAGAAACCAGGGAGGGAAATAATCTATGCATTGACAGTCTATACAGTCTTTCTACATTCATAGCTGACTTGTGGAGGTCCATGGTCACAAATAGGTAATTCAAGCCTGCCTATGTCATTTTGAAGTAGATGACCAAAAGAGTCTACCATCAGTTTGATAATATAAACATATGAAAACAGTCTCTTTCATGGGCACCCCCTTGCCGTGGGGAAAGAGCTTGCGTGCCCTTGTGAAGTTGAGAGCTATGCTGGTGGTGGCATATGCCTCCGGTAGGGTCTCCCAAGCCTGACAGGTCTCAACTGAAGGGTCAGACAAAGTGTGTCCACGGGCAGGATGGGCTCACTAGCCTTCGGGCAACCATCCTAGGAGAAGGACAACTCTAACTCCAAACCCGGGCAGATGGAGCTCGTTTAGCCCTGTAAGGCCATCCATCTAAGAGAAGGATACTCTAACCAAATCTACGACCTGAGGACTTCGCTGTCACCGTCCAAGCTCGCTCGGCCCTGGCAGATGAACCTCAGGTGTAAAGGGTGGGGCCAGTCTCGCGCACGCTGCGCCTCACCTAAAAAATCCACCGCGCAGGCTTGAAGGGTGTACTCACGTTTGCAAAGCCCTGTAGCGACAGGCAAGGGACGAAACGGCAATACCACCCAAGGAGACCCTTCGGTGTTCTCTTTGCAACCGGTCTTGCCTATCCCGCATTGGCCTTTTCAGCCATCAGCGCGCTTGCAATAAGCGTGGGCAAAGCCCTTCCCAAATCTTCGTCTGCAAAGCCAAGCCATGATGATGAAAACAGTCAGA
Organism: Bucorvus abyssinicus; assembly: GCA_009769605.1. Classification (NCBI taxonomy): domain Eukaryota; kingdom Metazoa; phylum Chordata; class Aves; order Bucerotiformes; family Bucorvidae; genus Bucorvus; species Bucorvus abyssinicus. The sequence continues at coordinate 95,435,163 of CM020024.1, read as the reverse complement.
TGATTTGCACTTTGGAATTGCCTCTTTGTACCCATGGACAACGAAGGGAGTTTATGGTAAGTAGTTCAGACTGCAAACTATCCTCTGCACACTGAAACTTAGATGTCATTAACGTTACCTTTAGTACCTACTCAAGCTCTTCCTGAGGTCCGCTATGATTCCAGGCCAGGTAACAAGAAAACCTGTCATGCGTGAGCCCCAGATGTAAAATAAGGCTGAGAACACTTTCTTTCTCCCCTCCTCTGCCTGCCACATTTATCAGTGCTAGATATTCTCCCTTTTTTTGGTGTATAGTTCCCTGCATACCATGGGCTCAACTCTTGTTCAGGTTACCAGCTTCTCTTCCAATATTGTTCATTTCCAAAACTGGTGATGGTAGAAGATATGCCTTATAATTCATATTGACACATCAACCCACCTTTATCCAGGTTCAAATCACAAAGGTGATTTGAGTTTACACTGACTGAATACGGAGTGTAGCATATTTAACCTCAAGCTACTGTTCAGTGAGGAGCATTTGGGCACATTCTCAACTGTTCCTACTAAGGAGGATGTGGTGTCATAAAAGCTGGGAAGGAGTGGAACAATTTGGGCCAGACTCTTATCTTCATAAAGGGATGCTGATTCCTCAGCACTATGCAACTGGCTTTATCAAAACATCACAGAATCACAGAATCATTTGGTTGGAAGAGACCTTTAAGATCATTGGGTCCAACAGTTCATCCTGCACAGCCACGGTCCCTAAACCATGTTCCTCAGTACCACATCTATACATCTTTTGAAGACTTCCAGGGATGGGGAAAACAATTCCAGGGATGCGGAAAACAATGCCAAAGTATCGAGATGCTTATTTCAGAGAATGTTTCAAAGAGCATGTTAGTGATGAGGAAACTTCTGTAGAGGGTTTTTGCTGACTACCTTTACTGCCCAACTGTGCTGTAAGACACTCATGTCTTCAATCCTGAGAGTGGTATATTTCTTGAGCATGAAATATAGCGCAGATTAGTATGAAAGCCAAGTTGCAGGATGGAAAAAAAGAGAGCTGGGAGGATGAGGAGAGGTCATCAAGGTCTTTCCTTTGCCTCAAGGCAGGATCAGTTGTTCCTAAGCCATTCCTGACAGATGTTTGTCTAATCTGTTTTTAAAGACCTCAATTGGTTCAAGAATCACCTCCCCAGGCAATCTCTACCAATGCTTAACTGGCTTTACTGTTAGCAGCTTGCCTCTCAAGTTTAACAGAGCTCTCCCAGGGCTCCATTTAAGACCATGACTTCATGCCTTGTTCCCTGAGGATATGGAGAAGAGCTTATTCCCTTCCTCTTTATAACCCTTTTTATATAGTCAGAGACCACTGAGGGGAACCCTGGATAATCCCCTTTTACTGCATATTTGATGTCCACGCTGTTGACCAGCCTCAGCTGTGCAAGGAGCTCCCATGCGCTTCTGTGGGGTTTCTGCTCATTTACAGGATGGCTAAATTCAGTTCTCCTGACCAGTAACAGTGGCACAAACACTTTCAGATCTCTGCTCAGCAACATGAGGGTGGCAGGGAAGTCTTGCTGCCTGAGGGCTTGTGACAATGAGGCACTGGGAAAGGTTTGTGCAAGTGTTCCTATGCAGGGAATTCACTTCGGGTGATGATGTTTGCTGTCAACCCTATGTTGCCAGTGCTAACATCACCTACACACTCCTCAGAGACAGCGTTGACTCCAGTGGGTTTTGTGATTCTTGATCCTTGAAACTTTATCCTCACTTCTGACCTGAAGCCCCGTGAAGACTATCTTTGCCAGCTTCATCCACCACATGAAGTGAAGATCAAGCTGTAACATGGCCTATGTGCTTCCTGCTCAACACTGCTGCCCACCAGCCCATATGGTTTTTCTGGATATAAGGAACATCCACTGGGAACCTGAGTGGCTCAATGGGTTTAGCTTCACCCCTGTGAGATAGATGTATCTTGCAAAAATATGAGTTTTCTTCCAAGTAGGCTACCAAACCTGGTCAAAATCTCCTCCACTAGAGAGCTCAGGTGTCAGGCTGAGGTGCTCTAAAGATCTGAAGGTTTGTGGGCACATTCAGCAAGAACAGGCACTCCCATAGTGCCATCTTTCTCTTTCTACCCTCAATACCCACCCTGGAGTGGCCATAATCAAACCCTTACAAGGCACCATCCTATATCTATCATTTCATCCCTTGTCTTGTCTTTCTGAGCCCTTACAAATTCCCTAGGCAAAATTCCAGCTCCTTTGCACATAGCCACATCTCCCTCTATGATGAAAGACTGAGTTAGCAAAACCTTAAGGAATCCCATTACATTTCATGCTGGAAAAAGCAAAAAAGCCCCTCTAGCAGGTCCTGAAGACAGATAATAATATATGAGATGGGTTGAGGCCAACAGCTGCTGCCGTTCCTCCTCTCTGCAAGGGTAGTCAGAAGGAGATATTTCCGGCAAATTATAAATGACTTGCTGTAGCTGTCATCTTTCAGAGCAGCCACAGAGTATTGTCTCGCAGTGAATATAACCCCTTTACCCCCTCCCTCCTCTCCTATCAAGACTTTGGTAGTCTTTTGGTATCAGCCCACATTGCTGGGCAGGAGGCTCCCCTCCAGCTCCCAGACTGCTTCTTCACTTCAAAGGCCAGCAGGGAGTGGGAAGCACAACAGAGGCCACATTCCTGCAATTTATTTGCCTCTCAGCCCAGTTGCCTCACTCACTTTTCCTTGTCAGAGGTACTGGCAGCCCCCTCCAAGACCCCATCTTGCACTTGGGCATGTAAAGTGGCTCCAGAACAGACAACAATAGCATGCTGTACTCAGGAAAAATCACCATCATCTCCTAGGTTATGCAGGCTTTAGCATGCACCTTTCTTCATCAGGAGTTAAAAGTCAGTCCAATCTACCCTTGGTTATGTCTGCATTGCAACTCATCACAGTACCTGGGACAACCTGAGAACAAAAGCAAATGTTCCCACAAAGTGCTGGGACTGGGAAAATCATGAGGTCCTGCTTTGACAAAACAAACCATGAGACCTAAAGGCAAACCTGGGACAAAAAGACACCACCCAGATAACCCACACTTTCTGAGATACCTCTAGTAAAATCCAGTTTGCAACTCAATGCGTGGAGATGAAACCATCTTGCTTTGTTCACAGCAATTCAAAGAAGCTCACTATGAATAATCCACATTGAAGGTACAAAGATTTCTGTCTCTCATGCAAGGACAAGGACTGTATGTGCGCTTGTCTGAAAGGCATCTTCTGGATGTTTCTTCTAATGCTTCTTCTGGAGCTCATAGAGCTTTCTGATTACCTGCCTTTATGGTCCAGCTGGTGCAACTGGGATTCATTTAACAGGTCCAACATTAACTCGTCAGGAAGAATGGAGGTGCTATGGATGATTATGTCAAAACAAACTGAAATGAGAAATTAAGTCATTGCATCTCTGTCACAACTATTTTCCCACTGCCACCACTTACTTCTGATTTGTAGTGGATGAAGGTTTTGTTCCTGCTCTTACTGAAACCCAAGGAACTCCCACAGTGCCCATTCCAAGGAGCTGGGTTGATAAATGTAACCGGTGATGCTTTGTCCTGGGTTGATACATCACCCTGTGTGCCAAGACAAGTGCCTTGTGCTCTAAGCAGCAGAAGGTCTTACCCAGTCAAGAAAGTGGTCACCATGCTATTGAGTGATATACAAGAGTTCATCCACTCTGGACCTTGAAGAGGACACAATTTATTAAGCATCTTCTGCAGTCAATACTGATTTATGCACCAGTTCATTAAGAGGGTTGGAGAACATTTATGGACACAGAAACACATTCACCTGTGCTTGGCTGTCTAAGAGAGGCTGAGAACCATTCCCAATGAGCAGTTCAGATGAAGCTACCTACTCAGATTTAAAGACACAGATGCAAACTCTACCGTGCCAGAGATGGCCTCAGAGTCACTTGGGCACATTTAATTTATTTGCATTGACACAACCTTTGCTACTTCAGGCAGCGTGTCATACAACCTTTCTCAGAAATATATTGAGCTCAAGAGCCTGAGGTTTCCACGAGAAGAGTGGTCGACTGGTAAGGACCCCTGTGAACTTAGCAGTCCTTTGAGTCTTTTGCTAGAAATAAATTAAAGTTATTTGAAGGAGCAAAACCATAAGGAAGCATTACAGAAGAAAAAGGTCACAAAAACCTTAGATGCAGATCTTCTTACATCTGGGTCTTACATTTAGCTTAGTATCAACATACAAATCTATGCTATTTAGCTTTGCTTTGAGCACATCATAGTAAAATTGGTGTCTGCCTTCTCATCTGCATAAATGCAGCCGTCTAGTGGACTTTAGGTGACCAATATACCCCTAAAAAACCCTGAAATATCACTCTTCTGACACTGACCTCCTCTCCATTGTGAGCTGGCGTTGTTTTTTTCCCACCAGGAGAGCATAAAGCACAACAATGTCTGGGATTTTCAGGATTATCCCTACCTTTTCAAAGGGCTTTTGTTGAAATCCCATGATACAGTGGTCATGATGTAAATGTCCCAGTCATGGCTGAAGGTCCCACCATGCTTAATGAGGCATAGACACGTAATAAGTGACAGCCCTTATCCTGAAGAGGTTTTACCAAGCAGCACTGAAGTCAGTGAAAGATACACGGAAGAGAACAACAGCCTGACACCATTATTAGTTGTGCTACCTATCGGTCCAGGGCGACTCTGCTAAAGATGTGTGCTGTGGAGGTGATGTGTGTGTGCATTTGCGGGTATTCATGCCAATTGCATCATAGCCATCTGCTCTGAGGTGGAACTCACCTCTCCAAAGTGCACATGGACACTTGAGCCTCACCAGGTTTCAGCTGCATCTTTTGTTCTCACTCAGCCTCTTTCCACTCATCCCCTGCTCAAAATCTGGGCACTCGATGTTTGCCAAAAACGCAATGGAAACATCTGCCTGCCAGAAAGGTGCCTGTGTGAGGTCTGCTGCTGCTTCCTCTCCTTGGGAGCTGACAGCCTTCGGCGCTTGGAAGAGGTGACCATTTCCTTACCTCCCGTCTGCTGTTCTTTCCTTCCTCTGTACCCCCGAGCTCTGCACTGCCATCCATGGTCATAGCACTTTCCCACCGCCTTCAGAGTCCTGCATAACCTGACACAGCCCACTTCTCCACATCCCCCAAAGAGCATATCTTTAGCTCCTCTACCCGTTTCCCCTCTTCCTTCCTCATTTTCATGGGTCAACAGCAAAAGCCTCCATGCACCACAGTGAGAGAACGTGTCAAGCTGCAGTTAGTTACAAAAGGGATTATAGAAACACGCTAATACAAGGAAATAATTTCAGGACAATGAGTACCAGAGCGAGGCACCGGAGACCCAAAGGACTCAAATCAAGAAATCCAGTTTCTCTGAGTCTCGTTTTCCCATCGTAATATTTCCTTTCCCCGCTCTTGTCTGTCACATCTGTCTAGATAATAAGCTTGGTAGGTCTCAGCCTGCATGTCCAAGACTTAACACGGTGACATCCTGACCTTGCTTATACCTCATTGGTTTCATTGCAGCAAATATGATGCTGAGGGACATGGTTTAGGGACCCTGGCAGTGCAGGGTGAACGGTTGGACTCGATGATCTTAAAGGTCTCTTCCAGCCAGGTGATTCTGTGAAATCTAATGTCACTCTAGTCAGACAGAAGCAGCTTCATACAGAACCCCCTGGTATGGACTCCTCCTCACACCTTTACCTCTGTCCATGAGAGGAACTCCTTGGATTTTGAGTATTCGGGTACTGTAGCACGGAATAAATGAGCAAAGCTGCAAATGCTCCTTTTCCCCTACAAAAATGGAGGTGTTTAGCAGCAGGCAGGAAGAATCCCCTTTTCTTGCAGCAGCTAAGAGTTAGTCCTGGACAGGAGGAGTGAAGCTGCAATTCCTGAGCATGACTTACGTGCTGTGCACCCATCTGGGGACCAATCTGCTCCAGAACACCGGCACAATCACACCCTCTCCTGAAGTGTGGTATTTTTTACTGGTTCCGAGCCAATAAGAGAAGAAACCCAGTTCCTACAACATCTTTCAAGGAGCAGGAGGGAGGGAAGATATGTAACACATGTGTTTTGCAGGAGGTCATCTTACCTCAGACCAATTCATCATTGTCCATCCACCCTGCTGGGCTCCAGCGGCAGGTCATCGGTGGAGGCCCCACATCCACCACCTTTCCAGAAGTGATCTAAGGGTGAGAATGGGAACAGCATAAGCTTTCCTGGATGGGATTACAGCCCAGCCAGAGCATGTGACACTGTTTGAGAGATCCTCCTTTTCACTCCCCTGGACCAGGTTTGTTTTAACTCCCCTCCTGCCATGCCCAGCATCCAGTACTCATGGGAGGTGCAGTAGGGATGATTTTGGAGGAGGACACAGTGCACCTTCCAGTCCAAAAGCCTGCAGCAAACTGATGGTGTGTAGGGGTCACCCTCTGCAGCAGTGGCCCTTACACAGGAACAAGCACACACCAAATGAAATGTTCCGGTCCTAAACTCTAAACAAGGTTTAAAGGTGAGGTGAGACCAAACAGCATTCAGAAAAATTCACAGCAGAAAAATTCCATGGAGATTGATTAACATAAGCACACACTACTTCTGTCTCATGGCATCTCATTCAAGGTAAGTGGTCCTAGGTTCCAGGCAAGAGGATGCCAAGCACTGGTCCTCTATGGCTGCTCTTATGCAGTAACTAGGTAGAAAGGGGTGAGTCCCTGGGTTGGGATTAGGGCTCCCCAGTCTGAAAATGGGACTTTCTTGGCAGAGAAAAACCTACTTTTCATAGGTCCCTCTTCTCCTGAAAGACAATGACTATACGTCTGGGGCTTTATAAGATTTCTGAGTGTGGAACAGGCTGCAACAGGGTCTGGGCTGATGGCTAGTGTCAGAAACATAGAAAACCCACATAGCAGCCCAGACACCCCTTCCAAGATGGAAAAAGGACTTTCCTTCCAAGGAGGAAGCTTCCAAAGAAGGAAAGAAAACCCCACTTATACCTGGTAAGGTTAGCATTGGTCCAGGGGAAATAGGGGCAGCCCATGAGGAGTGGCACTCTGTGTACTGATCAGCTCTTGTCAGGAACCATGAGTGTGCTGTGCTTCTTGAGGAGCTCCTGCTGCACCCTGCAGAGGCACAACTGTCCTGTGGCTGCTGTTGACTATGCCTGCATCCCTTGTGCCAGTGGGGGAGAGTGACTCAGGACTAGGAAAGACCTAAACTCCATCTGCTGCTATTTTAACAAACACACGCCAAGTCTCAAAAATGAAGTTTGCCCTCCCCAGCTAGAAACTACCATCACTCCATCACCCCCTCTGCCTTCTTCTCCTCTAAAACAACCCTGGGACTTTTTCCCCTATGATTGTGAGAAACTTTTCAGCTTCTTTTTCTGCCTCACTGGCTTCAGTGAACCACTCAGCATGTCCATGTGCACTGGAGTTGTCACAGCTTCTTGTAAGTGCTCCATATATTACGAGGAGAGACTCCCACAAAGGCTTAAGATCCATGACAGTGTTTTCCAGAGCTGCCTAGTTGCTTCCAATTACCCTGACACAGAGCTGATGCAGAAAAGAAAATCCATCTCCCATCCGGAGACTCACCGGAAACTTTCCCCCTGCTATGTCCTTGTTCTTCTCGCGGATGAATTACATCTTCCTTGGCTGCCTGCTTTGGTGAGCAGCCGGAAACTCACACGTAAGGAAGAAATATGCATGTACTGAAGCAGAACAAGTCGAATTGTTTAGATGTTAAAGGCAGGGAACAACGTGGGACATGGCATGAATCACAGCTGCGACTTGCCTGGAGGGTGGGGGTAACCCACAAATGGCAGCTGGTGCTGATTATCTGCAGAAGTTCTCCTTTTTTTTTAATTCCTCCTGTTATAATAGGATCCAGTAATTCATCCTCAATATGGCCTGCGTGTCTGTTCTCTCTGGGATATCCCAGGGATGGGTTAGTAATCCATCACAGGGAGATAGCAAGCTTTTCCTCCTCTTGGTTTTCCCCCAGCTGACTTCAGGGCAGCCAATGTACTTCTGCCACCTGAGCTACATGGCGAGTGCCCTAGCATCTTCAATCTCCAAGGAGAGGCATCTTCAGAACCAGTGTTTCTAATTAAATAATATGGGAAGATAAGCAGATTGACAGGCAGGTGAAAAATGCAGGGGGTGGAGGTCTTGCAAATGCTTTGCAGTGGGAAAAAAAAAGACAATCTCATGCAACAGCAGCTCACACGATGATATAAATCACGTTAGAGAAGGTCAGCTGTCTGCCTTAAACTGTGACTCAAGTAATTGTGCATCTTTCTTTCCACTGACAGCTTTCACCCTGAAGGACATTATTAAGCTTTGCAAAACCATGCCCAGATTGCCATAAAGGTACCTGCACCTCCCGAAAGAAAGGTGGGGCTGCCTAGAACCAAAAAATATGGCTACCCAGGTGTCCAGATCAAAGAGCAAAGCTTTTCACACATCATTTGAAATTATGTTCTGAGAGTACAATGAGCAGTGTCAAAACAGGGTTCTGCATTTTATGGGGTAGCAAAGGAGTGGTTCCGAAACACTTCGTATCTGAACACCATACACTAAATGTGCTTTTACCTGGCAAAGTTATTTGCAGCTGCCGGAAAGTACTGTGGATGCTCCTAGATAACAGTTTAGGTGGATCCTTAAACCAACTTAAACACCTTTAAAGGATCAATCCTTAAAATGCCTTCAAGATAAACCCTTCAAATCATCTGTCACATCTGAAATCCTGGCTTTTAGTCTTCATTATGAGAAAAAATGTTAAAATGAGAGGTGTAGCAGCATCTCATCTTAACCTGCCCCGTCTGTCGTAAGAACATAAGCAGAGCCACATTGGTTTGGGTCAAGGATCCATCTAACTTTGTATGTTGCTTGATAGCCAGCTGAATATGAGCGAGCAGTGTGCTCATGCAGCCAAGGAGACCAACAGCATCCAGGCTCGTATCAGCACTGGTGTGGCCAGCAGGACCAGGGCGGGTATCATCCCCCTGAACTGGGCGCACTGATGAGGCCACACCTCAAATCCTGGGTTCAGTTTGGGGCTCCTCACTCCAAGAATGTCACTGAGGGGCTGCAGCGTGTCCAGAGAAGGGCAACGAAGCTGGTGCAGGGTCTGAAGCACAAGGGTGCTGAGGAGCAGCTGAGGGACCTGGCGGGGATTGAGCCAGGAGAAAAGGAGACTCAGGGCCTCATCACTCTTGACAACTCCCTGACAGGAGTTTGGAGAGAGGAGGGGATGGGTCTTTTCTCCCCAGGAGCAAGCAACAGGACAAGAGGAAATGGCCTCAAGTTGCACCAGGGGAGGTTGATGTTGGCCCTGAGGACAAATTTCTTTCCCATTGGGGTTGTTCCGGCCTGGTCCATGCTGCCCAGGGCAGTGGTGGAGTCCCCACCTCTGGAGGGGTTTAAAGGACAGATGTGTTTAAAGGACAAAGTGCAGATGTGGTGCTGAGGGACATGGTTTAGGGACCCTGGCAGTGCAGGGTGAACGGTTGGACTTGATGATCTTAAAGGTCTCTTCCAACCAAAATGATTCTATGATTCTCTAGCAGTAGCCAAAGCAGAGCACAAGGCAAGTGTACCCTTAAAACCCCAATTCCTAGCAATCCCTTTATAGTCAAGATATTTCTGATACCCCGATTTATAGTTTGCGGTCTATAACCTGGCTAACACACCAGGTACAAAGCTGGGAGGAAGCAGGCAGGTCTCACCTAGGGCCATTGAGTGCATCTCATTTCTCTCCACTCACCCATCTCCTCGGCTCATCCGTCTTCGCAGCCCTGCTTCCAGGTGTTGACAAAGCTGGCGTGTCCAGCCACGGTAGCTTTTCACCAATGGCTGCTAATACCTCAGCAACCCGTGCCATGTGGTTAGAAAGGATTTCAGAGTTCTAAGTTCATAAAAATTCCTAGATTATTAGTTTAATAATAAGTCTTGTCTTTCCGCGTCAGTACATTGTAGACCCCTGGCTTGGCGTTTTAAATCCAGGACTATGAGAGAATATTGTAAAGTCTCCAGCCCATAAGCCCATTTTTTTTCTTGGAGAAAGAGGAAAATTAATAAGACAACCTAGAGAATGGGAATAAATCCAGGAGACAAATCAAAAGAATGAGAGGGAGGGAAGGGAAAAAAAAAAGAATTGGGGGGGAAGTGGAAAAAAGCCAGAGGGAAAAAGATGGAGGCTGATAAATGGCTCTGTGGAAAGGCATATTGAAATGTTGTTTACAATCTCGTGGTACCAAAGCATGCAGCATTAATAGCCTTCGACACCTTGTAAACTCAGCAAAACTAATTTTGCAGCAAAGAAGTCCTTTCCCAGAAGTCTCCTCTTTCTTGCTTAACACATATTTTCTCAGGCTGACATGTCCCCTTCCATCACGACAGCAGAAAGGAAGCGGGAAGGTTTGCCAGGACGGCTGGAGTAATGCCCTGTGTACTCTTGCAAAAGCAAAACACAACACCACCTCCATCAGATCTTTAATGACCCCAACCACCCCACAACACTGCTGGGCTCATGGCTCCAGAGGTGAACACGTAAACTCCACTTGTGAGGTAGCTGGTCATTATTGTCCCAATCTGACAGATAAAGAAGCTGAGCAGGGTAGTTCAGGGTTACATCAGAGCTGGGACAGAAGGCAGGGACTTCATCCTGTGATCCTGACAGGGCTCATGTGCTCCTTTACCACCATATTCATGCAGCTTAGTAGACATGGCCAAGTTGAGGTACCCAGGCTGAAGTACCCTTCCTACTTCATCAACTCTATGAAATGTGTAATGTTAGACCATTTCCATGGTCCAAGGACCATGGATCTTCCAAACACCTTACGACCAACTCACTGCTGGGCATCAGCCACACGGTACCCAAGGGCCCATGGGGGTAAATGATAGTGGCTGAACACAGTGAGTTGCCCCTATTCCCCATATGAGAAAGTAATGAGGGGTTGCATGCAGCAAATGTTCTCTGGTGCCCCCCAAAGCTCAGCTAAAAGCCCTACCTCATCAATGGTGTGCCTAAAAGCAGTCTGGGCTCGAGACATGGCACAGCCTTCCCAAGCGGAGCCGTACTCCAAGGTCTGTGTTCACACACTCCCTCATGCCAAGGCATGACAGAGCTGTACAGTTTAGCACACCCATGAGAAGGAACCACCTTTGGGCCACCTCTACCCACATGTGATGTCCCCCAGAAGGATAGTAGCAACGTTCCCACCAGTAGTGACCAGGAGGCTTCCAAGATGTCATCCTTACTGATCCTGAGGATGCACAAGGCTGAAACAAGAAAGTGTTTTGGATGAGTAGATGCTGGTGGGCTAATGCAGCACCAGCAACAGAGGCAGGGACAGGCATAGGAATAGTTTTTACTAAAAGCTCTTAGTTAGAAAAAGACCTTTTCTCCCCAAGCGAAACTTTTTACATGAAATTTCTCCTTGTTAACATTCTCTGTGATAATTTTTTCATGAAGAATTTATCTGATCGTTCTTGAAATTTCCCATTCATCTTGCTCCAATGAATATTTCCCTCTATCTTATGAATAACCATGAGAAAGTGAAGAAGAAAAGCTGCCCTGGATTAGTGGAAATGGCAACCATCTGTGCTGCATAGAATTGTCAATGAGGGTCCCATCAGAAGCTAGTGAAGTGGGATTACCTGCTTCCCTGCCCTCCCCATGGTTGACATGATCACCTATTCTAGAGCTTATACTTGTCTGTCTTTGGTTTTGGGAGTGCATTTTTCTGTGGAGTTAAGAAATCATGAAGCTTCACTAAAAGAGGCAAATTTTCATTTAAAAAGTGGTTGAGTTTGAGGGCATGTTTGGGACATGGTGGAATTTTCTGATGAAAAGCATTTATGAGGGGAACACAGAGCAAGTTCTAACACTGCAGATGCAGCACCTTTGTGTGCCTCCCTCTTCTGAAAAGGGGACAGAGGCACTTGGTTCAAGAAAAGGCTGCCCTCAAGGTGCCTCCTTTCAAGGGACAAGCTATAGATTCCAGCAAGTTGTCAGGACATCCAGTTTATGGGCCATTGTCCGTCTCCAGTTACAGGTCATTCTCATCTCCTGCTGGTACAACAAGCTAGAGCTCCCCAAAGAGAGGGAAATTGGAGCATGACCTGGCCATGCCTCCCCCACCACACATGCCCTCCCTCCTTGTTCCATCACCTGGCTGCGAATCTCACAAGCTGGGTGATGTCTCAGAAGATACCACTTCTTTCCCCCCTGGTTGCCAGTGGAGTTTGGCTGGTGACTTTCTGACACTTTCAGTAGCATGGGGAGTGTCAAGACCAAAATTAATTCTTGCCCTCTCCAGTGAAAACAAAACAAGACAAAGCCACCCGCTCCCCGGTCCCAGGCTCTCTGAAAGTCATGGCAGTTCTGCAGAGTTTAACCCTTCCCTTTCCACCACCCCTGCAACAGCACAACAGGGTCTGGTCTGTAAAAGCTTGACTCAGCAGGCAGGAGATTCACCAGTTCCTAGGTTGAAAGGTGCTTGCGCAAACTGGATCAGTTGAGTCCTTTTCCAACTGGAAAGATCACTGCTGGGGCTTAGTGGTTCACTGGTGAAAAACAAAACAAGCAAGAAGCTCTGCAGGACTCTCCCTCCAACTAGAACCTTAATCCAGATACTCATCTGGTTTCGGTGATCCTGAAGAGTTGGTCCAGACTTGACAGCAGTTTAGTGTGCACTCAATGGAAAGTAATAATCATGGCCCACATGCTGACTCAGCAAGAGCATTCAGTTCTTCTGCCAGCTCTGGGGATGCTGGCTTGATTAGTAAGTACGTTGGGCTGGTTCTATGTTCATTAGACCATGTCTTCACATGCTTGCTGTTACTGTGAAGTCTCTAAGGACAGAGAGTAAGACACATACGGAAGCCAGTCAATACTCACCCTTGATATGCCAGCATAGGTGGGGACTGCTCACCTAGCAGAGGTTAGCTGGAGGGAAGGACGGGAAAGAGAAATCCTGGTCATGGAAGAAATGTTGGGGTGGAGGATGGATACCTTTGCCTTGCAAAATCCAGACAAAGTAGAGGAGGTTTGAAGCCCCTCTAAGCCATTTCTCCTTCCCAAAAGGAGTCCCAGTATTCACTCTGTGTTGCAAAACCAAGGGGCATGCAAGAAAATGAAAAAAACTCTAAAAAGATGAAACCACCAAAACTGCTCCCAGTAATAATGTAAACATGAGTCTATAACAGGACTTACACAATTCCACTGCCCAGCCCCCACACAGATGATATTTGTTTATATTTGGGGGGACTATATGGGAAACAGAGATTTCCAGCCTTCTGAGAACTGACCTGATGCAACTGGGAAGGTGTCCAAAAGCATCTGTCGTGTCACTGGAGGGTGAAAGAGAAGCTTGTGGAGATTTTGGCGTGCAGAGCTGATTGAGCAAGACTTCCATGCTACTGCTGGGACATATAGTTCCAGGGAAGCACGATAGGCTTGTGGCTTCTCCCACCTGCCTAAGACCTGGCATCTAGCTTGGCAGCAGTGAAGCTGATGCTTTCATGGAGGATTAGAGACGAAAACACACAGGGTGTAGCATTTAATGAGATGGTTATTAAATGTAGCTGGAATGTGAACTGATGAGAAACACATTGATGTCTAACCACCACGGAGACTCATCCACGGCTGTTCTTACAGTCAAAGTTAAACATTTTCGAGAAACAATCTGTGCATGGTCCTGAACTTCATCATGGGGTCAAACTGGGAACTGACGATATTATGCTGTTCGGACTGGAACACAGTTCCCACCTTGCCCCACATGAGCTGGCCCAGCCTTTGTGGTCTCTTCAGCTGAGAAGGAGGAGAACACAGCAGATATTTGTTAGGTACTCCAGCGCTGAAGCCTTTGGAACTGTGCCTGAAAACAGGCAGAGAGTAGATTCAGGCATTGGAAATCTTCGTCAGAGTCTCCCTTCAGGTATCCAGGAGGCTCCAGCTGTCTTTGTACTGTCACCCTTTGCCATGGACTAAGAAAATGTCACTGACTCTAAACAATCACCCTCCCCCCTTCCTTTGCTGCCAGACCTATCAAACGTCAGGTTTGGAGATGAGATATTAAATTGAAAACACGGCACCCACTGCAGCACCTGCATCTTTTCCATTAACTTCCTATGAAGCTCGTGGTATTCATAATCCTTAGCAAGGAGACAGCGTAACTACAGGTCTAGCCCCATTTCAGATGGGATGAGGTCAAGGTTGCATTCAACAACCTTGCAGTCCATTAGACTGTGCAGGGCCTTTAACAGAATCGCAGAATCGTTTTGGTTGGAAGAGACCTTTAAGATCATTGAGTCCAACCGTTCCCAGCACTGCCAGGTCCCCAATAAACCATGTCCTTCAGCACCACATCAACATGTCCCCTCCAGGGATGGGGACTCCACCACTGCTCTGGGCAGCCTGAGCCAGGCCTGAACAACCCCAACGGGAAAGAAATTGTTCCTCAGGGACAACCTAAACCTCCCCTGCAACTTGAGGCCATTTCCTCTTGTCCTGTTGCTTGTTCTTGGGGAGAAGAGACCAACCCCCACCTCGCTCCAACCTCCTGTTAGGGAGCTGTCAAGAGCCAGAGGGTCTTCCCTGAGCCTCCTTTTCTCCAGACTATACCCACCCAGGTCCCTCAGCTTCTCCTTAGTGCACTTGTGCTCCAGACCCTACACCACCTTTGTTGCCCTTCTCTGGACATGCTGCAGCCCCTCAAGGTCCTTTTTGTAGTAAAGGGCCCGAAAGCGGACACAGGATTTGAGGTGTGGCCTCCCCAGTGCCCCCAGTCCAGGGGGACGATCCCTGCCCTGGTCCTGCTGGCCACACCAGTACTGGTACAAGCCAGGCTGCTGTTGGCCTTCTTGGCCACCTGAGCACATTGCTGGCTCCTCTTCAGCTGCTGGTGACCAATAACTCCAGGTTATTTTCTATTGGGCAGCTTTCCAAAAGTCTGTTCTTTTCTGTCCTTTGCCCTGTTTTCCACTTACATGAAATATATTAAAATGAGTTTCTGATCTTCTCTCAGAAAACCTCTGCAGTGACACCGTCTTCTGATGAGCATCCATGGCTCAGGATCAGGACGATGCACACTGGATATCAGCATCTCATCACATCCAGTTAGGGATGTAAGCCACAAATACCCCTCCATCTCAAGATCCGTCCTTTACATCTGTTCACAAAGTTAAAAAAATATTATCCCAAAGCCTATCTGCTCTTTCAGTGATTACCTGGGCATCTAGAAGTGTTATGGCTTTAATGTGGAGCAGGGCGGAAGAGCCCTGGAGCCCCTTCACCACCAAGGGGCTGCCCCAGAAATGTGCAACTCCAAGCAACATTGGAGCTTCAAGCCATTTCTGTATTTCTCCCACAGCTCCTGCTCTGAAAGGCTAAAAGCATCCTGGTTGCAGAGGACCTCGCAATGTGGGAATACTTGTAGATACCCATGGACTGCAGGGACTTATGGGGAACTTAGGAACTTAGGAATTGGGGCTCCTCTAGTCTCAGCACCACAGCAGGCAGTATGCCTAAGATGTGGGATCCTGGAAGCTGAGAACTCTCCTCCCAGCCCACCAGGTGAAAACCCAAGTAGGACAAGCTAGAAACACCCAAACTTTCCATCAGTTCCTTGATGAAATCCAACTGTCTCCATGGATCATTTAGATTTCAGCTGAGGGACCTATGGAGGTACTGTCATGGAGGGAGGTATGGATAAAACTGAGGCAAAAGAAACAAACTAACAATCCCCTGTAAACAGGGGGAGAAAAATAATATCTGAGGATTTAAAGGGAAGTAATTAGAGCTGGACCCAGCCCAGGTCATTTATCTAAAATCCCACATACCTTGGGGGCCTTCATCTGAAACACGTCTGGCTTTTGCTTTTTTTCTGTTGTTTTAACCAGACTGAAGCCTGCAAGACAAAGCTTTGAGACGCTAATAACTGTGGCTGATTTGTGCCTGGATTTGTTTCAGCCCTCTGTCTCTAATGCTAACCAGCGAAATGAAAAATAATTAATAACACTCAAAATTCTCCATGCTAAGCGCGAAGTGCCATTGTTTCCTTCGCATTCCTTGCGCTTGATTCAGCAGGGCTCCAGCCCAACAAAGCAATCAAATACACATGTAACACTGACAGCCTGACTAGCAGCTTTGGCTCCAAGGAGCTCTAGGCTAGTATTTCATCCAAAAAGGTGTTGGGCTATTAGTCAAAGAGCTGTATGGACATCTTGAACAGGTTCTTGCCTTGGCCTTGAGTATGACCATTTGTGACTCGATCTTTTATGTGGGCTTCCATGTTTTCAAAGTTGGCCATGATAATCCAGCCTTGAAGCTTTAGATGAGCTTCCAAAATATTTTCAAGGAGTGTATTGGCTGATACAGAAAGGGTTGTGGGGTCTTCTGCAAAGTTTCTCTTAAGCTGTGTCTATATGGGCAAATCAAACAGCACCTGGGATTATTCCCAGGCATGAGAGCTCCCTTCTCCAAATGGTTTAATTTTTAGGATGCTCTTGGCACCAGTCAGGTCTGGACCACCTGACTGTTTCATGGACACCTCCCAGGCACAGCTCAGGAGGTAGCACAATCCAGGGACTCCAAACAGGCAGTTTGGAAGCAGCCACCTGGTTTTGGATGGCAAGAAGGAACAGCAGCATGGACCTCGATCACCACTGGGCGCATTTCATTTACTGGTGGAGACCCAGTGACTAAATCACTCCCCATTACCCAGGGGGAACATATCATGTGGCAGAGATGTTTATAAACCTTCATCCATCTGGAAGCCATTATCTCAAAATGAAGTTTATTTGAAGAAATTGTATTAAATGATTACATGTTTTTTTTGCCTCGGCTAGATAGCCAACTGTTGTACCATGGCTGAAAGCCTCTCTTTGGTCCAGATTTGTTTTAATATTTTATCTAGACTATCAGCATCAGAGTATGGCAGCTAATTTGGCTGCTTTGCTACAGTTGACTGGTGGTCGGACATAATTTATTAAGAGTTTGACTCTTTATTTAGGTTTATTTGTTACTGTATCTCTTCTCCATCTTCTGTTAGGTTTGTATATTACCCGTCTAAATTGTCTCTTTATTTACTTTTTGCATTTTGCAGTGAAGATTTGAAGCTCATATTAAAGTCCAGAAAAGAAAGAGAGCAAGACTGCTAAAAAAATATCCCAGATAGGTTGCCAAAATATTGTCACTTGTGTTGTGTACTGGAAAAAAGCTGGACTAGACAGTCGTGGGGTTGATTCCTCTTCCAGTGAAAAGAAAACAGGGCCAAAAAACAGGGAGGACTAAAGCAGAGCATTGACCTTCATCAAATGCATATATTTGAAGTCCTGAGGTTGACTTCTATGACCATACAATCTTACTGCAAACCTCCACGCCTCACCACTGATTGATAACCCATGATTGAGAAAAGACATGCCTTTTGAAGGGAAAAATAACTGCTTGATTTAAATATGTTAACTTGTGGAGAGTCAGATCATCCGCTACGTTTATGTTCCGTTCTGGCTCATTGCCTTACAGATGCTGTCTCTGCAGCCTGCCCTTTCCAACCCATCTGCACCACCAATCCCTTGTGTGGGAACCTCTTTTCTTCTGATCTTGACAAACGCCATCACATCCTGCTGATATTCATCCTGAGTGAGTACTGCTTTGATCACGTCTTCTCCTCCCCAAGCAGCTCTCCTCGGATTCCCCCATCTGTGCTGCATCCAACGTGAGCTGCTTCTCCTTGCTTTCAAAGCCTGTCATCCCTCAGTCGGTGTCAGGCACTCCCCAATGCCAGGTTTTGCATCTGCTGCCCATTTCACATTTCTCAGATATATGCTTTTGTCTTGGCCAGAGCCTGGATTCAACAAGCCACATGAGCAAATGAAGTTCAGGAGACAGCATTACTCAAGTGCTTTGACATCTGGGGCTGGTGGGGTCCTTGCATGCCCCTCCTGGGTTGCATCTCAAGAAAATAAAAGGGAGAGCCTTTTGTAGCAAAAGGGCACCATAAGTGAGTGTGAACACAAGGTCCCAGAGATGGAAAAGTTGTGAAGCGACTGACCTACTGATAGCTGAAGTAGTTTTAACCCATAATGCACTTCCTTTTGTGTACCATTATTCCCACTACAAATCTGACCCGTATGGTTGTTTTGTAGCAGAACTTTTTGTTTTCCCCAAAGATTGGAAGATCAAGAACTCTTCCTTTTTTTCCCTGCAAATTGCTCCCTGGGATCATGTCATGGACCAGGACCAGTGGTGTGCTGCCCTCCAGCCAGGGACCATCTTCCTCTGCTGGGTTTGCACCATTACCAGCACAGCAGAAAACCTCTGCCATCCACAAAAGCGAACTACAACCATTTGCTTTTATATCCTGTGGCCACATTTACACCACTCCATAGTTATTCCTTAATTCCTTTGTTAAATCCCTTTAACAAGCAGGATAAATACCAGCCAGATCCAATGATTTGTATACTTTCAAAGTTTCCAAGCCCCTCCTTATCAGCTTAATTTTACTCTTTATTTTTCTTGCTAATGGCATATTTAGAAAGGAATTCCATACTCTGGCAGGGTTTTAGGCATTTATTAATTATATCCGGCTCTTTGTTTATTAATGAGCCTGGGTTCTCATTTTCCCCCAATATAATTGTAGACGGCTTTTATTTCCCTTTAGCCCTCGCACACTTAACATGAGCTCATAAATGTTTCCTTTCTTATGCCCAGAGATTTTCGCTATCACTTTAATTAACCAATGGCTCATCTCAAGTAGGGAACTGACTCATTGTGCACTATGGCTGTCAGCAAGTCAACTAACTGATAATATGCTCACCGGGGCCAAGCCTGGGACAGCTTGAGATAAACAGAGAAATCAAGAATTGATTTCTCCTGTATGTGTGCACAGCACTGAGTACAGCTGCCCCAGAGGTGTTACCACCATAGAAATACTAATAATTAACAATCATCAATAATAATGATAAATAATAATAAATAATAATGAATAATAATTGTTAATAAGAAATAATAAGAAATGGTGGAGGTGATGTATGAAAAAGGTGGGGAAATATTTCCACAGAAACACAGTCTAGCTGCTTCCATCTTCCTAGTATGCAGATGACCCATTTTCCCACAGGACACTGCAAATTCTTCTAACGAAGACCCCCGTTGTCCTTGGGAAACATGTTCTCTGGTTAAAAAATAATTAAATAAATAAAATCATTGATGGAGATCTCAGAACAAGGTCAGCATTGTCAGAATGATGGGCACTGAGGGAGCGCTTGTGAAGGGAAAGGTACGGATGAAAAAGGCCAGCATTGCCATGGACCAGCACAAGAAAGACATGGACTTGTTGGAGCAGGGCCAGAGGATGCCCCAGGAATGTTGCAAGGGTGGAACCCCTCAGCTGGGACGACAGGGGAGAGAATTGGGGGTGTTGACCCTGGAGCAGGGGAGGCTCCGGGAAGACCTTAGTGCGGCCTTTGAGTGCTTCAAGGTGCCTCTGAGAAAGCTGGGGAGGGGCTTTTGAGCAGGGGCTGTTGGGACAGGACAAGGGGTGATGGGTTCAAATGGAAGAGGGAGATTCAGCCTAGATACAAGGAAGAAATGTTTGACACTGAGGGTGTTGAGACCCTGGCCCAGGTTGCCCCAAGAGGTGGGAGAAGCCCCATCGCTGGCCCCATGTCAGGTTAGGTTGTCCCTTGGGGCTCTGAGCAAGCTGCTCTAGTTGCAGATGTCCCTGCTCCCTGCAGGGGAATTGGACTGGATGACCTTGAAAGGTCCCTTACAACCCAACCCATTCTGTGATTCTATGATCAGTAGCTGCAAGTGAGGTACCCATGCTGCCCAGAAACCTGCAGCAGAGGAAACAGGTCACAAACTGACAATGAAGCCACTCCTTCAGCACAGTAGCAATGCATTCAAACATATGCCTGAGGGATGCCATGGGGCAACAATGCCCATGAGCTTACCATTAGACATGTTCCAAAGCACTTTGCTGATGACAAAGGTGATGCATTCGCATGTGAGATGAAGCCACGTGTGCCCTGACATGGGCGTTAGAAGGCAGGATGGAGCTGTGCATCCCTGCTACAAGGGTAGAAAGCCTAAGCTTAATGCAGCGTCTCATCCTCCTTACTGTCAGGAGGATAACTTGGAAGTCAGAGCCGGATCTCATGTTGGGGTCATTTGCCCTAAGGTTTTCTCTGTACCTCTTCAAGAAGACCTGAATAAACATAATTTTGGAGGATACTGGGATGTCAGCAGAGAGCAGGCCTACAGTTTTGGGGTCCCAGGGTGAAAATGAGGAGAGAAGCAGTTCATCTGCTTTTGCCGGTTTTTCCTCTCAGTTCCTCCTGGCCCTCTGGCCCTCTCCAGATGTGTCCTGTCTTACTCATTGCAAGTTAGACTAGACAACAAGCTCCTACATCAGGTCCCTCCACCATCAGGCTGGAGGAGCCCAAGAAAGCCCCTTGTGCAGCCTAAAACCTGTCCTCACTGCACCACAGGAGCTTGGAGACGGTCTGACACATCAGAGGGGACACAGCTTCAGGAGCTGCTCTTCTGCCTATTTTTCTCTATATTGGCTTCAAGCTTCCTCCTTTAGGCTACCCCTTTGATTTATTGTACTTTTGCACTTCTGAGCACCTGGAAAGTGGTTTTGTCCCATTAATTTTGACTTGGAAGTTTCAGTGTTTCCCAGAAGAAAAATAAATCACTCAACCTGGGAAGACACACCCCACACATCCTCCTCCCTTGACTGGGTCCCCCCTCTCCTGCCTTCCATTTTCTTTTTCCCTCCTACTGTTCCCTTCCCCCTCCTCCAAGAGGGAAGTGAGGGTGATAAATGTGCCATGCAAGGAATGAACTTCACATACCAGGACCAACAAGGTAATCCTATCTGTCCAAACATCATTTTGCTGATAAAATAAAACTCTCTGCGCTCAGCACATTTCCAGTTCCTGGAGATGAAGACTGTGGTCCCAGGAAAGAGGGTAACCAGCTAGAGGGATCTAATCCCTCTACTTCTAAAACATTTAGCCTCCAGAAGTTTGAAACACCTCTGGATGGTCAATATTAGGCTGAAATTGAGCTTCCTTCAAGGTCTCCCCAAAGGTGACTCTTCCAACCTAAAGGTCTCAAGTCTCTCTCCCCTGCAGTATTTCTTCTCCCGCTCTCCCAGGTTGCCTGGTAGCTTGTCATCTTCCTTCTCGCAAGGAAGTAACCTACAGCAGCACTCACTGGTCTTCTTGAACAGGTGACATACCCCAAATCAGGCCTTTTCCCATTTTATCAGGCACAGAGACACAGCAATGAAATACATATAGTCTTGGTTCCTGTGATGAACCTCATGCCCCTGCTCCAGCTCTCCAAGAACATTGATTCCTTGTTAAAATCCTGCCGTGTAAGATAAATGTTGCTGATATCTTCTCCCAGGACAACTCTGCTGTGCACTGGGGCCATTACTCCTTTGCTTTGACATATTCACTAGAGACTTAACGATTAGGATTTTGTAATATCCTTCCTTCCCTCACCACTTGCACAATTCATTCAGATTTCTTCCAATGATGAGCACATGATGGACAAATTAGATGCACTTGGCACTAAGGGAAGTGTTTCAAAATCTATGAACTCTTCGTCTAATCAAGACTTGGTTTAAAAAAATTAAATGTATTTTAAATACAATCCCCAAATCTAGACCTGGTTTAAAGTTTTCAACAATTTGCTTCTCTTCCATTCACTACATGAAATACAGTGAGGGAACCGCTTGTAAGTTCACTTTATTAAATATAACCTTTTTTTCCCCCCTGAAAACTAGATTTACGTGGTCATTTAGCCTGTCATCGGTCTGTCCCCCATGGATTTCTCCACCTGTTGATTTTTCAACCAGCTTTGACAGAAAGCTGGAGGTCTCCAAAGAAATTATGTTCTTATTTCCACATTAAAATAAAGATTCAGAGAAAAGTGATTTCAATCTAAACAGTTTTTTGTTAATTTTTATCCTTTTAACTGATTTCTACAGGGCAGGTGATGTATGTAATAGATTGTAGTAGACAAATAGTACAAAAACCACAAGGGAATTCTAAAGGTGCAGCAGAAAACAATGGGCAACCTTCAAATAAATCAGTTTAACAAGCCATCAGCTTTGAGACATAAATCCATGACAACCAGACTCTGTTTGCTGCCATTCTTTGTTCGTCTAGTTTCTGTCTGGATTTGAGTCCACTGAAACCCTGCTAGAGAGGTAATTACCTCTGGTACTTCCAGGTTGTCTAGAAACATCTGAGTAAAAAGCATTGGTAATTCTTCCAGGAAACACGTTTTCGCATGGTTTCCAGTTGTGTTTTGCATGCTGCAGTCCCTAGATACAGCATGTGCATCAAAACCAGGAGTCAAAACACTTCAAAATGGTACTTAGCCCAGTCTAGAGGCCAGAGCAACCAGTGCCAGGTGTGTGAAAACTGGTGGTGACTTCAGAACCTGATCTGATGGTGACAGCTGTTAAAGATAAGCAGGACACTTTGCTCTAGACTGGAGGTTTGAACTGCTCAGTGATGTCATCAAGAGCATGTTTAGGACATATCTCAGCCTAGACTTTGTCAGTAAGTTAAATCAATTACACCACCAAGTCCCTTAGTCTAAACATAAAAGTAATGATAGTAAATGAGACTGAAGAAAAGAAATCATTCCAGTAAGAAAATTGTAAAGAATCCAAGTCTTCTCACTTTATTCCCTGCTGCCCTTGAGAAGTTAGAGCACAGCATTCAAGAGCCTCAAAAAGAAGAGTCTTGTCCAACTCCAGAAGTGCAGCTCAGCAGAACTTCATTTTAGTCCTGTCTAGATCAAATTCCACAGGACTGAAAGATTTTCCCGGGGGAAAACCAGCCTAGGAGAGTGAAAAAGCAGGCAAGTGTGTTTTATGAAACAAGACAAGCATGAGCGCTCTACCTGCAGTGCCGTGAAGTTGCATGGAGGATATTCAGCTCCAGAGGGACATGGGGAGTGCGGTAGGTTGCATGTCAACGGGGGTGCTAGAATAACACTACTTACACACTACATTGCTAAGGACAGCCACTTGGGAAAGCACAATAAATAACACGACTACTTAATAGTTCTGGAGTGCCTTTCATCCAAATATCTCCAAACGCTGCGCAAACATTCGTTAGAACCACCGCTAGCCCCAGGCGAACCTGCGCTATCTTTGCTGTGCAGGAGATAAGGAAATTGAGGTTATGGTATTTCCAGGAGCTTGTGACAGGGGCCAGAGTAACAGCCAAGAGTCCTGTCACCTATTGCCCTTTGCCTCGTGGGAACGATGGAAAATAATGGAAATAGAGATCTGAGTCCAGGGAATGTCCATACTCAAGTCAAGGGGAACTCCAGTGGTGGTTTCTTTTGTTCCTCCACCAGGGCTAAGACAAATGACAATGCAGGGACAAAATGGAAGTTATCAGGAGAAAAAAGCAAAGAAATTGCATAAAAGAAACATGGTCAGCTCAATGCTTGGTACATCCCTCTGCCATCCAAAGGGACCTGACAGGCTTGAGAGGTGGGCTTGTGCAAACCTCATGAAGTTCAACAAGGCCAAGTGCAAGGTCCTGCACTTGGACCTTGGGTTGAGGCAACCGCAAGCACAAATACAGACTGGGCAATGAATGGATTGAGAGTAGCCACATGGAGAAGGACTTGAGGGTCTTGGTGGGTGAAAAACTGAGTATGAGCCAGTGATGTGCGCTTGCAGCCCAGAAAGCCAATTGCATTGTGGGCTGCATTAAGAGAAGTGTAACCAGCAGGTCAAGAAAGATGATATTTCTCCTCTACTCCACTCTGGTGAGACCCACGCCCCCACACCACCCACCCCGCCCACCCCCGCAGTGCTGGGTCCAGCTCTGGGATCCTCAGCACAGCAGAGACAGGGACCTGTTGGAGCAAGGCCAGAGGAGGCCACAGGAATGCTGGGAGGGTGGAACCCCTCTGCTGTGAGACCAGGGGAGAGGGTTGGAGGTGTTGAGCCTGGAGCAGAGAAGGCTCCAGGGAGACCTTCTTGACCCCTTCCAGTATTTAAAGGGGGTCTACAGGAAAGATGGGAAGAGATTCTTTATCAGGGAGAGTAGTGACAGGATGAGGGGTAACAGTTTTACACTGAAAGAGGGAGATTTAGATTAGATACTAGGAAGGAATTCTTCACTGTGAGGGTGTGAGACACTGGCACAGGTTGCCCAGTTGTGGATGCCCCATCCCTGGAATTGTTCAAGGCCAGGTTGGATGGGGCTTTGAGCAATCTGATCTAGTGGAAGGTGTCCCTGCCCATGGCAGGATGTTGGAACTAGGTGATTTTTTAAGGTCTTTTCCGACCCGAACCATTCTGCGATTCTATGAATAATGCCAGGGTGAGGCTGGTTCTTTCCATGGCTTGTAACAGGCATCTACACAACAAACTCAGACGTCAACCACTACACTGAACTAACCTTGATTTGGGCAAAAGACTCCCTTTCACAGCAGAGACAGGACTGGGATTAGAGAGTGTCTTTAGACCTAACCATACATCACGTGTTGGAGCAGGGAACAGAAGCAACATTGAGTGTAAAGGCAACCATGGGAGACATGTAGGGGTAGCTTTAGCACGACATACCTTCATGAAGATGTCACCAAAAGCACTGGGTGTCTGAGTTCCTGTTGAACAAGAAGTCAGTCAAAAAGACTGTGGAGGTCAGAGAGTGATTCACCTGGAGCAGGTCGCAGTTGCCCAGCAGAGGTATCTAGTCATTTGAGATGCCCTCAGAGCGCTGACCTGGGCTTCAGTTTGCACTGCAGAAGGGCAATAGTCTTTCATAGGCCTTTAGTTGCATTTGCAGAGTTAATCAGGTATCTTAGGCACTCTGCACATGTTCTAGGCTCTAAAGCACCACAAGATGCTTACATTTAACCAACTGGATATCATCTGCAGGAATGGTTGGAGAAATAGATCTCCATGAAATATAAAGGCAGAACAGGCATCACAGACACATCCAGGTTTACATGTCTAGGTCTGAATCACACCACACCCCTCAGATCTATAGACTTCTGAATCTCTTATGCAATATCTGGCAGGGACCTACTGTCCACACCTGGGACTCTCTGAACGGAGCAGTAGGTTGGCACCGGTTTGTGACAATGACAAGAACTTTATTAAACAGTTGTGAGCTGTGGAGCAGTCTTGGCTTCCACAGAGATCACCAGGAATTGAGGGAAACTCATTCCAGCTCCCAGGATAAGGCACATCCATGAAGTATAGGCCTTGCCTTTGTCCAATAGCAAAACTAACAACTGAGTGAGCACTGGAACAGGCTGCCCAGGGAGGTGGTGGAGTCCCCATCTCTGGAAGCATTTAAAAGATGTGTAGATGTGGTGCTGAGGGACATGGTTTAGGGACCCTCGCAGTGCAGGGTGTATGGTTGGATTCGATGATCTTAAAGGTCTCTTCCAATCAGATGATTCTGTGATTCTGTGAACACCAATCCATTTGCTTCAACACCATGATGGACCTCCCTTGCCAAGATCCAATTGCAAAGAAACAGTCTGTTAACCCTAAGTTGTTGTGGTTTTTTTAATGAAAAAAAGGAGGAATTCAGATTATTATGTTTTCTGACCTATAGCTAGCAACACATAACCCCCTCTCTCCCTTTGCGGCTCTAAAGCGTTGATGTTAGTGTAACGTAAGACGCTGAGGAAGCAATTCCTCACAAATATTATGATGGGGTTGTCATGTTGCAGTCCATGTGGAGTGATCTACAGACTGAACAACACACTGACCTGCTGGGCCCCAGCCCTGAAAGACAAGTCTGCCTCTCACGGTCCTCTCTGCACATGCCAGGGGTTGTTCCTTCAAAGCGGCTCCTTCGAGGACTGTGAGGAAGGATTGACTGAGGTGTAAGAGGTACAGACAATCCTCTCCCAGGGGTGCAATGACCCATCACCGCTCACTCTAAATCAAGCAGTAAAAGGTGGTTGATGGGAGTCTCTTTGGCTGAAGATGCTCTGCCCAAAGGAGGGAAAAAGGATAGGGAGGCATGGATCGTTTTGTGTACAGGTGGAGATTTACTTGGGTGTCAGAAGGGGTTTTACCCCACTGCTTTTTACTAAATAGTATGGGATTTCAGGGCTATTCTGGTCCTCCTGCACTCACCCCTCCTCAGGCAGTGCACAGTGGAGGTGGCTCTGTCTGTATAAAGAGAAGTCGAAGAGCCCAGAGGAGCCCTACTGAGTATTTTACCCTCTTTCCAGACTTGAAAGAAACATCACAGCTCCAGCATCTCTTAAAAACAAAGACACCTGCTTTAACAATATCCATGTCCAAGTACGGGGGAGCTTTACGGGAATGTCTCCCGCCGAGAAACAACTGTAATACCAAAACTACCCCCGAACTTTGGATATCAGCCCTTCCAAGGCTGGCTATAAACCTGTGGCCCTGTCCAACTTCTTTTTATGTTTATAGAAATTAAGGAAGGAAGAAAGCTCCAAGAGCCCATCTGGTTGTCTCCTTCCTCCTCTTGGGGAAGATTCCCACCTCTGGAGTTTATTTGTGTTCTCTGGGACTGGGCTTTTGATTTGGCAGCTTGCAGATCACGTTCAGCCTGCCAGACACCACGGTGAACACCTCCAGGCAGCTCCAGAGCGGACAGCTTGGGGAGCTACCATGAAGGACCCATAATGCTAAAATCCGGTCCAGCCAGACCTCCTGTCTCCTGGATAAGGGATCAAGGACAGCCCCAAGCTGCAGCAGGACCCAGAAGCTTCACCACTGCCTCTGCTTGGTCCATGAAGAGAGGAGCCCTATCCTCCCACCTCAGGGTACAATGACATCCCTGGTTAGCAGTGCAAGGCCACCTGGAAGACTCGGATTGTCATGGAGTGTCTTCCCATTTCCAGCTGGAGTGAGCCATCAAGTTCCTTTTGTGGATCCCAGGACCACCATGGTTGCGTTTCAGCAGGCACCCCAAGCAGGACCAGGCTGCTGGTGCTGTAAAGATGCACAAAAGGCTGTGGTCCCTCTTCCCACAGCTCAGACATTCCTCTGGCTTCTGATGCCTTTGAGCTGCAAAATTACCTCCCATGAGCTCCCAAATCAGAGCATTTGTGCAGCAGGCTTCTCCATGAGCATGTTTTCTCCAGAGGCGTGAGGCTTGCATGCCTGGGGACTCTGCTGCTGTGGGAACCTTCAGAAAATAGCAATGTCCTGGTCTCTCTTAACCTTGTCTTGTGGCACATTAGAGCTGGTGTGTTGGTACTGACATGCTGTAAGGTGATTACAGTGGTGTTTTGAGGGTGAAGAGTAAAGAATAAAAGTTCTTTTTGCTGGACCCCATTGAAAAGTCATCTGTGAAAGCAGGGAACTGAACCCAGTGATGCTCCTTTCTAAGTTTCAGTCTCCTGACCCGAGTTTCTCTGCCTCCTTCTACCATATGGACAAGAAAATATCTGCCAAGAAAATAGTTATGCACTGACATGAAGGCAACCCTGCAGGGAACATTTGAATCTATGTGCAAAGATTCCAGATCCAAAGGAGACTTGGGTCTAGTCCCCACCCTGGAGAGAGATGACATTTGCAACACTTTCTTAGGCCATAATCAGAAGCCTGCAGATCTCTGCTACGCCAAGAGACAGCACCCCAATGCTCCTTTGATGTACCTGATGTCTATTGCCTTACTATAGAAGAGGGTAGGAGCTACGGCTGATTTTAAAGCCTCCAGCATCTAAGCAACATGTGGTCACACATTAAGTGAACCTTGGTGTCTCGGAAGGTTTACAGTTAAATTAAATGTCACAGGCAAAGGGCAAGAGGAGACATTGTGGAGGGCAGGGCACAGCTTCCCCATCCCCTCTGCAGGCAAATCTCCATTTCTCAGAATCTTGCCCCATTTGTCTGCTGACTCCTCTTCCATTGCCTGGCTCTTGGTGAAATTAGAGACCCGACTGGGTTCCCCAAAGTCTACACTGTCAGCCAAGCAAAAGGCAAAACCCTGCTCTCAAAGTCAGACTCACTCACACAAGCAGGAGTCTCAGGAAGGAGAGAGTCCATGGTTTGCTCATGTCCTCCCGTGGTCCAGACAAAGAGGACCTGTGGAGGACATAGTGGACCATACTCCACCATGAAAAGGACCCCAAAGTTGGCTGTTCCTTAGAGTGGTACATGGGCACGACTGGATCAAAGCTCCTCTGGCACAGACAATGTTGAGTTTTGGTACTCTCTGGACAGGGGGATGAAGCTGCCCCAAGCCTGAGGAGACAGCTATGGGGACAGCTCCAGGGCTACAGGAGAATGGGAGGATGACTGAGGGCACAGCAGCTGGAGCACTTGGTTGATTTTTTACCATCAGGATCCTGTTGCCACTGGCAAGCACCTACTGAGCTTGTTGGCAGAGGAGTTACCTGTGAATTCTCCCATTCATGGGACAGATCACAAGCCGAACACCCTAACCCTCCCTGGTGTCTAATCTAGTCAAATCAAAAGTCCATAAATCTGTCTGTCTGCTGTGATACAGCTGGTAGCAGTTGAGGACTTACTAATATACTACACCTCCATGTGAGGCTCTATATTTCCCCCTGACCATCACAGTGGAGATCAGAGGCATCCACAGCATCTCCTAACCACTCTGCTCACAATTTGCAGCCATTTCTATCTTTTTTTTTTAATAGAAATCACCACTACCACCCTGAAGCACTCATAAAAAGGAATTAATTACAGAAAAGCCCTAGTTAGTGGGCTCTAACTCCTTCTGCAGAAATACGATATTGCAAAGGAAAAAATATAAGTACAGCAACTCCACTGCTGAGAAATGCTGTGGGCTGCAATTTCTTTTTTGCTGCCAGGGTTTGACGAAGGTGGGAGTGATTTGTTGCATCCTAAGAAGATGAAGTTTGTACAGTCACTCTTGAAGCGAGTGGGAGGGAGTATACATCTGTCTGACGGACTGTCTCCTTTTCCTCTAGCAGTTTTTTGAGCCCCTTCAACAATTTCCAGCTAGTTTGACAGAAGAGTGGCAATTTCCAAAGTACTTGAGTTCCAACACAATTTGTGAAAGAGGGAGGGAAAGAGAAAGGAGACAATATAAATGTCCCCACTGAGGAAAAGCAGGTATAAGGTTTCTGTCCTTCTTAGACCCTACATGAGAGAAGCTGTGAATATCCCAAACACTTAAAAGCTTGAGCAAGGTTGGTAGCTAGTAGACAATGGAGACCCCAAAACAGAAACCAGAAATCCTTTTAAATCAGGGTTCGATGCTACTCCTTGCTCAAAGCACAGCAATCCCTGCAGAGACCAGGAGTCCCCAGTGCTGACTGCAACAGGTTGAGCAAATCCTAAGTGTCCCCTCAGCTGGCATTATAGGTTTATCATATCTTTTCTTGCTCTTCCACCTCCCCTTCACAAGTCAGGACCATCTGAATCTCATCCTGCCATCACCTCCCTCCCCAGGAGCACTCGCTCTGCCTCCTCCTATTCACCACCCCTTTGCTGACCCCGGCTTTATCACAGGAGTCTGGCAGGACTATGCCAGAGTGAATTTGCACTTGTATCTCCTGCTGTTTTTTATGATGACCTGGCATATTTCTGCTGCTGGAGAGTTCGTTTAAACTCTTACATTTCCAGCCAAGCCTTTGTAGATGAGCAAATCCATGTGTCCTGCTTTCTTTCTCCTCTTGGAGTGCTCCAAGCTTTTCTGGTCCTGCCCCAGCCACGGTGTCCAAGTCATGTCTTCCTCATGGAGGGGCAGTAAAGATTTGTGTCGTGCGTGTCTACAAGGTCAAATTCTCAAACCCCATGGGTTTCCACATATCCCAAGGTTTTTGGCTTCTTCTCTCCCAGTGTTCAATATTTTTAACTCTGCAAATGCACTAAGTGCTGATCCACCAGAAAAACATCCCCACACCACGATGTTGAGAGGCTGCTAGTTTTTGGGACATCAAAACGGGTCTTTTCACTCAGGAGGACAAACAGGGAACACAAGCTAATTCTGACTTTTTGGTAGGATGTTTACTGTTTGTAGCAAATACCTACAGACATACCTACAAACATGTGAACAATCAAACAGGAGAAGTTTCTTCAACCCACCCCCAGGTCTGTATGTGGTTTGTGCCCCAAAAGCCCTGTTTCTCAGCCTTTCCTTAGACTGTGTCTCTAACGAATTTTCATCACCCGGAGAAAACAAGAGAATAGATGAGATGGGACCAGTATGAAAAAAACAAGCAGAAATCCTGAAACAAACCCTTGTAGGGAGAATTGAATAATTTTCCTGATCCAGTTTTGCTTGGAGAGAGGGACAGCAAGGGTACCTGGAAGCTACATGGAGAGTCTGTTGCCACTATAGTGGTGTCCACTACCGGGAAAAAAGCAGCAGAAACCTTATTCACTTTTGGGGTGTTTCACTGAGGCAACCATGCATCATTTCACCATCCCTAAGACAAAAGAGGTGTTAATTATTCCTTTCACTGAGACAAAAAATGGCCAGTTATGCAACCAAAGCCTTTACCTACATCTGTCATTGCCTTAGAACTGCTGTTCATGCTCTTAACCCTGTGCTTTCTGACTGCAGACCCCAAATCTCCATCCTGCCAAGAGAGGTGCATTTCTCTTTCTCCTCTGGCTCACAGTGAAACCCACCCCTAGTTAATGCACTAGGACAAGCAATTGAAAGCATCCACAGATCCCAGCCTGGCAAAGGGCTGAATTCCAGCCATCATCAGCCTTTGGAGGTGACTAATCCCGTCAGCTTCAGCAGGGATGGCAGCGCACACAAACAAGGGTCATGGTATATGGGCACTGCTGAGCTCCCACATGGAAAAGCCCTCAGAAGATGCAAAACAGGATGTCAGTAGGAGCATTTTCTGTGATGCCCTATTAAATTCATGTCAGACTGAATCAGCTGGGTTAGCTCAGGGGTTCAGGAGGAAAACATACGGGACGCTCACTGCTAGGGCAAGCGAGAGGAGCCTATCCTTTCCAGAGACTGCAAGGACACATCACACCTAATTCCTGCTTCCAGGCACGGACAGGGAGAATCCTAGACCCACTTTGGTTGTCCCTTCCCACACCCTCACCCAACAGAGAAGATACTTATATTTTATCATGAAAACTATGCAGCAGTGCGAAAGGCTGCCAAGACACCCAGGCAAACCTCCCCGCTGGGATGGGCAGTCTCTGTGCCGCATGCCAGCGGTGGAAAGCATCCTCATAACAATACCAAGCTCTCACTAAGCCGAAATGTGTAACAGGAGTCTCTGCAGGGATGCGCTAATTTATCAGTCTAACTGGACTGGAAATTCCTTTTCGGCGGGATCTGCTCACTCTCGAACATGTGCGGCGCAGCCCGAGGAATGAGCAATGAACATGATATCTCTTTTATGTTTGCCATGGCAGAGGGCCTCTTAATAGTAATAATAATTTAAAAAACCTGCCCGTCGACTTCACACCAGTCTTCACAGATATAGAACACAGATGGGAAATGCCTTTTGTGTTATTTACCCTTGAAATGACCATATCCTGCCTTAGTTTACTTCAGGGTTAATTTGTCATGTCTCTGAGACACTGTAATATTTGAAGAACAGACTGTATAAATGCTGCAAGTTGTTCCCATGAGGATGCAACTGAAGGACACTGGTCTCCTGTTACTTGGGTTTTCTGATGTCTAGCAAGGGTTGTGCTCACCACTCAGCCCCTTCTTCCACTGAACATCAGCAGGGTTTCTTTCTCTTGCCTGCTTGGGTTCACAAAACTTATTAGAAGTTCCCTCTCTGTGGCTTAAGCAGCTTTAATGGTTTTTGAAGAGATAAACAGGTATGTGCAGAACATGATTGTATAAGTTGTGCTTTCTCAGGGAGCCAAGTAGAAAGTAAGCCAGATGATTTCAACCCAAAATGCACTTAGAAAAGGAACCCTTCTGATAGTGATCACGGTGGTGAGGATTAAGCGGGTGCAAGGAGAGACAGGCTGTGAGGGTATCCGTGACTCTTGGGTAAATTAAAATAAACAGCGATGCAAATCTAGGTGATATCAGTCATAAGGATTGCAGTGTCAGCCAAAGCGTTTGCACACTGAGAGAAGAATTTGGCTTTAGATGAATAAAATTGCTACTGGTTGTTCAGGGTGGATTGCCCTGGGCACATCCCTGCAGCACTGGGACATGGAAATTGCAGCAGAGCTCTGCTGATAATGGACCAGACAGCAGGAACAGGAACGTAATGAAGAGGAGAAGCCATGGCATTTTCTCTCTGTCAAAATGTCCATGTTGTCCCTGAGAGCAGTATGGTTGAGTTCCACCTCCCAAGCTCAGATGGGGACTGAGAGTTTAGTCAAAGCACAAGAATCAGCCTAACAGATGTCAGGACCTGGAGTGATGGTGGTGGGCACCATAAGAAGTATCATCTGAAGTCCTCTTGGAGCTTTTCTTCACATACGTGACATGGACCCATGAGGCTGTGTCCACCTGGGTTGCATTCACCCAAGGGAGGGATGGAGAAGGCACAGGGAGAGAGCTCAAAACCCACTGAAACCCACCTGGAGGCCTACAGAGATGCTGAACTCCCCCAGAGTGTAGCCATCAGAGGTTTGAGGACAAGCCACGCAGTCTGGATTGAGGAGAGGTCATCTACAGGAATTTGCTGTATTGAAAAAGGATTTGCAGCCAAAAGCAAGGCTGAGTGGAGAGCTTCCCTCCGGGACCTCTTGCAGAATGAACATAATTGCCTGAGCATTTAAGAAAATAGAGATCCGTCTTTCCGTGTAAGTGGGCCTGCTGCTGGGAGGGGGGAAGCGTGGGGAAGCAGTGGAATAAATATTGGTGCTTTGCAAAGCAGAGATAATTCCACCAACAAGGAAGGAGGAAAGTAAGAGAGCTTTGGGAAGCCTTTGCACATCAAATGAGCAGTGCATCCTCTGATGAGTGAGGGTGTCGAGGAGGTAGATCGATGGGCAAACACTCCAAACAGTAGCATCCATCTCTCATAATAAGGCAGCAGAACTGCTCTCATTTCCTGTAATCTGATAACCCACCAGAGGAAGGGGAAAATGCCTTTAAATGGCGATTATAATTCCTGTCATGGTGTTTCCTGATGAAGTGGGCCCCCAACACAGTGTTATTATCAATCATGACTACTACAGTAGCACCCTGAGGCTTCCATGGAGACCAGGATCTTCAGAAGGAGACCTTTGTCGTCCTGAAGGACCTGCAGGACCCTCAGGGGAGTGAAGGCTTCACAGAGGTGAAATGAAGGCCTCGCAGCTGGGAACAAGACCAAATCCAACTACTCTTTGAGTTGCAGGATTATGTGAGCATCATGCAATTGTAGCAATGTCCTCTGGTGGGGACCTGCAGATATCTGTAGCCCAACTTTCTGCTCAAAGCTGGACCACCATGAGCTTCCAGACAAAAAGTGCAGCTCACAAACTGGCATAGTCATAACAAACTGGAAGTGAAGATCTGGAAAACTTGATCATCAAAGCTGTATGTTACTGTATAATCTCATGAACATCAAGCCAAGTGCTGGCAAGGAGCTGACTCATGTTTTTGACCAGTCCAAGCTCTGCTGTACTGGCATTTCCTCCCATCACTTCCTGGCCTGGACACTTCATGCCATTTTTTGTTCATCTCTTTTACCACTGATGTGTGGAAGCAGTAACGATGCTCAGGGTGTTGTTTTACCTCCATCATCGTGACAGGCAGTTGTAATGCTGCTTCTCTCTGCCTAGCAAAATGCATGCCTGTGGCCATTGTTAGCATTGCTGCTGTTTGTAGACCAGACATCTCTAAGATCCCAGTGCTGGGTCAAGTGAGCCTTGTCCTAGGTCCTATAAAAGAGAATCCTTCCTCAAACAAGCACTATGTGACATCAATGGGTGACCATCACCTCATTCCTCTTCTGAAGGACTAACCTCAGGTTTGTCTCATACCTCCACAATGCTTCTGGTCAGCAATCCCCATGTGGCACCATGACTTGACCCTCTCTCCTTCCTCCTCCCCAGAGAAGAGTGTTCAAGTGGGAACTTTCAGTCCCCTTTGATCATATGAGCACAAAAGGAGATGAGATCCTAGCTGTACCCACCAACCTGTTGTTGGAAATGAAGATGAATTATGGGGACTGAGGTGCTGCATGGAAAAGCTGGGTCACTGAGCAACTATCCCAACCAGGACACAATGACCTCCTCTGGAGAGAAGAGCAGCAGTTATCCCAAGCTGCCTGTAGCATTCATCTACCTGCCTATGGCCGAGCTGGACTGGGAGACCTGATCCCATTCCTTCTCTGCTTTTGCCTTCCATAAGTGGTGAATTCCTCAGAAGGAGGACCACCTACCCCAAAATCAACCTTCCATAGAGCAAGAGAAGTAGTAGAGCAAGAACGAGGAAGGAAGATGTCATGAGTGCTCCAGAGTAACCATTGGCACAAAGAAAACCCCATATCCCTTCTCAAAATAAAAAGTGAAAAAAGGAAAGACATCCTTAAAATGCCCCTTTTAAGGCTCGTATCATAAAGACTCATGTCTCCACAGGTTTCTGATTAATTAGGTACGTAATGGGTGACTGCTTCAGACAATGTGCAGGAACAGCTAATACAGTGAGCGGCACTGAATCACCGGCCTGAGAACAGGCAGAACAAACCCCCAGATTGCTTTATGATGATTTTGTTATTAAATCATCTCTTCTAGAGAGTGTGTTGTTTTAAGGCAGCTCATGGTTTCAGCCAGGAGGGTTGCCCTAGTCTGGTTTCTGCTCTGCAGCTGCAAACACTTCATCCCCAGCAGATCTACCTGAAGCAAAGGGAAGTTCACTGCTGGCTGTGTGTTCCTGAGAGCCAGGCGCCCACCCACCACTCTGCTGCAAGACCAACACCTTCCCTGGTTAACTCTAGACTCCAGCAGACATTTTTTCAATTCCCTGAGCCCACCACTGTCAGCTCCCAGCTGTACATGGCTGAGGAAAGCCAACCCACTATCCTCTGGGTGCCTTGAGGAATAATTTGGAGCAGGTCAATGTGATGACCTCACAGCAACACTGTCCCTCTCTTTAACGGGACTCAAAACCACACATAAACCACAACCCCAGTGACATTTCCCCAAAATGATGATGAATGAGACCTACTCTACTTGCCACGAGAGGGCACTTTTACATTAATTCTCACATCCCTGGCTCCAGCGTGGAGTCTGCCAAATACGGTGGGATCCAATGGCCGACTCATCGGGGAATATGTTTTGCAGGGACAGGGCTGTGTTGAGTGTGTTACTCGTTACCTTACAGGGGAGACTGCAATAAGGGATGTGGGTGCAGCTGAGGGTCTTGGTGTATCAGTTCTATACGGAGAGAATTAATAGCAAAGAAAACCCCCATGGTAAAGAAAGCCATGTACAAAGAAAATTTCCTCAGAGGAGACAGTTTTGTAGAG
This sequence comes from Bucorvus abyssinicus, assembly GCA_009769605.1. Lineage (NCBI taxonomy): Eukaryota > Metazoa > Chordata > Aves > Bucerotiformes > Bucorvidae > Bucorvus > Bucorvus abyssinicus. The sequence goes on along the minus strand of CM020024.1, from coordinate 95,399,739 downwards.
AAGACTGTGCAGAAGTGTAACGTCTTCCAATCCAGATGATGGGGACAACTTCTTCCCAACTTCTTTAGCAAAGACTGTATAAATTAGCATTTTGGACACCAGACAGTGGCTTATGTTTGCTGCAGACATGAGTCGTTTCTTTGCAAACACCTCACCAGCTGGAAGCTGGAGTCCAGGCTGCTGACTTGGAGCTGATTAGAAGCCTCATTATTCCCCCCTCTCCATCATGCAGTAGATGTGGAAAACTGCAAACCCCGAGGCTATGCATATCTCTGAAATTACTGCTATTCATCATATCCAACTGGCTCTTGGAGGACTCCCAACTGGTCAAGGAGTTCCACAGCATAACAATAAGTAAGTGATTATCTTCTGTTCCAGCTCACTTTGTCACAGCAGCCTCCCAGCCTCTGCCCGACTGTGAATTTTGTTTGGTTTCCAGGAAAAGAAGATCCAAGCAATGAGACAGGTCTTTGCTTCTCTGGGGAAGGCACCTCATGTTTGGGCAAGAAATCAAGTGTGTCTTGTAAGCCAGTTAACAGCCACAATCACTATCTTGTGACTCAGGTTGGGGGAAAAAAAAAAAAGCTAAACGTGTCTTTAACTAAATTCTGCAACTTTAGTAAAGAAAGGAAGAGAACGATAGACGTGAATTAGATCAGCTCTGGAAAAAAGAAGGCCTTATTTTCAGTCATCTTTACCCTCTTTCCATCTTAGCTTCATCTTAAGTATTCAACTATAGATAGGAGACATAACATTTTTAAACACCATCAACACTGTGAAAAAGGATGGTCGAACACTGAACAAACACAGGAAAAGCTCACAGAGGAACAAGGGTGATAGGAGACTGGACAAAATATGGCTTACGGAGAAAGACTGGTGGAGTGGTGACTCCTCAGCCAAGAGAAAAGAAGCCAATGGAGGGACCATGATGACTGTCTTGGCATCATTGTCAGCAAAGCAAATTTAGGTTGGCTCCAAAGGAAACCGACTAAGTCAATGGAAGAGAAACTCTGCAAAAGTCTAGACTCATTTCTGCTGTGGGTTTTTATGAACTGGCAGGATGGTCCTTGGTGTAGGTGTTTTGACTAGACGGTCTCTTGAGCTTTCTCCCATCCCAAATCTTCTTCTATGCTCAAGGTCATGAAATTCCAGCGGCTTTGCTATACACATCCATAAAAAAGGCATCTCTGTAGCTCGACCACAAGTGAAAGCAGTGTAACAGGGGGACATGTGTTCAAAACTGTTGCTGGTGGCCATTCACCCACACATGATCTACCTCTGAGCACCATGGTTTACAAGGACTGGTTATGGTTAAAGAGGTTGAGCTCAATAGGTTGAGCATGGAGGTAATGACTCAAATCCTATTCTCAGTAGTGAGAACTATAAAGTCTTTCTGCAAGCAGGTTACACAAGTTTTTGTCCTTGCTGAGAAAATTCCAGTAAGGCCAGTAGAAAAGAAGACAGAAAAGAGCAAAGATCGTTTTCTTCAATATATGACAAACGGTCAGCGTTTCACAGGATTGGAATACACTGAAAGCTTTCTAGCTGCATGAAGGAGGCAGATGAGCATTGCCTGAGCTGGGGTAGGATGCATTGGGGTGCCGGCCTGCAGCAAACACCCCAGTAAGACAGAACTGTACGTTACATCTGTGATTTATGTTTATAAAAAGTATTTCTGGCACCCAGCACCATGACCACGGCTGCAGCCTCTCTCGATTGCAACAAAACTCGTACACACCACATCGATTCAAACATGCACACGCCAAAGAAGAGCCAGCCACACATTTCTCAGCCTCCCATGGAAAGGTCACGCGTGTTAGAGGAAACTTATGAATCAAAACACATAATGACCCAGGGAGAAGATTTCTCTAACCTGATGTTTTCTGGCAAAGGGAACAAAGGCCACTTTCAGGTTGCAGCAGGCTGGGCTAAGCAGCAAAGGCAAACCAAGGGCAGGGAGGGCTCCCAGGAGCCCAAGCAGGAGCACTTATATCATCTCCAAATGTCAGAGACCCCTCTCTGTCCTCCTGCACTAACCTTTTACCTTCAAGCATCCTGTTCCCAAACTTGACCCTTCATGAGAGGGCTGGCCCTTTCCAGCAGGTCATGGCTTTGAGTGGTAGAGCTATTTGCAGCAATCAGCTCTTGCTCAAGAGTCAGGAAGCACACGGCGAGGAGGCCAATTAACAAGAAAATATTTCAATAGCATTTCCGTTTCATGGGACTCATGGTTTGCATTTGTTCCCCCTTCCCTCTGTGTGGAAAAAAAAAAAGTGTTGCAACCACTCTCACAGACAGAGTGTGACATGTGGATCTCCGGCACCTTCCTGCTGAATTCTTTAGGTGAAGGAGACCGACCCTTCCCAGGGAGGATGATCGTGCCTCAGCTGGATGCGTGTGATAGGATGGGAACATCGACACCAAGACGGCCTCCTTGCATGCAAGAACGACCCACAAAGTGTCTTCTCCCATCACCTCTCCCTGACCATGGACTCCCAAAGTCCATTTTGAGTCAGAGCTCCTTGCAGGTGTGTATTTGTTGCACAAGATTTGACCCATCACTCATCTTGCAGCCACAAACAACTCCCTCCGGTCATAAAAATCAAGTCACAGCACACTTGCAGAGTGATGATCTGAGAACAGAAGAGTCACAAATGCTTGGGAAAGCCTGGCTTTAAAACCCAGGTAAAATTCAGGAGGGATAATGGTAAAAATATAGATGATGTGCATGCAGTGAGTGAAAGATGGTCAGTGCTGAGGGTGTCATTTCACCAGTGCTAAGTCTCTTTAGCTGTGTCACAAGGTGATCCATGGCTGCAGACCAAGGGGAGAAGCTGGGGGACAGGTCAGCTTTGCAGCTTGTATGCTGGCAGCTGAAAGCAGCAGCTGAGGCATCTCCACTTCCCAACCCCACCAGGCATTTTCTTGGATCTCAAATGAACGACAAAACCCAGCATCTCCCAACTTCGGGAAAAATTTCCTCAAAAGCGATGCCAAAAGGGTTTTCCCCGACATCTAGTGGCCGACAAAAACACTGGGAGAGATAACACGGCAGGGGAAAACAAGCCGTGCTATTACCAGGAAGATTAATTACAAGTTCAATAATATCCAGGCCTTCTGATGAAATATTTTACAGTATATTGCCCTCAGGAGAGCGGCTCTTTTTACTGATTTATTTTAACCTTCACATTACACAGATACGTTATAGATGTCTTCAGAGATGCCCTGGTGTTATTTGCCCCCTGACAGCAAATAATAAACTCTTTCTCAGCTATATAACATTTCCAAGGAAGCCCTTGACGTGACTAGAAAAATATCGAGGACAATTAAGTCACATGGCACTAGTAGCCTTGTGGGAACGGACTTGAGCTCTGCTCCAGGACTTGGATAGCATGAGAAACCCTGGTTCAAACAGAGTAGCAAGAGTCTTGGAGGTAGTAATTATTAAAGACCTCCTGGTTAAAGATCCTCTGGGGTGTCTCTATTATTTTAATAGTGGTTCAAGCCAACTTTACTGCTTCCAGAGGAGCCCGTTAGCACAAAGGAGGAAGGGCTTATCGCAAGGGAATGCGGGCAGGAGATCAGCTGCCCGCAATTTTGTTCAGTGGGGAGCAAGGGGTTGTTGATCACACATCCTTGGGGGTCCAGGTAAATTCAGTGTCTCGCTTGCATCCCTGCTTTCAGTCTCACTGGATGCAGTAATGTTCCAATGGGCAGAGGTTGCTGTGAGGTGGACATCAGCACAGGGCTCCGACGGTTAAACCATGGTTAAGAGAGTTCAGGCAATTTATGGAGACTTGCAGCCATCTCGTCTGCCAGCCCAGATGACTTGCTTTGTTCCTGCCCTTAGTTCCTCATCCACAATTAATAAGGCAGCCTTTTTCCCTCGTTACCGTTGTCTCGGCTTTGCTGTGTTTGTGCGGTGCCACAAAGTCTGGATGAGGGCCTACACACTTGTCACACTGAGGAGAGATGCTTGTCACTGGAAGGAGTGAGGTGGGAGAGGTGACCAGGTCCTGCTGACCTGTACAGTGAAGGACCCACAGCATCCATCAACATCAGGAGAAAGATTCTGTCCTCCCTCAGGGCTGGAAACCTGTGGCACACACCGGAGGGTGTTTGTACAGTGCCGAGCACATGCAGACACAGGTCCTCGACCAATGCTTTCAATCACTGCTTCATTACAGGTAGCAAATCCATATGTCATCAACCCACCGGTGTTTGCAGGGAGCATCAGTGCTTCTGCCACTCTGGATCCCACCACACTTCTGAAGCTTTCTCCACGCCAGCTCACCACCAACCTGCTCCTTCTCTCCCCCACAGTCTCCTCATCCCACCCACACAGCAAAACCCCTCTTAAATCCTTTGATAACCATCAAAGCACCTTAATATAATGTTAAAGTTCCATCCCATCTGCCCCAGATGCCGTATCCAATTTCTCTCATTGCTGTGAATATTGGCGTGACAACACGGGAGTCGCACATGAGACCTGTCTGCCACAGGCCTGTGCAATAAATCTTGGCGGACAACTGGCTTTCAGCAGATTTAAAGTCTGGTTATGAACATCCACCTTCCCTGATCAGCCCCTCAGGGGACTCAAACCCCACAGGGAACAAAAAATTAATTTCTAAAAATCTTAGCTAGCAAAAATAACACAGAGACTTTTGGATGCATCAGACCATGTCATGAGGACCTTGGTTCCTACAGCAGCAACTTCTACCAGGGTCCCTCCTAAGTACAGTTTCTCCCTAATTTCATGACAATTGGACCTGTATTTTACCAGGAGCAGGTCTGAAGAAAGTGGACTGGGGTGAAGTCCCACGGCAGGACTGGTGGGTAGCCTGGGGGAATGGTGTGCCCATGAAGGAGGCATCAACATCTAAGCTCCAGTGACCGTCTTCTTATTTATAGGGTGACTGCAGGATCTGCTGTCTCTATATTCACATCCCTCCTCTGCACTCACGTAGTAGACGACCATGAGTAAGGAGAAACCCTCTGAGATAATCATAAAGGTGATACTGTGACTCCAAGTTTAGGCTATTCCAAAAGCATTCAGCACTTTGAGCTTCTCTTGCCCCAAAGGGAATCCCTCCTCTATGACCTCAAGCCCCTTTACCAACGTTGCAAACCTGAAGAGAAGGGCAGCTGGCACAGACCTTCGGTGCCTTTCTTGCCTCCCTTTTTCCAGCCCTGCAAAGCTGGAACAGAGCCCTGCAAAACCACTTCGGCTGGAAAGCTGTTGTCAGGTCATTTTGAAAAGTTTGCAACACTTTGCAAATTGTTCTTGCTGGAGGTTGTACAATAACAGTGCCATTACTCAAAAAACCCATCCAAGAATATTATGTTAGACACAGGTCAGATCTCTCCACCCACGACAAGATTCCAAGGGAGCGGGGGGGAGGGGGGTGGGGTGGGGGGTGTGTGCTGCGGAAATGAGGAAAAGAAATTGTTAAACACAAGCTGGAGATGACAGTGAAAAATTTACTCTTAACTATGTATATTTTTATGGAGAAAGGTTATCTATCCATCCATCACCACATACTAGTATGGGAAAGAGCCTCTGAGTATTTAGATATTTCTATCTTGCATGTGTAGTTAAAAAGAAAAATACTCAAGTAGATGCACGGCTGTGTCTAACCACCCCCTTCCCCTTAGATGCCCATCACGTAAATACGCTGGAGCTGGCCATCTGACCTATGTTATTAATCTATATCCGGATTAAACAAATAGGAGTGTCTGTTTGTCTCCAGCAACAATAAAGGGAGTCTCAAGAAATCAATTCAGGTGTGAAAAACTGCTATGCCGGACCAATCCCATCCCTACGTCTTGTTTTCTCCATCTCTAAAGCAGATATAATAAACCTGCCTTTGTCTCAAAAGTCCTTGGATATCTGGAGGGGAAAGTTATTCGTGACACAAGGACGTTGCCTGAGAAGGAGCAACAGGAAGGTTAACAGCAAGGTTAGTAATAAGGTCGTGTATGAAATCTGCTGTGGGAGGCTGCTCTCCGTGTGGAAAATCATGTCTATATTGTCCCCATAGCTCAAACGGGGACACTTCAAACAGCATTATTTTTATATTAAACTCAGTAATTTTTGAGTGAAACATTGAAGAAGAAAGGTGGTTAGTTCTAAAAGCCGCTGACGCAATATCTCACAAAAACTGTGTGAGCACACTCAGTGGAATTACCGTATTTTCCAGCATTTTGGCAAATTGAATGCAAAAAACACCAAAACCCACATGAAAATTCTGTGGGGTTTTCAATTTTACAGGTTTTTTTCACATTCACATTCTTCTGTACCCCTCTGCCTTGGACTCCCAGCATCGATTAAATCCCCCATGGTGCAAGAACAGAACATGGATGCAACAGAGCCATCCCCAGAGCGGATGTTTCTTTGGTGGCTCTTGCACAGGGGATGCTGCTTCAGCCCATCCTGTCCAGCCCATGGGAAGTAGCTGCCAAGCCAAGACCTCCTGTTCCTGAGTCTGCAGCATGGGCACAGGGCTCTGGAAGAGGGCTGGGGTTGGAAAAGCTGGCATCAGATGCCTTGAACAGCTGGAAAAAGAGGCAGCCCCTGGAAAGCCATCAGCTTTGGCTGGTGAGGATGGAAGGTGTAAGAAGGAGCCAGGGCTTGGAGGTATCCCTGCACACGCTTCAACCTCTGGGTTGGAGGATGTCTGAAAATACCTGTCTATAAGTGCATGTGCCCTGGGGCTGGGTGAGATATCCCTCCCCATGCCGTCCCTTGAAGGACTCGCATACAGGCAGGGCGCTGGGAGCCTCCATGGAGCACTGGGTGGCCCCTGAAGAAACTGTGAGACCCCACAAATGTCATGACAGCTATTACAGCCCCCTTCCAGCATCACGGCAGGGAAACGCCAGTCTTTAGACACCCACCTGCTTTGTGTCCACACTTTACATCAGTTCCCGCACACTTTTAGCATCCTGAGGTCTCTGCGAGGGGCTTTGCAAACCCGCGGAGTTGGATTCAGTGAGTTTTTGCCACCTTGCTGGGTCAGGTCAGAATCACACCCTGGCTCTTTAGAGGGGTTTCTAAATTTCCACAAGGTCTCAACAACATTAATTTCCTTTCAATCTGTTTTGCCCCCTCTGCTGATCAGTCCTTTCTGCCTTTCATACATTTCCAGGCTCTGCAGCCTCATAAAACTTCACGGGAGAATGTTTCTGCACGGTTGGCGCGGGCAGGAAATTACTGTCATTTTTCAATTCTTCAGCCCAAGGAGGTGCACACTGGCCCTTCCAGTGTTGTCTCCAGAGAGGTCTCAGTGCCAGCAGCCAACGCAGAAGAGAAGCCAAGATCTTTATTTTGACTGGCACCACGAAGGCAACTTGGGCGTTTCAGCAACATAACATCTCCAGCCAACCCCTCCGCAGCATCTCGGCATTGCAGAAAGGCTGGAGAACACCCCAGTCACTCCAAAGGTTAGCAGCAACCCAGATGCATGTGTTTATCCCAGTTTTGGACACAACACATCCTGCCGCACCCCGATTCTACAGCTGATTGTGAGAACCCACATCCCTGGAACACCTCTGTACTTTGACACATCTCTGATGGGTCTGCCCTAAAACGCCCCTGAGAAGGACTCCTACAGACACCCCAACATGGGAAGAGTTACTAGAGGGGAGCTTTGTGGAAAAAGACAAATACAAACGCAGGACTTGCAATTGTCCACCAAACTTTGTCTTCTTCCTTCGTCAGAAGAAAGTGAAGAGCCTCCTCTCCTTCTAGATTATTGAAGACATTCAACAGTATCAATGCCAGTACTGATTACTGAGGGATACCACTAGTTATTGGCTGCCGGGTGGACTTCGCACCACTTATCATAACCCTCTGAGATGTTTGCACCAGAGCTAGTTACTTGTGCCTCCTGTCATGATTGTGGTGAGAACAAGAATCACACAATAACTGAGGATGAAAGGACCTCTGAAAGTGGCGCCCTGTGAAGCAGGACCACCTCCAATGTCAGATCAGGTTGCCCAGCCTTACCTTTACCCTGCAAGTTCAGCTCAGCCTTGCTCACACACAAAATGCTGCCGTTCTCCCTGCTTCCATTTGAAGAGAGCAAACTGTGACCTCCACAACAAAGTGTGTCCCAAATGGCAGATCACCCCATACCTCCCAGCCTGGAGCTGTGAAGGCAAGAAGAGACGCTACAACACGCTCTGCGGCTAAATCCACCATTCCAGCTTGCTCCACTGTTTCCAGGTTGTTCAGTAACATTATTATTAATGTTTTCAGTGGTGGCCAGCACCATGACAAGGGCCAATGGGCACAAATTGGAACCTGGCAAGTTCCACTTGACCATAAGGAGAATCTTCTTTGCGGTGAGGGTGCGGGAGCCCTGGCCCAGGCTGCCCAGAGAGATTGTGGAGTCTCCTGCTCTGGAGAGATCCCAAAGGCACCTGGACACCCTCCTGGGCACCCTGCTGTGGTGATCCTGTTCTAGCAGGGTGTTGGACTGGGTGATCCACAGAAGTCCCTTCCAGCCCCACCAGTCTGGGATCCTGTGTTACCCTCTTTAATTCCTAAAATCTTTCCACGTGCAGATGCACACCTGTAATAGTAAAGAGCCAAGGTTGCAGGTGCCCCATGCATGATATTAATGCACCAATAATCTCTGCAGCCTGACAGATGATACCCTAGGAGACATGAGGATCTCAGATTTTTCAGAACAATCCCAGGGCTGTTCCAGTGCCTGAGCTCAAGGGTAACACCCGACTGCAGAGCCAGGGCTGCAAAAAACTCTCATTCATTGCAGAGGATATGACAAAGGATCTGAAGTCTGGAGAACACTTTCCTCCTCACTAATTTACCCTGTTTCATCATTTCCTCACTCGCTTGTATCCTTTCTCTTTCTTCTCTCACATTTAGATGTCAGGCTCTTTGGGGCAGGGGTTGCTTTTCTCTGCTCATCTATCCCGAAGTCTCCACACAGCTGAAACAAAACTGGATATAACTTCTCCTCTTGAAGACAGACATGATGCATTCAGGAAAATTCCATCTACCAGTTCCACTGAAGCCCTCTAGAAGTTTTCTGAGCAAAGCATCCCTTCACTGAGAGCCAGGCTAGATTTTTGGTTTTATTTATTTATAGATCTCACTGTCCCACCATCCTTGTTTTAGCTGAATAAGGCACACAGATTTGAGAGATGCACGTGATTAGCATGCATGAAACACCAAATCAGGCAATATTGTGCTCAATAGAGATGCTCATGCACTGCCTCTAAGTAGCACAATGACCAGGAACAAGCCTGGAAGAAACCAACAGCATAAATTTGTCAACTTCAGCACCTATCCAGGCTAATTAACTTGAGCCTGGGGTGAACTTCCAACACCAGGAATGGTAAGAAGAGGACCTCACTGACAGGAGTCTCTCTTTTTCTCTTCCCGCAACTCCTCCCTGCAGCAGCTGTGGACTCATGTACTGCTCAATGAGATACAGCCATGATCTGCCCACACATGAGCTCAGTAAGCTTCCGAGTGTCAGACTACACTTTCTTCTGCCACATCCAAAACTCAACACACCCAAAGAAAAGCAAAGGAACCAGAGAACAGTGTCTCCTAAGTTAGCTGAGTGACTGTGGCTCAACTCAGACCTCTCTGAGCAGGAGAACCCAGCTTCTTAATGTTCAGACCTCAGAGGGACCCCAGCACCAGGAGGTGCTGTCTGTTGCCTTGATGAAGTTCTGGTGGTTCCCAGCAAGTCATTGCAAGTGCCCCATGTTTCACCTTTGAGGGCCATGTGGTAGACCGCAGATCCCTTATCTAAACCCTTCGAGACATGTTTGGCTTGAAAAAAACCCTGAAGCTGATCCTGCTGCACTACCTGGTTTGAGGAAAACAATGTGATTTCTCTCTTTCTCCACCACCACCACCACCACCACCACCAAAGACACTAGCTTCTGGGAGGACTTGGATAGTCGTAAGAAATCACACCCAACCACTGCACGATTAACAGAAGTATCAGAACCCACAACCCAACAAAATTACCTCACCTCCTGTAATGTGTGGAGAGGATGTTTCAGTCTCAGAGTTTCCAGCCGTGTTCCAGCTTTCTTTCTCACTTGTACTTCAGTGCTTTTGAGGAGGTTCAGTGCACACACAAGAGTCGTATGTACAATCCAAAGACCGAGCAGTACTTCGAAGCTTATGTAGCTCTCCTGCCATGCAGAATAAGAAATCAAAGTCATCGCTGCTGGAGGGAGAGCTAGGAGCTATTGAACCCTGTCTCCCAGGATCTGCCTCATGATTTGGAGGTTGGTTTGGGGGAGCCATCTCCGTTGTGAAGTCCCACTGTAATCTTGGAGAAAGAAGGAAAACCAGTCCCCTAGGAAAAGTGTGATCTGTAGGTCTGGCCAGGAATGCAGCTCTGCAGGAGTGACTCTGTATGTGCTGCTTCTCCCAAACTCTTTCTATAGGGAAAAGTAAAGCTACATCCCAAACCAGGCAAACCGAGAACGGGACCCATACTCACCTCTCTTCATTGACTCTAACTGGAGCCCAGAGTAACCAGTTAAACTGCAGGGATCTGCACTGCAACTATCTCTGCAAACAAGCTTTCTCCCTTCAGCCTTCCTGTCCTCACCCACCCTCAGGAGATGGCTGATGTGATGCTTGCTTCACCTAGTCAATGGCAAAAAGTGCATCCATCGCTCTCCATCCCAAACGCTGCTAGAAGAGAGCTCTTGGAGCAAGTACCGCCCCCCAACCCTGGAGCTGGCCACACAGCTGCCATCCAGTCAGGTGGGCCTTGCAATGCCCGTCTGCTCAGCAGAGAAATGCACAAGAACACGAGGCAAAAATTATTTCTTTTCAGGAAAGGAGGACAGGTCTGCATGCTTGGGTGACTTTGCAGCTAACACTTTCCATATGTTCAACTACCCTTCACAAGCACCACTCCTACCTGACTTCCCAGCTTGCTTCCCCACTGCTAAGAACAGGGGAGAAACTCCACTCCCATCCTCTCCTTCATTTGGTAACCAGCCCTGAGAGCAGCTCAGCACCCAGGACCCACGTCGCTTTACAGCTCCTCAGCGTGATCCAGGCCATGCCCTGGGCAAAGCTCAGCGTTGGCCATGGCAGGCTCCTGGTTAATCCTGACAGGCACCTTCTTGACTCTTGTGCTGGACTTTCCTGGCAGGCAGGGAGACGGGAGCAGCCAGGAAAGGAAAGTTTCTAAGTATAAAATCCAAAGCGTCCTCAGCCTTGCAAAAGTGTCAAAGTAAGAGGCACATGGTTGACCTGAACTATTTATAAACTGAGGCCCAATGGAAACACGACGGAGCTGAACCAAATTCCAGTTTCCAACCCACCCCTCTCCCCACCTGAGTAGTGTGGCACCAGCCAGTGTCCTTGGCTCTGACTTCCCAGGGTTAGGGTTTAAATTATAGTTGAGTGCACAAACTGCACCCCTCAGATGCAAAGTAGGTCCTGGATTCTGCAAGGTACAGGGATGGTGGTCCTCAGAAAGGTGGAGATGTTAGTGTATGGTGCATACAAGCTGATGCTGAAGAGGTCTGCCCTGCGAAGGGCTCCAAGAATTTTCCTGAGGAACAAAACAAGCTGGACACTTACCCTTATTTTTCCCCCCCTGTAGGGAAGGCAGCCAGTAAGAGCAACGTGCTAGTTATGTGGGAGAGATACTCCAGGTCCTCAGGACCAAAAATTCTGCAAGACTGCATTTAACCTCAACATTTAGGCTGAGAGGTGCAAGACAAGGAGGGACCCAGCAGCTGGATCATTGCCACCCTCTGGCACACCAGACCCCCCCATTCAGCTGACCCCCTCCTCAGAGATAAGCAACAGCAACTTGGGCAGTGAGTGGCACCCAGGAGGAACCTCTACAGTCCTACCTCAGATGAGGACAGAGGGTCCTACCCTGGCCCTTCTCCAGCAAAATTTGTGAAGCCCTGTAGACATCCTGCTCCAGTAAAGGCAATAGCTGGAACAGCACCTGGACATCACACCAAGATATGGGCACCAGCAGTCGGGCGCTCCCTTCCTGGCAGTGGTAGCCTCTTCCTCTCACATGGCTGGGGAAGAGGAGGAGGAAGGACACAGGAGCAGAGAAAAGGAGCAATTTGGGAATGTATGAGTCCTAGAAATGTGAAATGTTAAGACCTAGACCTATTAATCAGAAATAGTCTGGACTGGGAAGGTCTGTGTCTCTAGGTTGGACAGGATTCTGCTCCTTCCTTTAGGGCATTTTTAAAGATCAAACTTGGCAGGACTCTCTCACCTATGGATCCATCCCTCACCAAACCCCACAGCAGGTGCTGCCCCCCAAATCCCAGTGGAAGGCTAGATGTGGCCACCAGGAAGAGCCCCATCCCCTTCTAGGTGACCATGCAGCCATGGTCAGCCATGCAGCCATGGAAGAACGAAGCTTCTCCACCTCAGCTGCTGCTTCTGGACACTTACAACACAAACAGAAGCCTGTAGGAAAAGCCATCATGTGTCATTTGTCACAACAAAAAGCTGTCAAGAGAAGCAGGCAGCAGACCACAGCAAGGACTTGTTTTCAAATCCAGTGGTTAATAGTTTTCTTTGCAGAGCTCATGGCTGATCCCCCACGGTTTGTCCCACGCTTCAGAAGGAAATGTTACCATATTTGTTCTGGTGCCATTGGGCCGCTCTTGCAAGTGATAATCCTAGTTTTATCACGTGTTCTTCTCACAGGAGCCATATAGGATGCTGCACTTCCAGTGAGTAGCAAATTAATTGGGTTTAAGATGTGTAAAATTTAAAAACCACTGGGGGAGGAAGGAACGGCAACTTTTTCCTGAGCTTTTATTGAAATCTGAGGGAATTACGGATATGTGCTGTCTGGATGAATGAAAACACAGAGCTGGGAAGGAGTTCAGGAGCTTGTGTAGACCACCCTCAGTGCTCACATTGGTATGGGACATCTCTCAGGGATGGTGTGGCACAGGCTGGTGTCCGATGGGCTGAAGAACAGCTTTTTGGGGAAGGACCTGGAACAATGAAGACCAACTATGCCGTCAGTGGTAGCGGCGGGAGTGGAGCCAGCAGGACCAGGGAAGTGATTCTTCCTCTCTGTTTAGCACACAAACAGGGCACTGGGACCAGTTTGGACTCCCCATTACCAGGCAGACGGTGAGAGAACCTAGTGAGGCCACCGAGCTGGTTGGGGCCGGAGCTCAGGGCGTGCAAGGAGAGGCTGAGAGCTGGGTGTGGCGTGAGAGTACAAGGTAAAGGGGGATTTTATCACTGTCTGTCACTCCCAGCTGGGACAGTGTGGAGACGAGAGACAGGCTCTCCTGGGAGATGCTCGGTGATGGGAAGAGAGTCAATGGGCCAAGTTAGAACACAAGAATTTCCCATTAGGAAAAGATTTTTCCCATGAAGGTGGCCGAACACTGGGACAGGGATCTGGGTTGGCTGATCTCTATCTTCGAAGATCCTCAAAACTCTCCTGAAAAAAACTCTTGGCAACCCCAGATCAAACTTCAAAGCTGGTCCTTCCAGTCCTGGATACTCTACATGTCTCTGTTCTCACACCCTCCAGCAGCAGGGATTACAGTCTCCTTGGATCCCATCACCACCTCTAACATTTTCTATGCCTACACTTTTGAAATTTTTCCTAGAACGTTCCAAGTGCACATTTGCCGTGTGTGCACGCGTTTCTTCTCACTACATGGCAGTAGATGTGTAGAAATGAGGCCCTTCCAGCTCCCTTCTTTGCATCCCATCTTGTCGATGCTTTGCAAGAGACGCATCTTTTGTATTTGTAACAGTGTCGCCTGTGGCTCTTGCTCCACCTGTGATGGGGAACCTCTCAGCTCCTCTCCCACCACGGTCACTTCACATTTCCCCTTTGGGACACAGCAACTTTACCCCATGTCTTATTAAAAACCAGCTTCAAATTCCACTGAGAGTTTGAAAATCCCAGCTGAAACCCATCGGATGGAGAGAGCTGTATCCATTTTTATAAGGTATCAATTTCATTGAGGGTAGGAGGTGGAAGCAGACGAGGTGCTGTCCATATGCCAAATGGGCATGGACAAGTCCCAGGGCAAGTTCACGCCTCATCATAACAGCTAATTAACCGACAGGTCAAGGGCTTGAGAAGTAACCCCACTGTGTTGCAACCCTCATGTAGACATGGGAAGATTGTGAGATACGTCCTGCATATGGAGGTGATGGATATATCTGAAGTCTTATCTGCTTGTGGGGTTTATCGTGGCTGATCACAGGCTGTTGTGGTAAGATGCTGTGCAGATTTTTCTCTTGCTCTTTAGAAAGTGGGACGAGAGGCAACAGTTTAGGTTCCAAAACACACTCCAGAAACGTGCTCAGCCATAGGATTGGGGATTCATTCATTGCTTTTTAATGAGTTCTCCTTGAGAGCCGCACTGAGACCCTGTTTGGGAGCTGTGCAGAGCAGGGGCCTCTGCCTCCGATCCCAGGCAACAAGGAAGGATAAGGCATCACTGTGCTGGACTGAAAATACAGCTCCGTTTGTGGCTCCAAAACCATTCTGGCATAACTTCTAACTTGAATTTTATCTGCAAACTTTTTCAGCCTGATACCACTGGGAATCCTGACTTTTCTGAGACTTACCAACAGGAAATCCCTGAGCCGGAGGGTTTAGCTGTAATGAACTTATTGTATATTCAAGCACTGAATGTCAATTTGGATTACGATGTCAAAAATAAGCACTGAGAGCATGCAACCGCACCCTGGGGTCACCTGTCAGGAACTCCAGACTGAAACTGGCCAGATCTAGACCAGCACAGCCTTGATTTATATTTTTCCCTGTGCAAATGTAACAGCTAAGACTGAACAAACCTACTGCATCTCAGAGATAAACCCCCTCCTCTTCTCCCCAGCGTCTTCTTCCACTTTGCACAGGGCTTCCTTGGCTGGGGATGCTTCATTACAGGCTGCCTAAAGAGTTCAGGACTAGTGTGTTGGGAGACTAAATGTCTCTATTACCGCATGTCTAAATCAGCACCACTGGTGTCCTTCTGGGACCCCAAAGTCCCTGGCACATTCAGGATTCCCACCCGCCCAGGCACTCAGCACGCACAGGTGAAGACAAGCTCTTGCTTCCCAGCCTTGGGTTAAAGACACACAGGAATTCATCTGGAGCCTGGGATGCAAGAGGAGAGGTGTGTGGGGGGCAGGAGGGATAATTTACACCTTCCTCTCCAGGCACATAGCCAGGGCCCTGCCCCTGTGCAGGAGCTGCAGGCAGCTTGTTCCTGTCCTTCCATCCATCCTCTTTTCTACACAGCCCACATGCAGGGAGGCTGGACCACAAAGCTGAGGAACTCCATTTCTCAAGCTCCATCCCAAGCACTCTGGGGTGAGAACTGATCCTCTTTTGCTGCTCATCGCTGGCTCACTGCAACCACAGAGCAGCACCTATGGGGTGTGCAGAGCAGGAGGCACGGGCTCCCCACCATAGAAGGGGTAATACTATCACATGGGGATGAGAAACCTACCAAGTACACTACCAAGGGCATGCAAAGTGGAAGTTTAAATCCCAGGTACAAGACATGTTCTGGATTTTAAAGTCATTCCAAAAGAGAAGACAAGAATCAGATGCAAATACACACCTTCTCTAACAAAAAGGTTTTGCTAAGTTTCTATGAGTTAAGTCCTAATGTTATTATCTGCAGCCTTGGTGGTGTGCCCAATTAATGTCACATTCCCTGAGACTTCCTCTTAAATCCTTCTCGTGGAGACTCCACAACCTCCTATGTTTAGATGGATGGAGACGATAACTGGAGACAAGGAAAGTGAAATTTGGTTTCTCCAACTGAAGGTCACAGACCCGGAGTATTAAAACAAACAAACAAACAAATCTTCATTTATAAGCCCAGATCTCCCCTTTCTCCCCCCATAATTCTCTAACCAGTTTGTTGTGAAGCTGGCAATGAGATTGGACCTTTATTTGCTTTGAGGAAACCTTGACCTTCCTCCTTCTCACATGTGCACACACATAATCAGCTGGTAGATAGTGGCCACAGGCCCCAGTTATTGAGGTCAGGGATGGGGTTTGTAGGGCATTTGCCACGTCTTTTCCTCCCTGCAAATGTTTAGCCACATGAGGAGCTGGCCACCTCCACCCCTTTGTCCATCCACCCATCCATCCCTCTGGCTTCCAGTCCCTGGGAATAGCTCAAGGTGGAAGTGTTTGCCCCAGCCAAATAATAGCGAATCCCCCTTGGGGGCTGCATGGTCTCCCTTCCCTTCTCTGTTTCCATTTGTACTCCCAAGCCTCTAATTCACTCTGCTCTCAGGAACTGAGCCAGTACCAAAATGAAAGTCAGGGATACTGGGGCAGACTAAAGGCACCGCCTGTTTCACACTGTTTTTGTCAGGGAACCAGGGAGATCACAGAATCATTCAGGTTGGAAAAGACCTTTTAGATCATCGAGTTGAAGCACTAACCCAACACTACCAGGTCCCCACTAACCCCTGTCCCTCAGCACCACCTCCACACTGCTGGCAAACCCCTCCAGGCATGGGGACTCCACCACTGCCCTGCACAGCCTAGGTCACACCTGCACAACCCTTTAATGAAAATGATAAAAAGCCTCGAGTCTCCTTTGCTTTGGTGGGTAGGGATAAGTCAACTTGTTCATCTTATGCTGAACATCACAGCAGAGGCGGAGGTTTGGAGATGCTCAGCCAAAGAGCATGAAAATGCTGCTTGACCCTGCTGGTCCCCAGCTTACAAATACTTGCTCAAGGCAGCAACGCTTTCCGTTAACGCTGGAAGCTTTGCCGCACAGAGCAAGGCCACGTTAATCAGCCCACGTACTCCAGTGCCTGATATCTGGCTAACATCAGGACAGGGAGGATTAAAGCTTCCCTCTTCGGACATCTGCAGTTCCCAGCAAAGCTGACAGCATCTTGGACTTCTCACCCAGGACAAATCCTACCCCTATTTAGCAAGTCTCCTCTGTGGACGAAGGGGTAGCCAAACAACTGCTTTGCGTTGTCACACTAGGTGCTGTTGACAAAGTTATCGCTACAAAAACAAGCCGGAGCCAAGCCAACCGGGGCCCTCCGCCTACTCTGGCATGACAGCATTTCCTGCTTGCACAGGGGAAAAGGTTATTAAAGATACACATGGAGGCGAAGGTAAAGGTCCCTGCTGCGGGCTGCAGAGCTGCACTTGCTGTGTATCAGTGTTCAGAGCCTGAGAAAGGTGATAGGATGAGGCGTAATGGTTTAAAACTGAAAGAGAGGAGATTTAGATTAGATTCAAGGAAGAAATTCTTCACTGTGAGGATGGTGAGACACACTGGCCCAGGTTGCCCCAAGAGGTCGTGGATGGCCCATCCCTGGCCCCATTGCAGGTCAGGTTGTCCCCTGGGGCTCTGAGCAAGCTGCTTTAGTTGCAGATGTCCCTGCTGCCTGCAGGGTGTTGGACTGGATGAGCTTGAAAAGTCCCTTCCCATCCAACCCATTCTGTGATTCTATGATCTGTAAAAGAAGGGCTTCATCTGGTAGATGACGAGTATGAAATCCAAAGGTTAGATGTTAAAAATACAGTAGGTAGATGATAAAAATGTTCAACAGGAACATGGCTGAATGTGCTTAAGCTCAACTGGAAATTAAATGAGAAGATGCTGTGATTTCAAGTAAGTTTTTAGCTGCCCAAGTTAATGCTCTGAACAGTTCTTGTCTCTTCTTCACCATCTGCTATGCTAGGAAGGATTTCCATGTGGTTCTGAAATACTGTGGCTTATATTGAAAATAATACACTGAAAATTCTAGGTGAAGCTCTGGGGGCTGTATAGGTTCACTGCTTAGGCAATAAAATCAGCCCAGTCCACTAGCACATGCTTTTTCTAGTAAACGCAGATGGGAAGTGGAAACATCTCTGAAGGTACGTGAAATATATTTACCTCTTTTGGAAGTAAATGAGTTCATATTTTTTTGTTGTTGTTATAAAGTTCACCGAGAAACAAAAAATAGGGACTATTTTTAGAGAACCCCAGCTATCCTCCAGCATGCAATATGGTTTGAAAGAGGTTCCTAGACTGCAGGAAACCACCACCCTGGTGCTTTTGTCCTGCTCTTGCACAGGAAGGTTTCCTGCCTGAAGATACAACATAACCTGCGACAGAGGAGGAACAGCCCACCACCAAGGAAAATCCATGTTCATGCTCTTCAGACCTAATATCTCGGAGCCAGAATCAGAGTCCTGCATTTCTAATCACCAGGAGAGGTGCTGTGCCTGTGCACTGCCCTGATGGCCCTCATAGCCGGTGCAGTGTTACCTTTATTTCCCTCCAGAAAGGTGCTGTTAATTCCAGCACGGCAGCTGAAATTCCTCCTGTTAACCCATCTCACCACACATGCTCCTCCAATGCGATGCCCACCCCAAGCCAATCGCAGCCAGGTCAGGTAACTCCTCCACAGCTGCTCAGCTCCACATTCACCACTGGAGAATTATCTGTAGTGAATATATGAAAAAGTGTTATAAACAGCACTTTGGTTTTGAGGTGAAGGAGCAGAAGATGCTGCTGTTGCAACAGAGAGAAGAGCATCTCTGCCTGCTGCAAAGGACTGAGGAACCCCAACACACTTCTGGAGATGGGTAAAACCAGCAATTGCAGTCCTAAAAGCTCAGACTCCTCCAGTCCCAGAGCTGCAGCTGCCCAGGGATATTTAAAACCAGGAGTATTTGAGGATGGGTCCCTGTGGTACAGGAGTTAAGCTGTGGCCTGGAGCACAGCTTAACAGTGGTCCATTAATGGGAATCCTTCTCATCTTTCAGATCAGACATCAAGACACAGCAGAACTTCATAGGGACCAAGTTAGAGGTGGACTTGGTTTATCGTCACTCCTTCCAGCATGGGTTTAAACATCTGTGAATGGGAGGAGGGACTGGGGGAGGTTGCCACAAAGCTGAGGTGTTATCAAAACATCTGCACTGTTTCTGTCAGGTGCCCCACCTCCCCCTGAGGAACCGTTCCCTCTCGGTCCCACACAGGGCGCACACAACCGGAGCCATAGAAAACAGATACACATAAGGGTCCTCTGTCTTGCTGCCAGCGTGCTCATGTCTCCAATTAAACCATCGAGGATGTATCAGGTTGCAGTGAAATTTCACCATCATGGCAAATTTACAGGGAGAAGAAGATTAATACGAGAAAATGCATTTCCAAACTTAGCAGCCATGTTCTGAGCAGTGCTGCCAGGTCAGATGAAACCGCAGAAGACAACCCCAAACTCCACCAAGACTCTTGGAAAGAAGAATGGCTGAAACAAGTCTCCTGAAAACAAGACAGAGAAGCAGGAGTTGAAAGGAAGGGACAGATTCCTGCTGCAGAGCTTCAGCCACAAAGGGCAAAGGTGGCCTGCATGTCCTCCATCAGGAGGCACCCTGCAAGGAAAAGGAGATTTTCTTTCCCAAAAGTGCCTCACTTGTAGCATGTACAAGTCTCAGCTGAAAATAGAAGCGCTTGGCACCAGGAGCCGTGAACTGGCCAGCTGGAGCAACAGTGCCTTCGCGAGTGGAGAAGCCCAAGGACACTTGTAAGCAGAAGAGTCACTGAGAAGCAGAGCTTGGATTAAAGTTGGTGTAGGCACAGGTAATCCAGTGGTCGTACCACGCTGCCCTGATCTTCCACCTTCTGTGAGAAGGAAGACAAATAGAAAAGCTTCTCCTTAACGGCTGGATTTCTTCTGCCCGTCCTGGCCACAGGGCACAGTGCCCACACACAGGCCAAAGTGCTTGGCAGAAGTGACAGCTGGGCTGGTGGGTTTTTCACCTGCACCAAGGGCATGTTCAGGCTTAACAGATTTTCATGCACATGCAGCTTCACTGACTGAACATTATTACACTGTTCAAAAAATACAGGCTTTTTATAATCCATTTTTAGGGAGCTGGGACTGTTCTGTTTGTAGATCTCCCTTTAGGAGTTGTCCATCAGTTTAACACTTCAAGCACCACCGCCAAAGGGCATTAGCTGCTTTCAGGGATATTTGCTGTTACCCCTCTCACAAAACCAGGGCGAAGGTCTTGCTGACTGAGAACAACCGCCTCCTGACACGCACCAGCCGGTTGCTGCAATGCCACGATGCCTCTGGCACTGGCACGCAGACGCGTACGACTGCTGGCAGGTGGATGCACAATGGAAAGCCAGAGCGCTGCTGCCAACAGGCCAAAACCCAATAATTAAAGCAAGTGTTTGATTCATTCCCCATCTCACCTCTGCCCAGCCAAGGAAACTACAAGTAGTTTTCCCTAAATAAACAGCTTGAGCTTGTTTCAATTACCCTGGGTAGCCAATACAGGCTCTTGGCACCAGGCTGAGGGCTGCCACCCCTGTCTCCTGCCAGAGCTGGCTCCAGGCATGGAGGAAAACACAGGTTACGTTCTCCTGCGTGAACATTCTTGGGAAAAGGCTTCCCTTGAGCAGGAGCAGAAAGAATCTGCTCGCTGTGACCACGGAAAGCAGTGCCCATGCACATGGGTTACTTGAGCAGCTCAAGGACCCCTGTCCATGAAACCTCTGTAACAGCATTTCTTCTGTTTTAATTTTATAATTTTATTTTTTGATGGCCAGTGCTTTAGTTTCTTTCTAACAAGTAAATGCAACACACAGCAAGGGACCTTCTGTTCCTGCTGAAACCAGAACAATTCAGAGCAGATTGGATATGGCTGTTCTAGAAGTCAGAAGTTGAGCAATTCAAGTACAGTTTTATCAAAACAACCTATTGAAAGTAACCTAATAAAGCTAGATTGAAGAGTCCAACAGATTTAGTGTCAATACTCACCAGACAAATTTCATCACCAGCAGAGCCAATGTTTGACAATCCATTAGTGGAAAAAACCTTTTCACACCATTTAATGAAAAATTGCAAAACAGTGTTGTCAACAGTCTGACGTTCCACCAGGCCAGGTGCCAGGTCCTGCCCTTGGGTCACACCAACCCCCTGCAACACTCCAGACTGGGGTAAGAACAGCTAGATACTGCCCGGGGGGGAAAAGGCCCTAGGGGTGTTGGTGACAGTGGCTGAAGAAGAGCCAGCAGCATGCCCAGGTGGATAAGAAGGCCAACAGCATCCTGGCTTCTACCAGCAGTGCTGTGGCCAGCAGGACCAGGGCGGGGATCATCCCCCTGGACTGGGAGCACTGGGGAGGCCACACCTTGGATACTGTATCCTGTTTTGGGCTCTCACTACGAGAGGGACATTGAGGGGCTGGAGCGTGTCCTGAGAAGGTCAGTGAAGCTGGTGCAGGGTCTGAAGCACAAGTGCGCTGAAGAGCAGCTGAGGGACCTGGGTGGGTTTAGCCTGGAGAAAAGGAGGCTCAGAGGAGACCTTCTGGCTCTCCACAACTCCCTGACAGGAGATTGGAGCGAGGTGGGTCTCTTCTCCCCAGGAACAAGTGACAGGATGAGAGGAAATGGCCTCAAGCTGCACCAGATAAGGTTGAGGTTGGCCCTGCGGAACTATTTCTTGCCCATTGGGGTTGTCCGGGCCTGGCCCAGGGCAGTGGTGGAGTCCCCATGCCTGGAGGCGTTTCCCAGCCATGTGGAGGTGGTGCTGAGGGACAGGGGTTAGTGGGGACCTGGCAGTGCTGGGGGAATGGCTGGACTCCATAATCTTGTAAGTCTTTTCCAACCAAACAAATTCTGTGATTTCAATACAAACCATTTTCCTTCACTCTATTCCTCACTTTTAATGCTGCCACATTTAAATAACATTGTTCAATGTTGCAAAACAGCTTAAGGTAAAACTTCTTTCCTGTATCTTCCCACTCCAGCTCCAGGACTATACATTTAAGTGTCTTGGTATTTTACTTTCTGCTGACAGACAGATTGGGTGGGAAAAAATAAAGAAAACCCACCACAACAAAAAAGCCTGTTGCTCTGATGGCACCTGGAGAGTCCTTGCAGCTCTTCGCATGACACTGCCTCCCACCAGCGACCCTGTGTCATGGACAGCCTCCTTCCAGGCCTTGAGCAGCGGACTCCTGTTCAAGAGGAACATAAGCTTTTAAACAGACATGTGTTGCTTATTAGCTCGGCTCGCAGAAGTGCTGGATGAGTAGCGATGCCTCCCTGATGAGGGAAGATGGTGTTTCCACTATCCATAAAAGTTTTTCAAATCTAGTTGTCTCCCAGCCCTGCTGTATGCTGTTTTCCCAGTTGCCTGCCATTGTTTCAGAAGGAGCATCTCACAAAACCGTTTTGGCTGGAAGAGACCTTTAAGATCATCGAGTCCAACCATTCTCCCAGCACTGCCAGGTCCCCACTAACCTCTGTCCCTCAGCACCACCTCGACAAGGCTGGGAAACCCCTCCAGGGATGGGGACTCCACCACTGCCCTGGGCAGCCTAGGCCAATGCTTGACAACCCTCTCTGTAGAGAAATTTTTCTTAATATTCAATCTAAATCTTCCCTGGAACAACTTAAGGCCGGTTCCTCTTGTCCTGTCACTTGTTCCTGGGGAGAGGAGACCAACCCCCATCTTGCTCCAACCTCCTGTCAAGGAGTTGTGGAGAGCCAGAAGGTCTCCTCTGAGCCTCCTTTTCTCCAGCCTCAACCAATCCAGGTCCCTCAGCCAGTCATCATAAGACTTGTTCTCTAGACCCCGCACCAGCTTCATTGCCCTTCTCTGGACACTCTCCAGCCCCTCAATGTCCTTCTGGGAGGGAGGGGCCCAAAACTGGACACAGGATTTGAGGTATGGCTTCCTCAGGGCTGACTATCACTTCCCTACTCCTGCTGGCCACACTATTTCTGATACAATCTTGTGTGAACTAGGATTTGGAGCCAGCTATGTCCTTGTAGCAAACCCACTTGCCCAAAGAGTCACATTTTGATTAATATGGGCTTGATGAACAATAAGCCAAAGTGTTTGGGGGGCTGGGGGTCAAATCAGGCTTATAAAGAAAACAAACAGACAGGAGCCATCAAGAGAAGACACAGAAGTTGAGAGATACTAATTAGTTTTATTTTATAAATACAGATGAGCTCTCCCGCAATTACCAACATAGTTTTAACGTGCCATTTTCTATGGGATATTCTGGTTTCACTTATTTTAAATACTTGGTCAAGCAAGGATAAGCCAATGCTCTTGTGCTTGCTATAAAAATAGAGTGGGATACCATCTTCCAAAACTAATATTCTCAAAAATCTTAGGAATTCCTCATGAGGGGAAAAGATGGCAATGAAATGTGTTCTCCTCTTGAAGACATTCACAGACATTTCACAGTGTCACAGCTGTGCAGGAACTGAAAGGCTCTCAACAGTTTAAAGCAGACCATGAGAGGTCATCACACCTTCAAACCTACTATTTGTTTCTCTCCCAATACTCTATTTTCAAAGTAATTTACAGGGCGGAAGAAAAAAGAATGACAAGAGAGAAAGCCATGAGGTGGCTGCAGGCTGTACAATCTCCCACCCTCACAGCAATGAGAAGTTTGTCGATGCTGTAATTAGCCCTATGATGCTGTTCCCCTTCACACCACCTTCCATACTGAAAGTGATGGAAGTGGAAGAGAAAGGTGGGGACAATTTAAGGCCCACTAAAGGTACATCCATAGAAAGCCTGTCAAAGCTTTGTGCGACAGACGCAGGGATCAACCACCATGTTTGACACATCAGCAATTAAGAGGGCTCCAAGAGGAACAGCAACACATCGGGGAAGAAAACCAGACTTCATTTGGTTGGGTGCAACCTGAGAAAATGCGCAACAAATGGAAAAATTAAATCCAAAGTCCCGCTTACGCCCTATGGACCTAATTCCACGTATCTCTAAATTGCACCAAGATGCTCCGTGTTTGCCTACGACACACAGTGACATCACAACTACTCTTTGGGTTGCTTTGAAAAGTCACCTCCACACCCAAGCTAATGCCTTTCCATCAGGGAGGAAAGCAAGCGGGGCTACAGACAGGGCTGCGCTGCTTTGAGCATGCCAGATCCTGTCCCACCAGGTGCACTACTGGCTCGACGTTCCTGAATTTCACCTACAACTATGCTATCAGAAGAGGGTACAATACAGCCACAGGACAGAGTATCTTACACCCACTTTGTGCTGAGCTTTTTGGGGGTCGTTTCTCCCTCTCTACACCAAAGCACAGTGAGAATTTCCTACCTCTCTCTTCTCAAAGATGATGGCAGTGCTTAAAGTTTCCTTGAGAGAAGCTTTTCATGAGGTTGGAACAGAGGAGCTTACTCAGGGGAGAAGATACTCATGACTATGTCCAACTTCATGCCAAAGTGGGCACCCTGAATCACGTTCTTACAGCATTGAGGTCTCTCCTGAGTGGTTCCATCTTACTGGGACAGACCAAGGCGAACAAATCACTGCAGAAAGGCTTGATCCAACAACTCAAACGTAGACACAGCCATTAAAAGCAAACAGAAGAAACATGAACAGGGTTTTAATACAATCATTATGGTGTTACCCAGGAAAATGCATGTTCTAGAGCAGTGCTATTGGTTCTCACATACGCATCTTCTTGTGACAGAGAGCTGAGATTATATGTATCTGCAGTTTTAAAAGTTAATTCTGTCTCGGTGACGTTAGGAGAAAGACTAGGCCCTTGGTTCAAAAGAAAGCATAGACCAGGGAGGAGAAAAAAGCCAGGCATGATGAAGTGGTTTTTATTCTGCTATATATTTTTATGGTTGAGAGCTCACAGCCGAGCCCCAATTCTTGGGTATACAATAACAGAAAGCAAGAGCAATGAAATCCAAACGGAAACAGATACCAGGAATCACAAGGCAGGCTGCAAATTGCTTTCCTGTTTGCGTGGTTGAATACGCATGCCAGTGGTAACTGACCTACCAGCCAAGTGCACCTCCAGCAAACCGCTGGAAACCTCTTCCAGTAAAGTACTGGAGCTTAAAAGGGTATTAATTTAGATGAGAAATGTGCCTCCTTTCCACAGAGGGTGGAGGGATTCCACAAATCCACCCAATTCCCAAGTGTTGACTCCATGGGTTTTTATGAAGAGGTGGCTCACAGCACCCTGTCCCCATTGGGCACCTCGGAGGGTGGCAGCTGAACCCTGCTTTGGTAGAGCATCTGCTAGGTGAGGTCTGCGCCCAACCGACATGGGGGATGGTCAGGCTGAGGTTTTTTTACATGAAACCTTCAAGACTATTTAGACCTCAAGGCTTCTACTGAGAGTATGGAGGAAAGGAAGGGAGAAAAAAACCCATCATTTTTGATTAATTGGGGGCAAGGAAATGGCAGATATCACACAGGTGCTCCTTCTCTGGTGAGTTTACACCAACTGAAGATCCATCAGTGCAAACTAGAACCTCAAAGGCTAAAAGAAAGCTGTCCAATTACCACAAATCCATGGTATTCCTGTAACACTGACTACGCTGCTCAAGAAAACACAGGAGTACACGGGCGAAGGTAAAAGGGTCTTACCAGAAATGGTAATTTACAGCATTTTTAAATTAATTGCTTTTTTTTCCTTCTGAAAAGATTAAAATAAATTTAACTCTAAATAATAATTAAGACATTAACAAATATTCATAGAAGTGCCTGATCGGCACTAAAGTTGTTTCCAGGAAAGCCTTTATAAATGGATTCCAATGCCTAAAAAAAAAAATTCCAACAGATTACAAATACCAGATGTAAGAGGACTGGAAGCAGAACGAAAGTTTACCTGGGCTGTGAATATACCATGATCCTGTGTTATCGTGCTCAAGTCCATCTGTCTAACACCATAGGAATAGCTTTAGCTTCTTTATTTTTTTCATAATTAATATAAAGAATAAGTGCAATTTTATCTCTCTCCAGATCACTGACTTGACCTCAATGTCTGCTATCAAATCCCTGTCCAAGCTCACTTGTCCGAACTTTTACGCGGTCTGCGGAAGCTGGACACGTTTTCATTCAGTGCATAGATTCTCCGAGAGAACTCCTCAAACTCCCCGAGGACTTGTTCATCGCACTCCACCGCCACGGCGTGCTCCACTGGGATGGAGTTAAAGTCTTCTAGCTGATCTCCCGTGCTGAACCCCGTTGCTTCCATCCCCATGATCTCCTCTGCTTGCTCCACAGTGCAACAGAGGACAGGGCCGAGAGGGGGACGAAACTCAGAGGGCTGCTCGTTGCTTGTGGTGCCAGAGCACTCGCCAGGCACAAACGCCCCATTTATTGCACTAGTATGTCCTAGGAAAGACTCCTGCCGCTGTTGGGTATTGGTTAGGCTCCCGTTTTCTCCATTTAAACTGCTGCACAAGTTCTCGCCTTTCTTGGCATTTCCTTTCGAGGAGTCCATAGAGGTATCCAAGGATGAAGATATCGATCCAGGTTTTTTATCTAATTCTCCTCCACGGGCTGTGATGGCAACAGGCTGTGTTAAAGCCGAGTTGTAACTAGGAGGAGGAGTTTTGTGCTGCAGTCTTTCGTTTCCTGTGCTGGCTCGTTTTCGGAGTCCTTTATCTGGAGAAGGAAGCCCGCTGGAAAAGCCGATATCCAATCGGCCGAAGCTCGAGCTCTGTCTCTTTGGAACAGGAATTGCACTGGATGTATGGTGTCGATCGCTGTAAGAGAAGGAAAGAATAAATCACAGCTGTCAGCCACACTTACGAGGAATACAGATGTTTAACCAGAGGCTGAAGCTATTATTTTATCACAACTCTGGGCTCCGTTTGGCCAACTACTTGTATCCTGAAGTGCTAAAACCCCAAATGTGTTTAATGCTGCCTGAGCTACAGAAGACACCCCAGAGGACAGCTTTACTGAAAGCCAGTAAGATCGTGTAGGAACATTTACAAAGCTCTATGGTTTGAAGAGTCAATCACCCAAGAAACCACCACATTATGTTAATTCATACTGTTAACACCATTTTATAGGACTGAGCCGTGCTTTACGAATTATTACTGTTGACCGTGTATTTGTGTATTTATGGCCTGTACTAGGCCATCATAAACTCTTTGAAAGTGAGTAATAATGGTCAAAACCTCTAAAAGCAACTTCTTCCAACAGTGGACTTTCCTGACAGCTGCTCTGAAGTGAAAAACCACACTAACTTCTCTATTTGCAGATGATTAGTTTTGCCAGATCTTCTGCTTTTTCATGCCAATCATTCCAAAACTTTCTGGACAAACAAACCTTGGTTTCTTAAGGAACATGAACTAATCAAGCTTAATTTACAAGTTTGATTTTGTTGTTTAATACAGTTCCACAGACCACTTACATTGTCTCAGGGTCTGTAATTTGGAATATCCACTTTACATTATATGGGCTATGTTATATGAATTTTCATTCATCGGCTTAATCCTTATCCAAACACAATCACCATCCTGTATGCAAATGGCAGGTTGGACATTAACTTAAGCAACGGTTAATTTTCCATTAAATTAAAAAAATAAATTAAAAATATAGCTATTACTGATCTGCTGAATATATAACTCCAAGAGTCGACTGCTGTCAGTACGAGTCTCCTTCATCAACGCCATTTAAAAGAAACTCAAGGCCTGATACATTTTAGGATCTGTCTTGCAGGGTAATATCTTGGAATAGCAGCTCCTCTCCCATCTTAACCTCTGCCCAGGCTAATACATGTGTAGGGCTTCCTTCTCCTCCATAAATACCTCAAATTACCTTAAGGAAAGGTGACTTTCCAGAATTCAGCAGTTGGGGACAGTGAAGTAGAGAGGTAGGTGCCACACATGCAGCTGGTGGCCGGGGGGGGAGCGAAAATCAACTTTCTTCTGAGATTTCAGCTGCTGTTTCAGACCTTTTTAAGGCAAACTCTGCACTGGCAGCTTTGTTTGCAAAGGTTTGGAGTGTTCTTAATAGAGGTGACGAACCAGATGGACCACAGACGCTAGTAAGTGCTGTCTATGTGATCTTGCAGTCCAGCCCTCAAGTCCCTGACTGACCAGAGACTTTAAAATACTTTGACCAACATCTACATGATTAACCATTTATTCTTCAAATGATGGAATAGGACAAACACACGAATCCGAGGCAGGACGCTCGAACTCAGGCAATGTGCGCTGCAGACATAGTGGGGATGGGCTGGATTCCCCTTCCCCCAGCGTAGTGCTTCCTGCCTTGATTCAGAAAATATGTGAATACTCAGTAGAACCCATTTGATGCTGTTTATCTTACACCTTAGCTAAGACACTATTTCACGTTTCCTCTAGGTTTGCTGAATCCTCCGTAGAAGCGAGCACCAGAAATAAAGGAGCAGCAAAACGAGGTATTTTGCTCTGACTCAAGTTATTTGAGACTTTGTAATTAAATGGCAAGCTTTAGGAATTTGACAAAATCACAGAATCATTTCAGTTGAAAAAGACCTTTCAGATAGAGTCCAACCATTCCCCCAGCACTGCCAGGTCACCACTAACCCCTGTCCCTCAGCACCACCTCCACACCGCTGGCAAACCCCTTCACGGATGGGGACTCCACCACTGCTCTGGGCAGCCTGAGCCAGGCCTGAACAACTCCAGTGGGGAAGAAATTGTTCCTCAGGGCCAACCTAAATCTCCGCTGGACCAACTTGAGGCCATTTCCTCTCGTCCTGTCACTTGTTTTTGGGGAGAAGAGACCAACGCCCACCTTGCTCCAAACTCCTGTCAGGGAGTTGTCAAGATCCAGAAGGTCTCCCCTGAGCCTCCTTTTCTCCAGGCTAAACCCACCCAGGTCCCTCAGCCACTCCTCAGCGCACTTGTGCTCCAGACCCTGCACCAGCTTTGTTGCCCTTCTCTGGACATGCTCCAGCCCCTCAAAGTCCTTCTTGTAGTAAGGGGCCCAAAAGTGGACACAGGATTTGAGGTGTGGCCTCCCCCATGCCCAGTACAGAGGGATGCTCCCTGCCCTGGTCCTGCTGGCCACACCAGTGCTGGTAGAAGCCAGGATGCTGGTGGCTGCTTTGGCCACCTGCTTACACCTGTAAGCAGTCCAAAGAGGATCAGACAAGTGGCTTGAACATCAAGTTATAGACAGGTCTGGAGTGGGCCCTCCTGTTGAATATATCACCTTGCGGTACAAGATGCAGGATCTCACAACAGTAAGAGCCATCTCAGATGAGGAGGACATATAGGAAAAGAAGAGCAGGAAGCGATCCTAGGTTTAATTCCAGCTCCTGAAGTTGCAGAGGCACACCGTCATGCAAAATGCTAAGTAATTCTGAGAGATTAAACTCAAGGCAAAGGCTCTCCATCATCTGAGTTATTTGCTGTGCTGAAACGTGCTTTAAACTTGCTCACATTCATTTCTCTTAGATCAGACTCTGTAAAGGGCAGAGACTTCAGTATGACATGAGAGTGCCTAACTGGCAACCCCCAAATTACCTTCAGCAAGGACTGATCAGCCCAATTTAGGCAGAACAGCAACAGAAGAAAGAGCGAGCAGCAAAAGAAATTTAAGTGTCTGAGTAAACCAATGTGAAAACTGTGGTGTCTAATTAGCTGGAGAGAAGCAGCTTTACAAACTGTTCCAGTGGGCACGTAAATCTAACTTCCTCCTAAAAAGAAACATGCCTAAATTCCTTTGTAAATCTAGGCCTTATAAGCAAAGAGGTGAGAAATTAATTAGTTTGCAGGACCAGGAGAGTTTTTAAAGAGCTTGTTATGACAAGGCTATTCAAGCTAACACATTATGTTTGCCTGAACAATACCTCTTTAGTACAGCAGCCAAAAAAAAATCTTCCCTTCCTTAGTAAGTCAAACTGGCAGAATGATCTATACTAAGTGATCTAACAGCCTAAATGTAGCAGCAATACAAAGCTAATCTCTCTCCTCCACAAAATAACTTCCCAGTTAATGGAGTACATAAGGGCTGCCCTGCAGGGCGGTAAAACAGGAATGATCTTCATTTATCACACAAATGTTTACAATAATGAATTAGAACAAAAAGAACTTGCAGCCAGTTCCTTAAACTACACGCGATGAAACGGACCTTACTCAAGGCTGCAAACCCAGGTCTTAAGCAGCTGGAGACACACACATGCAGATTTCTGAAACCACCTATTGCTGCCAATAAGTACAAACAGGATGAGTTTAGCTTCGGTCATGGATGGGTTTGGCACCAGGAATAAATATGGGGGTAACAACCCAAAGCTGAGAAAGCAGGAATGAAGTCAACAGAATGGCTCAACCGCTTATCAAATACTATCAAAGGCTCTTAGATAAAAGTAAATATGCGTGAAGGTCTTTGGAGATCAGCCATCTAAGAGTTCATCGCCCAGGCTGCTTCCACAGCCACTGCAGAAAGAAAACAAGAAAGAAAAAGGGTAAGGAATAACCTATTTAGAGCCATTTATGATCAGGAGGACAATCACCCTCTCAAGATGCCCTTTCACCACCACAGAGGCAACCAGTTTAGGCTGAGTGACAAGCATCTGGAAGGCAAACCTGAGAAGATGAACAGCTGTCTGTATACTTTTAGGTCAAACAATGGTCAGTCTTGCAAGGCAAAAAAGAAAAAAAACCAAAATGGCTGTAGGTACAGTGGGTTAAGTAGTTAAGTCAAGGGGTCTTTTCCTATTCCATCACCTCCCACCAGGTGAGAATGAGAAGTCAAATTGAGGTTTTGGTTCCAAAGTGATGTTTACAGAGAGGCGCAGAGCTCAGAAATACTAAATTGTTGTTAATGTCTATGAAAACAAGCAGCTGACAGAGGGCCTCTATTCCACTTGCATTTTCCTTGAGGAAAAGGCAGTTACCGGAATTCAAAGCACTGCATCAAGTCAAAAGTTCAGAGGAAGAGATGCTTTATCAGCTTCACAGCTCATGGAATTGATAAAATATATATAAAAATGCAAGTCATATTAGAAAACCATCATCTAATTGCCCAGAAACTTTGGAGACTGTAAGTTATTGCCACCAGTGAAAAGGATTTGGCTTGGAGGGGCAAAGGCCTTTACTCCAAGGTACAACCTTGACCTGAATTACTGGGGTTGAGCTGGTTCAGCTTCCAGCCACAATTACTTGGTCAGTCTTCAGAGACAGCAAACAGATGCGGACACCTCCCTAAAAGAACAGCCTGTGACTTGTGGAGTTTGATGAGCTGTCATCAGGCCTTAATGACTTTAGTCCTCAAGTTGGATCACAGTAGAACTGGTTATGTATAGGGGTACACCAAGCTGCTACCAGGAAGAAGGAATTCTACATTAAAAAAAGAAAAGAGAAACCTCAGATTTTTTGGACATTATAGAAAAGAGAATTAGATCAGAATTGCACCAATCTCCATGTTTCAATTGCTTCCAAATCTCAAAAGCCAATTCTTAATGGTCTAACTTCAAGTTTTACTGGCAGCAAAACCACAAAGTAGCTGTTTTCTCCCCAAAATATTAGTTTTCACTAGTTAAGAATGCCCAAATGGACCAATTATTACAGATCTAAGGCACAAGACACAGACTCCGAGCTGTAAACAGGCGAGAGAAAGCAGCTGAAGTAGGACACAAGTATTTCTGAAGTTATTGTCTCATTGAATAGATGCTGGTTGTAATCTGTTTGCAGCTTTGATAAAAAGTTTCTTCAGTCAGATTCACTTGTGATTATTTAATCTGCTTGCAAGGGGCTCGGAGAAACTGTAAAGAGAGACAGAATACAATTCACGGGCTCAAATATGTATCTTTTCCTCCCCACAAAATGTTTCCTTGGAGGAACATTAGTGGATCACAGCTGGTCAAAATACTAAATCCTCATTGTCAGGCCAAAAGCCAAAATCCACAGCTACAGCTCTTTGGTATGAGAATACTTATAAAAACCCCAACTTAAACACCATTTGATCTTTTTTGTTGCAAACGATGACCTCATGGCAGTCGGAACGCTAAATGAAGGTGTTTAAGTTGGTTTATAGCCATGTGAAATGTTTGAAGCTCCAAGCTAAGCTCCAAGCCAATATCACGTCGACTGCGCTAAAAAGCAATAATAGTTTCTCACCTTCTTCGAGATTACTGGTTTAATAACGCACAATAGCGACAGGGCTGCAGAGGGAGGCTGCCAAGATGAAGTTAAGGTGAAATCGCGTCTTTTGGCAGCTAAGACATTCTGACATGTGCTTTTTTTAAAGAAAGAAATAATTTCATAAATTAAGCCACCAGAGTTTTCTGAACTCAAAGGCTGAGTTTTAGGCTCCACTTGAATCTAGCGGTATGTGAATCAAGACATGCCTTCAAAACACCAATTTAAGCCTTGGCACACAAGTATTTTCAAGTAGAGCTTTTAAATGCAGGCTCAAAGGACATCTCCCTGACTACAGACAAGACCTTCTGGAGAAGCATCTCCTATTTGCCAGCATTAGATAAGCCCATTGTCTGATCTGTTCCCCAAAAAAAAAGTCTCCTTCTGACAGGACTGCTCAAGTTTGTGGTGTGCTCTTTACTTGCCATTAATAACCACAAATACTATCCCTCAACAGTTACACAGAGGAAATAAAATTAAGCTGACGAATAGTAGAGAAAATGAAAGAGTCTCTTGATTTAATGCACCACGATCTGAAGGGCCTGACTGGTGAAAGATAAATCTGAGCGTGGAAAAAGGAAGCAAGTGAGAGTCCAGGACTAAAAAACTGGAAACAGAGAGAATTATTCCCCAAAAGGAAACAGAAAAGATTTGGAGGACCACAACTAAGACAGTCTAAATCAACAACAACTTTAGCTCATCATCTTTCACCTTCAGAGTCAACATCCAGATTTGATATCAGAAAAATAAGTTTTTGCCGTTCTGTAGCCTCCGTAACCGTGTGTGCAGGAGCACAGATCTGTCTTGATTTCCTCTCCACACAGTACAAATAATATTTTTGCAGTAGGGGTAAGGGGGAAGAAAAGTAAATACAGCAGAATATAGGTGCCAGGAGAGATATGAAGAAGGAAGCAGAGCTTGTAGACCTGCAAGCTTGCTGCAATAAATCACGCGTGTTTGGGATGTGAAAACACGTATTAATCATCTAAGTGTTGCGCCTGAGAAACCAAAACACTGCAAATCTCACCAGGCAGAGGCATCCAGCAGCAACGCAATTAAACCTTGATGCAAAAGGCGCTGGATGCCGCGGACCTTCAGCAGGGCCAAGGGCTGTCCCAGAGCTCCAGGCAGAACAATGGACTCATGAAAGCCTGGAGCAGAGACTTTAAAGACAGACTTGCTCTGATAGAAGCATGAAATAAGTGAACAAAAAGCTGTAAGGTTTATTTGTTTGTTTGGTTTTAATCTGAAGGGGTAAAGGAACTGTTCTGAACTTGAATCTAAACTGATGCTTATCACAGAATGAAGTTAAGCCTGAAATAATGACATATTTCTGTTACTCTGAATATGTCAGGGACTTAATTCCAGACTGCAGAGAAATACAGATGCATGGACTAGGAGTTAACGCCAGTCCTGATCAAAGAGAAATTAATTACAATGGAAGTATTGTTTGATACCAGCGTGATGATGATTTGACAGAACTTGAATTCAGCAAAACCCAGTAACAGTGCTGGGGAAGGAAACTGAAGACTAGCGACAAAGGCAACCAAACCAGGCAGTGCAAGGGAACCCAGGGATAAGAAAAACCCATCACTGCCTCATCCGGCAGGCGAAGGATAACCTGGAGATACTTTACTGACCATGATTTGTGGCAGAGTGTGACTCACTTCCAGTATCCTAAAAGCAAAAAAGTTCCTTCAGATCTTCATTTTAACAGCTGGTGGCTTTTATGCTTGTTTAAAGATACGTAATCAGATATCACCCACAAGACAGTGGGCATCTGTACTCAGCTATGTATGCGCTCAGCAGCAATGCCCGATGGTGAAAGTCTCGCCGGTTTTCCTCTCGAGCTAGACTCCTTGTAAAGCCCCATTTCCATTTATATTATTAGGAAGTAATAAGCAGCTTTGTTTAGAATCATTAGGCTTAAAAAAAAGTTAAAAAATGAACGACGATTCACAGAAGTTTTGGAGGTGAGAAGGAAATGAGGCATAGACATTCATGGGGGGAAGGAGGGAATGCGATACTCCCAGAGAACTATGCTCAATATTCTGACGTGTTTTGAAATATTATCCAGCCAAAAAAAAGGGGTTTCTCTTGCTAATGACTGTGTATCACCTATAGGAAAAAAAAATAAACCACCCTGGCTGTATGATGGCAAAACCTCTAAGGTATAACTAAAGCTTCCGTTATCAGTTCTTCAAAGCCAGCACACACCAGAAGGGAGGAACTTTGAAAACATATACCCACTGAAGAGAGTCATCCCACCTCTGCTTGTTGAAGACTGAAGGAGACATCCATGACCTGTACCCCTGCCGTTCCGCTGATGAGCGCACGCAAGTGCTACAGAAGTCACAGTTTAGGTATTTTGGCCTTCTGTTTTCAGATTTGCTTAGGGGTCCACACGTCATCTTGCGATGGACACCACAAGAAAACTCACAGTGATGTCTTCCTGAAGAAGAAAGCTTTTCTTTATGCATCTTGCTAAGGGATAAGAAGAAAAGCAGGGAGAATCTTTTCAGCTGTGCCTGAAATTATCGACAGAATAAAACCTCATGAAAGACTAAGCTTCCTTCTCTCAGGGCTTGTTTACTGCCACTGTTTTGTTGGCTGAGTTGAATTTCCATCAGGCAACACTTTTCACAGCATTGCACAAAGATGATATTTTTTCTACTCCCGTATTTGTGTTCCTTTGCCAAGACTCTCCTCCCAAAATAAGCTCCTGTCCAAATCACTTCGAGTTCACATGGATCAGTATTTCTGTGCAAGGAATGAAAGATAACAAAGACAAAGAGTGATACAGAAATACGGACTGGTAAGAGCTGTGACATGAGCATGTCCAGAGAAGGACAACGAAGCTGGCGCAGGGTCTGGAACACAAGTGCGCTGAGGAGTGGCTGAGGCATGGGAGGGGGTGGGGCTGAGTCTGGAGAAAAGGAGGCTCAGGGAAGACCTTCTGGCTCGCTAAAGCTCCCTTGAAAGGAGGTTGGAGCAAGGGGGTGGTCAGTCTCTTCTCCAAGGAACATGCAACAGGATGAGAGGAAACAGCTTCAAGTTGCATCAGGCTAGCCCTGAGGCCAATTTCTTGCCCATTGAGGTCGTCCAGGCCTGGCCCAGGCTGCCTAGGGCAGCAGTGGAGTCCCTATCCCTGGAGGGGTTTCCCAGCTGTGTTGAGGTGGTGCTGAGGGACAGGGGTTAGTGGGGACTTGGTAGTGCTCGAGGAATGTTTGGACTTGCTGATCTGAAAGGTCTCTTCCATCCAATTCCATGACAATGTCCCACAGGATTTTCATCACTGTTACTCACTGAAGTAGAGTTTTTGTCCCAAAGGTCTGATACATTGAGCTGTGCTGCTCTGAGGCGCTAACCCTGTTTGTAGCCTGCTCTTATAGTTTTCAAATGAAGCAATAACCAAAAGCTTGGTTTTGTTTCTGCATAAAAGGTTGTGTGATCACACCATCTTTAGAACCGATGTGATGGTTCTTCCTATGTTCTGCGTATTCCAGGAAAAAATAAAACCGGAATAGACTTTCAGAGCTTAGCAACATTTAAGACTCTACTAAAACACAGCAGTAAGAATGTTGTTGGAGTAGTAAAATCCTTTAAAAGCTGCAGAAAAGAGTACAGAAGAGAATGCTGTAGAGCAGCAGTTTACCTCCAAACATAATCACGTAACTTTTTTTTGCATCATATCAGACAAAATTCTTCACTGTGAGGGTGGTGAGGCGCTGGCACAGGTTGCCCAGAGAAGTTGTGATGCTCCATTCCTAGAAATGTTCAAGGCCAAGTTGGACAGAGCTTTGAGCAACCTGGTCTAGTGGAAGGTGTCCCTGCCCATGGCAGGGGGTGGAACTAGAGGAGCTTTAAGGTCCATTCCAACCCAACCCAATCTGTGATTCTGTGATTTCCATCACTACAAAACTCCACTGTACGCTATGCTGCCTCTATAGCTGTCACACAGAGCACGGTGAGAGACCAGTCTCCATTACACTGGTAAAGGCTTTCCTCCTTCTGCTGGTTTAACACATAAGGAATTCCGATATCCCATGAATAGCACTAGAAAGCTTTAACTCCACTGTTGTGCCACAACACTTGGTGTCATTCCACATCAGATTTACAAAGTAGTTCAAGCCTGGTTTTAAGTTTCCCCTAAAAACCACAGACCAGCCCAAAATATTAAGGTTTGGCTATTTGTGCTTTGCAGTTCATTACCTTATCAGGAATAACTCATTTCCCTCGGGAAGGCTGGAAGCACACTTTCACCTCCATTTAGCCTACCAGAAGAAATTATTTTTCAGCCCAGCTGAAGCACTGAGGGAGTCCATATCCATGACCAGAGCATCTGGCAGCAGAACGTGGTGGGGTTACCTCAGACTGGATGATATTTTCAATACTCTGGTGTATCCGGAGCATCTGCATGGGGCCAGGTATGACACAGGGACCGCATAAGACCTATGCAACTTTGGAGTGGTAATTAACCTGGGGGTCCCAAAACAGCACAATGCTACGTTTGGGTGGGGTTCAGGCACCCAAAGAATGAAGACGAGAACGCAGGAGATAACAATTGCTTAAGGTAAGAGGCTGCATGAGCACAAACAATTCAAAGACCATGAATTAAAAAAATGAGAATATAAAGCACCTGACACCTGTGTAAATACACCTGCTAGTGCCTTCCACATTTACTAAAGTTTATCTCAGTGGGTTTAAGGAGAATCGGTCAAGCCTCAGGCTAGAACAACTGCGGCACAAAAAACCTACACTAACCCTACTCTTAACAGATCAAAAGCAGAACACTTTGATTTTCTGCACAGTGAAGAGCGAGCCCCGATCCTCCAGCATGAGCCGAAGCAGAAGTGCTCAAGATTTCCCTGGGAGGTTACTACAACCTTCAGTTATTTATTAATGTAGCTTCTCATTTAGCAACAACACTCAACGTGCCCCAGCAATTTTCATTAGCAGCAATTACACTCAACACTAATCGTGTTGACTCTAACTCAGATTCCCATGCAGCTCCCCTGAATTACACATTTAAAGCAATGGGAAGCCAAGGACTGAGCGGGCTGAGCCCTGTTCTAAGGCTGTTACACCTTTCTACTCTCCTGGGCTATCGTAATACAGAAGGTTCATCTGCTACCCATCCTTAGAAACACTCAGAGAATGATTCTTTCACCTTCCTCTAATGAAGAACATTGTTATTCAAAGTCTTTCCCTACTCCATACCCCTCTGAGAAGCACTGCGGGCCCATCACATAAAAGATATTATAAGAGAAGGAGAAAATAGAGTATTGTGGCGATCTATGTGGTCTGTATTCTGGGAAAGTCACAATCTTTGACAGCCTGCTTAACTCTTGTGAAGAGGAGCTACTCGGTTGTGAAAAATCCTCACATCTGGGTTTTTTTTTTTTTTATCGCATCCACCTCTTTAATTTCAAGCAAGCACTTACCATCTAACCATTAGCCCAAGCTCCATGAAGTTTTTCAGGTTAGGAAGAGTTTGCCGTAGATCTGGAGTGCTCAGCCCATGTTGATATCTAAGCTATAAGAATAGAAAAAAAGAATTAGCAGCGCTTTCCCAATCACAGATTCCAATGAATGGAACAGTATGGGCAGTCACAAGGTTTTCCGAGAAAGTGTAAGATAATAAAGCAGCAACAGGAGATCTATTCCCAGTAAGGAAATGTTCCATTTAATACTCATTAGCTCCTATTAGCAAAACCCACCCAAGAACAGGGACAAAATAATCAGTTAATCCAACTGCTAACCCTCATTACACTGTTTCCGTTTCCTACCTGTAACGGAGCAGCCCCACAGCTTAATAAAAATACAGCCCTTAAGTGAGAAGGGCAAATCACAACACAATGGTCTATATTCACCAGTTCAAGGCATTTATTTGTGGGCGAGCGTCATCTGTCACCCTGAGCGCATCAATGTGTGCTGGAAGCAGTAGTGGAATTATTACAGGAATATCGACTGGTGAAATACTGTCACAAAATGATTTAAATCCGTGTTCCTTATACGGTTTACATCAACATTTCAACTGTTGCTATTAGGAGAATAATAGTTAAACCCAGTATTGACATAAAATGCTCAGAGAAAGGCTTCAAACATTGATTTAAATCCAAGTATCGACTCCTATATGGGTGCAAATGTAAATGAAGAGTCAATACACTGACTCCACACAAACTGTGACTTATTTTACCCTTGGATTATCCAGTGAAGTACATGTGACACCACTGATGCTGCTGGAAACAATAAACTACTTATTTAAGAAGTCTCTAAACTAAAAATGCCTCTGAAGAAAACAGCAAGTGGAGGGGAAAAACTTATTCTTTCTTTAAGGTTGAATCTCAAAACTTCAGGGAAACTTTTCACAGAAATTTATCCCTCATGTGGTTAAAATATGCAAAAAAAAAAAGTTTCCTGAAATACAATATTTTTAAGACTATCAGAAAGAAGGAATGGCCACTTAATACGCAGTTGTTAGCACCCTCTCCAAGTCAGAGCTGGCCTCGGACAGACACCTACAGCAACTGCACAAACTGGATGCTGACAGAGCTACGTGCTGGAACATGGAACAATCCCACTCAAAATTAAACGTGTTTTTGACAATTCCACACCTATGTCCATAACTCACACCAGTACGGTCTAGGCAAGGGAACCCTAGGTTAGGAAGACTTCTGACTTCTCCCAAACAGTTTTTCACACAAAAAGACTCTCAAAATAGGGAACGATTTCTGTGCCTGTGTGAGTTTTAGGAAGAAAAATGTCTTTGGAAGAAAATCATCCTCAGTGTTGCACAGTACAAGAGGAGGCTATTTCTTAAACAACATATTAATTCCACATGGACACAGCTAAGTCACATGGTGGGCTTGGATTCCTATTTTCTGCTACAATGACAGAACCTGGATTAAGACAACCATACAGTATAAATTAGTAAACGATCACCACATTCAGCTGATGGGATGACGGTGGATTCGGTTAACCAAAGAACGAGCCCGGGGCAGAAGAAATAACAAAGACAAAACAACGAAATCAAAACCATCACAGTTGTTCCTCCTGCTACAATCTAGAGTTCATAGAATACCTCTCTTTATAGTCATCCTCCAATTCTAAGGTTTCAGAGCATGAAAAGAATTGGATTAAGGGATCTCTCCACTTCCAACAGCCAAGATGAGAGGGACACGTGAGAGACTGGTATCAAAACACAAGCGAAACAAACCTGCTGTTTCTGCTAAAACACATTTTTATATTACAAAGAGCAGAGGTGCGTAAGTAAAGTTACAAGTTTTGTGAAGCCTCTAGAAAAAAAAAATAGGATCACAGAATCACTTGGTTGGAAGAGACCTTTAAGATCATTGAGTCCAACTGTTCACCCTGCACTGCCAGGGTCCCTAAACCACGTCCATCAGTGCCACATCAACAACTTTTTTAAAAACAAGGATGGGGACTCCACCACTGCCCTGGGCAGCCTAGGCCAATGCTTGACAACCCTCTCTGTTCAGGAAAAATCTCTTATATCCAACCTAAACCTCCTCTGGCACAACTTGAGGCCTTTTCCTCTTGTCCTGTCACTTGTTACATGGGAGAGGAGACTGATACCAACCTCACTCCAAACTCCTGTCAGGGAGTTGTCAAGAGCCAGAAGGTCTCCCCTGAGCCTACTTTGCTCCAGGCTCAAACCCACCAGGTCCCTCAGCCGCTCCTCAGTACACTTGTGCTGCAGACCCTGCTCCAGCTTCGTTGCCCTTCTCTGGACACATTCCAGAACCTCAGTGTCCTTCTGGGAGGGAGGCGCCCAAAACTGAACCCAGGATTCAAGGTGTGGCCTCCCCAGTGACCCCAGCCCAGAGGGATGATCCCTGCGCTGCTCCTGCTGGCCACATCAGTGCTGGGACAAGTCAGGATGCTGTTGGCCTTCTTGGCCACCTGGGCTCACTGCTGGCTCCTCTTCGGCCACTGTCGACCAACACCCCCAGGGCCTCTTCTCCAGGCAGTTTCCAGCCGCTCTTCCCCCAGCCTGGAGTGTTGTAGGGGTTGGTGTGACCCCAGGGCAGGACCCGGCACTTGGCCTTGTTGAACCTCAGCCCATTGGCCTCAGACCATTGATTCAGCCTGTTCAGATCCCTCTGTAGAGCCTCCTGACCTTCAAGCAGGTCAACACATCCACCTAACTGGGTGTCATCTGCGAACTGACTGAGGGCACACTCAGTCCCCTCATCCAGATCATTGATAAAGATGTTAAAGAGGACAGGCCCCAACACTGAGCCCTGGGGAACACCACTGGTGACCGGTCGCTAACTGGATTTGCCTCCATTCCCCACCACTCTCTGGGCCCGGCCGTCCAGCCAGACTTTTATCCAGTGGACACTCATCCAAGCCACAAGCAGCCAGTTTCTGCAAGGGAATGCTTTGGGAATTATTTCAATTGATAAATTACATTTTGTTTTGGCTTTGTAATACTTAAAACCAAAACGATATTTCTTACATGTCTGTATCAATACAAGTAGATGATGATGTATTTACAAAACAAACCTACAAGTAAATCCATACCTTCCATCTCCACCCACCCCACACTAAGTTTCTAAAGGAACCAGGTATCACTTGCAAAAGCAGTATTTTATTTAACAATTGGATTGTTCCTTCAGGATATTACAGACCTGGCCATCCAAACAAAACGTGCCTGTTTGAATCTGAAGGAACAAGCATTCCGGATTTGTGTTCACATTTATGATGTTCATTCTCCATGGGACTGTGAGTAAATCATTAATGGTGCTTCAAGTAATAAAATATTAGTTGCTATTTCCTTACTAATATTTAGCTTCTATATACAGCTTTGTTTTCCCCAGTGCAGTGTGAAATGTTACTTGATTGAACAAAAACACGCAGTAAACGTGAACTGGGAAAAAAATTAGCTAGAGACACCAGACACTTCAGCCAGGAGTCCCAGCCTGCTGTTGTAGCAGTTACTAGCAACACTTACTCCACAGAAACAAGATGTAGCAGATGAGATACATTGTATTTTATCAGTAGTTCAAGACAGAAGAACTTAGGGTACTGATATTTAAGGGGGAAAAAAGCTTACTTTGTAATTTCCTTAAATTACAGATTAATTCCTTTTACTCACCTCAATGAGAGGAAGTTTCAACATTTCACTGTCCCTTGTTACTTTAGTGTCTACATTAACTGCCATCATCCCAAGTTCACAGAATCAATCCTTGAGGTTGGAAAAGACCTTTTAGATCATCGAGTCCAACCGTTCCCCCAGCACTGCCAGGTCACCACTAAACCATGTCCCTCAGCACCACCTTGACACCGCTGGGAAAGCCCTCCAGGGATGGGGACTCCACCACTACCCTGGGCAGCCTGGGACACGCCTGCACAACCCCAGCAGGGAAGAAATTGTCCCTCAGGGCCTCAACCTTCCCCGCCCAAGCTGAGGCCATTTCCTCTCATCTTGTTGCTTGTTCCTGGGAAGAAGAGACCGGTCCCTACGGTCCTCCAACCTCCTGTCAGGAGGTTGTAGAGAGTGATGATGTCACCCCCCGAGTCTCCTTTTCTCTGGACATGCTCCAGCATCAAAACATCCCTCTTGGAGTGAGGGGCCAAAAACTGGACACAGTATTTGAGGTGTAGCCAGTTTTGGGCCTCTCACTACAAGAAATTATTTAATTAGAGATGTAAAGCAGTGGCTAGTCAGGTGTAACTTAAAAAGTACATATTCATGTTTTTGCAAGACCTTAGAAAACAACTCAGGATTAGTCCAATTTCATTCCTTTCTCGGAAAACCCGTATCCCAAACACAGTGTGATAAACTTAATTTCAGCATTACGGAAGGATTTTGAGAAGAGATCAGAGAGTATTCATCCCTGTCAGTAAGAAACTGACTAGACAGCTTTTGTAAAACCTGAGCTTTTCTTTGTCCCAAGACAATTTCTGGAAGTATCTGTACAGAAGAACCTGAAGAAAGGAGATTAAATTTGTATCAAGGCCAACTCTACCTCAAGAGAAGACCAGCCTATCAAGCTAGGGGGTATTTTATATTATACTTGCTATTTGATCCACCATAACAGAAAACCACAGATGCTGATATAAGCTGCATTTAAAACAATGGTTCTCAGAGTGAAAAGTAGTTTTAGTTTTAAAACTTGTATTAGCTAAGAAAATGTTTAAACACTTAATTTCCATCAAAAAAATATGAAAATCATTCCAGCTCACACAACCACAGTATGAGCTGTAGGTAAGGCATGACAAAGAAACACAATTTAACTCATAACAAGCCAGAAAGAATTGATTTAGACACTTCAGGAAGAGGGAATAAAAAAATTGAGTTGCTCTTGCTTCTTCATTTCCTTCTGGGCAATGGTCTGAACTTTGACAGTGAAGGAAGTTGTCAAGTGCACAGCAGTGAATCAGCTCCGTCCTTAGCATCGCTAAACTACTCCTGCTATCCAAGCACCTTCCAGGTAGTTTCTTTTGTCCACCAGACAAGTATATTTAATTGAAATCATGTCTAAAGGTAACAATTCCAGGACAAAACATCCGCTCACCGGATCATGACAAGCTTGTCTCGTTTGTTAATGTATTAAAACACAAACCTGCAAAGGGCCAGTTAGTTTCTTATAAATTAAGAGACAAGAAATCCTAGACCTACATTGCTGGGTAAGATCAGACTGTACCCAAGATCAAAATTAGGGCTTTTGTCTCTTAAAGAAAATAGTAATATCCTGTATTTATGTGCACAGAAGAATAGCCCCTTTCCCACCCTAATTCCTGTATTTCATGACTAACGCTACACAAGCACGTACATTCACTGCCAGCCAGATACCACAGCGTACCTGGCCTGGAACAGCCATTTTTGGGAGCACAGAATAACTAACTTTGAACTCATCTGTCCATCGTTTCCCATATTGTCTCCCCAGCCGTATTCATCTTACGAGACACGTGGCAACAGTCTCACAGCTCAGCCTATGCTTACAGAGTTCAAAACAACAGCCACTTCAGTGTGTGTGATATGGAACACTTGAGTCTACACTGAAAGCTCCAGCATTTTCACACTCCTCTTAGTCTCTACTGCAGGCAACTGGTCCTCAATGTCGTAGCATCATCTGTATCTATATAAGAGGTGGGCCCAACCTACTACCACACGTGCTGTTAAGGTGGTCAAGAGCGATTTTGAACTATTTTCAGTTCAATAAGGAGTTTTTCTTGATAGCATCAAGACTTTAAAAGGACATCTGCCCCGCAAATGTGAAAACCCACAAACAAAAATAGAAGCAGAAGTGTTCTTGCAATCAAGTTCGCAGCGTTGGTGGGAAGCCAAGCATTTACAGAAGGTTTTCAGAGGATGTCAGAACGCAGGGACAGAAATATAAAATGCAAGTTTTAATAAAATGACAGAGTTAATCGTTTTACAAGATCCTGGATGACTTTTTGGAGTAGGAAGGAGCACTGGCTGCGATTCAGATGACTAAGCACTGC
Source organism: Bucorvus abyssinicus (assembly GCA_009769605.1). Taxonomy (NCBI): domain Eukaryota; kingdom Metazoa; phylum Chordata; class Aves; order Bucerotiformes; family Bucorvidae; genus Bucorvus; species Bucorvus abyssinicus. Next base: position 95,356,350 of record CM020024.1, on the reverse strand, counting down.
AATAATGAAAGCAGAAAGTGTTGTTATAATGCCCGTTGCTACATAAACAACCTTGGGGGATCGGTGAAATAATGCCTGCTGCTACATAAACAGTTGTGTGTGTTTACATCTTTCGGGGGAAATTAGAAAACTGTAGAATATTTGCACTCTTATCACGTTGCTGGCCTTTGTTTTATTAAATTGACCTCATTGTGGGTTTAGTGAAACACCCTTAAGCTGCCACTTTAGTGAAACATGTTGTGATATCAATTAGCCTTTTAGATAATGTCTCAAAACTAAACATTTAAAATTCATTTTCATTTTTCATATCTAAAAGGCTTGGCAGTGAACATCTATCACAGTTTGGAGATACAGCTAAGCAAGGCTTTTTTTTTTTTTTTTTTTAACTTCTTAGGGAAGTAGGAGAGAAAAAAAAGAAGAACAAGACAGCAAGTACTGTGATTATAACAAATCCTCAAGTCCTCGATCTTGCTTTCAGGAAGAGCAAGGAGTGACAGTCCTCATCGAAACAAGAGGAAGCTCTCACAGACACAGCTATTTTTACGGAGATGCTGGCTGGTATCTCAATATGGCAGCACCTGTCTCCCTCTCCCAAGTGGATTTCAGCTCTGTTCACAAGTCCACCCTGAAAAGCAGATGTTTGCTTTGCAATTCTTCTCAGAGTATTAAACTGACAAGAAAAACAAGTTACATCAGCATCCATGAAGCCCCATGTCCTTCATTAATCCATTGAGCACATGCTTTACAGCTCCTCAAGCTGACCCAGGGTGCTTAAACAACCCTTCATTAAAAGCATCTGAGAGGACTCCCATCACCATTTTGATTGAGCACTAATGAATAAGGAAGTAACAGGAGGTAACAACCCCAGTTTATGCTCTCCCTTTAAAGGCTGCTTAGAACTGCATTGTTATTTTTAAACCATGCTTAAACCAGCCCGATTTCCCCGTTTAGAAGTCAGAGGCTGCTGTCGATATGATACTTCCTCCTCTCTTACTTTGACCTGTAACAGGGATAACAAACAGTTGAGATGCTGCAAAGTCACTGGTCCAAGACAGTCAGTGCTGCAGTCAGGGGATACTGATCCCTGCGTTACAGCTCAACGTCTGCACACCTCCAGTCAGCATGGAGCTCTGATCTGGTTCCTATAAACTGCATCGAATTCATGGGATAACTTTTTCTCATCCACTAGTTCTTGCTACCCCAAGAACAGCCTGTCTCCTCCTTTCCTCTTCTCTCAGCCTGGAGAATCTTAATTCCCTTCCATCTCAAATGCATGAAATCTAAGTACAGGAGTGATTCAGCAGTGCGCAGGGAAACTCTATTCTCATCTGACAACAGATCTCATTCCCTTCTACCTTCTGTGCTTTGCCTTAGAGCCCTATGAAGCCGTTTCTTCCCCTCATATCCACCAAAACACAAAGTCTGATCATTAGTCAATCCCAGCAGCAGCCTGGACGCTAATGCTCAGCAACTTGGGAGTATTGTGCCAAGCATTTATGAAGTAGTTTTCTCCTGATTTTTAAACCTGAAATGTGATAACAGACAATATTTAATAGTGGATTTGGGTTTCACAGCAATAGTGTTTATTGGAGATAGACCACAAGAAAATAAGGAAACACGAGTATGTGTTTTGAGGACATGCAGAATACACTGTAGAGCTAAACATTTAGATGAGCCAAAAGCTGTGTTTCCTCCAGGACTTGCTCATGTTTGTGAAACCCCTCCTGGGAGTAACCACAATATCCCTCCAGAGAGGTCTCAGGCATTAGCCTTCACGGTTTGAGGCTGGTGTCCCAGTAAGGATATGGGAGACCATCGTCAAAGACAGGCTGGGGGAAACAGCCGCTTACAGAAGTAAACTATTCCTGTAAAACCTGGTGGTTAGTGGGCTCATTATAAAATGAACACCTAAGGGCTCCCTTGCCCATAAAGGTGCCTCTCATATATCATGACCACTTTACAAAAAGAATAGTAAAAAAAAAGCAATTTAGAGGATAGAGCAGTTACTGGCCTCAGAAAAGCTTCCCCAGAGAAACACTCAAATAACTAAACCTGTGTTTAGAGCTCGGCTGAAGTCTTGCTGCATTAGAGTTTGACAAGACGGAACTTTCCCGCATTCAGGTCAGAACTTCTTACAACGGCTCGGCATCACAAAGTGATGTTTATTGGACTGTAAGACACGGGCACTTCCTATGACCTCATTCATTTGTATGAAAAATCATGACATCAGGCACAGAACAAAAGGTCAGAGGCACAAAAGCCAGAGGTAACATTTTGTACCTTTGTCTGAAACATGTTGTTTCCTTTCTGCATTTTGCTCCTTTTTGCGCTGCACTAGAGCATCAGCAGTTTGCTTTTTACCTACACACACCAAAGGGCAACAGTCTCCTTATCCTGCCTGGAAATCAGACAGAATATAGCCCAGAGCCCAAACTCAAGAGCCAGGCTGAAATGGCCACACCAGGGCTATCCCATCAGCTCAGGGGTGATGAAGGAGCACCTGCAGCCATCACAGCACACACCTGGGAACTCCTTGCTGCTAGTGATGAGGTTTCATCACTTGATGACAGTTCCTCCTACATTTACTCACCACCTTCACATTTTGGTAAATCCACTCCCAAACCGGGCAATTCTCCCATATGGCATCAGCCCAGCTTTACCGTGTCCCTTAAGATGTTGCAGGAAAGGAACCCGAAGAATTATTTCCGTGTGCACAAACAACGTGTTCCATTAGGTATCGTAAACACAGTCTTCTAGCTCTTTGTTCTTTCACGCCATGTTGGGAAAGTCCTTGTTTAAAAATGGATATAACTGAGCTCTTGGCAGTTTTTCTAAAGCATTCATTCAGATTTGTGAAACCTGCTCCCTCAAAGAAAAGGCTTCGAAAAAGCATGACTCAAAGAGCAAGTGATTTGGGCTGTGGCATGGAGCCTAAGTGGAGGAAGAATTGGGGGATTCTGAGCTCCCAATCTAAGTTGAACTGCTTCCCAGGTATCCATTGGGCTACTTTTAGTGGGCAAAGGAGATTGACTTCTAAAAGAAGGCTAGATAGCAAATCAAATGGGAACACCTCTCATTCAAGGAGCATAGAATCAATCGTTTAACCTGTGTAACACTTGTTTCCTGCCAGGATAACACCATCATCACTGAACGTCAAACACCACCAAGACACACAGAATTGTTTTGGTTGGAAAAGACCTTTCGGATTATGGAGTCCAACCGTTCCCCCAGCACTGCCAAGTCACCATTAAACCATGTCCCTCAGCACCACATCTACATATCTGAGAAACCCCTCCAGGGCTGGGGACTCCACCACTGCCCTGGACAGCCTGGGCCATGCCTGGACAACCCCAATGGGGAAGAAGTTGCTCCTCAGGGACAACCTCAACCTCCCCTGGAACAACTTGAGGCTGTTTCCTCTAGTCTTGTTGCTCATTCCTGAGGAGAAAAGACTGACTTCACTCCAATCTTCTGTCAGGGAGTTTTGGAGAGCCAGAAAGTCTCCCCTGAGCCTCCTTTGCTCCAGGCTAAACCACTCCCACACCCAGGTCCCTCAGCCACTCCTCAGCACACTTGCGCTCCAGACCCTGCTCCAGCTTCATTGCCCTTCTCTGGACATGCTCCAGCCCTCCAGCCCGAACTGAACCCAGGATTTGAGGTGTGGCGTCTCCAGTCTAGGGGGATGATCCCTGCCCTGGTCCTGCTGGCCACACCAGTGCTGGTACAGGCCAGGATGCCATTAGCCTTCTTGGCCACCTGGGCACACTCCTGGCACACCAACACTGGAATCCTTTTCTCATATGATGGACAATATTTCAAACAGAAAAGCTGAGGTCAGGGAGCATTAAACCAAGGTCTGTTCAGCAACGGCCTTCCCAAAAACAACTAGCAACTTATTTGCTAAATTGAACCATAACTTGTTTTTTTCTATTTAGACAGTATTAACTCGAGCAATATCCACATGAATTACCCCCAAGTCCAGCACAGAAGAATACAATAGCTCCTTTAGTATTTTCAGCCTCTTGAAAAACCAAATACCTTAAAGCTTTGGAATTCCAAGCACCCTGGACTGATCAAAAAGCAAATGAGCCAATACATATCAGACACTTTTATTCCTTTTGTTGGAGAACAACTTGCTCTAAATGTCAACCATGGTGTATAAGCCTGAAAGGCATTTATGGATGATTAAGCAGCTGTCATAGCCAAAGCTTTCAAAGCGGAATTTGTGCCCTGATGTGCCAAATCCTATGTGTAGAAGCATGAGATGAACCCTGCCTTGCAGAGCACAAAACATCCCTATTAAACTACACAACAGAAGAACAAAGGATGTGGGTGGATGGAGACATGAAAAATAACACAAGCTCAGCAAAAAAAAAAAAAAGTCACAGCTTGTTGCTTGCTGGCTACTGACAGGTAAGTGTAATTTTTATGCACTAAAGCAAGCGAGGTTTCAGGAAACAAAAGGCATTTGAGAATGATTCCGCCCCGCCCCCCCACTAAGAGTCACCAACATGGCAGAAAGTGTGAAGGTTCCTGGAGGAAGAGCCAGGCTCACAAACGTGAGCCATGAACTCCGCGGGTGTTAACGCTCTGGATCTGAAAGCCAAGCTTTGTCTACAGACAACCCCCTCCTCCTCAGGAAAAATTATACACCACATCTTTCTCCTACACTAACCCGTTGTGCCATGGCTTGATAACAGACTTCCCACTTTTTGTTCTCTTCTAATTTCAAGATGTAGCACTTACATGTACTACTAAGCAGTTAGAGTTGGCAAATCACAGGGGTTTCTGTCAGCCTAACTGTATCAGGAATCCATTTTCCTGTTGATTACTAAATTTTGGTTCTATTTTAAACACATGCTCATTTTTTTAAACAAAACCTTAGCAGGCTGAAACGTTAACGCACAGACGATGACAGCTACATAGTACACAAGTGATCTCACAGAGCCCACATTTGCAGGCTCCTCACAATTATTTTGAAGGCACAGTTGGTGATGCCACCTGTCCTATTCCACACCACCTCATCCGCTCCGTTGCTCTCTGTGACCAGAGGAAGAAGGTCAGCCTCCAGCATTGGGCTCAATCTGCATGTGCAGGGATTAGTACGGGTTGGACAACCAAGATCTCCTCCACGGAGCAAGTTAACACTGGCCTTTGGTGGTCAGCACAGATTGCCTACGGACATGGATAGGCCAGCTTTCATCTGAATGAAAGGGCGACTGTCGTTACAGCGAATCCTGTCTCATTTCAACCTATTTTATCTTGGCATAGGCAACAGGAAAGGAAAAAAAGAAATCCTTCCAACGAGTTCGCAAAACACACATGTAAATTCCCCCGTTCGAAATGCTCTGGCTGGGTATCAGGCCGTCGCTGCCCTCAGAGACGCTCAGGAATGAAATGTCTCCTAAAAGCTTTAGGCTCTGCGCAGCTGGAGAAGGTACTTTGTGGTTTTTCAGGTGCAGTCTCTTCCTCTTAACATTAAAATGAATGCTTGGCGCTTTAAAAGATGACGACTCGGCTCTGGCTTCAGCCTGTGCTCTTTCAAGAACACTTTTCCCTGCACAGTTAAATTGGCCACAGATTCAGACAGCGCGTTCTTTCGGAACTGGACATTTTACGGTCTTAGTTTAGGGGCCTCATGAAAGATGTAGTGTGCAAGTCATGGTATCCTACCCTCAAATGGTCATAACCACTGCACCTACGCCGATACCCACAAACTCTTAAAGGCGCTTCTGCTCGCTTCTGTTTATTGCCAAAACAAATTTTTAGGTCTAAAATTTCTGTCGTTCAACTTCCCATGGAAAAGTTTAAAGGGTTCTATTATAAAGTTGATTTTCTCACGTCTGATAGTCTAATAGAGCCAGAAACTGAACATCTTGCCTCATTTCATGTTTTAACAGCTGAATTTCAGTTCAGTTTCTTACATACGGCACTAGCACATAAGTGTTCAACTCTTATTCCACGCAGCTAGTAGAAGGTGGTAGCACTTTGGCAACTAAAGCATGTCAAGTAGTCTTTTCCTTTTTTTTCTATGCTTCTGCGAGCGTTACTTACCTCGTGCATTAGACAAGCAACTGAACCAAAAAGCACCGTTCCCAGGAGAGCAGCGCTGGCTGATCGACCTTTCTAGCAGGTGAAAATGCCTGTAAACGTCGTCTGCCACCGTGTGGACACAGCAGCTCTGGACACAGAAAGGAGGACGAGACACCAGCTATTCGCTTGGATCTGTACTGCACTGACGTGAAAACAAACATCCTCGGGGGAGCTGACAAAAGATTGCTTGACTGATTTTTCTTTTTGTGTCAAATAGCAAAGTTCATCTGTTGTTAACGACTGTCAAATAAAAGCAGAACTGTTCTTTGGCCAGGGCTGAGCAAACCACACCACCATGAAAGGAGTATCAGTCTAACGTCACTCAGTAGCTGTTTGACAAAGCAAATCAAGGCTGGATCAGAAGAGAAGCTTTGCCTTGTGAGGCGATTACGAGCATGCATTATGCCTGAACAGAAAAAAACCCACTCTTAACTCATGTGGTTTGACAAATCAGAAAGATTTCACAAAAGCTCGAAGTTATGCGCGGGAATGTGTGCTCTGACTGCCACCAACTGTAGAGCCTCCCTGCCCAGCACCAGTGATAAACTGGGGGAAGAGCAGACACATCCGCTCCTTACCTCGGCTCCAGGAAATTACAGAGCTGTAGAACAGCCCAAATTATTTGACAGCCGGGTTTGCAAGTCTCTGCTCAAGAGCCAGGAATTTAAGCAAGGACAGAACAGCACCATTCCTGAGGCCATGTCCACTAAAGCCAGATGGAGGTCGTGACCAAGGTCACAGCAGCAACAGGGCTAAAAGGGATCTCACAGTGATCATAGTTCTGGCATGTGGTTCTATGGGGAAGCTGGGCTGAGACTCAGAATAACAAATCCAGAAGCTCAAGAGACAATAAATTAACTTCCACCCCTTTTAGTGGCTGACAAAATACCAAATCATCATTCGATACTCAGAGATGCAAATAAGTTTTTCAGTACAAGACATACCTGTTGTGACAGGACAAGGGGTTTAAAACTAAAAGAGGGAGATTCAGACCAGAGAGAAGGGAGAAATGTTTCACACTGAGGGTAGTGAGACCCTGTCCCAGGTTGCCCAGAGAGGTGGGAGAAGCCCCATCCCTGGAACCATTCCAGGTCAGGTTGGCCCTTGGGGCTCTGAGCAACCTGCTCTAGCTGCAGATGTCCCTGCTCCCTGCAGGAGGTTGGACTAGATGAGCTTTAAAGGTCCCTTCCAATCCAAAGTATTCCGTGATTCTAAGCTGATTGTCCCATGCAAGAAAATAGCTGCAGTAAATCTCTTCTGACTGGGACCAGAAGACACGAGCTCCACAACTATAATACAACTATTTCCTCTCTGAGCAATCTTGCAGCTGCAGGAGGAATAGTGCCTGTCAAGCATCGTGCAAGAAAACCTCTTGAATACCTGATGGAATTGTGTGCTTCATGAACCTCTTCAATGACTACACATCATATATGCATGGGTTAGAAATAATGACCAATCCTGGAAAGAAACCATGTGATACCATCTCGTATACAACTTTCGGCCAGGTATTCTGAGAGTGACACTGTGTGTGCTCACTAAGGACTCACTCAAGAAGAATGGTTACTGAAGTAAGATCATCTCTTCATATCTAAGGAAGAACCTACACTGAAGTCAGGCCCAAGCAATCAAGGCTCTGGGAATGAAGGAAACCACTGCTCAAGGACTTGTGAGTGCTCAGCTTACCAAGGTCCATGCCTACGCACCAGCTGAGTCGTGCCACATGCATGATGCGCTCTGAACAATGAGAACTCAGAGATGCTGCCTTGCCCATGCGGTGTGCTTATCACCCACAAAATAAAACAAACAACACTTCAGCAAGTTCCTAATATTCATCCACTGTAACAGGAGGTTTCCACAGTTTCCTCTACTGTGAAAACCAATGCAAGAGTTCATTTCATCCTCCTGCTGAAGCCTGATCTTCCTCAGATACCTCACACACATCCATATCTTAGCAGATGCAGAGTTTGTGGGGTCACCTACCTACCAAATGATCTGCCAGTGCCTAACACTTGTGAAAGTTGAGCAATTCACTCCCATTTTTAGCAACTGTGTTGTGCTTCACCTTTGACAGTGCTCTGGAATGATGGTGATTTTTTTTTTGTTGATAATATTAGACATAAGTCACTAATTTCCCTTTAAAAAAAAGCATTTATACGTTTGTTAGAGTCAAAGAGCTGAAATCTTAACTAGAAATTTATGGTCTTACCTAACATTATCCAACTTAAAAAGCTGCTCTGTGAACTTTGTGAGGGATTCAATTTTACAGATAGAAAATATGGGGATTGAAACAATTTGTGCTCACACACAGATGGAAGTTATTACGAACTCTCGGAATTAACACACATTGTTTTGACTTTGGAATGTAACAGCAAAGCAAGTTTCTCCAAATAAATGCTCGACCAAGCTAGCACTGAGCTGCTTCTAATTCCAGCTGAATTCTCCCAAGTGCAAGATGTGGTTTTCATTGTTATTATCCTGCTGTTTTACAAAACTGGACCACTTTATCTCTGGAAGAGTTTTTATTTCAGTAATTTTACTTAATATCCACCCCAGCCTCACTTCCCTGCTTCACAGTTCTCCTTGCCATCAAAACTCCAGGTAATTGTGAAAGGAATGAAAAAAATAAAGATTGATCTGTGAAACCAGGGAAGCTTATACAAATCCTTTCAAGTATTTAAGTCGATACAAGTTGTTCTGGGCACTTTGTTTCTCAGCCACAGTTAATCAAGACTTGCATGAATGATTCTAGGAAGGTGGTGGAGACCCAAGCTCTTCTCTTAACACTCCAGTAGAGTCAGCGCTGTTCCTCCTGGGCACCTCTGGTCTTCCCACAGCACCCAGAGGAAGTTAAGCAACCAATCCACATTTATTCATGACGGAATAATTTGCAGCACTGGTTCTCTGAGACCAACAGCTTTGGGCCTTAAAATAATTCCCTCCCAGGCTGAAAATATGGGATCTATCTGGTCTAGAGATATGAGGCAGCTGCTCATTCTCCACCCAAACTTAATTATTTTCACACAACCACATGAACTAAACAGATCTGGAAACTTCTCTCAAAGCAGCCTTAAGATCTTCTAAAAGCAGAATTGAACAGTTCCAGCCTCCAAAGAGCAGGCAAAGGGCTCAGACAATCGCAGGTTGTCTCAAGTCCATGCCCGAGTACAGAAGATGTGTGATGTATTTCTGCATGTTATCTACCTGCTCTGCTTTCACAACAGAATCTCCCCTTGGCAGAACTATAAAAAGCTGTACCAAATGACCAAGGATATCAAAACAAAGGTGACTACACCACTCTATAGGGACTTCAGTAACACTTTCCTGATTAAGTAAGTAGTAGAAGCTCCCTAAAAAAAATCTGATTTACTTTTATTATGTTTTTATATTCAATAACATGCAATCTTAAGCATTAACATGTGACCCACTGGTGGTGTACAAACCACTTCAAAGTTTGGCCGCTAACTAGTCCAGCTCGTACCAGCACCAGTGACCCCACGTAAATTTGGAAACTTTAACACAAATAAGTAAGGTCTTCATTTATTTTTATGAGTTTAAACACATGCCAGTGATTTCAGGAACCAACTGTAAGGTCTAGAAGGCAACATGGGTGAGTGACCATGTGTTCAACTGTTCATAATACTTTAGAAACAGGACAAGAATAAAATCACAATGAAATTTCACAGAATCACAGAATCATTTGATTGGAAGAGACCTTTAGGACCATCAACTCCAACCGGTCACTCTGCACTGCCAGGGTCCCTAAACCATGCCCCACAGCACCACATTGACATGGCTGTTAAACCCCTCCAGGGATGGGGACTCCACCACTGTCCTGGGCAGCCTGGGCCAATGCCTGACAACCCTCTCTGTAACAAATTTTCCAAATATCCAACCTCAACCTCCCCTGGAATAACTTGAGGCCTTCTCCTCTCATCTTGTCACTTCTTCCTGGGGAGAAGAGACCACAACCCACCTCACTCCAAACTCCTTTCAAGTAGTTGTCGAGAGCCAGAAGGTCTCCCCTGAGCCTCCTTTGCTCCAGGCTCAAACCACTCAGGTCCCTCAGCTGTTTCTCAGCACACTTGTGCTCCAGACCCTGCATCACCTTCGTTTGATACTACGTCCCTTCTCTGGACACGCTCCAGCCCCTCAATGTCCTTCTTTGTGTGAGGGGCACAGAACCGGACACAGTATTCAAGATGTAGCTTCCCCAATGCCCAGTACAGTGGCTCAATCCCTACTCCTTTCCATAGGTCCAACAGCAGTAACAACTCAGAGATGACACGTCAAAGAGAAAACAGGAAAACAAGTGGTGACAGTTCCTATTAAAAAACCAAACACGACAAGCACATGTGCCAATTAACGCAAACTGCAAGAACTGTAAAGATTTGGGCTCAACAAGAAGTACATCATCTCCATCAAGAAAGCAATACAGAGCATTTGCATCACATAACCGAACAGCAACCTCCAAAAAGGAACAAAACCACAAAAGGCTGAAAAGCAAAGCAAGCAGCATCACAACTGACGAGTCACAGGATGAACTGATGTATGTATGTATGTAACAAGGGATTAAGGAAAGCACTGATTTGAGAGTAACAGAGAGAGAAAGCTCCCAAAGCATTTGAAGGGAAGAGTATTGAATGCCCTCTTCTCAGTAGTCTTCCCTACAGAAGTCAAGTGTGAACAGCTGGTTGCCATTATTAATACCAGCAACAAAGAGCCACAGTCTAAATTATATTAACAGCTTGGTTAAGTGAATTTCCCAAGATTAGCAGGACTTGATTAACTTCATCTTAAGATATTTTAGTCTTTAAGTAATATCAGAGCCATTGGAGGTTATCTTCCAAAATACACTAAGCGTGGGCAGGATACCAGAAATCTGGAGAATGATGAATGTGATTCGAGCTTAAAAAACAAACAACACAAACAGTCCCAGAAGCTTTACTTCAATTTGGAGTAAGGAATGAGGAAAGAGTGGTGGAAGAGAGAACTGGAACAACAAATCAAACACCTAGAAGCTAAGCAGAAAAAAAGATCAGATTTTGCAAGAATAAAACTGTCAGACCACTCTAATTTCAAGCCTTATGAACAGATTACAAACTGAATGTCATATTTCTGTTGGAATTTAAACAAATCTCTTAGCACTTTCTGGTACAATATGCTGGGGAAATGGGATATTGATGAAATCCGAGTGAATACAGAGCAAGAAAGTCCTCTTTGGGTGTAGTTAACCAATGGTTCACTGCTGTAAATGGAAGTGGTAGTGAAGCAGGGCTCCACCTGGTCCTAGGCTTTACCCCAGTTCTATTCAATATTTTAATTAGGTGACCTGGGTAGCAAATAGGCTCAGGAGCAGAGACCACAACGCTGAGGCTGAGTTCTCAACCTGTCCTTCCTCATTTCTAGAGTTATGTCACATTATTAAAAAGAAAAAGGGACATCTAAGCCTTCCACTAGAGCAGATTACTCGAAGCCCCGTCCAACCTGGCCTTGAACACTGCCAGGGATGGGGCATCCATAGCTTCTCTGGACAACCTCTTACAGGGTCTCACCACCCACAAAGTAAAGAACATCTTCCTTCCATCTAATATAAATCTTCTCTCTTTCAGTTTGAAACCGTTACCCCTCATCCTATCACCACACTCCCTGATAGAGTCTCTCCCCAGCTTTCTCAGAGGCCACTTTAAGGCCACAAAAAGGTCTCCCTGGAGCCTTCTCCAGGATGAACACCCCAAATTCTCTCAGCCTGTCCTCATAAGGAAGGTGCTCCAGCCCCTTGATCATCTTTGTGGCCTCCTCTGGACCCGCTCCAACAGGTCCATGTCCTTCTTATGAGACCCAACCCATGAGATAACACTTTAAACAGAAGAGGTTGTCCTTCAATGTATCAAAGTTCGAGGAGGAGAAGATACTTAAATGAACAGATATTATAATAAGTGATTTTACAAAAGCAACACAGATTTGGATTAGATGTCAGAAAAGACTTTAATGGCCAAAACAGTCAAGGATTGGAACTAAGTAGCATGTAGAGCACAGGCTTTCCTTCAGAGAAAGGTATGCAAAAATCTACCAGGGATGACAGAAGAGCAGCTGACCCTGCCCTAGGACAAGGAAACAGTCTAAATGGCCTCCCCAGGTCTCTTTCAGAGGAGCTTTTGAACGTTTTCTGAATTCCTCACCAAGTGTGTTAGCAGCAGCTATCAGTACCACCTCAAACACAAGTTTGTGAACTCGTAAGTACTTGTGCATAAAGGATGAATTTTAAAATACATTAAGAGCAAGGAAGTAAGGATGAATAGAGGACTTCATTATTATTATTATTAACAGAATTAAGGAAAAGATTCATCATTAGCTGACGAGCCCTTCTCTAAGCACCACAGAAGAAAATCTCAAGCACAAAGCTGTAAGGAAGGTGAAGACAATGATTTGAGGAAGATGTCTACTAGTTCACAGATGTTCCCCATGGAGAAGAGCATCATGAGACCGTGGATGCACATTCATGCCATATTGACACTAAGTAGATAGTAGATATTAATAATAATAATTAATAAAACCTCAGTGTACCAACCTGTGCTATATTTTTGTTGAGAAGATACACTCCATATTCAAACTGAAGCTTCTCCCCTCCTTTTGGATATAGAGGAAATCTGATGGGAAAGAAAAACAAGAAAAAAAAAAGATTTAAGGTGAAATTATTCAGATGCTTAAGCAAACTTCAAACAGCCCCAGACTCCTTCTGTGAGAAGGTCAAGGTTAAGAAGCCTCCCTTGCTGACTTCTCCCAGGACCCCCTCCACAGGATGTACTTAGGAACCCTCTCTGACTCCAGACACCAGTTTTTGAAAGGCTGATTGACAAAACTGAGCTAATAATTACATTTTCTAAAGTGTTTAAGGTTTTTAAAAGCTGCTTTATGACTCCGCTGCTGCATGAGATCAGAGCACCAAAATTTTAGTCCCTAAAGGATTGAAACTGAGTCTGCATTAAAGAATCTTAACCTGAGGTGTATTATTTGAGGAATCTTTGCTGCAGTGAAGCAGTTTTGGTATTCATACACTGCATTTTTAGGGTTGTCTTTGAATCCTCCTTACACCAGAGGTTATAAGGTCATTACGGTAATCTCCGTGTGATCCAAAATTTCTGTTTATGGGGACCACACCATGAAACGGGCTTTTGCCTTTTCAAGACTCGCGTATTCTTCAGCTCTTCAGTTGCCGAGTGTGTTATCTGCATGAACCCTACATTACATCAGAAACCAAAGTCTCTCTCAAATCTAAGATAACAAATACAGGAGATCAATATCTACTAGAAACAACACTCGTTCCAGAGGGGTGATTACGCAAAGTGGATTTTATCATCAATCAGCCCCACGGCAGAGTCACACTGGCAACTTTTAAGGAGAATTATACAGTGCCATTAAAGTGAAAGGTTAACAGGTCACGATTGCAGCAGATCAAATATTAAGATGTCAGCTTTGAGTTTTATGCGACTTTCAAACTCACTGGGTCACTTCAAGTTGAGGAATATAAAAATCACCATGAATAGTATATATCTGGCTCACCTTGCTTAATAGAGCTATAAATCCGACTAGTTCCCCATGCAAGAAAACATTTCCAAATGAACAGAAACTCCACGACGCGTTAGCCTAAGTGTAAAATACCAACCAGGAGGAATTCATTTCCATACCTAGTTACGCTACCCAAATAGAGCAGGATTTCGATTTAAAGGGTCCCTTCACCATTAACGGTATAAAACTAACTCAAGCCTGACAAGAAAAGCACCATTAGGAGCACCAGCCATGTTTCACTAGAGGATGGTATTTCATTTAAGTGACTAGCGATGGGAAGCGTGTTCTCTGTATTGGACACAGACCACTCTGTGACACAGGGATAAAAACCATTCTACCACCTCTCCCACACAGTTTAAGTGGTAAAGATTAAGCTTTCCTGTTTATCACGTCACTCCTGCTTCTTTGCTAATATTCACATTTCTGTCCTCTAATCAATCTTGAAAGGCTCTAAACTACACACATCCTCATGTCAGCTTTCATAACCTCAGCATTGACATGAAAGCCTTGAAAAATGTCAGTGCATGTCTTTGTGTGTCCACATTCATGACTTTTACAGCTTTCTTTGTGCGTTATCTTGCTTGCCTGGTCACAAGAAATAAACTGAAGGAACCACGACATTTTATACAGCGCTTCATTGAGCATAATTGAACGCAACTTTAACTGCTGGCTCCCTGAGTGAAATTCTTCTTGCCTGCTCCTTAGAAAAGCACGAATGTGAGTGAAATCTCTGGCATGCTGCAAAAGGTCATGTCTGCTGTAAGGTTTTAGTTAAACTTGCTAAAAAAAAATACATCTGAAAACTACTATTTTAGTATTTTTATAATCACAAAGCACTCAATAAAATGCAAAATGGCATCTGCCTGCCTGTTCCACTCCAGCTTGTACCTTCCTTGTTTCCATTCCTGCTGATGTTGGTGGAAGAAAAAAAATCATTAAGCTCCTTTAAAGCAGAACAGAGATACTTTACTCCAGGGTGACAAATTCAAAGGAATAAATGTGATGTTTAGTGGAAGTAAGAAAAAAACCAAGCTACAGGTACCTGCTGTGCAATCACCAGAAGAGATGATCTGAGAGAAATTACCAAGTAATAGGAAAATTGTTCTAAGTACACTCTGAACTCTGGTCCTCCTCAGAGCTTACATGCTGTGAGGACTGCTGGAGAGTGTCCAGAGAAGGGCAAGGAAGATGGTGAAGGGTTTAGAGAACAAGTCTTATGAGGAGCTGCTGAGGGACCTGGGCAGGTTGAGCCTGGAGTAAAGGAGGCTCCGGGGAGACCTTCTAGTTCTTGACAACTCCCTGACAGGAGGTTGGAGCAAGGTGGGGGTCAGTCTCTTCTCCCCAGGAACAAGGGACAGAATGAGATGAAATGGCCTCAAGTTGCACCAGGGGAGGTTGAGGTTGGCCCTGAGGAATAATTTCTTTCCCATTGAAGTTGTCCAGGCCTGTCCCAGGCTTCCCAGGGCAGTGGTAGAGTCTCCATGCCCGGAGGGGTTTGTCAGCCGTGTCGATGTGGTGCTGAGGAACAGGGGTTAGTGGTGACTTGGCAGTGCTGGGGGAACGGTTGGAGTTGATCATCCTAAAGGTCTCTTCCAATCAAAATGATTCTGTGATACCACACACCTACCATGCTAGGCAGTAATGATGGACAAACCAGCTTCTGCTCAGTGAGCTTCAAAGTGTGCTCTTGTAAAAATATGCTGATTTTTATTTTACGGCAGGTCAGCAATGCTAAGATCCTGTGCTGGGGAAAACCATGAGGACTCATAGCGAGAAAGGGACTAACAAGATGGCAGGCTCATGGAAAGGAGCTCTAGGACCTCTGACAATGGTGCCAGAGATGCTGAAATTAAACAAGTCCCATTGTGAATTCAGAAGGTGGAGAACACTGCGTAAGAGCGATCCAAACTGTGCCCCAGACTGATTGTAACCAGATGGTCAACACGGGCCTTTAAGATCTAAGATAACATAAAGAGGATTCTCAATCTTAAAAGCTTAACATTTGTTTTGGAAGCTTCATGTTTGGCTTATTTAATCCTGAAGGACTGTAACTTTGTGTTCTGTTTTATAGGACTCACTGGGATACAAGTCAGAGGGCCAGTGTCACTCCGCTGTACCACGCTGCAGGAACAGAAAGAAATCCATAATACACCACAAAACATTGACAGGTGTGACATTTTTAGACATGAAGCTCACCTCTACCTTCATGGCATGTTACTTTGGACAGAAGTTGTATTCTTCTACTCATAACACACCATGCCAGAAGTTTCTTCCGTAGTGACCAAGAACAATCTCATGTTTACAGCCTCAAAGTGCACATGAGGCTCACACTAACATTAATATACCCAAGACCCAAGTTTTCCCAGTCTCACAAGAAGAGGTTTTGATTGCCATTTCTCATGGACAACAGTAAGAAGAATAAACATTAGGAAAAAAAAATCATAGAAACACTTGCAAGGCACTTCTAATCACCTTTGGATAATTTCATCTTAGCAGAACTTAAAATAGAGATGGCAACTCATCTACCTCCACCTCACCTCTCTCCTGTCTCTCCTCCTTGGAGCATTCCCAAAAATAAGTATCTCCTCGCTACCTGCAATCTTAATTCCAACAAGTCAACATCAAACTGCTTTATTTCGACCTATCCCCTATTAATCGCTGCCGCACTTCCTGAGCGGACGTCAGCTGCTGGATGAAGAACTCTTTGGCTCAAACCTCGGCCAAGAAAAACTGGCATGGAAGTCAGAAGGGAGCACATTACGAACTGCTAGTCAAGAAACTCTTCTCTTCCATTGAAGGCACCTAATATTCAACTCATACTATTCTTAGCACTGAAATCTTGTGGTTAACACCACTGGATGCCACTAACCTTGCACAGTTCTAAGAACAAAGAATGGGGCTTTGGAGTTCGTAGGACAACTGATTTTCATTCTACTTACAAGTGGATATATTTGGTTATGCCTAAGAAACTCAAATGAGACTGACAAATCAAAGCATGCCCTCAAGAATCAGCATACAGGTTTGCGCAAGCCTAAACTAAAGAATCTCTTATTTCCTTGTAAACTGCCCAGGCAAACAGGGGTGGAAAAGGAAGAAATCCCAGCTAAAAGGAGTGGCTCCATGAAGAGTCAATACTGGTGTTATTTTATGTCATAGCCTCCATGTGAAAGTTTCCGCAGTAGCAAGCCTCATTAAACCCTCCCAGAAGAGCTGTGCAAAAGGTTACCTGCTTTGTTCAGTTACTCTGATGGGGAAAAGTCAGTCTTTTAAATAAAAAACAGAGCTGAAAAGCCTACCTGTTCTCCACGCTGAACCGACAGAATCAGCACGCTGCCATCAAGAATGGGGTTCAATTTGGAGTTCTTCCAGGATCTTGCAACGCTTCACAAATGCCACATTTTAAATGAGTCAGTTTGAACATTTGCATAAGGAATACCATTCCAATGGGTCTGGAGCTTACAAGTACCCAACTGCACCATCGACAGGACTCTTAGGGAGCTGTTACTTTGATCAGATTTTTTTCTAACATGTGCCTCTATGACATGTCTGCAGCAATCCCATCCAAAAGCTGCAGCGTGCCCCATGAGATCAGCATCCATTGCTCTGTGTTGCTAAAACTACCTGTTTGTTCAGATACAAGCAGATCATCTTATAATTGTAAAGCTACATGCACGAAGTCTAATGGATCATCTCTAAGGCAAGTTCAAACCACCCTGATTTCTCAGCTACAGTACCACTTCCCTCTAAATAAATGCCAGGACTATTGTCTAAATCCCTTTCCAGTGTTGATTTGAGCCTTATTTTCTATGGAGAGAGTCTCCTATTTTCTAAGCAGACTACACTTACGTGTTGCTCAAAGAAAGTCTGAGAAATTTCACGGGGAGACGGTAGAGAAAAGCCTTTTGCAAGGATTTTTCCTTTTTCATATTTAAAGTTTAAGGTGAGATGGCTATGGGTGGGATCAATCAGGTCTGGTTTTTTCCTTAAAAAACTATTAATTCTTAATAAAAGAAGGGGCTTTAACCCACCTCTTACCATCTTGTGAATATATGGACTAAACCACCGGTTTTGGTAAGACAGCATGGGCAGGGGGTTTGCTACTACAGTGTCTCCAAAACTGCTCACTAATATGGATGTATTTAAAAATCAGAAAACTATCTACAGAAAAAAGGCCTTTTAAAGATTATGTTGCCCACAGATGCTGGTCATGGAAAACCAGAGGTCTGTTTCACAGCCAAAAATGTAATTAGCCTAATTTCAGTGTTTTAAGCATTAGACCACCCTTCTTAGGAATAAATTGTGTTAAATATTCTGCTCTAACCACTATGAACTTCTCTTCACCATCCTACCTCTTTCAGCTGACCTTAGGCAAGGTCTTATCAGCTGTCATGATCTCGTTTAATTTTATATCCCTTTTAGCTGTTTTACATAGTAACTTCAGTGTCTGATGAACGTGCAGTAAATCACCGCAGATTCTTGGTTCGGGCAGATGGTAACTGTTAGGAAAAGCTAAAAGAATCCTTATTCCATACATTTATTTCAGACCTCAAGTATCTCATATGAATTCAAGTCCAAATACATTTACTGTTGTGTTCTGTGATTTATGAACTCCTCTGTATCCAGAAAAATCACATACGTACCAATACATTGGTGGCCAATTTTTATTGTCTATAACCACCTGTCTTTAATACAAACTATTTTTAAAGCTTAAGAAATTGCTTCATTTTTAACTGCTCTCACCTGCTTCTACTTTGGTATCAGAACATATGTTTTACATCTTTTATTCTCTCTTCTGTTCAGACTTCTACCGTACCCCAAATTATATTAAAGTCTCAAAGTTTAATCTCTACTTCAGAAAGCTCTTTAGGGAAGAAGTTGGTAAAATAATGATTTTTTTTTTTTTGTACATATCACATCTAACTGCTTTCCACAGGCTGCAGTGTGGCACAATTTAAATAGCACATTACATCCCATTTGGCAAATGGAAGTAAAATTCTAAATCTAGTGTGGAATTGTGTTACAGAACCTTGATTTTCAAAGCGATGCAAAAGTTCAAGGACTGGTAATATTTATAGCTTAGCAAGCTAAATTAACAGGGACATTTCTGTTTTAAGAACACTTCATTATCCAGGAGTAACCAAGGATCAGAAAGTCAGTCCACCGACTAAACGAAGCAGATACCACTGTATTTTCAGGTCACCATATCTGCAGTATCAAATTTGTCAGAGAACAAACTTGACGTGGCTTTTTCCTTCATTTTTGAGGACATTAAGCAGGATGGCTGCAGGGTAACGACGGTAGAGCAGACTTGGCAGAATGCAGCCAAAACCCAATTATTCAGTATTAGACAGATAAAGAACTGATGTAATTTCTGTGACTGTAACAATCACTGGTGTGATAGAGTCATCCATCACATCTAGGGTACAACTGTGCCTCATCCAACACTACCGAAGAACAGGGCAGTTTAGAAAACAATGAATTTCAAGCTTAAGCCCATGGATAGGACACCCTGTACAAGGAGAGAACTAAAACGCCCAATCCAGATATGACAATGACCTGCAAAATCACAAGTTCTTGCTTGATATGCCTGAAGTATGGGGAGTGTACAAAAACAAGGTTTAAATCTTTACCAAAGTTTGCATTATTTCAACCTCAGCCCGTTTTAGGGGTCTGCAGGGGAGGAAGGAGACAGTGTTCTCCCTCCAAGCTAACCGCATCCTGTTTGCTCATTGTAAAGGAATGTTGTATCCAGAGGAGAAAGGTTTCAGTATTTGAAAAGCGCTGGGACTTTTCTGCACCAGAAGAAAGCAAACCTGGAGAGCCTTTGAAGTGAGAACAACTACCATTGTCCAGCCTGCTCACTTGAAATCACCATTCCCCAGGACACTTTGAGCTAAATGTTACAAAAAATAGGCTGCTGAAGAGCCACAGGCACCAGAATACCCAGCAGAATCATAGAATCATTTGGCTGGAAGAGACCTTTAAGATCAAGTCAAACCATTAAGCCTGCACTGCCAGGGTCCCTATAAACCGTGTCCCTCATCACCACATCGACACGCCTTTTAAACACTTCCAGGGATGAGGATTCCACCGCAGCCCTGGGAAGCCTGGGCCAATGCTTGACAACACTCTCTGTAAATATATTTTTCCAAATACCCAACCTAAACCTCCCCTGACCCAACTTGACGATGCTTCCTCTCGTCCTGTCACTTATTCCTGAGGAGAAGAGACCGACTCCCACCTCACTTCAACCTCCTGTCAGGGAGTTAGAGAGTGATGAAGTCTCATCTGAGCCTCCTTTCTCCAGGCTAACCACCCCCCCAGGTCCCTCAGCCATTCCTCATAAGACTTGTTCTCTAAACCCTTCACCATCTTCATTGCCCTTCTCTGGACATGCTCCTCAATGTCCTTCTTGTAGTGAGGGGCCTCTTCTGGTGAGGGGCACTTTTAACCTCTCAGCACCCCACCAGAAGACCAA
This sequence comes from Bucorvus abyssinicus, assembly GCA_009769605.1. Taxonomy (NCBI): domain Eukaryota; kingdom Metazoa; phylum Chordata; class Aves; order Bucerotiformes; family Bucorvidae; genus Bucorvus; species Bucorvus abyssinicus. The sequence continues at coordinate 95,336,213 of CM020024.1, read as the reverse complement.
GGCACAAGAATCTTTAGCTGCACGGTTTCAAAACCTGTTTCCTTCTCAGATAAGCTACACCATGGTTATATAGGCTTCAGAGCAGAGACTGGCCCAGATCTTACATAGCAGACCCATGCAGCAGAGAGCTTGCTGGAAGGAATGCAACTGAAAGGCAACAGTACGAAACTGCCATCACCATCAGACTGCTCAGTGATAAGAGATGCAACATAGAGCACTTGGGATGTTTCTTAGATCAAGCTACCAGTTGATGGTGGAGGCTACAAACTGACCTTAGGGTGACTACTAGCCTACCAGGAACAGCTAACCAGTCTCCCAACAATTAGCATGATTGGGAAAGTTTTAAATGAAAGAGTTAAGATTCCCACCTGGGGAGCAAGGCAGAAAAAAGGATTCTAAGAGTGCAATTTGCTTTGTAAGAGAAAAGATTAAGACATGACAACGAATCACAAATCACAAGTGATTTCAGGTTTGATTACCATATTGTTTCTCATTTCTACTTAGGAGAAAAAGCCACACTTGTAAAACAACCTTGACAACAAAAACACACTGCCAGGAGAAAAAAAGCAGATCCTCACTCGAGCTTTACACAACACGGAGATAATTAGTTTATTGGGAAAGGAAAACATATTGGCAGTTTAACCTTATGAAAAGTCTTTTCAAAATGCCTATCTGAATAGCTCAACGCAACAGTAATCGAAAACAGAAGTGCTGCCATCTTCCTATTACAAAGCGTAACTGCTGTGACCTTGCTCTTGGGGAATGTGCAATCGCTTCAATATGAACAGGCTGCACAGAGGAGAAGGAAGCAAAGCTCCATGTTGTGAAAGCCATGCAGTTCTTGGTAGGACATTCATCAGTTTATACGGGAGGGTATCCTTCTGCTTCAACACATAACGCTTTTGAACCCCTCAAACCACAGCTGGCTGCAGGACAAGCGACACTTTTCTGTAAATTGTGCGTTTCTGTGACATATTTCAGCCTGAATTCAAGGTGACGGATACCACAACACAAGGACTATCTGCGAGGACTGGGCAGACAACTTCACTACCAGGACTTTCCATCTCCCTGCCGCTGAAGGATCATTTTTAGCTAGACGACGCTCCATACAGGTCAAGTCCTCGTGCGTTGAAAAATGAAGTAATGTTTTGAAAAATAATCTCATCAGGAGTGTAGTGTTCCAACGGGAGTAAATTAAGACTTGTATGTCTTCACCGAAGCATTCCTCAGCTGTAGATGTCTGGGGTCAGTGGTCTCATCTCCCATTGTAAACAAAATCTGCTTTCTCAGGAGCATGAAAAAGCTTCTAGTTCCCAGAAACAGTGTTAACAGTATCTAAATTTATTAAAGAGCACCTGATCTAATTGCTTATCTACGCACAGTAATATTTGCTGACCCAATGAAGGCAAAAGCATTATTTTGGTGATCAAGAATAAACCAATCCAGGATTCAAGCTAATTATCCTCAAGAATGTGGAATGTAAAACACAGTTCAAGAGAAGTTCAAGGCAAAAAGCATTCTTTAAGCAATGTAGTTGAACACTTAACACACACTCCATCTACCCCAAAGAACCAACGTTGCTTTGACAGCTATTAGATTTCTCAACAAACCATCTCACTCCGATTTCAGTTTGCCAAGATTTCTTCCCAAAGCTGCCATTTTATTATCTCGGCCCCAGCACCAACTGAGATTAAAGACTTCGAGTGAGCTGGAAGATGGTAATGTCAGTGAACAGTAACTCTTCACTTGCTCATGTCATGATTTGTCAGATTGCTTTGTTGCACGTGGCTCATTTGTTACCAGGCACGAAGCAGTAACCACCTTCATTTGTACTAAGTCTGCCACAGCCACAACCCTGATTTTCCCATTCTTCGAAACAGGAGCAAGGCCACAGCAGTGAGGATCACATTTAGACTGTGCTCATCCAACAAGCGCCTTCCAAACGCTCCAGAACGATCCATAAGCAACACTTAGCTGCACTTATTTGCGAATCCACTTGAGAGACACACTGAGAAAGGTGATACAGAGGCATGAATGTTCTCCACACACAGTGGTGCAGCCCTTTGGCCCCACACTTGCATGTTGGCTTTAGCTGCACAGAAGTTGCATTAGGATAAACTCACTCATGGCTTCTCATCCTTAAGGAATCCAGAACTATTCTGAAGCAGCAGCAAGGGCAGCTGCATTTCATGCCTGATACACTCTTCAGCTGCTACAAGGCTGCCTCATCCCAGAGAAAGATGACCTGGTTTTTATTAGTCAGATATTTGCAGTTCCCACATGAGCTACAGTGATGAAATGAAACAGGTCTTTCAGAATCCCAGACTGGTGGGTTGGAAGGGACCTCTGGGGACCATTCAGTCCAACCCCTGCTAGAGCAGGGTCCCCAGACCAGGGTGCCCAGGATGGTCTCCAGGTGGCTTTGGGATCTCTCCAGAGCCGGAGACTCCACAACCTCTCTGGGCAGCCTGGGCCAGGGCTCCTGTACCCTCACAGCAAAGAAGTTTCTCCTCCTGCTCAGCTGGTCCACGTTCCCATTTGGGCCCGTTTCCCCTTGTCCTGGTGCTGGGCACCACTGGGTGGAGTTTGGCCCATACTCCTGACCCTCCTTTAGCTCTTGATCACATGGAGGAGATCCCCTCTCAGGCTGTTCTTCCCCAGCTGAACAGCCCCAGGGCTCTCAGACCTTCCTCGGCACAGATGCTCCAGCCCCTCCTCATCCTTGCAGCCTCTGCTGAACTCTCTTAAGTAGCTCCTTGCCCCTCTTGAACTGGGGAGCACAGAACTTGTCAGAGGACTCTAGATGTTTTCCAGATCAAGTCTGATGCCAGCAGATCTTTGCAACTCTGGCTCAAAACAGTTACTTCTGTAATCTCTACCTAAAACTAAACATCCGAACAAAAACTGACTAATAATTACCATCCTCTGGCATGCTTGAAGTTCTCAATGATGAAGATAAGCTCCAGAAAAAGACAGTTTTGAGGTATAACTCCACATCACAGAAATAGTTTCCAGGATCAGACCTATCATGTTCAGCTGCAAACACAGCATAAAATTTTGACTCCATTTTCTCTGAGGACACAGTAGTGCAAGAGACAGACATTTCCTATGAAGGTCATCAGACAGGACAAAAAGAGGGATAATTTAGAAAACCCTGGCAGCAGGCTCCATTCCCCATCTCCTTATGCCATTTCATACAACCATTTGGTTCCTGAGGTACAGGAAAGCCATAAAACAGCTGCAGTGATGTCAGATGACTCAGATGTAGATGCCCCAGACTGCATTGTGGCTGTTGGTGTATCCTTCCGTCTGTTGCTGTCTGTATATGTCAAGTAGAGTGGAAGAAAAGGCCTTAAATCTTTCTATAAACTATAAAATGCCAAGGAAACCTTTACACTTTACTGCTATGTCAGATCAGCTAATGTCAAATATTCCTGAAAAAAAAAAAAAAATACACCAGACTAGATCAGGCTTCTTCCATGACTGTCTAGGGCCTGTTTTTATCTTTATTTTTAAGCTTTACATATTTATTTTTGGCCTTTATAACATTAAGTGGCATTAAGTTCAGTAGTTAAACATACAACACAAGAAAAAAAAAGCAATTAGAGATCAGACAACTCTGCAAATGCCTGTATGCGCTCCAGTAGCTCTGCTTAAAGATTACGATCTTCTTTTTGCCATTTAAATAAAAAACCTTTTTAGTTCATGTTTTCTATCCCTTCACATTTTTTCCCCCCTAACCTGAAATATGACTTTGAGGAGGTTATTTCTTACTACTGCTAGTTTTCTAGTCCTCCCCTAAACACATTTTGGATGGAAGAAGGTGTAGCAGGAACCCTAACAGGCCACACATACTATTTGATTTCTCTTTACTATATCTACAGAGAAACAATGTTAGCAAAACCATTTCATGAAACCATTCTCCTTACCAAATTACCTACCAGGGAAGCAAGAAAATCGTTTAAAAGACACAGTATGAATGTGGATGCAAAAGTACAATGGAAATGATTTCTCTGAATATGCATTTCCCTTGTCCAGACACACGTTGGGTACCAGGAAGGTGATTAAACACCAAAACAGGCAATTTCACAAAGCGTGTCTCACTCCAGACATCACGATCCTTGTTTTGCTCTGAACTGGAAACTATTCTTCATTTAAAAATCTGGGAGCAGACTAACAGAAGCCTTAAACACAGGGCATGATGGCCAGGGTCAGAACACAGCATAAATAGTTTGACTTCAGCATTCTTACATGGTTTATGAGAACGTGATGAAGTGCTGGACTTTGGATCTGCAGGAACGGCGCCAAAGAATTTAGGTAGTTTATCCAGCAAACATGTTTGTTTGTCATTGGAGGGAGGAACACGCTGCTGCCAGAAGTAGCTTATATTTGGGATTTATACATCCATCTCTGAATATATATGAATCTTTCTGAAAGCAGAACTTTCAAGGAACAGTCCTCTTTCTTCCGACACAGTTGATGCAATCTGGAGATGTTAAGAGGGCTCCCTTGAGAAGTGCATTAATGAGATATTTCGTGAAAATTGTATTCTTGCCTTACCTTGGTGGTTCAGAAAGTCATAAAAGTAGATTTATGGGAGAAAACTTGCAGCCTTTTAGTAGTACCCAAGTTATTTCACAGGATACAAGAAAAGAAGAGTTATTAAATAGATTATAAACACTAATAGCTCTCCAATTACAAAACTGACCACATTGTCTGCTACTGGCAGGGATTCTACACCTCACTCTACCTTCAGTAACAAGTGCTGAGTTCTCACTACAGCCGCCTGCTTCTTTTGTACACTCTGAAGTTCCAATATAACAGAATTGCAGCAGACAAAACTGAATATTTCTACAAGAACCCTGAGATTTAAGTGACCTGGATCATCCAAGTAAACAAATCTGAAGCAGGTGAAGTACTTCCCAAACATAACTTATATTTGGAAAGGTCTCAAAATATTTAACCAGCTTACTACAAGGGCTTTAAAAAGCTGGTAAAGACAGCTAAATGTGAAGTAACATTTACACAGCGTAACATTCAAACCAAACACGTGTACTTAGGGAACTGCTCTGGAGCTATTCATCAGCTATTCCCCCAAAGCACAACTTTTAGAAGCTCTTAATACGGATCTCAGGGCAACCCTGCAGTCCAACAAACCGGAAGTTCGAAGCCAAGTAAAATGTTTAACCTAGTCAATAATCATAGTGTTACATGTTATAGTAAAGACAGAGTATTGAGAAAACCTCACTGTAATTAGTTACTCAGCAGCTTTTCAAACTCCAACAAAGAAATTCAATAATGCCTGTTAATCGCTGTGGTCCATCCAGTCAGGAGCAGGTGAGAAACATGAGCTATTTGTTCAGAAAACAAATCGCAAGTTAAGATGTTTGAGGTTTTCTATAGCAACCAAAGTCCTTTGAGAGTTGGTGGGATTGCCTCTGGGAAGAGAAGACCTCAGGCAGGAGCTAATCCTGAAAAAATATTGCAGAACACAGGTAAACAGCCCAACAGGGATTCATACACTCAGCAAAACTCTCTCTTTCAGAAAACTATTGTGAAATACACAATTAAGTCATGAGGGTTTGGAAGGCTACAGCCTCAAGGACTAAACCTTCCCCTCTGTCCCAGACAACAGGAAATTGTTTTAATCTTTACACACCCACACACGGGCAGCTCTACTCCTCAGAAATCTGTTTTCCAGATATAATTTGCTGCCCATCTGAAAGTGATGTACAGGAAGCAGTATGATCATGCATTTAGAGAACTAAACTGAAGCAAAACAGATTAATGTTCTATTAAGTTACCCAGGAAGTGTTTGGACAAGTCATTAAAATGGTATAATTATACAGTCATTTTTTATTGTGTCGAAACAGAAGAACCTCAGTGAGTTTAACTCTTGCAGCAAGTTACCTCTGCTGTCCTGCCAGAAGTCACCAAGCTTCAGAGAGAAATCAGACACTTCCAAGCACCCCAGTCCTGTCAACTACACACAATAAGATCCTTCCATCTTGATCTGGACTATTAGGAATTAGTGTTAAAATATAAATAAGACTTTAACTGAGTATTTCCAAAGAGTTTTACACAGATTTCATGTCAATACAGCTACTATCCACAAATGCATTTCTTCTCAGCCATTTCTTTTGCACCCTTTTCAAACCCTGCATATGGAAAAACAGCGTTACTGGTGCTGCGAGCCAGACCCTGGAGTATCCGTGTACATATGGAATTGGCGCAGAGCAGCTGGGCTCCCACAGCTGGTCAGCGCTGCGCTCCTTCGAGCTCTGGGGCTGCAGGCTACAAAGTGAAGCTTAACCAATAATTGCCACTATTTGCGTATTAGAGCACACAGGTGCAAAGACAGTGGGAAAACAGGCAACATGCCAAAATGCAGGAGAAGGCATTTGGAGAGTGAATTTAAGGACAGCAAGATCGTTTCCTAGTAGCACAACAACAACAACAGTGCAGCTACATGCTGAAAAATGGTGATTACAGAACAAATGAAAACCTCTTCACTGAATATTGCAGGCAACCCCCAGTGTCAGCCTAGGCAGGGGATGAATGGCTGGAAAGCAGCCCCAAGGAGAAGGACTTGGGGGTGCTGGGCAGAGGGGAAAGCTGGACAGGAGCCAGCAACATGCACTCGCAGCCCAGAAGCCACCCGTGTGCTGGGCTCATCCCCAGCAGCGTGGGCAGCAGCTCAAGGGAGGGGATCCTGCCCCTCTGCTGCACTCTGCTCTGGGGAGATCCCCCTGCAGCGCTGGGTCCCGCTCTGGGCTCCTCAGCACAGCACAGACATGGAGCTGCTGAAGTGGGGCCAGAAGAGGCCCCAGCAATGCTGGGAGGGTGGAACCCCTCTGCTGGGAGGACAGGGGAGAGAGTTGGAGGTGTTGAGCCTGGAGCAGAGAAGGCTGCGGGGAGACCTTAGTGCAGCCTTTGAGTGCTTCCAGGGGCCTCTGAGATAGCTGGGGAGGGGTGTTTGAGCAGGGGCTGTTGGGACAGGACAAGGGGTGACGGGTTCAACTGGAAGAGGGAGATTGAGACCAGAGAGAAGGGAGAAATGTTTGATGCTGAGTGTGGTGAGACCCTGGCCCAGGTTGCCCAGAGAGGTGGCAGCTCTATCCCTGGCCCCATGTCAGGTCAGGTTGGCCCTTGTGGCTCTGAGCAACTTGCTCGAGTAGCAGATGTCCCTGCTCTCTGCAGGGGAGTTGGACTGGATGAGCTTTATATGTCCCTTCCAAGCCACACCTTTCTGTGATTCTATATTAAGTTTATACTAGAGTACAGTTCACAGTGCTCTTTTTCAATTGATTAAAACCCTGTGCATTAGAGAAAACTGTTTCTTTTCTACATTAAGGGCAGAGGCTTCTCAGTGAGGCTACACTTGCTATCTGCAGTGTATGCCCGTAGACAGCAGAAAAACATGACAGGCAGGTTTTCCAATCAGCAGCCAAAACTTACCTACAAGACTCAGTGTTTAAGTTTTTCCAGCATTATTACAGGACAAATCAATAGTATTTTCATGTCAATGGACTTAAGACAGACAAAGCTGAACTACTCTATTCAACCACTCCAGAAACTCAAACGACTGTCCCATGGCTACCGAAAGCCGTAACAAATAACTTCAACCCCGCCAAAGTTGTTTCAGGTTTGTGTTGTTGATTTGTGATTTTGAAGGAGCATAGTTTATGACATACTTACTCTCGCTCTTTCTCCGTCAGTTTGTCATTGATATTATCTTTGATTGTAGAGCGGGAGCCCTTGTGAATGATGGGATACCTGAGTGGCACTTGCAGGAAGTAGGATATCATTGAAACCAAGTGAGCAGTGTAGCCCAGGGCAACAGCAATGCTCCCGTCGTCTTTTGCTGTCAAGAATAAAGAGATTCCGTTATTCCATCAGTTGGATCTCACTGCAGGCTCAGCACAAGTTCACCCTTATTGCTTAGGGAACAAAGAACCAATGAAGCAATAGAAGTTGTAACATAACGGACTTAAGACTGTTTTACGACTGTTTGCAGTTCACTGCCTTTGCCTCTTTCATTAAAGGACAATGTCATGGCTTGTTCTCCTTCCAGCTTTACACTTTAGAACTTAAAGTTACTCTTAACTGGGTGGGCGTGAAGAAGAGGTGGGAAAAGTGAAACAAAATTCCTAAGACAAAACTCAAGTCTTAAACTTTTTGCAGTTCTCTAGACATAGCTGACATGTCCAACTGGGGTCAGGGAAAAGCTGGATTCCTCCAGAGCTTTATTCATTAGTGAGATCACTTGGATAGACACCGACCCCAGGATCTGAACTCTGGTCTCTGCCAATAACTGGAAGAACTTAGATCAACCCTTTGTTTTAAAGTATCATTTTCAACCTGACATTTGAGGTTTCAACCTTTAAGCTTCACCTGCCAGGAATACACACAGCTCTTGTGGTTCTAATTCCATCCTTTAACCACGCAGGGGCTTTTCCTTTCTGTTTTCTCTATTTCCACGTGAACACACCAATACAAAACCCATGACAGAATCACCCCTTCTGCAGCACGAGGGAGTTCCATGAAACGAACCAAACACAGGAGCTCCTAAGAAAGCTTATAATGATGTTCAACAACAACTATGAATTCATAGTGAGCTATTAGACCACCACACAATAGATGGATTTAAAAGTTTCACCCCTTTCAAAAAGGATTTTGGAATAAGCATTCAGTATCTGCAGCAAAACTGGCTTTTTAGAGAATCAATTTTTTTGATACTTCAGATGCCCGACTTTGGGTTTTTAATATTACTATCTACTAAGAGCTTGAGGAAAGATACACATCAGACAGTTGGTTTTCAAATTGAACTGTACATTTCACTACACTGAATGCTTAGTACTGCTTCCTTGTAATACAAGATTTCTAGAGACTTTGATACCTGATTTCTCAAGAATTACCAAACCGAGTCCATCACCACATTCAGCACAAGCAGGAAAGCAAAGCAATAAACTGATCTTTGTCATATTGACAAATTAATTTGTTTTAGAGATTATTCCTCCATTATTCCAGCCCCCAATATACATGTTGCTACCTATGGGATGGCTTTAAAGAGTCAATTGATTGAGGTTTCTGCCCAAGAAACCACAGAGTTCACAGAGTGAGCAAGAAATACTCAAGGAGATTTTAATGAAGTTCCAATCGATGTCAAACATTTGTAGATGAATGCGAGCAGTTACCTGTGAGACAGGCTTGTTACATATTTAATTCTGCAATAGGATGATGACTGTAGACTGTTAAAGTAGGAACTGGCTTGTAAAACACTCCATAGTGTCCAGCAGCTCTAAAGTCTTATGTAGGCAAATTATTTCTTTGGTAAGTTCACCAGCAACTACAGCAAACAAAGGGGATTCATGAACGGTGCCCCATCAAGATTTATGGGCTGAACGTAGCCATGGTGGAATTTTAAGTCAGACACTAATATTTTCCAGAATCACTCAGTTTGGAAGGCACCTCTGCAAATCGCGTAGTTCCAGCCTGCTGCTCAGAGCGGGGCCAATTACAGCAGGTTGTCCAGGACTGTGTCCAGTTGGGTTTTGAGCATCCCCAAGGCTGAAGAGTCCACAGTCTCTCTGGGTAACCTGTTCCAGAGTTCCAGCACTGAATCTTAGAATACAGAGGTACTTTTCTTAGAGTCCACAGTAACTTCCTTTGTACTAGCTAGGAAGGAGGAATAAATAATGCATAAGTTTTCTTCTAGTCCAGACCGTTCTGGCCAGAAATTTGAATCCTAAGCCACTGCTATGAGTTTACTCAATTTTATGAAGTTTAGCACCAGTATCAACTGTAACAACTAAATTAAGAATATCCAGCTACCTTGAAAGTCTTCAGAATTAGGAAGCTTGACTCCACAAACAAAGTAATCCTTTTGATCATTCTGTAAGTTTAAAATCAACAATGCAAAGTGAGAATGGAACAGTAACATCCAGCAAACAGAAACCTGCACAAAATCCAATGATAACAACACACTTTTGTAAAGAAAAAAAATGAAATAGTCAATGAAACTCAGAGCGACTTGGACAGAGTTTCAATCCACATTTCATATAATTCAGAAATAAATGTGACTTTTTTAATGAGCTTCACCTTAATTCATTATATAAGAGGGTTTGGAGCTCAATGTTTTGACATCTGTTTATGGGCCACTCCCTCAAGTTCAGCATTACTGTCTAGAACTGTAAACAAAATGGAAAGTATCCATGAAATGACAGCTACAGCCATTCGATTTTTACAGTGGAGACTATTTCAGAGATGCTGGCGTAAGGCCTCTCCCCAGGAGGTTTACAATTGAAGGATCAAATCCAAGAAAAAGCTGCATAAACCAGCAGGAGTGAAGAGCAAGTTTCATCATGAATAGAACACGCTATTTGCTCACAGTGTAACACATAGGAAGCTCGTTTCACACCAGAAGATTTTTAGTACATAAAGAACATACCAGGTCAATAGGGTAGATATAGGATAGCTCCGACAGCAGTTGCTTGCATCGAATAGTTTGCTGGGCATTTGTCTTCAAAAACAGTTCTCTTTGAGGAGAGAGAACCCCAAACCATTAATTTCTTCAAAAAAATTAAGTATCAAGCCTGCATATCCCTTCTGTGTCTTTCCAAGTATCAGCTCCGCTCTCCCACAAAACAAAATACAGAAGACAAAGCTAACTTTTCATTTTCAGTTGTACCTCATGTTAGAGGTGTATTTTGGCTATGACAGTTAAGTATTACAAAGCTCTGCTATGCTAAAACAGACCTGAAAGTCCTGTCGTAGTTCGTATGTGCAATCAAGCATCTGTTTTCTCCTCTTCTAGACTTGCCACCGTTAATCAGCACTTTACATGTAGCAGAGATATAATTACAGAATCACTGTGGTTGGAAAAGCCCTTTCAGCTCCTCGAGTCCAACCATTGCCCCAGCACCCCCAGGTCCCCACTAACCCCTGTCCCTCAGCACCACCTCCACACGGCTGGCAAACCCCTCCAGGCATGGGGACTCCACCACTGCCCTGGGCAGCCTGGGACACGCCTGCACAACCCCAAAGGGGAAGTTATGACTTAACATAAAAGATGTCCTAAGGGAAAAGATGTCTTAAGAGAAGTTTTGGGAAGACATTAGGAAGAATTTGGTGCCAGGGCTCCCAGTCTCAAGCCTGTATTTCACTTCCAGCTGCAGAAAAAGCACAGGGCCTTTTACCTCTTCGCCATGCATTCCTTCCTTAATTCATGCAGGGATTCATTATGCTCTTGAAGTTTCTGGTATTCAGTCTCAAATGCATTTTCTAAACAACATGAGGAATCAGGAAAAAAAAATAGTATCAAATATTTTCTTAGTTATGTGGATTTTTAAAAGTTGATACTGACACAAATGCTGGCAATAAGCTTCCAGTTACTCTTAGATGCCCATTTTCCATGTTATGCTTCCGAACTGAGGAATGATAATGCAGGAGGAAATGCACTATACACCACCCACCAGCCAGATACAACCAGCAATGCCTCATTCGCCTTCAACACCTCTTCCTTTCATGTCCACAGGAGTAATTCAGTTAAGGCATCTCAATACTTAGCCAGAATTAATTAATAGCAAAAAAAACCAATTTTTATTAGTGACTAATTATTTAAGACTCAACTAAGTATTAATAAAGTCCTACAACAAGATCAAACACCCATGTAGCTCGGTCTCTGGTGAGCTCCAAAGAGACCATGATGTTGCATTATAGTACAGGACACTTTCCCAGTAAAAGAAAATACCAAGAAGACTGAGCATTTCACCTTTCACTTACGTAATAAGCTATTAAGGGGGATTTTTGTCTTCTAACACTTGAAGTGGGATCCTACTTACAGGCACAATAACATCCCTTGTGACATTACAATGTGTCTGCATCAAGGCACTGTTTACTGTATTACAGTGCAGCTCTTCTGACTTTCTCATAAAATGTTAATTAAGCACAGATTGAAGATGGCTTTAGAGAGGTGTCACAGTCAGAAATTACTTCGAGACAGGATACCAGAAACTGCTGTCCAGAATTCAGTGTAACACAGACAGAGAAGAGATTTTATCTGGCTGCAAAGTTCAGGTAAAGAAAACCACAAGCACATTAGAGCCAGACAAAAAACCCACCAAAACAGCACCTTCATTTTGGCCACCATGATCGTGAGCTGCTACTCTTCTGCTCAGCCAATTATGAAGATCTGCAATAGAAGCAGTAATGTTTCTACTCTTACCTCTGTCATGCAAAGTATTTTTTTCCTTATGTAACAAGGCTATTTCTTGCCCAAGGGCCTTCTTCTGCCTCTCCAGCTCATTACGTAGCACCAGGATCTTCAGCTGTAAACATTCGCTCTCCTTTTTCTATGGGAAGAAAAACAGATTTAAAAAAAAAAGTTATTACAGAACTGCTTGTGTGCAGAAAAGAGGTGATAGGAAGGAAGGGAAAAACAAGATGAGACTAGTGTCTGCCAGACTAAAGGCTGAGCTCATGGCTTACCACAGGCAATAGATTACCAAAGAAACTCAGCTTTGTCCCACAGTGCTTGTTCCTCCTGTGGGACGCATCTCCTCTCCTGTGCTCAGGGATGCGACCCTGTCCAGAGTGGAAACTGAGAGGAACAAGTACACAGATAGTCATGGCAGAGCACTAGTGGCTTTCATTCCCTGGTGAAGGGCTTGGCAACAAGAGGGAGGATGAGCACTGAGGAGACTACACTAAACTTAGGCAGGGAGCTGCAAAAACTTTGGGGCTGCCTGAGCTGTACAATTAGATCCTGTTCCCAGCTTCAAGGTGATAAGTTAAAAATGGGCACAAAAGGAAAGAACACATCATGGGAAGCAAAACATGTCACTACCCGCAATTACATTTGAAGGATTCAGTCTTTAAAAGTTTTAGGATTTGTCTTGTACTGACTCAATCTCTTCCTGTTTAAAAAGAATCTGAAGCAGGATTCTCTATTCTAAGAGGGGTTGGGGTGGTTTTAAGGAAGGAACATCTACCATGTTTAATAGCTACTTGTTGAGAATAAATGGAGACATTCAAAATGGAAAAGAGAAGTTACATCTCTTCAGTCCAAACACACCCCTAACAGTTCAAAGCCTGAAGGAACAGCCAAGAGTTGTGAGCAAGTTTCCTTATATCATAGACCACGATTTGCTAAGAAGCGGCATCACATGTATGACTGGTGCCACTTTCAGTTTTCGTTTTCTTCGTGTAGTTTTGCTCACACATATTTATAAAGGAAAAGTCTTTGGATGGAGGGACAAGGATAACCAGAACTGAAAAACAGGTGGTTAAACCTTTCAACAGCCCAGATACCACAGAAGGCAAAGAAGCTCTCGGCTGGGGCACTCACAGAAAATGTTATACTGCGCATTACGGAAGTTGACTTCTTTGTCTATAACACAAGACAGTAATTTGAGCAGGTAAACAAACTTCCATTCTTCCATGTTATCAAACCTTTAAACCAGTCTACAGCAACAGAGGAACTTCACAAGTCTGCCCCTTCCTATCCAAGGCACCAGTCGTGTGCCACCGAGTGCCAACACAATGAAATCGCCACAAGCCACCCTGGTTCTGTCAGCTCTACTGCTTTGAACGGAGCTCAGCCTTCCTGGGCAGAAAGCAGAAACGAGAGCCAGAACACTTTTTTTTTGGACAGGGGAAGAGGAGAGGCAAAACCTGTCAAAAGCTATTGCAAGATCAAATGTAATTCCTGCTTAAAATGGATGTGTCACTTGAGGGACAGCTTGTGTGTGGATTCTATTTACCCAAAGGAGCAGGATGCAGGATGATACAGCCAGTAGAATCATCCCACTCTAAATCCACCACAGGTTCCTGTCAAGAGTTATCTAAACCATTAGAAGTTCATTTTTCCTGATACACCTCTTCCACGCACTGTGTAATGTTTACTCTTGTATAGCATAAAAACAATTATACAAAATAAAGGTAAAAATAGGGTAAGTGATCTATCAATCCAGCCGAGTAACACACACAAGTCTAAAACCCATCATGTTACACTTCTCAGCCAAGTTCCCATTTGAAATGATGGGTTCAAATAAAGATTTCAAATTTGAGGGTTAAAAAAACCCACAGGTTTATGGTCAAGACATGAGCCAGATGCTCCAACACGCCTGTAGAATAAGGTTTTAACTAACCAAACTCACCAGTTCGTTGCTAGCAGACGTACACCTCAGCTTTTCTTCAATCTCCCTTCCTATCTTCTGGACAGTTACCTGAGTCTGTTTAATTGCACACTGGGCTCTGTGAAGCCTGCGAGGAAAAGAGAAGTTACAGCTCTACTAAAGGTTCCCCACACATGTGTCCTGCTGATGAATGCGCCATACGCCTCCAAACCAGCAGCAGTGATGTGGATCCAGTCTGGCAGCTTCTACTTGGAAAAGAAACGTTACAAGAGGAATTACAACTCACCCAGTTTAGAAATGAGTACTGAAAGCAAACCAGCAAGTCTCTAAACTCAATCAAGTGCCAGATTTCACTTGTTAAATTCAGGAGGTGCCAGTAAGGCAACACTCTAGTAAGAGGTAATTACAGGGATCTCACATAACAATTAACCAATTAAAACATAGTGAATGTCAAGCCGAGGACGCACACTCAACAGTAGCCGTAGGCCACTCTAAAAAAGTACAATTACCCTTTAGATAACACACAGGCCAAGAGCATGAAATACCCTCCGGTATCACCGAATACGCTACAGGCCCTTCTCTAACAAAAGCATCCGTTTCTTCAGTGAATCATGTTTGAAGCATGAAATGATGATGTTGAGTTTCTGATCATTAGCCCTGGCTTCAGGGTGAAGAGGGAAAACTGATTATTTGATGTATTTATGAAGAAAAAAAAAAAATCCACAGAGGAAAGCAATAGCAAAAACAGCTCTAAGAGAGGTATTAACATTTTAAAATTAATACGGAGTGGAAATTATTTTATTTATTAGAGAAAAATGAAAGCCGGTCTGCAGACACAGACTATATCTTTTAAGACATGCAAACCCAGGCTTACTTTTGCCATCCAACGCTTCACTCTTAACAGCTTCTCCTTTCATAAGGTTATTTTTCAGGCAGCCTTTCTGCTAGGATAAGCACTTAGCTAAGGTCTAGCCAGTTTGAAATTAAAGTGATTTCTCGGGTTTCTTCAGAGCTCCTTGGACTGCTCGTAGCACACAGAGCCTTTTGGGGAGTAGCTGTACCCCAGCTATATCACACATCAAGCAGCATGGAAGACAACCACCAAAGCCAACAGCACTGGGTGCTGGGTCACCCAAGGGGTTGGTCTCAAATCCCTAATGGAGCACTGAGACCTCATGAAAACACTTCTTTCCTGCTAGGAACTACTACTTTTATCTGCCATCTTCCCGAATGCATCTTGAGGCTGTTGGCTATGTAACGTATGGTCTCACAGGTCAAAGGCAAGGTTTCCTGACCATCCTGAACATCTAAGATTCCAACCTGAACAGCTTCCAGCCTGCCTCTTTCCAAAAGTCTTGATCATTTTCTTTCCAGACATAAGAAAGCCTTACCCCAAGCTCAAACGTATAGGTAAAGAGTCATAACTGAAAGATATTTCCTTTTCCCCTTCATCTAATTTTACACTAGAAGAACATTCTTGATTTAGTCTGTTAGGTGATGAAGAAAGTTTTACAAGTTTTCACATCACGCCATTTAGGCAGCAAAATCTGACTGCTGGGAAGTGTTTTCCTCATTGAAAGAGTATTTATGTAACTGATCAGTTGTTAGGTCATTTACCACGCGAGTTCCTCGCAGTGATTTATTCAATACTCAGATAACAACCCACAAATCTTGCAATAGCTTCAAGTTTTTCTACCCATGCCCAAGTATAAGGAGTAAAGACATTCTCAGACTGACTTCAAAAGAGCACATACCTTAGAATACTTCTTCCAGTTGGTGAATCTCTATCTAAAGGCATATACCAAAACTGTAAGGATCACTATAAAAAAAATAATTCAGCAATCAAGTCTGGTTTTAATAAGAAAAGGTTTTATGTTTAAGACAAACATCATCCAGTTATTTCTTGCAATATAAAAAAGCCCAGCAGATAAACTTGGCTGCCTTGATGCCAAATAGTGCCATTTACATTGAGGCAGAAGACAGAAAACTTACTGATACTGGTTGACTCAGTCCCAGTATGTTCTGCATGGTTCCAAGAACTTTAAAGCGGTAACAGTAAGACCATGACCACAGCCAAAGTTAAGCCTTCTAAAATTAAAATATTAAGGACTTCACATCACAAAAGCAGCAACTAGCAACAAAAATCTCCCTTCCCCAGCCAAAAGAGCCCCCACGGCACCGACATGGAAATCTTTGGTCATCCAACAACAGGAACACAAACTAAGCCCTAAGAACATCAGCATGGAAATTGGGTCCATCATTTCTGCAGGTACAAGAAGGACATCAGTGGAGGCAGTTACAACGGCACCAAGGAATGGAGATCAACAAGTGGAGGCCATAAATCTGGATTAAAATTTATATATAATGAGTGGAGAGAAACTTCCAACATGAATTGACCGCATATTGTTTCCATTTCTAGCCTGAATGCAAGTCCAACACTACAGCCTAAAGTTAGCACAGTTTGTGCTTTGACTACAGTCTGCCTTGGTTTAGTAACCGAGAACGAGGAGCCAACCCATGGCATGGTCTACGAGCCATCAGTCAACACAGGACCCTTCCTAGATCACTCAAGAGAGCTTTTCATTATTTTTTATTAAAATTAGCACTTCCATCACACTTTAAGAGCTAATTCAGGGCTTCAAGAGGCCACTGGCCTACCACCAAATTTCATTTGGCAAAAGCCAAGCCTGTCACAGCACAAAATCAAGCTTTTATTCAAGAGATGGCTCAGCCAACAGTGTCGTCATCCCATGTCTGCAGGCTGCTCTGGTGCCTCTGCAGCAGCCCACAGCCATTGTCAGCCAGAAGCAGAGTCAGACAAATGTTAACTGTGACAGATTTACTGCTGGTGTTCGAGGCGCACAGAGCTGCTGTGTGATTGTCCAATAGCAGGCGAGTTGCATGCTGCTGCCTGGGAAAGAACTGGGAAGCAAAACAGATGTTAAAATACCTTTTCTACCCTAATCTAGTTTGGAGGTGGAGATCCAGGAAGCTGCTGTTCTACTTCCGTTCTCATGTCACCTGTTCCGAGGTGAGGGAGACTAATAGGAAACAAAATACTCTCCCTTCCTTTGGGGGTTTCAAAGACAGTGGGATAGATACAAAAATATGAACCATATACTGTAAGCTAAGACCAACAAAAGCTGGTCTAGTAAGAATCAGCAGGCAAAATTTCAACTTCTCTCCTCTTCAATTGCTCGTTCCTGAGTTGCTGAAATAGGGGCTATTTGGGGCATTTCTTCAAGATTCTGCAAGTTTGATAGAAAATCGTTTCCTTTCCCCCCCTCAAAGAAACCCCCTACTTGCTACCTCAGCTGAAGGATTTGAAATAATTCTACCATACAATGTTCTGCCAATCGGTTCAACGTCAGCACTGACTTGGACTCCACCATTACAGGGTTCCTTTGCAGTAACATTCTCGTCTTGTTTTCCCAACAGTGCACAATGTGGTGGTCCAACACAACTTAACTTTACAGCTCGGGAAGGTGTTGTGACAACACATTTGCTCTCTTTCAGCGGGCAATCAGTTTGAGACCATGTTTGAAGGTTGAAGCTGAAGCACTTTCCTTTAAGACATGACCCTCTTGGTCATGAATTAGTCTAGTGCTTTACTGCTTTATACAGCAAGTTCGCTTCTGGCTGTAACCTTTAACAAACTGAAAGATGGAGTGTGGTGACAGTTGTGGCTATGAAGCCAATGTATTTACATTAATGAGAGTCTCAACTTTATTAAATGTTTGATACAGGATTTTGTAGTTCTGTTGTACACTCCAAGTATCTATTTGCTTCTATCAGACACATCTGGATTTTTCATGTACAGCACTAAGCCATATATACACCAATTCATTACAGCAGTCACTCACTACAGCTACTTCTCACACAAGAAATAAAAGCCCCAAGTCTTAGTTGCCAGAACAACCTTAGTTTACAATGTGACTGAATTTAAACTGAGAATTACTACCAGGGATTTAGAAAATAGAACTGAATGCTTCTGGCAACAAGTGAGATGTAGGATGCTGGAAGTAAAATACCCAAACCTATCATTAAAGAAAAAAAACAATTCAGGACTTTCCTATTAAATACAAAAAATGGAACACACACTACTTTGCATCGGGCCAGAAATTAGATTATGGAGAGTGCCAGCCAGTTAGAACACTTTTTTTTTTTTTTTTTCCACACAGGCCCTTAAACCATCATTTGCTACGTCTGCTTTCCCACAAGAAAAATCTTTCTAACTTATAATCAGATATTCCCGTTCCCAATTTCCTTGGAAACCTACACCTACAATTTGTCAAAAGCAGATGCAGGACGAGAGAAGACAGTAGGGAGTAAGAAGAGACAAAAATGTGAGTCTGACTTGTTCATTTATAGCATTAAACCTCGGCAAGAGCCAGTGCTGTACAAAACTCAGCATTCAGCGTCGGTGAAGCACAGATACTCTCCCTCATTGAAACAG
Source organism: Bucorvus abyssinicus (assembly GCA_009769605.1). Classification (NCBI taxonomy): domain Eukaryota; kingdom Metazoa; phylum Chordata; class Aves; order Bucerotiformes; family Bucorvidae; genus Bucorvus; species Bucorvus abyssinicus. Next base: position 95,317,619 of record CM020024.1, on the reverse strand, counting down.
TTTTGAGTCTTCCATGTGTAAAATTCAAATTAAGTTTCTGAATAATCAAGTCCACGTGGACACCGCAACACTGGCTGCTTTGAGCTGTTTGTAAACGGAGGAAAAAAAGGAAGAGGCATAAATTCAGGTTGAACAGCTTAACGGGCTCCACCCAAAAAGGGAAACATCTGCTCCGGAGTTGATTGCATCCTTCCATCACACGACTGATAAGGTGTTTGTGACAACTGAGCACAGGCCTTACCCACTGGAGGGAGGAGGAGGAGGAGAAACACCAGATGATATTCAGGCGACTCATGTTTTTCAAGCTGTGCTTTTTCCATCCCCAAACTCAAATCCAAGTGGACTTTCACAAGAAGTGGGATTCTGCGGCTGAAGAAGAGAAGCAAGATCTCCCCCCCAAACAAAGAAATGGTCATTACACTCCCAGGAGTGTTCCCCAGCTCCTGAGTCAGAGGGGTATTCCCCACCCTGCCCTAGTTTGAATTATCAGAGAGTTTAGAGCATTTTCCCCACTGTGAGATCTCTAATCCATTTTATTTCCTCTCAGACAAACACAGCACTGACTTTCCCTGATGTGATTTGGTACTTTTGAGCATTTGAGAGGCCACATTCACCACCATCTTTGCCCAGGCTGAATGACAGAGCAGTGAGCAGCACCACTCTTACAGCCATAGCCAGGATAATGTCATAACAAAAATAAATAAGGGTCCCACTGCCACTGCTCACAAAATCCTCCTTCGTAAACACTTTCAGGAACCCATTCAAAAATCATTTCACTAAGTGACATGCCCTGTTTGTCATCAACTCTAATAAAGCCAGAAAAAGGACTGGGCTGTGACTCCTAATCTAACTGAACATTGCTTCGTTGACATGGTTTCTTACATGCCATCACAAATCAAGCAGCAGAACAAAGCCGGTTTTGAAGGTCTGCACAGCTTTGTGTAACCTCTCAAACAGTGCTCTGAAAACAAATTTGATAATGAGCCAGCAATATGCCTGTCACGCTTACACTAAAAAATCTGCCACTGTAGGGGGGGCTTTAGCTTTCCTCATATGGCAGAAGGAATAAAGGTAAGCGCAACAGCAGCAGACTAACCTTGCAGTCAGCTGAACGTACAAAAACCCCACCCCTCTCCTATGCTTCATGGACTGTTTTGACTTGCTATGACCCATGTCGCTCTCTTCTACAGATGTTGGCAAAGTCAAACTTGCAAATTGACTCTTCTGGTGATTGATTCGCCTCAGTTTCCACATAGCTTAGCACTAAAATGCCTGGGAACGGATTTGTCCAAAAGTCTGATTCCACAGATCAAAATCCCTAAGAAATCCCTCAAAAAATCCCATCCAATCCCAGTTTCCATCTTCATCGCTCCTTCCCAGGAAGGCACCACCTCACAATTCCAACCCATGTGGTTTTTAGGCCAAGAGAGATGACATTTGTTACACTGTTCATCCATTTCAGTTCTGCTCATAGAGGCACTCGAGAGGTCCGATTACAGTTCATATTTACTTACGCTGGCCGGAGGCCACCTGGGTTTTCATGTCCAAAGCCAAGAGGATGCCTGCCTCATCTTGGCCGCCTCTACAGCACAAAGAGCCAAGTCTTCCAGGAGGAAATCTTTCCTAGTTAGAAACATCCAGCCTGGCCACCCCAGAAAAACAACCCCACTTACCCCTAGCAAAGGGAAGTTTTAGCAGAGGAACTTCCTGATTTAAGAGCACAAGTCAGGCTAAGAGGAATTCTACTACCCACTGCATGCTTCGGTGCACGTCCACATCTGCTGCAAGAGGGTGATGGCAACAGCAGTAGCAACATTAAAGTCTGGGAATCTGCAATGAGAGCCAGCAATTTGATTGCTCAGATACTCATAGGAAAAGAGCATTAGGCTATTAGTGACATCCTTTCCTGCTCCCCACACATGCCATCTTCTCAGGATGGAGCACTGTTCCTGCTGCAGGAACATCCATAACTACGACTTTTAGAAGAGTTTTGGTAGCAGCTATGAGTTGGGACCCTTCTCTGAGGAAAAAAACCAGCACAGAAAAAAGCTAGAAATAAGAAATATGCCCTGACAGTTAAGTCTTAAATAAATCTTTCCTACCTCCTCTTACCTCTATGCATCTACCAGCACACTAAAAGGAAGAATGTAGCAAAGAGCAACTCCATTTCCATGCAGTCAGAACTGCAGAGCCGAATTCGACCTACTGCACAGCTTTGTTGGGTTCACTTCATTCACGGTGGTGAGAATGGAAATAGGGGAACTCCAGGGAAGTTCTGAGAGAGCATCTGGTAGCATGTTTTCTTCCTGTTTTCCCTCCTTTTCATGCCACCAAACATTTGGAAACCTAAAGTTTGGAAGCGCTGCTCATAGCAACTTTGCAACAGCAAAGTCTGATGGAGCTACTGGGTGTCAAAACGAGACACTCTGACATTGTTCAAGACTCACTTGTCTTGTGCTTCTCCTCAGCTGTGAACAGGTCAATGCACACCCAAGATACATCTTAGCACAAAGCAGTTTAAGCCCATGAAGACCATGCTCACTCCATCTTCCCCCACTCAGAGAGCTTCTGAAAAACAGCTTTGAGTTTAGCCTGATTTCCATATGTTAAAAATAGCTGCCCAAAGGCAGTTACTACATTTGGCACGTGCAGCTCCACTGACTGCAGTCTCAGAGAAACTAATGAGTACTAACAAGGTTTTCAACACTACAACTGCTTATGCTGACCGAGTACTTCTGACTCTGTTCCTAGTTTCAGAGATCAACTTGTCTAAGTTCTGTTTGTCCAGTAAGACTGATAAAGATGGAAGTATTTAAACACATGAGGAACGTATCTGTTAAAAGGCTCTTTCTTAAGACAGGCAAAGCTAAACAGAAGCTGATTTTACATTGTGTCCCCAGGTTTTAGTCTTGGACACTTAAGACAGCAGGTTTCACCAACATCTCACAGCTTCAGACTGCAGACAAACACTACTCACGTTTGTATTCTTAAATCATGTCTCTTCAGTGATGAGACACATGCTCTTGAAATCTTCAGCAGTGCACTGCAAGTCTCTTTCAGCCCCTACCCTAGCAAGTAATCAGTTGGTAGTTCAGAAGTTGACCTCTGGTCCTCCTCAGAGCAGCATCTTCTCATCGGCAATCTTGAACCACCACTGAACCTACGCCGTCATTGCTGTGATATGAAATACAGGCAAGTTGTTCCCTTAATTAGTGTTATAATTTCATTCGAAAAGTCACATTTAGTTGTCCAGGGCACTGTAGAAGATTTCTCCGTTTATCGGAAGAACTGTGGGAGTCTGTTGTTTTCAATGACAGTGCAGCCTGTGTGGTCTCTGTGCCCAGAGGAGGGCAAAAAAGCTGGTGCAGGGTCTGCAGGACAAGTGCACTGAGAAGTGGCTGAGGGGCCTGGTCAGGTTGAGCTTGGAGAAAAGGAGGCTCAGGGGAGACCTTCTGGCTCTCAACAACTCCCTGACAGGAGGTTGGAGGGAGGGGCGGGTCAGCCTCTTCTCCCCAGGAACAAGCGCCAGGACAAGAGGAAATGGCCTCAAGTTGTGCCAGGGGAGGTTGAGGTTGGCCCTGAGAAACAATTTCTTCCCCATTGGGGTTGTCCAGGCCTGGTCCAGGCTGCCCAGGGCAGTGGTGGAGGGGTTTCCCTGGAGGGGTTTCCCAGCCGTGTGGAGGTGGTGCTGAGGGACAGGGGTTAGTGGTGACCTGGCAGTGATGGGGGAACAGTTGGACTCGATGATCTTAAAGGTCTTTTCCAACCAAAACGATTCTGTGATTCTGTCTCTGGAGTTGCTCAAGTTTCCAAGATTTAATCCACTAGATCAGACACACGTGTGGCAGTAGCAGAGGGAGCCCTTTAACACCTCAAGGTATTCTTTAAATCAACTTCAGCCAGAGTAGACATTACCAATACCACAGCAGTTGCCTGGAGCTGGTCTTTTACTCATCTTCAGCACACAAATTGTTCCAGTATCAGATTTTGTTGTTAAAAACCAGTATTTTTAACAAAAAATACAACCAAAGTGTTGGCAATCTGCACTAACTGACTGGCTGAATAGCGCAAACGTGCCATCCCATCTGCTGCACTTTTGACTGGAGACATAAAAATAGAGGAAACAAAGCTTCAAAGGGGCAGGTTTCACTAGTTCTTAGAGCCCTTTTTGCCTGCAGGCAGAATTTGGGAGGGTTTCAGGCACTCATAGGCTTAGAGGCACAACAGCTATTAGCAGCCCAATTGCTCTAAGTGTCACCATATCATGAAAAGCTGTTGTAGAACACAAGATAGTCCTTTCTGCGTTTAGGAACTGAAATAAAAGTTTTAACATTTGGGATTTTAAGCCCTTTCTTTAGTGACTGCCAGCACATCCCCTCTTCCCAATGCTACTTAAGACTGAAAAGTCCATTTTTCAAAGTTTAAAGAAAAGGATAACTAAGGGAACACTAAAGAGAAACCTATTCCCATTAGTGCTGCAAACGTGCCGAGAGCTTGATTATGGAGACACGTCCAGAACATGACCTCAGATGAATTTGGCCCATCCTGAGTGTTATGTGAAAGGTGAAATGTGTTACTCTTATAACCTATTACTACCAGCTACATCCTATTTAGAAAGCCTTTAAGTGACCTCTTTTCAGGAAATCTGACAATGCCGCCAAGGGACAAAAACCTCCCAATTTAAGTTTCCAGTTGGGGTGGTTAACTTTTGTGAGTTGGCCTTTTGAAAACAAAGGGCTGGAAGAACATTCGTTGTTTCCATACAGCATTAACAACTTAAAGCAGCACTATGTTTGCCTGAGGATCTTGCCCCTGCCCCAAAATGAGAAGGTGACCGAGCTGCAGAGGTGCTGAGAACTTCCTTGTGTAAAGCTAAGCTGTCTGGGTACTTAAACTTTTCCTCCTGCTTAATTAACTTGTAAATCCATGTAATAAAGCATCTGAGCATGCAGGCACTATTTTAATCCAACTCTCAAAAAAATATCTCTACTGTTCACATGTTCTGCCATTCCTAATTAATTTTTAAATCAACATCATTTGAGCCAAGCACATGCTTTTCATTAAGGCCTATTCGTGAGCTTTCTAAGTTGTAGCTATTCAGTCCTGAGAAGTAAAAAATTACATCATTTCTTCCCCAAAAAGCAGTTTTGATAGCAGAGGGAGATCAACCATAGCTTTTCAAGAGTGAAAGACTGAGCTAGAACCTGCTCTCAATCCATTTTCACACACTATAGCTGATCGCTGCAATTACGCCATGGTACCATCAGAATAACTGGATGCAGGTACCACCATCACCAGGACTCGGTTGCTTTTCAGAGGGGTTTAAACAAAGCCACGTTCTTCATGTTTTCACGAGACACATGAAAACATTAGGAAACCACATGTGCAACTTGTGAATTGACAAATATCGTATCATGAGAAAGTCTTCAAAAACGTAGTATTTGTGTGACCAGATGCAAACTTTTACGCTATAGACACCTTCCTACACTCTTTACAGCCAACGGACAGAAGCAGGCAGACAGCAATTCATCTCCTCCCAAAGCACACGTTCTGTGTAATGAATCACAACTCCAGGTACACCCATCTCTCTTCCACAGGTAAATGGAACATGTTCTCCTGAAAATTACCTGCAGGAAGAGTTCAGGGGTGAATTACTCAACCCTGGACTCCTGGAGGAGGCAGTGAACCAGAATGCTTGGTAGGAGAAGGGTCTAGAGAACAACTCCTATGAGGAGCAGCTGAGGGACCTAGAGGGGTTGAGCCTGGAGAAAAGGAGGCTCAGGGGAGACCTCATTTCTCTCTACAGCTCCCTGAGAGGAGGTTGGAACAAGGGGCAGGTCAGTCTCTTCTCCCCATGAAGAAGTGACAGAATGAGAGGAAATGGCCTCAAGCTGCACCAGGGAAGGTTGAAGTTGGTCCTGCAGAGCAATTTCTTGCCCGCTGGGTTTGTCCGGGCCTGGCCCAGCATGCCCAGGGTAGTGGTGGAGTCTTCATCCCTGGAGGGGTTTCACAGCCATGTTGAGGTGCTGCTGAGGGATAGGGGTTAGTGGTGACCTGGCGGTGCTGGGGGAGCAGGTGGACTTGATGATCTTAAAGGTCTTTTCCAACCAAAACAATTATGTGATTTTCTAGGAGAAAAAGGACACCTGACAAAAAGAGACTAGAGATTGTTTTAAAAGAAATAAACACTATCTCCAGCCTTTTGAGCTAGATATCAAAAGGTAAACAGCAGCAGAGAGGGTGTACTTGTGAAAAAGCCAAGTTAACATGAGAGGGAATAGAAAGGATTCAGGATTGCATGGAGGACTTTGCCTCGGTTCCCAAAGAACTTTCCTGGCTAGGAACAAAACTGGCAAAAAATAGCACTTAGGTATGGTCCCAAATTATACCTTCTAACATTTGCTGGAAATAGACAATGCAATATACACTCCTTGACAGGGTGGTAGAATCCACTGAAATATAAGCAGCAGGCCTGGTGCTGACGCCTGGAAAAACTTGTTCCTTTTCAGACAATCACAGAACAGTAGGGAGACCTCTGGAGTTCATCTGGTTCAACCCCCCTGCTAGAGCAGGGTCACCAGAGCAGGGTGCCCAGCATGGCCTCCAGGCAGGTTTAGGATCTCTCCAGAGCAGGAGACTCCACAACCTCTCTGGGCAGCCTGGGTCAGGGCTCCCTCACCCTCACAGGACAAAGCAAAACACTCTTTAGGGGTTAGGACAAAGTAAAAAGAAAGAATGTCTTAGCTCAGAGGCAGGGCTAACCAGGAGCTACATCCAACAGCACACCTAGAAACTGCTAGAGACTGTGCCTGGGCTCTCACCTTCCCAGGACTGAGCAAAGCTCCTGTCTCCAGTTTCAGGAGAGCACTGGTGAGCACCCAGCAAGTGGAGCTTGATTTAAGTTGACACCTTCATTTCTTGCCAGCTTTATGATAGACTGTCAGATGCTTTCCGAAGCAGCAGCACAGTTCATATTAGATAGGGTTAGACAGCGCTTCAGTTGGTCCAGTTCATGACCAGCTGGTTTAATAGAGTCGAGAAACAGCACACATATTTTAAGAGAGCTTATAAAACAAAGACTTCTAAACAAGCAACCTAGAGTTAACCTTTCCCACCGCTTTCTTCACTAGAGAACATCCACCTAAGGCTTCATGCGGGCAACAGTGACACCTACTGTTAACGCTGTTGGATGGATTCGGCATTTACAACGGCTTAAAAAGTAAATACTCATTTTTCCAAAGACTTTTGGCAGCATCTTAAACATTTCCTTTTCAAGGGTTTCCTTTGTAGCACATCTATTGGTATCGCTTCAGAACTGAAGTTATCCACCAATCTCATAAAATGACTTTTAAATACACAAATTCCTCAAAACCAACCTACTGACTGTTTAAAACCACTATTTCCCCACAGCTACAATTCTTGAACTGTTATAATTAAAGTAGGCCTGAAAAAGACCTTCTAGTTTACCTTCATACTGGCATTTAGACTTTTCTCCACCAGAGACTCTCACACAGCCACCCCCAAGCACACTTTCCACACCCCTGTCACACCACATGTGTGTTGGGATATCTGGGTCCTGGCTATACGGTGCCTCTTTTTTATGTTGTACGGGAGAATTATGCAAAAGGTAAAATTCAATTTGGTGGTTCAACATTAAAAAAAACCACCCTCCACACACTTAGGTGTGTTGCTGGTTTTGTTCTAACTACAGCATCATTCTACCATGTTGAGTTTGGGCAAGTTGAGGTTTTTTCCCCTATCATTCTAATTTATTTAAATAACTTTTCATTTCATTGAGGAGAACCGAGTAGGGGCTTTCCACAGAAGCTCTCCAACAACAAAGCTCCAAAATTTCAACACTAGCAAGGCAAGTCCATGGGCCAGTGCCAGTGCTCCAGCATTCACATCGCAGAAGCCTATGTGCCTTGGTGGTCTCTACATACAGCAAGGCCCACGTCCTTGCTACCAGCAGTAAATAGGCACTACCCAGAACTCTTTGCATGTTCCAGTCCAGAAAGTGGGTTTGTTTTCTTTTTTTTTTTTTTTTCCCACATTTGGAAAGGCTCCTTCCACACACACTAAAGAAGTGACAGAGAATATTCCCAAAAAACCTTACCTAAGCAAAGAGAAGACATCGTACGAGTTACGAACACAGTTCTGATCCACCTGGAGAAGAGTATTCTTCAGGGTACCTGAGTGATCCTTAAGGCAAAGAAAGAACGTTCATATAAGAAACAAAAAATTTTTTCCATCTTTACTGTTCTTTATCCATGCTGTAGCAATGTCTAAAAGATCAAAGAAATCTTAGTTTTGAATGATGTTAACATGATTCTGGAAATCACAAGAAAAACTTCAGTCATTCTCAAGAGACCAATTGTGCACAAGAGCCATCAAAACAGTAAGAGACAAACAGCAAAGGTCTGACACTGAGCCTTTCCACACTAGACACGCTCACACAAATTCCTAGAAATGCCACAAACTCGGAACTGTTTCTTCATATGATAAAGTGAATTCTAAGCAGGTCAAACCACCTGGCAGCATTGTCAGAAAGTTTCTAGATTGTAGGGTAAAAAGGCATTTATTTTCGTGTGTGAAGTAGCTCCAGCTGGTGAATGTGATCAGCTGATTTTCCAGCAGCAATACAGACGTCCTCCAAGTACCACAATTCCCGTCTTGTGCACATGTTCCTGCCTCAACAGGCTGTTTCCACATAGATGGTGTTGGAATGAAGAGTTACGTGTCAACATCTACTGACACAACTGTATTAGTGACACACAAGCCATGCAGCGGACGTTTCTTTCCGCCAAAAAACAAGGGTCCAGCTAAAGAATCGTGAGATCTGGACACATGTTATGCATCATATTGCAACAGAGGCACTGTATCAGCAGCTGTCTCAACTCCTCATTTCCATTCGCAAGCTGTTGGATCCTACATGCTGCAAAAATACCAAATAAAGACACCTTCATACCTGAATGAACTAGAATGCTTGAAAACTGGGAATGCACAACTACCAGCATCACCATTTTACATGAAGATGATTTCGTTTCAAGAAACACTACCTTCAGAAAACCAAGAGCAAACATTTTTTCAGAGAAGTGGAATGGTCTAGAAAAATTCACTTTAGGAGGGCAAGAGTTTGGAGCACCAACATATTTTAGCCTTTTCTTTTTCCCCTGTACTACCATGAAAGGAAATTCACAAGGAGTCAGACACCAAGTGGTCTGTACAAACTATTCTACCCTGTGGAAACTTGCAGAACACACAAAGGAACAGTTTCAAACTTAATTGCTAAAAAAATTATTTTAAAATGCATATGCAGGGAAAGACTCTACTTGCACTGATAGAGACCACGTACGGATAAAGAGAGACATAGCTTTCCAAAGATAAGGGTCTTTCCCGCTTGCTGGTTGAAAAAACTAGCTACAATTCAGTATCCCTAAAGATTGTAATTACAGAATGGTTTGGGTTGGAACTGATCTTAAGGATCATCTAGTTCCAACAACCTTGCTATGGGCAGGGACCTTCCACTAGAGCAGGTTGCTCAGAGCAACAAGGTCCAAATGGGCCTTGAACACTTCCAGGGATGGGGCATCCACAACTTCTCTGGGCAACCTGGGCCAGGGTCTCAACACCCTCACAGGAAAGAATTAGTTCCTTATATCTAAGCTAAACCTCCCTCTTCCAGTTGAACCCATCACCCCTTGTCCTGTCCCAACAGCCCCTGCTCAAAAGACCCTCCCCAGCTTTCTCAGAGGCCCCTGGAAGCACTCAAAGGCTGCACTAAGATCTCCCCACAGCCTTCTCTACTCCAGGCTCAACACCCCCAACTCTCTCCCCTGGCCTCCCAGCACAGGGGTTCCACCCTCCCAGCATTCCCGGGGCCTCCTCTGGCCCTGCTGCAGCAGCTCCATGTCTGTGCTGTGCTGAGGAGCCCAGAGCTGGACCCAGCGCTGCAGGGGGGTCTCCCCAGAGCACAGCAGAAGGGCAGGATCCCCTCCCTTGAGCTGCTGCCCACACTGCTGGGGATGAGCCCAGCACACAGGTGGCTTCTGGGCTGCAGGCACACATTGCCAGCTCCTGTCCAGCTTTTCACCCCACCCCAGCACCCCCAAGTCCTTCTCCTTGGGGCTGCTCTCCAGCCCTTCATCCCCAGCCTGGGCGGACAACTGAGGCTGCCACAGCCCAGGAGCAGGACCTTGCACTTGGCCTTGTTCAACTTCACTAGGTTCACATGGGCAAACTTTCTTCTGTTCCCCCACAGCTCTGACCACAGCCAAAGGTTTTGAGTTCTGCAGAGCTCTATAGATCAGTCCTGGTTTTACTTCTTTAAGGAGGCAACAGAAAGCTAGTCATTAGCTGCAAGCTGTACTTGCTTCCCTAAATGCACTTTCTGAAAAGATACCACTGCAAGAGCAAGGGCAAGTCTTGTTGGTTAAGTAGCAGTGAGCATAAAATAGTTGAAAGAGAGTTTGAAAGCCAGGGAGGCATTGAGGAAACCAGATAAGGAGAAACCTAGTTTTAAAAACAGCCAGTACAGCACTCAGAACTGGTTTTGCTGAACCTGAGTAAAAAAGTAGGTTTGCACACAAGCATGAAGTCTCAGACAACACCAACAGATTCAGGAAACTGCTAAAGGATTAGGAACACTTTAAGTGCAGGCTGACAGCTTCAAAAATAAAAATCTCTGAAGCTCAGATCTACCTTATTTAAACATTGTCAAGCTCAAGCAAACCCAAATAGAGTTTCAGTGTATGTTTACTGGAGAGGATAGAACTAAGAGAGGAACAGTGGTCCCATGCCAGAAGAGAAAAGGGAAAATAAACTGGGCATGGTTGTGATGAAAGAAGTAGAATCCTGCTGAAATCTTCTAGCAAAATTACTGCATAATTTACTACACACTAAGAATAAAAAAGCTCGAACAAAAGCAGAAGGTACAATTATGTGAAGTCAAGTGAAGTCAAATGTGGTTATGAACAAAGCAACAGCACATGTTTGTATTTACATTGAGAAGAAAAGCTGTAAATGCTAGCAGAGGAGTTACACGAGCGCTCTCAGACACCTCCAGTAAAGCAGTGACACCCTTCAGAGCTCAGAAAGGACACAAAGAAGCTTTTGAAACCTTATTTCTCAAGTTTTTCTTGCCATGAGCTAAGTATCCATTGCAGCAAGAAACTGCAACTTGGATAAGAAAACCCACAGAAAACATTCATTTTTTCAGTGCATTTTTTCATTGCACTAATAAAATGCACTTTACTCTAAGAGGCCATAAATCTACCCTGGCAATTAATTCATAGTTCAAAGAACAATTAAAGTAAAAAGGGGTTTTTTGAGCAATGGAGAAAAAAAAAAAAAGAGGACCATACCTTAACTTTGTTCATAGTGAGCTGTGCAAAACCAGAGGATGCTTCCAACAGTGACATGTCTTTGTGCACAAGGTTTTCATTAGACTTGCAAAATGATATTTTTAAGCAACTATTTTACTAACAAAGTTTCGCATGGGCCAGTGCAAAGATTCTGAAACTGCTCTTCCATCCATGTATTATCCCAAAAATTAAGCATTATGACTAAGAGGTCTTAGAAGTATTACAGAGACCTATGAAAAAACTCCACAGGAGATGAGCAACCTTGCACCAAAAATCCCTTCCTACAGGTTTCAGGTGGTGCTTCGTGAGTAATATTTCGTATAACCGCCAAAGTGGGGCTGTATAATAGAATATCCAGCATTAACACGAACATTATAAAGCAAGACCAAATAAGAGCAGACATACCCCTTAAGTGCACACAGCTTCTAAAGGTTACAGGAAAAATTTGCTTGTGACAACTAGTTTGGCTTGAATGGCAAAGGAGTCACTTCAATGCAGGAGGTATGTGGTATATAAGAGATTTAGGTCAAGGAACTGACAAAGAAAGCAACCAGAAGCTACAGAGCAGGGTGAAAACATGAATTTCTAGCTCCTGCAGCTAGAAAGAACTAAGTTACAGGGAAGGGCAAATAAGGAGATTATTTCTGCTCTACATAGGCTACGGCTGTACTTGCAACTTTGCTACAGAGCGCATACAAGAACCAAACCCAAGAGGTACTTTTAAACCTTATCAGCTAGGGAGCAAGTCCTGACCACGATCAACCAGGAAAGTGGATGATGTTGCCATCACCGAATTCAGTCCCACGTTACTAGTGGAATCATGAAAAACTAGAATCGCGTCTTGCTTTAGAAAAATGGAGAGAACAGCATCAGAGTCTGAGTTGCAGCCCAATCCATCTATAATTTGAAGGATAACTATCAAAATACCAGAGTTTGGAGGGTTGCCTACAGCCAGAGTTCTGCACACCCGGCCAACTTTGAGCCTTGCTCTCCTTTCCTCACATATGAATTAGGAATAAATTCTTCACTGTGAGGGTGGTGAGACACTGGCAGAGGTTGTCCAGAGAGGTTGTGGATGCGCCATCTCTGGAAGTGTTCAAGGTCAGGTTGGACATAGTTTGGAACAACCTGCTCTAGTGGAAGGTGTCCCTGCCCATGTCAGGGGGTGTGGACTAAGATGATCTTTAAGGTCCCTTTCAACCCAAACCATTCTGTGATTCTATGAATTCCAGTTTCAGGCTCCTGACTGCAAAAAGGACATTGAGGGGCTGGAGCACATCCAGAAAAGGGTGTCAAAGCTGGTGAAGGGCCTACAGAGCAAGTCTTATGAGGAGCAGCAGAAGGACCTGTGGGTGTTTAGCCTGGAGCAAAGGAGGCTCAGGGGAGACCTTCTGGCTCTCAACAGCTCCCTGACAGGAGGCTGGAACGAGGCAGGTCGATCTATTCTCCCATGGGACAAGTGACAGGATGAGAAGAAACAGCCTCAGGTGGCACCAGGCGAGATCTAGGTTAGATATCAGGAAAAAATTCTTTACAGAGAGGATTGTGAAGCATGGGAACAGGCTGCCCAGGGAGATGGTGGAGTCCCCATCCCTGGAAGTGTTTCAAAGCCGTGTAGATGTGACACTGAGCGACATGGTTTAGGGACCCTGGTAGTGCAGGGTGAATGGTTGAACTCAATGGTTTTAGAAGTCTCTTCCAACCAGATGATGATTCTGTGAACAGTTACCCATGTTGCTGACTATAAAGCCATGGCCTCCATTCAAATCCCCACAAGACTGGGCTTGATGGTTGCAGCTAACGCAGAAACTGTAGCTGTACATCAAAGAGTCATTCTCTCTCCAGTCAGGGACTCCATATACAACCTGTCTACACCACAGCATCTGGGATATCTACACCACCAGTAATTTGGGATCTAAAAAGTACCCCGTCAACTGTGCTATTTACAATAGGTAAGTTGAAACTTTTTCCTCACTGATGCAGTAATGAGCATGGCCATATAATTAATTTGGCTGCTGTCACAGTATTGGCTGGACAACCACAAACACTACAGTGGAAAAAAACTCATGAGGTAAAACTGTGCAAATAGATTTAGAAGCTACAAACTCCAGTTTTAAGAGTAAGAACCAAAATTTAATGTGCTTTTGTATTTGCCATTGTTCTACAGTTGAATTAAGAGTCTGCCTCAAAGAATGAAGTCAAGGCCTATTTTCAGTAATCGGGTTTTTTGTTGCTGTTTTTTTTTTTTTTTGACTTAAAATGCCATGCTTTATGTCTGCCCAGAACAACTCAGATGTCCATGTGACAGAAGCAAGATAACAGCTCTTATCTGTCATGTCAAACAAGTATTTCTTGTCAAAACTGAGCGTGTCTTAATGTTCTGAGCATCCAAGTGTGAATATGTAAGTTTAGAAGTGGAATTTCAGCTTGTCACCAGTACTAACAAGCCAGAACAACCCTTACCTTCTGTTCAAATGAAGCTCCGTAATAGCCATCATTGAGACCAAAAATAATTTCATTGGGGTTTCTTGCATGTATCTGTCAGAAGAGAAGAAAACAAAACATCCTACAGTCAGCTTACCACGATTTTACTCTGCAAACGAGCATAAATTGCTGTTTAACAGTTAAATGCAGTTTTTCAGCACCTGTAATTCTAGAAACACGTTTAACCCAAGAGAAAAACTGGATTTACCCATCAAAAATGCATTTGCTTCACGGCTTTAATAACAGTCACTATGTTCAGCCATTCTACCTTAAAATCAGAAACACTGGTCAGAGCATCTTTCCTACTGTCACATTTCAGGCTGATGAAAATAACTGAGAGACCAGGAAACGAATCAAAGAGGTAAGTCACAGGAGTAATTAACTTTCACGTGATACTACATAAAACGATGATTGAAATGAGGCTTTTACGGTCAGAGTAGACACAAAGTAAGTATTCAGTAAGAGCCAATATCCTGCAATTAACATGAAGAACATTACTTCAATGAAAACCACGCTCCAGAGCATATTATTTCGGGATACATTTCTTCTGTCCAGTGAAAACAAATGGAAAGAAAGCTACAATAGGAATCACAGAATCATCTACTTGGAAGAGACCTTTAAGACCATTGAATCCAGCTGTTCACCCTGCACTGCCAGGGTCCCTAAACCATGTCCCTCAGCACCACACCCACATGGCTTTTAAACCTTCCATGGATGGGGACTCCACCACTGCCCTGGGCAGCCTAGGCCAATGCCTGACAACTCTCTCTGTAAAGACATTCTTCCTGATATCCAACCTCAACCTGCCCTGGTGCAACTTGAGGCTGTTTCCTCTAGTCCTGTCACTGTTACATGGGAGAAGAAACTGATCCCCTCCTCGCTCCTATCTCCTGTCAGGGAGTTGTCGAGAGCCAGAAGGTCTCCCCTGAGCCTCCTTTGCTCCAGGTTCAACCCCCCAAGTCCCTCAGCCGCTCCTCAGTGCACTTGTGCTCCAGAACCTGCACCAGCTTTGACACTCTGCACTTGCCCTTCTCTGAACACTCTCCAGTCCCTCAATGTCCTTCTTGGAGGGAGGGGTTCAAAACTGGAGACAGGATTTGAGGTGTGGCCTCCCCAGTGCCCAGTACAGGGAGACAATCCCTGCCCTGGTGCTGCTGGCCACACCTGTGCTGGTACAAGCCAGGATGCCATTGGCCTTCCTGGCCACCTGAGCACACTGCTGGCTCATATTCAATTGGCTGTTAACAAGCACCCCCAGGCCCTTTTCTGCTGTGTAGCTTTCCAGCCACTCTTTCCCAAGCCCATGACGCTGCAGGGGGTTCTTGTGACCCAAGTGCAGGACCTGGCACTTGGTCTTGTTGTACTTGATAGCACTGGCCTTGGCCCATCGATCCAGCCTGTTCAGATCCCTCTGTAGAGCCTCCTGACCTTCAAGCAGATCGACACACCAACCCAACTTTGCATCATCCAAAAACTCACTGAGGGTGCCCTCAATCCCCTTATCCAGATCATTGATAAAGATGTTGAAGAGGACAGGCCCTAAAACTGAACCCGGGGGACACTGGGTCTGGCAGTGATGGAGTTAATTGTTTTCATAGCAGTCTGTATGACTGTTGGTAACACATTGGCATTTGAGCTGTTGCTGAAGGGATCCTCACTCTGCCCCCCAAAGCAAGTAGTCTGGGGGTGTGCAAAAGCTTAAGAGGGGATCAATGCACCATGTGAAGCTAGAGCAGTCATTTCCCCAGATAGCTTTAAGGTCATTCCTACAGCTTTGAAACATCCCCATTTTAAAATAACAATAATAATAATTTTGTTTTGAAGTGAGAAATAACCTATGAGCTCTTCTAAAAAGAATCATAGAATCACAGAATTATCTGGTTGGAAGAGACCTTTAAGACTGAGTCCAACCATTCACCCTGCACTGCCAGGGTCCCTAAACCACGTCCCTCAGCACCACATCCACACGTCTGTTAAACCCCTCCAAGGATGGGGACTCCACCACTGCCCTGGGCAGATTGTTCCAATGCTTCACAACACTCTCTGTAAACAAGTTTTTCCTGATATCTAACCTAGATCTCCCCCAGCACAACTTAAGGCCATTTCCCCTCATCCTGTCACTTGTCACATGCGAGAATAGATCAACCTCCACCTCTCTACAACCTCTTGTCAGATAGCTGTAAAGAGCAAGGTCTCCCCTGAGCCTCCTTTGCTCCAGGCTAAACATCCCCAGTTCCCTCAGCTGCTCCTCATAAGACTTGCTCTCCAGACCCTTCACCAGCTCCGTTGCCCTTCTCTGAACACACTCAAGCACTTCAACATCCTTCAAGATCCGGTCAAAAAGTGCCCATTGCATTTTAAAGGACTGAGTGCTGGCAGGATCATTGAAGAGGCTCAGTGAACAATGGTAGCTTAAAATATTCAGCTAGTCAAGACTTAAAGCCCTGAGGTAAGCTAACACCAACCTCTGCAATCAAACTTTAAAATACACCTTTCAAATGCACTCGTTTTCTTTCTTAAGATTCTATATATTCCTTCATCCAGATGTTTCTGTAAATAAAGTTGAAAAAAACTGTTTCCACATTACCTGCTGGCCCAAGTACTTTAACCCATCTAGATTGACCTTCCATTCAATCAAAAGTTGAAAGTGCTCCTTCTTGCCGCCCCAGATCCTCACCACGAAACACGAGACAGAGGTATCGAGACGATCAGGCATTATTCCAAAGTCCAGACTCCTCCATGTCGGATTCTGTAGGTATTCAAAGAGGGATAAAACCAACTCAAACGAGTTGAAAATAGGCCTAAAATTGACAATTCAGAAATTAGAAAGCTCCAAAGATTAAAAAAAAAACCTTATGAATAACGAGCACCAGCATTGCCAGGTTTACGAAGAGCTGAAGCCAACAGGCTCTGCTGCTTCCATAGTGTTTTCTAGAGAGAACTCCTGGGTAAAAGCTACATGCTGTAAAGTACTTCCTTCTGTTATGAGACACTGAAGAATTTACCTCAGGATTTACTAATTCAGTTTAGCAAAACCAAGGATTTTAGAAGTAGAAGAAACAATTATTTCCAATTTATAATTCAGCTTCTGAAAAACAGGGTCCATCTTCCATTGCAAAAGTTACATTTAAACTGCCGATCTATTCCCCAATAATTCAGTTTGCGTAATTCGTTGACAGATTTGTCCACATTCTTCTACTCCTTCACTGATGGCAACCCTCAAACGTTGTCACTAAGAGCTCCTCTTCCCTCCAAGAAAGCAGACTTGCAAGTCAAGCTTTACAGAAGCAGCACTTATTAAACTAACTTGCAAATACCTAATCCACTAGAGCTCAGATGTGCAAACACGAGGCGTTCCAAGAACTCGCACTCACCTCCAATAATGTTTAAATTAAAGACTTGTGGAAACTAGTAATTGGCCCAATCTGCAAACAAACTGAGTTACAGAATCACAGAATCATTTTGGTGGAAGAGACCTTTAAGATCCTTGAGTCCAACCGTTCCCCCTGCACTACCAGGTCACCACTAATCCCTGTCCCTCAGCACCACCTCAACATGGTTGGGAAACCCCTCCAGGCATGGGGACTCCAACACTGCCCTGGGAAGCCTCTTCCAATGCCTGACAACCCTCTCTGTAAAGAAATTTTTTATCTCCAACCTAAACCTCCCCTGACACAACTTGAGGTCGTTTCCTCTCATACTGTCACTTATTCATGGGGAGAAGAGACCAACCCCCACCTCGCTCCAAACTCCTTTCAAGCAGTTGTCAAGAGCCACAAGGTCTCCCCGGAGCCTCCTTTGCTCCACGCTCAACCCCCCACCCAGGTCCCTCAGCCGCTCCTCAGCGCACTTGTGCTCCAGACCCTGCACCACCTTCGTTGCCCTTCTCTGGACATGCTCCAGCCCCTCAATGTCCTTCTGGGAGGGAGGGAGGAAGGGGCCCAAAACTGAACCCAGGATTCAAGGTGTGGCCTCCCCAGTGCCCCCAGACCAGGGGGACAATCCCTGCCCTGCTCCTGCTGGCCACACCAGTGCTGGTACAAGCCACGATGCCATTGGCCTTCTTGACCACCTGGGCACACTGCTGGCTCCTCTTCAGCTGCTGTAGACCAACATCCCCAGGTTCTTTTACCTGGCAGTTTCCAGTTGCTCTTCCCCCAGCCTAGAGCATTGCAGGGAGTTGGTGTGACCCAAAGGCAACACCCAGCACTTGGCCTTGTTGAAACTTCAGCCCATTGGCCTCGGCCCATCAATCTAGCCTGTCTAGATCCCTCTATAGAGCCTTCCAGCCTCCAAGTCAATCCAACACTGCTAGTGCCGAGATCCAGATCCAACTTTAGGACTTCCACAGGCCATAAATCACAGGGTGTCCAAATGCAGAAATGGGAAAGCGCTTTATATCTATATCTATCAGCCTCCTCTGCTGCACACAGAAATGGGGGCTCCTCCAAAACAAAGGTAGGAACCCACTATCCCATGAAAAACCAAGGCCTTACTTCTGGTGCTTAAGTTGCTCAGAACAGGCCAAGCATCTCTAAACTGGTATTTAGAGTAAGATGCCTCTGAAAAGAAGGAAGGGGCAAAGCCACCCAGTGAGTGTTACAGCAGGAATGTGTTAATCAGGTTTCCTACGGAGAAGGGATATTTGGTAGCTATTCAGGCACAAGAATGCCAGGTCATTAAAATACTCATAGATTACGTATAGAATTTGCTCAAGACATCTTTTTTTTAGATTTCTGTCATTCCATCTCAAATTTCCTTTGGTTAGATCCCCTGATAATAACAAAATTATTCCTTTTCCCAATTAAGAATAGGCAGAACTCAAAATCCTAAAGTCTCAAGGAATTCGCGTCTCAGACAAGTTAAGAGCCTGAGGATGTGGACAGCTCTTCCTCCATCCTGGAGGTTTCCAAACCTTTGACAGCCCAGTGTGCTACAAATAGTGCCACTCTACCTCGTTAATGCAGACATTATAAAGCCTGTTTAGCAGGTTTTCAAACACCCTGATGTTCAAAGAAATCAGGCGAATATTCTGCAACACTGTTGGACTCCACCTTTATTTGGGGTGCTGCAAAGGGGGCCTCTACTTCCACGCCAATGTTGCTGAACTGCACAGCACGAGCTTCTAATGACTCTGTACACCCAAATTCATGTAAAAGCACTCCCTGAAATGAGCAATTCATTTAACAGCTGTTAAAACAAATGTGGTTTCTACTATTCCAACCCTGGTGAAAAGAACCTGAGAAGAACGTGATGCTCCTGGCAGACCTGAAGAGTGGAAATACACATTTAACAGTCACAGTATTTAGCAGAGAAATCAATATAGTGCAGTAAACACTCAATTTTTAAAAGAAAGTTTTCCATATTAAAATAACTTACCAGAGAATTCTTGATCACCTCACTCTTATAAAATTCTAAAGAGAAATGAGAAAAAAAATCATCTTTAGATTAAACACTGACACAAATCCTAGTGTTAGAAGTAGAAAAAGCTAAAGTAACACTTATGAAAGACATATTCTAGTGGGTCTAGTTTATCAGTAACAGATTCATGAGAAAGGCTGTAAAACACCATCATGCTTCTGACTACGAGGACTCATCCTCACTTAATTATGAGCAGTAATCATTTAAATTTAGCATTTCATCTTTATACCCAAGCTAAGCCACAAGATTTACTGAGGCTTTGGTTGCTGGGGAGAAGAATGTGCTGCAGTACTCTACAATATTTGCATGACATTTGTGAAGCGACTAATTTGTCCAACGACGTCTTCCCAGGGGAGTGCAGCACAGATGAACTGATTGGTCTGCTTTCCTGAAGTCAAAATAAGAGCTTAAAGTCTTTAGGTAGACAGCTCTGGAGGCTGGAATAGAGATTTTGTATGATATCCCTCAGATCAAGGTTTGGTGGAGTGTAAAACAGGTCCGTCCACCAACCACTGTGACCTGATCGCCACAAGAAAGTCCAGGGAACAAGCTCAAGGTACATATTCTTAACTCCCTAAAACAATGACCTTGGAAAAAAAAAGTTCAACTACCCTGGCTGGAAAGAAAAATTAGGAGAAAACCAAAATTTGCCTGCAAAGCTCCAACTGTGGATTATATCAAAAGGAGCATAAAAATACGTATTTTAACAACATCACCATGAAGAGCTAAATGTTGCAGTGAAAAGCTAAGCAGAGAAACAAGATCTAACACTCAAACCCAGTCAGCAGAAGCAGAGCAGATACCCCGATGCTTCATGTCATTGGCTGACAATTCTATTTTTAGAAAACCTGGATAATAGTAAGTGCTGGTTTACGCTCTGCGAAGTAACTGGTACTCACAGAGTGGAATGCTCTCCCCCACACAAAGGGTCCAAAAGCTTTAATTTTTCTGTGCTCTTGGAAGTTCCCAAGTTTAAGTTATCAGCAGGGGGAGAGAAGAGCAGCAACAAAAATAGGCTGATTTAAGAGACTCTACCAAATCTGTGGCCTGTTTTGTTTCCTTGGTTGCTACCACTGAAAGCTTTATAAAGTTCAGGAAACTAAACAGCTCTTCCACTGTTAGTATCCGCAAGGCAAATAATGGCAACAGGTTATCAGGGCAAAAAAGGTCCAGGAATTCATATCCTACAGATTCAAAGATTAACTAGTAAAAAAGTTGATAGCAAGCCTGGTTTACCTTTGTATATCTTGGTGTTATCACACAAGTGAAGAGTGAAGTAGGTATCCAGGAGGCGATAACCATTCTTATTGATAATGTTACGTGCAGCGATGTTCCGAAGATGACGAAGTCGGCGCTAAAAATAAGAAAAAACCTAAATAGTTAAAGAAGTTTTAGATTGTAATTGAATCCTTGTTCTGGGGTTTTTTTATTAAAGCATTTTAATGATTTCCAAAGCCTCGTTGTCTAAAATTCCCACCAAATGCTCTATTTTCTTTGATCAAAAACTACCGTGAACAATAAGCATTCAGCAAAGCCACAGAAAGTGGCTGGACAAGCAACAACCAGCACCTATGAGCTCAGATTAACCACATAAGACAAGTTGTTCTTACGTCCTATATTTTTATCGTATCTACATCGCCCCAACTATTCGAGCAGTTTCAAACTAATATGTGACACTATTCGCATCAAACAGCAGCAGGATCACCCAGGTCTTCTGCATCATCATCACGGAAACGCTTTCTGGCCAACACTGTTTTCAACAAACACCAGTGGACCAAGAGCTCCAACATAAACCAGAATAATGAGTAACTGGCTGGACAAAGCCTCCTGTACCCACAGTAATCCTGGAAACCGCTGTTACAACCTTAAATCACAGTGAAATACATCAGGAAGACCTATCCAGATTTTCAGGGAAAATTAAAGGCACAGTTAAATTTGTGATGTCTGTCAGCAACCTTCTGCTTGGATAGCTGTATTCTTTGCTCTTGGATTGAATACCCTGGAATCTGTCACTAAAATCTTTAGTTTAAGTGATTTCGTCCAACTCCAACATCACATTTGTTACCGTATCCTGAATGAAAATCAGATTGAATCAATCTCTCCAAGTGCCAAACAGCTTTAATAGCTGTGGCTAAAATCCTCAGCTTCAAAGCACACTACACCCTCCTTCATCTTTGACCAACATTTAACCTTGCCAGCTTATTGTTAAATTTAACTAGTTCACAAAGCAATGTTGCCCGGTCACTCTCAAATCACCACTTCGCTGTGGTTCTTATTTTCACTTTGAAAACCTCTGCATGCTTAAAGCAAACTACTGTGAACTTCGCACTCAGCAAACTGCCACTTCAGATCTATAAAGTTCTCACCAAATCCTTCAGTGTCGTACTCTCCCAGTCTCTCACCCCACCAGTGTCTCACCCATCTGTTGACAAATGGCTCCCTGTCCTTTTTGGATCACCACAAACCACTTACAAGCCTCAAACAACTGATTTAGCACACCCTTTTACCACAAAGTTCATTTTACAGCATGTTACTTTTTCCCAAAAGCTTCTTAATTTGTACATCTAGATCTACCTTAAAAGAAAGACCCTTGTGCAGACCAAAAGCAGATTCAAAATGCTTTCAAAACCAAAAGAAAACTTTTGTGTTTGCAGCTTGTCCTAAAAGGCTTTTAACAAGAGCTGAAAGGCCACCATCTGTTTTGGTATCGCAGTATGACACTTGATATCACTTAATAGCACTTAAGTGATATAATAGTTTTCCTTCCTGGCAATATGTAAGAGGAATATTAAATTTCTGTTCACGTGACAGGCTCAAAACCACCAGTGGATTCATTCCTGCAAACACTATGAGTTAGACTAAAGCCAGAGCCTGGGATGGGATGCCCAGATACCTCTAGTAAATACAACACAAAATTAAAAAAAAGCAAACAAAACCTTCTAAACCCTTGAATTGCAGAACCATGTGGTCTTATTTTGTTAGAAATTGGTATCAAAAATATTAACAGAAAGATTAAGCCTCACTTAAAAAAAGCTATATGGACCTTCCACATTACTTCAAATCTAATCTTAAAGCTGTGTGGTTTCACTGGCCATTTTTATAAGCAACTTCAGAACTTCAGTGAGAAATAGCTTTGAACATACATTGCACTCCTTATAAAAATGAGTCAAGTGGTTTCCGTGCCATCACTCCCCTTTAATTAACTTCAGGAGCAGAGAAATCCATCATTTACCATGCTCATTCCTCCCTTCATTTTTTATTTTTATTTTGTTTTTTAAATCCTTACAACCTAAGAACAGCCCATGTAGCGTCTACTAAAGACAGCACCTTTCTCCAGCTCTTTTTAGGATTGCACTAATTGTGTGACTGGTTTCAGTAGTATGTCCCAATGAAGTAGCCCTCAAGTGAAGCCAAACAAGTTTCTTGTCTTTCATTATACTCAATGAGGTTTGGAAAAAGCTGTAGTGTGTTACAACCTACACCTGCACCTCTGGACAAGAGCAGAGTCCTCATCTCCATGGTTTGTGACTTCTCTGCACCCTTCAAAGCCTAGAATTTGTCCTCAAGTCTCACTTCCCCCAACCACTTGGAAGAGGAACAGTAGGTTTGGGGCTGTGAGACCATGACACAGTTCAGGACTCAACATGCAGCAGGTAATAAATGTCCATTTAAATCCCCAGCTTTGTCATCACTCTCCTCCTCCCTCCTGCCCCATCACCTGCCTATTTAGCCTGGCCAATTGGGAACACAATTCCAATTACACGGACAATTTTCTTGTTCCCATTCATTAGCATGATGTCATGATGACAGAGGACTTGGATCCTGAAAATAAATCTTCCAGTTTGCCCACTGCAGTGTCGCTGCTATTATATTGCATTATACAAATTTCCTCAGAACTCTACAGAGGCAGGGAGTTAATTAACCTCTTCTGACCAAAGATAATTAGCTTTAGCCAGGAGACCATCTATGAAGACATATCCACCAGGCAATTCAACCAGGCTCTAAAATTCCTCTCCAAGGCCTTGAGGCTGCTCTGTGACAATAAGGGAATTTTCAAATCTCCAGTGTCCCTCCTACAGGTTTCATATCAATTTTTTTTGCTTAAGATATTAGAATACACCAAAAAAAACCCCACTGTGGTGTAGTTCAGCGATCACCAGCGCCAGCCAAATCGCCTGCTGCCAACCCACACTGCTTCATCTTCCTCCTCATCTGTACCCCACCATGGAGCACTTGTGCAGCTGCTCAGCAGATCATCCAGCTGAGAACAACCTTGCTCTCCCTCGCTGGATTAGTTCCACCAGCTCTAGGTTTCCTCAAGACAGTTCACAACATGGCTGTGCAACGGAAGAGGGGACACGCCGCAGCAACCAGACTGCCAAAGGCAGACAGGACCGCTGCAACGAAACTTCAGCGTAAAATACGTCTGGAGATACTGGCACTTCTACCAGCTTGAGGGAAAAGTGGTTCAGGTATTGGTGCATTTCAAACAACTCTTTATGGAGAACTGAATACAGCAGCTGTAAATAATCCAGATTTCTTGTCATTTCCTTCTCTTTAGATGAAGCAGGAAGGAGAAGTCACTTCTCCGAGAGACAATTTTTAGCTATGTGCTCTTCCTATAGAATATCAAGAAATCTTCATCACGTGGAGGGATCTCCATCCCCTAAATGAGACGCTCTGCAACCAGAACAGCCGTTCCAAAAAAGCCAGTTTAAAAATCAAAATACAGGTGCTAAAAAAATCGTGCCAAGGGCTCAGCAGCCTCATGAGTCACAACCTAAAACAGGCCAGTTGTGATTGCAAGCTGATAGCACAGGATCTGCTTTCATAAAAAGGTAAGGGAAATATGCAGATGAGTACAGATAATTTTCCACTGCTGTCTCCTCAAAGAGCTGGCAGTCTATGAGCAATACAGTGTTGAAGATCTCAGACACTACACCAGCACCTACTGCTATATAGCAACTCTGTGATGACCTATATTAAAGAAATTGACCAGGAGGACCAGGGCAGGGATCCTCCCCTGGATTGGCGGCACTGGGGAGGCCACACCTTGAATCCTGGGTTCAGTTTTGGGCCCTCACTCCAAGAAGGACATTGAGGGACTGGAGCATGTGCAGAAGAAGGGGCAACGAAGGTGGTGCAGGGTCTGGAGCACAAGTGTGCTGAGGAGCAGCTGAGGACCTGGCAGGGTTGAGCCTGGAGCAAAGGAGGCTCCGGGGAGATCTTCTGGCTCTCGACAACTCCCTGACAGGAGGCTGGAATGAGGTGGGGGAATCAGTCTCTTCTCCCAAGTAACAAGTCACAGGATGAGAGGAAATGGCCTCAAGTTGTGCCAGGGGAGGTTGCAGTCAGAGATGAAGACAAATTTCTTTACAGAGAAGGTGGTAAAGCATTTGCAGACGCTGGTGGATTCCCCATCCCTGGAGGAACTTAAAAGACATGTCGATGTGGTGCTTAGGGACATGATTTAGTGGTGACTTGGGTTAATTTTTGGACTTGATGATCTTAAAGGTCTCTTCCAACCAGAATGATTCTGTGATTCTGTAAATTAGTGCTTCCTTCTACCTTGAAAATAAATGACTATGAACCAGAAAAGATGCACTAATTTTCCCTTGAAGACATCCTGAGTAGCAGCTTATATTTTAAAAGCACTGCTGGAGGTCAGAGATACCACAGGTTGTAAGCCTACAGCACTCCCAAGGATATCAGAAAGGCTAAGCAGGAGAGATTTGGAAGAGCTCAAGAAGAGCAGAAGCCTACCAGGAGTTTTCACTTCTCATACTTAAGAGACACAGAACTGGCTTCCCAGAATCACAGCAGCATCTTGACAGAGTTGCACAGAGTGCAGCGAGACCATGCGCACTCAGCAATGATCAGTTCTCTCAAAGATCAGGGTCTTCTTTCTTACTTAAGGACTCAGCTTTCATCATTCGGAAGAACTATGCCCGTTGTTTAATGTCTCTAGTATTCTCATTCAAGGGCTTTCTCGGGAACCTCTCCAGCTTTACTGCAGGCCATAAGTCAGATTGCTACAGCATAAAGTATTTTGATCAATGACCTGTTAGTACTTTGCTTTTTCACAAGAGGATCCAGAACTCTACAGTCTGCCAAGTCTTCTGAGGTTTAAAAGACTGAACTGCCTGGTCTCTTCATGCTTTAGTTCCCTCAACACTAAGAAAACCACAAGCGTTTCACTACCTCTGCCTAGACACTGTTCCCATCCCACACAACATTTTCATGTGCCTTTGTTCAGTCTCACAGTGAGGGTCTGACAATTTAACCAAAGTAAAGCTGGCAAACAAAGAAGTTAGTCTGAGACTAAAGTTCCTCCAGTCAGCCTCAGAACAGCTACACAGATGTGGTCACCACAAAGCAGGAGAGAGAAGGTAGACTTTAACACCACAATTTCTCCATGGCTTAAACTGATCCAGATACCACTTTTTGCATCCTCCAGGCTTGAGAAACTAAAGTGGCAAAGCTATTCACTGGTGTATTTAGTCTAACAATCTGGTACCACTAATAAAAATCACTGCAGAGATGTGGCGGGGAGGCAAGAAGGGAAGAAAACCCAAGTTCAAACAGAGAGAGGAAGTGCACTGCTGGTTAACAAAAGGTCTGGACTGTTAGTGAACCACATAGAGAACAGCAACTACCTACGACAGCCTCAAGTATTCGTGGAATTTCATAATGATTTGTTCAAGGGTCACATAATAGGGTAGCAAAACCAGCACAGAGAGTTCTAACTCCTCTTCATCTTAACCACTTTATTATTCTCTTACAAGAAACTGATGACCTGAGGAAAAAAAAAAAAAATCTTCCTCTAAGTATAGACAAGATGGGATGAGACCGCTGCCAAACACCATCTTTCTATCTTCATTACTGACCTACCACACTTACCAGTTTAGGCTTCAAGTATGAACTGGGAAGCTCAGGTCATTAATGAGAAACAGCTGAGCCTGTACGATTTTGTTAGTAACTGAGATGGCCTAATGGCTCATCCCTGGGAAAGGGGGAGTCTGTTGTCTTTTTGTCCCACATCTGTCTCCTCCCGCCTGCTCTCCTGTTGCACGGTCTGTCCTCTTTAAGCACTGGCTTTTAGGACAGAACTATACATGAACCCTTGCTCCCAGCAGAAACACGAGCACTGAGACACATTAAATCAATTTGCAAAGGTGTCAAAGAATCATCTCACTTAAGCAAGGCAGGCAGTTTAGTTTCTGCCAGCAACAGGGCTGCGATGAGGATGAGGGGGCTGGAGCATCTCTTGCTGAGGAAAGGCTGAGTGTCCTGGGGCGTTCAGCTGGAGCGAGCAGTCTGAGAGGGGATTCCTCAATGCTCATCAATAGCTAAAGGGGGGGTGGGGGGGGGGAGTTCAGGAGGATGTGACCAGACTCTTTTCAGTGGTGCCCAGCAACAGGACAAGGGGCAATGGGCACAAACTGGAACCTGGGAAGTTTCACCTGGGAGCAGGAGGAGAAAATTCTTTACTGTGAGGGTGAGGGAGCCCTGGCCCAGGCTACCCAGAGAGGTTATGGAGTCTTCTGCTCTGGAGAGATCCCAAAGCTGCCTGGAGACCATCCTGGGCACCCTGCTGTGGGGACCTGCTCTAGCAGGGGTGGATTGAATGGTCCCCAGAGGTCCATTCCAACCCCCACCAGTCTGAGATACTGTGAACAGCCATCCAAGATGCTGTCAAATAGCATCTCTATGAAAGGCTGCAAACTCTTCCAGATGTTAATAAAAGAATGACAGTGGCCTACTGCATCCCTGCCCATGAGTAAGTTTCAGGAATTCTGCTGGATAGTCTAATTTTTAAAGAACTTAGTAAATTTGAACACTTTTTCCAGAATGAAATTTAAATTCAATTGGCCAGGAAGAATTTCTATAAAGAAAAAGACATGTCTTCATCTCTGGCCACCACCTCTGATTTTCAGACCGCTGCCCTCCTCCTGCTTGTTTCCCAGGAGAATATTCCATACATTCTTCTCAGGTCAGGATCAGCCTCTGCCCTCTGTATGAGCTGGTCCATATTCTGGTTGGTTGCTTTCAGCCACAGTAGTTCTGGAAGAATTTAAGCAAAATCCTTCCAACTATTTCAGCATTAAAGCAGGGTGCAAAGATTAGTCAGCAACACAAACATTCCTACAGCAAATCTAGTTGTTTCAAACTTCATAGAACTGAGCTTGCATGGTCAGCTCTTTGGGTCTCTGAATACTCGTCATAATAAGTCACAGATTTAACTGCCTGCATCTCCACGTGCTTTGTAGCTCACAGGAAGCCACGTTGGTTTTTTGGGTTTGGGTTTTTTCTCTTCAGATGTGTCATTACTTAAAACCACAGGAAGGCCAAGGAAGGCTTGTACACCCTGGCTAGAAAGACTGATGTAGATTTTTACCAATTAAAGTTTTCTGCAGTTCGGCTTGTGACAGCTCACAGTCAAAAGAATCACACGTAATTTCAGAGTTACTTCAAAGGCAAAGCAGAAGCATCTGATAAGCAATTTTGTAGGACACACTATGAGGAATTGTTGGAATTCTACTTTAATCTCCTCTCAGCACACACTTGAAGACAGGGAGGCCCTCAAAGCTACACAACCACCATTAGTTCAATGAATCGCTGGTGGATCTCCAAACTGCACCCCTTTCATATCTCAACTTCCTCATGTCAAGTGATGGGGTCCAACAGTTCAGTTACTCATCTTCCTTCCTAAGACTTAGTTGCTTCCTGGCAACAGTGTTCAAAAAGTTATGCCTGAGGCCAACACCAGTTCAAAGACGCACAGTAGGAAGGTCACTGCTCTTTCCTCCTATGAAGATGCAGCATATACACATACAACACCTTCCTCCCTCACGTTCCTCAAGATTTGAGACAAGGAATGAGACACATTGGATGTGTGCAGCATGATTTACCCAGACTACATGACCACAAGAAAAGTCAAAACTATTTTCATCGACATGGGCTCAAAGTTTTCACAGACACACAATTGTGGATTTTAGTTTAAAGTCCCTTAAATCAAGGGGCTTCATTTCTTTCACATTTAGAGGCATCTGAAAGGCTTTTGAAAGGTTCACTTAGAGAGAAGACATCTATGAAGCTTTCACTGAATACATGAAGGGTCCACACAGGTTTCTAATACTCCACCCCGACTACTCCTGCTTCTGTAATGCACTGGGAGTTTCAACAAGAACAGTCAGCACATGGAAGATGTTGTCCAAAAGGCATCAAGTCTTCCCCAATTCACATAGGGAGAAAGCGAAAGGAAGAATGAGGAACATCTCTGTATTTGACAAGGCCCACACAGAAGTGTAATTGTTCTCCAGCTACTTGAATGCAAAAGAGTCTTTCATTAGCTCAACCCAGAGTTAAAGAACACAACATGTGAAGTCAATGTGGTATCTGACAGAATACGTCAAAATCTACATTGCTTTTTTAGAACCAATGAGACAACCAAGACCAAAGCCGATATTTGATGTGAACCCACATTGTTCATGCTCTTCACTGGTTTTCTGCATCCTCATCCTACTTTCCACATCCAAAATCTGTGCTCGTCTCTGCAGAAAGACACCAACAGCCTGGTGCTTAAAACAGAAGACACAGGTATTCGGTCTTAGGATACAAACAGGAGAGCTGGTTAGGTGTGAAAAAACAAGACACAAAACACAGAATTTACTTAAATGTGGTGTTAGCAGGAAGGGTTCAAAAGCAAAATCACAAGCCCATGCAGGAACGTAAGCACTTGAAGTTCTGTCTGTGCATTGTTTCAACAGCTGGCTTTGGTTACAGTCACTACAACATCAAGAGTGTCAGCCCCAGCAAGCTGGCAAACACCATAGCTCTGAAGAATAAAAACTGTCAGCAGACCCTAAAAAATTGCTCTAAACTGGGGTTAAGAAAATCTTACAAGCACTGACTGCCAGCCAGACAAAGCTCCTCTTGCTAGAAGGTGTTTATATAAGACACAAATAACAAGGGACTAGAGAGGCAGTTTGTCCATCTTTAACTGAGACCTTCGAGAAGCAGCAGCTCGAAATACCATCTTTCCTTATTGATGTTTTCCTTTGAGTTTGTTTAAATAAATATTATGACACACTGTAGCAGTTCAGAGAAGTCCCTTAAGCCTCTTAACATCGCCTTGGGCAAGAGAGCATTAGTCCATATTAGCAGTGGGACTGAGCTGGGAATACCAGTTATGCAGTGGAAACACAGATGATGCTCAGGAGGAAGGACCCAGGAAGTAAACAGGGTTTTACAGAATAAAGCATCAACAAAAGCAAAGCAAAGGCACCTTTGACCTTAAAGAACCACTTGATTTTAATTATGTGCCAATAAAGAGCATATGCTGATTAACAACCTGAGGCAGATCAACGTTTATCAACCTACCGGATGGCAAACCAGTAAGATCCTCTTCATAAATAAGGAGTGAGGCTTTAGTTCCCATGACCTTTCCTTCACTCAATTAAGAACATTCCCTAACCCTGCAAGTAGCCAAAACCCCAGCCCCAGATTAATAGCCAACCTTTGGGGCTACAATTACAAATTTTACCATAACTTTAACAATGGTTTCCTCCTAATTTAACAAACACGAGGGGTTGACACAGCTGGACATAGATACAACTGTCTAAGATCACCTGGTCACCTCTCACACTGTGGTGTCTTACTTGAGCAGCACTTCCCTCCCCACTTTACATTTGAAGGCAGTGAATGTCAAAGAGAAGTGAAAGTAGTATTTAAACATGACACTTTCCACCCACTATTCTGATTTCCCCCAGTAGAGTTAGTGGGAAAGAAGAAGTAAAATATTTCAGAGTCAGCCTTTGTTTTCATATTACTCAGTGGAATATCTAACAACAGCTGTATCAACCTATTTCAAAATAAAGATGCTCTTTTCACACTGTTTTAGTCAAAAAACTGGTAACTTTCTTCACTTGTCCCTCGTACAAGACCTCTCAAACTCGTTTGCCAGCAGCACACTTCAAGTCACCCATTTCTGCGGCCTTATCCAAGTTGTGGTGTACAAGTGAGGTGCACCTTTAAAGAAAGTAACGCTGAAATTTTAGCCTCGTTCTAACTCACCATATTCTTCTCAGGCAGCTCTACCTCTACTCACTCGGATCATCTCACGTGTCTAAACATACACCCAAGACTACTCCAGATTGTCATTTCCAACTGCTGAAAAGATGGTTTTATATATTATTGGAATCCAGAAACACCTGAAATCCAGAAACACTTCTTCCTTTTTTCCTGAGAAGTTCTTTCCAGAGGTACTTTTGCTTTGAAGTTCACTTCACTCATAACCTCCATTCCTTTGCTCCCTGGTAGCAACATAAGTTTCTGAAGCGTGTATGTTAATCTTGTGCCATCACTAAAATCCCCAAAGCTCCAGGACTCTCAACTGTTCCGTACATCTCCTTTCTTTAAATGTAGCTCAACAGACTGATTCCTTGCACAATACATTTCACAGAAAGGAGAGAATCTTCCCTTCTAGGGTCATCTATGAGAACTTGCCACTTCTCATTTCTTTATAGGAAGGATCATGGATAAAGAGTATAAACCCAAAAAGGACATTCACAGCCTTTGAATTTAATCCCTTTATTCCAATCAACCACTTCATAGAAGGGAAACATTACAACGTGGTTTCATGTTCCAAGTTGATTTGGGGGGATTTTCTTCCTCTCACTGAGGGGTCTGCTCCAGAACTTTGTTTGGCTGAAAGAAGTTTTTCAATTCCTAGATAAGATTTTCATCTCTGAAAATGAAACAAAGGACCCTTCCCGGCCAAGCAGGTTTAGCATGGGGATAACCCATTGTTTGAGCTGTGGTAGGATGGGAGAAAACATATCCTGGCCACACGATACCTTCTCCCAGCTACTGGAAATGCCAACATGCATCTAGTCTGACAAGCCTGTGTCAGCACTGAGTATAAACAAAGGTGATGCTCTGCAGTCTGCTCAAGTTCAGAG
Organism: Bucorvus abyssinicus; assembly: GCA_009769605.1. Lineage (NCBI taxonomy): Eukaryota > Metazoa > Chordata > Aves > Bucerotiformes > Bucorvidae > Bucorvus > Bucorvus abyssinicus. Next base: position 95,286,388 of record CM020024.1, on the reverse strand, counting down.
CTCAAGGAAACCTCATCATGGAACCAGCTCAGGTCTCCTGCCCTTATCTCAACCTCTGTCCCACACTATACGAGCTGAACTGTTTCCAGCATTAAGCTAGTAGGGAAGCCACAGGAGCTGTGTTTGCTAAGTATTGCTCTCGGGCTCGCAAAACTCCACCAAACTCCAACTGGTGCTTTAACAGTCCCAGTTTGAAAGTGAACGGAGACTACAGTGTCCTTCGGAAGTTCCACTGTTTGCTCTGTTTTGCTCTACCCTAAACATCAACTTCTGACATCTGGGGCTGAAAGCTCATTGCTGCTCCTTTCCACAGAGACTTCCACTATCTGACAAGAGGCATCTATGAACTGAAAGACATAGAAGATATGGGGTCACCTGGACTTTGGTCTAACACTATCCACAGCTGTGAACAGTAGCACTTTACCCCTTCCCTTACCACCACTTCCATACTCACCAGAGCATACCTCACTCTCTCCCACATGATAGGTCCAAAGTCTTGAAGGAACTCATCTTGGAAACCCACCCTCGACATCACCACACAGGACACACTGAAACATGACTGACCCACACTGAACTGGAATGAAAACTTCTTATGGAAAAGACATAAAACTGCGTACAGCTCCTAGTGTATCCCCTCGTATCTATAACATCTGGCTGCTTTCCCCTATTACTCAGGCTATCTCCAGTGACCAGAAAACTGCTTACATCAAGGTATCAATAATATGGGTCCATGAGCTGAACAGTTTCCTGCTGAAAAAAGCAGCTATAGACAAAGGTGATCTGTGGTGCCATTTTGGGACTGCCTTGTCACAGAATTACAGAAACATTTGGTTGGAAGAGACCTTTAAGATCATCAAGTCCAATCGTTCTCCCAGCACTGCCAAAGTCCCTAAACAACATCCCTCAGCACCACATCCACACATCTTTTAAATTCCTCCAGGGACAGGGACTACAGCACTGCCCTGGGAAGCCTCTTCCAACGCCTGACAACCCTCTCTGTAAAGAAATTTTTCCTCATATCCAACCTAAACCTCCCCTGACACAACTTGAGGCCATTTCCTCTCATACTGTCTCTTATTCATGGGGAGAAGAGACCAACCCCCACCTCGCTCCAAACTCCTTTCAAGCAGTTGTCAAGAGCCACAAGGTCTCCCCTGAGCCTCCTTTGCTCCACGCTCAACCCCCCACCCAGGTCCCTCAGCCGCTCCTCAGCGCACTTGTGCTCCAGACCCTGCACCACCTTTGTTGCCCTTCTCTGGACATGCTCCAGCCCCTCAATGTCCTTCTGGCAGGGAGGGAGGAAGGGGCCCAAAACTGAACCCAGGATTCAAGGTGTGGCCTCCCCAGTGCCCCCAGACCAGGGGGACAATCCCTGCCCTGCTCCTGCTGGTCACACCAGTGCTGGTACAAGCCAGGATGCCATTGGCCTTCTTGACCACCTGGGCACACTGCTGGCTCCTCTTCAGCTGCTGTTGACCAACACCTCCAGGTCCTTTTCCCTGGGCTGTTTCCAGCTGCTCTTCCCCCAGCCAGGAGCGTTGCAGGAGGTTGCTGTGACCCAAGTGCAGGACCCAGCACGTGGTCTGGTTGAACATCAGCCCATTGGCCTTGGCCTAAACAGTCTAAACATCACATATTGTTTTCCCCCTATAATTTGGAAGAAAGCCAATGATGATCTTCAGAAGAAAACTTCTCACAGCTGATCATCCATCAGGCCAGTGGGAATTAGCAGCGTGAGCTGACCAAACTTTTTAGCTCTGCCACCAAACTGGGTAGCCATTCAGACAAGGGATGCCTCAGTCCATGGACATGGATAGGACTGAGCGCCTGAACCACAGGCTGACTGGAAATCACTTGTTTAAACAAAAGTGTGAGGCTTTTATCTTCCTTACTCACACACTACAAACTGTGCAACAGTACATGCAGCTCAGGTTCAAGCCTCCAGGTCTTCAAACATTATCTTACAGTTCATTAAAAGCTGCAGTCTCTCTGACATTGGAATTGATAGTGAAATCTTACCCATGGAGCACAAAGAAGAAGTTTGAAGTGCTGGAGGCACTGGTTCTGGGACCCACAAAGATGTGCTTTCCTGTCTCTTGACAACCACACACAACATCTGTTTTGGCCAGCAATTAGCACAGGAACATTCACAGATCATTTGACTGCAGCATGACAGGCTCTCAATGTACAGACTGCATTTTACTGTCCAAACTGTTCCATCTAGAATATGAGTCTGAAAGGTTTGGGCCCCCCACCCCCATCGCTTTGAGCTGCTTATAATGACAGGACTGAGAAGTTTGAGGGTTTTCCCGCATGGAGCAACTATGAAGAGATACTGCTCAAGAATCTCTGCCTTTGAAGTGTCACTATTTCAGATTTTCAGTTCTGTTTCTTCCAGCAAAAGAAAACGATGTCCTGGCATAATTACTTAGGGATACAAACAGGAGTTTTACTCTCAACCAGATGCTTTTATTTACTGCCACATCCTCTGTTTCTCTCACTTAAAATGTAGAATACAACAGCAAAAGACATTTGTAGGGCAGGCCATCCTGTCACCAACAAACAAGTTAAAGAACAGGTCAGTCAGTCTGGCACAAGCGTGGTCACGCTGGCAAAAGGTTTTGGTCACAACTCTTACCTTCTGCAAATGTGTCAGGAGCAGGAACTTTGTTTTCTAATCCATGGAATTCTCACTGGCACAATTAAATCTAGACTCAACCCAAATTAGATCTTCAATACTTCAGTGGTTAAAAAGTCACCTCAGTCATTAAGAGCACAACCCTTAAGTTCACATTTGAGAATTTGGTCTTTAGAGAGATTTATAGCCATGACTCAGACCATTTCCCTCTCATCCCTATAGTCAAAAAAATGCAGCACTGGGTGTTCTGGAGAAAATTGCCTACTAAAACAAACCACCGAGTTGATTTCTGGGCTGGCAGGTCGTAACAACCTTGCGTTACATACCCAGATTTCTGCGTTACAGAAGCAGTACAAGAGACAGGAATGACTTTTCCATTCTTTTCTGCGATTCTGCAGTAAAATACCTGCAGGGTGATTAGACCTTCAGACTAAATTCCGTAAAAGACTTTTAAGCTCGGATAATACAGTGAGAAAGGATGATTTGTTATCAGTGTATTCGACTATAGCTTCTCGGTTTCACTGCGAGCACTCACACAGCACACAGATACCTCTGCACATGGTCCTTATATCTGCAGAGCACAGGGCAAAACAGCACCACAGATGTTGTCACAGCCTTACGCTCGCTACAATTAACATTTCTCCAGCACCCATACGAGCATCTTAGGTAGCTTAAACTAAATATTTACTCGACTGAAACATCCTATAATTGATGATTCAGTTTCTGATCCTACAAAAGTTTCTGCTCCTAGAAAAAAAAAGGCAGCGTTTTGGTCTCACTTTCACGTATCAAGTCCAATGACTAATAACGAAAGCTGCTCCCTGCAGCATTTACTTGGTTCTTGCACAAGGCTGGGAAAGACTAAAACCAAAAACTCAGCAGGCAGAAGGTGCTCAGTCGCCTGAACAATCCACTGCTCCTTGTCAGGTCCATCCCAAGCAGTGCTCGTGGTTATGTTCATTAACATAAAACAGGCCACAAGTATTCACTCTTCAATTAGGGTCAATACTTGCACTGCTCTGGTGACCGAGAACCAACTCTATTCCTCTCCCTTTGCCCTGAAGTGGATCTCTGGTAAATCACCTCTATCCCAGGAGCATTTATATCTTCATTTCAAGTTGACACCTATTGATTTTTCTCTAGAAACTCTTCATTCTCACACCTGGTAACACATAGCTCAAGTAACTTCTTAACAACGTCAACTTCATCGAGGCAATGAACCAAAACTTCAAGCGCAGACTCACAGCATTTCTAGAGCAAAATGTGCCTTTGTCAAGCAATTATTTCCCCCTCCATCACTACCGCTGAAGCTCCTGTACAATAAGAGTCACAGCATGCAAGAGGGGAAAGGGCACAGACCGGGTTTAATACCGATTGCTAAACCCTCGCACAGAGCCCAGGCTTCCTCACTTAATGCTCTCCAAAATTAAAACGTGGGACAGCTGCCCAGTAAACCAAAAGCCAACCAGCAGCAAACAGGAAAAACAGAGTTAGCTGAAGGAAGGATGTGATGGGGAGGGAATGTTTCACCACTTTTCAGAACACACCATATGTTTTATTCGTGCTCACCCCCCACCCCATTAAGAGACACGGCAGGAAGGGACATCCCAGCTGCTCCCACCTCACCAGTGACCCGGGGTTAAAACCAATTTATCGGGGTGTTACCGATGCTGCAACTCCCGGCTTTAGTTCACCCGTCTATGGGTACAGCCTTTCAGGGAGACGGAATCTCCCCTGCTGCAGTATTGGCAGCAGAGGGGCACAGTCCCCTGCCCCCGTGCAAAGGGGACCTCACCCTCTCATCTTCCCACCAGCCCAAGAGAAGGGTGATCAAAACCCCCTGCCTCAGGGACTCTCCTTCCATCAGCTCCAGGACTCCGCCTCAGGCAGCCCCGTAACCCACTTACACCTCAGAGAGAACCCCCCCTTCACCTCAGGGCACCCCACATCCCAAGGAGCACCCCCCCACACCTCAGGGACCACCCCCCTTCACCTCAGGGCACCCCACACCCCAAGGAACAGCCCCCTACACCTCAGGGACTACCCCCCTTCACCTCAGGACAGCCCCAACACTTCAGGAGGCATCCCCTACACCTCAAGGGGTATCCCACCCCACCGAGGCCCGCCTCCGGGCCGCCCCTTCCCCGGGGACCCTGTACCTGCTGCGAGGGCAGCTCCACATGCAAGGCCCGGGTGGCGGAGCCCGGGGGTAAGGCGGCGGGGCCGACGGCCGAGCTCATCCTCACGGCAGGGCAACGGCCGGGTAACGGCTGCGGCGCCTGCGCATGAGCCCCGCGGGCCCCGCCGCCGCCGGGCACCGAGGGGTTAATGGCGGTAGCAGCACCGGCCCGGGCCGCTGGCTACGGAGCCATATTACCGCAGTGCTGGGGTGCAGGCGGCGGGGGGGCGGGAGGGAAGAAGCGTAGCGCTCGCTCATTGGTCCGCGCTCCGCCGAGGCGGGAGCCCGGGTGCATCGCTGAGATGCTACTGGCTGAAAGCAAAGTCAATCGATGCTCCGCCCCGCGGCCTCTGTCAAACGGTTGGAACGGGAGCCTGCGCCGATTGGAGCGCAGACTTCCGGAAGGCGGGCCGACGCCTGAAGAAGCGGCTGATGATTGGAGAAAAGCCGTTTTGATTGACGTCGCTCGGTCTCCGTCACGTGTGTGGGGAGCTGTTTTTATCACGTGGTGGGACGAAAATATTTTGCTGGGTGGGTGAGCGGGGGAGTGGCCGCTGTCACCATAGCAACGGGAGCGGCCTGTCCCCGCCACAGCCCGGGCCCCTCTGAGGGGCGGCCAGGCCCGGGGTCCCCGAGAGGATGCGAGCCCTCGGCTGGACCCTCATGGCAACGGCAGCCGGCCCCACCTTACGCCAACCTGCCCCAAAACAGGCCATCCTGCCCCTTCTCCTCAACTGCCTCACAGCAGCCCAACCCACCCCACGTAAAACCAGCCCACCCCACATCATGCTCACCCTTCCCACATCACACCGGCCCACCCCACCCCAACTCGCCTCGCATGGTGCTAACCCCCCCCACATCAGGACAACCCTGATGCCAACACACACCTAGACCCCACATGTCCATCCTGCTAGCACCCACCTCCCTTCCACCCTACCCAGGCAACATCCGCCCTGTCCAGAAGGACCATCCCCGCCAGGATGGCATCATCCCCACATACCACACAGCACTGGGAGCGCCAGTCCTGTCCCCATGCCCTTCTGGTGCCACCCGTCCCCATGGCACCCTGCAGCACTTGCCCGGGGTAGGCTGCCACACTGGAGATACCTGTCCCCATTGCCCTGCTGGGGACTGCCACTGGCTGTGTTGAAACACTGGTCTCCACACCACCAGCAACACCTATCCCACCACCCCAGCAGCGGCACTGGGAACACCTGTCCCTAGCACGCCACAGCACTGGAAATGCCTGTTCCCACTGGGCCGGGCAGCTCTGGAAGGGTTGAGTGTGGTGTGCAGTGATGGAAAGCTCTGTCCTCCTCTCCTCCTCCTCTCCTCCTCTCCTGCCCTTCTCTCCTCCCGTCCTCCTCTCCTCCCATCCTCTTGTTCTCCTCTCCTCCTCTCTTCCTGTCCTCAACCCTGTACAGCTCCCACACCACAGAGACCTTCCCCGCTGGAAGCCCACCAAGCCTTCGTTCACCTGCGGTACTCCTGGTTTTGCAATATTCATGCTACATTGATGTGTGTTGCACCGGCATTGTCTTTAGCATGCATTTTGGTCTTGGGTATTCCAACAGTGAACTCATTAAAAATAAATAAAAAGAGGAAGAATAATGAAAAGTGGAGTGGAAAGTCAAGTTTTCTGGCTTGTGATGGCCATCCTTGCAGAATTTGTCCTCTTCCATCCTTCTCCTTCCCTTGCAGCTGCTCGCCATGGTCTACCTTTCTCCAAAGCACTTCCTAGCAGTTGAAAACAGAGCTGCCAAACTTTTCCCTGCAGTAATTCCCAGTTTTACCACATAGTGATACGTTGGTGTGTACTTTTTTAATCAAATTATGTGACTCTATATGTGGGTGCCAAATAAATGCGGTATCTTGAGCTTAATTAAGTTTCAGGCATCGTGAGCCTGCATGTTGTCTCTGACCAGGAAAATAATTTCAAAACAGTGGCCTTTTTTGGGGAAGACCTGGGAACCAGTGCACCTCCCTTTTTTTCTTCTGACGAAAATAAATCCTATTATCTCAGTATTTTCAAGAGCCAAGTGTGCACCTGGATTCCTGAGCCACATGGTCGAGATCAGGAGGTTCAAACATAGTAATTTTGGACCTGTTGTATCAGTTTGATTCACCTCCTGGTTTCTGGTTTATTACAATATACATGCTCCTTCCTTTTGAACTTTCCATCTTCACCTTGGAGGATTGAAACTCGCTTTTTAGAATGAAATATGGGGATTTCTTTTTGCCCAAGGTGTGAAAAATATGTTTGGAACATCAAAAATGATCTTAACATCATGAGCTTCTGGAATGTTTTCTGGATTTGAAACTCTTTAGATATGCTTCCTCCAGTGAGCAAAACTAGTTCTAGCTCAGAAATACAGATAAAATCACAGTGGATCACACAACTGTTATTCATGAGATAAAGCACTGAAAACAGTGTGTGGAAACAGCGTGAAGATGCCACTGCTTGTTTGCCTAAAGCTTCGAAGGATTTGAACAAAAAATAAATGAATCCTTGGATGATATGTGATTATTCCTGACTAATTTATGCTGATTTGGTGAGTTCAAAGCCCATATGATACTACCGCAGCAGGACTTTCCTATTTTTCTTCACTTCCACTGGAGCAGATGATTCTCTCAAAACATTCTTAAATTACTGATATTTAGAAAACCCAAATGAGTTGTTCAATGTAGCAGCTCACATGCCCTGTGTAAGGAGACTGCGTTTAATTTGCTGCTTAATGTAGACCTATCTCTGAGGGACTAAAAAGCAAAAGTTCTCCCAAAGGAAAATTCAAATATGACCCCAAATCCTGCATTAATTCATTAATGATTTTGTAGCAGTGGAACTGATGCAGCTCCAAAGAAGCCCCTGTGGATTTCCAGCTCATGTTAGCTGAGATTTTGGCCTAATATTCTAAATTTCAGACTTATCTTTGCTTTTTTGCTGTCTCAGTGTAACAAGGAACAGTTTGTGTTATAAAATGAGGGGATTCTAGGGATCAGGTTTCAGGTTTACACTTGATTTTTATCAGCTCTGAGAGGTTGAGTCCATCCCTTGCATAGTTCACCACAGTGACCATTCAACACACTGAGAGTCATTTAATAATGCAGATTGTGCCTGGATTCAAACAAACTAATCATCCCTTTTGGGCTTAAAATAATAAGTTAATTAATAAGGTTTGGTGGATTATATTAACGAGAGTATTTGGGAGCTGCAGCCGGGAGGACTGTGGCTTCTTTTATCCCCAGTTTATGACCAGTTACTCAGAGCGTTAACGCTGGTGTTATGCAGGACCCTGTGTAATTTACTGATGCCCCAGGAAATTGTCATCTGAATTTTTTAACCACATAAAAAGGCTGATGTTATCTGTCTGCATCGTTTTGAAGATCACAGCGTGACCTTTATTATGTCCCAGTGGATGTTCCTGCAGCTGATTATCATAAAAGATGAAATTCCCATGGCGCCAGCAAGTGCACGGATGCATGCAGCTCTTCCACCTTCATGACCTGCCCATCTACGCAACCTGAGTGGTTTGGTGGATACTCTAGTGGGAAACAATGCCATCCAGAGGAGCCGGGACAAGCTGGAGAAGTGGGCCCATGTAAAACTCACGAAGTTCAACAAGGCCAAATGCAAGATCCTGCACCTGGGTTGGGGCAACCCCTAGTGTCAGCCCAGGCTGGGAATGAAGGGCTGGAGAGCAGCCCCCAGGAGAAGGACTTGGGGGTGCTGCAGACTGAAAAGCTGGACAGGAGCCGGCAACATGCACTCGCAGCCCAGAAGCCACCCATGTGCTGGGCTCATCCCCAGCAGCGTGGGAAGAAGGTGGAGGGAGGGGATGCTGCCCCTCTGCTGCGCTCTGCTCTGGGGAGACTCCCCTGCAGCGCTGGGTCCAGCTCTGGGCTCCTCAGCACAGCACAGACATGGAGCTGCTGAAGCGGGGCCAGAAGAGGCCCCAGCAATGCTGGGAGGGTGGAACCCCTGTGCTGGGAGGCCAGGGGAGAGAGCTGGGGGTGTTGAGCCTGGAGCAGAGAAGGCTGATAAAGGGAGGGACCCTTTATCAGAGAGTGTAGTGAGGGGTAATCGGTTTAAACTGAGAGAGAGTTAGATTAGATATTAGGAACAAATTCTTCCCTGTAAGGGCGGTGAGGCCCAGGTTGCTCAGAGAAGTTGTGGATGCCCCATCCCTGTAAGTGTTTCAGGCCAGGGAGGACGAGGCTGTGAGTAACCTGGTCTAGTGGAAGGTATCCCTGCCCATGGCAGGGAGGTGGAACTAGATGATCTTTATGATCCATTCCAACCCAAACCATCCCATGATTCTATGATTCTATGATCTTCAGTTTTCTTCAAGTGAATCCAATAGGCAAACAGGCAAAAAAAGTTTCACAAAACATCATCTGATACTGAGCGTGTTTGCTGTTCACATGTGGTCTCACACCAATGTTCCTTGCTTTGAACTTTTGGAAAGCCAGAATCTTTTTGTGGAAAGCAAAACCAGAAAAAAAATTATTATTAACAGAATTTCAAAATGCAATTTAACAAAATAGGGTCCAGAGTCTTGCAGAATAAAGCATATTTTTGAAAACCCCCTGGAGAAAGTGGGATGAAACACCACTCAGGAACTGTCAGAATTATCACTGCTCTTTTTGCTTGGTGTCACTGAATTTGAGACACATGGGCCAGAGTCCTTTCAAGTGACATATGGTGGAGAAATACTGCCCGCAGGTTGTTATGGAGATTATTTAATCAACTTTATTGCAAGCTTTGGCATGCAGAAAGCTTTAAGAAAGAAAGCGACAACCTTGTGGCTAACAGTAATTCCTACTTCTGCCACAGATGAGGTCAAATATGCTTCTTACTGCGGTACGAGATCATTGCAAAATCATTCAAATGAGCAAACATTATTCTCAGATGGATGGAAGGATTCCAAGTGCACAGCAAAATACTTCAAGTTTGTGAGCTATTTAAAGTTTTGCCACTGAATGCCTATTAAATAATGTAATTTACAGCCGCAGATGTGGGGTTCAAAAAGTTTGTTTAGCTTTGCCTTTGGAGAGGTCAAGCTCAAGCAACAGTGACTAACATAAGAGATTGGATTTGTGGGTGCTATACCCTGGATGTTTTATGTCCAAGGCATTTCTGAGTGTCTCTGTTTTCAGTTGCAGGTGAATATGTTTGGTCTGTCCCCAGAGGCTGTTTTTAAACTGCTGTCAGACACTTGTAGCTACCTAAGACTTTCTAGTCATCCCCATGAGATATATCATAGAGAAAAGCACAGTAAAGGGCAGAACTTTTTGTTGTGAAGGGCCTTGGTTTTGAATTAATAGCAATATATGTCTGTGAGCATCACCTGAAGAGCCATGAAGATATCAGCAAGTACCATAAAAGGTTGATACCTTTATCAATGATCTGGACAAGGGGATGGAGTGTCCCCTCTGTCAGTTTTGCAGACAACACCAAGCTGGGTGGGAGTCTTGATCTGCTGGAGGGTTGGGAGGCTCCCCAGAGTGATCTGGACAGGATGGATGGATGGGCCGGGGCCAATGGGCTGAGGTTCAACCAGACCAAGTGCTGGGTCCTGCTCTTGGGTCACACCAACCTCTGGCAATGCTCCAGGCTGGGGGAAGAGCAGCTGGAAACTGCCCAGGGAAAAGGGCCTGCGGGTGTTGGTCGCCAGCAGCTGAAGAGGAGCGGCTTTTAGTGAACTATAAGATAATGTTTGAAGACCTGGAGGCTTGAACCTGAGCTGCATGTACTGTTGCACAGTTTGTAGCGTGTGAGTAAGGAAGATAAAAGCCTCACACTTTTGTTTAAACAAGTGATTTCCAGTCAGCCTGTGGTTCAGGCGCTCAGTCCTATCCATGTCCATGGACTGAGGCATCCCTTGTCTGAATGGCTACCCAGTTTGGTGGCAGAGCTAAAAAGTTTGGTCAGCTCACGCTGCTAATTCCCACTGGCCTGATGGATGATCAGCTGTGAGAAGTTTTCTTCTGAAGATCATCATTGGCTTTCTTCCAAATTATAGGGGGAAAACAATATGTGATGTTTAGACTGTTTAGGCCAAGGCCAATGGGCTGATGTTCAACCAGACCACGTGCTGGGTCCTGCACTTGGGTCACAGCAACCTCCTGCAACGCTCCTGGCTGGGGGAAGAGCAGCTGGAAACAGCCCAGGGAAAAGGACCTGGAGGTGTTGGTCAACAGCAGCTGAAGAGGAGCCAGCAGTGTGCCCAGGTGGTCAAGAAGGCCAATGGCATCCTGGCTTGTACCAGCACTGGTGTGACCAGCAGGAGCAGGGCAGGGATTGTCCCCCTGGTCTGGGGGCACTGGGGAGGCCACACCTTGAATCCTGGGTTCAGTTTTGGGCCCCTTCCTCCCTCCCTGCCAGAAGGACATTGTGGGGCTGGAGCATGTCCAGGGAAGGGCAACGAAGGTGGTGCAGGGTCTGGAGCACAAGTGCGCTGAGGAGCGGCTGAGGGACCTGGGTGGGGGGTTGAGCGTGGAGCAAAGGAGGCTCAGGGGAGACCTTGTGGCTCTTGACAACTGCTTGAAAGGAGTTTGGAGCGAGGTGGGGGTTGGTCTCTTCTCCCCATGAATAAGTGACAGTATGAGAGGAAATGGCCTCAAGTTGCGCTAGGAGAGGTTTACGTTGAATTTTGGGAAAAATTTCTTGCTTGTTGGGGTTCTGCGGGCGTGTCCTAGGCTTCCCAGGGCAGTGTTGGAGTCCTCATGCCTGGAGGGGTTTCACAGCCATGTGGAGGTGGTGCTGAGGGACAGGGTTTAGTGGGGACCTGGCAGTGCTGGGGGAACAGTTGGACTCAAGGAGCTGAAAAGGCTTTTCTAACCTAAATGATTCTGTGATCCTCTGAGTCTACTGTTCTATGTGACAATGTTCAGAAAAATGCTAAAAATGTGTACTCAAGTTACAGGATATTAAAGTCCAAGGGGAGGGGGTATTAATTTGCAAGTAAATTGGCTACTGTTTGCACTTCACCATTGCTGTCAACTACATAAATGGATTTGTTAATTGATTTCATTAATTTATCATAAGTTTCTTGAGTCTCCCAATATAGATAAACCCTACCTTGAGACTTCATTGTATTTTTGCACATCTTCACGCTGTTCTGGTCACATTATATGTGCAGAGGACATCCCCTTTTGGTAGAAGACATCTTCACGTCAGCTCACAACCATTAGACAATTTCCATAGACGACATGGAAGGGTGCTTTGGAGTGCAAATAATGCTTAGAATATCCACTATTAGCCTGGGGCTTAGAAAAGCTCTTATTTTCATGGAAAACCTAACTTCTCAGACTCAAATGTATATTTTAAATGAGATAGAGAAACAAGATTGGTTCATGAAGAAGAACAGCAGCACTATCTCATAAGGTGCAAACTTTACACATCAGCTTTATTCTTATATCACAGAATCACAGAATCATCTGGTTGGAAGAGATCTTTAAGATCATTGAGTCCAACCATACACAGTGAACTGCCAGGTCACCACTAACCCCTGTCCCTCAGCACCACCTCCACATGGCTGGGAAACCCCTCAGGGGATGGGGACTCCACCACTGCCCTGGGCAGCCTGTTCCAATGCTTCACAACCCTCTCTGTAAAGAAATTCTTCATAATGTCCAACCTAAACCTTCCTTGGTGCAACTTGAGGCCTCTTCCTCTCATCCTGTCACTTGTTACATGGGAGAAGAGACCAACCCCCACCTCATTACAACTTCCTATCAGGGAGTTGTCAAGAGCCACAAGGTCTCCCCTGAGCCTCCTTTGCTCCAGGGTAAACAGTCCCAGGACCCTCAGCCACTCCTCAGCGCACTTGTGCTCCAGACCCTGCACCAGCTTCATTGCCTTTCTCTGGACACGCTCCAGAACCTCAATGTCCTACTTGGACCAAGGGGCCCAAAACTGGAAATATCAACTAGGTTGTACAAGAAGTATTTCATAATTTTGGTAACTTCTTTAGGCGTTTAGTGTCTTTTTGCTATGTGGACTTTAGTGTTCGTCACCTGGCCTGTTCCCCTATCAGAATGTTCATGGCACAATTGCCAAATATGGAGCAACAGCCCATATAACAAACCTAATTTCTGGGAAAACACTTATTGCTTTAAACCATATTGATTTAAAACCATGTGTCAAATATTTCTTTGAAGCCTTCAATATACTAAAACATTGTGGTTTGGGGAGAGAGGGTGTTGTTTCTTCTGATGTTTTTTTCTGGAGGTGTTGGTCGACTGAAGTCATCCGACCAAGACAGGCTGATCTGAAAACCCCTGAAGTCAGTAGATCACATTTCAGCTTCTTTGGTTGGTTGTTGATCAGGCTTATGGTGAGGGTTTGAAAATCATAATCATAAGGTCTCCCCGCAGCCTTCTCTGCTCCAGGCTCAACGCCCCCAACTCTCTGCCCTGGTCTCCCAGCACAGGGGTTCCACCCTCCCAGCATTGCTGGGGCCTCCTCTGGCCCCGCTCCAGCAGCTCCATGTCTCTGCTGTGCTGAGGAGCCCAGAGCTGGACCCAGCGCTGCAGGTAGGTCTCACCATCATGTATATTTGTACAACATCTTCCATTCTAGAGCACATTTGATGACTTGGGGTTTTGGTTTTCTATCTGATGCTAAATAACATTTTTCCAAGAATTGTAACAGTGATGCAGAGGGCAAACAGCACCTTGCCGAGCCTCATTAAGCAAAACACCAGCACTCCCTCACTCAAAGCTCAGATATGGTCCCCACAAAGCCAAACACTCCTGTGTTCCACACAGGCCTGTCCCTGAGTAAGCACACTGCGGGCTCACGGCTTTAATCCTAAAGGCCATTTCCAGGACACCTTTTAAAACATCCTCATCCCAAACTATCTTGGCCTGATTCTGCCTTGCTTGTGAAATCCGGGAAGGTCACAGCGCAGCTTCACATGGCAGCAATTCCCTTTTACCGCACTCAAAACATAACGCATCAAGAAATTGCTCGTGTCTCCAAACCAAGAAGCTTTGTGAGGTTCTTTGAACATTTACTGAACTTGTTAAGCTTTTTTTGTGATAAAAGCTTTTCTTTACAGCCACAGTGATGAGGTAATAACATCCTTCTGCAGGCAGTTTTTACAACCCCCTGCCACTTGACCCCCCTCCAGCTCTTTGGACAATAAGCTTTTGTTTGGATTTTTCAACAAGCTAATTCAAACAACTTCTAAACTCATTGGCAACCCCCTTGCAGGACTAAACATGCTGAAATATCTTTTCTGAAGAAAAAAAATTTATGTTCACAGACTCAGGTTACACTATAACTGGTGGGTGAGATTTCTCTAGCAAAACTGAGTGCAATGTCCCTAAAGTTTGCCAGTATCTTAGATCCATGCACCCATCATTCCCTGAAAATACGGCAAATAACAACAGATTTTAAAGGCAGCATAAAAAAAAAAAATAAAAATTGGATTTGCTAATAAAGAAAAACTTTCGAGAATAGTTAAGAAGGTTGGAACAGATTGACTCCATCACAGGTTGTGTGAAAAGGTAGAAAAAGGTTGTCAGGGCTAATTCAGGTACAAATACTGCTGTGGCATTCATCACCGACCTAAAGTTACATCAAGGTGTCTCGGCCATGTGGTGAACCTCATCCCAGAGACATGGAGCTGCTGGAGCGGTGCCACAGGAGGCCCCGGGAATGCTGGGAGGGTGGAACCCCTCTGCTGGGAGGCCAGGGGAGAGAGTTGGGGGTGTTGAGCCTGGAGCAGAGAAGGCTGCGGGGAGACCTTAGGGTGGCCTTTGAGTGCTTCAAGGGGCCTCTGAGAAAGATGAGGAGAGACTTTTTAGCAGGGGCTGTAGTGATAAGAGAAGATGTAATAGTTTTAAATGGAAAGAGGGGAGATTTAGATTAGATGTAGGGAAGAAATTGTTGAGCTGAGGGTGGGGAGACCCTGGCCCAGGTTGCCCAGAGAGATGGGAGAAGCCCCATCCCTGGAACCATTGGAGGTCAGGTTGGCCCCTGGGGCTCTGAGCAAGCTGCTCTAGTTGCAGATGTCCCTGCTCCCTGCAGGAGGTTTGGACTGGATCACCTTTGAAGGTCCCTTCCAACCCGAACCATTCCATGATTCTATGATTCTATGATTACTGAACATGTTTCATAACCAGAGGCAGCTGAACTGGTTTAGTTGATCATATAGACAATGAACTAAAAGACAGAGCAGGAACAAAGAAAGAAAAGGGAAGATTAATCAGCTTGGGATAAGGAATAGTGTTTTCCAACATTTTTTCCCAGAGTTTTCAGCTGGTTCTTGCAGAAGGCTGTTTACTAATATGGGATTACACCAGATATAAATGTCAAAGGTTTATGTACCACAGTGTTGATCATTCTGGGGTGACTGTCCTAGGCGTGGTAAAATGAGCCACCTCCAGAACTCCCTGTCCCAACACACATGCTTTGTCTGCTGTTGATGTTGCTCCTTGGACTGTTGACAACAGGTCTACATCTGTGGTTTTTTTTTAATTATAGGAGTTGGGAAAGTAATTAAAAGAACTGTTCTAAGATCATACCCTGAGCTAAAGTTTTAATCTCCGTTAGCTTAAGTACAGAAATAGCTCAAATGCTGTTTTCCCTTGAGATCATTATTCTTTAATAGAAAGTTTCCGTGTATCTAACTTCAAAGGAAGACAAGCGATTGCTGCAGAGAAGGAACTGACGGCAAGCAAATTCTTTGCTCTGAAAGTAATTCTACAACCTCAGATCTGCCACTGAAGCATCTTTTATGTCAGAGAAATTAAATCAGTTACAGCTTTCTGCTTGCTCACCAGACACTGAATGATCACTGAAAGGCGAACAAGACCATCCACAGCAAAGCAGCTCAGTGACTTTTTAGCACATGAGGGTCCATCACACCCACCCACTTCAAAGTGGTTGTCACCAGTCACTCACTCTTGCTGGAGACTACATTGAAAGCCCATGTAAATCAACCAGAAGTTTTTCTGATTTCAGTGGACTGTGTATCAAAGGCTGGTGGTTCACCACTGAATAGGCACTGGGTCTGCGAGATACTGCAAGGATGTCTTCCAAGCAAGGTGCAAAAATCCTAAGGTCCTGTGTAGGTCATGAAATATCCCCTGTCACATTGCCAGATGTCCCTGAAGGAAATTTCTGTTTGAATTCTGTCCAAATTAAAGCCCTTCCCTTTACAGGACCTGTGTTTTCATCTTGCAGGGGCGGTATTGTGATTTCCTCACTTCATCTAATGTGAAATGGTTGTACTTTCCACTCCAGAAGTGGTTGCATTTTGCCAACAGGGAAAGTAAATCCTTCCATGGAATATTTATGGAGCTATTTAAATGGAAAGGCTCTGCAAAATGATCTGTTAATGAGTATGAAATCTAAGCAAGGAGAAAAAAATCAATATACACATTGGCTGGGAGCTCACTGGCTCTGAAGCCTTCCCAGGACAGTATTTGCACCAAAACCTTGTACTCTCATAAGCTCTAAGTGCCTCTAGGACAATATAGTATCATTACATACCATTACAAGTCATCAAGACTTTCTTGATCTTGGCTTATTAGGTATCATTTGTAGGTCATAACATTTTGAGTGACTCTTCACTGGTGAAACCTGTACATCCTTTTAGGAAGAATTGGTTCAAAACCATATCTAGGTCCTCTGACATGACTAGGAGGGAGAATGGATGGGCGCTATGGTTGTTGCTGCTATACAACCTGTTTGGATAAGGTATCTGCCATCTACTACCTCCACTGGTCATACAGGAGAGCTATATGCTACTTCCTAACCTTCCTGTTATCTCACTGAACAAGATGTGTCTCAAGATATTCAGCAGCCCAATCACTTGGTCAGGGACAAACCTGTGGTCAAGGTGGTTGTTAATGCCTCTTCATGCTCTGTTGGCATATGGGCTTGAGGTGGAAAAGCTCATCTGATGGTAGAGAAAACGGGTGACAGCTTGATAGCAGCTATTAGTGTCTATGGCAAACTCTAGTCAGAAAATATATTATTTGGCGAACTGAGTGAGTTTCCCCCAAACTCATGCTCTCAGGGTGGGAGAATAGAAATAAATGTCAGTTCGGCTCTTTCTGATGCCTGACATGGAGAAGGTTCTGAGACAGGAATGTCTGTCTTAAGAAACCAACGGGCGGAGTGGTTTTGGGATGCCACACAATGGGAATTTGAGATCTTGGCACAGAGGCTAATGTCTGGTTCAGTCAGACACGACAGGAGGGCCATCCTGCACAGTGTGACCTCAATCAAAGCACAACAGAAAGCACAGAGCAAAGCCAGGAACTATTCGAGGAAGAATTCCCGATGTGTGATCAGCTGGCAAGGGTGGATCAGATCTGGGAGAAACCAGGGAACCAGTAAATGACCAGACCAGGGATGGAGTTTGAATTCCCACCAGGATTCTCTTATAGCCTTTTATAGCCAGTTAAAACCCTCACCTCCAAGTTCCCCAGCCCAGAAGAAGAAATAACCACAAAGCAGAGCAGAGAAAGCTCTGCATCAGCATTTTTCTTCCTGCCCTTTCAGCTGCAGAAGTTGGTCCCTTCTGGTGGTCCCCTTCCTCTGGTTCCCCAGGAGTTCCCTGGCAGAAGTAGACAAGAAATTCCCCATTTTTGCGATGCTTCACATTTTCCTTTAGAAGGAAAAACCTCATTTAACTGAGCTGTTGCCAAATAGCCCTGCTTTCCCTGAGGATCATTTTATAGCATGAAGCTAAGAAGGATTTGCACTGTGACAATTCATTTGTTATTCCACGTGGTCCAGCTGCTTGGGCTAAATTGTCAAAATATTTATCCAGAGGGTAATGCATCCATTTCTGCTCTGTGCCTCCTCCTCCTCCAAGGTCCTTCCAGTCTGGGTTCGTGGTTTCTCGGCATTGCTACCTGGCATTTCTCCAAAAAGTTGTTGTTTTCTTATCATGGAGTTACTAACAGGCACCTCATGAGGGCAGCATGTCCCCTCTTTTTTCTCCTTCCACCTCTCATTAGACCTTGCCCTGCTTCTACTGAAGCTCAAAAACATCTGAGTACCCGCTACAAATGGCGCTATGCTGCTTATATTACTTTAATTAACAAGCTTCGCAAAGCAAGCTGGTGACGTCCCACCTCATGACATGCTGGTGCTCTAGAAAATATTGCTGCCCTGCTTCACAGGTAGGGGAAAAGCAGCTATAAGCCCTTGTAACCTGCTCAGGATGTCGCATGGCTGGCAGTCGAGGAAGGAATAAATCGTTGCAGTTGGCCTGCACCCAACTGCCGTGCTTTTCCCATAAATTTAGTCTTTTTGTTTCAGTTCTGTTTGCTGGAAGGAGGACTCTGATTTGAAGAAAAGGGGACAAAATGGGAGAGAAACTATGTAAATACATGAGGAAGAAGAGCTGGTGGTGGGAAGTCCCCTTCCAGACTGTAAGGAGGCACAAACAGGTACAAAACCAGGTTGAAAGCCCCCAAGATACTTCCCTTCCTTTTTTAACAGGCAAGTTTGTGAGCCAGATCCCAGCGAGAAGAGCAATGGCATCTGTCAGGAAGGGTCAAATAAAAGAGCTCAAGAAGACTGAAACCAGAAAGGGCTGATACAGCCCAATGCAGAGGAAGGGACAGATTTATCAGGACTCTTGCAG
The DNA here is from genome assembly GCA_009769605.1 of Bucorvus abyssinicus. Taxonomy (NCBI): domain Eukaryota; kingdom Metazoa; phylum Chordata; class Aves; order Bucerotiformes; family Bucorvidae; genus Bucorvus; species Bucorvus abyssinicus. Next base: position 95,267,955 of record CM020024.1, on the reverse strand, counting down.
GTGTAATGAAGAACATTAGGAGGATAAGGAGGCACTGGAGAAGTGCAAATGCACTTAATATCAAGCTAAATAACATCAAAGGGAGGGGAGATTGCTGAGCTAAAGGCAAGGCAGGTCCACAGAAAAGCAGAGATGCCCATTTCTCAAAAGTGCTTGTAGGAACAGCTTGATCAAGGCTGGTCTAACATGGGCAGGAGCCTACTTGTTATGGCCGAGGGAAGATGCACGGACAACAAGGTGGCAAAAGTATAGTAATACCATCCTGACATTGTCCCAGCAACATGGTCACCAGAGCCAGAGGTGGTATTTTTAACTTATAGTAACATTTAGGTTATTTTACAATATGATCTCTCTTGTTCTGGACACTGTGTACATCAAAAGCAGCCCCTCCCCAAGAAGCCTCTGTGTTACATAGGTGCAGGGGAAGGTACCTACAGTACCAGGACACTTAACCTGACATGAGTCTTTTGCTACATCAGTCAAAGTAATTAAATGCACCACAAAACAGAGATGAATTTTAGGTAAGGTCCTTAGCCCTGAACCCCTAAGATTGGCAAGAGAAGGGAAAACTAACTGCAGAAAAACAGCTTGGAAGGAGTGGTTTGTCCACCTCAGAAGGGTGGTTGAAACCTGTATGAGACAAGCAAGTCCAGGCTGGTACCTCAGGCACAAGGTGAGACCAAATGAAATTCCCCTTTTATAGACTGGTGCTAAGTAGGTAGAAAAGAACAAAATGGCAATCTCATGCTAGTCCTTAATTAACAGGACTTCCAGCACAGCCAAGAGTTTCAGGCAGAGCTGCTCTGACCTTGCAGCATGGACAATGACAGGACATTTGTTAGTGCAGCCCTTTGCAGGAATGGATCCTTCTTTGTAACAACTCCCTCCCCTCCTCTGCTTTAGGGAGATTTGCAAGCAGCAGCAGTGCCTTGGAATAAACCTTGATAATTGAGGACATTGCTTGGAAAAAGCTCTGCAAAAACTGACCACCTCTAGTTTGTGCCAAGAGTGGTTTCTAGTGACTTATCTGGTCACGAACTGTGGAAAGCAGTTCAGGCAGAGCATTCCTGGCTTTTCTTGTTATGCATCTGCAGAGAATCCAGCCTTCATGCTTTCTAGCAGAAAGCAGAGGACCAAACAAATTCTACTTGGAGTGAAGGAAAGGGGAAGCAAGCAACACACCATGTTTATCTTCTGGAACAGGAGGCTTTCAAACTCCACTAGCCAATCCTGAAAAGTGCAAAGAATAATTTTGGTGTTCACCTTGAAGAACAGCAGCATCAGCCCGTGGAAGTCAGCCAGGACTGAGCAAAGCTTTCCATAGCCCCAGACAACAGGTTAAATACTCACTTGTTACTAAAAGAGCCCACATGTACTTTACAGCAACATGTGCTGTTTCCAGAGTGCTTTGCACCTCCAGTAGTAGAAGGCTGAGGGCTCTGACAAGAGCTGGAAGGATTTCCTCAGCTGAGGACCAAGGATGCAGTCCAGCTCTTTGTGTGCCAGGCAGCAACAAAATCCAAAGTAATTTGCTGAAAAGAGCAATAGGACATGAACTTTCTGTATCATGGAATGGTTTGGGTTGGAAGGAACTTTTCAAGGTCATGCAGTCCAACCCCTTGCAGGGAGCACGGAAATCTGCAACTACAGCAGCTTGCTCAGAACCCCAAGGTCCAACCTGACCTGGAATGGTTCCAGCAATGGGGCTTCTCCCACCTCTCTGAGCAACCTGGGACAGGGTCTCACCATCCTCAACATCAATTTCTCCCTTCTCTCTGGTCTCAATCTCCCTCTTCCAGTTGAACCCATCACCCCTTGTCCCATCCCAACAGCCCCTGCTCAGAAAGCCCTCCCCAGCTTTCTTCTAGGCCACCTTTATGTACAGAAGGGCCAGAGTAACTGCTCAGTAAAGGAGACCCATGGATGTAGGCTGCTTTAGCTCCTTACACACTGACAGGCAAAACCCCACCCTAAACCCCCAAAGATTTGCTTAGTCTGTCCTAGGTGTCCCATGCAGGGACAGTGCAGACCAGTGTGGGTCTGCTTTTGGACGGACAGACCCATTTTCTCCCCCAAAAAGCCCAGGCACAGCTGCAATCACACAAACAGTTGCTGTAACATGTTCCTCCAACATGAAAGAGACCAAAGCAGCCTGATATTTTTTTGCCCAAGTTTATTTCTAGAAATTTGTACAAAAATTGATACTCTGAAATACAATAGTCTATCAAATATGACAGATGAACATTTGTCTTTAGAGGCAAGATTCCAGGAATGTGAAGTACTGTCATCTTGCGTGGAAGAAAGGCACATTTTGAGCTCAAAATACACTCAACAAAACATTGAAAAGGCAGGTTGGACATGCAAGTAGTGCAATGTTTCAGGTTGACACACGAACAGATCATACTCTGAAGAAATCTCACTACAAGCAGTGTTAACACCCCATAAACATTTTATAAACACTTCTAAAAGTCACTCACTTTAGATCCTATGCATGACAAGGCTACTCCTTTACATTCACTGGACGGAATAGTTAAAAGCCATCTTTAGGCAGAAATTAGTTCTAACTTTCCCCAAATATTTTTGGGATCCAGAACAATTCCACGAATAGTCCCATTGCATTTACCCCTACAGGCTACCCTAAGGGTCTGCAATTCTGAGGCCACACGATTGCACCATCCCACCGCTCCTAGAACTTGTCCTTGGAGTTTTGTGGCTACAAAGGGGTCCCCTATTTCCAGCTCCATGCCTCTGTGTGGGGACAGGCCTGCTTCTAAACTGACATTCAAAATACACGTGGTGAAATTACAGCCACCAAAGTGTCCACCACACTGGATCAAGGTCCACCAAGACTTATATCCTTTGTTTTCCTGCACCACCCACAGTAGGTGCCACAGCAGGAGGTTTGGCAGCCTGCTTGTGCTTTCAGAAGGGGCTTTTCCAAAACAGAAATGCCCTTGTGCTGTGTAATCATGTCTCAACATGGCTCTTGTGCACCTCGTCTGTAATACTGTCAACCCCAGTCAAATCAACCACTGCTTTTTTGACCAAAAACCAGATGGCTCCTACTCTTCCAGAGCAGCTTCTGCTGGTGGGTGCAGGAGCTGTAGGAATGCTTCTCATTGTTGCTGGTACTGCAGCAGCATTATCCAGCAGATTAAAGACAATCATTTCCCCCGTCCAAACCCTTGCAGCAATGGGGAGTTTGTGCTTTTTTTGGATAGAAAGATATTTGTAATGGGATTTATGCAAAGTAAAACCTTTTTTTTTTTTTAATTTTAAGAGTGGTCTAGCAATACTTAAATACTTTCTTTGAAAGACACATATACCCAGACATGCTTTCAAGTACATGATGACAGCTTGGACTCCTGGAGAAGATGTGTTAATTCTGAGAGAAGGAGATGCTGCTGAGCCAGTCTCTTCAGTTGACTTCCAAGACCTCAGTCTCTGGCAGGCCGAATTTGCTCTTATACTTGTCAAAGAGTTTGATCAGGGAATCCACGTACATGCTGTGGTAGAAGTCCACTTCCTTCTGGGATGGATCATCAATTTTGGGGATGGTGATGGGCTCCCCAACTGATAAAAAAAGGGAAAAAATCCACGTGTTAGGTTGAATGCTCGCTACAGCCTGGAGATTTGTCCTCTATGGCCACAGCTATGCTAGTTCAGCATGTTCCCCCAGCATAGCACAGCTTACCATTATGGCAGAGGTTTGCCCAATTCTTCCCAGTTTTGCCAGGCTCTGAAGCACAATTGTCTCACCAACAGAACCGTCATGAAGAAATTTTTTTACTATCAGAGTGGTGAAAAGGTTCAGGTTGCCCTGAGAGGTGGGAGAAGCCCCATCGCTGGAACCATTCCAGGTCAGGTTGGCCCCTGGGGCTCTGAGCAACCTGCTCTAGTTGCAGATGTCCCTGCTCCCTGCAGGGGGATTGGACTGGATGACCTTGAAAAGTGCCTTCCAACCCAAACCGTTCTGTGATTCTATGATCTGCAGCAATACTGAGATCCATTTTAACAACAAATGCCAGCAGTGCAGAACCCCTACTGCACAAGGTCTTTGGGATGTCCCACTTGCTTCTGTTTACAGCAGAGTGATAAACCCTTCCTCAATTAACAGGAACCAAAACTAAGCAGCAGCTCTTGTGTATTTCCGTATAGACACCAGAAAAGCAGCACTTTCTCTCACTCAAAGCTTTGGATTGGAAGACTCAAAGGCAAACTTTAGGGTTAGCTTTAAGATTCTGCTATGGGACAGATCACACTGCCAGTGCTAGGGGTGTGGAGGGACAGAACTGCTTCTGACTTTAGCCATCTAAGACCAGAGAAGGTAGCAGCTACAGCATTTTTCCTTCAATACAATTCACTTGCAAAACTGGCTGGCAGTAGAGCATGATGGGAGGCTTGTAGCCCATGGAAGCTATTCTACCTCATTCTCAACTGTGCTGGTAGGTTTTATGTAGAGGGAAAACAATTTTATAGTCAAGATGCCAAGACCAAATTAGAGTAGGGGTATGGCATGGTCTCAAGTATGCTACTACCTACAGAAGTACATAGCTTATTTATACCAAGACCTTACCAACAGTAGTGATGGGCTTGGAGTAAGGTAACAAGCCCCACGTGTTGGAGGAGAAGAGGCCACGGCCATGAAAGATGCATGGAGCAAAGCCAATGTGCTTCTGAAACTTCTTCTGAACCCATCTTCCCCAGGAGCCCTCCTCGAAGATCACCTGCTTGTACACTTCGTTCTCCCCAAAGGAGTAAACAGGAACCAAGTCCGCACTAGAAAGAGGGAAAGATGTTAGGACCCCACGCCCCTGGTCTGCAGTCAACACAGCACCACATACACTGCCCTGTAGTCTTTCAGGCTGCACACTTGCAAATTTTATTGGCCAGAGCTTTATTTGCATCACCAGGTACTGACATGCAATTGTGATGGCAACAAGTCCATGAAACACTACCCAGTCAGGCATTTAATACACTCCCATATACTCTCATCTCTGATTTTTTATGCATATCCCATTGCAGACCCACAGGATCCCTGGAGATCACAGGGAGCTGCAGAGGTGATGCCCACTGCAGGTCACTGACACCTGCCTCTCTTCGTCCTGGAAGCCTTCTGCTGTTCCAGGCATATTCCTACCCTCTCCCCTGCTCAGGGGCAGAAGCCAGAGGACAGACTCTTGTGTCTGATGCTCTGGGCATACATCCACACCACATGACGACTGCAAAAAGGAGACTCCACCCAAAGACATCAGCTGCTTCAGGGGAGGAGAGCATCTTTCACAGGCTAGCAGCACTGCTCTAGCTTTGAGGCTACTTCTTACCCATGCTGTAGGGCCAGTTTCACAAATCCTTTCCGGTTTTTCAGTGTCACAGAGTTCTTCCCTGCGGTGCAGTTCAGGGACTCCGCTGCCCCTCCAACCACAATGATGATGGCATTGCCGCTGCCATTCTTGGACAAGATGTAGTCTATGCTGTCACGATTCACAGGACATATTCCTGCATACCCAAGAGAGAGACATAAGGGTCAAGATGAAAGATGGAGATGGATGATCCTGAAGACACCAGCTGGTGCCTCGATTGCAAGATGAGTTGTCCAGCTTCTCTGTGGTTATAGAGGGTTGGGTGTATTATCAGGCACCCTGTTCCTCAACTAAACAAACATTTAATAGCCCTGGACCACACTAGATTTGATCATAGACAAACTCCACCAACACTAGCTCAAAAAGTTGCCCTTAATACAAAAGGCCTCAGCAAGGATTTATTTCTGTGCTTGTTTAAGACACCACCCCCTCCAAGTAAAGGTTGAGGTAGAAGCTGGTTTATCCTTGGTGGGGGAAGCAAAGCAGTTGTGTAATTTTGATGTATGAGAGTCTGAATTCAACCAGTTCCTCAGCAAAACCAAGTGGTGGAATAAATTGTCTTTTGGGAGGATGCTTTAGCAATACAAAAAGAACAAATGGATGAGCCTTTCCATGACAGATCTATTATGAATTAATTTAAAAAATAATTTATTATTCTGAGATAACATCAACGTCTTGCACAGCAAGAGTACAATTCTTTGCTGTCCTGGGAAGAGAGATATGTATGGGACAGAGCACTCAGGTAAGTCCATACTGAGACAAGTGCCTGGGAAGGTCTTTCCCTCTAACTCCCACTGGAAGGTACAGGTCTACTACACTACCAGTCACAGCACTTCAGCTTTACAAACCAATCCCTGCCCTAAAGCACCAGTCCCTGCTCCAGTGATCTTACCACTCAGCCGAAGGAAAGAGGGTACCTTTAATTTATACTCTATTGCTCTGAAAACAAAGAAGTTTATCTACTCCCAAAACTCAAGCTTTCATCCTACAGTGATTGTCAGAGCTTGCCCATGCCTCATTTTGGCCAGGAGAAGCCATCATTTTCACTCCCACCCACACAACCTGTCCAAGCTCTGTTGAGTACTAAGTTCATTGCACTAGGAAGGGCAGTATTAATTTTAGAAGCTGATTTTGCACATCTCATTGTAGTCATTGCTTGAGCCAAGAACTAAGTGATGAATGGGTCCAGTGGAAACATGCAGGGCAAGTCTCCAAGCCTTTGTATGTATCTGGGCATCAAGGTCACCACCAGACCACAGAGGAGCAAACCTCACTTGCAACAGATCAGCTGGATTCGAAGATGAAAAACTCATTTCTTTCAGCACAGCTACATCTCTGTGACCATTGAAATGCTCAGGCTACGCTTGCTGCTCCAAAGCCTTCACATTTCTCCCATTCTTCATACCAAGGCTCACTCTGACTGCACAGCCCTGGCTAACAGGGTGGCACAGATCTATGCTCAGCCATTTCACACTTGTTAGCAGAAGGAGATTATACCTGCTCACAGTACTGAGCATTGAAATCCTTCCTCCAGAAAATGCCATAAGACACGTGGATGTGTGGCAATTGCTGAATTGTGCTGCACTTCAGCACATTTACACAGTATATAGGATTTTCTGGTCATCTCCTCATGCCTTAGAGGGATCCCTTCTGTAGCTCTAATCTCTAGTAGGCTATAAAACAGAATCATTTTGGTTGGAAGAGACCTTTCAGCTCATTGAGTCCACCCATCCCCCAACACTGCCAGGTCACCACTAGCACCTGGCCCTCAGTGCCACAACAACACATCCGAGAAGCTCCTCCAGGGATGGGGACTCCACCACTGCCCTGGGCAGCCTGTTCTGGGGTTTGACAACCCTTTCTGGGAAGGAATTCTTCCTCGGGGCCAACCCGAACCTCCCCTGACAACTTGAGGCCAGTTTCTCTCATCCTGGTGCTTGTTCCTGGGGAGAAGAAACCAACCCCCACCTCGCTCCAACCTCCTGTCAGGGAGTTGTCGAGAGCCAGAAGGTCTCCCCTGAGCCTTCTTTCTCCAGACTAATCAACTCCAGGTCCCTCTGCTGCTCCTCAGTGCACTTGTGCTCCAGACCCTGCTCCAGCTTTGTTGCCTTTCCCCGGACACACTCCAGCCCCTCAGTGTCCTTCTTGGAGTGAGGAGCCCAAAACCAAACCCGGACTGAACCAGGTATCAAGAGGTGGCCTCCCCATCACCCAGTACAGGGGGAAAATCACTGTTCTGGTCCTTGTAACATGAAGCAGTTAGCTGTAAACCAAGTACCTGTATTGGTACAGCAATATTAGGATATCATTTAAAGTGATTCATCTACAAAAAGGATTGAGGGAATATCAGCACTTCCCAAGTGATGTTAAAGCCTTTGTAGTGACACCCTTAAGTACCAGTATAGGAAAGGGAAGACCAGTTATGGCTTCCAGAAAGTTAACTTTGAGTAACTCTAAGCAAGACGCCTGTAGTCTTGCTTAAATCGTAAGTACAGAGGAACCAGACTTTCCCACTGGTTTAACTGTAATGTTCAGGGATAGACCTGTCAGTGATGTCACTCTTGTCTACTCCCACCTTCCTTCCAAGAAGAGGGAAGCAGCTCTGGCTGTCCACAAGATTTGTCTACCAGTCATCTTGAGCAGATGGAACACAGAGATTTTTGATTACAGAAAGGCTGATGCTGTGTGGAAACTTAAGCAACACATGAACTAAATTTACAGACATGATAGACTTGAAAGCAGATCCCAACTTCTCATGGACTGATGTCTTGTGGAACTCCCAAATTATGGGAATTATGGACCTCACACAGCAGCTTCCCTCTGGTGGAGGAAGCTAGAAACCACTTTGAGATACTGCCCTTCCTAGGCAGGAACAAACACCTTTTCTGCACCAGATCCAGGTAGCTTTCCTCTCCCTCACCAAATTAGGGCAGTAATCTTGGAAACAGTCAAGTCTAGCAAACCAGAGCCAAGCACAGTTACTTCCATCCTCTCCTCAGCTATGAGTCAAGATTTAGCCCAAACACTGTATTAAGATACCTGGTTTAAAGTCATTTATTGGTGAATCTGTTCCAGGAACAGAAAACAGGATACTGGGCTGTTCAATTTATGGTCTTGATACATTACCCCTCATCTCCACCTAACCAATAGGTATCCTCACTCTGAAAAGGCAGCTCAGGCCATGTGAGAACACTGTTTCTGGAGGCTGTCAAGACTGTTTCTTCTGCCCAATCATAACCTACAAGCCCTCCATCATTCAAATACTTGAATCCATTAGAATAGGCCTATTAATGTCATTCAGAAAACATACTGGTGCCTATTCTCTGCAACTCATTTTTTCAGGGAAGGGTTCTTCTGACCAGCTGAAACCATGCAATACCTCAGACTCTTCACTCCTGGCAGGCACCTAAAAATGTGGTTGGGTGAAGAGGGCATCTGTCATCACCATAAGACCTAGATGTGTGACAGCTCAAGCAGTAGCAAGCCCAGGAGCAGGACTGACCATGGTATTTGCATTTCAAAGGCTAACAAATACTTAATGATTCACCTTCATCTACCAGTACCTCCTAGTGATAACTAGGACAACTTGCTCCTGTGTCTCCATCTTCCTCACCCACAGCTACAGATGCCAGATGTCTTTACTATGCCTTTGGACAAGAGTATCTTTGAGTTAAGGATGAACGTAAAGGAGCAGCAGTCCCCGCAGCCCAAGCTAGTCACATTTATTCACAGCTTCCTCTTGACCACTATATGAAAGCAATGTTTGTGTGATGCTACCAGAGAGAAGGGGTTACATGAGCTTCTGCCTCAGCTTTCCACTTGAAAAAGGGGAAGACAGCTCAGAGGTAAAAGCATGAGTAGGAAGAGAAAAGTGCACTTGCACTTACCACCAGACATTAAGTAGTCTCTCAAAATGGGCATCCTGAAGTTCCCAGCCAGGGTAGCGAGGTACGGTCGGATTCCAGGGAATTTCTGGCTGACACCAGTGGCCTCTGTGCTGAAGTTGCAAAAGGCACCCAAGCCCATGATGCCGTGTGGATGGTACCCAAAAATGTAATTCCTAGTGGTCAGCAGATTGTGCGTTTTAACCAGCTAGGAAAGAAGAGTGAACTCACATGAAGAGAGATATTTTCAGATAATAAGGAAAAAAGGAGAAAAAAGTCAAAGTCCCCAGCTTTTGTCTCTCTTCCCACCAGGGAGAACAGCCTAAGCGCTGGACCTCAGAGGCTGTGGTAAGAGCAGCCACTTAGAATTCAGTTCCCTGAGCAGAATAAACAGGCTGATCTTAGACACGAGGCTGCTGCAAGCAGAACGGTTGGGCTGCAGCAGCCTGTGCCTTTTGTTTCTCTACTCCTCCCAAAGGTATTCTTGCAAGCTTCTTGTCCAAATCAACCAAGTTCTTCACGGCCCTGTAGCCACAGCAACACCTCCTCCCTGGCTCTCTCAGCACATTAGTGGCTCACATCCCAGTATGAGGGCAGGAAAAATATAAAAATCAGTGTCCCATAACAGAAGCAAGTTTGCTTAATACCTGAAAAGACCCAACCACTTCATATGCCTGCTAGCCACCCTCCAAGAGGGAAAATGTGCAGAAGGGTGGCTTACCACTGGAAACTATCCCTCCTTTCAAGTGGTTTTGCTCTGGCCTACACAAGACACCTCAAGCCATCCACAGCAGTGCTGCAGTTTCTGCAGGATGTGCTCCAGGACCAGCAATCGTATTGGTTTGGGGTTGCACAATCTTCCTAACTATTTACTCATCTGTTTGCATAGCATGGATGCTCCAAAGCTGTGTTAGCCATGCCCAGCATAACCCATGCCCTGCTGCCACTACTGCCAGAGGATTTTTTTTTTAACGTTATAAATAGCAGCAGCATCTCATGCATCAGAGCACCTTCTGCTGACAGTACAAATGTGGTCTGAGTAAGCACACAACAGTACTGCTGCATCACCCTGCAGAAGGAGGGATCAAATTTTATGTTTTATTCGGCTGCAACAGTGCCAGTTTTTGCTTACTGCAACATCCCAGCAGCTCTCAGACTGGGGCAGGACCTACAAGCTCCAGTTGCACCTTCAGCATGAGGTGCTAAACAACTGCACATCATCCCTCGTATTATATATGCAAAGGTCACTCCATGTCAGCTCCTGTAGGAAAATGTGTAGATTTCCAAGATGTCACATTACACACCCCGCTGTCTTGGCCAAGAAGGGTTTTGGCAGAAATCAAGCAAGTCCCTCTTGTTCAATCAGGGAGCTGAAGTGCCATTGCGACACTGAAGGACACTCAAACAGCATGCCCAGAAATTTGATTCCCTCCTCCCCATGTTCCCACCACTGTCTCTAGATGAGGCCACAGCACTTGTGCTATTTAAGACAGTAGCTGCAATACAGCCATGACCCAGTAGTGGGTTAAGCACATCGACTACCCCTTTTCACACTTTCTTTTAGCTTTGAGGTCACACAGGGATCCAGGAAGCATGTGCAGACACATGTAGTTGCAGCAACTCCGCAGAGCCCCATGGCTAGTGTCACACCAAGACCTCCTTTCTCCCCTTTCCCTTCTTCCCCAGTTAATAGAAAACTTCCACTCTGCTATGCTTTGACGAGTTAGGACAAATAGAGTTCCCAGACCACAGGCTGGAAACCGCTCTCCAGGAAAGACTGGACAGGGAAGAAAAGCAACAATATTGTAAGCAACCCCTCCTTCTGTCAGCTCTTGCTTGGTTGTAGGAGAGACTGAAGGCCTGGTGGCTACAGACACACATGGCTTGGTTGAACCAGTGGCAGACACCTGCACCAACCACAGCTGCTTTAAAGGGAAGCTGGCTGAAACAGGGAATTTGTCCTTGTCACTCTGGAGCATGAGGTATTTGTGGGCTGAGCTTGGCAGAGCCACGCATCTGCTCTCATACAGAAGACATGCTGTTCTCCTGCTGACACGGCAAGCATCCACCTCCAGCCCCTCCACCACACGCAAGGGCACCCAGTTCCCAATGGAGCCCATTGCTTGTATAGCTCATACGAGCCCCAGCCGAGCTGCACCCTTATCACTCTGTGTTGGGTTTCCAAGACCTGTTCTGGAGGCATAAGTTTGGTGTTACCCACTCCACTTGCACAAGTAGCGCAGGAGCAAGGCAAGGGGTATGCAGGGATCCAACTCAGCTGCACACCCCACCCACAGCAAGGTAGAAGGCAGATATCCAAGCAGCACTGGAGACTCCATGAGAATCAAATGCTCACAACAGGGATTTACAAGTCAGAGTCAGCCTGGCATTTGCATGTATGTGGTTATCCCCAGTCTGTCCCATGCAGGCTGCCACCGACTGCCCGCCACAGGTGGGTTCACAGAAGGTGAATGTGTCTTCCTCCATCCAAGCCAAGCCAGAGGCTGCCAGACATCAGAGAGGTTTTTGCACTTACCTGCAAGTGGTGCAGATCTTAGATCTGCTGATGCATAAACTCAGCCCAGGGTCTGACCTGCCAAAGGCACAGCCTTCACATCTCTCTAAATTTAATCTAGAAGCAGGAATTTTTAAAGTGCTGTAATTGCTCATTTCTAGACTGAAGCTCTCTCTACTCACTCACTACCAGTTTTCTTGCACCCTTCCCCTCTGCAAGCAAACACTGGGGCTGCCTTATCAGGTTGGCCTAAGACATTGCTGTAGTTGTCATTTGACAGAACTTTTACAACACCAACTTCCAACAGGTTTTTTTCCTTTTGCCCTCAAGGTCTTCTCCAGACCCATACAGCCCTCAGCTCCTCAAAACCTTGGTGTTATCATGATAAGACAGAGGCACCATGTCCTTGCTGCATCCCACAGTGCTAGGACTGAAGTTGGACCTTCACCCCACTGCGCTAACATATCTGTTCCCAGCTGCTGCCTGAGACCAAAGCTCCATGGGAGCAAAGGTTCATCTATATGCTCTAGTAGTAACAGATTTCTTTAAACAGATCTAAGCCTGCCTACTGAAGCAATAAAAGTGTAATTGTGGTAAAAAAAACCTAGTGTTAATATTTGAGTGCCAGCTACACCCAGAGAACAGCATTGCCAATTCTCCTTGTAGGAACAAGACAAGTAAGTGTGGAAAAAGGGGACTTCAGAGATACTGGCTCAGCACCAGGAGCCAGCAAAGAGCAGGATGAAAATGAGTGCTCTAGGTGGGTGCACAGCCTACCTGCAAGCTGAGCAGCACAGTGACCATAGAAGCATATAAAAAGTTAGAGCTCATGCAGGATCCAAGTAGTGAGTATATAAGCTTGCAAAACAACCCAACATTGCAATTAGTTGCATCACACCTGGTAGCACTATGGAAGAAATTTGCACCTTGCCAGCAATGCAGGCCAGGACTTGAAGACCCCCCCAGGATCTCATTATTACCACTACGCTACATCACGCACAAGAAGTAGGAGTCTCTGTTTGCACTCTAAGTCACGTACAGAACAGCTAAGGAGAAGCTTTGCCAGGAAGCCAGCCAAGCCACAGAGCAAAGACAAATGCTGCAAAAAAAAGTCACTGTCTTGCAACAGTCTGTGGTCTGGCACACTGCCACCTCTCCCATCTCAGCAGGAGACTGATAAGGTCTCACAGCACACAGTAGTGTTGATAGATAGCCAGCTGAAGAGGAGCCAGCAGTGTGCCCAGGTGGCCAAGAAGGCCAACAGCATCCTGACTTGTACCAGCACTGGTGTGGCCAGCAGGACCAGAGCAGGGATTGTCCCCCTGGACTGGGGGCACTGGGGAGGACAAACCTCAACTTCTGGGCTCGGTTTGGGCCCCTCCCTCCACAAAGGACCTTGAGGGGCTGGAGCACGTCCAGAGAAGGGCAACAAAGCTGGAACAGGTTCTGGAGCATAAGTGCACTGAGGAGCAGCTGAGGGACCTGTGGGGGTTGAGCCTGGAGCAAAGGAGACTCAGGGAAGACCTTCTGGCTCTCGACAACTCCCTGACAGGAGGTTGGAGTGAGGTAGGGATCAGCCTTTTCTCCCCAAGAACATGCACCAGGATGAGAGGAACAGGCGGGGGAGGTTGAGGTTGGACCTGAGGAGCAATTTCTTCCCTGCTGGGGTTGTCCAGGCCTGGCCCAGGCTGCCCAGGGCAGTGGTGGAGTGCCCATACCTGGAGGAGTTTCCTAGCCATGTCAATGTGGTGCTGAGGGACAGGGATTAGCGGTGACCTGGCAGTGCTGGGGGAATGGTGGGACTCGATGAGCTGAAAGGGCTTTTCCAACCAAAATGATTCTGTGAAATGCTCACTGCTTGACAAAGGCAAGCCAAAGGTCTGCAGTCCTTGCTATGTGAAGTGCTCTTGCACATGGAGATAAGCAGTAGAGGTGCTCACATGCTCAGGAGATGGCTTCTTTACCTAAACAAGACCTTCAGATTGTGGCACTCGTCACGTGATCTCCTCAGATCAGCAGGACATGCTGCTGGGACCTCATCTGTCTCCACAGCAGCGGGGTTGAGTCCAGCCACACACACAGCACCACGCTCACACCTACAAGAGATTGGGCTTTACCTGGTAGTTCAGCACCAGGATTTAGCTCACTGAAAGCTTCCTCAGCTACTTCACACACTGCTCAGCTTAATGCACTATTTGCAAGGGCAGCTTCTAAGCAGTAGACAAACTTAAGCTTCTAGTGCCCTAAAATACCTTATTACTGTCAGAGCACCTGTATGAAGCCCCAGTGAATGTGAACAGTCTCTGCTCATGCTGAGGAATTGAGCCAGATTCTAGCTGGCTCCTAAATCCACTCAGTATTACAAAGCATGACCTGGTCTCTGCAGATCCGGGTACAATAGTCCTACTGGTGTTTCAGGAAGGAAGGCACTGCTGACTGAGGTAGAGACCAAGCCTAATCAGTATAAATATCAGAGCAGAGCCTGCTTCTCCTACAGTCACTCTGAGAGAGCAAGCCTGATGCCAGCAGGTAGAGCTGGGGAGGGATGCAGCAGACCTAGCCACACATTCTAGCATACAGATTTGTCAGAGCTTGATACTGGTGGTGTTTCAGTCTGGCCAGATCCAGCATCCTCAAGTCTGAGCTTACACCAGCCAGGTACAAGGAAACCCTGATCTTCAGATCTGCAGCCACTGCAGAGCTTGCAAAAGCTGAGTTTAGCATCATAAGTGCAACTGGTGCGATTGTCACTGGTGTGACCTGCCCTCATGGTGCTCATTGCATAGGATGAGGTGCAGCAGATGACCATGCCAACAAGCCAGGGAGACAAATCAAGCCATGCTAAGCCATTACAGACAGTCCAGGATCTAGTCAAGGTGAATTTTGCAGACAGAAGATTTAAACCAGTGATCCTCTCTAGACCAGTCTCCTTGACTGAAGACAGGTGAATAGTTCATCCAAGGAGTTCCCCTGCTCTTAGCAAGTACAAGCCATTCCGGTGGTGGTACCATTCCTTACAAGAGTGACACAGACAACCACCTCTAGCACCTCACAGGCCCATGATCCCTGTAGCAGCTTTTAACAGCCATGCAGCCAACTGGCCGATCCCCCATGGTGGGTACAGTTAACCCATGGTGGTCAGCCCTCAGGTTCTGTCCTTTGCACAACATTTACCAGTTGGGTCCATAAACCTTGCACAACTCTAACCCCTCAGTGACAAGGAATTACAGCCATAAAGGGTTCTCACAAATGTACTGCATGAACTACCAATTATTTACCTAAACTGAACTTCTCTGCTGTTTTTATCTACCCGATCACTAAACCTACTTGACCAACCAAACAGTTTGACAGACCTCTAATATCTACAGTGGATCTGACCTGCATGGCTGGTGCAGAGCAGGTTTCCATGAAGACAGCTGAATTTAGCCACCCCATAAGCAACCTGCTGTAGTTGCAGATGTCCCTACTCACTGCAGGGGGGTTGAACTAGATGACCTGTAAAGGTTCCTTCCAAACCATTCTATGACTCTAAACATGCCATCAAAGAGTGGTGAAACAAGGGGACCAGCCATTACTGGTTACTCTCTTGACTCAAGTCCCCAGGAAAAACTAGCCCATTTTAGCCTTCAGCAATATCAAGAAGGCAGAGTTTGTGCTAGTACTGAGGACATTGTACTAAAAGACACCACATTTAAGACCCATCCTCAACACTAGAACTTAGCTGTGAGAGCTGGGTTGACCAGCCACTTGCAGCCTGTGCAATTGTATTTTTTCCACGTACACCAACACTTGCCAGGAATTACCTGTTAGCAGCAGCAAGAGTGTGGCAAAGGTTTACTTTTTTGTCAACAGCATGTTCAGGCACCCTGAGAGTGTAAGTAACTTTGCAAAGGAGGACTCCAACTTATGCCTCTTTGGCTTCCTGCTGGAATTGGATTCCCTTCTGCTCTCTGAAGCTGGACTATCTTAGGGATGGAAAGCTCAAAAGCCATGAAAGGACCCTCCCTCTTGCTCAGGCTGAATAAAACTTGCCAACAGCCTTACATAATAGTCCTTTCAGCTGAATGTCCTTCCAAAGAGGATCGAGTTCCCTCCTAGCTGAATTTGGCCTCTGGTCCCTTCCAAGCCCTTCAGCTAATTCTGCAGTCCCCAGAGCAGACTGACAGCCCTGTCCTCTGTCTGCAACATGCCTGAACAAGCAGGGAAAATAGAAACAGAAGGTGAGCAAGTTCCAAGACAGAGAACTGGATCTCCCCAAAGCAGCCAGACTCCAGCACTGGTTTCACTGCTTCTGGTGAAGTGGTAGGACTTTGGTGCACAGGGTTCCTAGCTATTCTCACCCGATACACTGCTGCCCTAGGGCGTGACTGGAAAACAGACAAAAACCAAGCTAGATTTACAGGAGGGGAACAGAGGAAGGGCTGGGCACAGCACAGGACTGCTGCAGCACTGAAGAGAAGTTGGAGATGAACAGGGAACCTCACTGCTACAGGACAGATTGCCTCAAGCCTGGTGATAAGGCCATCAACAGCAGCAGTTTCTACAAATCATGATACCATCACTGGTGATGCATTGCAGATTTTATAACCACAGCCACTCCAAGCAGTAGCATGGCCATGGTAAGTAAGCCACATCCTGCAGTTCAGCATCATGGATAGACTGGTGTAGGTACAACATCATCTCCACAGGGGTGATTACAAGTCAGTCTAAACCAGTTAAATCCCAATGCATAAACTATTACTCACTCTTATTGGAAAATAATCCCTGAAGTACCTCCATATAGCCCAGTTTCTCACCCATTGAGATCTTCTTCCACCTGAAAAGAAAAGAAAAATGATGCTTTAAAAGCTCTTTCCACGTGGGTGCCCACCACAGTGCCTAGAGGACTCCAGGTAGTTTGCTCTCTCACTAGAGAAATCAATTGCATTCCTCTAAGCACAGCACCTGCATCTTTCACTAAAACCAGGTGAAACCATCCATGCTCAGGACTTCAGGGTACCTCAAGCTAATTAACTCCTGACTACAAATTTGGGGTAGGATCTGACTTGATAACCTGTTGTAGTTGGACAACGGACAATTCAAACTAGAAACAACTGAATGTTAACTTCAGATTCACCCTTTGGGAAAGGCCAAGATCTTGAATGATATCAGCAGTCTTAAGGCAATGGAGAATTGTGCTTATCTGGCTATGAAAGGAGTCGCCATCAAAGCACGTTGCCATTGCTGCAGGGGGTTCTCAGACCTGGTTTCTACGGGGTGTTCTCTGAAATCCAAGTTTTCTGATTTATGTGCAGCAACACTGATTCCATAGGGCAGCCATGTATTAATAGTCATGCCATGATCTGAACCTTGCAAGAGCTGAAGAGGACAGCAAAATCGTGAATCTTTATGTAGCTCTTTCTAACCTACAGGAGGAACCTAAACCTTATAAAGATGTTGCCACAAGCCAGCAACAGCATGACGTTAGTGAATGTTACTCTGGGCATCAATAAAACCTGCAGTCACTGTTCATGCCGAGGGCTGATATTTGTTTGCTTCACTGAATAATGCTTTTGGTCAGCGATTCAACCATGTCCCACTAAGAAGGGAAGTCACCCATTATAAGGAACTGCTTTGTTGTCCAAATATGAGGACAGGGACACTTAAACTGCAAGGATTTTTTCTGCAATATTTACCTTTCTTTGGTGTATTCCAGTCAAATACCAGCCAGGCTAAATACAGAGCAGCAATCGCCCAGCAATCTGTGCACAGTATGTACATGAGGATTAAAGTGCAAGCAATACCTGGGTGGGTCCAAGAAAGAAGAAAACAAGGTTGCATCAGGTTTTGGTTTGCATTTACACTTGCATAAAGAGCCCCTTGCCTTTTGGCCCTTCTATACTGAAGCCTTAGTCTCAATCTGATGTTATTAACCCTCAATCAAATTGGATTTAGCTAAAAGACCCCTTATGTAGGGCTGAGACCTCTCCCTCTAAACCTCCTATTTTGAAGTTCCTCAACCTCCCCTTCTCAGGTCTCTCTTCCATAACATCTCCAGGTGGGGCAGCCACTTCACCAGGCAAGAGCAAAACTTGATGAGCATCTAGACTTCTGTGGCCTGCACCAAGAGGGTTTCTTCCACAGCTACATGAATTTTCCACACATTACACCAACTCTACACCAGCCATCCCACCAGGGTGCCAGACATCCCACCCATAAATGAGGTTGCCATTTTAGTACAAGCTAAATTGGGAAGAAACAATGAGATTTGCTTGACTGACTGCAATCAGCATCCTTCTCCAGTTTAATTATCAACAACCCTATGGAGCAGAGCAGCCTGAGGCTTCTCATAGCAGAATTACCCAGAGACAAACAGGGTTTACTATTTTACTGGTCTAACAAACTTCTTGCCCACCTCTGGTACCTCTTGGAAAGAGACCAAAGCAAGAGGAAGGGACTCCTGTTGCGATCAGGTCCATTAGTTACCAGTTGCTTCTAAGAAGTTTTATCTCTCTGAACATTCCCATGAGTGAGTCAGGGAAGAGATTCACAATTGCTTTAGTCTTGTTTGTGTGGTGGACACAGACATGACCTAAATATCAGTAGGTCTTTCCACAGCTCCTATGTTTTTCTAGAGCCAGGTAAAGTCATTTATTGCCAAAATAACAAAACATGCAGGTATGCTTTATAATGTCAACACACCCCAGAAACTGCCTTGCTGCAGGGCACATCCAGTAATTAAGTAAAGGTTAACATCTGTATTGACATTCTTCCAGAATTAAGGCTGAAAAAAGATTTGCTTTAGGCTAAGAAGTGTTACTTACCCATGATAAGGAAAGTGAGAACCCATTGCAGCACAGAGATGATCTGGAGTTGTTTCTCTAGTTTGGATTTAGAAAGCCAGAACAAATCCTGCAGAGCAGAAAGAATGCTTGATCCTGTGCCTGAGTTAAAAAAAACCAAACAGAAATAGAGTTACATGTGCACACTGAGCAAAGATAACAATGTCCCATGGAGTTTAAGCATCCTGGAAATCACATCCACGTGCAAATGTCCAGCTCGTTTGGGGATACTGGAGGAGGTTAATGGATAACATCAGTTCTTACCTGAGCAAGTTTCTATTTGACTATAAAAGCACAGAGGACATTAACATATGGTCCTAACACACCTCTGCTTCTAACTGCCAACTCCTGGAAGTGGTGTTTGATAAGAGGGAAACCCATGAGTTTACCCTAAGGTAAAGATCAGCTGTCCCAAACCACAGGCAAGCACCTCCCAGGCTGTGGGCTGAAATGCTGCTCAACCACCCTTCACCAGGTCTGTTGCTCAACTACTACAGGTGTGTTCAAGGAAAGCTCCGAGCTCCAGCATTTACACAGCACAGCTCAAGGGCTGGTTGAGCAATGCCACAATCCACAACCCCATGGACCCACAGCTCCAAGGGTAAGGAAAAACATCACTGTGTTTCTAAAGCAGTAAATGAGGAAGGAAGGAGTTGAAAGCCACTCTTTTAGAAGTTTAAGCTATTCAAGTGGGAAGAAAACCAAGTGAAAATACTGAAGTGAACAACTTGACTTCTGTGCGAGGAATCACCCACTGCAGTGTCTGCCAATATGCTTGACAACCTCCAGAAAGAACTTGCAAGTGGGTTTTCCTTCACTTATTATTTTAGAAGCACCATAATATCTGGCTAAAATGCAAATCAAGCTGCTGGCCTATGAACAAGCCAGGAGGTGTGTTCACATATTTTCCTTTTCTGCGATGCTGCTGAGTAGCCATTATATTGAATGGGTTCAGTCCTTGCTGGTGCTGGCAGGATCCAACATTGCTAGTGGTGATACCACAGCAATGACAGAATCATAGAATAGGGGTCAGAAGGGACCTCAAGGATCAGCTGGTCCAACCTTTCTTGGCCAAAGCCCAGTCTGGTCAAGCTGGCCCATCCCTGTCCAGCTGAATCTTCGACTTGTCCAGTGTTGGGGACTCCACCACTTCCCTGAGGAGATTGTCACAAGGACAAACAGCCATTGAAATAAATTTTCATCTTGTGTCCAATATAAATATCCCCAGGTGTCACTTGTACCTGTCACCCTTCCTCTTTTCCATGGAACTCCTTGTAAAAATGGAGTCTCCATATTCTTTGGAGCCACCCTTTAATTACTGGGTTATGGTGAGAAGGTCTTCCCTGAGCCTTCTTTTCTCCATATTGAACAAACCTAGTTCCCTCAGCCTTTCTTCATATGGCAACTTCCCAGTCCTTGGGTCATCTTTGTGGCCCTTCTCTGAACCCTCTCCAGCCTGCTCACATCTTATGCACAGCAAGGACCAAAACAAAACTCAAAATTCCTGGTGTGGCCTGACCAGTGCTGAGCAGAGTGGGATAAGGACTCTTTCTCTCTGCTGGTGTTGTCCTTAGTCTAATGAAAGTGATTGAAAAGATCTTCTTTCCTAGATATAAGCAGGTACTATAATTTTTGGTAGTTTCTACAAAGAATGTTTGAACGATGTCTCATTTAAATATGCCAAGCATCTCTGCAGTCTTTGCTAACTGTTGCCCTTGCTGAAAGTCTGGGCAGTAGGATTAATGCACAATGGCTGCACCTGCAGAACTGCTGTAGTTTCACAGATTCTTTGCTGCTCCTCTTAAATGCCATTTAATGTTAAGCCTGCACATGGTCCCTACACTAACAGCTACGTGCCTTCCTGAGCATTTTCTGCTAATAAAGGACATCAACAGGGAGTCACACCAGAGATGGCAGCCTAAATCTAGAGCCAGCCCAGCCAGCTCAGCCCCTTGGCTCGGATTAGTCTATGTTGAGTAAATAAACATAGCAACGGATTGGGCATTAACTACCCCAAGAACACCAAGTTTTAGTCAAAGATAGATCAGCTGAATATGAACCAGCAGTGTGCCAGGTGGTCAAGAAGGTCAACAGCATCCTGGCTTGTACCAGCGCTGGTGTGGCCAGCAGGACCAGGGCAGGGATTGTCCCCCTGGACTGGGAGCACTGGGGAGGACAAACCTCAAATCCTTGAGTTTTGAGCCACTCACTCTCAGAAGGACATGGAGGGGCTGGAGCATGTCCAGGGAAGGGCAATGAAGCTGGTGCAAGGTCTGAAGCACAAGCGGGCTGAGGAGCAGCTGAGGGACCTGGGGAAAGAGAGAGCCTGGAGAAAGGAGGCTCAGGGGAGACCTTCTGGCTTGCGACAACTCCCTGACAGGAGGTTGGGGGGGGATGGGTGTCAGTCCCTTCTCCCCAAGTGACAGGATGAGAGGAAACAGCCTCAAGTTGCACCAGGAGAGGTTTAGGTTGGAACTGAGGACCAATTTCTTCCCTGTTGGGGCTGTCCAGGCCTGGCCCAGCCTGCCCAGGGCAGTGGTGGAGTCCTCGTCCCTGGAGGAGTTTAACAGACATGTCGAGGTGGTCCTGAGGGACAAGGGTTGGTGGGGTGCAGTGCTGGGGGAACAGTTGAACTTGATCTTAAAGTTCTTTTCCAACCTCAAGATTCTATGACTATCATTGCAACTGCCAGTAAACTGAAGCCTACAGCACTGATCCAGTCTGGAGCAGGAGCTCATGTTGAAGACAGTTCTTTAGGAGATAACACAGCAGAATATTTAGAGTGAATTCTGCAAATCTCTCCTGTTTGAGATGGGAGAGAAGAATGTGTTGAGTTACTGTCACCACACACTGATTTGCCACACTAGAATAGGAAGACTCAAAAATCCCATGCTGCAGCTCTTCACATTTGGCAGGAAATCCCCAAAGTTGGGGTGAATTTTTTTTTTTTTTTTTTTTTTAAACAAAGTCAGAGTCACCTGTCCAAGGGTAAGAAATCTGTCATTCCTGCTGAGGGGCCACAGCCTTGAGGCAGCCTCTACTGCACATGCACAGACCTCATGTGGTCTGAGGACTAATAGATACTAACTAGTTTAAAGGAAGCTTTTAGCAATAGTGGTCTCACTGGCCATATCTCTATATCCTCAAAATAAGCCAAAAGTCTTAGAGGTAATTCGTGAGCCATAGTAAACCCAGCCCCATGTAGTTTATCCTTCCAGCACTTGCACTTACTCTACCAAAACATGTTTGGATTGATGAACCCAACACTCCAGCCTTGGATCAGCTAAATCCCTACCCTCTTCCCCTGAAGAGAACAACTGTTTATCCCTCCAGATGAGGATTTGTTACTTCAGCATTTTTTAGATGCTTTAACAAATTGTAGGCATTGCTGCCCTGTAAATAGACCAGTATCGGGTAGCAGAAGCCAAACCCTCCAAATTGTTTCCTGAACAACATTAAGCTTTTTGTGTCAATGTTCAACTCTTGCAGACAGAGGGAAGGCACAGGTTTGGCAGAGAGCTCTGAGCACCTGCCCTTGGACAAGTGGTGTCCTGGGTCAGCTATTTGCTGAAAGCAAAAACATCCTTCACAGAGATCAAGATTCCCAACACCAAAAAAAAAAAAGCCAGTAGTTACCATGGGCTGAATCATGTTAACATTTAAATCCCAGTTAAGGCCATAAAAGAAGTCTAGTGGCAATGGAAAGGACTGTGGGATTGGGCAGAGGTGTCACCTGGCAAGTACATCTGCATGTGCATAGTCTACCTTTGCATCAACAACCTCCAGATAGACCCAGTGCATCAATTACACATTTTAGTGCTGAGACAGCCTTTTCCAGACAGTCCTGAGCTTGCTGTTCATCATATCAGTCTTAACACCTTATGTACTCAGCCCTCCATGCATGCCTTGCTTCCTTTCTCCTTCAGGTGTAGTAGCCACAAGGTGTTTTGGGGACGATCCTCCATGCTTTGGAAATTCAGGCTCATTACTGGCAACACAGAGCAGAAGAGCTTTGAAAAGTCAGGAATGTGGTTTTTGGGACTCAATCACAGCAAATTAACCCAACACTGATACTTGGGTTCAGTTCTTTAAAAGAAAACCCTTTCAAGGGCTCGCTTGTGGATCCACACCAAGCATCATTCATGTCTTAAAAACCCAAAGCAGAATTAAGCACAGGAAATTTAACTTTCAGGGAATACACTAGCCTAACAACCAGGTTTAATAAGGCACATTAGACACACCTACCATCCATGCTGAGGCAAAGGATACTCTTTACCCCAGCCTTTGGTATCCATTTGTATCAGTCTCTCTCCAAGGAAATATTTTGAATCGTGGAGAAACCCACTGTCTGCTGCTGAAGACAGTTGCTTATCCCATGCTGGCCACCCAGCACGGCCCCTGGAGGGTTTTCCAGTTGCTCTATTTTCCAGGGCACCTGTTCCAGAACCAGACAGACAAACTGTTCGGGGTCACAGCTTTAGCAACCAATGGCTACACAGCCGAGATCTCAGCAACAGCTTTCCTGGTCTCAGATGAGATCCTGAGCCCCTCAACTCATGTATCGATGGGATCCTCCCTGCACTAAGCCACACAAGGCCCTCAAGGACTCAACTTGCCAAGACAGCCAGAGTCGTGACTTCTCCAGGAGACCTCACTGCAGCTCAGCAACAGCAGCCATCTGCAGCCTTCCAAGGAAGCTCAGTGACATTAGCCAGCTGTCCCCAGCTGGTGATGGACTCACTATACCTCTATCATGTAATTCCAGCTACCATCAAATGCAGGAGATGCTACCAAGGAGTCATTGAAGTGTTTAACTCATGCTTGCAACACAGACTCAGCTAGGGACAGCATCTGGTGCACTTCCAGCACAGTTTATTTCATCTGAGGTGCTCAAACACCATGATTTATCCAGGCAGGAGGCAGAACCAAAGGTCCCAGGAGTGAAAGGAAACAAGATTTCACACTTGGGCACCACAAAACTCAATCAACAGCACTTAATTAAAAAGCAGCCAAATAAATTAGTCGAGAGGAAGTACAAGTGTTGCAGATAGTTAAAAAACACACTCTAAGGTTGTTAAAGCCAAGCTTCCTCTGCTGCTTTTAAGACAATTAGCGTGTTAGTTCTTGGCTGCATCACGCAGCTCATTTAGAGGAAAACCAGGTTGGATCCTCTAAAGCATAAGGCGCAAATGGACATTTTGAGCTATGCGTTTGGCCGAGAGGCTGATGCTGGAGGCAGAGATAAAGCTGGATTAGATAAAAAGACTAGGATACTTGTGAGGACCCGGCCTCTTATGCCCAAACAGGATTCTCCACAGCAAGCTAAGACATCAAATGTCACATGTGTCAAGCTCCTGGAGCAACATAAGTTTTCCTGCTTCTGAGGTTTCCTCAGATGTCCCAGCTGCAGTGCACAAGCCCTCTACACTTCCAGCTTTGTTTTTAGTGGTACTAGATAGCGAATCATGTGAGAACAACAAATTACCAGTGTGGGATATAGTTATCCCACGCTGCACTACAGCTGCAGAGCAGTTTGCTCATGCCCCAGGAGACCACTCAATAATCCCATATTATCTGCAGTAAAGAATGACAACAACTGGAGGCCAACAGCATAGTTGACAGGGACATGTGACAACATTTATTTTAGCCTCTTTAGCTGGGATTCTGCATAGCAAATAAACAGATTTGTTATGACATGTATCTTGTGCTAGATCTGCATTTACTCACAGCACTGAACTTGGCCTTCATTCTGGACAGTCACAGCTGTATGCAGGTTAGAGCAATGTAACCATGAGGGGAGACTCAGCCAACCCAGACCAGCCAACAGTTGTAGATTTTAAGTCAGGAAGACTCAATAGCTCTAGACCAGAGAAAAGGAACCATCCTACTACATCTCATCGGCATGTCCAGGAGAAGCATGCAGGAGCTCTGAAGGAAGGGCTCAGCGATGAGCAAGTCCAGACCCCTACCCCGCAGGCAGTTCTGTCAAGAGGAGATACCACAACACACCCAAAACAGGAGCCCCCAGATGTCCCCCTGCCCAGAGCAGAAGTGAGGTCTGCCAAGCCTCAGGTGCAGCACAAGACTAACTCCAAGATAAAATTAAGCAAAATCATGTTCCTCAACCCAAACTTCTGTAAGAAGAAACAAGATTAGAAAAGATGTTTTGGCAAAGGACAGCCCTTAAACGCTCTGGCCACACTAGGATCCTTCCTCAGGAGAATGGAGCATCTCCTTGCTGCTCTGCCAAACACAAGGAGGAGGGCACCTGGACAGTCTATGGCCAATGTGGCTCAGGTCAAGATGAGAGGATGACAACCCCTCCTATGCAACTGAAGTGTTTCAAAGCATCATACAATCCTAGGCATGGGTCCAAGGTCTGCTCTGATTTTTGCAATACTGGGTTGGTGCCCAAGAAAGTTCCCCTGCATGCACATAGGGAGGGATAGAGGCAGATGCCTGCACTTTTTCTTTTTTTTTTGCTTGTTTTTAAGTAGGACCAACCCTCCGGCCAAATTCACAAGCTGTGGGACAAAGCCACATGTCAGGCAAGCGAGAAGACTGAAGAGTGAAGGACAGTATGAGCCATTCAGACTCACCTCACAGAAGTCAGCCCTTTGCACAGGTGAGATACTTGGAAAAGATGTTCAGGGAGCTAGAAGAATTCTGGTGGGTTTATCCTAATTATCTGATGTAGTGGGGGAAGTTATCTAACGTGATCAAGCAGCACATGAGGTCCTGCGTGTGAACTGCTGTGCCACATCACCTCTGTCCATCTTTGATCTGCAGGGTCCCACGTCATCATTCCCAAAGCCCAGCCTGATTCTGAGCTCCTCTGGCAGGCACATGGCTTTTGCTTTGAAGAGGAGAGTTTTGAAACTGGTCCTGCCCCTGGCAGGCTACAGAACTGGCAAGGGGTTGCGTTGGTGGATGCTGCAGTCGCCCAGGCAACAGCATCAGCACATAAAGAAATGAGTAAGGAATGACGAATATCACTGCAGGACCCCCATGAGGTGCCTCAGAGGAAAAACTGACCTGAGGAGACTTAAGACAGCTTTCCATCGCTAAGCAGGATTATCTAGAGATGAGGCCAATGACTGTCCCTAAACCACACTCCATTCCGAATTATGCACATGTCCTAGATCCATCAATAACATGCCAGGGCCAACAAGGTAGACACCGAGGTCTCGGGTCAGTGCTACATTTTTTATAGGTCTCCTGAATGATTTATTCTCCTTGCTTAGCTTGCAGTTAACTCTCCGCTTAACAGCTCACATGCTGCTAATTCAAATGACCTCTCTCAACTCAGGACATCGCTTGTCTTCTGCTAGTTGTATAAGCAAGCTAAGTTACTTTAAGGACTGGATCTGAGCATGGGAAACAAATCTTTTCCCTGATTGGTTCACAACTGACCCAACAGGTCCATCTCTAATGTGGGTGGGTGCCACATCTTTCTGACCGGGATGAGCACTGGCAGCTCTACATGTGGGACATGGTGCAAAAGCAAGAGCTTAGGGGTTAATTCACCCGGTTCAGGTCCCTCTTAACTCTGCTAATGATTTGCTTAATCAACAAACCATTCCACAGGTCTCTTCATCCTGGAAGGAATTAGCAGTTGGCTTTTCCAGGGCAGAAAGCCTTTTACAACACAGGCAGAGTGACCACTCAAGGACCCTCCACCAGGCACAGGGTAAATCGTTATCCAAGTGCATTTCCCTGCAAAGCCCCCACTGTTTGCAAGACCTGACACTCCTCTCGACAAACACCCTTGCAGGAGTCTCTATCAAGCAAAACATTTAGACTTGTATTTATTTCTGTGAGATCCCTAGAGCTGCTTTTACAACCACACAAGGGACCTTATAGTTTGGGATTTCCCATATTGTCTCACCAACGTTTCTCACCTACACGTTGCAGCCTGCAGCAGGAAGCGTCCAGCATCCGCAGCAGCTCTGCCCATGATGGGTGTCAGCCACTACCACCCAACCTGCTCCTCTCACCGAGGAAGTGACTTAACCGCACGGGGGGTTGTAAAAAGCAAACTTGGCTGTACTTCCTAATGTAAAACCTTGCTTTCACACTGAAACTTCAACTCTTCATTATGAAACAACAGCAAATAGCAATGCTTTTTTTACCTCCCCTGTTGATGTAGTGAAACACAATATTACACTGCAATATCATGACGGTAAATTTTACCAGCAAGGCAATTGTTGATAAAACTACTACACTTCCTGCCATCACAAGGAGGAAAAAAATAAAAAGCTCCCTTTTAAGCAAATGCTATACGCCTACGTTTTGCCAGGGTGCAAACTCCTTCAGATAAACCCGAGCTGTTTGCAACAGCTTCAGGAGAGCAGCCTGACCCGCTCCAGCTCGCTTAAAAAGCAAAACCTGCGCAGAGGGCTGTAATCCTCACCCCTAGGAAAAGCAGCTGCCAGCCTCCCCGCCATTGCACTTTGCTTCCCCTCTCTCCTAAACAACCGCTCCTGCAGGCAGGAAGAAGAAGGGGGATATAATAAATACAGCTGAACGTTTCAGCGCTGCTTCCACCCCGCACCTTGTACCGCCGGGATGCTGCTCTCCCATCGCAGCATCCTCCTGGCACCCCCCCTCTACCCCTCCTCCCAAACACCTCCCCTGGTACCTCGCAGCACCCCGGAGTAGGCAGCGATGATGGTCTTCATTGCGGAGGGGTGGTCAGGTCCCGGCCAGGGCCATAGGATGGAGAAGGGCACCTGCCTCCGCAGCCCCAGTGCAGCCGGCGAGTGGGAGAAGTACCGGCAGCGCATCCCTATATAGCCCCGGGGAGGAGGAGGAGGAGGAGGGCGGGGAGGGGCGGGCCCCGGCGGGACGCCTGGGTCCCTCAGCCCGGGGTGGGGAGGAAGCTCTTGTCCCCAGTGGTGTAGCTTGTTGCATGGGGAGGGGGTTTGGGGGGACAAGGCAGGGGGCAGCCCCACACCCTCGGCAAGGTGTTTCCCTCCCTGTTTTCCTTCTCCCCATCGCAGGGTGGGGGAAAATCCCCCCAAGTCCCCAATCGTGATCAGCATTTTAAGATGTCATGGAATCATAGAATCATAGGATGGTTTGGGCTGGAAGGGACCTTCAAAGCTCACCCAGTCCAAGTCCCTGCCATGGGCAGGGACATCTGCAACTACAGCATGTTGTTCAGAGCCCCAAGGTCCAACCTGACCTGCAATGGTGCTAGGGATGGGCCATCCACAACTCCTCTGAGCATGCTGTGCCAGTGTCTCACCACCCTTAGAGTGAAGAATTTCTTCCTTATATCTAATGTAAATCCACCCTCCTTCAGCCTGAAACGGTTACCCCTTGTCCTATCACTACACTTCCTGATGAAGGGTCCCACCTCAGCTTTCCATCACGGCCCCCTTCTTGCTCAAATGCTCTCCTAGCCCACTCTTGGCTGAATTTAGCTTCTCCAGTGGAATTTGGGAGATCTCAGTTCCTAAAAGCATCATGAAATTAAGACAAAAAGTAGAAAAGAGAAAACTTTAGAAATTTTATTAACAGAAGCTTTAACGGTTGCATGACCAAACCACTGGCCAAGCCTCATTTTCTTCTTCTACCAAGGATCTGCTCGAGAGATCCATAACAACAGAGGTGTTATTTAGGTTTACATCAAGGTTTTAATGTAGCTGCACTTGCGGAGAGATTTCTATAGATTATTACAGATGGGGACAGATGGGTCTGTCCCAGATCCCATGACATTAAACTGGCTTCTTTATAACAGGGTCATGTCTGGCACCCTTGAGTAAAGGATTAGGCAGCTACTCCTTTCCTAATCGGTTTCATCGTCTGTTGATGGAGACAATAAAAAGAATCCATATTTGAGAAGCACTTTGAGATCCCTCAAGGAAAAGCCCACTGCAAATGAGCATGTAGAGCTAAGCAGAGGATGGGTATCAATCACCATTGGAACACCCCCAAAAACCCTTCAACTTTTGCCTGGTTTTTAGGGTGGGAGCAGGATCAATAGTGCCTTGCTGAGCCAGCAAGTTTTTCCTGGGGATTCTGCCACGACACCCACTTTTTGGCCCACAGACATGCCTGCCAGTGTGTTTCACAAAACCCCTTGTATTTTCAGCCGTGGTGAGCTTAAATCTGACATTCAGAGGTGAAAGAGTGATTTATTTTTCTCCTCAATCCCCAGAGGTGCTCCCATACCCATCTTTTTGAGTCAAACTGGCACCAGCACTTGTTCGCTCCCTGGTTGGCCAAAGGGCTGCCTTCCAGCAGTTGTAGTGGCCTGTTGAAATAGGTATAAAAATGGAAAATTGCAAGAGCCTGCCTGAAGAAAGGGTCTTGCCCAACAGCTCTTGGATAAGACCTCCAAAAGGGAGCCCAGAACAGAAATAAATCACCACTATGACACTGCTGAGTGAAAGGGGAATGGTCTTCTGCCTGTCTGTGTCTCCTGTTGTATTTAATTGAGTTATCTACAAGCAAAGTAAGGACTGAGATACCTTTTTGTATCGTAACCACAATAAAAACCTGCAAAAAATCAGGCTGCCAAGTTGTGACAGCATGAGGTGGATAGGTAAAAAAATGTTAGTGTGCTGGGACCATCATCTATCTGGATCCACCATCTTCCCATTGACCTACACCCACCTTTTGATACATTTTGAATGCAAATTCTCTAAATCCTGACCGTCTTGCTCCATATACTGCAGTGGGCTTGAATCCCTCTGGAAGGATGCATTAATAAAATAAACAAAAATAAATTAATATTAAATTAATAATTATAAAGTAATAAAAATAAAAACTAAGGACTAAATTAAACTAATAGATTAAAATAAAATTAAATTAAAAAATTGAATTACATTAATAATAAAAAGCCCATAGTGCTTAATGTCATGTTACAACTTGCAGGAGGAAAACCACACTACCACTGTAGCCCAGGGGTGAGCAGCAGCTTCACCCCATGACTTGCAGGTGCAAGTTTTGACACCACGTTTCTCGGGAGCAAGGAAAAGTTGAGACCAGATCCATGACGATGCCACCTGAGCAGTGACAGGGAACTGGCTGCCGCCCAGCTCCCCTCTCACTGGTTTTACCAGTACTTGTCCTGCCTTTTTTTTTTCCCCTCTCCCATTCAGCTCGCTGAAAATCAGAGAACGGTCCCAAATAATAGATTAGAAAGATCTTGGCTCTGTTCCCCACCACAATATATTTTCCCACTGCAAAGACACAGACCGTGGTGCTCGGTTGATGTTTTTGGAAACGCGTGTGGTTTGTTTTCTCAGTGCCTACGTTGGTGCAGGGGATAGACAACCCTGTCTATTATTAACCCGCGTGTCTGGCACGATTATTCTCAAACAATAACATCCCTTCAAATGCCCTTCTATAACTTCACCCGAGCCTGAAAAACAAGGGTTGTGGATGGAGTAACGTGGGCAGGAGCCGGTCTTGCAGCTCTCTGCAGCCAAGAACAATTTGCAATCATTTTAGGCTCCTTTATTTCTGGGGGGGTTTTTTAGCAGCAACGCAGCGACACACCCTTACACACTCACATATTCTTTTTTAATGCACGCACTGAATTTTCAGGTCAATTCCCATGAAATAAAACTTTAGAGGTCACATTTATTTTTCTCTTCCCGCTTCCGTTCAGGGACTTGAGAACTGATTGTAAAGCGTGGGGTGGATCTGCAGTGCTTTGAGTCAGCCCAGCTCTGAGGTCTGTTTCTACACAGGTTTTTCAGCAGCAGAAAGTGCCCAATTTTCGAAGCATCGGTGTTCAGTGTCTTCACCTGGGGCCAGGTGTTTGGATGCGTGTATGAAACTGCCTGTATTTGGCATGTTGGGATACGTGCACTCAGGTTGGGCTTATCTGTCTTTCTAATTGTCCTTCTCTGACTTAAAAACGTGGAGTCATTTCCCTGCCTGTGGTTTAACCCTTTCTTTACAGATTTTTAAGTTTTCTCTTTCCGGGCAGTATTATTTTTAGTAGATGCTTATTTCCAGTGCTGATACAAGTCTTAAACAGAGAGGGTTGTCCATTAACCCAATCGTCTCTGCACAGACTGCAACCACAGCATCTGAAAAGTCCCTTTTCTCCTCAATTTCTCCTCCTGAGCCCATTAAGAACATGATGGATCCATCTCTTTGGTAGAGACCATAGCTTGGGTTGCGCCATCAGGTCCAGCTCTGTGTATTTCTTCTGATGTCTGCAGTGCCATGAATTCAGGTCTGCTCTCATTGCAGACCACTCATGGTGTGTGAGGAACATCCTCATGGAAAGGGAAAGCCTTGCGTTGTGCAGGTGGACTTTGCAAGAACACAAAGCTTGGGCTGACAAATTGTGCCTTTCGAAAAGCTCCCACCAGCCCACGGTGACTTCCAGATCACTTCTGCTTTCATCCCTGCATATTCCTCTGAGCCATAACCATCCCCTCCCCGGGAGCGTTGGAAGTCTTATCATCAGGGATGTAAAGGACAAATCAGTTGATAAGAGCTGGGATTTAATGAGGGGTTTGAACCCGAGTCAGCCAGCCAGCAAGGTTTGCTTTGTCAATTTGCCAAGCAGGCAAAACAAGTCCCTTTCTCACTCCTGCAGTGTATTTTTCTACCTGCCATAAATGCAGCTTTGGCCAAGCTTACTCTGTGTTGCACATTGCCTACAGTGCTCTCCGCTCTCCCTCCAAGGCCTTGTGTCCTCTGTGCCAGTTAATTCAGCCATGGGAGCCCAGGAACTCCTCACGTAAGCCCATGAGTGATTGACCTGAATTTTGAGCTAAGGGAGAAGAGGTGTGTCCCATATCCCTACATCTGCTTCTCAACAGAGCTTCAAATAAACCCAGAAGCTGTGAAGCCCTGGGTGTGGAGAGGGAAACTGAGGCACAAGCTTGCTGGGGAACTAAGCTGCCTTAACTTCTGGAGAAGCACTGCAGATTGAGGCAGCTGTAGGAATTTCACACTTGTCCTTCACCCTTTTCCTTAGTCTCGAATTCACCAGCTTCAAAGCTCCCTTTGGTATCTTCTGCTTCCTGGCTGTGGCTTCCGGTGGGACCCTGCAGGTCCTGTTCATTAACGTGTTGGGGGAAATGTTTCATCATCCTGGGTGCACAGCAGCGCCTGGACTCAATTTTTTGCCCATGCTTTTAAGTTAAGCATTATGATTTTAGGAGCCCAGATGGGTTCTTTCTGATTCTCCATCCCCAGAGAAGTCTTTTCTGTATGGGCAGGAAGCAGCCACATTTCAGACATGCAGAATAGGTGTTGACCAGGGTATCTCTAAACCCATCAACAAACTCCTCATGGCCCATCTCTTGTCTCACAGCCGACAGACACAGATCATACACTTCCTAACTGGAGCATAATGGGATAATGTGTTACTGATGCATAAAGTCAGTCTGGGCAAAACCATCTGAACAGCCCAGTGATGCCAGCTTGTGTTTTGCCACGGTGGAAAGACAGCCACCACCATATCCAGCATCAGAAAGCACTGAGTGAGCAGGGAGCAACACCTCCCTCCCCTGGAGAGCTCAACAGAGCCTGTACTGAGATACCTGCAGACATCTGAGCACCACCATCGTCATTACACTGGTTGGCCCTTATACCTGGAGCTGGATCTGCCTCACGTGGCCAAGCACTTGCCCAAGCCCCCACCTCGCAGCTTGATTTTCAGCCAAGTCCTGCTTTACACCCTCCCCCACCAGACCTCAGTATCACACCTTATCTTGCAGGTATTTATCAGGTTTGTCCTTCAAAGAATCTGCTTAGGAAGGGGATGTTTGCAAGACAGAGCCTTGCAAAACCTTTCCTCCAGAGGAATTTCTGCATGAGGTACAGGCACCTCAGGCATGCATCAACACATCCCTGGGACCTTCTCATCTGGACATCCCCAGGAAAGAAACAAAGAAAGAACGAACATTCAGCCAGCAAGCCAAAGCTTTTGTATTCATCCAGGCTGTGTTAAAAGCAAAATTGACTGAAAAGCAGAACCACAGAACCACAAAATAATTTTGGTTGGAAAACATCTTTAAGATCAGTGAGTCCAACCGTTCCCCCAGCACTGCCAGGTCCCCACTAACTCCTGTCTGTCAGTGCCACATCGACACAGCTGTTAAACCCCTCCAGGGATGGGGACTGAACCACTGCCCTGGGCAGCCTGTTCCAATGCCTGACAACCCTCTCTGTAAAGAATTTTTCCTAAAATCCAACCTAAACCTCCCCTGGAAAAACT
Source organism: Bucorvus abyssinicus (assembly GCA_009769605.1). Lineage (NCBI taxonomy): Eukaryota > Metazoa > Chordata > Aves > Bucerotiformes > Bucorvidae > Bucorvus > Bucorvus abyssinicus. The sequence continues at coordinate 95,235,175 of CM020024.1, read as the reverse complement.
TGAGGACAGTTCCTCTCATCTTGTCACTTGTTCCTGGGGAGAGGAGACCGACACCCACCTCGCTCCAAACTCCTGTCAGGGAGTTGTCGAGAGCCACAAGGTCTCCCCTGAGCCTCCTTTGCTCCCGGCTAACCCTCCCACCCAGGTCCCTCAACCACTCCTCAGTGCACTTGTTCTCCAGACTCTGCACCACCTTCGTTGCCCTTCTCTGGACATGCTCCAGCCCCTCAATGTCCTTCTGGGAGGGAGGGGCCCAAAGCTGAACCCAGCAGTCGAGGGGCGGCCTCCCCAGTGCCCCTAGACCAGGGGGACGATCCCTGTCCTGCTCCTGCTGGCCACATCACTGCTGGTACAAGCCAGGATGCTATTGGCCTTCTTGGCCACCTGGGCACACTGCTGGCTCCTCTTCAGCTGCTGTCGACCAGCACCCCCAGGTTCTTTTCCCTGGGCAGTTTCCAGCCGCTCTTCCCCCAGCCTGTAACGTTGCAGAGGATCGGTGTGACCCAAGTGCAGGACCCGGCACTTGGTCTTATTGAACCTCAGCCCATTGGCCTTGGTCCATTGATCCAGCCTGTCCAGATGTATCTGTAGAGCCTCCTGACCTTCAAGCAGATCAACACACCTGACCACCCACCTGCGTGTCATCTGCAAAGTGACTGAGGGATCAGTGCAGGGAAGAGCAGAAGGTCAAACCCCAATGTTCATCCCACAGTTCTGCTGTCCACCTGTAGGATGCTGGTCCTGTATCCTCTCTGGTGGCACGTCATAGATTAGGGACAGCCAGAGGAAGGAGCACCAATGCTGCAACACCCCATCTCATGTTCAGTGTAGACCCAGACACTATTTTTGGTAGGATTGGGGCAAAGAGCATGTCCTCTGCAACTCGCTGGTTAATGGTACAACCACTTGGAGCCCAAAGCTGGAATCAGCTTTTTTCATAGTACTTGCAATTTTGTTCATGGAGTTAAAAGTTATTTAACATTATGGAGGTTTTGAAATGTAGCCATTTCTTCTCCTTTTAAGCAGCACTTACTCCTCTTTTTTCACAAGTGGAAGCAAAGTTCAGGCCAAAACTGCAAGAGAGACTTCACAGAGAGCTTTGTGCTGGAGGGCATTAAAATAAAAATAAAACATATAAAAACATTTAAAGGGGAAAAAAAGTGCCACCCTCACTTTTGCCCAGCAGACAGATAGGAAGATTTATGCAAGTCGCTGAGCAAAGCCAGATTTTGGCTGTTGGCAGCAGGTCAGGGTAGAGCTGCCTAGATACAGTCTGAAATTAGAGCACCTAAAAATGAACTGTACGGCTAAAGAACTTTGGTCCCTGTGCTGAACGAGCACTGGAGAATTAGTAATAGACAGTTAACCAGCTCCACTCTTAATCCAATTGCAAACCAGGAATTGGCACACACACACTCACACACACACACACACACAAAGGTGGTTTTAGTGTTTTTCTCAATTTTGTTTTCTTCCTTCGTTACAAAGGGTGTGGTGGGATGAGACATGGGAAAATGGTTAGATAGGATAGAGAAAAGATAGTTTACCCTTATTGAAAAGGGGGAGACGTTAGGGCCCCAGGAATGCTGGGAGGGTGGAACCCCTCTGCTGGGAGGCCAGGGGAGAGAGTTGGGGGTGTTGAGCCTGGAGTAGAGAAGGCTGCGGGGAGACCTTAGTGCAGCCTTTGAGTGCTTCAAGGGGCCTCTGAGAAAGCTGGGGAGGGGCTTTTGATCAGGGGCTGTTGGGACAGGACAAGGGGTGATGGGGTCAACTGGAAGAGGGAGATTGAGACCAGAGAGAAGGGAGAAATGTTTGATGCTGAGGGTGGGGAGACCCTGGCCCAGATTTCCCCGAGAGGTGGGAGAAGCCCCCATCCCTGGCCCCATGTCAGGTCAGGTTGTCCCTTGGGGCTCTGAGCAAGCTGCTCTAATTGCAGATGTCCCTGCTCCCTGCAGGGGTATTGGACTGGATGGTCTTTGAAAGTCCCTTCCAACCCAAACCATTCTGTGATTTTACGAGAATTCCATGTTCTCTTGTTCACCTCTTGTCACACTTCTCAAAAAATGAGCATTTTCAGCTCTCCTCATGATGAAGACTGCATTTTCCTAAAGGCTTCCCTGTAAGCTCCTTAAACCTCTATGTTTGCAGACAGCCCTGGGACAGAACCAGCCTCCAACCGCAGGTGGGGAAACTGAGGCACAAAGCCTGGAAGGTTGCCCATCCAAACCTAGACCATGCATTTCTAATGAAACCAAGACAAGTTCTCCTCCTCGCCTCCCTGCCTCCATGTCAGCTCTCACAACAGGCGAATCTCCGGCAAAAACCTCTTACAGCCTCCGCTCCTTGGGCTCGTCCAGGGCCAGGGAGGAAGGTTGTAATGCTATTAGCCAAGGCCATCCATCAGCCCCTGACCTTCCAACCAGGCCAGCCTCTCAAGGGCTCTCCACCACCCTGGGCATGACAGATCCATCCCCAAATCCTGTCAAGGTCCATCAGCCCCAAGACAATAAGGAACCAATCAACGAAAAAAGGAGAAATGGACCTTACAAAGCCCCCTCAGTTTGGATGGACATAATCAGGCGTTGCCCCATGGGATTTGTCCATTTCTGGTGCTTCCCAGTCTTAAAGGATTTTGCCAATTGTAGGAAACCTTCCCAAGCCTTTTGAGGACCATCTGGCAGTAGCACCTGGCACTGAGAAAAGCAGAGGCTGGAGAAATCCTCCCTTTGCCCCAGACTCCTGCAATCCTCCCTTAGGGTTTCAGCCCTGCACAGAGCATGGGATGACTCCTACTAGGGGAGCAGAGAAGGAAAGATGTGCCCCATCCTTGCACAGCAGCCTGATGAATAGAGACCACCTTTCTAAAGGGCAGAGAAGTGAGTTAACCACTGCTGCACAGGTATTTGGTTTCTCACGGTGTAGCCATGACATATTCCGGGTACCTCTGCTCTACAAGAAGAGGTTTTGGGCTTTTTTCTTGGAGATTGTCTCTCTCCAGCTGGTGGATCTCTGCTCCACTTTATCTGCTGCTTGTCTCTTTCCTTGGCTGGAGAAAAACCAATGTTTCTTAGAATCTTAGAGGATGTTTGTAATCTTTCTAAGACATAAGAAAGGGCTCCTTAGGATTACAAACTGAGAGATGTCAGTCTGGAGGCAACAGGCGTTGCTTTGGTGTTAAGACCACATACATATCTACATTCAGGGATTTGTCTCAGTGGGAGGAGAGGAGATGAAGGCTGCTGTGTATGACCCTACAAATTTCTTCTGGCTCGAGATGCCCCAGCTTTGTCTGTGGGAGCAGAGCTTGTGTGAACTGCTTTGTGATGGGGAAAGGTGGAAGATAAGAAGTACGTGGCATCTGTGGCACCATTTTCCCCACTGCATGAGGTATGTATCTGCCCATAGGCTTAGGGACACACTGTCATACACTTACTTGTGCTTTATACATAGCTCAGAGGCCAAAGTTAGTCTGTCCAAGCTGCCCCTTGAGGTCTTGGACCAAACGGTTTCTGTTGATGAAGGGTTGGGAGCCAACCAAAGAGACTCAGGAGGGTCTCAGACCAAGCAAGTCTCCTTTCCAAGGATGTTCTTGCACATAGCACCAAGCATGTTGGAGATTTGCCTGGGTCTGAGCATCATCATGTGGGCATTGGGGCTTTGATCTCCTTTGCTATGGCAGGTTTCACTATTTCTACCAGAGATTTTTCATTTTTTCTGTATTTTTACAGGTTTCCCCACTTGGCTAAGTCTGACTACAACTTCTGCCACCATCTACAAGGCAGGATTATGATACTGACTCAAAACTTACTGTGATACTCCTTGGACGATGGGTGAAAAGCTCCTGCAACACAAATCAGTAGTAATGATCTTGAATTTAGCAGGACATAGAGAAGAGGCCCCAGATCTCCTGCAGATACTCATTTAGAAGCATCCACCTTCAATCAGACCTGTGCTGCCTAATTATGCCTCACAAAAACAGTTTTGCTTCCTTTCACCCTGTCCCAGAGCTCTCCCCTGAACACAGGAGAGCAGCATTGTCAGTGGCCTGGGAGAAGGCACAAATGCTCTTTTCCTAAAGTGTCTATCAAAAGCTGAAGTTTCTGCTTCTCTATGCTACAGAAACAGCTGAAGGGAAGTTTTAGGGGTTGTTTGTGATGCTTTAGTTTGCTGTTTTAGAACAAGTGTGCTCACCCGCCACTGGTTTTACGTGAGTTAACAGTAATATTGAGGGTTATTTTAGCAAGGAAAAGGGTTAAGTTCTCAATTATGATATTGGAAACACAGCTGCGAAGAGAAAAGCATAAAACCACTAGACCTGGGACCTCCTTGACATTCCTCCTCATGCTCTTCCTTGCTACTGGGATTTCTCCTTAGACATTTGTTACTAAGACAGCAGAAGAACTTGCTTGGCAGGGATCTGCTACTAAAATGTCTTTGTCTCTGGGGCTTTGGCTCTTGTGCGTGCTTGGATGTTTTATATTGGCTCTTGAAGTTCAAAGCACACCTCCAGAATCCAGGTGCGGTTGAAAATGCCTCCCCCTAATGAATGAAAATGATCTTGGACTAGAAATTCATCTCCTTCCCTCGGGATGTCAGCTAACAAACCATCCCCACTGCACCCTGCAGGTTGTACAGCAAAAAGGGTTTGTGGACATCCTGCAGATTGTCTTTTGATTGCTCCTGGCTTAGCCAATCTAAGCAATAACCTGAGTCTTCCCACGGTATTAGAATAGCCTGTAATTTCTGTGCTGTGAAAAGCACATAATTTCTGCAATATTTTGTACGGTCCTGCAATTGCAGGGCTCTGTAGAGAACGTGTGCGATGGATCAACAGAGTAGAGGTGCCTCAGTGCCCCATAGTGTTAAATTTAGGGGGTTGTATCACAGCCAAGTATAAACCAACTCAGAATTAACAAAGTCTGCAGGGAAAAGGTACCAGCCTTGTTTCACAACTCCTGTGGGTCCCAGCGGAATCGTTCCACAGAGGCATGTGGGCAGCAGGCACCAGAAAGACCCAGTCCTGCAACCCTTTGCTCATCCCGGGAGTCACGTTGACTGCAGCAGGACTGTGGCTGCAAACGCTCTCTGTGCACCCCACAGCTGCAGGAGCAGGCCAGGAAATGCAGTATCAGGGTACTACTTGTTGGTGGCATCTACAAGCTGAAGGGTAAAACCTGATCTGGTCACCTAAGGTTGTCTTTACAGAGCCTCTAAATGGCTCTTCATCTCATCCTATAATGCTGGAGTGTCTAAGAAGGTTTCTGTGGATATGTGTAGGTATATAGAATCACAGAATCGTTTGGGTTGGAAGAGACCTTTAAGCTCATTGAGTCCAACTGTTCCCCCAGCACTACCCCACTAACCCGTGTTCCCCTGTTCACAGCTGTGAAACCCCTCCAGGCATGGAGACTCCACCATTCAGCCTGGGACAGACCTGGACAACACTTTCAGGAAGAAATTTTTTCTAATAGCCAACCTAAACCTTCCCTGGTGCAACCTGAGGCCGTTTCCACTTGTCTTATGTAGAGAGGGATAAAGAAGAGTATCAGTCAAGGAACAAATAGGCCAAGTTGAAATTACAACTATTTTAAAACAAGCAAGCAGAATTGCGAAATTCTTATTTAAAACTTAGAAGTAAAGAGGTGCTGACTAGATTTGACAGGTATTTAGTACAAAACTTTTCCTCAGAAAGTGTAGATGGCACAAATGAAACAAGAGTCCTTTCTGTGTTAGACCCCTGGCTCAGGACTCCCTGCAGCCTCATCTCCTCTTTTGGTGGCCATCTCTGTTAGACTCTATTTCCCTGTTTGTTCCTTCTGAATCTGCCAGTCTCGCTGGCATCAGCCTCCCTTGTAGAAACACTCAAGATCCTGCTCTATCAGGCCTCCTTGCGTCTGGGATATCCACATCCTTCAGCCAAGGACTGAGCTGGGATGGATTTCATGTCTGGCTAAGAGCATGTGTGCAGTACAGAGGTCACTGCTGCCCTGACATGCAACACTGATGATGCCAGGACATGCTGCTTACCAAACTTTAGGGCTGGGCATGGCTGGAATAGCAGGAGAGGTGGCACAGAAACTGGGAAGGGTGTGGCTACCTGTATATCTCAGCCCAGATCTTGTTCCTGCTGGGGTAAGATGAAAGGACTTTTCTGCTCAAAACCTTTCCTTTACTTTCAGATCCTTCCCTCTCCATCCTGGCCATAGCTTCCTTTTTCCTCACAGTCATAAAATGCTCTCCTTCATGGTAACCCCCAAAGGCCACGTTCTTCAGCCCGACTCGGGGCTTTCCACTGCTTCCCACTGGGTCCCAGCAGACTGTTAGACCAGTGTCCAGCATAGGATGAGCCACTTGGTTCAATTCACAGGCAGTAACTCTCTTCTGGGATTTCCCAAACCTTTCTGGAAGGTCTTCAGGGCCAAATACACATTATCAGATTAAATACAGGGGCAACCAAATGAAAGGTAAAGGATTGAGAGATGTGGAGGAAGGTAAAGCCCATGGATTTCCTGATATTGCCCAGATATTTTCTTTCCATTTTGCTCTACTACGGAGAATTATAATTTTACTAGGCTAATTCTCTACCACTTCTCATTATTTGGATAAGATTTCAGGCTAGCCATTTGAAGGCATGTATGTATGAGGAAACTGTTTGCTCTTGCATAGACAAGAAAGAGGACAGATGACTAGAAACTTGAGAATTTGAACTAATATAGTTGTGCATGGATTGCACATATTGTACCCCAATTCTTAGGGATTGTTTTGATGCTAGGTCATCTCTATTTGATTTCACCTACTGCTCTTGGGAAGGGGTTCAAGATACTTTATAGAAAACCTGTAAAAGCAAGGATGTTCTCCAGGCTGAACAACCCCAACTCTCTCAGCCTGTCTTCATAGGAGAGATGTTCCAGCCCTCTGATCATCTTCATGGCCCTCCTCTGGATTCGCTCCAACAGGTCCATGTCCTTCTCATGCTGGGGGTTGCAGAGCTGAACATGTCAGTATGGGGAGAAAAGACATATGGACCTCAGACAGTTCCTATGTAGTCTTCAGAGAACTGGAGTCCAGGACATAAGCTTGAAAACCATAAGACAGAGCCAAGCCCTAGTGCAAAAGCTGGAGAAATGAAGACAACATTAAGTCCTCAAAGCCAGCTGCCTTCATCTCTTACACTGAAGGCCTGGATTCTGAACTTCAGTTTAGAAATAAACTTTTAATCTTCATTGAAATCTTTAGTTTGATAAGGAGGCCTCCTACTACCTCACTTCCTTTTGTATTGACCAGCGCAGAGCAGTAGAAGCAATGAAACCCAGTAACAGGCAAAAGCATTGGGCACTGGTGTCGGTAAGAAGGAAGAAGTATTGATCACTGCCTAGCAGGCCGTGCTAAAGCTGGCCTCACGAAAGATCCGCCGAAGCCTATTAGCTAAGGCACATCCTGGGGGAAATCCTCTTAGAGCAGTGGAGGTGAGAGTGCGGATGATATTACCATTCCCAGCACGGCAATCATAGAGAAACAGGGCTGGGAAGGGATATTAAGAGGTCAGCGAGGCCATGCCCTTTATCTCAAGGAAGGATCAAGTCCATCCATGTCATATGTCACCAGGCAAACACGGTGTTAACAGGTTCTTAAAGACTCCATATGACGAAGATGCCACAAGCTTTCCAGCCACACTATTCCTAATGCAAATCCTCCAGGCTGTAATTTGGCCCATTGCTTTATTTCCCATCCAATACAGACATGAAGACAAGATTATTCCCTTCTCTCTATCTGTCTTCATGTCTTCCTGTCTTTCTGTATCATGTCATTTCAGCCCACAGTTCTTCAGACTATTCCACATTAATTTGTTCAGCAAAATCTTCATAGTCATCTGTACTAGTATGAGTGCTTGTACATACATAAATATGTATGTGCATGTACGTACATTTTGATGATCATCTCAGCTTCTGGAGTTGGATGTGGGGTTATCAGGACTGCCACGAGTCTGAAAATGCTTCCAACATAAAAAAGCTGTTGGAAATCGGCCTGTGAAAGGAATATTTCCGCTCTTCCCCAAAGCTGTTTCTCTATTCTTGGGCATCCCCTAAACACCGCTCCATTTTTTGGCCAAGAAATTTCTCATGTGGCAGATCGCTGAAAAGTCCTGCAACATAAAAATGCAGATGGAAGATTCAGGAAGTGATCAGGAAAGGATCATCAGGACATACAAGGTACTTTTCTGCTTCTCTCCTTCATATGTGTTTGTGAGCCAAATCCATCCCCATCCTCATTTAGAGCAGCCCTGAGGTTGCTCTGATTTCCATCCTGTTCTCCCAAGGTCTCCTCCAGGGCTGGGAAAGTGGAGAACAGCTGAAGCACAGGCTGTGTTTTCCACCTCAGGGGACAACCTACTACAAGTAGAGAAGCCTCATTATTCAACAAATTATCATAAGTTAACCTCCATCCTGTCTACCTTGGAGTCACTGACACTCCCATTTATTGTCAGCCTCTTGATTTTCTAGTAGTGCAATGGCTGATTGCCCCAAGGCCAATGCCAGGAGCATCCTCTGGATCTACCTGTAGATGAGAGGTGGTGCGTTAACCCAAATTTCCCAGGGCTGATTAACCACTCTATTGTGCTTTCATGGAAGAAGCTCATTCTGCTCTGCAGAGGTGATTTCTTAATGTCTTGGGGTTGGATGGTCATCTGGCTCAGTGGTTAGAGCCCTATAGCCAAGACTTGAAGCAGGACTCACGCTGAGACTGTAAATGGGATTCTAAAGCAGAAGCAAACCAACATCAGTGACAAAATGAGGCAGAAAAAAGAGCCAGGAAAGGACACAAAGCCCTGAGGCACCAAAGTCACCTGGGGAGAACATCAGACCCCGCTTGCTATCACCAGGCTGAGATGAAGCACCGTACAGATTCCCTGTCTCCAACCTTGCCTCTGTGGGCATGTCCTTGGATTGGTCAAGGGCAGAGTAGCTGCTCCCCTACCTGAGGAGCAAAGATGTCTTCGGAGGACAGGGCTGCTCCCATGGGAGAAGGGGATCTTCTTTTGCTGATCCTGTTCTAACCAGCTTTACACCCAGGAATTTGCCTTTTCATATGACTTACATAGATACCTCCAGGACACTTTGCTCCACAGGTTTATTAGGTAAGGAATCTTCTCTCTACTCAAGCTAATTCTACAAAACCCAATTTCAAGATATGGTCTAAATTTCCATCCCATCTTTAACCACAATGTGTGGCCTGTAGAGCCACAGGATGTCTCATAATGACTTAAGAAGACCCAAGACATTTTCTGGGTTCATGTATAAAATAATACAGGTTTGGCCAGTGTTTCTACAGAGGCCCCTTCTTGCTGATACGATGACGATTTGAAGATAGAGCGAAAATGTGTGTTGTGCACATCAATCCTAAAGGCAAGTGCAGGTGTTGGGATGGCTCCTCTGATTTTATCAGCTCCTGCTATTGTTAGGGGTTACTCATCACTTCTACAAACAAACAGCCAGGATGTTCCAGCATTGGTCATGGATAATTAATACCTGGTAGAAAATGGTGCCAGTGTGACAGGTGTTGGGACACACCATCACTTGCTTGAGGGCTCTGGAAGAGAAAACCTCTCTCTGTCTCTTTCAGGGCTCTTTCCTTTAAGGGAGTAAGATCTGGAGACCCAGAGGACCTGGAAATATCTTCATGCCACCCCTTTGGTTTATTGTCAAGTCTTTGTAATTTGGGTGCCCTGAATCCTGCAAATCCTTTGGAATTGATGAGAGCCAGCGTGGCCAGCTGCTGCCAGGATGAGATCTCAAAATAGCAGTCAGGCAGGAGCAGCATCGAGCAGAGGGCATTTAAAAGGCTGTACCTGGTGGTTGCAAATGGTGGTTGAAATGAGTCAGATATCAGCCCCCAGTCTTGCCTTTTAACTATCAGAGGACAGGCAGTGCATTGGTTGAGATCCTGAGACGCAGGATTCATGCCCCAGTTTTGCTACAGGCTTCCTGCAACCTGGAGCAGTTTGATTGGGTTGAGATGATCCAGCAATTTGAACCACAGGCTCATGCTTGTTCTTGCATTCTGGCCCTGCAATACTCATGGTCTCAGGTTGACAGTGGCCCTCCAGGGATTATGGATCATATTTACTTTTGAAGTGTTTGGCAATTCTTGGAAGCAAGGCACACTGTGGCATCTGCAGGTAACATCATGGGACTGATATAAAATACAGCATGGAAAAACCTATAATCCAGCTCATTCCCTCACCCAAGGGACGCACCTTGACTTCACCGAGTGAGCACGTAGTGATACCAAGTCTTTCAAGGCAAGATTTCGGGTTGCTGATAAGTAAAACGATGTGCTTAACCTTGCTAGGAGATTCCACCTTGCGGCAGCTTAAAGGATCTCCTTTTCAGAAGGTAGAAACCAAGCGCTTTGTCAACACTTCAGAAAATCCTGACCTTTCGCATCTCCTTGGTGGAAGAACCCTGTAACGTTGTTTATCTGCCCTTGGCAAGGCAGTGTTGTTCTCCAGTTCAAAGTACTCCGTGATGTGGAGGCAAATTCCTCCAGCATCCACACATACCCTTGGCCATGAATCATTTCTTTGCCACAAGTAAGCAAGTTCTTGAGCTTGCTGATGGTGGTGCAGGGGGTTTTTTGCCATGCATACATTTGTTTCTGTACATGCACAATTTCCTTTGTATGTATTTTCTGCAAGTATTTCACAAATCCAAGTGATTTCAAGTAATTTCCATGGTACCTTCTGTATGTACTTTTCAGTGCATCTTGAGTTGCTTGTTGAAAATGTTTGGGCTGCTTTTTGTTGGCCTCATACATTCTAATAAAACATGAATCTGTTTAGTTCACAGGCATTATTTGTACTCTGACATCCAAAATGTTGATTCATGGCTACCTGATCTTACAGATGTTTCCCCTCCTGATAAGTGCATCCTTCATCACAGAATGGTTTGGGTTGGAAGAGACCTTAAAGATCATCTAGTTTCAACCCCCCTGCCAAGGTCAGGATCCTTAAGGCCAAGTGCCGGGTCCTCCACTTGTGTCACACCGACCCCCTGCAACAATCCAGGCTGGGGGAAGAGTGGCTGGAAATTGCCAGGGAAAAGAACCTGGAGGTGTTGGTCGACAGCGGCTGAAGAAGAGCCAGCAGTGTGCCCAAGTGGCCAGGAAGGCCAATGGCATCCTGGCTTGTACCAGCACTGGTGTGGCCAGCAGGAGCAGGACAGGGATCGTCCCCCTGGACTGGGGGCACTGGGAAGGCCACACCTCGAGTCTTGGGTTCTGTTTTTGGCCCCTCCCTGCCAGAAGGACATTGAGGGGCTGGAGCATGTCCAGAGAAGGGCAACAAAGCTGGTGCAGGGTCTGGAGCACAAGTGCACTGAGGAGTGGTTGAGGGACCTAGGTGAGGGTGTTAGCCTGGAGCAAAGGAGGCTCAGGGGAGACCTTGTGGCTCTCGACAACTCCCTGACAGGAGGTTGGAGCAAGGCGGGTGTTGGTCTCTCCTCCCCAAGAACAAAAAACAGAATGAGAGGAAACAGTCTCAAGTTTTTCCAGGGGAGGTTGACGTTGGCCCTGAACAATTTTTTCCCTGTTGGTGTTGTGCAGGCCTGGCCTAGGCTGCCCAGGGCAGTGGTGGAGTCCCCATCCCTGGGGGGTTTCCCAGCCGTGTGGAGGTGGTGCTGAGGAACAGGGATTAGTGGGGACCTGGCAGTGCTGGGGGAATGGTTGGACTCAAGGAGCTTGAAGGTTTCTTTCAACCAAAATGTTTCTGGGGTTCTGTGACACCTTCCACTAGGTCAGGTTGGTCAGAGCTCCGTCCAACCCAGCCTTGAACACTTTCAGTGAGGGGGAAGCACATGAGATACCCGTGCCCCAGAGATGCAGTGCCTTAGCAGGTTGCTAGCCCAGAGTTCATGGTTTATCATCTCTCAGTGGGCTGGGAATGGGACATGGGCAGAGTAAGAGCAGGCTCAAGCTTGCAAAATGGATCAACCATAACCAGTATTTCTTCAGATCCAACGTAAACCCTCCTGCCTCATGCAGCATGTAGATGACTGCAGTTTATTTCTCTGCTGGTGAGTTTTTATAACCTGAACAAGGTGATCTGCCAAAATCCTCTATCAGATGGTTCCTTCCAGAAAGGCTGCGTCAAGAGGTGAGCTCAGGGGATGGGAGATGCCGAAAAGCGGCTCATTGGGTTCAAATCAGACAAAGCTAAAAGATTAAGCCAAAAAAAAAGAGTCCACATTCCTGGGGAGACCTGTGGGTTTGCACGATTTTTAAATGTTTTAAATGGTTTTGAAAGCAAAGTGATGGGTTTCAGATGCATTTTCAATTTTATGTCCTTTCTTGAGAAGGAAAAGGCTCTGCAGTGGGAGGGAGGGATGTTTAACATACCATGTTTTGGGTCTTTAATGAAAAGCAGGAAATCTTTCCCCAAGCAGAAACCCACATATTTTTCTAGTTGTTTGCCACAACCTTTTAATGCCATTCCCAGGGCAGTAAAACAGTTTTGCAGGACTAAAGCTACAGAAGTGAGTAAAAAAAAAAAAAAAGCATTTTGCTTGGCTTTCCTCCTCTCGCAGAATTAGTCCATGTTTTGTACTTATCAGTTGGCAGAGGTTTTCTTCTGAGCCTCATGATCTGAACCCGCTAAGTAAGGCAAATCCAGCTTAGAGCCTCTCGCTACAGAAATACTGGAGAGATCATGAGGGAAGCGCTCGGAGGAAGGGACAGGCAGGAGGGGAATACTAAATCACTACACTTTTAGTTTTACCATGTTTTCCAATTTGGCATTTCCATAGAAGTCCCAAAAAAGGCTGAAATTTGAAATTTCTGCAGGACAGGCAATGAAATGATCACTTTTCTCTTTTCAAAGCCAGTCGCAGAAGGTAGAGAATGGACATGCTGGAAGGAAACGTATTGTGTTGTTTCAGCTGTAAATGGTCCTTATTTTGAGGTGACAGCTTGGATGTCCCCCAGTTCTAGCATTTGTGCCTCCCTGAGTCCCAAAGTCCCTGAGGTTTCGAGCTGCAGAGTCCAAACCTAAACATAGATTGGTTTGACTGGCTGACCCGGGCATTCCTCTTTTCTTAAGGTTTCTCCTGCCTTGTGTTGTGCCGGAAGAGTTTTAATCCTCCAGACATCTCCTTGTGAGGCTGAAATAGCACAGCAGCTTCTTGCCTTACGGCATTTTGCTCAGAGACAGCTCTGGTCTCTTGAGAAGGTGAGACCTCTCATCATGCTGAGCCCCCTGAATAGGCTGCAAGGATGCCTATGAATTACTATCCTTAATGTTTCATATAACACAAGTCCAGCCACTGACCTCCCCTGGGTTATATATTTCCCTGAGGGATCAAGGACACGTTCCAGTCTGTGAGATAAAACTGACCTTGAAGGAAGCCAGTTATATATAGACAACACGTTCCTCTGACCTCTCTTCTCCAGTGCTGTGGTCTTCCTTTTCCTTTGGGTCTTGCGTGGCCCTGACCACCCCATCAGCTCTCAGACAGTTCTAGCACCCTCCTCCCCATTCCTCCCTGGGATTTTTTCTTGACCACCCATTTTTTGCCTTTTTTCTCTTTCAGGATGGCATCACCAGTCAGAAAGTTGATGGACCATCCTATGAATCAAGTAGGTGGGTCTCTGCATCACCACGCCAGGTCCCCAAAGGGGAAGACTGAGGCCTCCATTGGACAGCACAACTTCTAATGCAGCTTCTCCATCAGGTTGGGGCTGAGTCATGTCACTCTTACAGACCCAACCCTTCTTGTCTGTACCAACACTTGCCCTCCTTGTCCATGCCATGAACTGGACTTTGCATGTTGCTCCCTCCCCCTTTCCTACATCCCCACAATACCACCACATCCAACCACCCACCTAACATCTCCACAAACCCTCTCCCTCATGCACTGCTAATTTCCACCTTAACAGCAGCTCCTTTGCTCCTTCTCCCATTGCTTCAAGATCTCAGCCTCTTGTCCTCACCCCCAGAGACCTTCCCCATCCCCACAACACCCTGTGCTGTGTTCCTGGGGACATCCCCATTACCCTCATTGGGATGTTTGCAGAAGGTCATGGTGACAATCCTGGGATCTGTGGGTGACGTGGCCTATAGCAGAGATGGCAGAGGAGAGGTTAGGAAAAACAACTGGAGTTAGGGTACGGCTTGGATGGTGATGAACACCAAAAGAAAAGCGTGAGAGAAAATTACTTTTGTTTTCCTGGTGCATAAATCTTTCTGCTGCTTAGGCACCTCTGTTCTTAATTAAAGACAAAAGGAAAAGACTATAAATAGAAAGCAAGCAGGAAATCATGTCAGGTGACCTGCTTTATTTGACTGGATTAAGCGTGGGATTACAGGAGTTTTAGACATATTGATAACAGCTCCATCAAATTCTTCCCTGTTGCTGCTTGTTTGCTGGCAATAGCAGGGATTTGCAGCAGGTCATTCAGATTAAGAATCCGGTGAAGTAATTTGATCAGGGCAGGAGGAAAAGGAAAAGAAAACAGAACCCAGTGATGGCACCAGTATTGTCAGCTGAGAAACAGTGTGTTTTCCTTGTTAAATGCAATTCTTGCAGCTGCAGTAGCAAAAATCCCAGGTGCAATGAAGTGCACATGCTCTGCAGGGTGTTTGGTGGCTCCTTGCACGTGGGGAATGGGACTTGGGGTAGAGAAAGAGAAATGAAGGGAGAGAGAGAAGAAGGTCGTGGTATAAGGGCTCTTCTCCAGGCAATGTAAAGCTAATCTGAGCAGATGGCTTCCTGCCACCTAAAACTTCTACGCCGCGAAATCCCATTAAGTGCAGAGTTCAATAAAGTTCTGGATATCAAGAAGAAGCAGATATTTAAAGCCTTGATCACCTGCCGAACGTGGCTTTACGAGCCATATTTCCTGTCCCAAATCATTTCTCCCTTCTCTCCTCACCTGACTGTGCTCTCTTCTTAGGAAATGGCCTCGTTTGTAAAACGAAATACAAAGTGACAGTGCTGCCCCAGCTGGTGACTCATCCGAGGTGTTCCCACGCAGGGCTGTCTGGGGTTAAATTAATAAAATCATAAGCAGGACTCCTGGAGCCCAGGTAGGCTGAATCCTCTGGATGAGCCCTTGCCCTTTATAAATGTTTTATTTCTTTTGCCCCAGGGGGGTAACAGCATCGTGTGGCTGCTGAGGGTGCCCAGCACTGTGCTGGGAGTATGAGCTTTCTAACAGTGTTTCAGGAGGTGAGAAAAGACCAATTAAAGACATGAAAAAAAGACAAAGTGATGAAAGACATGAAAGCACAGAGCAAACAATGATAACTTGTTGATCTAGACAAATTATATTTCAAAAAACACGCTCCTTCAGCAGAAATTATGGCCCATCATCCCATTTCCACATGAAAATAATGCAAAGGAAACTTTCAATAATTCATATCTGCCTAGAAATATCTTGAAAAGCTGGCCTCCAAGCCAGACTGGAAGTATGAGTTTTCTGCTGGAGACTTTCAATAGTGTTGACCACTGATGGGATTCTCTTTTCTTCTTTATATCTTTCATGTGTCCTACAGGGAGAAAAAAAGAAAACTCTGGCCCTAAACGCATGCAAACACTGGGAAAGTCAAGTCCTTCTCCCTACATTGTACAGATCATACATTAACTGTGACTAAGCTGAGGTTGTGAAACAGTTCCAGAGATAGAGGAAAACTTGGAGCTTGATCACCATGGTTTCACCTTGCTTGAGGAGCTCTATATAAATTCCAGGTGCCTGTCTTCTGGGATGTTATATTTAGCTTTGTGCTCCTCAAAGAGCTTGCTCAATTCATTCAGGTATTTCTGATGGACTTGATCAACTTCTTCCTCGGAGGCTCTGTGCTTCTTCTGCACTGGAATGGGCTTCCCAACTGGAAAACAAGCACAGGCATGAGAAGGAGTCACTGTCAGCTCCCTCTGAATATTTTGCACATCTCAGCACAGAGGTGGAGTCCACCTTTCCGAGGATATGGTGGACAGATCAATAAGATCAGTCATGTCCCAGAGTTTGGGAGGTATTGCAACCAAGGAGGCAGGGAGATGGAGGTTCAGATCCTGGCTTTGCTGTTAGTCTCTAAGGTCATGTCTGCCCTTGCCTCAGTTTCCCATCTGCAAGGTTGCATAATGCCAAAGACCATCTGTGTAGCTCTTTGAAGTAAAAAGTACTGTATCCCAATGCAGCCCCTACTGCTGCTCCTCACATCTCAGATGTGCTGCAGATAAAGGCAACGTCACCCTGATATTTGGGTTGGGCTTTCCAAGCTGTTCCCACATGGCCCTGGGAATCTGCATTGCAAATGGAGAAACCGAGGATCGGGGGAGCCCAAGACTATCTCAATACACCAGCGATTGGGGTGTTTCCACTTTGCTCAGATTAAGGCTTCTGTGAAACATCGGATTTTTATTAGGAACCACTTATCTTTAGAAAATCATGCTTTTTTCAGGGACAAATCTAATTAATTCAATTTCTAGCATTCGAAGAAGCCCCTTCCAATCTCCCAGAGCCACCATCAGCTGAACCAGGTGCCTACAGGGGACACAGAGGTCTAGGAGATACCTCTCTTGCTCTGGTCTCTCACTCAAATTATGTTTGTCAAGTTACGGAGGGTTTCATCAAGGCTGCTCCTCATCAGACTAATGAAGAGCCCTTATGATTCCACACAGCTCATAAAACCATTGAGACAATCCAAACAGGTTGTAAAACAATTAGAAGTAATTGCTGGCTGTCAAACCCAATCAGTGGAGCCAACTCTGCCCTTTCCAAACAGCCTCTGTAATTAGATTAATTCACAGCGCATGAGCCACGCTAGTGGGTCAAGCATAGGGTTGTTGAAACCAGGCAAAACTTCTTTAAAAACAAAGATTTTCTTAAAATTGGGTCTCCCATGGGCATGGCCTCTGATCAAAATGGCTTGCCTTGTTCACGTGAAAATAGGCTGGGGTTGATTGCTGTGGCTGCCCAAACCTGCACACTGCTTAGTGTTGTCCTACTTGTGTGGGTAAAATTGCCTTGGAAGAAGTTTAACCACACGCTATTGCCATGGTTCATATCACAAGGTTGCACTGGGGTTCGGGTTGGCTGCACCCCACAGGGGTGATGGGATGACTGTGTTTGCTCTGGGGCTTCCCCAGCACAGACCAGTCATAAGACCAGGTCAGAGTCCCACACCTGTGACGCCTGAGCAGTTGGGGATGCTCCTAGCATGATGCTCCAGCCTGTCAAGAGGACAACACAACCAAGGGGTTGTCCCCGGTCCCTTGCTTTCACCAGGTATCTTGCCAGTGTGCACGAGGACTTACCCACAGTGTAGATGGGCCGCCGGTAGGGTATGAGCCCAAAGCTGTACTGGAAGATGCCTCGTGCATGGAAGAGGGGAAGGGAGATGCCCATGATCTGCTGGAGCCGGTGCTGGAGCTGCCGCAGCCAGGAGCCCTTGGGGTTTCTCACCTGCTCGAAGAGGTCATTCTCCCCAAAAGAAAAGACAGGGACCAGTGGGGCGCTGCAGGGAGTCGAATCCAGTGTAGGGGCATGAAGATTAGCAAAGCCCACCCCAAAACACCTTTCCCCCTCCTCCAACACGAGCAAGAACACCCCATTATCCAGCCACAGACCAGAGCATCCCTCCCCAAGCAGCCCTTGACCACACCCCCTGCATCACCCGTGCTGGATGGCCAAGCGGACAAATCCTTTCCTGTTCTTCAGCAGCAAGGTGTAGGATCCTGGCCGGGCATCCAGCGCCTCCTGAGCCCCACCAACGATGATGGCCAGCACGTTCCCACCCCCCGGCTTCTGCAGCACATAGGACGCACTCTCCTTGTCAGAGGAGACAAGGCCTGGAGGGCAGAGAGGAAGAGAAAAGGAGCATCTACAAAACCCACACACCCATGGTTTGCTCCATACCTTTTTTCGCCATTATCCAGCTCCAGGGCGGTGCTAGACACTCTATTTTCAGAGTTTTTCCACACTTTGTCAATCTCAGCCCAGCTCCCCTGAAAGGTGCTGGATTCACACACAGCTCTGCTGGGTGAATCTACAATTATCCTTTTGCCGTCTGGCCCAGAAGTGAGAAACGGGGGCCAAAAATCAGGAAAAAAGTAAACTGAGAACGAGCTGTGCTTAAGCCCCAGGGAAAATCTGTTTCGGCTTGTTGTCAAATGAAACCGTGTCCAATCCTGAATCATTCTCAAGTCAGTGAAACTTTTGCTTTAGGTCAAAACACACACGATTTTCAGTGGATGCTGCTAATTTAACGCAGAATTTGGTCCCTTGATGTTATTGCAAAAGTCAGAAATCTTTGGTTCAGAAATGACGAAGAATATCGTTTTGATTTTAAAAAAAAAACCAAACAAACAAAGCTTGTTTCAGGGGCTGAAATGATTAACAAATTAAAACCTCTTTGTCAAATGGATTAAATCGACCTGAAAATGAGCTGCGCACTGAACTCCCACATCACGGTGATTAAACCTTCTTTCCCCTGGGTCAGAACTCTCTCATATCTCTCTGTTATGATTCCTTGCTCTCCGTGTAAATATTTTTTCAGCAGCAGGAGCCAGAGTTTATGTGGAAAACAGGGTGACGAATACCCTGGGGTATCTCGGACAGAGCAGATGCCTGTGTTTAGTCTATTGAATCCTGCCCACGGCACAAGCCCTTTCGACTGGAGAAGTGGCCATTCCCCAACCCCGCTGGTGAGGGATGGAGGTCGTCTCCTGCTTGTCTCCAAAGATCTCTCCAGACTCCCTTTCTCCTCTCTCCATTTAAGTTTTACCTATTCCTTTTCATTTCTTTCATTTTCTTTCATTACCTTCTTTTGGGTGCAACCTCCAGCAGCTGTGTCAGTGCAGGGCCTGATTGGCCACAGGTGGGGACAAACAGACCCTTGACTCCTCTTCTCAAGCCTTCCTGGTGTTTTAACTCTCTGCTCCCCCAAAAAGCATCTGACTCACCCACCCATGTCACCGCTTGTCCATGCTGCTACCCTGCTTACCTCCACTCATCAGGTAGTCCCTGAAGAATGGGATGCGAAACCACAGGGAGAGCATCATCAGATGCGGGGTGATGCCTGGGAACAGTGTGGAAAAGCCCGATGCCTCCGTGCAGAAATTGAGAAAGGCTCCTGCTGCCAGGACCCCGTGGGGATGAAATCCCATCAGGTAGTTCTGCCTAGGGTCCAGTTCTGCCGTCTTCACCAGCTGAACACACACACAGAGCCAAAAAGGAGCCATGAGTTAGTGCTGTCACCTTGGCGAGGTGGAGCATTGGCTATGGGGAGTAGATCAGGGATTCCCGGAGTGCGGTCCCTAGCACCCACTGTGCCTTCGGTTGGAGAAGGTCAACTGGAACAACGCAATCATTTTCACTGAGATGTATTTCATTATCTGCATTTCCATCTCCTCCCACCTGTTAGCCCAAAATGACATTTCCAATGGCACAGTTCCTCATGGCGCCTTGATCTGGCCTAGATGCTCTTGAGAACACACTTTGTTTAAAATGTCCTCCAATACATTTCCCAATTTTGGGGGAAAAAAAGCTAAGAAGTGAGGAAAGGGTGATTATTTCCACCCTCACCCTCCACTCCACAACAGGACAGCAAAGTTAGTGCAGAATCACTCTAGTAATGATCCATGTAAAGCTGCTACCTGGTACAGGGACATGTCTCTGCTCAACAACACGGACCCAAGATTTGTCCTGTCTTGAAAGATACGTCAGGTGATTCAAGGATGCTTCTGTACATGGTAAAGTGAGATCCAGCTCCCAGACACCTCACAGAGAACAAGCTGATGGGTTTCTTTCCATTGGGGAAAGCCTGCAAGGACCCAGCTGCTTGTGCCTGTGGTAGGTGCCCAGGTAATCCATGAGTCCATTAAAGGGTGGTGGAGGTCTGCCTGAGATCGCTGCAGTTTTGCCAGGCAGAGGGAATGGGAAATGGGGAATGCCCATGTCCAGCCTTTAGAGATAGACAACATGGATTGCAGATACAGTGCTGCACGTGGCCAGCCCTTGAGGGCTGGCGAAGGAACTAGTTGAAATACTTGATCAATCTGAAAGGGGGTTTGGAGCCTGGGAGATGCTACCTGGGAGAATGTGCACCACAGCAGAAGAGGGGATGATTAAAGGGAGATGAAGAACAACCAGGATTTGAATTCTGTGGGTTACTCTT
Organism: Bucorvus abyssinicus; assembly: GCA_009769605.1. Classification (NCBI taxonomy): domain Eukaryota; kingdom Metazoa; phylum Chordata; class Aves; order Bucerotiformes; family Bucorvidae; genus Bucorvus; species Bucorvus abyssinicus. The sequence continues at coordinate 95,215,005 of CM020024.1, read as the reverse complement.
GCTACGGACTGCCCAGAGGAGAGGGGCTGGTGTCAAGCCCACCTTCCAGCTATGCCACCAAGAAGACCCTGACATGCCATCGTTAGCCAGCACATGTATAACCCAGGCAGAAGCAGTCAGAACTCAAGGCCGATGCCTCTGCACCATTTCTGTGGGTGCTGGGGATGCTCACAGCACCACGGAACGATAAGCTTCTCAAAGGTTAGCCATCACAGAGCCACCATGAATTTCCACACAGGTCAAAGGCATTTGTGCTCAAGAAGAACCAAAGCCCTGAGCGTTTTAGCGCATCACCCCTCCGAGCACCCTGGTCCCATCCACTCCAGGAGAAGCTAATGGTGCCCGTGTTTTCCTAGAAGCAGCCAGAACCGCAGGTTAGTCACGAGGGTGTATTTTACTTTCTCACATCATGGCTAATTCCCCATCTGTCCTAAGGCTCTGTTGACTGTACACATGTGCCCATTCAAGCACCTTCTCCTAATGAGGGGAACGGACAAACAAGTGTCCCACTGCTGCCTGGGTGCAGAGGTGCCTAGGCAGGAAGAGGGGCAGATGGATGAATCACTAAGTGCTCAAGGCCCCTGCCACCATTTGCTCATTTTTGAGTAATCTCAGCTTGCATCAATGTTTCCTGCATTCATCTTCGGCTCTAAACAGCCTTTCATCTCCATGTGACTTAGAAGCAGCGAGGCGAGATGTGCGAGTGTGATGGAAACCACTAAATTTCTGTCTATGTGTGCACAGGGTGGCAAGAAGAGGGGTGACAGCAAGCTCAATGCCTGGTTGCACCCCAAGATCACACCACCCTCCTTGCTAATGAAGAGCTGAACTCAGGGTGTCCACTGAGCTGTGCAAACGGCTTCAATGGGAGAGTCCATCTGAGCTAAGACACAACACATCCTTAAAAACCCTCCCTAGGAGACATCCAGCTGCTGCCTTGGTGCTCACCACAGTGAAAAGGGAGGGAGGATGGGAGAAGGAAGAACACAGAATAGGGCTTGTAGCCACAGGACAAGGAGTGATGGGTTTAAATAAAACTAGGGGAGATTCAGACTACGTAAAAAGAAGAAACATTCTTTGCTGAGGGGGGAGAGACCCTGGCCCAGGTTGCCCAGAGAGGTGAATCCCCATCCCTGGAAACGTTCCACATCAGGTTGGACAGAAGTCCAAGCACCTTGATCGAGTTGCAGATGTCCCTGCTCACTGCAGGGGTGTTGAACTGGATGACCTTGAAAGGTCCCTTCAATCCAGACCATTCCGTGACTCTATGATAAGAAGGGAGGGAAGGAAGGTTATGTCCCCTTACAAAGGACTGGACACTCACCAACCTGCAATCTTTCCAGCTCTGTTTCTGGTTTGTCATATTTTCTCTTGACATTTCCCATTGACATCACCTTGTGATTTATTCTAGTTGTTGCAGCGTGTACCGAAATTTTCAGATACTGCATTTTTCATCTTGCTTTGCATCACCATATTATTTGCTGGGCTTTTTGGTTGTGGCTTTTTTAGGGTAATTCTGGTTGCTAAATGCAACCCCTGGTGTTTTACAATGAATGGCACGTCTGTCTATGAGAAATGATTCCTCATGTCCTCAATGCCACTAAAGTCCAGAGTCCTACCAACCACTGTTGGTTCTGGATTGGGCCTTCTAAACCACACCTATGTTTTGGAGCTCGATCATGGTCTGCACTCTGTACATCCTACATATCCAGCTGACAGGAACTTCAAGAAGTTCAGCAAGGAAAAGGACAAAGTCCTGCACCTGAGGAGGATCAGTAGAGTTCAGCCTGGAGAAGAGACTGCTCAGGGGGGTCTCATTGATGTGTATCAATACCTGAAGGGAGGGTGCAAAGAGAACAGAGCCAAGCTTTTCCCAGTGGTGCCCGGTGACAGGACCAGAGGCCACGGGCACAGATCGAAACACAGGAGGTTGCCTATGAACATCAGGAAACACTTTTTCACTGTGAGGGTGATCAAGCACAGGCACAAGTTGCCCAGAGAGGTTGTGGAGTCTCCATCCTTGGAGACATTCACAAGTATCTTAGCATGGTCCTGCGCAACTGGCTCTGAGTCACCCTGCTGGAGCAGGGTGGTTGGACCAGGCAACCTCCAGAGGTCACTTCCAACCTCAACCAGTTTGTAATTCTGTGATTTTTGACTCCCTGCTGTAAGCCATGGGCAGTTAGAGGGTAGGAGTCCAGTTGCTCAAGAGCTGATGGATCTGGTTAATGTTTCCACAAGAGCTGTTCCCTGCAACAGCACTGGCCCCTTCTTAGCAACTTTGTTGACCTATTCACCTCTTTCAGCTTTGCAGACTCAGCAACTTCCAGTGCATAAGCAAAGGAGGAAAGTAAAGGTCCCTATTTTGTCAATGTCTGCTCACGTTTGGGTGATTCGGCCAGAACTGACAGAAAAACCAAAGAGCAGGTACAAGACTGAGAAGGAAATCTGTAGCAGAGGAGAGACTTGGGCAAAGTCTTTTATGCCGTAGGCCTCTGGACTCTAAACCACTCTTCTCCTTCTGGAAGCTCTTTAATGCAGAAACTTGATCCTCCCATCTGGATCGTTCCCACTATTCATTCACTTCTTCCCTCTCCTCCTGCCAGAGGTCAATCTCTGTTCCCAGACTACTAGGAGAGTTGACGCCTGACACCGTACAGCCTGTCTCTCCTGCACTCCAGCCCTGAAGTGCTTAATGGAGTTGGGGTTGAGGTGCAGAGGGGTGGGACTCTCCTCCCTTCTGCCTTGGCCAAGTTGTCATTTCCACGCCCACCAGATGACTTTTGCTGCTCTGGTCTTTCTGGGTGAGTTGAACCTTTAATAATTGTCAAAGGACTTAAGGGTTCAGCCAGTCCGGTCTGTGCGTAAGCATCTGAGACAAGTGCTTGACCCAAAGTTTTATTGGTGAGACAAGTTTCTCATCTCACAGGTGTGTGAGGGATGCCAAATTACTGTATGTGACCTGTGGTCCGAAGGCAAGGAGCTGTTAACAGCTCGGGGTTGTGGTCTCCAAACTGAGCCATGGGTTTGCTGGCTTCACTGAGCCTCCCCTTGGCATGATCAGGATGCTGGTTTGTGTCTTGGCTGCTGACAGCAGTAATGACCCCTTGTCAAAGGTGTTAGGAGGCCTTACAGATCCCAGATCTGGGGTGATCTTTGCCTTCCTGACAAATGAACTTAAATCTGTGTTTTGAAGGATGAGCTCTACTTTATGCTTCATGGAGAAATATCTTGATAGCTACAGTTCTTCTGTGCTCACAGTGATTACTCTGCAGCAGAAAACCCCCCTTTATTCTGTCTACTCAGCATGGTGAGACCTTCTCCAGGTGCTGATAGGGAAATGCATACACAGACTGTGAGGAGCTCTGAGAAGAGCCCACATAGTGATGAGGATCTCAAGCAAATTAATCCAAATTAATTTTAAACTGGATTAGTTAACAGCATTAACATCCCAAGTAGCTGCTCTTATCTGGAACTAAAGCGGCCTTCGTTAGTATTTGTTTTGGTTTGGAGGGTTTTTTAATTCATTTTGTAGTGCAATTAAGCTAATTGAAATTAGGGCTTCTGAGTGGCTGTATCAGCCCAGGAGTTCAGCACTGGTTGAACAAGGCTGCTTTTATCTACCCCATGAGATGTGGCTGGGGTTTCCTGGTTGTCTCCTACACACTGGACTGTCCTGCCCTAAACAATGGGAAGAGGGAGGATGGCTGGTTCCCTGTGTAAGGCTGGTGCACTAATGCTTGAGGAAAATGAAATTCCCCCTGAGTCCATAGGGTTGGAGGGCTGGGTGCTCCAGTACATCCTGGAGATGAAGCGATACCCAGCCCTGCAACCAGCATTGTTTGCAGGGCTGAAGGGATTAAAAAGTCATTAAGTGAGAAATTATTCAAGCTGAGATGAATACGGGCACTGCACAGTGCTTGTCATGCTGGGGGACATGTAGTCAGGGAGGGCACTGACATGCAATGACATCATATCCTTAGGGATGGATGAAGATGTGGTGGGAGACAGGGAGTAGCATGGCATTACCCTCCCAGCTGTCCACAGAGCAGAGGAGGATTTGGTCAGCAAAGCTAGTAAGCAAGTTGCCTCCTCCTTCATTTAAAGTCTCCCAAATTGAATTGCTATTGTATTTCTATCCTCCTCTGGCCCCAAACGCTGTTTTCAAGGATGTCATGTTCATTAATCTGCTCTTAAGTAGGATAAACCTCCTTTCAACTTTGTCCTAAGCAAATCCTCAGGTCCCTTGGTGTCCATGGGCACCTGCAACGATCATATCTTGCAGGATGAACCATGCAGCCAGTTCCTCTCTGGGATGAAACCCAGAAAAGACACCCAGAAACCCAGCCAGATCCAAAGAAGGAGAAATTGTGCCAAGGTGAAGAGAAGGGGATTGCTCACCCAAGGGTGTCTGGATGGGAGATCAAAGGAAGGGCAAATATCTGCGTACTGCCAGCAGCTGCTGAGGATGATGGGTTTCAGGCCCCAGCAATAGTGAGGGTCTGAGAGGGATAGCTGGAGAAATAGAGGGCTTTGGGCACTGGGGTTTTCTCCAGGTGCCACAATGCCAGGCCAGAGCTGTCTTTGCAGGAAGTTATCAGGGACTCTGACCAGCAAATGGGTTTAAATCGAGTTCAAATGGGACTTCACCGCCCTTACTCCCAAACCTGGGTGAGGATGGCAGCTCCAAAACACCCAAGTCATCCCTTGCTCTTGTGTGATGCTCCTTTTGGGGTCTTGTAGGACCTCCATTATCCAGTGGCTTAACATGTTGCTTGGCAGTGCAGATGGTGGGACACAGTTCTCCAGTGGACGTGACCTCAGCTGTGGCCTCTCTCTTACTTAACCTCACCTGAGGACAAAGAGTGGGTCAAGACATGGGACAGGAAAGGTCCTCAGAAAAGGTCAGAGAGGTGGCTTTGGGCCATTTGACTGTGTCTTGCTTTTGCCCTAACAATCTCTCATCTCTCCTCCAGCCAACAAACGGAAGCAAAGTGACCAGCCAAGACTGCTGGAAATCAGAAATTATATTTAACATCATGAAAAGAAAGAAAACATTCCTGGCAGGGCTCAGTTCATGCAAACTGGAGCTGTCCCCGCTCTTCAACACCTCTCGGAACAGCAACACACTCCAATAACCCCCGTCATGGTTTCTGCAGTTGTGAGAATGAATGAGCTATGGGATGGAGCCATCCCAAATCAGAGCTCCTAAGGGTCAACTAATTCTCCAATAACTCAATTTAGTTACGCTAACAAAAAAACCAGTAATGCCAGCAAGTCCGCAAGCACCATGACAGAGGTTGGGACTCTGCCAGTTGCTGTAGTTCATAAGGTCCAATGGGCACTTAGATAACTCCAAGGCTAGTAAGAAATGTCCTGTGGCTCTTCGCTAGGGGAAAACAGTGCAGTGAAGACCACAGGGACCTTCTCCACACGGCATACACTTTTCAGGCTGCCCTGAATAAAGCTGGTAAGATGATGCCTGCTGGGGTTGCGCTGCATGATGACAGCACCTGAAGACAAAATTTATCCCTCTAAGACCTTAATTTTAGCTTCCTGCTGCTAGATTTAACTTGTAACCCAGGTTGCGTGATCTAAAGGTGAAATATCTTTTCTAAGCCAAGCATCCAGCCCCAATTTATAGTCAGCAAGAAAGACAGTGATTTCTGTTTGAGGACTACAGTAGAGCTGGATCTTGCCAAGCTTATGCTTTCCCCATTTCACCCCTGTCCTCACCTTCTGCGTGTCCATGGTGTTCCTCAGCTGGGGTTACCAAAGCACCTTGGCTGCATGATGGAGGTTGGTGACAGCAGTCTTACATTGGCAGGAGGGGATGGGGATGGGGATGGGGAGAAGAAGCAGTGAAGATGTGCATTCACTTGGCCACATGATGGATAAATTTGTTTTTACTGTGATGCTGGGTGTATCCTCATAACAAAGACTCTCTGATAAATGATGGGGAAGGGACTGTGCAAATGGATACAAGAGTTTGGGCAGAGACCTGGCAGAAGCAGAGAGATTATTGACTCCTTATTGAACATAGTGTAGGTAGAGCATTCCAAGGTATCCAAAGTCTCTCTGGAGGCAACACCAACCCACACCAGGCACCACTGGGTATCTGTTCAAATGTATCTGCCCCAAGCAGGTTCATTTTGCACCTTTTGGTGTATTTTCTGCAATATTAAGACACAGCTGAGCTCAACCATGTATTTCAGGTCTATCATGAGGGTGTATAAAAAAAAGAACTAGAACAGGGTTAACATACAGGGAGATAAAGGAGAAATAACTTTCCTGTGCAATACACTAGACCCTTGGATTCTCACTGCTTTTTTCTCATCCCCCTTTCCAGTCACCCAAACTCATTCAGGTCCTGCCTGACCCTATAAATCCCAACCCCCGATTAAAATACAGTCAGCTCCAAGGGGAATAAACCAAACAGCAAAGTACGGCTTATATGAGGGTGGTATCAGCAGAGGGTGCTCCTTGCATGCACTGCGGAGGCATGGCGCAGAGCCAGACACTCAGTGCAGCAAAGAGTGAATCCAAGCTGCCCAGATCCCCAGAAAACAGATGTTCATCCCAACCTCTCTTCACTTCCTCAGCTGCAAACATGCCCAGGAATCTCTTAAAGACAGCACTTAAAGCCACTTCCTAAGATAAAAATAGAAGACAGCTCTTCCTGCCTCCAAACACTGATGCTCGGCCGTGCTAAGTTTGCTGCTGGGATCTGGGAGGGTTAGGAGCCACTTTTAATCTTCCCAGAATGATTAATTCTCCAAGACTGAACAAACTCATTCCACACACAAATACCGCCCAGGGTGCTGGGTGCCCACCTGGTCAGTGTCCCCAAATCCCACTCCCCTGGTGCCCCTGTTCCAGCTGGGATTTTGGATAAGGGTTGTTGTTCAGCCTGGGGAAGAGAAGGCTCTGGGGAGGCCTTACTGCAGCCTTCCAAGTACAGGAAAGCTGGAGAGAGACCTTTTACAAAGGCACATAGTGATAGGACGAGGGGTGATGGTTTTAATCTGGAAGAGGGGAGATCTAGAGTAGGTGTAAGGAAGAAATTCTTTGCTGTGAGGATGGTGAGGCACTGGAACAGGTTTCCCAGAGAGCTGGTAGATGCCCCATCTCTGGAAGCGTTCAAGGTCAGGTGGATGAGGCTTTGAGCAATCTGGTCCTTCCACTAGGAAGGTATCCCTGCCCATGGCAGGGCGAGTGGAACTAGATGATCTTTACGGTCCTTATGGACCCTTCCAAGCCAAACCATTCTGTGACTGATTCAAGTGAGAGGTCCATGGGACCATCCAGCTGTGCATGTTCAGACCAAAGCTCATCAGGAGAGCAGGGTACAGGATGGTCAAAGCAATGTTTACAGTGCTTAACTTCCACTCTGCCAGGAACCAAACACCTAGTGCTCAGGGGTATGAAATTAAATGCCTTCCATGTGAGGAAGCCAAGACCTTTGGGATTGTTAGGTGGGAAAAAACCTGGCAGATGGGGGATGTAACAGAGTACAAAAGCAGGAGGAGCATGGGTGGGTGGAACAGGATTTGCAAGGGCTGACCAGGCAGTTTCTAGAGAAACGAGCAGTGACCAGGGAGGTCTTCCCACTATGTGGTTCCCCTGGGGAGCTCCTTGCTGCGGGATGCTGTGGAGGCCAAGTGTTTTTCCGTGCTCTTGTAGTGACAAGTGGTAGCAGATGCATTCAGCAAGGGCTGCTAAATCCTGTGTCCTGGCTCAGAAAGTCCTTGAGCAAACAAAGTGTTAAAGACTGAGAAACTGTTTGGGGGAAACAATATTATATGATTCCTCGGTTATAATATTTTTTTTATTACAGTTTTGTTTTCTGTTGTCCTTCTGTGGAGCCCCTTCTGATTTCTCCCAGACCAGCAGGGAGAAAGGCTTCACCGAACCCTCCCTGCCTTCACCCGGTGAGCTACAGCCAAACCCAGTAGCCATGCTCCCTCTACTGGTCTTACCGGTCCTCCTGCCAGGTCCTCCCTGCCCAGCAGGGACACTCAGGGAGGGAAGGACAGACAATGCAGTGTGGTGTTCAGGAGGGGGTTCCCATGTCCTTGCAAAGGAACAGGAGAAAAGCTGTCGCTGGGCTGAGCTGGCAGCTAAGCTTTAGCAGAGAGGTTGGTCTGACACGCCCCAAGTGTCAGCTTATGGCCACAAATATTTACAGGATATGTATTGCATGTACTCATTGCAGAACACAAATAGCTCATAGCGATTCTAGTATTTTCTAAGGCAACCTTGAGAATAATTTATTAGGAACCCACTTGGTGTGTCCTATTAAACATTGTAAAATATTGCCTGTCCTTTATGGTAAAACTCACTGCAAGCTTTGCTGGCACGTGTTCCTGTTCCTCCCAAGAAGATTATGATATACCTTTTGGGGGCCTTGCTTTGAAGGTCATCCAGAAGCCCTTAAAGCACAAATTAAACTCTGAAAGTAGCCATAAAATAATCCACTGCACATCCTCAGCATCACTGTCTGCCATGCCTTTGAGCAAAGAAACTCGAAGGCAGCAGGACACGGGTGAGGTAGGCTTACTCTCACGGATGGTCCTGGAGAAGCTAAGGGAGATGCAGTCCACCCAGCTGAGAAACGGTTAAGTGGACTTACTTAAAGTGCCCACAGCTGTGGAAAAGTCGATGGGCTGGTTCAACCTAGTGAATCTATCTCTACTAGTTGCACCCAGGTCCCATGAGAGGCAATCCCAGCTTGCACAGTGCTGTGTGCCACTAACCAGACATAGTCACAGACAACACCGTCCTTTGCCCCTTCATCTTCACCAACCCAAGCAGCATATTGGGGATGAGATGAAAATTGAAATGAGGGGAGGAAAAATCAGGGTAAATCAAAAAGTTCTGGTTTTTCTGGTGCAACATTCGCTTTTAGAGCATCCTGGAGGTGGTGCCTCTACAGGCCGATCTAAGTACACCCGTGGTGTTGCTCTTCTGGACTGATGCAGTTTGCCTTGAGATCAAGCAGTTTCCACTCTGATGAAATGGAGCAACGTTTGCTGGGACACACTGTCTGTATAACTAGGCTGTGGCTTGGCAAAGCCTCCATTTTACCTGCAGCACTAGGGTCAGTGTCCTGAGTTGTGGCCTGCGAAAGGGGATGATGCGACATCAGAAGACACATTTTAGGCACCATCATTTTAGGGGCAGATGTGCCCATCTGAGTTGTTATAACACAAACTTGTGTAAAATCCGCTCAGAAATGGTAGAAGAGATCCAGACAGACTCTATCTTCTCTTTTTTTTTGCCCACCCTTCTGCCATAAATTAGCCTCCTACACCAATCTTGCAGTCTGCTCTTGAGGACCTTGAAAATGTCAAGTGTGTTTTATTGGGGATGTGTGGTTTTTACTCCCTGACAAACTGAAGAAAGAAATCTCATGTTTTACTGTTGAAGTGCAGGGCTGGAATTCTAAAGAGCTGGCTCTTATTTCTCTTTGAGCAACAAACCTGATGGGTGAACTTGGGCAGGTCATCTTTGGTCCTCACTTTGCTCTAGCTCCCCCTAATCCTTATACCAGGCCCTGCTCCATGCAGGATGGCCTCTCAGACTGGGTGCTTGTTTTCCCTTTAGGCTGAGGAGTCCTTTGGCTGTTTGGGCTCCCCACTTCATTTCACCTGGACTGCAGCACCCAGCTCCTGACTCCAGGTTGTCTCCAACCAGCTGCTGTACACACCGTCGAGTTCCATCAACAGGAAAAGTTTCACTAAAGGAATTATCTTCCAAATTCCTGTAGCTTGGTTTACCCTCAAAATTAACTCCCTTGCATCACCCATGAACTCTTCTGCTGCGTTGCTCAGATTTGTACTGACTTTTGATGGCTCTGAGGAAGGACTTTGTGCTGGTCCATACATTCATGACATGCCACAGGGATACAAGATAAAAAGTAAGAATCGTAGAATCACAGAATCCCAGGTTGGGAGGGTTCTCAAGGATCTTTTTGTCCAACCTTTCTTGGCCAAAGCCTGGTCTAGACAAGCTGGCCCAGCCCCTGTCCAGCTGAATCTTCAAATTGTCCAATGTTGGGGACTCCACCACTTCCCTGGGGAAATTATTCTAGTGGCTGATAGTCCTTGTGAAAAATTTTCCTCTTGTGTCCAATCAGAATCTCCACAGGATTCACTTGTACCCGTCACCCCTCATCTTTTCCATGGAACTCCTTGTAAAAAGGGAATCTCTGTAATCTTTGGAGACACCCTTTAAATACTGGAACATGGTGAGAATGCCTTCCCTGAACCTTCTTTTCTCCAGGCTGAACAAATCCAGTTCTCTCAGCCTTTCCCAGTCCTTGGGTCATCTTTGTGGCCCTTCTCTGGATCTTCTCCAGCCTGTCCACACCTCTTAGTACAGTGGGGACCAAAACTGAACACAGAATTCCTGGTGTGGCCTGACCAGCACGAAGCAGAGTAAGGGCAAAGGCCAGCCACATCCATTACAGTAAACCAGGAAATGTCACAACAGTCCGTGTCCAGGGAACAGCAACTCTGTGAGCCTGCCCAGTACACGCCCAGCTTTACCTATCCTTTTCCCTTACAGAGGGGACGCTGACCTTGCAGAGCACCACGGTCTCTATGATTTTGGTCAGAACGTGTCCCTTTGTGTCCACTGGGTAAATGCTGAGCAACCTGAAGAGCAGGAATGTCACAATATAGACATGGAAAACAGGCAACGGGAGATTCCCCTAACTGCTGGAATGCAGCGAGGTTAAATGGTGCGTAAAAGACAGGTGAATAACGGATGTGGTTGGGAAAATGGTGGTCTACATTTTTTCTGGGTCTTGTTGCAATCTGGGAGCCATAAAGACAATCCATCAACACCAACCTCCCAGCACCCTGTGCCACGACTGCTGGCCCCAAACTGTCTCCAAACATCAAGGCAAAGTTTGACCTTGAATGTCCTAAGAGCCAATGGGATTGGTGGCACTTACCGTGATGGGGAAATAATCCCTCATGTACCTCCAGATGATGCTGTTCCGGATGGTGTGGATTCGTCTCCCACCCTTGCTGGGTTTTTCCCTGTCTATGAACCACCATGCAGTGTAGAGGGCACTAACCAGCCAAAAACGTGTGAAGAAGAGGGCGATGAAGGCAGCTGTGCAGCACTGTGCTGAGAGAAAAGCCAGCAGTGAGTTGGCAGTTGGGTTAGGTGGGCTTTGGGAGAAGAATGATTCATGTGGAGGGATTCTGTTTCGTCCTGGGATGGGGCCCAAGCCTTCACTGGGCTTGCTGTTGAATTATTTTCTCAGTGTGAAGGCACCTTTGCTGCAGAGGTGGTTTCTTTCCTATCCACCCCAGGAACCCAGAGAGGAACGAAGAACCATCCTTGCAGTAACCACCTCTTTCTCCAAAGGCCACCACATCCCCCTTTTCCCACATGACTGACAGACCTCACTGTATCCAGAGGGTCCTCATGGATCAGATCTCTATCTCTTTGCTGTCTGTCTTTTCTCTGGAGTCAGTCTGATCTCTGCAACGATAATGCCCGTGTTGCACCCCAAAACTCCTGTTAATACCCTTGATGACACTTGGCCCTTTGCAATGGCAGCAAAGTGGAACACCGTGCCTTGACTCTACAGTCCCCAATAGCTTTGTCCTGAGCTATTGATTCCCTGTTTTAATTGTACCCTTGACTGTGGAGTTTTTATCTTCCCATATATAAGATTTTAATCTTTATTGAGTTTTTTCTTATTGATTTTGGACCTTTTCCTCCACTTCTCGGATTCACTCTCAACTCCAGTCCTGGCCTCTAGAGGATTTTCAGTCCTTTCAACATGGTGTCATCACAGATTTTATAGGAATGCTTTATTTCATTCCCTAAGACATTAATGTCTTGGGAGTTTCCCAAGTCATTAAAGACTTTTCTGAGTTGCTTCCAGTCAGTGCTCAGCTTTGCCCTCTACCTCCCACCTCCCTCATGCCTTGTGTTTTGGCATAGGCACAAGAGAAGAACAGTCTGTGTGCAAACAAGCATCACTTGGTACACCAAATCACATGCAAGCCCAACACTGTCTGTCTGCAAAGACTGGGAAGTGTTGATGGCCACCAAGCTGCCACCTGCTAAAGCAGATACCCTACAAAGTGCCTGAGAAGAGCTGTGTCCTTTCCATCTGTCTTGCTGGAAGCCTTGCTGTTGTCGGGGACAGGGGATACCAAGCTAAACCCCGCCCCCCCCTCCATTCTCCCAAGCCCTTTGCTTGAGGAATAAAACTCATGGGCTACATCATGTGTGGTGTGTTATATATTTTGTTCTTCTCTGGATCTTCATCATAGATCCAGCACCCAGGGTTGAAGGAGGTGAGGATGGAGATGCCCTGTTCAGGTGCAGATTCAGCTGTGAGATGAATGCATCCATGCCCTCATCCCCAGAGACATGGATTTTCATCTTTGGGGTCATCTGGCACCTGCCCTCTCCAGCTTATCTCAGCTAAAGCCTATCAGAGAAGAGGTATACGATGCTCTCATTTAAGACCTCCTTGTATCTTCTGTTTGCTTTTACTTAAAGATAAATAAGTAGGTCTGGTTTGTAGGTTTCTTTCATGATAAGTCACCCTGATCTCAGAGCTTTGCATGTAAACACAAATCCCTGCCCCTTTTAAAAACACTGGCACGACGGTACTGATAATTGCTATGGGGGTGGGGGGGAGGGGGGAAGCAATAATCTAGCAGGATCCCACACCTCCTTAAAGCTGACATGGGCTCTTGTGTCCTCACAAGAGGTGGCAGGGGGCCACAAGGAAACACCACAGCTCTGCAGAGCAACTGGTCTTGGCTGCACTTCAACTTCCAGGTCAGAACGAGCCACTGCTGCTACCCGTTGAGTCTTTATAACTCTTAAGGAAAACAGCACACAACATGCAATGAAGTTCCAGGGAGCTTGACTTTAACACTGCTTAAGGAACACCGTGGAGGTTGTGGTGTTACTGCACCAGGTCGTCAGGCCTGCGGCAAAACCGTGCAATGCCTAATTCTCTTTTTATCATACTGTGCAGAGCTCAAAGTACGTTCTGCAAAATGAAGGGGTTGTTCTGGTCCAAATCCATGCATTTATTATCCAAGAGAGGCTTTATCTTGCAATTATATAATTATTAATTTCGCCCTCAATTCATTTGCAATTCAGCTTTTCTTCTGCAGGGCAGAATTTGCACGCAGTGACCTTCACTCAGTCTTAAGATATATTTATTTGTGTGCTTGCAAAATCTTACAGTGTCCTGGTTGCTGTGGGAAAGGAGCTCATTCCTGTCCCAGGATGGACCCTCAGTCTGAAAGTTACTGTGGACAGGACCAAAGACACCAAGACTTTCTGGACCACCAGTGGCAGGATATCTATCTGCCACAGAGCTATATTGCTGCTTCCTGAAGGCCATGTCAGGTCCCCAGGCTGGGTCCACTACTGGCCCAGAACTTCAGAGTCCCTTCACTGGCACAGACCTGGCCTCTTTGAGGTTACACAGGTGACTTGTCACATCTTAGAGCCTCCTTGTTCTCCAAGCCATTGAAAAATAACGTCCCAGCTAAGAAAGGGCCAAATCCTGCATCCATTTGAGCTAAGGGCTAGAGGGAAGATCTACTTCTAGTCCTGCAAATCTCAACTCTTTCCTGAATCCACTCCGGAGGGGAACACATGCTCCCCTTCTACAGGTCATCTCCCAAAGGCAGAGCAGCAAAGGGTCACCTCCTTGCCCCTTCTGCTTCTTTTCTGCAGGTCAGGGCAGAGGGACTGGTGGCAAACAGGAATATTTGCTTGTTGTGAGGCTGTTCCCCATAAACATTGCTTTCTTCCCTTGAGGGGAATCTCAAGAGGAAACTGAGGAACAATGAAGGTTTTTTGCCTGTCTCTCCCTGGACTAGGGACCAGAGCTGCCCAGCTGAGAGCCATACTTCCCTCAGCATCTGGCTTCCTACAAAGAGCTGTCATTTTCTGGGCTACCTGCCAGGCAAACACTTTAAAGGATATCACAAACATGATGTTAGGCTCTTGGCCAGGAAACCTCAGCAGATATCTCCCTCCTGGAGCCGAACTCCAGCCTATGTACAACCCACTGTGCCCACAATTTTACCTGCAAGGGGCTGTTGGGTCTCAGAAACACCGCTGGAAGAGATGTCAGTCTGTGTCATGATGGGAATGGGAGGAAGCCTGCAAGTCCCTGGTTCATTAGAAACCCATTCTTGAACTCCATCAACTACCAGGGCTCTGCAGAGCCAGATGATCTCTCCTCATCTCCTCCTTCTGCAGGTCTGGACTCTGGAGAGGCAGCTTACATAAACCCTTTCAAGGTAGACATCACCATGGGCTGCAAGAGGAGATCTAAGGGCATCATGCATGTCTTTGCAATCACATCAGTTCAGTTATGTGAAACCAGCCAGGCAATTCTAGGCTGGGCTGACGTATAGCTGCTGCACTGCCCACACTATCACAGAAAGAGAGGCCCCTTCAAACTAAAACCAAAACCAAAGAGCCCTTGACAAGAAGGAAAGCTCCATACAGACCCTAAATCTGAAATTTTCTGTTCAGGATGGATGCAGGAAGATTTGTCTGTGGTTGTCCATGGTGATTTGAAGCTCTGGGTGAAGCAGTATTAGGATGTTCCTGGGCTGCAGGGCCCCTAAGATCTGCACCCAGCCAGTAGACCAGGGGTGCTTCTGAAGCAGCTTTTCACAATCCAGGACCCAGTACATCCCACCTCCATGGCCATACGGGAGTCAGCAAAGAGAAGACACATCCATGTGGGTGTGATGGCTTTCTTGGATCCCCTCACAGGCCAAGCGTTTTTCTGGGCTGGGCTCCCTCAAACAAGCTCAGAACAAAAATACAGTGTTTGGTGGTGTCTATCTTGTGTTAAGTAGTTTTGTTGTGAGCTGCAAGTCCCTCCCTGCATGAAAACATGGGTATACCACAGGCATGGATATGCTGAGGTTTCCAAGTGAGCCACAGGCTACAAAGTACACAGCGGACTTTTCTGGCCAAATCCAAACAGGGACCGTGTCCCGTTAAAGTGCTGCTGGGCCCAACACTGCTGCTAACCCAGAATTTGCTCATTCAACCTGAAACAGGGAAAACGGCAGCTTATGGACAGAGATTTTGGCATTGCAGCAGCCCCAAAGTGAGTCAGGTTCATATTGCAGTTGTCAGGAGGCTTTGCAAGAGGTCCTCAATGCCAGCCCTGATGGTGACAGCCTGCACAGGTGCTGTACCCCACGGCACAGCCAAGCCTGGCAGCCTAGCCAGCCTGTCCTTCCAGGCTGTGGACTACGCTCAGTTGTCAAGGAGACCTGACTCACGCTGGCACTGCCTGCCCTTTGAGCCAACCCTGATGATGGAAAGGGTTCAAAGGCTAGGTGCCGTACACTGGATCTGCACAGGTCCTCTGCCCCTGCACTGGGTTTGTTTGCATGGGTTCAGCCCTATGCTAATGCTTCTGCTGCATGGTGTGTCTGGATGGATGCCCATGGAGTCCATGGAGACCGGGGATGAGAGAGGCAACAGGAAGCAGTGCAGGAGGTTTGGGCACTGATTTTGGTGCCCTGAAGAAGCCTGGCTCCACTGCATTAGGAGAGAGCACTGGTCAGTACTGGGATCCAGCAGCGGGGAGGCAGTGGGGTCCCCTCTCCATGCCTACATCCCATCCTTTCACCATGCAGCTGCTGACCTTCCAGCTGCTGTCAACAATGCCTTTCCCAGGAGCATCCTCAAGAAAACCAGCAGTGCGGACAATGCCTGCCTGTTGCGGAGATGCTGCAGCAGAGCTCCCAGCCAGCTCTGGGGTCAAGCTGCTGCACTCACCCAGCACCCCATGGAGAATGAATGAGCCCCTCACCCCATGCTTGGCTTCTCAGGGGACGCATTTGCACAACCATAGCAACAGCTGCCTGCAACCAGTGCTGCCAGGCAGCGGCTGCTAGCATCTCCAGTCAAAGGGCTGTGCAAACGTCTGGCAGTGCTCGACCGTGCATTTTCAGGAGCCCTTTTCTGGCAGCAGAAGCACAAGTCTGTCTCAGAGGGAAAGCAGCAGCCAGCAGCCAAATCCTGCCCTTGGAAGTTCTGATCTCTGCATCTGAGGGTTATAACTGAGTGTGGCACAGGGTGTTTGGCAGCCCACAGGATGAAATTAAGGGTATCCCTTCACATCAAGCTTCTGCAGCTGTTAAACTGGGAGCTTTTGAGTGGAAAGCTCCAGACTTAAAAAAAACTTCGTAGAATGAATCAAAGCAGCTGGAATCACTCCGTAAGGTCTGGTTATCACTTTTCTAATTATAGCATTTCTTTACTTCTTTTGGTTTCAGATTGTATCACCTAAAAAAAACCCTAAAATCAAAATAAAACTGTTCCAGGGAAAGACAGTAACCTCTGGAAGGGCAGCAATGGAGCAGGTGTGGGTCTGGGTCTTGTCCTCGTTTGCATCAAGCTGTATTTCCCCACAGGAAGCAGAGCCTGCATTTCGAGCAGCTCCGACTGTGGAGGATTCCTACCTCCTGCCCATTTGCTGACTTTCTGCTGGCTCCAGAAGTCATCCCCATCACCGAAAAGTCAAGTGCCAGCTGGAACAGGATACCAAGAAAGGCAAAACCTAAAGTACAAGTTGTTTTGCTGGAAAACACTGTTAAAGCTCTGTAAACCCCGGCTGCATCTGTGCTGGGAATCGAGACGTGTCATCGTATCCCTTGTGAACATCACAGCCACATTTCTAGTACATCCTAACCCATCCAGGCACCGTGGAAGGAAATTCAGGTGTGAGGGCAGAGAGAGAGCTGCAGAGGACTCCAAAATATCCCCATCTGGCTGGTTGGGTCCAGGGCTGGAAGGTTTTTTGCAGATCTTCCCTCTCCTGTTAACAGCACCCATGTCTCCTCCTGCAAGGTGGTCTCCAGTGTGCAGTGGAAGGTTGATCAAAGCTGGGATCTCTTCTGCACTAGAAGGTTTATGGGATGGCACTAAGTGCCCTGCACTCCGCCAAGCCATCACTGTGCTTTGCGGTAGCTCTGCTGGCTTGCCACCACTACCACACCAGGATCATCCCTCCATCTTGAGAGGGATGTCCTCTGGCTTGTCCCAGAGCAACCCAAGGGACCACACTGCTTACACCTCTCCAAAGCAACTCATCAGACCCCATTTGCTGATCCAGCGGGTGAACAGCATTGCCTAGTCACGTCCATGATGCTAATTCTCTGTTCTTTCTATCAAGGGCAGCCTCACCCATCCTGGTTACCAGCCTCTGTCATTGCCCAGACCATGCCAACATATAGCTTGGCAGAGTGTGACTTAGCATGGGCCAAACCTATGCCAAGAAGCATGCAAAAACCTATACCATCTGGACTAGTATGTCCCAGTGCTCCAGGACACCAGATACTGGTGCAGAGGTGGCCAGGTCTGTAGCAGAGTTTGAATGAAGACATCTTAGAGACTCAGTGAGGTGGAGATGCTTGTGTGCCAGGACCCATACGTACACAAAGATCTGCTGCCTCTGTGTATTGGGACTAGTCAACAACTATCCTGCCACAATAAAGCGGAAGCTTTACACAGATCCTATCTGAGATTAAGAACTGGAATGACAATGGCAAACTCCGGGATGTCACCTCCCAGCTTGGATCCTGATGGGCTGTAAATCACCCCAGACTGTTTGCACTCTCTATAACATGACTCTGGATTTCCTAGCTCCTTGTTTTCTAGCACATCCTATCCAGAACTTCACGTCTTTCATCTCCATCAGCACTTGATGCCCTCCACACAGTAGCGAGGTTGTCTGGCTCCCAGTTTGCTTCCTGGGAAAATGCCCTTTTGTGTCTTTCAGGGGCACCAGTATAAAGCAAAGTGTCTGTTCCCAGGTTTGCAAAGCAGAGTCCCCTCGTTCTCTTCCCATCGTACCACCCCTCAGGCATGGGAATGCCAGTTCTCATGACTAAGACTAGGCAGAGAAGCATCTTAGACCCTGAAAACACTAAACCTAAAGAGTAAGAGAAGCTGAAACCCCACGCGAGGTAAGCTGCTGCCACCATGCTCAGATCGGGTGGTGAGAAAAAACCAAAACAAAACAGGGGAAAAACAAGAAGTGCTTTAGTTAGAACCTCCCACACTGCTCTTCATATAGCAAGACAAACAGAGATGTGTGAGCTCAATGTCTGCTGCTAAACACTTGTCCTAACACAGTCTGGAATTCACTGCAGGCTCCCAAAAGATGCCTTTAATGTCACTTTGGTTTGGTCCCTGGTCTTCCTTGGGGTCGGGGAAAGAAGGAGTTGGGGCAAAAGCTGCTCTGGATTCTCAGAGAAGGAAAAGGAGATGTCTCTTACCTAGACCTAGGAAGCTGAAGACCCATTGTACCACCGATGCTGTCTGGAGCCTTCTCTGCAGTGGCAAGGAAAGTGGAGCAAACTCAACCTTCATCTTGGGCTTTGTGTGCGCGTTGTGAAAGGAGAAGGAAGCTTTGCAGGTGGTGAATGCAAAGTGCAAAGTCAATATTTACCCAGTCTTACAGGTGACTGTGCAATGTACAGTCACAGTGGTGGCTGCCCACAGCCACCCTCCCATATGGGGAGGAAAGGGATGGTGCTGGGAGATGTCACTGACTTTATGCCGATGTGACTCACCACGTGGTGAGATGGTGAGGATTTCTTGCTTTTATCACACAAATCTGGGAAGCAAACACCCTTTAGGACCCAATCCTGCCTTCAAGTGTCTGTCTCTTTCAAATTTTGCAATATTTGAGTGCTTACAGAGAAAATGAGGCATTTGTGTCCATGATCTAGGCTTTATTTTCCCCATTCCCCTACAAACCACCCTGTGGTGGCAGGAAGGGAGAAGGAGGGTCAAGCACGGGCAGGTTAGTTATATTTGCAAGTGATATGGCAGGAGTGGGTTTCAATTTTGGGAGGTGGGCAAGCAATGCAAGAGTGTTTGCCTGCTGAGCACGGGGCTACGTGAGAAACCTCACACCTCTGGCAGGACATGGATGGATGAATGGATGGATGGATGAATGGATGGATGGATGGATGGGTGGATGGATGGATGGATGGGTGGATGCACAGGTGGACAGGCAGACAAGTGTCCATGTGTATCCTTGCACGTGTTTTTGTGGGTGTATGCAAAAGAAATACTACCTCCCTTTTGCATTTCTACCTCCAAGCAGGTGCATGGTCTGAACCTCTGCCTATTTACATGCAAAAAGCTGTGATTTACTGCATGGAAAAAAATGCAGGAATCTAGGAGAAAAATTCCTCAGGGAACCAACAAGCTGCTCAGGTAAACAAAGAAATAATCTCGAGAGAGGCCTGAGAAAACCAGGGGTCTCGCTGTAACCAGGATACAGAATAATGCCGCTAAACGCCTGAGTTAAACACTGAGCCGACCCGCTGCTAAAGCACTGGTGCACATACAAAGGCATCACTCACTTGTCTAAGGGGCATTTCAAATCCCCAAGTTCACCACCGCCAAAACTAAAAACAACCCTTGGCAAAAGCCAATCAGAGGTGTTAGCTGAAAAATAATCCCTCCTCTTTGTCAGGCCCCAGGAAGACGCTGGGCTATGAAGAATTTACATCTTTTAGACTCCATTTTCCAGAGTCACTAGAAACAACAGGGCTCTGGTGAACCCCCAAGGGCTCTGTTCCTAAAGAGACCAGTTGCTTTACTTGGGCTCAGACTGGCTTAGATCTCCCTTGCATCTCTCCCCATCCTTTGTCTTCTGCTGCAAATGTCGGGACCAAAGAAAGCAAGGGAGGCTTTTAACTCTTTCAGCTCTGTTGCCTGGAGACGAGATGCTTCATGGTGACACACAAACAGTCATTTCCCAAATTCTGTGGGGAGATCTGCTCCTGGTCTTCTGGGCTGTGCAACTTCCAGCATGGTCAGGGGGGTGCACGGTGGGACCAAGAAGGGAAAAGTCCTTGCAGGAACATTCCTGGTGATGATGTTTCAAGGTATTTTCCATCCTGCAATCTTGTCCTTGTTGGACCCCAGCCATGCCAGGGAGCTCTTTTGGGTTTTGCTAGTGCAGAAGGTCACACCTGAGCCCTGGGGACACTCAGCCATGTGGGAAGAATTTTCTGCTCCTAGAAATCTCAGGCTAAGCCCTGAAGCAGTGCTATTGCTGGTTCCCCAAGCAGTTGTATTGCAGAGTCCCAGCTCTTTGCTTGTGGCTTATTACAATATGGAAAGCCCCTTGTTCTGGATTTATTATGAACGAGGCAGCTCCTTGCAAGAGCTGACCAAGGAGTGAAGCAAGGCTCAGCTGGGTAATAAGTATTTGTGTCCTGCTCTGCTGTGGATGTCATTTGCTTTTTATCTTTCTACTTCCTTAACTCAGGAGAGAAAAATACCTATTTATGGAGGGCTTTGTAATCTTCTGCTTAGATCAGAGAGGGATCAGAGATCTCCAGAGAGTCAGGAGGAGCTGAGAGAGATGGATCTCCTTGCTCTGTGGAGATAAAATCAAATCTATGGCTCATTCCCAGGAATAGCAGAGCTGCATCTCTGAAGTACTAAACTAGCTAAGCAGTAGGTGACATGCCCACACACTGAGCCGTGACCTCTGCCTCCTACATCCGGATACCCAGGTCAACCTGGGTGTGGATGTAGTGGTCTTGATTACCGACAGGTGGTTGAATCAAGAGGTACAACTGAGTGCTGTCAGATATCCTGAAGCCATTCAGGCTCTACAGAACTCATCCAGCCCCAAGCTGATCCTTCTCCCCTCTGGAAAGCATTCAGGGCCTCTATATGCCCCTCAGCTTCCTCTGATACTTTGGAATTAAGACGAAAGCAACCATGATCTATGTATTTCTTGTCCTTGAGAACTTTGTGGGTCTCCCAGGCTCGGGGCAGAGCTTATTTTTACCCACACCTTACTAATGCCCACAATATGGCCAGGGCAGTGATTCCTCACCCCATCTTGGCACTGGATCCAGTTTGGTCTCCTCAGTATCAGACAGAACATGACAGACTTGAGTGAGCTCAGTGGGCCCACCAAGCTGGTCAGGGCTGGAGCCTGGGCTCCAGCCAGAGGCTGAGAGCTGGGTGTGCACAGTGGGAGTGATGGCAAAGAGGTTTTATACAGCTCTCTGCAGCTCCGTGATGTGATAGTGGCGACGAGACAGAGATGCGCTCTCCTCAAAGGTGCCCAGTGATGGGACGAGAGATAACAGCCCAAGCTGGGACAAAAGAAATCCCTATAAGATACAAAGAACCACGTTTTTTCCCTATGAGGGTGGTCAAACCCTGGAACCAGAGTCTGCAGGCAGGGGGGAAACTCCATCCTTGGAGACAGTCAAACCTCACCTGGATGTGACCGTGAGCAACCAGATCTTGTTGGCCTTGATTTGACCAGGGAGTTGAAGCAGAGACCCTGGAGACACCTTCCATCCAAATTCACACTATGATCTCACCTGGCTTTCAGCATCTAAATGTGAGATGCTGAAGTCTGAACTATGCAGCCCAGGATCCCTGCAGAGCCACAGCAGGGAACGCAATCCTCCACGCTGAATTTATCGAACTTACTAACTAACTTACTTACTAGCTAACTCAGAAAGAGGCAAATTGTCCTTCTGCAAATGTTGGGTTCTCTCCAAGGAAGACTTTAATTAGCAGGAGGGGTTGAGGGGCATGAACTTGAAAGGCCTGGTTTGGCCCAGCTTAGCACGTCAGACTACAACCAAACCTCAGACAGACACTCATTTCTCTGCAAGAAGCCATCTCTGAAGGTCTCACCTTGCTCTTTGCCAGTCACATTGTCCTGCTCTGCTCCTTTCCTCTTGCTCTCTCTTCCTGTCACTGTCTACATTCTGACAGTTGTGGGTGATAGTTGAAAAAAGTCCATCCCTCAGCTCTGGCACTGCTTTGCAGAGAGGTCCTGGTCTCATTGTGGTCAACCCTATCCTTACTAAAAGGTCTTGCTACTGTTGGAACATCTTTCACAGTTCTTACTAGTCATGGGATCATCTCTGAGGACTGGAAGGAAATAGAACCAAACCCAAAAAGCAAACTTGTGATGGAGCTAGGCTGGTATGAAACCCATCAGGTCAGAACAGGAAGAAGGACTTTAGCTTTACAGTGATTTCACATTGGTCTAGGCTGGAAATGGAGAGGTGAAGAGCAATCCTGCTGAGTCTGTGGGGGACCACCACACCTTGCAGTGTCTTTCTGCTAGAAAGGAGCCATGCTGTGGGTACAACCTTACACCACATCTGTCCTTGTAGTATCACAAGCCTCATCTTCCCTGCTCTGGGGGAAGGGATGGGATGGGAAGGATTTCTCCAGGGAAATTAGAAGATACAGATTTATTGCCAGGCTTTCTGTGTTACTTCCAGTGAGTCATTCGACCTGTCCCTGTCCGGACACGGGTGATGATTTGTTATTTAAGAGCAATCATAACAGTGGAGAAAACTTTACTGGCCCTTAGATGAACCTCTCCATGGCAGGACCTAACCACCAAAAGGCCCATCTGATTCCTCCTGCAGCCACATGATTCTCTGGGCACTTCTAAATTTTCCTTCTCTTGTTCTCTTTGCTGACTTGGGTTTCAGTTGGGATGGATGCTCTCCTTGGGAGCATCAGAGGGAGATCATCACTAAGCTGTGACCGCAGGCAGGACAGGGACCTCTGGGACCACCCAGCACTGATCTCTACAAGTCCCATGTTAGCACCTTCTGGGAAACTTTGCTGCTGGTTAAATTAACATTATTGCTTAAGTCTCGCATCCATGGCTTTGAACCTCTTTTTTTTTTTTTTTTTTTTTAAGTTTCTTGCCATTTCTCCTTGTTTTCTAGCATACTCTGGCACTTGCACACATGTGGCCCATGATGTAACTCCAACGACATTCTCCTTGGCTTTTGCTGTCTCAGCTATTTATAGTTATTTATCCGATCTCCTATGGCTTGCACTTAGCCTGAGAACATTAAGTTCCTTTAATCCCTCAATAGGTCATCCTCTGTAATCCCTTTATCAGCGGCCCTTGTGACTCAGCTGATCAATGTCCATCTCTGAGTATGAGGAGGAACTCACAAAGCTTCTAGTCACCGAACTGTAGACTTTGCAATTCGCTGTGCTTTGCAAGTCAGCATGGTGGGGCGTGCCCACGAGACTTCACTAGTGGAGCAGGTTGTGCGTGGAGACCTGGCCATGCTCCAGGATCAGGGCTGAGAAAGCCTAACTGCCTAACTGTCCCACTTTGCTCTGCCAGGAGAAGATGGTCATGGTTCCTCGCTGAGTCCTTTGTTGAAGCTCCACCACGCATAGGCCCTATGGGACTTGGTGACCTAGCAGAAGAGCTAGAGGCTCTCTCCAGATCACTGCTCCTCTCTTCTAAGCATAGATAACTCTCTTTTTTCCCTAAAGCCTCTCAGTCATTTATACATACTCCTAGAGCTTCCCACCAAACTGATTTCCCCTCCAGTGGACAAAATCATCAGAAGGAAACTGAAGGTATCTTTCTGCTAGTTGTCCAGTGGTTTCTCTGAGTCCCATTCCTTTCTGATCCATCACTCCACCAGCAGTAAGTGTATCTCTCCTGTGAGGTCCTCCTCGCTGGGGATCTTCCCACCAAGCCAGACTTAGGTGACACCATTGCACCAAGCTTGATCTTTGTCCATCCCCAGCTCTGGGTAAGAGGCTGGAGGGTGAGAGAAGACCACTTCTTCCTACTGCTATTTTTTAAAATGTAAATTATGGTCTTTCAGATTTTATTCCCCCTTCTACCTGTTTTAAAGTCACTTTAGAAATCTGGCTGTGTTACACCACTGATTTTCATCCCAGAATTTCATATTCTTTTGAACACTTGAATTATCAGTTGAAGTCTTCTCATGCACTTAGGGAATTAATTATTCTCTTTATCCAGCACTCTGATATGGATATTCTTTGGCTCCCATCCCATTCGGCCTTGAAGCATCCTCCCAACATACATGAATCATAAACCAAGTTGATGAGGAAAACAAGAACACCGCAGAACCTCGTTCCCAGCAGTTGTGTGTGATTTAAGACATGAGAAGCCACTAAAATTCCCCTGTAAGTTGTCACCCGCAGTGTTGTAATGTTCTCTTGATCCTGGTGATATGTAATGGGGACAGGAGCAATTCAGACGTGCATCACTGGTGAAAAGATAGCGCCTGCAATGCTGTGTGAGAGCCTGGGACAACTCCGCCATGGCAGGGACACAGAAGCAGCAGTGCCATTGAAGATAAATATAGGTAAATAGAGCCTTCCTACATCTCACTGGGGTAGTGTGGAGCTGAACACACTTCACTGGGGGGTCTCCAGCTGTGGTCCAGATCTAGTTTTGGAGCTGGAGCCTCACCTACCTTTAGCCCATGAGCAGGGTCCCTCTCTAAAGGAGAAGAAAGGCTCCTAAGGAGATATGGGGCTTATCCCAGCCCCACCTTGTTATGATTTTTTTCTTCATTATCACATCATTACAACTTTTGTTGGTGATCTCCTGGGAGCAACTGGATAAGCTGCCATCCCCTTCCTCTGACACTCACAGGAAGGTCATTGATTAGCCAGGAGCCTCCCTTGGCTACCACTGCATAGTGGGTTTTCCTATAAAACCACCACCCTCTCCTATAAGGTCTTGCACTGAGTTTTGCCTCAATGTTCCTACAATGCCAAACTGTTATTTGCTCCAGTAATTGATGGATACATGTGTACGGAACAGAGGGGGAGAGTATGGACAGACAGCACGTGAGGAGATGTCAGCTGGTGGTCTGAGAACACAAACCGATCCCTCTTCATCATCAGATCCAGCAGAGAAAGACATAAATCTGGGCCAGCTCTTCAGGTGGAAGCATCCACTCACATCATCTAGCCAGAAAGCATGTTCTTCATGCCACCACGACATGCAGTAGAGACTGTCAAACCTGCCCCATGATGGTGTCCCGTAGGTTAAGTTTGACTGAAGGGCATCCTGGCTTCACGTGAGGATGCCAGAAGAAGATCCATGAGGTGCCCTATTAAACAGCTCCCGAAACATCTCGCTTATCATCTCACGGGGGATGCTTGGAGCTATTCCCTGCCTCCATGCCAGCAGATCCCAGCATGGATGGGACAGGAAACCACTGCCTGGGGGTCTACCCAAATTAATGCTGATTTGGGGCTTGCTCTGTTTTGCACCCCACCATGGTGCCCTTAGCATCATGCAATCTTCTGGGCAGGACCGTGCCCCAGATTGGTGCAGCCTGATGCCGAGTGTCACCCGTGTCCTTGGCCAACCCCAAGACCAACGTTCCACCGTGTGGCGTCACGCTCGGCCACGGCCTTTTCCCAGAAGAGGCTGGAGAAGGAGAAACTCTTCCTGCTTTTTCTGCCGTGGTGGCCGTAATTTAAACACGGAGACGTTTTTATTTATTTAACTCTTGTCCTCTCCAGGAGAAGTTTGCAGCCAGCAAATCACTTCGGCTGATTAGAGCTAATGGATTCTACTCGACATAAGCGATTAAATTATTTCCATAGCTGATTCCTGAAAGCGAAGGAGCGACCACGCTTCGGGATTTATGTATCTATAACGATATATTTCACTGCAGGAGACACGAAGCAATTTTCATTCTGCAGCTTATAAGCCCATCCAGGCCTGCCTGGGATCTGCAGAGCAGCCAAGAGTCTCCTGACGCTGCAAAAACTCACTGGTGCCTTTTCTTAGCGATGTGAGATGAGCCCAGGCTTGGGGCAGGTGAGAGAACTCATCTATCACCTCCCTGTTAAATGAAGGGCAATTAATTACGCTAATAGCTCTTACTGCAGCAAACCCCGAAACAGCAACGCAGATGCAGCTCAAAATGTCTTCTGCAGGGCCTCTGTGGGCATCAGATCTCAGACTAAGATAGGGTTTAGACCCTCAAAAATCACTGTGGCAGCTCTGAGATAAATGAAATGACAGGGTATTTACCATTAAGCACATCTTTGAGGTTCACCAGCCCACGAGCTTGATGCCAGGGCAAGGGTTTGATTGCACATCTTCCTTGCAGATATTGGGTCACCATCACAGGGGGCTGCTTTTCCAGTTTTCCATGTTGCTGCTACCATTTCACTGAATCCCAGAATGGTGGTGGGTTGGGAGGGACGGACCTCTGGAGATCATCTAGTCCAACCTGCTAAAGGAGGTTCTCCGAGAGCAGTGTGCCCAGAATGGCATACAGGTGGGGTTGGGATCTCTCCAGAGAAGGAGACTCCACAACTTCTCTGGGCAGCCTGGCCCAGGGCTCCCTTAACCTGAAAGACCTGGATGAAATGATGGTTTCACACCTATCAGCGAGGGCTCCAATCCCATCTCTAAAATGAGTTTCCATAACTTACCCACAGACAAGAAAGAAATCAAGTAAATCAAGGCATTCATAATTCAGTCGTTGAGTGTGTGGATTTTCGAGGCACCGGTGTCACTGGTTTTATGGGAGTTATGTTCCTGGTAGAAATGCTGGCAGAGCAAGCTCTTTGGATAAAGACCTGCTAACTTCAAGTCTGGGGGCTTCTCCATGGGGTTAGACCAGAAGGTGGATGCAGTTAGGCTGGAAATGGACTTTATTTGTTTCAGGGAATAAAGAGAAAGATGCAGGCAGCAAGGCAGGGATGGAGAGATGGAGGATGAATGATGGAGGGATGGAAGGATGGAGAGATGAAGGTCAGAGGGGAAAATGTGGATGCAAGGCTGGAAAGGAGGGTGGGGACTGAAGTATCAGGTGGGATTTGGGGTTGTGAACCCACCCAGGGAATCATAAAATCACAAAACGCTTTGGGTTAGAGAGGACCTTAAAGATCATCTAGTTCCAACCCCCTGCCATGGGCAGGGACACTTTCTACTAGAGCAGATTGCTCAAAGCACCATCCAACGCAGCCTTGAACAATTCCAGGGATGGGGCATCCACAACTTCTCTGGGCAACCTGGGCCAGGGTCTCAACACCCTCAAAGAGAAGAATTAGTTCCTTACATCTAATCGAAATCTCCCTCTTCCAGTTGAACCCATCACCCCTTGTCCTGTCCCAACAGCCCCTGCTCTAAAGACCCTCCCCAGCTTTCTCAGAGGCCCCTGGAAGCACTCAAAGGCTGCACTAAGGTCTCCCCGCAGCCTTCTCTGCTCCAGGCTCAACACCCCCAACTCTCTCCCCTGGTCTCCCAGCAGAGGGGTTCCACCCTCCCAGCATTGCTGGGGCCTCCTCTGGCCCCGCTCCAGCAGCTCCATGTCTCTGCTGTGCTGAGGAGCCCAGAGCTGGACCCAGCGCTGCAGGGGGGTCTCCCCAGAGCAGAGCCCAGCAGAGGGGCAGCATCCCCTCTCTCGAGCTGCTTCCCACGCTGCTGGGGATGAGCCCAGCACACGGGTGGCTTCTGGGCTGCGAGCGCATGTTGCTGGCTCCTGTCCAGCTTTTCCCCCCCAGCACCCCCAAGTCCTTCTCTGCAGGGCTGCTCTCCAGCCCTTCATCCCCAGCCTGGGTTTGTGCCCACAGTAAGAGCCCAGCGGAGCCAATTGCCGGCCTCGCAGCAGAGGGGGGTTGCATCATGCAAGTAGGTACATGTGTGTGTTTGCATGTGTCTGCGTGTGCACATCTGAAGCACATCTGGATGCAGGTATGTGTGTGCACATGTCTGTGCCTGCATGAGGGTGGGTTTGTGTATGCACACGTGCGTCTCTGTGCATATGCAGGGATGTTGCACACATGTGTGTGCCAGTGTACATGTGAACATGTGTCACTGTGGCTGCATGTGTTCCCATGTGCATGTGTGTGCAAATGCGTAAGTGTCTGTGAACATGTCTGAACATCATGTGCATGTGTGCATGCACATACATGCACATATGTGTGCATGAACACGTGTATGCAGGTGAATCTCCATGCACATGCGTGTAGGTGTGCAGCTCTGTGTGCATGTGTATGCAGGTACATGTGTGTGCACTTGCATGCATGTGTGTGCCCACATCTGTGCATATAAATGTGCATGTGTGATTGTGCACGTGTGTGGATGCATCCATGTGTGTGGATGCACATGTCTTATGTGTGCATGTGTGCACGTGTGTGCATATCTGCATGCGCTTGGGAGCATACATGTGCGTGCATGAGTGTGTGTGCGCTTGTGCACAAGTGTGTAGCTGTGTGCAGGTGTGTGTGTGTGCATGCTGACATGTGCACATGCATGTGCATGAGCACAGCTCTGTGTGTGCATGCATGTGTGTGGCTATATTCAGTTGTGTGTATGTTCATGTGTGTGCACGTGTTTGTATTGATGTCTGCATGTATACGTGTGCACATACGTGCTTGAACATGTGCACGTGTTTGTGTTCATGTGGGTACAATGCACATGTGCACATGTTTGCGCATGTGTGTGTACATGCATGTGTTTGCATGTGCATGTGCACAATTTATGGGTGCAGGTGTGTGCACACAGATGTGTCTTGCATGTGTGTTTGCATTCATGTGTATGCACATGTGTGCAGCTGTGAGTGTGCATACATGTATGAAAATGTGCATGTGCTCATATATGTGTGCGTGTGTGTCTGTTCACATATGTCATTGCATGTGTATTGCATATATGTGCGGGTATGTGTGACCGTGTACACACGTGTTTGTGCAAGTGTGTGTGTGTGGACACACATGATGACACGTGCTGGTGTGCCTTTGTATACATATGGGTATGCCTGCATACATGGACCTATGTGTGCTCGTGTATGTGCATGGATCTGTGTGCATGTCGGCACATGTATGTGATTGTACATGCATGTGCATGTGTGTGTATATCTGCATATGGGTGCATGCCTGTGATTGTACATGTGTGTGCATGCATAGCTGTGGCTTGCACATGTGACTGCATGTATGTGTATACATGCGTGTGCATTCATGGATGGGCGTGCCTTGCACATGTGATTGCATGTGCACTCGTGTGTATCTTGCACATGTAACTTCATGCATGTGCATCTATGGGTGTACCTTGCACATGTGACTGTACATGTGTGTGCACACGCATGGTGGTGTCTCGTACATGTGACTTCATGTGTGTGCACGCATGGGTTGTCTTGCACATGTGACTGCATGTGTGTGCACATTCATGGTGGTGTCCTGTACATGTGACTGCATGTGTGTGCATCTGTGGGTGTGCCTTGCACATGTGACTGTACATGTGTATGCACACACATGGTGGTGTCTTGCACATGTGATTGCATGCATGGACATGCATGTGTGTGTCTTACACGTGTGACTACATGCGTGTGCACATGCATGGTGGTGTCTTGTACATGTGACTTCATGGGTGTGCATCCATGGGCACGTCTTGCACACGTGACTATATGCGTGTGCACATGCATGGTGGTGTCTTGTACGTGTGACTTCATGTGTGTGCACGCATGGGATGTCTTGCACGTGACTGCACGCGTGTGCACCCATGGGCGTGTCTTGCACATGTGTGTGCATGTGTGTTTGTACATGCGTGCCCATTCATGGATGAGCGTCTCTTGCAGGTGTGTGCGTGCCCGCGCGCGCGCACAGCCAAGCCCCGTTCCCCTCCTCCATGAGGCCACGCCCCCTCCGGTGCGGCGGGGGGCGGAGCAAGGACCCGCTCGGCTCCGCCCACCCCCCTCCGTTCCCCCGGCCCGTCCCTCCGTGCGTGCGGCCGCGGGTGCGCGGCTCGGCGCGGAGCGGGTGCGCTCCCTGCGCGGGGCCGCCATGGCGTGGCCCTGCATCACCCGCGCTTGCTGCATCGCGCGTTTCTGGAACCAGCTGGATAAAGCGGACATCGCCGTCCCGCTCGTTTTTACCAAGTATTCGGAGGCCACCGAGCATCCCGCCGCCCCCGCGCCCCCCCCGGCGCGCCCCGCTGCTCCCATCGAGACCCAGCCCGGCGGTGAGGCGGCGGCGGTGGCGGTAGGGGCGGGAGAGCCGGCTCCCGGCCCTACCCGCCCCGGCCCGGCTCCCCACTCCTCTCCCCCGGCCGATTCGGTGATGCGACACGACTACAAACCCTGGAAGGTGCAACGACCGGAGCCAAGCTGCAAACCCAAGAGCGAGTATCAGCCCTCGGATACCCCCTTCGAGAAGGAGACGCAGTACCAGAAGGATTTCCGTGCCTGGCCCATCCCCAAGCGGGGTGACCATCCCTGGATCCCTAAACCGGGACCTTCCCCCGTCCTCGCTTTGGACCGCGGTTCTCCGGAGAAACCCGCTCAGGAGAAGCGGCGGAAGGTGCTGCCCGAGAAGAAAGAGGAAGACCCCGAGGTGGAGGATGAGCAGCCCAAAGCGCTGCGGGCCGGGGATGGCAGAGAGAAGGGTCGGAAGAAGGTGGAGGAGGCGGGCGGGGGCCGCGCGGCTGCCGACGCTCTCAACAGGCAGATCAAGGAGGAGGTGGCGGCGGGGGTCAGCTCGTCTTACAGGTGAGACCCCCCCACACTACCACCACCGGGCTTTCTCCGGTCCCCGCTTGCTCATCCTCACCCTGGGAGTTGGGTGAATGCGGTAAATGTTTCAGTTTGGGGGGGTCTGGGTTGCTGATCTCCCCCCTTTTATGGGGTCCATAAAATTGCCCACCTCTGGGTGTCATTGATGGGGCGTGGGTCGGTGATGTGCGGGTAGTGAACAGCCGCGTCCTTCTTGTCGTGTGGGTTTGCAGCAGGTTCGAGTTTGTGTGTCCCCCCTTCCTGCACCCCAGAATTGGTGGTGGGAGCCACCCACCACCGTGCCTTTCGGCGAGAGGGTGGTTTCCCCGGGATGTGCAAGTGGCCGCCGGTCCTTTCCAAGCACATCCCTGGCCGCTGTAGTGCAGCCAACCCCAAGGACCAGCATCCTGACCGCATCGCTGCATCCCCCGGGGCCCACCCGCAGATGGGGGTCCCACGCCTGGGGTGGGGGGATCCCACGCAGCACCCCAGACCCGTAGCATCCCCACAGACAAAAGCATCCCGGGGACACAGCGGGATGCGGGTGACATGCATCCTAGGCCGCTTGGGTGGGGCAGCCATTGGATGCTGCCATGTTTAATGCAGCGCACAGCCCTCTGTGTCCACCCCCATCGTCCCCCCCACCCCCGGGCTGGAATGAGGTGCCCTGATTTCACCCTGGGAAGAGACCCCGTTTGGGATTCGGAGCACAAAACTCCTCGCTGCTATTCTTTCCGCCTGCATTGAAGGGGTCGGATGCGTTGGGAATGGAAAACAAAAACCATCCAGGTGTGACGGCACTGAGCCGGGAGGAAATGGCCAGGGATGTTGGGGGATCTCTGTTTTGCAAGGACGGACGGTGTAGGAAAGGGTTTTCCGGGAGTGACACGGTCCTTTGAACTGTTTTGGCCAGCTGTGATTTTTGACTCCGCTTTTTGTCTGGTCATCTTCTCAGGTGAGGGTTCGGTGGCAGGACTAATGCAGAAAGCTGTCCTAGAGCTGGAGGGCTGTTGGGATGCTCTCCTCCACTGGTGCAAAGGATAATTAGACTCACTTACTTGCTTATTAGCATGCAGATTGCTCACCCTCCCACTCCTCCACGGACCATTCCTCCTGCCTGTACGGCTGGGCTGGGTGTCCTCCCCAAGCAGAGAGGCTGGGTCAGCTGAGATGTTGAACCCAAGAGGAACATGAAGGCTTCAGCCCTCCTCGAGTTGCTTCTCATCCTTGAGGACACCCGTAGGGCTTCTTTTGGGTCCTTATCCGCTCCCCTACTTGCATGTTTTTCTCCTTGCAGCAGATTGCAAGAGAAGTGTTTGCTCTGATGCTCAGCCCTGGAACATCAGCGCCTCTTCATTAGCGCATAAGTGATGTTGTGGCTAATTGTTCTCATTTTCTTTTCAAATTAGGCATCTTTTAAGTGTTGTTTATTGTCTGGGTTCTTTTTAAAAGCCAAATTCTCCAAATCCTTGTTACTAGCAAGAACCTTCCTGCTCGCAGGAGTTGCTGCTGGGTGGGTTTCAGACATCTCTGAGGATGGAGATTATTTGGGCAACCTTTTGGGCCACCCACCAGCCAAAATTATGCCATAGTGACCTCTTGCTAGAGAAGGAGCAAGGATGGCTGACGTGGGGCTTGTCCTCCGCAGCGGTAGCTAGGCTTGTGCGTGGATGAGGGCTCTCCAGCAGCAGAGAGCAGTGGGAGATTTCCCTTACAGCCCTCCGCCACCGCTGCGAATCAGCGTAATGTGATGCTCCAAGGTTGGGAAACAAGTCCTTGGTGAAACCAGAGATGGTTTTTAAACTGACTTTGTCCCCCTGAGTGTTATTTCCAGGTGAGGGATCATGGGATAGAGTCAACAGCCAGCCCAAGGTCATGGGGAAGTCCATGCCAAAGGGAGGAATTCCCTTTTCTAGCCTCTTTATACCAAGGCAAATTAATATTGCAGAGCCCACATGCTGGTGACCTCCTCCCAGGTCTGCCTGGACCTACAGAGCAGGTCGGTGATGGCCATGGAGGGTGGAGGCTACTCCCAGCCCAAAGGATGGATGATGTGTTTGCACTGGTGTTTGAGCCCATAAGCCTTCGGCGAGGCCAGGGCAGCTGTGGCAGGGCTGTGCTTGTCTGCAGGAGACCGTCTGTGCCCAGAGATCCTCCAGAATAAATAGGATTTATTTGTTTTATTTATATTATTTATCTTTATATTATTTGTCCTTATATTATTCATCTTTATCTCTGTATTACTTGCTTTATCTTTCTTTTTATACATTTATTAAATATTTATTTATATATAGACTTTATTTATGCATTTCTGCCCTGATAAATTCTCTTGGCAGACCATGGGAAACAGTGGCAGGACAAGCTCAATCCTAATGGTTTCCAGAAGTTAAGTGTCTTCCATGGCAAGATCAGGTTTGAAGCCATCTATAGCAAGTAGAGTTGAAGGTGATCAAGTCATACATGATGGCATCTGCTTGCCAGTTCGTGTCCTACGACTATTCCTCTTTGGTTATGGGGAAACTGAGGCAGAGGTGCTGAGTAACCTACCTGAGGCCCTACACAGTGCATCAGGGCTGAGGCTGGAGTCAGGAGAGAGCTCCGGAGCGTTGCTCGCCTGTTTGCTGTTGTTCTTCTAGGGTAGAGGTGCTGGAAGCTGTGACTGGGTGTGACACAGGTTCCAGCAACAAGGTGCTTCTTGCCTTAGTTTCCCTTCCCAGAGCATGTGCTGCCCAAGGAGTGCTACGTGGGCAGGTTTCATCTCCCTCCACGCCTCTCTTCTCTGCAGTTCTGCTTCTCGTGGTGGCTTCTGGACCCTGAGGGATCAAGTAAGGACCGAGGCATCCTTCAGCACGGGGAAATATGAGGTTTATGTGGCTGACCTGACATCTAGATAGGAGTCAGGACCCAGTCTGGGGGCCTTTCAGCTCCGTGGAAAGCCGTTGCTGCTGGATGGAGCCTTTTCTTCTTCAATTATTTGGTGTCTCATAGGAGAGTCTGGTGGCATCATTCAGGGTTTTATCTGTGTTGGGCACAGAGGTGGCCATGGTGGCCCCAGTGCTTGAGTGCTTGGAAGGGGATTGTGCCCTCTTGAACTCCTGGAAGGGGTGGGATGGACACAGGGAAGGATGGGAGAAGATGGAGTTGACCCTGGGGGTCTGGGAGCAGAGGGAGGAGGTGACAACATGTGCAGACAGTGGTGTTTGCTGCTGGAAGTGGAACAATTAGAAGAACATTTGCCAAAAATGCAAGAAGGCATGAATGTTTTCCATTTTTGTTTAGAAATGATGGGAAAATGTTAGAATTAGGTGTTTCCTGGGCGTGTTTTTTTTTCTTTCTCCTTCTTTGTCTTGCATTCCTCTCCTTTTGTTGCCTTTATTCCCTGAAGAAAAAAGTATAAAAGGGAAAGGGGAAATTTCACCCCTTTGCAAAGTGTGGGAATGAGAAGGAAAGCGATGAATTTTTCCCAGAGAAATATTGCAAAACTTCGGTTTCCCGTTCTTCACCAAAAAGAGAATTTTTTTTTTTTACCAACGCAAATACTAATTTTTTTTTTTTTCTCCACCGATTTCCTCTCCTATCAGAGGAAACAAACCAAGAAAGGCTTCAGTGGAAGGTTTTGGACTGCCTCTAGTGTTAATGAAATGCCTGTTGCTAATGTTCTGTCATTCATCTCAAGCCCTGGAGCTACTAAAGATGTGGAGCAAGTGAGAATTTGTAGTAGCTATAGAGATGAATGAGTCAGTGCTGGAGGATTGCTGTGTGTTTTTCTGAGATACAGAGGAGATAATTTAGGGAGAGATGTCCATGCAGGAGGGCTGAAGGGAGCTACATGAGGGCAGGGAATTCCTACTCCTTGATTATAGTTGTGGAAGTTGGAGGGCTGGTAGGACCTCCTGAGGTCATCTGGTCCACATCCCATTTATGGAGAAGGGGTGATGTATCTAGACCATACCAGGTTGATTTTATCTAACCTCTTCTTGAAAATCTCCAGTGGAGGACATGTTCCACCTTGGTGAGACACCTGGTAATGCTGCTTGTACTGCCAGATCTGCCAAACTTGGTGGGACATTTTCCATTGCCTTCTGAAATTTCAGATCATATCCGTAGGCTGAGTCTGTATTAGTTAAAGACACAGTTCCAGGACATGTTCCTGGGCATGGGGATGTGATCATCCGCAGTCTTCAGTTGTTGAAGAGTCCTCAGTCTGCTGCCTAGACTGGGTTTGGGTGTGGGTATGAGCCAAGAACAGATCCCAACAACCAGCTTGGGTGCCACCACCTTGTTTTGGGGCTTAAAAGGGGTTTAATGGTGTGATTGTGGGCTGCCCCAGGCTTCAGTGCCAGACAATGTTGAGAAAGGTGGGATGAGATGATCCTTGAGGTTCCTTCCTACCTGGTATTCTGTGATTTCTGGGCAGATTTCATTTCCCACTGTCATTTCAGCTACAAGCTCCCAGTTGGGATGAGAGCATTGTTAAAGTAACCCATGCAGGCAAATGGATCCAACTTTCCTCTCAGCTGGAAGGGAAGGGACAGGATGTTTTCCTCCATCCAGTAAAAACTGTTCAAGGAGATGTTTGGCAGCTCTGGGGAAGGTTGAGCTCTGGCTCAGCAGTTATTTGATATGTACCTTTAGCAGTAGGAGGAGACACAATGTCTGCTGATACCGCAAGGACCGGCCATATGAGTGTGTAATAACCATGCATGGAGGAAGCCCTTCTATTTACTAAGACACGAAGAGAATGGAGATGGGTCTTGCAGACAGGCAGCTATCCTGCCACGCTCTGCGTCTTCATCTCCTCTGGGTATAGTCTACCAGACAAGAAAGGGTCGTAGTAGCTCCAAGTTGGAGTATTTGCCAACATATTCCCTGCAGTCACGTTAAAGTGGACGTATCTAGTCCCAAACCCGAACTGGGAGCTGCTAAGCAGCGTAGGCAATATGGAATTTCACTGCTTTGACTTTGTGCAAGCTGGAGCTGGGCTGTGCTTGCTGTAGGATGGAGCTGAGCATGAAGAAGGGATGGAGGTGGCATTCAAGTGATGAAGTCAATGCACTTGAGCAATTTTTCCTCTGCTCCTGCTGGGCTGTGTCACCGCAGCAGGGATCTTTAGGCACACAGGACTGGATGGGACCCTCTGAACCAGTAAATCCTCTTATTTAGTTTGTTATTTAGTCTTTACAAGTAACACCCCAGGCTCTGTCTCAGAAATAGGGACTTTTTAGTTGCATGATGCCAGCTGGAAGGGTGTGCTGAGACCTCAGTGTCTGCTGGTTTGCAGCCACCATCTCATTTCCAGTG
The DNA here is from genome assembly GCA_009769605.1 of Bucorvus abyssinicus. Lineage (NCBI taxonomy): Eukaryota > Metazoa > Chordata > Aves > Bucerotiformes > Bucorvidae > Bucorvus > Bucorvus abyssinicus. Next base: position 95,179,348 of record CM020024.1, on the reverse strand, counting down.
TGAGTCAATGGACAGGTTATAGTTCGCTGATTCATTGGCTCTTGGTTATTCAGTGCTTTTCTCCTACCTGGAGGTCGCTGCTCCTTGTCTCCAAGTACAGCATCCTCATCGGTTGGCTCTGTAGGTAGCAAGTCCAAGTTTTTGGGTCTCCTTTTTATTCCCCGTACCAACCATTTCTCTCCAGCTCTTCCTAGATTAAATCAGTTTCTTGAACACAGATGCAGATTGTTGCCCTTTGGACATGAGATCCCCATTTCTGCTGAGACTCACATGTTGTGTGTGGGGGTATGACAGATGCCTTATGAATCCCTCACTTACCCTTTGATAACCAGGACCTCTATGTTGTTCTCTTTCTTAGCCAGTTGCAGCCTTGCAGCTCCCATCCCATTGCAAAAAATCCTGATGATTAGTACCGAGCCTAGAATTCAGTACTAATAATTTTCCTCCTATTTTGAATGTAGCAGTGAAGGTCAATCCCTTTCTTCCTCCGTGATATCCCGATCCTCCTCCATATTGGTGCTGCCTACAACGCTGTGTCGTTAGGAGGTCTCGTCAGTGTTGCCCTACTTTTTTCTTGCCAAATTCAACCTTAAAAATGTTAAACACTGTTAACCTCCTTCCGGGCTGTGGCACAGCCTTCTAGCAGTCATCAGTGTCATTTCCCTTGCCCAGTTTCCCATTCCGCTGATGTTCGTGTTCACTGGCTTAATTAATAATTTCCCACGTGGCCCCATATCAAATGCTTTGTGGAAACCAGATAGACTTTCACATTTCTTTTGTCTGCTAAGTCAGTTATTGTATCAGAGGACATGTCAAACATCTCTCCTTCTCCCCTCCCAGTCACTGCTGTGCCAGGGGAGTTTTAGGATGGATATTAGGAATGATTTCTGTACAGAAGGGATTGTTGAGCCCTGGCCCAGGCTGCCCAGGGCAGTGGTGGAGTTCCCATCCCTAGAGGGGTTTCACAGCCATGTGGAGGTGGTGCCGAGGGACAGGGGTTAGTGGGGACCTGGCAGTGCTGGAGGAATGGTTGGACTTGATGATCTGAAAGGTCTCTTCCAGCCAAAATGATTCTGCGATTCTGTGTTTAGACCGTCAGCTTCTCCTGGATGGAGGAACAGATGCTGTAGAGAAGACCTCACTTTCCCTTGGTGGCTTCAGGCTACTGCTGCAACACAAACAATAAATAAAGAGAAGAGCAGAGGGACCAGCTAATTAGTCAGCAGGACTTTCCTTGCCCGTCCTTTGCCAAATAAATCATGAATAGCCATTGTAAATTTGTCTTCTCTCACATTTAGAGGATGACCTTTGCTTTTTCTGTCTCCTTCCAGCTGAACAAGCCTTCACTTTCTAAGTACTTCTGTGCTCTGTCCTACATCAATCTTGCGTTTGGTTGCTCTTAGCTGAACGTGTCCGTAATGCTGATACCTTCAAATAGACATGGCTGTGCCGAGGCTAGAGCATGGATGCTCTCCTAGCATGACCATCAGCACCAGCCAGGAGCGGAATGGTAGTTTTAGGGAAGATTTATAGGCTAGAAGACTTATTCATCTTGATTTTTAACTCCGCATTCTGGATATCCTTCCAATGTCCTTTATATTATATATATATATATATACGCACACACGCAGAACAAGCTGTTCACCAAGTTACTGCTTTAACCTTCAGCTCGTCTCTCCTCCCCAAGTCCAACATTGCAGGTGTTGCAGAGCAAACACATTTTGCTTTCTATTAATAACTCCTTTTGCTCGAGCGGTGCCTTTACCTGAAGGTACCCCATGGCACTTCATGAACCCGGTGTGTGTGCGGAGAGACTCGTGTACTCCTGGGACCTGGCTGTGAGTAGTGCTGTTGAGGCTACCAAACACGGTGGTTTGGTGCGGGGAAGGTGTGGAGGCTGATCTTTTTCCCTTTTTTTTTTTTTATTTTTAATTTTTTAAAAATATTTTTAGTGGATCTATAATTCAGTTGTACAAAGGAGGATGTATTTGAGGGATGGTCTCAGGGTCTTTCTTCAAGGCTGCTATTTAGAAGCACAAAATTTTTATTTTTTATTTATCATTTTATTTTCGTGAAAGCATCTCCCAGTTCGTCCTTGCTGCCATCAGATTTGTAAAACCTTGCTGGTTTTGCATGGTTGCTTAACACCAGGCTTCACATTCAGCTGGTTTTAACTCTAAAAACACCACCATGGAGCCATAAACTAACCGTTTTGGCATCGGTTCCTCTATCTCCACTGTACAGGCGAGGAAATTCGGGCTGTTGTGAGCTGTGGGCAGCTCCACATCTGTCCATTGGGCTCCCATGGACTGCAGGCAGCCTCCTCCCGCATGGCAACATCCTCCCCATATCAATTAGCCCTTGCTCGGTGTTTATCCGCCCAACTTTGCAGGTGCTGTCTTGGAAGGCAGCCAGAGGTTTCTTGCTGAAATGCATCGCAAGGTCGCTGGTGCCCTGCTCGTGTTGCTCAGCTGCTGCTTTGCTTCTCCTCTTCTTTCAAACGGTTGAAGAAATGTGGGGCTCTGAAGGTGCTGTGCTGCTTATTTTGCTCAGAAGGGGAATAAAAATGGTGGTGTTCAAGAAAACTGGCCTTTTGGAGTGGAGCTTTGTCTTAATTGCAAAGGGCGAGGTTATGCTGCTCCTACAAATCAATAGGACTCCTCCAAAGAGTGCCAGCATTGGCACCGGGGTCTTCACTTAGACCAAAGCCCAGGTCAGGTCTCCTTTCTCAACCCAGAGCCGTGCGAGAGCAGCATGTCCTCTTGCAGGAGTCCTGCTTTCCTATATGATTGAAGGCTGATGTCCTGGTGTTGGTGTCTCAGACTTCAGCCCCCAGGAGAAGGACTTGGGGGTGCTGGGCGGGGAAAAGCTGGACAGGAGCCAGCAACATGCGCTCGCAGCCCAGAAGCCACCCGTGTGCTGGGCTCATCCCCAGCAGCGTGGGCAGCAGCTCGAGAGAGGGGATGCTGCTCCTCTGCTGCACTCTGCTCTGGGGAGACCCCCCTGCAGGGCTGGGTCCAGCTCTGGGCTCCTCAGCACAGCAGAGACATGGAGCTGCTGGAGCGGGGCCAGAGGAGGCCCCAGCAATGCTGGGAGGGTGGAACCCCTCTGCTGGGAGGACAGGGGAGAGAGCTGGGAGTGTTGAGTGTGGAGCAGAGAAGGCTGTGGGGAGCCCTTAGTGCGGCCTTTGAGTGCTTCAAGGGGCCTCTGAGAAAGCTGGGGAGGGTCTTTAGAGCAGAGGCTGTTGGGACAGGACCAGGGGTGATGGGTTCAACTGGAAGAGGGAGCTTGAGACCAGAGAGAAGGGAGAAATTCTTCCCTGTGAGGGTGTTGAGACCCTGGCCCAGGTTGCCCAGAGAAGTTGTGGATGCCCCATCTCTGGAAGTGTTCAAGGCCAGGTTGGACGAGGCTCTGAGCAACCTGGTCTAGTGGAAGCTGTCCTTTCCCATGACAGAGGGGCTGGAAGTAAATGATCTTTATGATTCCTTCCAACCCAAACCACTCTGTGATTCTATGATTTCCTTTCCCACACTCATCCCAATCTCTCTCCACTTGCACGAGGTATGAACCATATGCTTCCTGTAGGGTTCCTGTGTGTACAGGCTAGCTGCCAATCAAATTATGATTATGTGAAATTAATTATTAAGTGAATTAGTTGATATTTTACTCCACTTTGTCCTCTTTCTCCTGATCCCTTCTGAGCTGATTTAATGGGAAGGAATCGTGGTCATACTGGTGCAGGGGAAGATGGGCAGAAAGCTTGTCTCCCAATGAAGGGAATCCAGCCTATTTCTTCCAAAGCAAAGATGAGCAGACATCTTAGAAAGCACATGTTTATGAGGAGCTGGACAGTTTGGATTTTGCAGAAATCCAGCTAAAAACATGGCTTTGGGAAGGTTGGAACTGTCTGGACTGGTGGGTTGCAGTAAGGAAACCTGAATTTTGTATGTGGGTGCTGGGTGAATGGCAAGAGGAGAGGTTGTCCAGACATAGGAGGAGGAAATTCTTTGGGCTCAGGTCCTGATTGCTGAGATTCAGGCTTCCTCCTGCATTTCATTTTGCCTTTCACCTTGAAGGAGGCTGCACATCTGCTCTCGGGTGGGCAGCTTTGCCTAAATGCAATCAGAGCATCATGCTCTGATGGGCTGGAAACACAAGTGGGGACGTGTTCCCATTTCCAGATTTGGGCAGTGATGCGGCTGATGGTTGGGTTTATTGGCCGAGACCTTCAAGTTGAAGCTGCAGGTGCCCTCAAGGGTGCCATTTCACTGTGAATGGAGGTCCCTTTCTCATATCATATCCACTTTGACTATGGAGCTCCATCAACTTGAGCCCCAGCAGGAGGTTGAAAGGATGCTCGGTGTCTTGCAAACTCTTTGGCTGCCTGAGCCACACTTTACTACCAGTGCAACAGAGCAAGCTCTCTGTTGGTGGATTTCCTAAAACTAAGGAGGGAATTAGCTGCAAAGGTCTGATTCTTCTGCTTTGCTGGATTTGTGGAGGCCAGCATGCTGGGTTGCAGATCAGGACTTCAGCCATGCTTTGTGCTCTCATTATTTGAGTATAAAATGGATGTGAAGGTCTTAGATAGGGGAAGAAGGGGAAGATCGGAGTTGGCAAGTGCAAGGTCCTGTGAAGGTATGGAAGGCCCTGGGTTGCTTTTGCATGGGTCTTACATGCCATGGCTGGGTGATGGCCTCCCACCAGGTACCCTGCGCGTCCAGGGGACAAACATGAACGTGCCAGTCTCAGCTGAGCGGCAGAGCTTGTCGAGGTGTCAGCCAGTAGCTATGGCAACTCGGGTGGAGGATTCCCAGAGAGGGATGTGTTGGCAAGCAGCCCGGGGGAGGGAGGACACAAGGAAAACCACATTTTCCCTCTGAGGAGCTGGAATGGGTTTCAGCAGCATCATCATGCAGAGAGCTGGAGAGATGCTGTCACTGAAAGTCGTGGTGCTTTTTCCTCCATCAGTGGGGTAAAAGCCTCGTGGAAATGCTCCCATGGACTCTGTATAACCGCCAAGGCTGGCAGGGTCTGCTGCATTCTGCCAGAGTGATTTATGGGATGACACAGAACAGGTTACTTCAGCCATTGACTGGCTGTAGCATGTCCAGAAAGCTGGACAGCCCTCAGAGGAGATGCAAAGGTCCATTGCTTGATCCTGCCCCAGAGCTGAGGCTGAACTGGATGGTTTTTGATGTTCTCCCCAGCCCTGTTTGCCATGATTCTCCTTCTTGCTTGTTCCGGGGCTGCTAACTGCTGTGCTGATCCCTGCCCACGGAAGAAGAAAGGTTTCTCTTTTATGACCAGTTGTGATTTGTCTATCACTGACCCTCTGAGAGCTGGAAACCCTCAGAAAACACAGGCACACCTGTGAGCTTAGAGGATGATTTTCTGGTTGGGCTTCTGCTGGCACCTCTACTCGCATCTGAAGTCTTGGTAGCACTTTTGGTCAGCCTTTGCAAAGCCTGGCTCCTGGAGTTAAGTGTTTATGGGAAGCCCTCAGCTTCAGTCTAGACCAAGGCTCTTGCAGGGTGATGGGACGTGCGAAGCTTGTAGTGAACACCTGGAAGATGTTTCTTCAAACTCAACGTGCTGTTGCTGTGAGTTGCAGCCAAGCGTGTCTGTCCAGCCCTTCCTATCTCAATGTTTGGTCTTCCAGTGTCTCTTCAGGCCTGTGTAGTAGTTTTTCAGAGGTGACATATACATACATCATCATCACCTTCTTCACACCCTGTTGGGGAGGAGGGATCCTCCCAGAAGCTTATACTGGGATCTGGAAACCAGGTTTTTAACCATGTCACACTGATGTTTGAAATGGAAATTGGGTGGGAAGTCAAACCAAATGATGTGTGAAATTGGAAAGGAGTCAGGACACCTTGCTTTCACGTGAGGCTTTTGATATGACGCAGAATGGGGGGGGCTGGGGAGAGATGCTTGTGTTACTATGGCATGCAAAGCGCTAGGACTTCTGAAGGAGGCAGCTGCTGTACGGACCACTTTCACAGCCTCTTTGTTCTAGTGTCAGGGAGATACAAGCACTGAAATACAGAGGATTTTTTTACTTCAAGCTCTCAAAATGCTTACAAACGATTCTGTCTGATTTAACCTGGTCCCCACTCTGGATTTCAGCAGCCACCACCTTCCAGCCCATATGAGTCTTGCTTGGTGCAAGACCAGAGTCTGGTGGCATCCAGCTTTGGGGCTCTGCCCTTGGTATCGAAGCCGTGTGGATGTGTTATGAGGGCTATCACTGGGGCCCTGATTTCTGTGCACACTCCATCCCTCTGCTGCATTGGCAGATGTGGAGACATCCCTTGGGAAGCTTCAGATGTGTTCAAAGCTTCTTCAGGGTCAAATGAACATGCCTCAATGCACCACCAGGCAAAAGCAATGCTGCTGGGCTGCAACAGCATTGCTTGAAACATGCCCAGGTGATCATAAACTCATGACATATGTCATAGGAAATTAGTATATAGCGTTCAGTGTGAGACCATCTGGAAAGGGAAGATATTTATTTACAAAATATACAAATAACTTGATTTTTTCATCTTTCTTTCATAGATTTCATTCATTTACACTCATACTCGCAGGTACCGAGATGTCCACATTCAGGTGATCTACCAGGATCACTGGTGGGCAGCACATGGGCTAAGGGACACCAGCTGTTGAGGTCTCATTGAGCCTTTTGGCTTTTTCTTGGCTGATGACTACAAACTTGGTTTTGGGGACATTTTTTATATCACTTAAAGGTTACTGAACTCAGCATCAGCCTCTTTGGAGCTCTAGAGACATCTCCCAGTTGTCGGTGGTACCTTATTGCAGGTAAAAGATTTTTAAGGGCAGAAAAGGGTGTTAGGACCATCCTGTCTGCCTGTATTTCATCTTGCGCGGAGTTCTTTGCTTGCGTTTGACTAAATCTTTTTGTGTGCTGGAATTGGAATTCAAAGAGATCTTGACATATGGGAGAGAAACAGCCTGAAATAAATGAGAAGCAGCTCAGGAGAGGTGAGGGCAGGGTATGGCACAGAGGTAGGAATCATCGGTGTTACCGGTGCAGCTGGGATTAGCTGGAGCAGGAGCAATTCTGCAGTGAATCACAAATCACATGTCAGTAATGGTATTTCATTTAAAAAAATGAAAAAACCCAAAAAAACCCGAAACCAAAACAACAAAACCACTCAAATAAAGACACTTTTGGGCAAGTAATGTCCTGAGATGTATGTAGAGGAATTTGTGTAAGATGTGACACCCTTCCACATTAGTAAAGCGTCAGGTCAACTTTGATTCAGGTTTCAGCTTTGTACTCTAGCATAGCTGTGGACCAGAGAAAGTCCTGAGGACACCGATTGGAGAGGTCAGTAGAGTAGAGGACATGGTCCTTCAAGAAAGCTGGGAAGTATTGAATGGTTTTGGATAGAGAACAGCTCCACAGAGAAAGAGGTAATTGTCTCTGCCTATTTGAGATATAGCGGTCTGTTGGGATGCTCGAACCCGCTGTAGTCACAGTCAGGAGGAGCAAGACTTGGATGTTGAAAGTTAAAAATGTCCTAAGTGCTTTGCTGGAGCAGGTCTGAGGGATATTGTGCATCTCTGGAGGTGCCAGCAGGATATTTCCTCAGTCCCTCTCTTTGAAACGATGAAAAAAAAATAAGTCATTACTGTTCATTCCCTGCATTGATTTTCTGTCTGCAGTGACCTTGGTGCTGCTTGGCTTTTCTTCGTGCTCCCCAGGGCACAGCTTGGATCAAGCAATTATAGTTTTAATAAAAGGTGCTGGGGTGTGTGCACGAGGCCATTTGATTCATATTATCTCGATGGCTTCTGCTGATCCTCAATCATTACCCCGCTACCCTCTGTCCTCCCCGCCATGCTCCTGGTCCTGTATCCTGTGTTGGGATCTGGCTGTTGGAGTCCTCTCCCATGCTGGACCTGGTGTGTGGACCCAATAACCCGTTAGCGGGCTCGAATGAGCTTAATGGCAGAGGTTAATATGGGACCCCTGACCCTGCCCAGCTGCAAACCGCCGCACAGGGAGAGCTTGCACGGACACGAGAGCAGGGTCCACGTGGCTATCACAGAGACTGATGGAAAAAGCCCTGTCATTTGGGGCAGGATCAGGATTTGAGCAGAGGGAGCATGGAGTGGAGCCATGAACTTCCTGTTGTAACTGCTTGAGCTTTGCTCCGAGCAGAGAAAACCCAACGTGACAGCTCGAGGCAATCATTTTCCCCACCCTCCTTCGGGCTGATTTTTCTCTTGGCGGGAATGTTAGTTATTTTATTTTTGTAATGCAATATTTAATTATTACTTAATATAAACATTTTATGAACTGTTACCAGGGGTGAATTATTTATGGGAGGGGAAGGAGTGCTCTTTCTGAGCCTTTCTGCTCCGTCGGTCGCAATAAATATCAATCTGTGAACGGGTTTAAAACATGCCTGCTCTGCCTGGGAGAGAACAGCGCCTACTTCTCTCAATTAAGTACCTTCTTAATACATTTGTCCCTGGCATGTTTTGTTTCTCGATCAGGCTTGGAGCAGCTCCAAAAGAAAGACGTATTTGCAGATCATCTCCTTTCCAAATGCATATTATTTACCCAGAGAGGCTGTAAACATTCGCCACACGCACAAAAGCTCTTGGTAATAACAAATACTCCTTTTGGTTTCGTGCAGGAGAGTTGTAAAACTGGTGCTTTTAATTTTTAGTCCCCAAATTTACTGTCTGGGAGCTTTTTATTTTGCTTTAGGAAAGGGATTGTGGAGCACTTTTGTACCCTGGGTTTGGCTTTTTGCAGGTAGGGCTGGGATTGCAGATGCTCGCGTGTGGTGGGGGGGTATTTTTATTCAGCCCTATGTTGACAATATCTTTTTTGGGAAGTGGCTTTCCATGATCCAGATGTATTTTTAAGGTTCTCATAACCAAGTGGATGCAAGCCCGGGCGGCTCTGGGAGCTGCACAGCCACGTTACGATGGCACCATCCTCTGGACTGGTTGTCTCTGGACACACGAGCATCGATGCAGTGCTGTGTCAAAGCACGTGGTCCATTTGCAACCTCCTTCAAATGCTCCAGACTGGGTCTGGAGGTTCCAAAAGACCCCAGGACGACAGACCCCTGGGTAGTAACATCCCATCGACTTCCAAAACCATGGCAATGCAAGATGCTGATGGAAATGGGAATGGTCTCTAAGTCTCTGAGGTCTTTAGAGTTTTCATAGAACCATGGAATTGTTGAGATTGGAAAAGACCTTTAAGATCATCGAGTCCAACCATACAAGGATTTTCTTTCATCTCTTCTTGGTTTTAGCTCCCCAGTGCACGTTATGCCCAGGCTCCTTCCTTCTGGAAACAGCAAACCATGTCTCTTCTCCACTTTCTTTTCCAAAGGGAGTAAATCCTGTGCTTTGCATCCTGCTTATTGCCATGTGCCGTGCCTTCAGGTTCCAGACACCCTGATTTTGGGGCTTCTTTCAGCTTCATTCCTCTCATTTGGAGCAGAGCATCAGCCTTGGTAGCACAGGACTACCATCACATGTGTGAATGGGGTGTTTCCCTAATTGTTTTAGGGTGCTTGCAGCAATGCTTTTGATCAAGCACAGTGAGGGACCTCTGAACGTGAGCACCTTTGATGCAAACATACAACTCATCTTGTCTGTGCTTCACTTTCACGGCTTTCCACTCCTCACAAGCACTGGAGAAGCCCTTGAAAACAGCCAGTTAATTCTAAAATAACCTTCTTCCAGAACCTGGTCTCTCACTATTTCCCATATAAAGCTTTCTGACAGTCCTCCTTGTCCTCTTTCATTTCATGACCGCTTTCCTGCAGACAGTGTGGTACCAGCAGTGACCGGTAATTGCTTTGCTCACTCACATCAGTCCTTCTTTTACCTAATTAGGAGGCGATTTCACAATACAGCCATCTGCTCCAGTGCCTTGTGCTGCCTCTTTCCCAGACTCCCCTGAGACAGCTTTGATGGACCCAGTATTTACTGATTCAGTATCATGGGATAAATCTCGTTGTTGAGGAGCTGGAGTCAGCCAGTCCTCCCCATTGCATCGTTATTGATGCACGAGTTATGGTGATGGTTCCCCAAGCTTGCAGAAGTGGGGTAGGGAAATGAAGAGCATTTTCTACACTAATTTTCTCATTTCCTACAATTCAGCCACATTTGTCCCTCCTGCAGGCAGGGATAGCTTCAACAGGAAGATGGGTTAACTGGGAGTGGCATGGTTATCGTTATCACTTTTAACAGGGTACACTTTAATGGACTAATTCTGTTCCTCGTTACACCCGTGCAGCCCCAGAGACTTGTGCTGCTGTAGTTTATGGTTCCCTAACAAGATGCATGGGCACATTAAGCTTTGTCCTCTTCCCCACAGCACCCAGGGCGATTTCAGCATAATTCAGAGCGTTTCCTCCCTGGTAATTCTACATACACCATGCAAACACTGGAGCAGGACCTCTCCACCTCCCTGTCCACAGCACAAATCAAATTCACATCTCCATTTTGCAGCCCTTGAAATAAGACAGTATTAAGGTTAATGATGGGAGGGGGCAAATCCGACTCAGCCTTTCATTGCTTTTCCTTAGCTCAGTAATCCGTTATCTTAAGATCCTTGCTCAAGCCTCAGCTCTTCTTTCATCGACTTAGGTCACACCCAGCTTTATTACAGTTCTTCTTATAAAGAATTACAACCTCTTAATTTCAACTAAAAAAAAAACATGGTGAGGAAGTGGAAAGCAGATTTTAGCCCTCTGTCATAGCCAGCAACTGGCTCGTCACTTTTGTACGCTGAAAAAAATAGTTTAGATTCATTATATGTATAAAATCTTGTAAAAAAAAAAAAAATAGCACGAGCTCAAACACATGGCACGGCAGAGGCAGGTGATAGGACCAAATGTAGGTTAATCTGTGTTCATCCATGTTCTGTATGGTGTTGCTCAAGGTTGCATGGTTGTCACACCGCGTATGTCGTGTGTAGCCCATCTCCCTATGCCTGACTTCACACGCTTGCGTTACGCACTTGGGACACAGAACCATTTGCTGTGAAATATTCATCATGTTAGATCCGGTACCCCAGCTGATGGAGTCAAGGGATTTCTGCCGGAGTAGCTCTTGCAAAAAATACCTTCTCCCACCAGTGAGAAGCCACAAACAGTGGGGACCTGGCTCTGACATGCCTTGTGTGGATGGGTGATGTCTAAAGTGTCGTGGATTTGGATTCTTTTTCCTTTTCTGAGAATAAGATATTCTGCATCCAAACCATGTATACACAAGACGTTTGGACTATATCTTATCTCCTGTATTTTACTTTGTATTTCCTACTTGGTAGGATAAAGTTGGGTCTCTTTGGAGCGTGAGCATATGTGCGTGCTTTGCTTTCATGGGTGATATTTAGCTTGGAGGCTCTGAGCTGCTGACGTGTAAGATCTCTTAGGAGATACCTGGTTGTTTCAATACCCAAGTTTCAGGGGTCTAACAGAAAATAAGAGGCCATCTTGGTTGCTTGGCTTCTGAGCTGAACTGCAGGCTTCTCTATCCTGTAGGCCTGTAGGAGACCTGTCCATTGGTGTGAGCAGCAGTTGAGGCTGTGACCTTGCATCAGTATCTCCATCAGCTCTGGAGGATCATTGAAGGTGAAGGGGGGACTCTCCAGGAGATGGCAGGGTTAGACCCTGTGTTTACCTGCCATGGGCGATATGTACAGAAGAAATATGGGATGGTCAAGATTTTCTTCACATTGGACTTCCAGCAGCGTGTTACTGCTGCAGCCCAGTGCAAGGAAAAATGTGAATACCACATATTCCAGGCACTAAATTTGCCGTGGGGCTTGGTTTACTGCTCTTCTACTTAGTGGTCAAGGTCCTTGTTCCCCAATGGCTCCTCCATGAATGTTCATGGGGATTCTGATCCCTGATCTCCCTTTCCTAGCATTTGCCGTGTTGCCATCTTGGACATGTAAACCTTTTGAAATCAGGTGACCAGGTCTTCTATTAAAGCCCACACCAGAGCTGCTTTCATATATTAACTGAAACCCAGACCATGACTAATTAGTTTCTTCATTTTTCACGTGTACGATTACTTTTTAGGACACCTGGTGCCCAATCAGCATACAAAGGATATTCAGATACAGTCATATAGTAGCTACTACAGCAAGGAGCACATACTAATGGCCCAAGTCATCAATGCACTGCCAAAACAAGAGCTGCTATTTAAGTGTCACCATCTTCCTCCTTCAGCCTCTTTACTGCTGAATCCTTTTCTACTCTGGTGCCAGGATGAGCAATTAGACTGTCATGCAGACTAGGAACAAAATCAAAGAGCAGCACTAATTTTGAGCTGCATTAGAAACACAGAGAGAGGGAGGTAATGACTCCCTGAAGGGAGCAGAAGAATACAGCTCCTCAAATAACATCGCTGACACAGAAGAGCTGTTTTATTTCACACTGCTCTGTCCTGACCTTCCTTCAGAGAGAGCCAGCCTTCTGCATCCGTGGTTTGGAAGATAATTGAACAAATTCAGACAAAATCTTACCTGTCGTCCCCAGCACCACCCATCTCCATCTTTTGCCTCAAGGGCAAACCTTGCAGTTCTGATGCAGCTGAACTGCAGTATCACAGGTTGGAGAAGAGCCAGGATCTAGGGAACAGGAGCGGGCGATGAGCTCAAGCAGCTTCACACCAGAGCTTCCAGGAAAGTCAGGGCAGGAGGGTCTCCCCAGCAGTCCCTGCCCAGCACTACGAGGGTAAACGGTCTTCGGGAGACCCCCCAGCAGTGTGAATGGAGCAATTTGGACCAGAGCTGGTGTCAGCAGCATCTGCACCATCCTTCATCTCCTTGGGCAGCACCTCTTCAGTTCTGTAACCATCTGGCCTGTTGTTGCTGAAAGGTGATGCCTTTGGATTACCTCCTTATCCTGCTGCTGAATCTCTGGGACGGTCTGATCATAGGATGAGTTTGTGAAATGCCATTGCTTCGTTTGGCCTAAAAAGCTTCATTTTCCCCAGCCATAGTTAGCATATCTGGCTGCACCAGATTCCCCTCTTACAAGTCACATCATGGTGACTGCTCTTGCGGTGTGGTCCACCAAGCTCCGGTTCAGAAAGTCATTTTTGCCTGTATTTACGTGTAAGGAACAGCTAAGGTCCCCTGTGCACAAGCTGAAGTGTTTCGCTGAGCTGATATAGTGCTTTTTTAATTCATCTCTTGTTTGTGTCTTCAGACACTTGAAACGAGGGGCTGAAAACGTCTCTCCACCAAGAGTCGCAGTGGAGCCCGAGGCTCAGGAGGCCTTGAGCTGAGCACAGCTTCAGAGAGTCGTTTCACATGGGGATAGGCAGAGTCAGGCAGGCTTCAGCTGGAGACTTTTCTTAATCTGTCATTGTTTCTCTTCAAGATTCTTTCTCTATGGGACCTTAATGGATGAGCCTAGTTCACTCAGGTGTCCGTGCCGTGTTGTGTATTTCATCTTGCAAGATACCTGATGCTCTGTGGCCCAGCAAACTCTCACAGGAGCACTTTGGCTCTCATCACCCTGTTCAAGTTTCTGCAGCCCATCCAAGATCTGCCTGTGGCAACACTTTTCCCAATCCCAATCTTGCTACAGCACCGTGTCAATAAAGATGCTTTTGGGTCAAAGCATCCATGCCACGAGCTGCTTTGTTTAACCTTGTGGCAAATTTTAGTCATCTGACTATTTGGAGGACAAGGGGGATGAGACACTGCTCTTGCTCCAGCCAACAGACGTACAGACCATTAAATGGGATGTTAGCAGAGCTTCGACCTGGCCCTGACCCATTTTCCAGGGCTGAGCGTGACATTTACAGATGGGTTGTTTCTGCAGGCGTGCTGGCTGTAATCACCCTCGGAGCTTTCCTAACAGGCTGCATCAGCTGGCTTCACTGACACCAACACTGAATTCACCAACTTCACAGGCTTCAGCATGCACGAAGATAGCATAGCAGCTTCTCTCTGAAGTGGCCAACATGTGTCCCTTCATCAGGAGGACCCATAAGCTTATACCATCAAGGGAAATTCAGAGAGGTATAAACTGACAAATCTCCATGGGGTTGTGATTCACACCAGGAGGGTTCTTGAGATCTCACTGCTGCTGGGTTTAACCTCTCTTCAGATCTCCAGATCTGAACCAACCTTTCCGTGGTTTCTGGCATTTCTGCAGTGGCAGCTCCTGTTGTTTCATTCCCCAGAGTCCGCACTTTTCCCTTCGGTGGGTATTTACCCACCCAGAGGTAGGGAGGGCCTTGGGCTGCTGGGCTGTAGCAGGTGCTGATGGATATCCTTTACTGTGCTTTCCCTGTGGCTGACTGAGCACAGGGACTTGGGTGAACACTGCAGGGTGAAGAGTGGAGCTAAGCTAAAGGTAGTAGTGAAAGGAAGGAGATGACCATGGGAGTGCTGGTGTTCACCTGAAGTCTACAAAATGGACTTTGTGTGTCAAACGTGCCCAGATGTGTCACCTACTCCAAGTGTGGGGATTTATCTCACCCTTTCCTATCATACCTGGACCTCTCCATGCTGCTCAGTATCCCAGTGGGTGGCTGTTCCTCACAGATGGTCCTAAACTCTGCTATTTCTCTGTGCTGAGACATGAGCAGTGGCAGGGCTGTTATTCTTGGGATTACTTTCCCACAACCGTGTTGCCCTCTAAGCTCCTTGGCCCTCTGCAGTGTTCACCACCACTTTCAGTCATGGACTTGTGACATGACAGCATGTGCAATCATTCTGCCTCCTTGGAAGGCCATGCTCCATGGCCCTCAGGCAATGCAATATCCATGATTTGTGGGCTGCTGACTCAAGCAGCTTTTGTAAATGGATATTGCAGGATGTTCTGCTCTGCCAAATGACTTGACTTCATCTTTTTTGGCACATTAATCATATCCCGCTCATCACCTCCTTCAGCCAGTTGCTCAAGTTACCTTGTTGAAGGCTCAGCACTTCCCTTCTCTTCTTTTCCAGTGCCAGGGACCTAACCAGGGATGTCAACAGACACCGCTCCCTCCCCATCCTGCTCACACTAACTCCATTGTGCATTGTCCAAGTTTCAAGTTCGTGCATTAATATATCACATTGTTTTAGTCTTTCTAGACAATTAGATATTGGCTCATCCAAACTGACTGGCTCTGTGTATGTATATATGTGTGTGTGTGTGTGTGTGCAAGTCTTAGAGGTTGATTATTAATGTGCAGGAAAAAATAATCTTGGGCACCAGGAGCTTCATTACACCATTCACAGTCTCAGTGCAGCTTTACAGTAAATTATTGTGTACAAGATAATAGCATGGGCAGTAGAGGATAAAGCTGTCATTAAGCATCCATGTAGGGGCTGGAGACAGGGCACTTAATGCAGCAGACAATGAGGGGGTAGTTCTTGCACTCGCAGTGGCAATTTTGTATGTTGACAAGACCATTTTAATAGGAGTTGGTTGGAATTGACCTTTTAATCGAAAGGGACTGGGGTGGGAGATGGGGTGAGATGCTTGAATTGTGTTGCAGTAATGTGTCAGGCTGTCAGAAGCAGGAAGGAATCATCCAGGTCCAAGGTTTTAGACTTATTTCTCTGGGAGGCAAGAGCACGTTGTGCCGTTTACTATTGCACAAGGAACCTCAGTGTGGGGCAGCGTTCCTTTATTGCTGATAGTGTGTTAGGAATCATGTTTTGACCTTGCATTGATCAGGCTTATCTTTAAAATTAATGGTATTTGCAGGAGAATACGCAGCCTGTTTATAGACAGTCCAAAGGGAATTCTTCGGTTCACATCAGAAAAGAGAACAGCTTGAGGGTCAAAACACGTGCACACTCCTCATAGGAGCAATCCTTTATGAGCAGAATTTATCTGCAGTCCAGCTAGTCCAATATCTTCTGGTTGATCATGGCCAGGACCGGACAACCGGAGGGAGGTTGGAGGAGATTCATGTGGTGTGGAGTAGCTCCTGCTTTGGTCTACCATTTGGAGAGGACAGCTAAATGCTGAAGAGCAGGGTTAATGATTCTCTCAAAGATGTGTTACTGTAATTTCCTTTGATAACTCGGAATATTCTCAATATCCATCTAAACAGCCGTCACTTAATTAGTCCTCATTATACACTGGACTTCAATGACCTCCTTTGGCACTGAGTTCCAGAGTTTGACCAGCCATTATCATTGATCTTGGGTTTCCCACCCTTTCATTTCACTGAACATCTTTTTTTCTGCATTAGGACGGAAAAGGGAGCTGGAGAATATTTGGGAGCAAATGAGACTCTATTTCAGAAGGGCAAAATAATTTGAAAATCCCAGACAAATTTGCTACTTAGTTTGACCAAAAAGTTGTATTTTCATTGCTGTTTTGTTTAGAGGAATATTAAGGAGAAATGTGATGTTCTGAAATATTCCTTGTGAAGCAGTTGGATGTTTTGCCTCATAAGGGGATTCATAGTCCTTTTGTGTTGTCCTGAGTAGAATACGGGAAAAATGAGATGGAAAAGAATTAAAGAAACTGAAAAAGAAAGTCAACTTTTAATTTTACAATGAATGAAACATTTCAGGCCAAACATTCCCTAAAGAATTTTTTTTTTTTTGGTCCAGTGAAAAATCTGCCTATTGTTCATTTTTGGTTGAGCCATAGTTTTTCAAGTTAAGCTGTGCAGAACTCCACCATGAAGTTCCTGCTCTCCCTTTACTGTGCCATTCATTATTTCATAGGTGCCCATCAGGATGAAGGAACTGCGCTGGCTCAGTGCTATTAAAACTGCTGTCAGCAGAATACATTTAACATCCTGTGCTGATGCTGAACAAACGTAACCTCTCTTTAAAGTCCTTCAAAGTAGGTGGAAGCTTTGAAGTGGTTAAACCTGGCACCATCTCCCTCTCCCTTCCCCTCTTGACATGGCTCTGGCATCAACAGATGAAGGCAATCAATGCCTCCATGAGTGGTGGTGAGCATCTCCAGAGACGGCTGCATTTCTTAGCTTGGAGCTCTCATCAACCCCACGTCCCCTGGCTGGGGTAGGGGAAGATGTTGAGGTCACCTTCACCCTCAACCACCTTTAGCAATCCGCAGCCAAGTGGAAAATGCAATTAAAATAAAATAACCAGAGTGGATGAAGACCCATGCAAGAGCACTGTATTATCCACTGATGTATGTGGAGAGCAACTCTTGGCTTTAGTGGATGCAGATCAGGCCACCACCTCCACAGATCACTGTCATCTTATAAGGAGATCTGCTACCTATTAATTTGCAAGACGTCTGTCCCATCCTATGTAGCCCTGTGTTCTCGTCAAGTCTGTAGATCGTTAAACTCCCTTTACCGTCACTGGAAGTTTTTCCTGTTGGATTTGGCTTTCAAAAGGTCATCTTGATGCCTCGTATAATGCTTTTTGTTGAGTTTCATTTCAATTTCCATTTCAGGTCAGCACTCGGTTCCCGACTGATTCTAATTATTCTTTGTAACGCTGAGACCAGAGCTAGGCAGAAAATTAGGAGATGTGTAATTTGCTGCTATTTCAGTTCAATCCCTCCATGCCAAGATGGCAATTCTTAAAATCCTCCTCAGCAAAATTAAAAGCAATGAAAATCCCTTAGATAAAGAATTAAAGAGCTGTTGGGTATGTCCATACTGGTGCTAGTCCATGCTCATGACTCATCCTTGCACTGTGAGCAAAAGGCTTTTGCTCAGGTTTTAGGTGAGTTTTGAGGCTGAGCTCTTCTAGGATGGGGTCTAGCATGCTCCTGAAATACTTGCAGAGCTGCTTTTGTGTGGAGCAGTCTGTGGTGGTCCAGACACCGCTATGACGTGCTGATCTCAAAACAGGGAAAAATAACATTTTCAGGGCTCATTGGATGTTGCAGCCAGAATTTTTAATGTCTGGGCAACTTCTCCACAAGTTGGCCTTGGAATGTTCAGTAGTCACGAAAGAGGTCTCAGAACTGCAGGGGCTTTCTGCAAACCAGGGATGGTTTTAGTGTTACAGAAACAAGTGATGCGATACGTTAAAGAACAGATATTTTTACTATTCCCAGAATACCCAAAAAAAAAAAAAAAAAAAAAAGAAAATCAACTCTTAAAGCTGCTGCTTGTCCTCTTGCATCTTTGCTGCATATAAAGAGTACATAAATTTATAAAGCAGCATCACTGAGCGACATGAATATCCTGGAGCTTCAGACCAGTTCCACATAGCACAGTGTGACTGCCCTAAGAGGGTGTAGCTGTGCCATGGGCTGTTTGGACAACAGGAGCTCGTGGTGCCATAGGACCGTATCAGACAGCCATCTGATGGACTCACCAGACCTGGAAGAAGGATTTTAGTCATCTTCCTGAGATGTCTCCCTCATCCCTCCAATCAAAAGAGATGCAGACCCCAAGCAAGAGCAGTAAATTAGTAAATACAATGTGCCTGGCACTCAGATGTGATGGTCCAGGCTGTGAAGTTGCTAGCACACTCCTCCCCACATTTTTGGCCCAGGGTAACTAGTCCTTTTCCAAGCAATTGTTGGGCTGAGTTCAGGAGCTGGCATATTCTAAGGGCAGTTCCCAATGGGCTGTTTTCCCTCACTCGTCTGTGCTGGAGATGGAGATTGAGGAATTGGTACTTTTGTGCTAATTAACCATGATAAGCTGAGTTTCTGGGCACTGACGCAGCCTGTGCCTATTCTAGTTACACTTTGTTATAGTTTGTGTTGCCTGAAGATCAAAAATAGGCACTGAACTCAGCTTGCTGTGCCAGGCGTAGCTGTAGTAAATATCCTGAGTTTCTCTGCTCCTTCCACTGCCTGTGCAAGCTCTGGATAGCAGATATGCAGAACGGGGCACTTGAGCATGGTCACAGCAGGGAGTAGCTGGTCCATCCTAGCTATGGTAGGATTCCATACAAATGTGGTCCATGCTTGCTCTCATGCTTGAAGGGACCAGCTCTAGTGTAGCAGCTGGTGATATGAAATCATTCACATTTCCCTGAAAAGGATTTAGAATAGAATCAGAGAACGGTTTGGGTTGAAGGGACCTTTCAAGGTCATCTACTCCAACCCCTCTGCAGTGAGCAGGGACATCAGCAACTAGAGCAGGTTGCTCAGAGCCCCAAGGTCCAACCTGACCTGGAATGTTTCCAGGGATGAGGCTTCTCCCACCTCTCGGGGCAACCTGTTATTTCTAGATGTGCACTGAATCCGTGTCACATACCTGATATTTACTTCTTTGTTGACACTACAAAATATTTCAAGATCAGTAACCTTCTATCCTCCACTACCAGAGAATATTGTGGCTGAGCTATTTCAAAGCTGGTGGACATCTGAAGTTCATCAGAACTTCTCCTAATGTGTCAATGAGTTTTGGATGAGGTAAAAAAAGGAGCTGTTGGGAGCCAGTGTCCTTGTAAACATGACTGGTTGGAGGCAAAAGCCCTTCCATAGAGCTCATTAAGCAATGGAGGATTCCATTCCCACATTTCCACTACTCTACTCTTGGTTTAATTCCTGAACCCCTTTCCTTTTTGATCTTCAGAAACGAGTTCAGACCCTGGGTAGACGTCAAGCCTGTGAAAGCTATAAAAGCGAAGCCCCAGTACAAGCCACCAGAGGAGAAAATGACCCATGAAACCAGTTACAGCGCTCAATTCAAGGGTGAAACCAGTAAGCTTGCTCCAGCTGATAACAAATACCTGGAGCGCAGAAGGATACGCACTCTTTACAGCGAACCCTACAAAGAACCGCCAAAGGTGAGAAATGCGGCAGAAGGGACCCAGGGCCATCGCTGCTCTTGATGGGACATGTCCAGCACAGTAAGACTGCCCTGAGCACTGCTTTCTGTCATTCCCCTTACGTGGAATCTTAATTTCCGATCAGCGGGTGCATATGGGTATCCACCTTGGAGATAGTGGTGGATGTAAAACTGAATGTGAGCTGGCAACGTGCACTTACAGCTCAGAAAAATAATAGTGTGCTGGGCTCATCCCCAGCAGCTTGGGAAGCAGGTCAAGGGAGGGGATGCTGCCCCTCTGCTGCGCTCTGCTCTGGGGAGAACCCCCTGCAGCGCTGGGTCCAGCTCTGGGCTCCTCAGCACAGCAGAGACATGGAGCTGCTGGAGCGGGGCCAGAGGAGGCCCCAGCAATGCTGGGAGGGTGGAACCCCTCCGCTGGGAGGCCAGGGGAGAGAGTTGGGGGTGTTGAGCCTGGAGTGAAGAAGGCTGCGGGGAGACCTTAGTGCATCCTTTGAGTGCTTCAAGGGGCCTCTGAGATAGCTGGGGAGGGTCTTTTGAGCAGGGGCTGTTGGGACAGGACAAGGGATGATGGGTTCAACTGGAAGACGGAGATTTCGATTAGATGTAAGGAACTAATTCTTCTCTGTGGTGCTAGCGTAAGAGGTGATGGTTTCAGACTAAAAGAGGGTAGATTTTAGATTAGATATTAGGAAGAAGCTCTTCCCTGTGAGGGAGGTGAGACACTGGCACAGGTTGCTCAGAGAGACTGTGGATGCCCTATCCCTAGAAGTGCTCAAGACTGGGTTGGACAGGACTTTGAGCAACCTTCTCTAGTGGAAGGTGTCCCTGCCCATGGCAGGAGGGTTGGAACAAGATGATCTTTAAAATCCCTTCCAACCCAAACCAATCTGTGACTATGGGCTCTAGTGCAGGTTGATGCATTTTGGAGAGAGTCATGCCATATGTCAAAGTGTAAAGAAGTGAGTGATGGTAGGGCTCAGATGAAGAGGTTTTTGCATTGTCATTTCCCAGGTTATTATCTAGACAGCTTTCTCCCTCCGAAACTACAGGCACCCCACATTACACTTTATCCCAGGAACACCAGGGTAAGAGCAAGATCTGCATCTACAATTAATTCAGAGCGCTCCACAGATTTTGTCAGTAAGCACCTTTGGCTTTGATCAGGTTGAGGACATGTGTCGAGAAGGTCCTGGGCTGACATGTCTTCCAGCCTTGTTTTCTAGGAGCTGTGGAGGATCTGCATATAAAAGGAGTCCATCTGTGCTGGTTTAAACCTAGGACCATTAGTCCTTCCCGAAGTTTATACGAGCTTAGATTTGTGAGGTCTCAGAGGAATGGCAGGGCCAGCTTGGAGGAGCTGAAAGCTTCTGTCCCTCCTGAATTTTGAAGCTGTCCTCCCTGTTTTGGAGGCTGTAGAAACAGGTGGATGCAAGACACTGTTGTGGACTTTGCTTAGGTGCCAATCAGTGTCCTGCACCCCAGCTATCCCCAAGTAATTTTCCTCCATTGTGGCAATCTATGAAGGGATAGAGAAGGAGCCATGTCCTGCAAGAACGGTGGGGATTTGTAACAGCCTCTTTGTCCTGAGCATCATTTCTCTGCTTCAAATCCAGAGAAGGACAGTCCCCTGTGCGGTTGCAAAGTCTTTCTGAAATCCGAGAAAGATGGAGGAATTGATAAAATTAATAATATTCCCCCTCCTATTTACCCTGCTGTGTCCTGACTGGATACCAGGGGCTCTGCTGCCTTCAGGGTCACTGTGGCTTCAGGGCATCAACGTGGTGAAAGGAGTTGGTTGTTTGCAACTCAGCATGCACCCAGCTGCTCCCCTCCCTTTGTGGCAGGGCATGGCTGGGTAGATGAGTAATGTTTGGGTCACACCAACCCCCTGCAATGCTCCAGGCTGGGGAAAGAGCAACTGGAAACTGCCCAGGGAAAAGGACCTGGGGGTGCTGGTTACCAGCAGCTGAAGAGGAGCCAGCAGCGTCCCCAGGTGGCCAAGAAGGCTAATGGCATCTTGGCTTGTCCCAGCACTGGTGTGGCCAGCAGGACCAGGGCAGGGATCGTCCCCCTGCACTGGCGGCACTGGGGAGGCCACCCCTCGACTCCTGGGTTCAGTTTGGGCCCCTCCCTCCACGAAGGACCTTTAGGGGCTGGAGCGTGTTCAGAGAAGGGTGTCAAAGCTGAAGCAGGGTCTGGAGCACAAGTGCGCTGAGGAGTGGCTGAGGGACCTGGGTGGGGGCTTGAGCCTGGAGCAAAGGAGGCTCAGGGGAGACCTTCTGGCTCTCGACAGCTACCTGACAGGAGTTTGGAGCAAGGTGGGGATTGGTCTCTTCTCCCCAGGAACAAGCAACAGGACGAGAGGAAACAGCCTCAGGTTGCACCAGGGGAGGTTGATGTTGGCCCTGAGGAGGAATTTCTTCCCTTTTGGGGTTGTCCAGGTCTGGCCCAGGCTGTCCTGAGCAGTGGTGGAGTCCCCATCCCTGGAGAGGTTTCCCAGCGGTATGGAGGTGGTGCTGAGGAACAGGGGTTAGTGGAGACCTGGCAGTGCAGGGGGAACGGTTGGACTGGATGATCTGAAAGGTCTCTTCCAACCAAAACAATTCTGTGAGTCACGTGGTTTCTGATCTAAATCCTGTTTTCCACCTGTCCTTGTGTCTTTCTCTCTCTCTCTCTCCATCTCTGTGTTGTTGTTTTGTATGTTGCCCTCCATGCAGGTGGAAAAGCCTAGCGTAAAGCCTTCCAAACCAAAAAAGACCACAACAAGCCATAAACCCCTGAAAAAGGCCAAAGACAAGCAGATTGCATCTGGCCGGGCTGCCAAGAAAAAGAGCGCCGAGACCTCCAACACGGCAAAGCCAGAGGACAAGGAGAAAAGTAAAGAGATGAACAATAAACTGGCTGAGGCAAAAGAGTAAATGTCACTGCACTTTTTCTCATTTTTTTTCCTTTTCTTTCTTTCTTCCCTTTTTTTTTTCTTTGATTAAATAAAGGCCACAAAATTAATTAGAGGCTTCTAATCTGCTTTTTGTTCTGATTGTATTAGAAGCTTTTCTGTTTTATTTCCAAGGAGGATTAGGGAATCCTTGTTTCTGAGGTCAGGTTGTTCTGCTTTGCCTGCACAAAACGGCTCTGCACAGAGTGAGGGATGTGGAAATGCACAAGCCGGGTCGTAGGAGATGAAGGTGATGGATCAACCGTGACTGCGTCCACCAGCCTGTCCCTTTCCTTGGGCTTGGTCCTTTAACGCTTTGATGGCGTGGAAGCACGTGTTGAGCCATGGAAGGGCAGCGCTGTCATCCCATGAGGCCCTTTTGGGGTTGGCCGATACTCAGTCGTCTCCCACTGGTGTCAGCAGGTGAAAGGTTTTGAAGACAGGGAGGATCAGAGATTCATTCGTGGTGCCGTGAATCTGCTGTAAACCCCCTAGAATCAGTGGTGTGGCCAAGAGCGATTTTCCCCTGGTGACACTGGTGGGACTTTTGCTCCAAGAAACAATGGGAAAGAAGATCCCATGCCAATAAAGGGCTAAACCCTCCCTCAGGGTAGCTGGAGGATAGGTCTAGCTGCATCAAGGCAGCTTCACCCATCAACACCACTTGAAGTCTTTGATTTAAAAAAAAAAGGAGTGAGGGAAGGCACAGAGAGCAGTGAAGACTTCCCAAGCACATGGCAGGTCAGACTAGGTGATCAGCAGGCTGTTCTTCCCTTTTGTTTTCCCTAGGTTATGGGTCTTTTTAGTTACTCCGGTTTGTTTTGAATCTTGGTCTGCTTTCTTCACTTCTGGGATGCCAGTAGACAGAGCTGGATTTCAGAAAGAGGTTTCATTCACAGACGTAACCTTCCCCCATTGTTTTGACTCTACCAGCTGTTGGAGCTCTTGTTGGCTCATAAGCATCCTAAGAGGGCCATAAACCAGTTGCTGGGATCCCTAGACTCCCTCCAGGCAAGATCTCAGGGTTTCAATCCTATTTACTGTGCTCTTACTCTAGGAAATCCCCATGCCCAGCAAGACCAGTTTGGCAGCTGTAAGCACAGCAGAACCATTTGTCAGCGACTGTGAACCGGCCCAGCAGACTGGCATTGCGTACCCCAGAATTTGGGTCCTTGAGTCAATGGGAGCTGGGAGAGGTAAGGTCCCAATCCAAATTTATGTGCCTAACTTCTGGATTGGGTCCTAAATACATAAGGATTAATCTTGATCCCACCAAACGGAGCTGTTAGGCTTTCCTGTAGAGTGGCTGCAACTCAAGATGCAGGGTTCTTCATTACTGCAGCTCAATGTTTCTATCCTGACGTGTAGCCCAGCTTGAAACTTCCAGAGAACAAACAATTGGGAAGAACAAAGAGAGAGGTGGGAAGTAGGGTAGGGAGATGGTGTGAGAGTATCAGAACTGTGTTGCTGTAGAGGTGTTCAAGTGAGGAGAGTCTTGCTACTAGGATACTTTAGAGATGTGAAACTATCTAAAAGGGATGGGACGGGAGATGAGGAGTCCTGTTTTGGGGGTCTCTCCCCGTTAGAATTGGGTCTTTTGGAGACGTAAATGAGTGATGGGCTACAAGGCTGAGAGAACGTTTCTAGGGAGGAGGAGTGCTCTGTGGTATACAGATAGTGACATTTGCTGGCCTTAGTAATGAACAAATGCCAAGTTCAGTGTATCGTGTGATGTGTCCTGTTTGCCGTGCGCTAACAGCCTAAACCTTTGAGTATAAGTAAGTGTAGTGTTCTGAATTCAGTGGAGTATTTCCAAGCTTAGCTGTGTTAGAACTGTGTGCTATGAGCTAGTCGGGTTGTGTATGTGGAAAATATATATTCATATATAGAAATATATATATTTAAACCTCCAATGTTTAGGAGGAAACCGGGGAAATCCTCCAGGAAGTAAAACTGTGGAAATCTTTGCGAATGTAGTGCATTTTTTGCTGTGCATGCTCCATGGAGACGCTGACCTGTCCATATTGACCATTGCTTTTCTGAGTGCTCAGAAGCCCCTGCAACACCGCTCGAGTGCAAAGCTCTGCTCTGTCTCCAGAGCAGCTCGGCGAAAGGCTTGCGTTGAGCTGGTGGAGAGGAGTGCTACTCACAGCTCTTCCCACCCCGTCGTGCAAGGGACAACTGGCCAGAGAAGCCTGAGCTTCCAAGACTTGGTGTGATTCCTTGGCATTTAGATGCTTCATGCATCTTCACATTCCTCAGTAACTTCCTTCCCTATCGCAGGAGATAGCAATAGCTGTGAAGATGATGTGTCACAGCAGGCAGAACATGTCAGGAAGGCACATAGACAGTTACCAATAGCCCAACACACCAATCTCACAGTACCTAAGGAAAGACCATGCCAAACAATTCTCACTATTTTTTGGCCCTAAGTTTCACCTTGAAAGAGACACCACACTTGCCACCATTTCACCTTGAATTCAATGGGAATTTAGCCCATGACTTCAAGGGCAAGCAAATTTTGCCCAAGGACCATCATTAAGATGCTCAGCCCACCTAATCCAAGCATCTCCATGACTCTGGATCAGCTGCTCATCATGTAGGGGTTCAGGGTTGCTTCTTCTCAATGAAGAGCATCCATCATGGTGTTTGAATGAAACATGCACAGTGAGTGGTCAGAATATGGCCTTATGTTTTCTTAATACATGAATTTTTGGTGGCGTCTAACTACAAAGCTAGGTATGGAGTGCGAGCCAGTGATCTAAATTCCCTCTCTACTGAAGGAACTTTCCAAGGACCATTGAGCTACCCATTTTGGACACGTCTCTTTGGGTGGGATGAATGATCCTTGGAAGGTTTCAATCTTTGCAGAAAGAGCCTGGGAAACTGATAGGCCCCGGGGACCTCCCTGTCAGACAGCAACAAAACAGGGAAATAAGTCCTGGCCGTTGCTCCATGTGCACCAGGCCCTCAGCACACATCCAAGCACACAACTTCGTGTTGCATCCAATGCCAGGAACTGCAGCAGAGTCAGGCCTCAGGGTGAAATCCTGCATTGCTCGACTTTCCACAGACTTTATGCCCATCCAACCCACTCAGGTTTATCGAAGGGAGACCAAATCTCTGCTGTTTCAAGTTCACTTTGGACTCTGAGCTTGTCGATCCCACTGGGAAAGAGTGCTCTGCTGTTCCGCGTTTCCAGCTGCCGCAGTGCTGATTCTGTTTCACCGCTGATCTGTACTCTGTTTCACTTTCCTTGTAAAAAGAACGAAATGTTTTGCTCTGGAAGTTCCTGTGCTGTCTCTCGCTGGCTTTCTCATTTTCACTGTATTGTACTTGTTTCTCCTTTCTGCAAAATGGTGCTAAACTGCTGACCGAGCTCCTTTTTTCTGACTGCTTTGCACACCGATCACCTGCTGCTTCATCTGCAACGCGTCCGGTCTGAGCACGTGGCTCCCATGAACTCCACAAACTCTTGCCTCTTGGAGGCAGATAGGAAGTGTCTAATTAAGATTTTGTGGCCTGGGTTTGGTTGCATATCACAGATTGTCTCTTGTAACGCGTGAGGCACACCTCCCCATGGTGCTTTTTCATTCTTGCTGTTCTAATGAGAGTGACACACACAAACACACCCACCCACACACCCACAAGTTAATGTATAGCCAATTGATTGTGACGTGCTTGTGATCTTTGCTTGCTCAAAGGGTTTTTTTTTTCCAATGATAAATAAATGCTAAAGACGAATACCACCTCCTTGATCTTGTTTTCTCAATAAGAAGCACAGTTAAGTGAGAGGAACGCCCTTCTAAGCGTCATCAGGTTTGTGTTACTGAGAGCTGCCACTTCCATGCCTGCTGTAGGGACAACCGAGCTGGCACAGCCTGACCCCCCTTAGATGGCTGCTAACCCCAGCCTGACGCGAGAGCTGAGCGTTTGCAAATGTGAAGATGGACAGTGAAGTCGTATGGATGGAGCAGGTAGTTTGCTTTTATTTTCTTTGTGTCTGGAGCAGAGGGTCTGTGCGGTGAGTGTCCGGCGTGCAGGCTGCTGCTGCCCCTTCCTTGTGTCCATGTTGTGCTGGATCAAGGAGCGGAAACCGAGCCCCATCAAGAGCTGGAGGGAGGGGAGGTCATGTGGATGGTGCCACTTTATTACACACCTTTTTCCAACCACCTACAGCTTTTGCTTTGGCCCAAAACCACCTGAAAGGCCCATGAGAGGGGTTGAGGGGCTATGAATCCTCATTGAAAGGAGGTGGCAAGTTCTTGGGTTGAGCATTTTCAGTGTGGTGCAAGCCTGCTCACTGCTGAGCAGGCACTTGGCAGTGTCTGTGGAACCAAGTACAAAGCACAGATTTTATGTTAATGAAAGCATTAGCTATCTGGAGAAAATGACGGTTGAGAAGAAGGCAGGGTGGAGGTCACAGTTCTCTTTTAAATGGTGAGCCCTAATCTTAGCTTCATCTCTTTTTTTTCTTTTAATTAGCCTGGTAAGCTCCTACCTGCAATTTTTATTTTTAATCATGTTTTCTGTTTTTATGGGTATTCCAATAACATCCCACCAACCTGGAGAAAACTGCATTGGGGTTGTATTTTGAAATATCTCCAACGTAGCTCTGCTGAGTTCCAGGGAGCACCAACCCCTTTCTGCCTTCTGGGTGCTCTTTCTCATCCCTGTCTGGTTTACAAATCACTTTCTGAATTTAGTCCATGTGTGACTACACACTAATAACAGTGCTGCTTTCTGAATGTCCTGCCTTACCACCCTGCCTTCTCTCTCCCTTCCTCACCAGCTTCATTCTGTTCATCCATCACACATAACTGTATGATCTTCAAAGTGTTTCAGCTGAGCTGTAGGTCCAGGGATTTACCATTTCACCCCTCCACAGCAGTATTGGAGAAAATGTTCATTGTTAGCAGACTGGTCATTGATGGGTTTTATCTGTGACAATCAATGTTGGCCAAAAAAATACTTCTCCCATGACACAAAGGTGCATCCACGCTGCAGCATGGATGCGAGAGCCTTCTGGTCCCACCCAGCTGCCCACACTCAGTGCTGGAAAATACAACGTTGGTGCCCTGGTGCTCTCTGAACCTGCTCAGCATTGCAAAGCCTAAACACCCCAAGGGGCAAGGATGTGTTCCTTAGAGATGGTAGGACCTACTGGGCTGATGGCAGGGGTGGGGACCTGGGCTGCCTGGTCTTTAACTATCACTGAACCTGCTGCTACTGACTCGCTCCTTAATCTTTGCCAAGTCTTTAGTGACAAGCACTGCCCACCTATTTGCAAGAGCTGTTGTGAGAACAGGGTCTGTACAAAGTGCTGGACGTGGGTTAAAAAAATTAAATGCTTTGCTTAGAAGTGTATTTAGTGTGGAGGCACTGGCTGGAGAAAAATAGTCCTAATTGTCAATGTTGGTGGCTGGGTGAGGAGACAAGGAGGGGCGAGAAAATATTGACATGTTGAATTTAAAAGAGTCAGGTTTGCTTCTCAGACTCTGAATAATGGAGCATTGAGTGCAGCTTTGCAGAGGTGTCACTTTGCACAACGTGAGCAGCCCCATGAAGGGTGGCCGGTGTGCTTCTGGTTTTAATGAGTTGCTTTTGAATACATCGTGTGCTGAGGGCTTCAGCACATACCCAGGAGCCTTGTGCATGGGTGGATGAAGAGGTTCCTGCCCGATGCTCTCCATCCTGTCCTCTGCATCAGATAGGAGCTTAAGTGCCTTGGGCACAGGACTGAGATTTATCAATTTTACCTCTTCCAAATCTCCAAGCTTCCTTTGAAAAGCTCAGTTATCATCATTACATCCCTGACTGGTAAAGCAAGGTCACAGGATGAGTATGGATATTTCATCAGCTGACATGTCAGCCCTTACACATTACACGAATGCAGCCTCTTGTGTTCCAATGTCCTTTGGATTTAGGGTTTATTTAGAGACGTGCCAGTGCAAGAGATAAAAGACTTTTTAAGATGTCTCTGTCATAGCTGGTACCTCCCAGCATCCAAGGAATAACCACCATTCCCAACAGCAACATCAAATGAAGAAGAGGAGCTCTACAGGAAGAAGAAATCCCCTGGTGTGAATGTGATGACATGGCCACGCTCAGCTCTAACAGCATCTTTTACACAGTTGGAAAATATTGTGATGTTCAGACATGGGCTTCAGCTCTCCGTATTTCCAGCACTGTCTTGGTAAGTTTGATCCAGTTGGGGATTTGACAGCCTGCTTCCATTTACCCTTATTCACGGGAGCTTTCTGGGTTTGGAGCAATTCCACTAATGCCACTGGGTCTACTCACAAACTCAGTGGTCTGCGATGAGGGGTAGTGCAGCTCTGAGTACTTCAGGACTGGTGGTTTATTGTGACCTATGGATTGCTTGTAAACAGTCTTCATTTCTGTTGCAGGGTGCCATGGAATCAGCTTCCTAATCATGACTGTCATTTGGAGGAGACGTGAGCCCAAGGAGAGGAGAAAACCCTGCTCATGGATTGAAGGCATCTTTATGCTTTCTAAAGCACTAGCTTTAGCTTTCTCTTCAGGGAGTCTGCTCCAACGGCAAGGACCAGCTGCGAGAAAAATGATGGATGAGGAGTGGTGACGGCAACATGTGAGAGCCCTGAGGAATAATAACTGTTCCTTCAAGGCCAGGAGTTCAACGGTGCGAGAGATAGAAAGGGGAAAACATTTCTGAAACCCCCTCATGGTTGTCTGCCTGCATCCCATCCCACCCTAGTCTGAGACATGCAGCAGCCTCCGGCCCCTGAGCAAAGCTGGGTCTTCCCATGTCTTCTTGGGGAGCCAGAGAGATGAATGCCCTGCCTGGCTCTGAAAGACCTCTGGAGAGCTGGATCACAGCAAAGGGTGAGGAGCACCCTGCATGGCATGTGGTGGAGGGAATCTCACCACATGATGGCTGTGGCAGATGGATCTGTCTCATCAGTTAAACAGGAGCACTTGGTGGTGCCAGTACCTGACAGTCAAGATAGGGAAATCCTGAGAGTAGTCCCTGGTCACAGGACTGACCTGCTCCTTGGCCTGGTTCAGGATTTAGTACCCAACTGAGGACCAGTTTAGCTGTGGCCACCTTGTTTGGAGCCAAAAGATTTATCAGCAGGGACACGAACCAGCAAGCACCTTTAACTTAATGAAACAGATAGCGCTTTGGAGTCGTGGGGCAGTGGACATCCTTGCTCCCCGCTGCCCCTGCTCCCTTCCCTCTCCCCAAGTCTCATTGCTGATCAAACTTCTCTGTCCCTGTTGCCTCCTTCCCACACAGTCATTGACACTGTCACCACCCCATCAGATCCCATCTGCCCACCATGCTGCTATTGCTTCTTCCCTTCAAAATCGTTTCCCCTCCATCTTCCCTGCCAGCTTTTCCATGTCTGTCCCATAGCTGCTTCACCAGCCCTTTGCTTTCTCCCACCTCTCCCCCTCCAGCACCTTTCCCCTCCACATTATCCTAAATACCCAGCTCTACCAGGGACCTTCTCCTTCCCATCCTCCCCAAGTTACTGTCTCATGTCCTGTCTCTCTTGGTCTGTAAACCTTTTTTTGCCTGTACTGTGCGGTAACACTCACTGCTTAGAATAAACAATACCACACCTACCAACTGCCCTTTCTCTCTCTTGTTTCTTGGTGTGGCTTCAGTAGATGTGTCTGCAAGTGCACTGTCTGTCTGTCCTCGTGGCCAGTCCAGCAGTCGGTCTTGGTGCTGCAGCTCTACCCATAGTCTTTTGTGGTGACTCTGGTTGTGGTTTTGTTCTCCGGTACCTTTCTTTCTTCTTTACAGCCACAGGGACAAGCTTTGTTGTCTGTGTAGGAACCCAGCGTATCCAGAGCTGCACGACCTTCTGTCCTTTGCAATTCTGGTGCATCTGATAAAGAGGTTGGCCTTTCTCCAGCTTCGTGCAGAGATGTCCTGGGCTGGCAGGTGGCTCAGCAACTGCAGTAACTGAGGAGAATGAAGGAGAACTTTCGTAGCCCAGAGTAGAAGTAGCTGATGGTCTAAAGGAGCTGCATTTCCCGGTGCAGTACAGAAAACAGTGGGCAGAAGTGTGTCAGTGGAAATCCAAGCAGATGCACCTCTCAGGGAAATAAGCAGAAGCTGGCTTAGCAGCAGGACATGTTTCAGAGATGGATGCCCAGGAGGCTTCTTGTGGTTCAGAAGGTGCCCCGAACATCGGCTTCCTCCATCTCAGTCTAGGACTAGATCTGCCTGTGGTCCCTTCAACCTGTGAGTACAGCAGGGACCCAATTGTGACTAAGTCCTAAGTGGCTCCTTGCTGCCTCCTTGACCTAATTTATTGCCTGAAAGTGCTAATTTGGCCAGTGTTGGCTGGACCTGTTGGTGCACACAGAGATGGTGCTTCTTCCCAGGTGATCCACACACATGTGGAAAATTGCAGGAGCAGCTCAGTTCCTCTACCCTTACAGTGACCCTCACTGTCAATGGTGTGACACCACTCTGCCACAAAGCAAGGGAGACTTATCATGTTCAGTGAGCAGCTGAGCTCACAGCATGGCCATCAGTCCATTTTCATGGGCCATCTGCAGAAGTTAGGTCTGAAGACCTAACTCAAGGCCAAATTGAAGCTGGTTGGTAGACATGGGTGGGAGAAGGATCGAGCAGTGCTCAATCCCCTGGGCTTCCTTCAGTCACTTTTCCTGTCCTTGAGTTTGCAAGAGCAAACTGAAGAGGTGAAGTGTGTGGGGAGTTCCAGTCTTCCTCAGTGAGAAGCCTGGAGATTTCATCTAGGACAAGCAAGACCCACAGCTGGGTGGTGCTTGACCTCTTGAGGCACTAGGGATTTCAGTGTAGATGCTGGAAGGAGGCAGTGGGAAAGAGAATCCCTCAGTGTAGGTAATGCTGTGCATCCTTTCCTATTGGCCACCGTGACCTGCTCCCACCTACCACACTTTCACAGTGCTGCTGCCTCCTCCTCCTCCAAACTCTAGACTGCAAGAGTGAAAAAGCTCTAGATCAACCTAAAAGAGCAGCCAAAACCTCAGCTGCACAGTCTTAGGGATTGAGTAGTATTCAGGACAAGCCTGCCCTGTGAAGACAGGCTGGGACTGTTCAAGGCCAGGTTGGATGGGGCTTTGAGCAACCTGCTCTAGTGGAAGGTGTCCTTGCCCATGGCAGAGGGATTGGAACTAGGTGATCTTTAAGATCCCTTCCAACCCCAACCCTTCTGTGATTCTGTGACTCTAAGATTCTTTCATGCCACCAAAGTCCCTCACTGACCTTGGAGGTACAGTGAAATCTTCTAACATCTACATTTCTGCTAGCAGCCACACACCTACCTCAGGTCAGTTTGCACAACCACTTTTTTCTGCTTCAGCCCTTACTGGCCCCAAACTCATGCACGTTTCCAGGGCCCACCCAACCTATGCAAGTGATAGCAGCCCTTCTGCTTGCTTAGACACAGACCCTGGCTGAAATTCTTCACGTCCCTCCTGTAACTTTCAGCATTAGCCCCATTTGATGCTGTTGCCTTTTCCAAGGAACACAACTGAGACCAAGTACAACATTAAGGCCATTTTTCAGGACAAGAAAGACTAGTATTTTTATTGCTGTTATCACAGACAGCAAGTTTCAGTGCACAAAGGGCGATAAAGCTTTCAGAAGAGAGAAGTGACTAACCATATCCTACAACCTAATTGGTAAATGCATTTGCCCAGGAATCAATGAGTTTGTTCTTTGCAGGAACATGAACCTGCCAATATCCTCCTGGGTGAGGGCCTTAACCAAAATGCCAGTTCCTCTACAGAGGAAACTGTCTCCTCAAGTGAATTCTCTGGGAAAGAAAGGACAGATTTCTCATGGTTCTTATTTAAATATGGCCCTTCAGCACCCAACTTCGCAGCTATATGCGCCTGGGGTTATTTTGTTGTTCCTGAGCCACCAGTAAGAGGATTCCTGCTGCTTCTAGCTGCTCTTGAAGGCAACTTTTAATTTTCCATGTGTCCGGAGTTGGGTCTGTCTATGCAGACTCATATCAGCTCCCAACTGCTTTGAATGAAGATAATTTTGCAGAAGAGGGTAAACATCATCAGCTCTTTTTGATGTGAGGCCACCAAAACATCAAGACCTGAACCCACAGAGGATCAGGGATGAACCATGAGCAGGTCCTCCACATCTGTGAAGAACAGGATAACATTGCTGGAGTGCACCACCATCAGGGGCAAGTTTAGACCCCGGGTCACAAGATCCCAGTGCCCTGTTGTTACACCAGGACCAGCGAAGAGGAGGTTGTGTTACATATGCTCATGGTGGTCATCCATTGGTTATTTCCTCTGGGAAACAAACCCCTGCTGAATTTCATACTCTTTCTGCATCTCTCTCTCAGATGTAACCCAAGTAATGATCTGTCACCTCCAATTCATCTCTTCTGCATTTCTCACCTTGTCACATTATATATAATGAACCCAACAGTTTGCCACCGGCAGTCCTCATGAGGACAGACATCTCCAAACTCTTTCCTTGCTTGGCTAAGACAAAGGTCATTCATAAATGTTGCTGCTTGTGTTTTAAGACTCTATGTTTCAGAATCAGGTTTTCCTTTCAACCCTCCAGTTTGCAGTCACTGTTCCCAAGGCTGGTACCCGGGGCCAGACCTCGTCACTGTGCAGCCCTGCAAAGAGAAGCCAGGGCTGTTCCCGTCCTTGTGAGAGGCTCAGCTGACCTTGGATACCAATTCCTGGGGAAAATAATGTAATTACTTCCCCCTCATGCTCCTTCCAGTTTCAAACAGGTTTGGAATGAGCTTTACTGGGAAGTACAATCACACAATTATCTGTATTTGATGCAAAGGAAGAGGAAACCAGGGGATGGGGATGGGACACAGCCTCTTTCTCCTCGAGGAGATGCACACACTCATGAGACAAGAGTCAATGGATTAAAAAGAAGAGATATCCACTGTGCAAACATGCACCAGCTTTCTTGGCTGCCTTAACAGAGAGGTACACACCAAGGCTGCTGAGAAGGGTGAAGTCCTCTAGTGTCTCTAGCAGGGGCTGAGGGAAATGTTCATGGTTCAAACAGTTTATATTGCTCCAGAGAGAGGTGATTTTTGGCTTGAAAGTTCTATTCTGAAGTGCAGGGCAGTAGCAAGAGCAGGGTTGGGCACCAAGGAAGAGGTGGGAGATTAATCTGGTGTTGACCCAGCTACAACCTGCATCATCACGTAGGCACTGGCACAGGAAGACCTGAGCTCAGGCCCCATAGTTACTGCATCCTCCCTTACTAGGTCAGATGTGAAGACATGCTTAGAGGGGGTGGCTTGCCATGTGCAGAGCCACTGGCAGCCTTCAACCTGCCCAGCTTGCACGTGCAAATGCCTTTGGGTGCACTCTCCACTGGCAAGGATGTGCAGGCATCTTCAGCCTTCTCCAGAGACCAGGCAATGGGTCCTGTCCTAGCAGATGTCTGTGTATAAGCAGGACGGATGTGGTCTGTCCTGACAGTGGAGCATCTTTCCAAAGCAGAGCTGCCCTGCCTTTTCCCCTCATCCCTTGAGTTACGGTGCTGGGCTCACCTCGTTCCTGTAGGAACTGGTAAGCTGGGAGGACTTGGCAGTTTTCCAGCATTGGGGACACAGGGGAAAGGCCTTACCAACCTCTGCCAACAGCAAATGTCTTTCAGCAGCAAATGTCTCTTCTCTGTAAGCACAAAGGGCAGGATGAGGAGGAGTATTTGAGCAAGAGATGTCCTGGCCATGCTCTCCACATGGTCCTGACCCATAAGCCTCTCACGCAGGGATGGTTAGACTCATGTCTGAGTTGGGCTGGTTTCATGGGCCAAGGAGATGGTGACTAGCACCTGTTCTCCTGGCCATGGTGTCAACCTCTCCTTTCCTCCTTCAGCCTCCAGCCTGGAACCATTCCCTACACAAAGCCAACGTCAGGATGAGGGACAAATGGGGATCTCCACAGTCTCTTAATGAAACCTCCATGCAAAGCCACTATTTCAAGCTGAGCAGATTTCTCTTGTATCTCTATCTGCTTTCTGCAACCTCACAGATCCCTCCCCATCCATCACACATCTCTCCTCATCCCTTGAGATCATCCTTCTCTTTCTTTCTCCTAAGGAAGATTGATTCCCTCATTCCCTAAAGGTCTTTCTTTCCCCATCTCTCCCTCTGTGCTTCAACAAGGCCCAACCCTCACTCCAGCACCCATCCAGAGCTCCTGGCAGCATCTACACTAACTCCCAAGCTTTGTTCTCTTATACTTCCATCCAAGAATATCCCAGGTGCAGAGCTGGCCCCAGAGCTCATCCTAACAGGCATCCAATGCCTTGGTGCCACCATCACCTCCTGGTGTCTCCTGAGGAGAAGGGGTGCTCTCAACTAGGGGTTAGAATGTGTTAGCTGGGCTTGCTTTTCTATTGTTTGTTTTAAGAGGCACTGGTGCTTCCTGAGCAGCACAAGAGCTCCTCTGCGCTATAGGGTTTTCACCACCAGCCTTAAGGGAAACAAACTGCTTCTTTGTGAGACAATTTTACAGCGAGGTGCTCGTTCAATGCAGGTTATAATCAATTGGCAAGCATTTTTCATAGCTGATGTGTAGCCTGATCCTGTTCCAAAATGAACCAGGGGGCTCGCCAAAAATTCTAATTTTGTGGACATCTATGGATGTTGGACCAGGATCAGGCTCACCAACCAGCCTGAGGACATACCAAACATCTGCGGGCTGCCTGTGGAGCGCTCAGCAGAGCCACTTGTCATGGGGCAAATTCCAGCTTGGGGGTGGATTTTGTTGTCGTGCTCCAGCCAATGGATGGCTCTGGCAGCTTTGCAATGATGCTCTTTCTCTGCTTCCAGGACCCCGGAAAAAACTATTGGTGCTACAGACCAAGAACCAAGTACCTTAGTGCAGGACCAACGCGCCTGAAGTCGAGTGCTTTCTTCTGAGATGCGGTTGGAGCAAATGTCTAGTCTGCATGAAATGTGTATTGTCTGGCTGGCACACAATAAAGCTGATGATCAGAGTTGAGTGACAATTTCTCTTGTCTCTCAAGCACTGAGAAGTTGTTGTCCCCAGGATCTGTGTAATGCGGTTAGCATGTCTGTGCCTTGATTTATATTCAGTAAAGTCAGAGAAAGAAAAATGGGTCCAGTTCTCTCTTTATTCATAGCTGTGGGATGGCGCTGGTTTCAATGGTCTCTCTAATTTGCACGGGCTACACAGAGACCAGATCCACTTCCACTACTCAGGAAAGTTTCATAATGAAGTTCAAAGATTATCCTGGAAGACTAGTTGATAGGATCAGCCACTCTTTTCAGAAGTCCTTGGAAGGTTTAATGCACTATAAATTCTTAACCACTGTCAGGAACTTGCATTTGGATGAAGCACGTCCTGTGCAACATCTGGCAGATCCCCTTGTCATTGTGTTGTGGCCAAGAATATCTCAAGCCTTCTGAGGCCATTCAATTTGTTTAATTTTCCATTTAGAGCAATGACTGGATGAGACACCAAAACTTGCTGGCAAATTAGTATTTCTTCTCAGCATGTTTTAAAAAAAAAAAAAAGTTTCATTGAAAAATTGTAAGGTATGAACTGGAAAAGTTGTAGGAGGATTGTAGCTGGTTCATGGGATTAGCAGGTCTGGTTGTTCTGTATGCATGTTTTTTCTGGGCGAGACTCCCTACGTCCCTATGCAGCACATGATGGGACATGTAGTCCAGCTCTACAGCCTGTCCCCTATAGATGGGTAAGTGCATGAAGGACCCAGACCGCAGTTCCAGCAAGGCACTGACCCAGCTTGCTCCAGTAATGACATCTAGGTTTAGGCTGAAGTGTTATAACACTTAGAGATGGGATTTTCTTTACTTTCTGTAAGCACTATACTTTAAGCAGAGGCTGCTTTTCCTTCCCAAATTAATTCTGCAAGACAGCTACTTCATCAGAGCTGGGCAGGAGCTGGGCAGCTTCCATGGAGCCCTCCAAAATCAAAGGATCTGGTTTGCGGGGTCTAGCTCAGAAGTAAACTTCCTTGGGCTTGGAGAAGTCATTCAAGTATTTCAAAGTGAAAATCCAAGTCCATGATACACCTCCTCATTCTCCTCCTCCTTCTCCTCTTCCTCCTCCTCCTCTATTACTCCTTCTATACAGACCTCTGTTCTGTGTAGAAGTAAATCAAGAGTGATTCCAGCCATGGCTGAGCCAGCTTTAAAACAAGTGAACGTTATAGGAGATTCAATCTCCTGCGCTTGCAGAGACCCTTGGTTACTAATATTTGCTATTCATATTGTACCACTGCTAAGGGAACCTGTGATGGCCAAAATTCCAGTGGTGCCAAGAGCCATACAGACAAGGGACAAAAACACAGGGAGTCACCCAAAGGACCTTGAAGGCAAAGCAGGAACATAAAATTGCCTCAAGTTCCTGATGTCAAGGAAGGTGATTGTCCCCCTCTGCTGCACTCTGGGGAGACCCCCCTGCAGGGCTGGGTCCAGCTCTGGGCTCCTGAGCACAGCAGAGACATGGAGCTGCTGGAGCGGGGCCAGAGGAGGCCCCAGCAATGCTGGGAGGGTGGAACCCCTGTGCTGGGAGGCCAGGGGAGAGAGCTGGGGGTGTTGAGCCTGGAGCAGAAAAGGCTGCGGGGAGCCCTTAGTGCATCCTTTGAGTGCTTCCAGGGGCCTCTGAGAAAGCTGGGGAGGGTCTTTTGAGCAGGGGCTGTTGGGACAGGACAAGGGGTGATGGGTTCAACTGAAAGAGGGAGATTGAGACCGGAGAGAAGGAAGAAATGTTTGACGCTGAGTGTGGGGAGACCCTGGCCCAGGGTGCCCTGAGAGGTGGGAGCAGCCCCATCCCTGGCACCATTGCAGGTCAGGTTGGCCCTTGGGGCTCTGAGCAAGCTGCTCTAGTTGCAGATCTCCCTACTCCCTGCAGGGGGTTGGACTGGATGACCTTGAAAGGTCCCTTCCAACCCGAACAATTCTGTAATTCTATGTTCATATTGTGGTGAGTTCTCTTGGGCAACAGGAAGGTTGAAAGGAATCTCCTTGTTAAAGGCATAAACTACAGAGGAATATTTGTAGCAGCAGGGTTTGTACAAGCCAATAAGAAATTAAGAGTAAATCCAATCAGTGAACAATTGCAAAGCACCTCCGAGAAGATGCAAACAGTAACTAATGAAATATTCAACACAAAGGGAAGTAGATTACATGCCTGTGAATAATTGTGCCGAGCATGTGCCTCGCTCAGCAGCTAAAGGGTCCTTGTTATACATGATTAAGTAATTAACTTTTTTTTGTCTATAATTACCACGATTGCACAATCATTAGAGAGGAGCCCAGTCCAAACCTCCAGCACCGGACGTCAGTGGCCTGCAGGAGGTTTTTACTCCGGATCCCTGGAGCTGCTGGTGTCCTGGGGAAGCAGGACCTGGCAGGCATTTGGCTGTCGATGTCTGATGTCCCGGGGCCCATCAGTTGTCTCTGAATCAGATACACCTGAGGTAAAAAGGCACCAGTAAGCCAAGGATCTTATCTATATGCAATTATTTGTAGTAACCCAGACACTCATGGTGGAAAATATGAGAAAAAAGCCTTGTTCTCCCACCAGTGTCTGATCATCAGGGATCTTAGAGGGGCAGAAAAGCCAACCCTAAAATTCCCCTAAATACAGACATTTTTTCTGCCTCTTCAAGCTCCCTGAAGCAGCTTAGCACAAGGTGAGAGCAGGAACAAGTGGCCACCAAGTTTCATTTCACCAGAGGGAACTGTGGGGAAATGCGTCCTAAGTCAGAAGGTGAAATTTCACAGAGGTAGATTTTGAAGTGGTATAGTCGATTTAAACGCTGACCCAAATCAAGGCAGAAGATGTCCACTTTAGAAAGCATTTATGCAACTCATAAATAACAACGTATTTTTCCACCAAACTGGGTACGATACTTCAGACCGACTGAGACAAAAAGAATTCAAATTTCCTTTTGTATAGTATCATGTAGGTTGGAAAAGACCTTTAAGATCATCAAGTCCAACTGCTAGTGCAATGTTCTGATTTAACTTGGCATCTCCCCCTTCTCACACTAAAATTTGTATGTTGCCACAAGCTGGAATATTTACTGTTTGTTAAGAAAAAATAACAGTTTCTGTATCCTGACAGATCCCCTTCTCTATTGCTAATATTTTGCAAAATCACAAAATCATTTTGGTTGAAGAGCCCTTCCAGCTCCTCCAGTCCACCTGTTTCCCCAGCACTGCCAGGTCCCCACTAACCCCTGCCCCTCAGCACCACCTCCACACCACTGGGAAACCCCTCCAGGCATGGGCACTCCACCACTGCCCTGGTCAGCCTGGGCCAGACCTGGACAACCCCAATGGGCAAGAAATTGGTCCTCAGAGCCATCCTAAACCTCCCCTGGCACAACTTGAGACCTATTCCTCTTGTGCTGTCGCTTGTTCTTTGGGAGAAAAGACCCTCCCCTTCCTCCTGGTGTCAACTGCTATCCTCAGACTCTTGCTTCCTTCCACTTCTCTTTCCATTTAGCTTTTCTCCTCATAAATAATATGTCCTGCTCAGGTTCCTTCTACACTCAAAAGTAATCATTACCAATTGCTGCATAGCCCATCCAGCATATTGTAGATAATTTCCTACCATGCTTGGTTTTTTAGATTGTGAAGTGTTTGTGGCTGAGAGTTTCCGTCATTTCTTGATATTCACTGCTCTGCCTTTCACTTATCCTGAGGTATTACTGTAATAGATGTGATTAATAGGAATTATCCTCCCACCAGCAAGATTAATTCAATGCAGCTCAATTTTGCATGACTGCTTTTATCTGCAGTGTATGTGGTACATCCTTAAAACCCCGGCTGTACTTCGTGCCAGCAGCAGAGCAGATCTGTAATGCTGAGGGAGAGGAGGGAATCCCCCAAGCAAGCAAAGCCAAGGCTAAAATAGGAGCAACACAGGAGACCAGAAGGTTGAGCGAGGCAAGAAAAGAGAGTATTTCCAGATCAGAAATTAAATGCAATGGAGGAACATAGAGGTGAGAGGTAAAGTTTTCTGTTCCCCCCTCCAGGAGCTGGGTAATAAAACTGGTCCAGGGGGGATGTAATCCCTAGAGAAGAGGAGCAGCAGTACTGAAAGAGAAAAGGAAAGTGTTCAGGAGAGTGTTTCAGACTGGGTTTCACCTTTTGTAGGTCCTGGGCTTCACGGATTTGAGAACTTTCACTGATTTTTAGGGAAAAGCGTGCCTGGGGCTGAGGAGGCGTGTAAAGTTCATAGCAGATGCTTTGCCCACTAGCAGCACTGGCAGCATTAACATGGATTAATGCTGCAAAATTCCTTATCTGAAGGGTTATTTCCTTTCAATGAGTCAGTGAGTGAAGGAGCTCGGGGACTGGGGAGAGCTCCCAGGCAGAGCCATCGAAAACAAGGGCAGAACCGAGGAAGGGATTCAGTTAGGATTTGAGGCCAACAACATCTATGGTGGAAAGTGGCCAAAATGGCTGGAATTGCTTCTGCTGGATTTGCCCTTCTGCTCTATGGTCCACCTCCTCAGAAGGGTGTCAACTGGATTCACTCCTTGCTGATTTACGCCAGCCAAGGTCTGTCCAAATGGCACAGGATATCCAACAGCTCTTTTCAACACTGTGAACAGCAGGTCGGTTTGGTTGGGTTTTTCTCCCTCACAATGATTCCTAGATGACTTATGCTCCCTTGTTCCTTCAAGGCACTTAAAAATCCTGGCCTGAATTATTTAACTTCTATCCACTTTCCCTTTCCTCCATTGTCTTTTCTCTTTTGTTTCCTTTCCCTTGATGTGTTTATCTCCCGCTCTGTCATTCCAGTCACTTAATTTCTTCTTCTACCTTCATGCATCTTTCATAGTTTACCCCTCTTTGCTCTGGTGAGGTTTTCCTATGTGGTGGCAACCCGTTTCTGTGACATATCTAGGTTACTGTCAGGACGCCTTTTCTGTGTAAAATGTCTTTCATTTTTCATGAATCTGCTTTAATAATTTATCCTCCATCAATGATGTATAATGAAGTCACCGTCCTGAAATGGCTTTTCCATGTCGAGGTAATGGAACAGAGATGGGCTGGAAGGTAGGATCCCCAGATGGTATTTTGGTGCAAGATAAGCTACAAGTTTCAGGAGAAGGAGAAAGCTGAAACAGCTGTGAAGATGCTATTGTTTGGGTTCTGGATCAGAAGAGAAAGGAATGGACCCGCCTATGTCTTGCCTGTAGTGCAAAACATCAGGAGTCACATGAACCTTCATGATACTCTCACTGGTGGCCTTTGGCTCAGAGCTAACTAGCATGGAGATGAACCACCAAAAATAGCAAGACCCTAAATATCCTTCTCATAAAGTCTCATTCACACATCTTAGTATGCCAAAACCACTCCATTACTTATATTCTCCGAGCTGCAAATTTCCCCACTGTGGTCTAAAATGGATCACAAGATGTAACTGAGGCTTGTGACCATCACCATACCATGAATTCATGGTGGTGGGAGAGCAGCTGTAGTGCTGGTGATCTAGGGGTACCTTGGGAGGCGAGGTTGGTAGCTCTGTTTTCTTGGAAGAGGAATAAGGGTTTGAGAGGACATTTTCTCAGGACCACAACTGCTGCACCAAACTGAGTTGAGGCTGTTGGTCCAGCTCCTTGCAGTGTCCTGGGATGGGTTAATTAAGGAGCCAAATGCACACGTGTGGTATTTGAATAGGCACAACCAATTATAAGGTACAACATAAATCGTCTTGATTTTCGGATGATGTGACAGGAAAGTGCGGCCAGGCCAAATCCTGGTGTAAAGCAGCACCATCACATTGCTTTGGACTTTGGCTTTGGCCAGATGCAGATGCCTTAGCACAGCAGAGAATCTGGGGATGTCAAACCCGGGGTGCAGCTTGTTCCTTCCTGACATTCAGCAAAACCAAACTGCTAGATCCTGGTGGTCCCAACCAATGGAATAACATAGCCTTGGATCCAGGCATGTCAGCCAGAGCCCATCCCTCAGAAGGTGGTCAAAGAAGTACGAAATCCCCAAGCACTTAAACATTATATCTCATGCACCCAGCATTCTCAATATATTAAACATTGTTAAATTAAAGCTGATATTAGATTATTTTGGCTTTTTATCCTTTATTCTCTTTAAGCTTTTCTCTGTAACCATGTTTTTTAAACCAATGGAAGCAGAGATATTTACCAATCCAAATGAGTCCAGCACCTGCAAAAATAAGTGTTCCTTTAAAAATAATTTCCTAAATTGCCCTAGGAGAAAAGCAGAAAGGAATAATTTTGCATGGAAGTAAAGATGAAAGGAATTAACTCTTTTTTTTTTTTTTTTTTTTTTCCTGGTTCCTCAGTATTTATCGTGTGTATATAAATCTTCACAGAAGTCATTAAATAAAACAGCTCAAGAAAACATAATTGCTTTCCCCCCCATCCTCTGTGTAGCTCATTCCTGATCAACTATTCCGTGTTTGTATTTCCTCAGGAAGGACAATGATTGTGTATTTATGAAACCGCACAATCGCAACTCCCAGAACAGCAGGTTTGCAAAGGGTGAGCTATTCTGGTGTTAAACATGAAGGTACTGAGGAGGACCTTGACCGCTGCCATGATTGTCCAGTCAAAGTCAGTATCATGACATAAAGAAGACTTGGTTACTCATTTGTGCCAAGCAGAAATGTGATAAACCCTCTGTTCCATCCGTGAAACAAAACCCAAAGCAGTAACAAAACAATTCTCAAAACAAGGCAAGCTACTTGTAATAGAATGTTAACAAAGCTCATAGCAAGGTGTTTAGGCTGGGTGCAATCTAGGAGGAGAAGGAGGTTCTCCAAAAATCCAGCTTAACTGTGACAATCCTTGTGAGCTTTCACAGGAGATGTGTATGACATGGAATTTTCTTTTCTGGGCCAAAGTCATAAGAACAGAGCTAAAATCTCCATTGGTCTTCAGATGTTAAGCCCATTACTTTCTAGGGCATGTAATCTCCTAAATAAGTTTTGAAAATGGTCCTCAGGGAAGTGTTTGAATGGCCTTTTCCCACCCACACTACCCTCTATATCACATTTCCCCACTTAAGCATGAACTTTGGTCTCCATCCCCCGTGCATGAGTAGATGCCACCAGGAGGAGAGCATCTCCAAAAGCCGTGTTTCATTCAGAGCCACCTTCTAGGTTTATAACAAAAGTCTCTGGAATTAGTGTGACTGGGGACATCTTGAATGGATGGCTGGTGCAGCCTTTCCTGAGAAGGAGGTTGAAAGAGAGACACAGCCCATCAGGCCCAAGCACTGGTCCAGGCAGTGACGTGGGAGTCAGGCAGCAGAAGGGAAGGGCAGAAGGCTTGAAATTGCAGGGAGGGAGTTATCCAAGCACACGAGCCCTCACCATCTGAGATGTTCACTCCAGTCTCCTTCACAGCCAAAGGAGAGAAATGGGTACTTCCAGGAGACAACATATCTCATCCTAAGGGAAATAGTAAAAAATAACTTGGATGAATTGCGTTCCAGAGAGCCGAGCCAGCCATGATCATCTCAAATATTTACATTTCTATTTAGAGGTCTGATGTCCAGGGGAGTTGAATCTCCAATGCTGGCATCCTCTGCCCCAGAGAAGAGTGTGCAAAAGTCTGGTAATACCTTCTATGAAGTTTGCATTGCATCAATGGTTGCACAAAAACGGAGGAAAAAACCTTCCTATAATGGCAAAATGGGGATTCATTGTGTCTAAATTTAATACATGCCCACACCAGCCCTGAACTGGAGCTGCCAACATGGTACTGTATCTACACTGCAGAAAAGGAAAATACTTGTTTTTTCCTTGTTTGCAAATAGAAAACCAAAGCACAAAGAATTTAATCACTTTCCCAAGTTGCTATAGTGCCACTATAGTACATCTCTGAATTTCAGTCCAGCTTTAATCTCAAGAAATACTTGCTGTAAGCGCTGCCTTCAGAAACGTGCACTTTTCTCCCTCCTGAAAGCAACCAGCAGCTCAGAAAGGGGTGACTAATGGATTTCCTGCTTCTGTCTACAAACCTATTATTCATAATTACTTCAGTGACATTTTCATTGGACTTGAATCGCGTGGCAAAATGGAAATGATGTGCTGGATTTCCTAGTGAAAAGTGCAAGGAAAAGGTTAAACCGAAGCTGTGCTACGAAACGTCACTGGGAGATCTGGGAAGAACTTGGTATTCCTTATTTATCCACTCTCTCCACAGCGCCCACCACTTTTCCCAGTCAGATTTTGGGGTCAAAACCTTAGAAGACTTC
Source organism: Bucorvus abyssinicus (assembly GCA_009769605.1). Lineage (NCBI taxonomy): Eukaryota > Metazoa > Chordata > Aves > Bucerotiformes > Bucorvidae > Bucorvus > Bucorvus abyssinicus. The sequence continues at coordinate 95,135,443 of CM020024.1, read as the reverse complement.
ACAAATATCTTTATATACATGAAAACATCTGCTTCTTGTTTTAAAAGACTGTTTAAAGGTTTCAGGATGGAAGTTGGAAAGCCACTTCCCCTCATGATAGTCATAGCAGGCTGTTTCCCCCCAATTTCCCCTGAAAGAGCAGCTATCGATCATTAAAGGAGATACAATGCACAGCAGAGCAATACCTTCTCCTCCAGCATAAAAAATCCAGCTCTTCACTGATGGACTACTGCCTACTTAAAAACAAAAGAAAAATAGGAAGCTAAATTTCAAGTGGGGGAAAACAACCAACCTGCCTCTTGTTTATATGCACATGAATTTCCTCACACTTGGCACAGCTAGATGGGTTTTGGATTGAAAGGGTGAGGGAAGAAGATCCTCGTCCATACTCCCCTAAATTTCACCAGAGCCCTACTCACTTACAGCATTTGAGCATCCCACTTGCACGCTTCAGATGTTGAAGTCGCTTCATGTTATGCATGGTAGGAGTGTCCGCAGGCTTCTCCTGCAGTGACTAATTTCAGATACACTTGTGAAGAGAGCAAAGCCATTGGAGAAAAATCTGCCTCCTTACAAACATCTCTGCACTGGCCTGAATGTCCAGCCTGATAGATTCATTGATCATTTCTGTGAGGGGATGCTTGTTACTGGTCTGGCCAATATTTGCGGTTGTGTTGGTGTCTCCATCACAGAATTTGAACGCTGAGGTTCTGGCCTTCTCCAGCCTGGAAGTGCAGGAAAATTAATATGAAGTCTTTCTGAAGGACTGGCTGAGTCTGGCCTTAGGAGAATACAAAATGAGGATGGGTTCAACGTGGTTATTCTCTGAAAGAGATACCAGACCTCCTATGTTGTCACTGTTTTCAATGTTTTTTCTGCGTTTCCTCTGATCCCTCTAGAGCTGGCCCTGTTAGCACTAGGACACTGGAGATATGACCTGTTTTATCCAAAACAGCAACTCAGTGACTTCCACTGTCCCTAAAGGGACATCGAGGCAGCAGCATTCCATTGCTCAAGGGCACAGTCCCTAGATGTAAGTTCAGTGGTCACAAGAGCGAAAGAATTTTCTCCCAAGAGGGCACTGCCTCTCCAAACAGTCTTGGAGCGTTTCTTATCCATCTGGTCATCCAGAAGACCCCAATCCTGCAAGCTCTTATGCCCAGCTGGGGTCTTTGTGATCCATACTTCCATGCAAATGGGTGCCACCATCCAGTTGATGGGACTGCATGTGACAGTTGTGTCCCAGACCAAGCATTAAACACAGAGCAAAAAAACCCAGGCCTTAGTTTCTTCATCAAAGCTGAATTAACACCAGTTTAATTCCTCAGCTCACATTTCTGGGCTAGTAGCAGCAAAGCTCTTCCATCCTGCCCAATATGTGGTACAAGGCGTATCTGGCAGGAGAAGATGAGCCTGCCTTTGCTTTGTGCAGTGGAACAGTTGCATAAGGAGGAAATGCGATTTGTGGGCGACCATGCTTGTGGTTCAGCTTTCCAGTCACGCAGAAATAAAAATAGGTTAGTGGGTTTGCAGAAACAGGGAGATCCTGCATTCCCCACCATGGCAATGCGTGGTCAGATGATTCCTCTCTGGACAAGGCTTTTCCACCCTTCCCTGTTGTCCTCTGAACAAAGCTCTGAGTTAATCCTTATTGTCCAGGAGGGCATCTCATCTTGCTCTCATGCTGCAGGAGATGGGGAAGCAACCACTTACCTCACCAAGCTCTTCTCTCTTGACACTTAAACATGCATTGCTTTATTGTGTCTGATAATAAATAGCCCCCACTGAATCTCTTAGGAGCTTCTCTTGATGGCAACGCTTTCCTCATTTGCAGGATGGCAGCAGCCCTTTTCCCCCAGAGGCACACATTGATTGCCTGCTCCTGGTGACCCCAAAAGCCTATTCAGCGTCCTTCTTCCCAAGAAACCACATGCAGATCTCAGGCCACAACCTCCTGCATTTTCCCAGATTCCGAGTTACCTTTTGGCTCTATTAACACGCATTTGGGCTGTACGGCTCCAAGAGATGCAGATTGTTCTGTGTGACTCATCACATTTTTTGTGCTGGCTGTCTTTGTGTTGTCTGTGAATTATGTCAGCGGTAATTTTATATTTTTTTCCAGATCATTGAGGAAAATGTTGAAGAGTGTCAAGCCTTGTAGCAGCCTCTGTGGATCTCTGCTCAAAAGCTCCACAGGCCACCACAAATTTCAAACCAGCCAGCTCATCCAGCTGGTATCTCCTGATTAAAACCTGTTGATCCCTTGTATTATTTATTAACATTTCCTTTTGCCAATGGCATAGAAATATTTGGTCATTATGCAGGGGAAATACAGCATCCAATATGTATTTCTAAGGGTTTGACTATCTCTATCCAGTGACAGCTCCAACACATTGCTAAGATTCCTCCATTCCCATTGCAGCATATCTTTGCTGTCTTCTCCCCAGTCATCATGTATTTTTCCTTGCAACCTTCAGCTTCTCTTATTCATTGTTTCTCCTTCTTTGCCACCATGAATAATAGAAGATAGATGCTTTCCCTTTTTCCTTCATTTTTTAGTGTTTTTAATTGTGGACACCAAATGGAGAAGGTTTTGACTCTGAGCAGTCCTCTTCTGTGTTACAAACCACAATATTTTAGGTCTCTTATTGGCTTTTGATGAAAAGCTCCTGGGTATCATCCACATTTTCTCAGGCTGAATTTTCCCTCGTGGTTCATCTCATCTACCTCGTTGCTCTGTGCAGAGGAAGGAGACATCACAAACAATTAATTCATCGTTAAGCCAAAGAAGAAAAAAGGGAGGAACGTAGTGATATTAATGTGCTTTAAAATGTATGAGTTGCAATTTATAACTCTGAGTTCTTCCATCACTCAGCAAGATGTAGGTTGGATTTCATTTAGGTGATATGTGAAGGAAGCCAAAACTGCTTCTGTGCAGATGGGACTTCATTTTTGGAAGAGCTGACTGGCTTTAGAGCTGTGTTCAGTAGACAGATCTGGGAAGCGCATGGGGATGAAGGTGCTTCTGAAACATCAGACCCCTGAAGGGAGGCTGATCTCTATGGAAAAATCATCCTGCCACATTCAATCATGACAAGCAAACACAGGATGAAGAGGTACTAGCTGGTGCCATCTCCAGTGCTTTGAAGGAGCTCTATAAATAGTGCACTTGGAACTGCACCTTTGCCTCCAGCAGCATTTTAAATACACTATGGCCCTACTCGTGCCACAGTTGATGTTTCCATTTGGAAACGTGAAATAGTTGTAATAATTCTCTAATCATGGGAAATATTCCCCTAGAGGGTCTCCCTGCCTCCTCTTTCTCTATGGAGAAAGGCAACTTTGCAGCAAAAATTTCTGTTCTGCAAAAGTGTGGGTTATGGAGAGGAGGAGAAGGCAGGCAGAAAAGATAAAGTGAAAATGGAGGAGGACTTGGGGATACTGGAAGATGAAAAGATGGACATGAGCTGGCAATGTGTGTTTGCAGCCCAGAAGGCCTTCAATCAAGGGCTTCATCCAAAGTAGCATCAATTAAGGGGATCCTCCTCCTCTGCCCTGTTCTGGGGAGACCCCCCTGCAGTGCTGGGTCCAGCTCTGGGCTCCTGAGCACAGCAGAGACATGGAGCTGCTGGAGCGGGGCCAGAGGAGGTCCCAGCAATGCTGGGAGGGTGGAACCCCTCCGCTGGGAGGCCAGGGGAGAGAGTTGGGGGTGTTGAGCATGGAGCAGAGAAGGCTGCGGGGAGACCTTAGTGCAGCCTTTGAGTGCTTCAAGGGGCCTCTGAGAAAGCTGGGAATAGATTTTTTTTATTAAGGTCTGTAGTGACAGGACAAGGGACAACAGTTTAAGCTGCAAGAGGATAGGTTTAGGTTGGACATAAGGAAGAAATTCTTTACGCTGAGGGTGGTAAAATACTGTAAGAGGTTGCCCAGAGAGGTTGCAGATGCCGTGTTATAGGTAGTGTTCAAGGCCGGGTTGGACCTTGGGACTCTGAGCAACCTGGTATAGTGGAAGGTGGCCCCGCCCATGGCAGAGAGTTTAACAAGATCATCTTCAAAGGCCCTTTCCAACCCAAAACATTCTGTGATTTTGTGAAAACAAGTGTTCTGCTGGAGGTCCTGGGCCAGGGTGATGCAATGGGGTGACATCAGAATCACTCATAAGGAATGGAACTGACCAGGTCCCCAGCAGGTCCTTCCCAGGACATGAGCTGTGAACTGATGTTGAACTTGTACTTAGTTACATGAAGACAGGCCCCAAGACTGCAGCATCCTGTGAAAAATAAGGTAACCCCATCTGTCAGCAGAAGCTGCACCCTTGAGACAAGAAAAAGAAGAACCAGCCTGGAGACAGGGAAAGGATCCCATGGGGAGCAAGAAGACCCCAGACCCAAATGTTACTATTGGGCTGAACCATCGCGTGAGGGGAGGGGAGGTTGATTGGCAGGGTATCATTGCCCAGAGGTTTCTTTGTCTGGGGTCCCTCTCCAGCAGCACCATCTTGAGCTGATTTCTGCTGCACTGTCTAAATAAATCATTTTTTATAACATTTGATGACTGAGAATCTGCTACAGGAACCCTGGGCTGAAAGAACTTCTTTCACAAATGGCCGATGCCACAGTGATGCACCAGCCCTGGTAATGTCACAGCAAGCAGAACACTGGTGGTGGCCCAGCTTACAGGGCAGCTGGGGACATGGCCAGCCCCAGATGGGCACACCGAGGCCTGTGCCAGGTAGGGGAGCCCAGGGTCGCTCTTTCTCCCTTCTTGCTTCTCTTGGGCACCACAGAGGGCTGGACACTCACAGAGGGATGGCACCAGACCACAGCGTGCTCTGCTCTTCTCCACTCCTCTCCCTCCAGAGATAAGTATCCTGCCAGGAATCCATCAAAGCAATGATGGGAGCTGGAAGATCCTCAAAGCCATGGGCAGAGGCAGCTCCTCTTCCTTTGACTCTGGAGAGCTCTGGCCTGGTCCCCACAGCAGCAGGTCTCCATCCTTTCCTCCTCCTTGTGCTGGGATTGCTGTCCTCATCCCCAACCCGTCCCCAACAGCTTGTCAGAAACTAAAACGTCACACCCTTGTCCCCTCCAACTCAGGAGACTGTCTTTAAAAACTAGTGTTTTGGAGGCTTTTTTGCTCATAAATGTGTGGGTTGCTGATATGAGTATTCAGGGGCCTCCCCTGTAACTCGTATTTTCTTGAACAACAGAAGTGTGCATGGTGAGATGATGAGAAGTGGGAGCTGGGGGCCTCACATGACTCCAGGAACTGGGGATTTATGAAAATACCATGTTTGCCTATAACTGGCAACAGAGTCTTTCTCCCTCCATTCAGCACCTCCTTACCGAGCCACTGTTTTATCCCCTCTAGAAGAGGTGTGTCTCCAGTAAGGGACTGACAGTTGTAGTTTTGACATTTTGGGCTAAAATGCCAGCTGTCTTCATTTGGTAATCATTTGGGTTCTTTTCCAAAATTTTCTCTGATGCCAGTCCCTGCGATGGCAGCAGACTTCTGGAAGTGCCGGCACAACCGGACCCTGCCTGTGATTTTTTCAGCAATTCCAGCCTCATGTCGAACCAGAAATGCAGACGATGGTCCGTTCCTCTGGCTTCTCTCCATTTCCCATTTTCTCCCCAGCATAACATTTACTCTTGCAGTTCTGTCTCTCCCGAATTATTGTAAATTTTTTTTTTTCCTAACTCTGAAAACCATAAATATGATGCAAAGTATGACCTGGAAGACCATAACTCCATTCCTCACTCTGCTGTTGATTTTATGCCTCATCTTAGACGTGTTATTTGATCTTTTTGCTTTAATAGTGAAATAAGTGCAGGAAAGCCAATCCCTTTCTTTCCCTCTATTGTGAGATGTTCTTATGAGGATTAGTCAGCGTTTAAGACTGATAATTATTTTGAGTTATTCATGAGAAAACCACAGCATCAGGCTGCGTGGAGTCTGTGACAAGATTTCATTTAAAATGATGACAAAAAGTTTTGCGTGCAGCCACAGCAATTAGCCAGCAGCACCAGCCCCCTGTTTACCCTGTTTTTTCCTCCATGGATCATAGAATACCTCAAGCGGGAAGAGATCTACCAGGGTCATCAAGTCCAGCTGCCAGGTATGTATCCTATACCCTGTTCCCAAAAGATACAGGTTCCCATGGGAGAAATAGTTTGAATTTATTTTAAGACTTGGTGCCACAACACGACGTCTTTGGTGGCAATATTGGCCCTCAACTCTTCCAGTTCACAGTCCAGTCCCTGTCAGCTTAAACAAATGGATGGCCTCCATAGTTGTCTTCTCAGCTGGGAGAGGAAGGAGGAATGAACTTAAGCCAGTCCTGCTGCTGGAAACTGGGCCATGTAAAACCATGCTTGTGGGAGATTCAAATCCTTGGAGGAGGCTGTAATTCTCCACAGACTTTATGAAGTGTTATAGGCTGTTGCATGCATCAGCCTGAGAAAGAGCTATTCCTCATCCAGCAATCTGATCATAGACTCACAGAACAGTTTGGGTTAAAGATCATCTAGTTCCAACTCCCCTGCCATGGGCAGAGACACCTTCCACTAGACCAGGTTACTCACAGCCCCATCCAACCCGGCCTTGAACACTGCCAGGGATGGGGCATCCACAACTTCTCTGGGCAACCTGCACCACTGTCTCACCACTCTCACAGTGAGAAATTTCTTCCTAACATCTAATTTAAATCTCCCTTCTTTCAGTTTAAAGCCATCACCCCTTGTCCTATTACTAGGCCAATATTTTTAAGGACCAGATTGTAAAGAGGTCAGAAAATTACAGAATTACCAAATTGCTGAGGTGGGCAGAGACTTCTGGAGATGATCTAGTCCAAACCCTCTGCTCACAGCAGAGTCAGCTGCAGAAGATTGATCAGATCATTGTTCCACTGGATTTCAAATATCTCTGAGGTCGGAGACCCCACAACCCCTTTCACCAGCCCCTGTCACCCAGCCTCTCTTTAGGAAACAAGGTCTCTGAATGACGCCTCAGTAAAGAGACAGGAATGAGACAGAGATGGACTGTGCAATTATCGATCAAAATTAAAGCGTGGAGCAAGGGCAAGCCCAGTCTGTCTGCGGAGCAGAATGAGCTGCTCAGCCTCTCGGCTATTGCTGCTGGAGCCAGAGACATATTTTTCTGGCTGTGATGGATGGAGATGAAGGTTTTGCTGATTCACAGCAGGCAGGTGATTTAACGCAGAAAATGCCTGTCTGTTAACTCCTTCCTCCACTTTGCTTCCCATCTGGAAGCAAGAGGCAGCCTTTGGATTTTCTCGTGGTGGGCAAAGGGCTGCAGGGCTGAACTGTGGCTGGTGGACATGTCCTCCAGAGGTGTTTCTGGAGGACAGCTTAGTCATCTAAGCTTTGTCCCTTTTGCACCATGGCCATGAACTGCAGGCACAGTTTGGTGACCAACACAAAGACAAGAAGTTGTATCTGGTCCATGAGGTCATGGTGATGTCATACTGAGAAAAGGCAGTGTAAGGTGCAATTGGAGTGAACTCCGCTTCATGTGGGAGATGAGACAGGACTGGGTGGGTTGAAAATGGGACAGTCACTCCTTCTGTGGCAATGGTTAGGACAGTCTGGGTTTACAACAACTCGCACCATTCAGGAAAGGGAGTCACCCCACCAACTAAATTCTCAACTTTTCTACCCAAAACAGAGTTCCTAGAAAGGACCCCAAAATCATCTCCAAAGCCAAAGCACCTTCACAGAGTCCAGCAGCATGTGCACAGGGCCACACAGCCATGAAGCCTCTCAGCGCTGTGCTGATGAGTAGGACCAGTTCCTGCTTTAGGTTACTGAGTTCAGCAGAAATCTGAACTCATCATTTTGGGCATGCTCCCTGTGTAGTGAAAAGAAACCATGATCTTCCCTTTCTCTTCTCATTTTCCCTCAATAAAAAATTTAAATGGGTTTCATTTCCATTTTGCCAAAGAGTTTTTTCCATTTGAAGAGCTGCTGTTTATTATTCAAAGCCATTAAATAGCCTCTAAAATCACAGTGCTTATAAAATGAAAAAGGAGTGATTAGATCATCCAGTCTATTCATTTATGAGATTTATTAACCTCGGGTAGAGGCATCTATCACTCATCCCTTTAGGACAAATCTTGAGCTTGACTTCCCAAATGAGTGCATTCATCTCTCTGGCCTTAATTTGCATGAGTGGTTGCAGACACATTTGCAAACCCCTTCTGTGCTCAGAACATGGGTGCCGGCACATAGAGCTGCTTGTCATTGATTGTACGAAGTTACTGTTGAGAGCTGGGGGGTTTGGGAGGGCTTTGGGTAGACGTGTCCATGTGGTAATTGAAGAGCCCCTTAATACACTCATCCCTCCCAGTCACTCGGGTGACCCTGGAGAACAGTTACATTCCCTAAAGGAGATCCTTCCTGTGCATAGACCCCACTGCCGCCACCTGCCAGCCCTGGTACGTTTCTCCTTCCATTCACTGGACCATGATGTTTTAATTACAGCAGAGCTGCTCTTGACATTCAGATCTCAGCACTGGAGAGGAGATGCAAGATTTAGGTTGGCTGGAGGAGGAATCACAGAATTGTTTATGTTGGAAGACCTTTACAATCATTGAGTCTCACCATTACCTAAGGACCCCAAGGAGCTGCAGAAGTGTGCAGTGAGGTTTGCTCTGGATTTATTACAACCAATCATCCCTGCCTCCCTGCCTCCCTGCCTCCCTCCCTCCCTCCCTCCCTCCCTCTCATGTCCTCACTGAGCTCTCTGAACAGGGCTTGTTTAGCAAGATTAGTGCTCCATAAAGGACTTCCAACATAAACATTTCTCCTTCCCCAAAAGCGTCATCTCGTACCTGCAATAACTGTGCAGGCTTTTTGGATGAGGGAGAGACAGGATGAGCTGATCTTAGCTCAGCTCCTCCAGGGCATAGTGGAGATTCTTTTGTCCATGCCATGGGCAGCATGATGGGTGGGAAGCACCCAGAGCCCACAACCATGGAGGCCAGCTCTTCAGCAGGGGAGAGCATAGAGTTACCATCACCGATAAGCATCCTGGCTGCAAACCGAGGCAAATCCTTGTTACATCTCACTCTGAAATAGGACAACACTCTTATCCCTGCTCTGTTGTGTAATATACTAGACCAACATCTCCTCTCTGTGGTCGGATGCCACTGAGATTGTTTCTTCAGCACTGGATTGCATTTGTGCAATGATGCAGCAGGCTGACATGATTGAAAAGATAAAGGATGAAGTCCTTCTCAACCTTTCTAGAGCAGAAGACAACCCAGATGTCCCACATACCCCAGTTATCAAGCCTGAAGCTTCTAGTGGCTCTGGGGACATCTCTCATCTGTGACACTGAGATGGTGTTAGAGCATCTTGCTGCTTGCTAGATTTCAAAGGAGAATGTTCAGGTGCCTCCTAAGAGGGACTGTCCACCAGCACTCCCTTGCTGCCCTTTTACCCAGCATTTTCACAGGAGGAAACAGCATTTCCCAGCAGTGAGGACTTGAGTTAAATTTGATCCCCAGAGCAGCCTCGCTACGGACTGGGACACAGGCGTGGGCTGCAGGAAGGCACAGATACAAGAAGCTTAAGTGAATTCCTGCATGAGGTTTCTTTTGCAGGCTGGTGGCAGAAGGTTGGTCTTGCCATGGAGAGCTGAGCATCAGTGAGGGCTTTGCAGGGGGTTTTTCTTCAGCCATGAGGAGGTCGCCAACACTTTCTATGCCTCAGCTTATCCATTTAAGCAGGGCTTGCCTCAGGCTGTTCCTCATCTAATAATACTAAAAGAATCTCTGGTCCTACTATATGTCCCTAAAAAACCCTCATAAGGGTGTGAAAGGGCTTGGTAGCAGTTAATTTTTGAGGAACATCTGACCACCTGATTGTTTACTTTCCCCACTGACTTCAGCAGGGCAGAACTGACTCTAGTTTCCAGACTGTGGAAGTATGTTTCTCCACAACTTTTCCTGAAAAGCCTCCTGATTTCTGTGTCAGTTTTGGTTGATGCCTTTAGCCTGTTCCCTTACCAAAATGGTCTAAAATGTGCTGTGTTTCTGCTTGACCGGTCAGCCTGGAGGGCCACTGCGCATGCTGGTTCATCACATGGGTCATTATCTCTCTTCCTGGTTTCTACGATTGTTTTTCCTTCATAAAACCCATTTCCAGAGCAGAGTGCAAAGGCAGTCTGTCAAACTGCATCTGCGAAGTGCAATTTCCCTGGGACAAGCTTGGGCTGCAGCACAGGAACCACCTAAAGGGATTTCAGAACCCAGCAATAAACCTTTCCCTGTGCCCTGGGGAATGTCACAGTCACTGCCTCAGTTTCCCCATCAGTAAAATGATGGTCCGGATGCTCATTAGCAACACAGACGTGTTCTGGAAAGCTGATACTGGTTGCAGAGAGCCAGGTAAATTAAAAATATTTCTAATATCTTCTCTTTAAATCAGAACAAAGCAATGTGGCTCCTGCCCAGTGATTATAAGAAACATCTTTTAAATAGAAATGCAGCGACAGCAAGTTGTCCAGGAACAGGCAGCAGCAGGGTATAAAAACAGACTGCGGGAAGAGTCATCTACTCCCATTTTCTCAGTCTCTTTCCACCAGTGCATCTGATGCCATCACGTGTCACCCAGCACGAGCTGCTGCTCAGAAACCATCAACTTCGTGGCCTTTCAGTACCTAGAGAGACCTGTAAGAAAGATGGGGACGGACATTTAGCAGGGGCTGTTGGGACAGGACAAGGGGTGATGGGTTCAATTGAAAGAGGGGGATTCAGACCAGAGAGAAGGGAGAAATGTTTGATGCTGAGGGGGAGGAGACCCTGGCCCAGGTTGCCCAAGAGGTGGGAGAAGCCCCATCGCTGGCCCCATGTCAGGTCAGGTTGTCCCTTGGGGCTCTGAGCAAGCTGCTCGAGTTGCAGATGTCCCTGCTCCCTGCAGGGGGTTGGACTGGGTGACCTGGAAATGTCCCTTCAACCCAAAACATGCTGTGATTCTATGACCTGTCTTCAGTGCCTCTCCCAGTCGATGCACCCTCCCCCAGGATGCTGTTGGGATGGGGAGGAAAGGTGCTGAGGCCAAACCCCTGCTCTACTGGTGTCACAGCTCCACGGAGATGCCCAGCACACCTTGTATTTAGGGATTTGCTGTAGGTGTGTAGGTGCAGGCAGGAGCCATCCCAAGGGGAACACCATGCCCAGTGAGTGGACGGGCTGAACGTCCATTAAAAACCCTCATGCTCTGGGGAGGGGATGGAGGAGGAGAAGACACAGGAAAACCCCTCTGCAGACCTGCAGCCCCAGCCTTTGGTGTCCTGCACCCCAGGCCAAATCTCCTCCATCAGCCTACACATCCTGTGTAAGAAATTGTTTAGGCTAAGAGATCAGTGAGGCTTCTTTTCTTTATGTTTGCTGCAGGGAGCTGTGAGCACCGAACAAGGAAGGGGTGGTGTCACCATTTGAAAACCCAACCGTGTGGGTGACAATTGTTCCCAGAGCAGTTTTATCTCCTCCTGGAGGAAAACAACAGCAACTAAAGTGTTTGAGGTGGGAGACGAATGGAGGGCTTAATACACTAAGCCAACCTGGTTCCAAAGCTCAAAGTCACAGTATTTCTGAGGGATAGCCGGGCCTTTCCGCATTCCAGCGGTGCCTCCATTATCACCTTTTCTGACCCATATGTCTTCCCTGCCAGTGCTTAATCACTTTTGGGGCAAAGCAGGGTTGGGAGGAGGAATCCCAGGTCCCTGCCTTCCGGTCCTGCTTCTATCCCTCACCAGTGATCCACAAAAGTTTAAAAGTTCACTTTGCCACAGTCCGAAGGAAGAATCTCGCCCATCCCAACGTGTATCTGAAAACTTCTCGTGGTTGCCAAGGTGACTGATCAGTTGGTTCTCTCTTCTTTCATTCTTCCCCTTCCAAACAAAAGAAAATTAAAAATTCACACCCTTCCTATTTACAGGCTTATTTGTGGAGGCATTGATTGACATGGCTTGGGCCAGGGACAGGCACAAAATGGAGAGCTATGCGAATTACAGGGGCCCATAGCTGAAATCTTAAATAGTGACAGGAGGTTGCAGAGTGAGCATGTGTCTCATGGTCTGCTCCAAGTCCAAGTTCATCAGGGAGCAGGTTGCAGATTCCTCACTGCTGCTGCATGTCCTGCTGAGCTGGACCTTTCTACAAAGCCTTGCATACAAAGGTGTTTAGGGTGTTCAGCGCAAGATGTCACAGATGTGCTGGCTGCTGGGCGCTCAGCTTTATGGCTTCCATTGAGGAAAAAGGGGCATTTGCTTCTCCAGGGACTGCTCATGAGGATGTTCATCAAAGGCAGAGGCAACCACCATGGTTGAACTGCAATATCATAAGTCTATGAAAGAGCTGAGTGCCTTTGTAATTTTGGGAAAGCCAAAACTGTCTGCCTCAGTTTCCCCATCTATGAAAAGGGAGTTGGTAAGCCCATCCTCTCGGAAATACTACCCAGTGCTTCAGATCCTGGGCAGACATTCAGTATTCTGTCTGTGGAGTTAAGAACATTCTTGGGTGAGGAATATTCTGGGGTGAAGTTAAAATGTTACAAAGCTAAGAGAGTGGTAAGATGCTGACGTCCAGAATAATGGTGGTTTGTCAGCTCTGGGATGACCAGGTCAGAGATGATCTCTCCTCTGTTGGTGTTTGAGGCTGCGTGAGAAGAATCACAGCCAACACCTCCTGTTAGGACAGGACCATAGGTATGCCCAGAGATATCCAGGCAGGTCCTTTGCTCGAGGAACTGGCTTTTTATTCATAGTAAGGTGCTCCAGGTGAAGGTCTAAGGCCATCCTAAAGGGCCTTCACATGCCTTCAGGGCCTCTAGGAGCCAGCTCCAAGGAGAACGTCTGGAACAGTGAGGAAAAAACCCTTTTCCCAGCACACTCCAGAGGTGCGTAGAGTCTGCCCTAAGGGATGGAGCAGATGTTGCGTGACCATAAGCCTGGCTCCTGTACATTTCTCAATCCATTTCTAACACCAAGCTTAGAGTTCGTCACATTCAACCCGTTTATTAAAATCAACAAATCACAGAATCGTTTGGCTTGGAGAAGCCCTTGAAGCTCATTGAGTCCAGCTGCTTCTCTGGGACCGGTGCTGCCAACACGGGGCCTTGTGGAGGAGGCTCTTCCAGCAGCGTTTCCACAAGGCCTTCAGGCTGTCCCAGAGGTGGGTGAAGGAGCCTTTCTGTGGGTTCTCTGCTGGGGACAGCCCTGGGGATACGGGGCCACACACCCTGCCCGAAGGCGCCTGTTGCCAGAGACTGTGCTCCAAGGGGGCGCTCCTGCCTGGAGCGGCGGGGATGGCCCTGCTCAGCGTGGAGCTGCTCCTGGCTGCTCCCATGTCTTGGTCCACATCTGCTCCCAGCAGCTCCTCTCCATGGCACCCGGGGACAACCTTTGGAGCGCAGCAGCATCCCCAGCTGCTCCTGCACCTCCTTCCTCCAGGCCGGGCACGGCGTCCCAGCACAAGCCCCCTCCATCACTCGCAAGGTGGCCAGCTCCACTTGCAGCAGTTTGTAGAGGTGCTGGGTCACGTTCTGGGAGGCCTGGACAGATTGGATGAGCTCCAGGACACGCTTTGCTGTGGCCTGGACAGTGTCTGAGGGGCTGTGGGAAGACGACCCCACATCCACAAGGCGCTGTGCCCTGTCCCGTTGGAACTGCTCTTTTTTCGATGCCGATGGCTCTTCCCATGGCTGGGGGTCCTGGCCAAGGGCTGGCCCTGGCTCCTTCGCCAGCCCCTCCACAGGCTTGGAGGGCTGGAGGGTTTCCAGAAGGTTGAGGGCCGCCAGCTCGGCCATCAGGACAGGCCAACGGTCTGATGGAGAGATGGCACAGCCCTCTGGGGTGGTGCTCGTCATCGACACGGAGCTCCTTAGAGGCCCGGGAGCCCGTGGTGGTCAGGAAGGCCAGCACGGCCGGCAGGCGCAGGAGCTCCACGCTTGACGGCTGCATGCTTTCCCTGCAGAGGAGAGAGAAGAGCTGTGGACAGCACGTGCTGCTGGGCCGGCAGACAGGGCACAGGGTGAGGGTCTGGGGCAGGATCTAGGAGTCTTGCCCAGCACTCACTTGGTCTCCAGGCTCCGGGTGGGATCCTTCACTGTTCCAGCTGCCCCGGGAGAAGCTGCCAAGGCAGCGGAAGGAGCGCATCACCGACAGCCCCACTCAGGGCTGCCCTGGGGTGCCAGCTGTTGGCAGGGTGCTGGGTGTCGGGGCTGCTCAGTGCTCTTCTTCTCCAGCTGAGCTTTTGCTTTTCTCCTCTCAAGCTTTGACTTCTTCCACCATTTCCGCAGAAGCCACAGGAGCTGGGTGAGACGGGAGCCCCTCACCACAGCCCCCCCCATGTCATGCCATGACACGCCACGGTGCAGCAGTCACTTACCTGGATCTCCTCGGCCTTTAGCACAGCAGAGACCAGGCCGAGGTGCAGAATGATCATCAGGATGGGCAGCAGCATCATGGCTCTGGCTCTGGTGCAGCCGCAGTGCTTGGAGTCACCAGCACAGCCCTGCGATGTGGATCGCCAGTGATCTCCTGGGTCTCCAGTGACGGGATCTCCAGCACTGCTGCAGGGTGGCAGAGGCTGAGGCTGCAGTCAGCTCAGACGATGCCAGACTGTGGTGCCCGTGACCCACTGCCTGCTCCCAGGGGCCCTGTGACCCCTTATATAGCCTGGCAGTCAGAGCCCCCCCTCTGTGATGTCGTGGGGCAGGAAGAGCCCCCTGTTTGACACCTAGCAGACACCACGCCCTTCCCCAGCCAGGACAGACAGATGTGGTGGGACCTTGGCAGGGCATCGCCCAAATCTGCTGCTGGCTCCCACTGCTCTGGCACCTCTTGGAACTTTATTTCCCTTCACGAATTCAACAACTCTCTTTGGCTCTAGCCACAAATTTCCTCTATTTTTCGCCCTCCCCATTCTCCCCCATCCCGCTGTGGGGCAGTGAGAGGGTCGAGGGGGTCAGTTGCTGGCTGGGGTCAAGCAGTTATAGCGGGGGCTCAGCAGGGAGGGACCTGGGCTGGGTTTGGGCAGGAGCAGGGCTCAGCATCGGGGGGATCCTCTTTAACCTCAAATGCTCGGGCCAGTGCTCCTGTTGGCTGGAGAACGAGGGGTGAGGATTCTGCTGCTGCTGCTCCCCCTCGGCCTTGGCCTCCTGTTTCTTCTCCTTCTCCCTCCCCTCTGAAGCACCCCCAGGGTCCCCCATCCTCAAGCCCTGATTTCCAGGGGGACATTGTGGTTGGAAAAGCCCTTTCAGCTCCCCGAGTCCACCCGTTCCCCCAGCGCTGCTAGGTCCCCACTAACCCCTGTCCCTCAGCACCACCTCCACACTGCTGGGAAACCCCTCCAGGGATGGGAACTCCACCACTGCCCTGGGCAGCCTGGGTCATGCCTGCACAACCCCAACAGGCATGAAATTTGCCCTCAGGGCCAACTTCAACCTCTCCTGGCCCAACTGGAGGCCGGTTTGTCTCATCCTTTTGCTTGTTCCTGGGGAGAAGAGTCTGATCCCCACCTCGCTCCAACATTCTGTCAGAGAGTTGTCACGAACCAGGTCTGCCCTGAGCCTCCTTTTCTCCAGGCTAAACCTCCACAGGTCCCTGACCTGCTCCTCAGTGCACTTGTGCTCCAGATCCAGCTTTGTTGCCCTTCTCTGGACATGCTCCAGGCCCTCAATGTCCTTCTCATAGTGAGGGTCCCAAAACTGTACACAGTATTCAAGACGTGGCCTTCCCTGTGCCCCCAGACCAGGGGGACAATCCCTGTCCTGCTCCTGCTGGCTACACCAGTACTGATACAAGCCAGCATAGCATTGGCCTTCTTGGCCACCTGAGCACCCTGCTGGCTCCTCTTCAGCTGCTGTCACAAACATCCCCAGGTCCTTTTCCCCAAGCAGTTTCCAGCTGCTCTTCCCCCTGCCTGGACCATTGCAGGGAATTGTTGTGACCCAAGAGCAGGACCCAGCACTTGGCCTGGTTGATCCTCAGCCTATTAGCCTCAGCCAATCGATCCCGCCTGTATAATGGGCACTTTTGGGAAAAAACTACACCTGTAAGTCAAAGATTTTGTCCCTGAAGATTCTTATCAGACTGTGTTCTGGGTAGGCTGCTTCTGAGGTCATTAGGTTTGTGACTCATTTCCTTTTTATTGTGATGATTCACTAATGACTATTGGTGGTCTAATATCTGCCTGGTTTTGTGTTCAGTTTTTTTTTTTGTTTCCCTGCATCACTCTTTTCAGTCTGACTGCGGCTTAACAGAAAAACCAAACCTGAAATGCTGGCAGATGTCTTCAACTCAATTAAAACCTTGATTTGTATATATGGTGCTTCTGCTACCTCAAGAAAGGCCATATATTTTCCTGATATTATGGGGAAATTTCTCAGAGCCTATGAGAAATCCAAGTTCAAGTTATGGTTATTACATATTTCCATTAGCAAAGTTCTCTGCAGCCATGAGATTTTTCTTCTCCTTGTTTGCTTAAAGAGAAGCTTGGATGAAAGCTCTGGGGTTCAGACCCTGACACATGCAAAATTTGATCCTCCCTGACCCCACAGTGTTTTCATGCCCCCACCTAAATTCAGTGCCGCAAGAACTGCCTCGAAAGACACTATTTATTTATTGCCTTTAAATCCTCAGCTGAGATTGACAGGACCTTAAATTGCCTTTAATTTTGCTGTGAGTTTCATTCATTTTTGAGGAAGAGGCAAGGAGAAAGATGCTCCAACCACTGTCTCTGGAGCTGCTTTGCTCTCCCTTCCTGGCACACCAAGATTCCAATATGCAGCTAAAATCTTGGTGCTAAAATCTTGGTGCTAAAATCTTGGTGCTAAAATCTTGCAACTAAAATCTCTGGTCGTCGCAGGGAAAAGGTACCCCAAGTTGCATGAAACTGGCTAAGTTTGGGGCAAAACCATGAGATTTGCTTCAGACATTTTTCTTGGTGGGAAAATCTGGCCGCTAAATTCTTCCAAGATACCATCTTTGAAGATCAAGCCCCACTCTGTTGTGTTTCTCACTTCGAGGCTTGCAGACCCCCATGGACTGGACACTCGCTCCTCCCTGGCGAGGACCAAATGAGACACTGACTCTAATGTAGAGGAAGCTCAAATGGCGTTTATTGCGTAGTTACAAAGCCTTATATACTAGGGGCTGCTTATAACCCTGCCCTTAGTCTGCCATCGTGGGAGGGTCCCTATTCTTTCCGTACATCGCGAGATCTTCCGAGCGCCCATCCCTGCCTGTTACTCCCTATAACACCACTCCCCTTGTGATCAAGCCCCACTCCCCTTGTGATCCCATGTCCATGGCTTATTCCCCTCCGGACATGACAACCAGATCCCTTTGGGCACTTCAGGCGCTGACTCCTTTTCTCCTTTGTTGACCCCTCTTTTATCTCCTGCCCATGACTCTCTGGGTGGAAGAAGGTGCTTCATTCAAACCACCGTGTACAAGCAGGGCATTAGAGATTTCCCAGACACTTTTCAACTTAAACAGTATCCAAACAATTTGGAAATACTCTGCACTTTGTATCTGCTTTTTGACATTTGATGAAGGAGTGTGTGTGAATGGGGAAGGAATAAGCAGAATATCCTCCCTTGCCAGAAATAAGTTTATTGCTCTAGAAAAGCGCAGTTTTACACTGATGACTATAAAAAATTAATTTAAAAAAGATCAATCAATAATCGTACAGTTCCATATCAGCTTTCAGGTACTGATGGTAGTCAGGATCAGTCCTTGATGATGTCTCTAGACCTTGGGCAATGGGGTTGTATTAGGGCACAATACACTTGATTTCTGCTCTGTGAATCTTATTGTCTTGTGGCTTTATGGCTCATTAGTGGTCCACAAACCACAGGTCAACACTGGATCAGTGCAGCAGAGCTTGTGCTTTGCCACATGAGCCACTTCTGGTCAGATCTGCTTATTTCTGGGGGTAATTTCTTTGCTGATGTCTCTGAGCAGAGCCATAAATTACATCCAAATGCTATTAAACACAGCTGACATCTTCACAAGGCCTTTTGCTAGCTGATTGCTCGCAGATTTCATGACTGAAATGGTCATTGCTTTTATAGCCAGGATTTTCCCTTCCCTTTAAAGAAAAGAAGAGTAAAATTCAGTCTATTGATTGCTTCTCCTGACACTGCAACAGAAGGCAGAGGGGAAGCCTTGACCCAGCAAAGGCTTAATGAAAACCAAGAATCTAATACCTGAATCTTTCCAGAGGCAGTAGATTTATTATATGACAAAGCTCTGCAGGATTTGCCCACAGCAGCAGAACAGGGATGCCCAGAAGTGAGCTTGGTCCTCTGGGCAACCCAATGTTGATGGGAGCTGATGGTAACCAGTGTGCATCCAGCATCTTGCAAGCGTCAGACCACGGAGCAAATGAAAAGGGAATGCCAGCACATGCCCTGCAGCTAGAAAACCAGGGTAAAACTGGATAGTGCTGTCTGAGCGCTTCCCCAAAGAACCTGTATTCACAAGATCGTCCTCTTTACAGTCACAGCCATGAGCGTCCCTGCTCGTTGAGTGGAAATTCATATAACGAGTCCTCTGTTTTCATTGTGGACCATGTGGCCTTTTCATCTCCGTTCCCTAATACAAATCTGTGCAGATTGTCTCAGCTGCTCAAGTATTTGGTCATTTGTGCTGGCACAACTGCCTAATTGTCCATCTTTGTCACGGCTCTTCTGGATGGGATTGGGTCTTGTCAGCAGCAGTGAGTGAATTTATAAATCAGAGCATCTGTCAGAGGCTGGAGGGAGACGAGTGTCAGATGGGCAACAGACAGATGTTTACTCATCCCTAAACCCACAATTGGCTGCAAAACCAAGTGGCAATTCATTGCCATTACAGCAGCTCAGATCCATCTGAGCTGGGAGTACGGGGAGGCAAAGAGAAAGGTCTGGCCTTTAATAAATCCTGCCATTCCTCCTCAGACAATTTACCTTGGTGGCTTTAGCAATTTAAGCTGCAGCTATTTTACATGGTTTTTTAACAAAGATTGATCCTATTTCTTGACTGTGTAGAAGCGTCTTTTTATCATCTGCACAACATCTCTGAAAAAGCCACTTCTTTTCTGGAATTCTTCATACAGTTGATTTAAATCATAATATTTCTCCGGAAATCAGCCCTGAAGAAACACTGACTGTACAGGCACACGCAGGTGAACCCTCCCCACAGTCAGCTACCAGCTGTGACCATCCTCTGTTTACCCAAATTAAACATGAGTTAACATCCCTCATCCCTAGACAGTCATGAGTGCCCAATCAGTAATTCATCCTCGCTGTCCATTCCAGAGAGCACAAAAAGGAGAGAAGATTAACTCTAATTTCATAAACTCTACTGATGGTTTCCTACCAGCTCTGAGATCTTACACGGATATGTCTTTCTCTGAGCTTCACACAACTGGCGATTTGCACCACTTACTTATTGCTTATACTACCAAGACAACTCCCAGGAGGGCACAATTTTTGACAGAACAATTTTTAATGCATGTGCAGTGGGGTAAAAATTGCATTTATAGAAGTCAAGCTTGGAACATGCTGAGAACATGGGGGCAATCAAGTGCTTTGGGGTGTGGAATATCTTTCTTTTCATTTCTAAAAGCAGCGGGTCCAGGTGAACTTCATCTTCAGCCACCCATTGCTGTCATCCCCTCCACAAAACTATTTCAGGCACCATAAAGATACTGCAAAACCACACAATGGGCCACAGCATTCACTATCCCAGGAGGAGGTGGTTGGATGTTCACCTGAGGTCCCTTCCAGCCTGGCTTACCCATGAGGGTGCTGGTCTGGTGGTGGCAGTATCTCCCTGTCCAGGAGGAGCCAGACAGCCAGCAGCAGACTCACTCTGTGCATTTAGTCCCTCCTTATCCTATCCGCCTCTCTCCAAGCCCAGCATCCCCAGCAAATCACCTGCAGATCGCTGTTAGCAGCATCTCCAGCTCTGCCTTAGCAAGACCAACTACTGGCATTAGAAACAAAAGCCTCCCTTGCTTTCAACTCAAGTTTGCTAGCAGAGAACACACCCATATCTGAGGAGAGGTCCTTTTCTTCTCCAGAAGTTATGCTAGCATCAAAAACTATAATAGACAAAGTAAAAGCAAGCAGCTTTGAAAACATGCTGTCAGCAGTCTGTTTTCCCATCTGTCAGTCCGTCTGTCATTCCTCAACATACCAAGCAGCTGATCACAAACATTTCTACCTCAGCAGGATACGCCCCACAGATACTTCAGGATTCCTGGATGTATTTGGGACCAATGCACTCGTTCAGCCGCTCATCTGCTCCATCTCAGTTGAACTGAGAGCAAATTGTACCTGGGATGTGGCTTAAACATTTATGAATGTGTGGGTTACATCAGCCTTGGAGGCCATGGCCTGGTCCCTATTTGCTCTCTAAACTCATTTTCATAGATGACATACCTGTGCTTGTGCCCTGGCATAATTCAAAGAGCCTGTGCAAGATCCAGGTTATGTTAAAACAGTGGAATGCAGGGATTTGGTGGCTGAAAAAACCTCTATTGGCCTCGGTCTGGAGATGGTCCCAAAACAGCACAGATGCCCATTGTGCAAGGAGAAGGCAAGATGTTCTCCCATGCATCACTCAGACATGCCAGCAACTGGGTGGCTCCATTTGTCCCTCTTCTGTAGAAAAAACAGCAGAGAGGTGACTTGGTTTCTACTCAGTGCTCTTGATTTCTGTAGGCACTGCCACAGGAAAGGGCTGGAAGCTGACCGTGAAAACTCTACAGCTCTTCAGACCCTTGGTAGAGCAGAGCTGCTAATAAGCCATGAGGGATGGGGTCATCCTCCATGTTGCCTCAACACTGGGAGCCACCTACTTCAGGCTCCCCTTTGGGCCCTCCCCTCTCATTTCTTATCCCTCTGTTTTGGTAGCCACAGGGAAGGAGCCTTTTAATCTCTGTCTCACCCTGCCCATTCCCAAAACCTCCTTAGGCCATGTTGATGTTCTCAGCCACAACAAGGATGTGTATGGTCCTTCACATGTAGCTCACCCCCTAACTACCACCCCTTACCATAAGCTTCTCCCTCATTCTATATTTAACTCTCCACAAAAATAAAGACAGATGAGAAGGAAGGAGCTTGAAGGAAATAGAGAGAAAGAACAGCCGTATAAATTGATAAAAATCATATGCACCATGAAGTAGGTGATAATCTGGGCAGCAGAAGAGGCAATGCCCTAGGAAAAGACTAATTAAAGGAAAAGAGACTAATTAAAGGAAAAGAGACCAATTGAAGGAAAATAACCCAAAGAGTAGCCAACCAAGGTTAGGAGAAGGACTGTGGGAGGGGCATCTGAGCCAGCTACATGTGAGATGAAGCCACCGCACAGCCTCCACATGATGCTCTTCTCAGATGTGCAGGGCAGGGTGGTGGCACCTGGTTTTGATGTGGTACCCAAAGTCCTAATCCTGGACATCTCCTGTCACCATTGCTGGCCAGGTGGGGACTATGGCATAAGTTATCCATGAAATTCTGGCTTTAGCTCAAGGGTGAGATGTGCTGCCACACCTCACTAGTGGGCACGTAATTTAACTATCACTATTTAGAAGACAGTGAGCATGTTATGCAAGGAAAAACCTCCCACCTAATTCAGAAAGAGTTAAAAGGTTCTGTTGCTTAAGAAATTGAATTCCTTCACAGTTCTCAAAAGAAAAGAATAAAACAAAATTGAGGGGCTTGGGGGGGGTGGTGCGTGGGGAGAGGGGGGAGTGGAGGAAGAAAAAAATTCTGATGTGTAAATTTCTTTTTTTTTTTGGAGAGGCCCAAAAGAAAGGCCAGCACCAGGGTTGCAGATAGTTTCTTCTTCAGGTCCAAAGAAACTCCTTGAAACCAGGGAAGCAGATATGCAACCATTGCATGCAAAGTCCCTGTATGCACGCACTCCTCTCTCACTGCTCACCCCAGAAGGATGCAGCTCCCTCTGCAATCCCACATTACCCCACCACTTCAACCAGTGCAGGTGTAAACAATACTTTGGATCCTATGTTTGCACCAGGAATCACCTGGGTGCAAAGGTCCAATGCAAACAAATCCTCTCCCAAAAACCTCAAAACTCGAATAGGTGAAGCAAAAAAGCCCCAGACACTTTTCTTCTGATTCCCAGCCTGCTCTGTAGAAAGCCTGATGGATACAAACAGGTACTTGAGAAAATGTCTTCCCACTCCCTGCCCTCCAGCCCTTTATTCCTGTTTTTGCCGTGGCTGGGAAATCAACATGCGCAGGGCTAATTAGAGGACAGCGATCTCATTTTGCAGCGCTCGGCATGGCTGGCTGTGCTGATGGAGATGGATGGGTGTTGGTGGATAGGAGAAGAGCTGAAAGCACTGTCATGAGCAGATGGCCAGGGGAGGGGAGGAAGGGGGAGAAGGGTCTCTCAGGGGAGTAAATCTAGCTCAGGAAAACATTCATTTACTCTCTGGCCCAACCGACTGAATTAACGTGAAGAGCAATTGGCCTCTTGCCCATTAATGACATGCTTTTGAAAGGGGAAAGATGAGTCAATCAGTCGAGGTGTAATTGAGGGCTGGCTGATGGAAAGGCCTAATGCAGGCAGCTTTTCTGCATTGTGGTGAAATAATACATGGGTGAAGCAACTCCCTCCATTCCTGAAGGCTTGAGGAGGCTTTTGAGGACACCAAAAACCCCCTCTGCTTCTCTAGTGAGGGTGACAGCTCTAGGGGTTGGGGAGAGTCAGGCTGGCACAGCACCGAGCAGGATGGGCTGAGACAGCACAGCACATCTCCCTCAGCATCCTCATGACAAAAAGCCACCAGTCAAGCACCATGCTGCAAATTTGGGCCCTGTATTTGCTCCAGGAATCACCTCTTGGCTGCAAGGAACCAACATGTGCTTTCTTTCCTTGCCAGCTCCATCACATCCTGCTAGGGCATCTTAGTTACTAGGGGAGGGATTTAGGCATCACCTTCACAGTACCTGTGGGTTTGGTGGCTGCTGGACTTTTGTATGGATGGCAAAGTCAATTAGTGCCCAAGATTTGCGGTTTGGGTCTTTGCAAGCCAGAGATCTGTCAGAGCTGAGCCATAGCTGCTCAGACATGGTCTTCTGAGCAGGAGCCTGGGCCAGCGCTCAAGGGAAAAGCCATGGTGCAGCTTTCTCCCCTAGCTGGAAGGCATGCCTCTTGCAAGAACAAGGACTTGCTCTTCATCCGATGCAGCCGCATCATTTAGCGCTTGCCCAGAGCATGCTTTGTCATCACCGTGGCTGGAAGAGAGGACTAGGCAAAAAGAGTCCTGTTGTGGGGGTGGATGGGCAGTCAGACAGAACAAGCACAGGGACAAAGGTCTCTGAGCCTTTCCACGGTGCAGCCATCCCCATAAATCATCATTTTACAAAATCCAGGAGCTCAGGGGTGCCATTTAATGTTAGAAGTCGGAGTAAAACAGCAAGTCAAGGACAGTCTTTGGTCTAAGGCTCCTAGGCACCCTTGGGCTGGTTTAGTGCTTGGAGAGGTGGAGATGGTTCATTGGTTCATCTTCCTAAAGCACCCTATTTCTCACCACTGTGCCTAGTAAGACATGCTCAGAGCATTGCCTCTGTTTAAGGGATGGTGCTGGAGGATCCACAGTCTGCTGTGGGTTAGAGCCCCGTGGGCACTTCTGAGCTCTCTTCGAAAACCAGAAGTGTTCAAAACAGAGCTCTCCTCACAGATAAGATGCTTGATTGCTTGAGGAACAGAAAAGCACTGAGACCACCCTGAAGAGTGATCATGCTCTATTCAGGGCTGGCCTTGTGAGCAGTGGGTGGTTTGGAGCAGCAGTGTTATATTGTGTCCTGATCCCAGCCCAATTTTTCCAGGAAAAGAAGAAAGGAATTGCGTTTGTCTTTGGAGACCTCTAACCATCTGGTTCTTATCAGAGACAGCATCTCCCACCTGCCCAGAAAACTCAGCTTCATTTTCATTTTCAGACCTGGTCACCCAGGGCTGTGCATGAGCATCGCAGCGTCACGCACTGTTTAACATGCCTGCTGCCAGCACTGGCTCAGCC
Organism: Bucorvus abyssinicus; assembly: GCA_009769605.1. NCBI lineage: Eukaryota > Metazoa > Chordata > Aves > Bucerotiformes > Bucorvidae > Bucorvus > Bucorvus abyssinicus. The sequence continues at coordinate 95,111,376 of CM020024.1, read as the reverse complement.
ATTTCCATGGCAAGCGACAGAGGGATGTTATTAGGGGCTTCTGCTTCCCAAGTGATTGGGATTCTGATGAAAAAAGAGATGCAGATGTTTCCTGAGATGCCTCCCTGCCTCCCCCTGCCACACGACTTGTCCCACCTCAACCCTTAGGGGATTTATCATCATAAAATCTCTCTCAGACAAACTTGAGGTTCCTTCTGGAAAAGGGCTCTTTTGAGCAATAGGCAGCCTCTCTTTTGCAAGCTGACTATGTGCCGCGCTGGCGGTCTCCAGGTGGGGACCCATCATAGTGAGGCTGAGGGCTTTGGTCAGGGTGAGGCAGATAGTTTGTAGTGGGGCTGGATGCTGAGCCTCAGTGCTTCTCCTAGAAGCCTATAAACCACCCTGTTTCCCCATCTACCCTTGGGCAGTTGTGACCAGAAGAGAATGTGAACTAGTTTTGGGAAAGAATCTGAACCCATTCAGTGTTTGGTCTGTAACAAACTCCAGCATTCCCATGCTGTCACTGCACCTGTGTCTGCTGCAAAGCAGGTTCAAACTTGCCTACTCAAGGTCTTAAAATGCTGTACAGAGCCCAGAGCTCCACCTGGGCAGCACGAGGCACCCACAAAAGGAGATATTCGTATGCAGACCCCTTTCCAGCACCCAGTAATCTGGGTTAAAACAGCCTCCAGGATCTTGGCCCCTCCACAGGAGCTACTCCAACCTAAGTTTGTTTAAAACAGACCTCATCTGGGATAAAAAAAGCCCCAAACACATTCCTTTCCCCAGCAGCCACTCCCAGACTTTTTCTGCCATTACTCTGAGTTTTGTGGAATCATGGAATGGTTTGGGTTGGAAGGGACCTTTCAAGGTCATTGAGTTCAGCCACGCTGCAGGGAGCAGGGACATCTGCAACTCGAGCAGCTTGCTCAGAGCCCCAAGGGCCAACCTGACCTGACATGCTTCCAGGGAGGGGGCTTCTCCCACCTCTTGGGGCAACCTGGGCCAGGGTCTCACCACCCTCAGCATCAAACATTTCTTCCTTCTCTGGTCTGAATCTCCCCCTTTTAGTTTCAACCCATCACCCCTTGTCCTGTCCCAACAGCCCCTGCTGAAAAGTTTGTCCTTTTTTATAGGCCCCCTTTAAATACTGAAAGACCCCACTAAGGTCTCCCCAGAGCCTTCTCTTCTCCATGACTTACTTGGCTCCTTGATACACTGCCTGAATGTTCAATTTTAAGGATGGACATAGCAGCAGGGAGAAGAGGCAAACACTATTTCCAGATTGAGAAAATCGAAAGCACACCAAGAGTGGACTGAAATAACAGCCTGGATAGAGCTACGAAGTCCAGGACTGATGGTTTTGAGATGACACCCACTGGTGAGGAACAAGACTGCAAGCAGGCTGAGGTGTCTTGGCCACAGTGTCTTGAAACAGCCTTTGGGTGGGTCTTAGTTTTGCAAACTGTCCTTAGGAGAGACCAGATTTAACTTGAGCACAAAAAGAAATACCCCCAAAAGTGAAGGAACCCTGTGCCTGGTCTGGGGACTGCCTGTCCTCCCAGCCTCAGAAATGCCCATGGCACTGTTGTAGTGATTATTTTATGTATCAGCAGAGGATTTAATAGATCTAGGCATGGACAAATGTCCTGCTACTCGCCAGTTGTGATAAGTGGTCATGTAATGCCCCTTCCCATGGATGTTGCAAAGCAGGGGGACCCAAGCAGAGGTTAAACCATAAAGGTTTTGCTTTGGAACCTGTCTGGGTCTTTTCATGGGGCGTTCAGAGCAGTTAGCTTGATCCTGCAGCCCCCTTGGCCTGTGCACACACGTATCATGGCATGAGCAGGGTGACAGCAGTCAACATTTGATGCTGAGAAAGGGGAATGTGGTTCTCTTGATGAATTTGAAGAATTAGGCAAAGATTTTCTGATGGTCGCATCATGTCTCAGTTTCCCTTCTGAGCCATAGTGTAACCTGAGCAGTGGGTCTCGCAGGCTGAATTAGAATTTCCCACACACTTCTTCTTTCTCACAGAGAAGTCACTTACCTCCTCCAAGTCAAAGATGGGACCAAGCTTTGAGCTACACAACTGGATTTTACCTGCATCCCCGGGGAAGCCATTCGTGTGCTCCCACCCAAGCCAAGCAGGCAATTTTCAATGATGTAGATTTTTACTCGAGAAAAACCCCAATTTACATGACAAAAGTGAAAGTTTAGCCTTCACGGTCACATTGAAAAACCTGTTTTCTTGTGCATCCTGAAGCAAGCAGGTGACACTGTCCCCTCTCCTAGGTGGCCCAGCTATTATTTCCCTGGCCAGGTTCAAGCTGCAGGATCTGGACCCCAAGAAGCTGAGAACAGGCTGAACCAGTGCATGTCAGCCAGGGGGCATCAAGCTTTGTTGATGCTAAGAGGAGTTGGAGACCCTAGATCAACCTGTGATCCTGTGAGCCATGTCCAGGACCTCCGCAGCTCCACTGCAGGAGTTGCAAGAGTGTAACGGGAACCACCTCCCCCGTTCCAGAGCTCATTTGAACCATCTTCTCCTCTGACCCCTCCACTTAAGAGAAACAAGAACAAATCTAAACACCAGCCATACAGGTGAAGCTGGCAGCTCTGTGTGTACTGGAAAGGGTGTCTGAGCACCCTTGGCCCAAGGGGACACCCGGAGATGGAGAGGAATAACATGTTCCCTAGAAGGAAAAGTTGTTTTGCAGAGGTACCTCATAGCCAGGGCCTGAGTCCCCGTTTCATCCAGGAGATGGGAATTTCATCTCCTCTCCCAGTTTTTCCAAACTGGATGGGTTTTAAGAAAATCTGGGGGGTTTTGACTGGAGAAGTGTTGATCTTGCAGCAGATGGCGCTTCTGCTTAGGAAATGAGGCCAGGAACTGGGTTCTCGTTCTGATGAGCAGCGCGTGGGGCAAGGTGATGGCTCCCAAGCGCTGATCATCAGAGACGGCGAGTGTAGCTTGCAAATACCCTGAATTCAAGGCTTACTGGCCTCATTCCACTGCTTTCAGACGGTCTTGCTGATCCTTTCATCTCCCACTGACGAATACATCACAGAATCATAGAATGTTTTGGGTTGGAAGGGACCTTCAAACCTCACCCAGTCCGACCCCCTGCAGGGAGCAGGGACACCTGCAACTCGAGCAGCTTGCTCAGAGCCCCAAGGGCCAACCTGACCTGACATGCTGCCAGGGAGGGGGCTTCTCCCACCTCTTGGAGCAACCTGGGCCAGGGTCTCCCCACCCTCAGCGTCAAACATTTCTTCCTTCTCTCTGGTCTGAATTTCCCCCTTCCAGTTGAACCCATCACCCTTTGTCCTGTCCCAACAGCTCCTGCTCAAAAGTCCCTCCTGATCTTTCGAGAAGAGGAACAAAATAGGGAAGGAAAACCTTTAATTAAGTCAGAATAACACGTTTTGCTGTTAGAGCTATAAGTATTGTTTTCAGAATTTTAAGTAAAATTACTTTGGATTGAATTATTGTATTATTATTATTATTATTGCATGAACAATACGACAAAATATGTTCACCTGCCTGAAAAACCAAATATTTTGTCTTGGAGAGTTTACACTTTTTAAGGTCTTTTTATTGGTCTCGTCCAATAAAAACATAGGTCAAAATGTCAAGCAACAGCAAAATCTACACATATTTGTATGAGTACATGCATCCACCCTCCATTTATTCCCAAGTGCACTGTGAAATAATGTACTGAGAACCAATCAGATGGCAACTCATTGCTTGACTTACCCAACTGATAATAATTTCTTGAAGAGAGAAGAAAAAAAAGAAATCAATGCTCTCTGCTGGGTGGAGGTGCAGACTTCTAGGGCTTCTCCCAGAATGATATGTACATAAGAAGGAATTTTTTTTCTTTATGGGAGAAGTGGACAAAATCAGTCACAAGATGGAGTCAGTGGCCAACACCATAGTCATCAGTTTGCCCAGCAGATGGGGCAACCGAGCGAATGCCCGGCCCAGCAGATCAGGCTGGGTTTGAACGGATGGGCCTGGGCAAATAAATTGCTTCTGGCCATCAGGTGACTTATAAAATATTACATTTTTCTAGAACTCTTCCTTGAACACTTCTATATGATAATTGGGGGTTCCCCCTCCTTCTTTATTTGCTGTTATTTAAGGGCTGTGGGCTTGAGAGGGTTAAGATTTATATCAAAAGGCTTTTCTCTTTCCCTGCTTCCACACAGGTTACTGCCTGACTTTATGTGCCTTTGATCAGAAACGCGATCAAATATTTATATAGTGCGAGATCCGTCTGCTCGGGTGAATTCCCAGCGGCGTAGTGCCGTTCCCATCTTATTACTCACTTCATTTTCGTCACTCACTCCATTTTTCCTTGAATAAGTTGGTTAAAGACTGACAGTGGAGGGAGTAAATATTTCTTACTCCTCCTCATCTGCATGTGTAGGAAATACTCTCATTTACTGGCGTGTGCATTTATTTAGCAGAGGGTTGGGGACTGATCTGCACACACAGAGTTGTCCCCCAGGGTGGGTTGACTGTCACCTCTGACTCTACAGGACTGGGCAATGCTCAGCCCGTTAATCACCTATTCTGACACTTTCCATGTGTATCAGCTGGAGGACAAATAAATTTAATGCTGAGATTCCTGCATTTCCATTTTGACCCCTCTGGCCTTTGTGGAAGCAATGTTTGTCCGTAATATCTATGAAATTACAGGGGCAGATACAGGATGGAGACCAAGAATGGAGTGAGAGAAGGATTAAACCTGTAGAAGAAAGCCTTTTCAAAGGAGGAAAAACACATCTGCATTGGTGTGGAACATGTTGGGCCAGTGTGACTAATAAGACTAGAAGGAAGGCTGAAAAATGAGAATACCAACATGGGGGATCCATATGTCTCCATTGGGATTTCAGCCCCATATTATGCCTGCAGGTCACCCCTTGGTCCCCAGTGGACAGATAGTCTCTGCTGGGAGATTTACTCCACCTGAGGCAGATGTTCTCTCCATTGTTTAGCAGCCTCTCCTGACAAGCCTAAAGGTCTGTCCCATAGGATCACAGTCAATGCAGGCTGGAAGGAACCTCAGGAGATCTCTAGTACAGCCTCCTGCTCCCAGCAGGGTCAGCTCTGGGGTTTGAACTCGGGGATTTATCCAGTTGTGGCTTGCTGGAGCGTGTCCAGAGAAAGGCAATGAAGCCGGTGAAGGGTTTAGAACAAGTCCTATGAGGAGCAGCTGAGGATCCTGGGGGTGTTTAGCTTGGATAAAAAGAGGCTCAGGGGAGACCTTCTCACTCTCGATAACTCCCTGACAGGAGGTTGGAAAGAGGGGGTGGGGTCAGTCTCTTTCCCCAGGAACAAGCAACAGAACAAGAGGAAACGGCCTCAAGTTGCGCCAGGGAAGGTTTAAGCTGGACCCGAGGAACCATTTCTTCCCTGCTGGGGTCATCAAGGCCTGGCCCAGGCTGCCCAGGGCAGAGGTGGAGTCCCCATCCCTAGAGGAGTTTGCCAGCCGTGTCGAGGAGGTGCTGAAGGACAGGGGTTAGTGGTGACCTGGCAGTGCTGGGGGAACGGTTGGACTTGATGATCTTGAAGGTCTTTTCCAACAAGAAGTATTCTGTGATTGTGTGAAAACCTTCAAGGATGGAGTTTATACAACATCTATGGCCAAACCCTTCCACTAATTTTCTTCCAAATCCACCTCTGCTAAGACAAAAGCATCCTCTGGCCTCTGCCAGTGTCTCAATAGATGGGGTGAGGCCTCGGAAAGAGCTGGTCATCCCTGGACAGACGAGCTCCTAAGGTGCTATGCCATTATTACCACTGATAACATAGCCGGGTTTAAGAAAACGCACATGCCAACACCTAAACCAAAGACAACCCAGGCCCTATTGTCCCCCACCAGGATGGACTGGGCTGAGACCAAACCACCTAGCAACCAGGAAGGTAGTGAGATTGTAAAGAAACCCTATAGAAAGGTGTTTCATATCAGCTGTGTGCTGAGGGCATTCCCATCTGTGTCTGAGAAGGGTGGCTAGATGTTAACCAAGACATCACCAGTGTTTCTCTAGGAGGTCACCACCACTCCAGGTTAGTGGAGAAAACATTCCTGGTGGAAACAGAAATACTGCATCACTGACTGGTATCAGAGACTGAGCAGGGTACAGGGAAAGAGAAGAGGAATGCCCTGAGCCTTTATCATCCCTTTTATCTACTGCTTTATCATCTACTTTACCTACTTTGATGTAACATTCAAAGCTGGCACCAATCTGTTCCCCAGTTAGAAAGCAAATTCTCACCAGCCGGGTGAGAAGCGCAGGGAAGCACAGTCAGAGAGCAAGAAGCAAAATCTTAGCAGTTCAGAGCTGGAAAACCTGCTGGCCCACTGTCAAAAATCACCTCTGCAGCCAAAGCAAATCCAGCCCTGTCCTCTGCCTGGGCGAGTCCCAACGTCTGAATTTATAGACATAATTACCACTATGTTAACAAGCTCTGGAGACCGTCTGCTACCACCATCATTACAGATGGGCAGAAAAATACCATTCCGAGGAATCCCCTGGCTGGACATAAATATTTAGCACATAATCAGCTGCTCAGAACTCCCCTGACTGGAATAAATCTGTGTTGTTTCCCCTGCCTTCAAATAAAAAGTCCATAATCAGCATCACTCCCCTCACTTAAACTTTTTGAGGGGTGCAGTGGAGACAGATGGTTTATATCTCTTTGTAGCCCCTGTATCCGTATCCCTCCATCTCTGGCAGAAAAAGGTTGTTTATGGCCAAATCATCTCTCCAAGGCAAATTCAGCTGAGCCCAATAGGACATTACCGTAATTCATACTGCATGTAGTGTGAAGGCTGGTGCTCCCAGTGACTGAAACCAAGTCCGATCTTGGGTCTTCCAGTTTGGAGCAGGTGTTACACGGGCCCTTGGTAAACAGCCTTTTAGAAGCCAGGAACCATTATTTGGGGTCATGTTAAACATCTTTCTAATTCAGTGTTTCGAGACCAATAGAAGGTGCAAGTAAATATAGAATCACAGAATGGTTTGAGTTGGATGGAACCTTAAAGTTCATCTAGTTCCACCCCCCTGCCATGAGCAGGGACACCTTCCACTAGACCAGGTTGCTCAAAGCCTCGTCCAACCTGACCTTGAACACTTCCAGGGATGGGGCATCCACAACCTCTCTGGACAACCTGGGCACCACCCTCACAGGAAAGAATTTCTTCCTTACATCTAATCTAAATCTACCCTCTTTCAGCCTGAAACTGTTACCCCTCATCCTATCACCACAATTCCTAATAAGGAGTCCTTCTCCATCTTTCTTAGAGGCCCCTTCAAACACTGAAAGGCCAAACTAAGGTCACCCCAGAGCCTTCTTCACTCCACGCTCAACACCCCCAACTCTCTCCCCTGGCCCCCCAGCACAGGGGTTCCACCCTCCCAGCATTGCTGGGGCCTCCTCTGGCCCCGCTCCAGCAGCTCCATGTCTCTGCTGTGCTGAGGAGCCCAGAGCTGGACCCAGCACTGCAGGGGGGTCTCCCCAGAGCTTTCACTGTATATTCCCCCAGCAGTTTGTAACTCATGGTTTTCTGGAGCTAGAAATGGTATTTTCCTGTTAATACACTCTGTAGGATTGTTCTTTCATGAAGTTTGTCCATATGCTTTCCTGAGCCTGTGTAAATTTTTGTCATCTACCATGTCATGTGTCATCACGGCACAGATTACTGACATGAAGGGAAATAACCTACATAGGCATATTTGTAGCTTCCCACCCAGTAATTTAATTAAATGACCTCTAGTTTGTGCATTAAGAGAATGTCTGAATAGTCTTTATTTACTTCAAACCACTTCTGGCATCTTTCATATTTCTCTTTATAAGGTTGAAACATCTTTGTCTGTCTAGTGGTGTCTTTCCCAGCTCCCCCACCCAGCCTGTGCTTTTGCACTGGAGTCATGCAAAACCCACCTCCATTCTCTTTGGTCAAGGCGTTGCAGACTGCGAGGGATTGTAACCAGGCCAGCTGGTGTTTGCATGCAAGCAGCAGACTACAAGAGCTGAAAGAGCTGAGACTGCAAAAGATCTGGCACGGACTATGGGAGACGTACATTGAAATCCATGTTCTGCCTCCGACTTGCTGGGCAACCCCGAGCAAAAAAGCAGAACAACAGCCCCTTGGGATGCTGGGCACCCATATCCCCTCAGGTTCAGTGGGAGATGGATATTTCCTGCTTTGGAGGTATCATACGGCCCTCATTGCATGGAAGCTGAGCAATCTCTGCTACAAAAGGGTCTTTGAGAAATTTGAGGCATTACAGATGTGGGCCAGTGGATGCCTGTTTTAGCATTGAAGGGCCTGGTGCAGAGGGGTGAAGGCAAACCCAAGGGCTCACCATACTGCTCCCATCACATCTACTTTTGCAAGTCCTAAAGATCCATTCAAGTGCGTACAGACAGCTTTTTTTTTTCGTTTTTCTTGTGTCATTCTGAAAATAAAAGTTGATCCAGAGCCATTCTGCAGTCCTAGATGCAGATGTTTTGATGACGGCTCGTGCATGCCTTTCACATCAGGGGTTAAAAGAGGACTTGGCGCTCAGGCTGCTGTAGCCAGTAAAAGACTTATTAACTTTCCTATGTTCTGCATCAGGCCTTCAGAGTTAATAAATAGAGGGGTTTGAGTCAGTCACTATAAAGAGCTTTGATACCATGGCTAGCACCTCTTGTAATAACTCCTGGAATGCCTTAATTAGAGGAAAAGAGAAGGAGGGAGCCTCGTGTGTCCCAAAAGCATAAATCTCCTCCATTATTTGTAATTTCTTCTTGAGATTGGGGCTCTGGGAGTTCACTGCTTGGAGTGAAGGAGGAAAAAAACCTCTTCTTGAGAAAATAGGCTTTGTTGTGCTTATTGTTATGTTTCTTAACAGATTCCTGCTTCAAATGAGGCTTCTTAGTTAAAAGAGCCTTAGTCTTCCTAAACAGCAAGAAAGGGGGTGAAATAGTCCAGGGAAGATGTGGACTTGCTAGGAGACATTTCTCTTGGTTGATGTTTTTTAACTGGATCTGAATAGGATTGCAGCCTGGCTTGGACTCCAGGCATAATCTTACAGCATACCCAGATCATGTATTGCAGGGTTCTGTTCTTCCAGGGCCAGAAGAACAAGCTGAAAGCTCATGGCCTCCAATTGTCATAACAGCTCTAATCCACATGAGTAATTAGGTATTTAAAATGGTCCTGCTGGTAAAGAGAAATGGTCCCTAGGAGCAGGATTGCACAGAATCACACAGAATCATTTGGTTAGAAGAAACCTTTAAGATCATTGAGTCCAACCATTCCCCCAGCGCTGCCAGGTCCCCACTAACTGCTTTACCTCGACACACCTGGGAAACCCCTCCAGGGATGGGGACTCCACCACTGCCCTGGGCAGCCTGGGCCAATGCCTGACAACCCTCTCTGTAAAGAATTTTTTCCTAATATCCAAATTAAATCTCTCCTGGCACAACTTGAGGCCAATTCCTCTCATCTTGTCACTTGTTCCTGAGTTGAGGAGACCAACCTCCACCTCGCTCCAACCTCCTGTCAGGGAGATGTAGAAAGCCAGAAGGTCTCCCCGGAGCCTCCTTTTCTCCAGGCTCAACCTGCCCAGATCCCTCAGCTGCTCCTCAGCAGCTTGTGCTCCAGACCATGCACCAGCTTCGTTGCCCTTCTCTGGACATGCTCCAGCCCCTCAATGTCCTTCTCATAGTGAGGGGTCCAAAACTGGACAGAGTATTCTGTGTGGCCTCCCCAGTGCCCAGTACAGGGGGACGATTTCTGCTCTGGTCCTGCTGGCCACACCACTGGTACAAGCCAGGATGCTGTTGGTCTTCTTGGCCACCTGGGCACACTGCTGGCTCCTCTTCAGCTGCTGTCACCAGCACTCTCAGGTCCTTTTCCCCGGGCAGTTTCCAGCCGCTCTTGCCCCAGCCTGGAGCATTGCAGGGTTTGTTGTGGCCCAAGTGCAGGACCTGGATAGGGGTCAAACACAGCAGTAACACTAAACATCAAATTTATAATAATCAAAGTGATCAAAATTTTACTTTCCCCACCCCCTCATCTCTTCCTCCACAGTTTTGCAAAGCTTCACCTCTACAGATCCCACTTCTTTCCTCCATCAATAACGTGGACACCCCCAGCAAATGCCATTTCAGGATCTGACCTCTTTCAACAAAACATTACAAAATCAAATATGAGACCTTAGATGTCCATCCTCAGCAGGAGAAACTGTTAGCTGAAAGAAGAAATCAAAGAGGTGCAAATTCTGAACCATGACTTGCAAGCCAAGGTGGGCTGTTAAAAGACACCAGTAGAAGAGTTGAAGAAGGAAAGGAAGAACATCCATGATTCAGTGCAACAAAGGGAAGAAAGGCTTCAACTACTAGAATACAAAACCAAACCCCTGAAGAGTGCAAATAAACAACTCAACTTGCAAATCAATGGTACAGCTGACCAGCTGGCTGCATGTAAAGACTATCAAAAGGTAACAGACATGCTAGGAAACAGAAATGAAGCTCAAAAACCCAATAATTTTGTTGAATGCCTTGACAACTGGAAAGTGTCCAGCAGCAACATGAAAAAGGAAAGCAGCAGACCTCCTGGTTACAGCAGGCATTGGGAGAGCTCACCCAGATATGCGAGAGTCAGAGGAACGATACAATGCAGCTGAAAGGGGAGCTGGCAACAGTAGAGAAGCAAGCAGTTCTCTGGAGATGTGACTAAAAGTGCTGGCTCCTCATGGGCTCATTGTAGTTGGATGGAGGCAGAGTCAAGATGATGAAAAGCTCCTCAGACCCAACTGTGATGAAAAAACTGCAGTGGCTCAAGGACCTCCAGAAGAGTTTATTCCCTTTCATAGCTTGTGTTGCACTTGTGTGTTGTGCACCCTTTTGTCAAGGATTATTTCACTTCTGACAATTTTCTGCTCTTACTGAACACAACATCTATATGGTTGTGGAGCTCCTATCCCAATATCTAACCTTTATCTTAAAAGGTAATGGCCTCTTGCCCAACTAGCTTTGCTGTAGTCCCCTGTTTGGCTTAATCCTACTGAGCTTCATAGTTTCAGAGTTCCACTTAGTTCTGTCACCTGTTCCCCAAATGAAGGCTCTTGGGCTGTGCTTCCTCAGATCTCGTATAGCACAGGGAATAATTCAGTTTGATCCAACTGCAGCTTTTTCTTCAGGGACTGGTACTATAGAGAGGGGAAAGAAGGTATTTTGGACTCACTTATGAGGATATAGGGATATTTGGAAGATTGAATGACTTGGTTGAGGTCAGATAGGTAAGAACTAGAAAAGACAAATACTGGGTCAGCCTAGAGACTTCATGCAGAGTTGCTCAGCTCTCCAGAAAGAAGACACATATGGAGTGAAATAAGCCAGTATCTATGTCAAGGGCTTAATTAATCTGCATTACATATACATAGTATCCTACTAAAGGTGCTAAGAACACATGGATCTGTGGGGAGTGGCCCAACCATGACCAAGGTACTATTTTTATTCCAAGGGGATGAACCTTATCCCCTTCTTAGGCTTCCTCAAAGCAAGGTGGGGAAGATGATCTCTGCTTCTAACCTAAGTCCTTGGACAAGTCACGATGTCCTTTATCTATTTTCTGGATAAATACTTCAGGGCACCCAACAGCTTTGCAGAGCTAAGCCATCGTGTATCTCTTGTGCTTCAAATGCCCCCTCTGACTCTGGTATTTCCCCACCTCACAAGAATATTAGAAGTCTCAGAATCCCCATCCCTGGAGGGATTTAACAGACGTGTTGATGTGGTGCTGATCTGGTAGTGCTGGGGGAACGCTGGGACTCGATGATCTTCAAGGTCTTTTTGAACTTAAATGATTCTATGATTCTAAAAGGAGCAAAGCATATTTCAGCAGTGGAGGTCACATGTGGTGAGCTAGGCAGACCTACTTAATTACTGAAGCAACCACAGTTTAGCTCTTATAATCATTTATTGTACTTTATCTCAAAGAATCACCTCCGTTTTGCTCCACATCCTGGACTTACCCCTCCTCTTCAACCTTTGCATCCAGCTCTTGCTGCTCCTTTGAGCATCCCTGCCCACCACAGAGGGCAGCCCAAGCCTTCTTACGTGGGTAGAATAGTTTCCTCGAGAGGCTGCAGCTCCTCCATGCAGAACAGCCCTGGTTTTCTGCTGCCAGTGGGGCTTGTTGCACACAGAGGCTTTCAGTTTCCTTTCGAGGTCTCGGTAGTTCATTGAAAACAGTCTCTGTCACCAAAGCGGTGAGCACAAAGGCTGCTGGCCACAGCCCAGGCACGCCTCTGAATCCCCTTTCTGCAGAGCTGAAAGGAACCAAAAAGGGAGCCCCTGCACAGACTGTCAATGACCAGCGTTTTGCCAAGCCCAGGCTGGATAGGGGCCCAGCCAAACCTTCCCATGCAGAGCAGTGGGGTGCCCTTGGCCAACTTTGTGGGACAAGAGTATCTTCTTCAGAGAGGTTACATGTGGCAACTCCTGCCCACCTATGTGGTGCAGTCCTTGGGGACAACCTCAACTTCAACCACCCCTTCTGCAGCTAGCGGTGTTCTAGGGTAGTTTGCTCATGTCAAGGTTGCTCAGGTGCAGATTTCCAACTCCCTGGGGCTGGGTGGGTGCTGGTATCTCAGTCTGGCATCACCACAACTGGCTGATGCAAAATGAACTTTACATACTTTATATCTTGATGTCGCTGCAAAGGTGTGGTGGGGCAATGCTTGCTCCAAGCCTCTCTGCTTGAGCAAGATGCCTCCTTAATGTCATCTTCCATCATCTATGCTCCAGCTCATGCAGATTCATTTTTGAGTGACCTTCCAGCACTACTGGTGCTTTGTGCATCAACTGATTTCTCTGTGGCAAAGCACACAGTTCCTCACCCTCCCTTCTTTTCTGTTTCATTTTTCAGGTATGGTCTTAAGATTGTGATCACATCCTAGACCACTGAGACTGTTAAATCAGCATTTTTAATTTTTATTAATCCAAGACACACAGAAGTCAGCAAAGGGAATATGTAGACACCATTGAAGATTCAAGAGGATCTAGGCTCTGAGTTTAACTCTCTGCCTTTCAAATAAATACTTAGTTCTCAGTCTACCCGCTGATATTGTATAGCCACAGGGTAAAAAAAAAGGTATATTTATATATATAAATATCAGGTGCTGCTCATGCCTTGGGAATCCTCTCCTTGCACTGAGGCACAAGCTCTCTCAGATGCCCTTGCACCAGAAGTAAGGTGAAGCAACTGAGAACCGACACATGAAACCCAAGAGATGGACAATCCCTGCTGTGTCTATACAAACCCCAGGATCAATCCAGGCTGGGAATGAAGAGCTGGAGAGCAGCCCCAAGTAGAAGGACTTGGGGGTGCTGCTGGGGGGAAAGCTGGGCAGGAACCGGCAACATGCGCTCACAGCCCAGAAGCCACCCGTGTGCTGGGCTCATCCCCAGCAGCGTGGGAAGCAGGTGAAGGGAGGGAATGCTGCCCCTCTGCTGCGCTTTGGGGAGACCCCCCTGCAGTGCTGGGTCCAGCTCTGGGCTCCTCAGCACAGCACAGACATGGAGCTGCTGGAGCAGGGCCAGAGGAGGCCCCAGCAATGCTGGGAGGGTGGAACCCCTGTGCTGGGAGACCAGGGGAGAGAGCTGGGGTGTTGAGCCTGGAGTAGAGAAGGCTCCGAGGAGACCTTAGCGCGGCCTTTGAGTGCTTCAAGGGGCCTCTGAGAAAGCTGGAGAGGGTCTTTTGAGCAGAGGCTATTGGGACAGGACAAGGGGTGATGGGTTCCACTGGAAGAGGGAGATTGAGACCAGGGAGAAGGAAGAAATTTTTTACGGTGAGGGTGGGGAGACACTGGCTCGGGTTGCCCAGAGAGGTGAAAAACTTGCTCTAGTTGCAGATGTCCTTGTTCACTGCAGGGGAGTTGGACTAAATGACCTTGACGGGTCCCTCCCAACCCAAAACACTCTATGATCCCATGATTCTATGCACAAAACCCAGTGCTGGCACCCATAATGAGCTGCAGTGTGTGTATATGAGTTCTAAACCCAGGATTTAATCCTTATCACTACAAACTGGTAAACACCTTATTCCATATGAAGTGGGACTTTGAAGCCAGGCACTGGGTCTGAATGACCCTGCTGGCCCTACCATTATTTGGATTTAATAGGAAATAAATCTGGTCACATTAACCTTGCAATAAATCTGTCATGGTGCCCCCCTCCTCTTCCTTCTTGCAGGAATATTTAAAGCTAGAGACAGCCATTGAAACTGCCATTATCTCACCCCACCAGTTCCCAGCTGGCTGTTGTGACCCTTAATCTGAGTTAATCAGCACTACCTCATCCTTTCAGATGGGACTTGCATCTCTGCACACTGCTTTCCTGCCCCACTGCGCTATCATCTCCTGCCAGCTGAATGGCTGAATGCAAAGACAGCTTCGACATCTCCAGGGGCTCAAGCACAGTCGTGATGAGGAGGTGGTTCTTCAGCTCTGTGCCTTAAAACCAACAATTAACATGTGAGCAAAAAAGCTGGATTCATTAGGAACAGCACATGCATAAGCCCTGAAGTAGTCGGGCAAGGAGAAACAGGAGCAGGCAAAACAGCCCAGACCAGGGGATGTCATGAGGCAAACAAAATATCTCTGGAAGCCAAACGTGTATGTGACAAGAAAAAACTAGAGCAGGAAGATTTGGGCTCAGGGAGGTGAAAGGGCAGCATGGGGAGTGAGAAGATGAAATGGTTTCTACAACCAATGACTGTGTCACAGATAGATGGCAAGTCAACAGCAGTCTTAAAGGTGGTCTCTGTGTGGGTCTGTGGAAGTCAGTGGTGGGCTTAGCTCAACTCCATTCTATGGAAAAAGAGTGGGGAGCTCTTGTCACCTCCCATGAGCAAAATTCCATGAGAAAGCTTTGCCTGCATGCAGCTGTCTCAGCCTTGCATTACGTAGAGCGCGTTGGGTGGTGAAAAACGTTCCCCAAGGTGCCCACCATGAAGCACTGCTCACTCTTACCTCCTGCCAAAGTACCAACTAGTTACTTGTCCCTGACGCCACAGTAGACCAGAGCTGGAGGCAGATGGTTTCAGTCCATGCAACAGCAGGCTCAGACTTTCTTTGAGACAAGTGCTATAATTACTCCTTCATTTATCACAGTTCCCAAGAGCATGGTAATTTGAGTAGAACTTAAACATCTCTTTCAAAAATACATCTAGTCTTGATGTAAAGGATTTGCAGGGTAGGAGAGAGGCTTCCTCCTGAAGGAAGACTTTTCCACCTAAATGTTAGGTAGCTCCTTCAAAGTAGTCATCAAGGTCTCTCTCAAGTCCACTCAGAGTGAGGGGCAGCTCCAGCTCGTCTTGCTCCAAAAGACACATCTAAGGCAAGAGGCTTGACTCTTTAGAGGGGCCCTTTTTCCTAGTGACTTTGGAGAAGGTGCCAGCTTCTATCTTTGAGGAGTACGCCAACCTTCTGATGGGTGAAAGCTGAAGCTTATGAACCTGAGCTTGGGTATTATAAACCCTTGTCTAGATTTACATGACTTGATCCTCCCATGATTAGGTTTTTCTTGCTGGGGAACTGAAAGACCCAGCAGTGTCTGTGAAGGTACCTACATGACACTCAGGTCATCAAAACTTGCTACAAAAAGGCATTTTTTCTTGGGTAGCAAAGACTTCCAAGCAGCTCATCTTGCTTTCCGCAGCAGCCCTGTCTTCCAGGTTATTTAAAATTCTTGTAGTTTGTGTGTCATGGATGAATGTTATCAGTCCCTGAAGGTCTTGCTGTCTACACCATCCATGTGATCTGTTCACAAAAAGCTTTTTCTTCCCTCTGGCTCCCATCCAAACCACAAATACAACCAAAGCAACACAACTGCTGAGACAGGCAGCAGGAAAACGAAAAGGATGGGGGAAGGATGGCATGGCTTAAGTACTACTTGGAAGTGATTCACTGTCACCATTTTGGAGTGCAAAAAGTAATTTATTTTGTTTTTAAAAGCTTAAATACATAAAGCTGAAACTACTGCACATGCTTTGCAGATGTCACTACTTTCTTCTACACCTTTTGCTATACAGAGGTCCCACAGCCAGCCTGTGTGTCACTGTAAACACAACAAGGAGGTGCTTTACATGTGATATGAGAAAAGTCTTCTCAGAAGCTGAAGGCTGTAGTGGCAGATGGTTTTGTGTTTTGTGTTCTGCCACCCCAAGGAAGAGCAAGAATCGGTCAAGACAAGTAATTTTTCTTTTTCTCTGAAAATACTCTTTCCATCATGCCAAAATACCAGTAGAATTTTCCCCATCCTTCAGCTGAGTTTGAATGATTCAAACACCTCTATACTGACTTGGCCATGATTCTGTATAATAAAGATAAAATTCCCCGCAGACAAATGCAACACCTTGAACTTCCTACTTGCTTAGGCTGAGAATCCAAGTATCCCAGACAAAGGCTGGGGCACCTCAAGGATGGTGCTCCCAAAGCTCCTCTCATCCTTCATTCACAATATATTTTTATAATGCCATGAAACAACACGCAAATGAAATTCCTGCAGCAAAAGCCCTTAGGAGCCAAGGTGAATATTTATTTCTAAATAAAACCAAGTTAAATTCCTTCCCTAACCCTCCCCTGCACGCCCACAGCTCGCAGCTCTTGCAAAATACAAACACATTTCACTGGCACAATGAACATCACGTCTGAGAACAAGGCAAATGCTTTAACATCTGTGCCACAACTTCCACCACCGTGTTACACCTACTGCAACACTCCACACATGGGAAAACTGATGAGGATATCTTCTACCCTTTCAAGTGTGCTTATTTCCACAGAAATAAGGTGTGAAATACAGCAAGAGACTCCCAGGAGCAATTAGGAAAATCAGGAAAGACTATGAAAAGAGAACTTGTACGTGCAACTGGAAAACTCTTCCTTTTTCCTATCAAGGCTATTTCTATGTCCAAATATTAGGGGTTGTACTAGATGACCTTTAAAGGTCCCTTCCAAGCCAAAGCATTCTACAAGTCTACATATTATTGTGTTCAAGAACAAGAGCACAAAGATCTACCAGCAGCCAAGCAAGATACATCTGTGTCCACAGCCCTGTTCTATACACCTTAGGTGAGGCAGAAATTTGGCACAATGACCATCCCTTTTATAAGGCCTGAGTCCTCATGATGGTCGCCATCCTCAGCTGAGCAGACCTGGCTTCAATGCACGTCCTCCTAAGGTCTGGGTGCGCTAATTCACGGGAAACATCAGCAGCATTTTTCAAAGCACAGACCAAGACAGGCTAATGGGACAGTCTGTGGAGAATTAAGAACCTCCTTGGCCATATGAATCATGGGGTGAGGTGGAGATATGGGGTCCCAAGCCACACACCTTAAAGGGGTGCCCATACCGAAGTGGTGAATTGTTTAAGGCACAGGGGGAGCAGTAAGAGAGGCCAAATTGGGGAGGAGGGATGGACTGTGATTTGTGGTCCTCAGGAAATCAAGCTATAGGGGGATAAAGGTCCCTCCAGCCCTGAAGACTATCACAACATAGGTTAATGCGCTCCTACTTGCTTTTGTGCCAATTTAACTAATTGAAGGAAAGGTATCAGTCTCTCCTGAAATCTCCATTCCCATTAAAGACCCAACTGCACATGTAATTTGGTTGCAAATAAAATTGCCTTTTACCAGCATGAATTTCCTTTTATCTCCCCATGCGAATAACCTGCACCAGAGCTGAATGTCTCTTACATTGCTTAAAGGAGACGTTGTGATGATCATGATCTGATAAAAGGGCTAAGCCACACACAAAGGCCTTAAGGAGAATTTGAGGCTGAGAACATCCATGTAGTGCCAACCTTGATGAACAAAATGGCTATGGCGGACCTAAGACTTTCCAGATGTGACGATGAGGAGCATAAGGTCCGTTTCATGCAATGAAACACCTCGCTCATCACTTGGGCAATGGAAGAGCATACACTTCCTAAAGAGAAGAGGAGATCAGCGTGCCCAGGTTGCAACCAGTTTTGGTTCTTCAGCAGGGATTCTTTTTGCCATGTTTTGCAGGTAAGTCTCATAATGTCATGAAGAAGAGGTGAACTTCTCAGAGTTGACAGAAAACAGAAGTACTAAAGAGAACCACATAAAAAACAGCTATTTGGGGGAAGCAGGCAAAACCAGGAGGTTTAAGACAATTAAAAGGCCCTGAAAAGGGGAGTATCTGGGCCAGTGGACATAGTCGTTTCCTCTACTTCAGGAAGAAGTCATCACTGGGGTGAGGAAAGGAAGCTGCAGAGAAAACGGCTGCTGTTTGTACGCCATTTGTACGCCCTGCAGCGTACAAATAATGGGAGTTTTTAGAAGACCCCACTTACATTTGGCAGAAATTAAGTCTCTAATTGAACAACATAAACATTTACATGGAGCTGTCAGAAATTACCAGTTCTGGTCATGGACTAAAGACACTGACAGCAAAAGCTATGGCTATTCTACCAAATCAAATGCGCTCAGGGTCATCTCTAGACCTGAGACCAACTGGCTTGGAGCAACGCAGTGTGTGTAATCGAACACTTGCCCTCCAAATAAGCTGCATATTCGGGCTCCCAGGGACTCTGTATCAAACCTGTTAAATATTGAGTTTATTTTAATACTTGCCAGCATCCTCCAGAGCCAAAGCGAGCCAGGTGTGATTCTGTGGCTACCATGCTTCAGGTCTTCATGTTTAATTCCTACGCATTAATATTTCCCCTACCTCTGCTCACTGAAGAAGGAACTCTTGGCTACACTGTTCCCTTGTCCTCTCAATGACAAACACACAGTGAGACAGCAGCCCAACCACAAAACACGTATGAAAGGAGACAGCACTCTCTGCTTTAGCAGAATAGACCCTCACACAGCATGTGCAGAATGGAGTCAGAGCTTGGACTATTTAAGCAGGCCTTTGAGGATTTAGTGGAGACGTTTTCTTGGGTTATCAGCTCTGAAGTCTCAGTCTCAGCTCCCCGCTGTAATGGGACTAATTGCTCATAGACGTTAATGACCATTTGGGTCAACACTGTGGTTTGTGCATTTAGCTCTGTAGACCTTTGTGTCAAATATCTGATAGCTTTAGCTAAAGAATTGGCTCCTGTAACTGTCATTCTTACTGCAACAGTCTTGGGCATCAGAAAACAGCCAATACACGTCCTTGCAGGTCAGTGAGCCTCTGTTGCCATCATAACAGAAAACTGTAACAGACAGCCAGGAAAACCTAAATAAAGGTCAAATTCAGTAGTTCCAGGGGCTGCAAGGATATTTGAATCCTATTGTGACGAGGTCTGTGATGGAGCTCCACACAGCCCAGCACCCTTCCATCCTCACCTAGATCAACATCAAAGCCATTGGCATCATCAGGCCAGGAAAAACAGGGCTGGCTAGAGTACGTCTTCTTCAGTGGCTTGTATTGCCTTTCTCCACACAAAGGTGAGATGTCTGTCCACATGCTGGGTGGCCTCTGTCTCAAGGGGACACTCGGGGTGGGAGATGGACACAGCTGGATCCCCATGGTCATCTGTTCATGCGCTGTAGTATGGTCACACAGCCATGATAACTGGTGCAGCGCTGCAGCGGCGGCTGCTGCTCCACACTCCCCGTTACAGGGTCAAAAGTGAATGCTTTGTCCGTGCCTTCCCCACTCTCATCTCTTCCACCCAGGATGTAAATCTTCCCTCCACACACCGTCAGGCCACAGCTCTCCTGGAAAGCAGAAAGAAACCCAAGAGCTGAGGAGAAAGCCTCCAGCTTTAGGCAACAGGGCTGAGCAGGGGAGTGCCAGGCAGAAGGGAGGGAAAGCAGGTGAGTGATTTCTGGCTTTTGGGGTGCTACAATTCTACTGTTTTAGTAAGAGTTTAGGCACTTGAAATGCCTCAAGCCAGTGATGGGACCTTTGCTGTTTCTGACAGTCCCCCAGACTCACAAGCACACCAAGAGAGCAGAGACCCAGCCAGCATCTCACTGTGAAAGCCGCTTATAAGTGTGCTCTGACATGAACGTTTTAATTCAGATGGGATGAGATGCGTCCCATCATTCCTCATCACTCTGTCATGGCTCACACTGCAGCATGGCTTTGGAATGCAAAACTGTGATGACAATAAACCAAGATACAGAACCACCACTAGTCCATGTTCAGTCCACACCCCACACTAGAGCCAGAGTAACCCTTGCCCTGAAACACGTAGTGTGGAGAACTGTTCCTCGATACCAACGGTTTCACTGTACACATCCTCTGTAGACCCAGCCTCAGCAAGGAAACTTGGGTTTGCTGTGGCAGAGACATCCTCCAAGCAGTAGGGACTCTGATGGCCAGTACATATATGTTCGAGTTGCTCTACAGAGGTCACATTCACATGCTCAGAGCCAAACCCACAATATATTTCCCTTGCCTTCAATCTCTGCACAGCACAGATGGCCCAGAGCTTCTTTCTTAAACCTTTTCCTTACCAGAGGCCCAGGAAGGGTGGCCACTTCTCGCCAGCTGTCGTTCCTTGGATCGTAGCTGAAGATTTTACTGAGGAGTCCACCTACAATGTAAATGATGTTGTCCAAGCAGACAGCACTGATGCACCTCTGGTAGAAAGGGGTGGGAGACAAGAGTGTCCACTTGTTGTCCTCTGGATCATAACACTGGACCTGGGAGGAAAAACACAGCTATGGGAACATGAATTTACCACATCTGCCTGCTTGGATGAAGCTGCTATTCTCTGGATATAAAAGTGCACGGGGACAGAAACACAGATGGGTAACCCAGAGACCAGTGCAGCAGGCAAATGGTTGAGGGGTTCTATCATTCCCTTTTTCATTCAAGTCTCCCAGACAAACTACAAGCCCCCAAGGTGCCTGTCCTGAACCCAGATAGCACATGGTTAAATGTTGAGATGAAGCTGAGAAGCACTAATGGCTCTTCCTGTAGCTCAGGAGACCAGAATCATGATGTCTGGTTTGCAGAGGTCTCCTCCAGGCAGCCACTACTGACGCTACTTATCTGAAGCGAATGCCCACAGGGACTGACATTTGTTCCTGTGGTGACTCAGAGCTGACTAGGAACAGGGCACTGTCAGGCTCAGCACATCACAGGCAGCTTCAGAGCAGAACTAGCTCTACAGAAACCATGCCTAATATACTGACACCTTCCCTCTCTGGTCACTAAGTCTCATTGGCTTCCATTTAAACGCGTGACTTCTCATCTTTTTATAAGGGAGTCTTCATTAGTCTCCATAAATAGGCACCCTTGTAGCTTAAGGACAACCCCATTCCCCTCCCACTTCATTGGCAAACCTTCTTTTTTAGGTCTATGTCCATGCTTGATGCCCCAGCGATACCTTGTCGGTGTTAGTGCTGTCATCCACAGCACCGCCCAGCACGTAGAGCTTGTTCAGGCAGGAGACTACAGCCGCTGAGCTCACAGCTTGAGGCATAGGGGCCAAGGTTGACCAGCTGTTGGAGAAGGTGTCATAGCACTCCACGCTGGAGAGGCGGTAAAAACCATCAAAGCCTCCCACAGCATAGATCTGCCGCAAAAGGAGCAAAGCAAGACAATTAGAAACTCCTGGACTCACCTAATGGGCTACGTTGTCACGGTGTACATGAGGGGAGGCTAGGACTTGGCCAGAAGGACAGACAGCAAACCACAGTAGAACCTTGGGGTCCCAACCCAACTATCTGATGGAACACCCCACACTGCATAGCTTTCACCCAAAGACTTAGCACATCTATCTGCACAAGTCTTGCACCATCCCATGGTAGATCTTATTGCTACAACTTCATTTGTGACTATTTCAGGCGACAACACACACCCAACTGAAACAATGATGTCTTGGTTACGTCCTAGTTGTTCTCCCATCAAAACCATCTCTAAATGACTCAGAAGACAAACACACATATAGTTTCTCATTGTACTGAGGAGCAGGAGAAGTGGGGGACAGTGCTCCACATGGCTTCTTCCAAAATTCAGGCCACTGCCTACCTTGCCCTGAAGTGCTGCCATTTTGTGCCTCCATCGGCCTTTCTGCAGACAAGCGACTTTGATCCAGACATTCAGCTGGGAGCTCAGCACCCAAACATCATTGCTGCTGATGTGTCCTCCTGAAAAACAGAGGGATGGAAGGCTGGTGGGATCCCAAGGACTACACCACAATATTACATCGTTCCTCCATGCAATGGAACAACTTAACCCAGTAACTGTATTCTGGCCTATGGACATGTAAACTCAGCTTCCCAAGGGAGATACCATCTGGACTTTGATATACTGCTCCATCCCTTATATAGAACTCATCTCACAGGCATAATATTTTAAGTGAGGGACAGACAGGAGACTCTGATGTTTTAGGAATCCCTGACAACACACACCACCACCAGCTCATTCCACAGCTGAACACTTTTGACAGATGCCCAATGGGAGGGAAAAGTTTAATACAGTCATCCTCCCCTTCAAAGGTGAAATTGTTCCTTGGGACAGCAAAATCCAAACCACCAAAGGATAAACTTCACCAAAAAGTGACTTTGCTCCAAAGCTAGGAGGCTTGTGAATGAGCCCTAGTGAATAGACCTAAGGAGTGGCTGTCCAAGCAGAGGTCGTGCTGTTCCTTGCAACCAGGAAGGGACCATCCGGTCCAGGGAACCTCACCTGATATGTACACGTCGTTCTTCAGTGTGCAGGCAGCAAACTCTGACTTGGTGTAGCCAGGCAGGCTGGAAAGGGCTGTCCATTGCCTGCTTTTTGGGTGGTAGAGGTCCGTGAAGGGCAGCTTCAGAAGGCCTTTTTTATCACAGCCCCCAATGACGACGATGACTTCTGCAAGCTCCATGAACCTAGACCATGAAAGGCATGGGTAGAGTACCCGGGCCAGGCTACTGCTTTCCATCATCCCTCCCATCCCATCTAGGACATTGCCAGCACAGTCCCATATATGGGGCAAGGTCCACCTCTGCATTGGCTACTGATTTTCTGGGCAAATCATTTCACCTCCCCTTTTGCCTGCATGATCAAATCAAAGGCACCTCCCAGTGTGCGTGGGAAGGGGTCCAAACTGCATAGGGAGAGAAAATGGGCATGACCTTTAAAAGTCCCTCGTGAAATTGCCTCCTGCCACTCACTCTCCCCCTTCCAGCACAATCAAACCTAATAATCCTCAAGGCACAGCCACGAGTGTGGAAAGCCGCTACTGGCAGCCTGCCTGCAGCAAGCTCTCTGCCTGGAGAGGGAAGTGTTTCCAGGAAATACCTCTCTCTCTCCAGTCCTAATAGCAGCGAGCAGACAAGACAGACAGCAGGGGAAGGAAAATCCTGCCAACTAGTAGGTGGCAAGAGAGGAACGGCTCTGCGAGAGAGCAGGGGAGAGGAAGGAGGAGGGTGAAAGAGGATTTGAAAGGCTTGGTCCAATCCCCAGCACTGCCATGGTTTGGGCAAGCTGAGACAATTCACTTAAGACCAAAGCTGTAAAAGGAGGAGGTAAAATAGGGATGATGGTGGGTGAGATTTATTCCCAGTGAATTTTAGCTGTTTGCATCCTTGAGGAGGTCACCGCAGACCTTGTTGGTGAGCAGTTCTGTATATAACCGCCTGTTGTGGTATGCAGTGCTGAGAAGATGTGCCAAACCATCTCTTCCACCTGATAGAAACATGTCCTAAATGCCAGGCTGGGGCTTCCAAGATGCGCTGGGGCAATATCTATCCTTCTGCCCACGATGCTCCACTGAGTGGCAAAAAAACCTGCACTCTTTGGGCTGAAGAGCAGGAGAGCACAAGAACCTGGCCCTGCAGCCCCATGGTCACTGGTGTCCTCTGGGAAATGATGGGAAGCCTTGCAAACCAACTCGGTTTGATATGGCAATCCATCCCAGAGCAGAGATGTCCGTCAGCGCACCCTAAGGGACCTGTGGCACCAGGAAGGAACTGCAGGGACTTAAAATGTAGCTGGTCAAATCCAAACTTCACAGACACAAAAAAGGTACTGATTTCTACACACACACAACCCCAGAAATCACTTTTTCTTTGCCTCTTCCACTTTACACCAGCAGCTGCCTGGGCCAGGAGCTTTTTATCTTCTTGCTGTTCATCAATAAATAAATGTAAAGAAAAAAAGAAAAAAAATTAAAAATCTGGGGATGCCTGGGCAGCCACCTGGCCAGCTTGTTTTTCCCCTGGACATTAATTCCTGACCCTGCAGCAATGCCTTTGAGCCAGGCACCACACGGATGGCCAGGAGGACTGCGACTGGTCCAAGCCTTCCTGCTGACAGCCTGAAGAAGGTGGGAGAGAGACCAAAGGAGGTGAAAAGAGAGCAGACCAGTGGCAGAGCTGGGGATGGAAAACAGGTCTCAACCCAGTGCTCTACTCATTGGTGAAAGCAGATAGAAATAAAGAGCTACGAACACTTGGGAACTCCCCTCAAACTTTAGGATCCACTAACTTAGGCTGTGCTGGTCTAGGGTAGAAGACACTGTGTTTTACCTTCTGGGCCTTGATCGCAAAGAGCTGACCTCATTCCCAAGGATGTAGTACTTGCGGGCCTCGTGCAGTAGAGGAATACACTCCTTTGAGTCCTGGATGAGTCCATCCATTTCCACCTTCTCCAGGAAGTAGGTGGGGTCGAGCAGGGGCAGACGCACATGCTCAAGGAGGTCCCTCAAGGCTCCCTTCCTGGCAGATACATCATGCCGTACCCAGCGCATGACTGCTTCAAAGACCACTTCCTCCTTGGGGACTACCAGCTGCTCATCGGACAGATATTCAACCAGCTCCTTTACACCCATTTCCAGAAACTCCTCATGACAAGACACCTCCACAAAACATTCCAGCATGAACCTTTTGCTCTTCTCTGTCAGAGATGCAATGGAGAATGAATCAGCAAACTTCATGATGCCCAAACAATTGCATGGGTGAAGCTGACCTTCAAGGAAGGTGACACAAGCATCTCTGAGCTTGGAGATCTGCAGCAAGTCAGATAGTTCCAAGATGCCTTCGACGTTGTCCTCTTGAATGACAATGTTCCCCCCATACATATAATCAAGGAGGAGGGACATAGTGGAAGCAGATATCTTCTGGATATTGATGATATCCTGGTGGCCTTCCTTGAGACTGCCACCAAACATGGCCCGGAAATATGTGCTGTTGGCTGACAAAGTGGCACGGTGACAGGGGAATTCTTGTCCATCGATTAATAGCACCACGTCAGTGAAGATGCCACTTTGCCGGTAGGAGTTCAGCGTCTGCAGGATTTGCTCAGCGTGGCAGGACCCGCTGCAGAGCTTCATGTGCAGCTTTTCCTTGCTTGGGTCCTGTGCCACATTTTGTAGGCTGCTTGTCCTGAAACTTGATTCTTCTTTCATCATTCGATGCATCCTGATTGAGGAACAGGAGAGGAGACAAGAAAACAATACTCTATTAAAACATCTGACTGCAATGTCTAACACCATCAAGGTTTCTACATCTTCCTCAGTGCCATGAAAAAGTACAGATTCCAGACAAAACACAGTCAGACTCTGACTCCTCATCGTTTCACATGGATCCTCCTCAGTAACCAACATTGCCTCCAAACCACAGCATGATGATGGGCACCAGGGTATTTCCAATCCAACCTCATCTCAGTAGACAAACCCCTGCTTTTAGGAGATGTTTCTTCTAAAGCAGTTGCCTTGTCCAACCTGTGCTGTACTACCACCTCAACACCATTTCCTTTCTTTCTGACATCTCACAGCTCTTATTAACTGGTTGCCCCAGTTAATCCCCTCAAATGCAAGTGCCCCATGGTACAGCCCAGCTGGGAGCAATGCAGTGTTTTGACTTTTTCTATCCACCATATTTCCCCAGATGTCTTATTCCAGGCAAAAATCCAGAGGTAAGGATGTGAGAATGAGATTTGCCAAAGGTAGCTACGACATGACCTGCCCAAAAGCAGGGAAGATGTCTACATCTGACATACCTTCTTGCTAAATTTGTTCTCCAGATGATTTTAAATCCTTCCTAAAGGACTTCATAAAGTGATTGCAATGAAGCAGAGCAGACTTCTCTCCTGAGAACTTTAATGGTCCATGGTTCACCCTGACAGCGTGAGCAGCAGGACCATCCCTGTAGGGCAGGGAAAGTCGTGTGCTGAGCCTGGAGGCTGCAAATAGCTGCACATCCAAACGGATGATCTCTGCTCTAGTCATGGGGGAAGCTGCTGTAAAGAGTAACCCCTGGGGAGAAGGGCCTCTGCCTGCAGAGGGGGGGTCTGCAATCATGGCATTGAAATAGGGACAAGAAATGACTGTCTCTGACAATGGTGACTGAATCAGAGATCCCAAACCTTTAACTACTGCTTTGACCATCTTAGGCTCAATAGCAGGTTGACACTGCACCGTTTCCTCCACTTCTCCTTAAAAGCCTGCCCTGACACATCACTGTTGCACAGCCCCAGATGCTGGGGGGAAGAACGAGGAGGGGAGACCCCACCCTGCACTTGCCCAACTGCTCTCACCAGATGGATGTTAAATAAAAGGGGCACAGCAGTACCACCACCTGTATTTTAAAAACATAGCGGAGAGTCAACACCACTCCTTGAGTGGGGTTCCCAGTGAGGACCTTCAGCAGAGCTGTCCTGATCACAGCTTCTACCACAGCCATGCAGGTTTTAGATGGCTTTTTTGAAGCTCTCTAACAGCAAAAAGCCTGTTTGAGGGAGTGCTCAGGCTCTGCTCTTAAGGGCCACCTGAGTCAGGGTCTGGAACATCTCACCACAAGCCTCTGGCAGGAGCACAAGTCCCCACTGGGTTGACAAGTTACCAGACATCAGTGGCTTCATGGTATCCACACAGTGCCCAGCAGGAAGGCAGGTAGCACATCCCTTGAGGAGGATTATCTTGAATTTCTCATGAGACAAAATCCCTGTTTTAGCTCTAGTCCTTCATCTCTTTTCCTACACCTGCAACTCCTGGACAGACATCATGTCTGACCACAGACGCCAAAGGTGCTCAGATTCTCCAGTGCTCCAGAGGACACCTCCTGGCTGCATCTGCATCAGAGTAGCTGCGTGTAGGACAAGCAAATTTAGTCCTGAGGGTCTTCACCCCACCAACCCGAGAAAGTGTCCTGTATCATTTCTGCCTCCAGAATCCCCCAGCAGTGAGGGAAACACCTCTGACCATGCCACTGGGGAGAAGCAGAAACCTAAAGAGCGATGAAGAAGCATGACAAACCCTAACTAATTATCTAAGAAATCCTGTGGGAGTGGGTGGAAGTTCTGAACACCCCGAATGCCACTGATGGGTGCTCAGGGCTGCATACAGCAAGAAACCGCTGTTAGTCAGTTCAAAGTGATTTAGAGAAGTCACAACAAATGCAACTCTCTAGAGACACCTTTGCAAAGAGCACAGCAGAATCCACATTTCGCTGACACGCAGTTCCAGCCAAGACAGAAAAACACATCCATATCCCCACTTCTCTCCCTCATCCGCACACATTTCCAAGTCATCCGAGTCACACACAGCCCCTCACAGCTCAGTGCTGGGAAGAAACAGCTCAGGCTGACCTCCTTACAAAGAGACACCCCCTCCCTGCCCAATTAATCCAAACCTCAGCTCACAGCCCTCCTGTCTACTCACGAGTCGAACGATGTCAAGGCCAAGGAGTGGGTTTGCCTCGTTGCCCTCACCCATGCACGCTCCTCTCTGGGTCACCCTCTCCATCCAAGTACCACACAACAGCGAATGCTACATTTATTTTTTAGCGAGCCTCCCCAGCTGCTCGTGCATGAAGTCCAACGTTACCTGGCCCCCAGGTTGTGTTCTCCAGGTGGGACCTAGCGAAGATTCAACTTCCCTCTCGGAGAGCTCCCATCCACATTGGGGCTCTGCACGGAGAAAGGTCCCCTCCCCAAATCACTCAGCCCTTCAGCGGCAAGGCTTGGGGAAGGACAAAAGCATCGCCTTTATCCTCACTGCCGGAGAGGTGGGGGAGAAATCTGCTTTTGTCTCTCCTGAATGACATGCCAGAGAGCTACAGGCCATTAGCCATGCAGCTGTCAATAACAGCCAGCCAGGGAGGAGCCAGGACCCAGGGAAAACCCATCGCAGCTCAGGGAAAATAGATCACACCAGGGCAGCTTAAGAGAGCAGAGCCATCTGGACAGCAAATTGAGGTCCAGGTGGAACAATTCATTTGATAGAGATTCTGTCTCGCTGGAAACCACACGAAAGCCGATAAACAAAATATGGCTCTGTGAGCAAAAAGACGCCCGGAGCAGAAAAGGAGTGGGTCAGGGAGGAGCTGCAGTCCCCCTCATTAACATGTGATAATTAGGTAATTAGGTACTTGAGGACGATGAGGACAGAAGGGGAGGTTTGCCCCGTGTGGCTTTTCTCCACCCTCCCCTCTAACTCCATCCCAGTTGTTGGCTGAATTTTTAAATGCTCATAGCAGGGATCAAAGCAGCCCTGAGGAAGCTCTGCGAGGTAACCCTCCTGCTGAAGACTGTCAAACCCCCTAATGAGATGCAGCGTCCAACCTTCCCTCCTTTGCCCAGCATTGCTTCGAAAAACTTGTGTCGTTTCACACTAGACAGAAGAGAAATATTAATAATAACCAGCCCCTGCACGTTGTCATCCCAGTGAAATTTCCTTTCTGCAGGGCTGTTTGGCTCCTTTCTGCTCCTCTCCATCGCTGGGATGCGGGGCACAAGCTGGCATCCTGCTTGCTCCCAACATTTGCATATGAATCACTGGCAACCTGGAAGGGACTGTGGTTTCTGAGCCTGTGCAGAGGGGTGGGAGGGTTCAGGGATTTGCTCTTAGAGTCTTCCGCCCTGATAGACTTGGCACTGCCAGGCTGCACCGGCCAGGGACACAACAGTGTCTGTGCACGAATGGAGCTAGGGATGACCAGGAGTGGGTCATTGGGACAAAGGGCGGCTGTCATTCTGCAAAGGCTGGGCTACAACCCACACTTACAGCCTCCTGGCATGAAACAGAGGGCATTAAATCCCCCACAGAGCTGCAGGACATGGGGTGTTTGAAAGGCGTGTCTGCTAGACAGCACCGCAGGAAGGACACCTTATTGCAGGGGCAGAAGCTCAACCGCTCCTTTGCTCCCAGTGCCCTAAGTCTTCTCCCAGGGTAGATAAGACACCAGAAGCAGTGATCTTACAGTGGATTAGGACTCTAAAAATCTCTTCTTCCTGTTAAAAGTGCTCAGCTCCTGGCACAAAGCCCATGGAAGCCGTTAGGCACAAAGCCACAAGCATTAAAAAGATGGAAAAGGGAAATACAAGTGTAAAGGACCAGGAACTCCAGGTGTCCGTTGGGGAAAGGTCTCTGTGAATGTAGGACCAAAGCTTCCTGAAGGAACAGCAAAATACTATGTCTTGAGGAGGAAGGAGGAGAACATGTCATGAGCATGTCAGGAGGAAAAAGAAGGAGAACATGTCATGAGCATATCAGGAGGGAAAAGGAGTAGGAAGGAGAAGGGATGCAGCTAAGCTGAAAAGAAAGCAAGGTTAAAAAAAATGGAAAGGACAAGAGGAAAGGTAGAAGAGTTTTGGATAAATCAGGTAAAGGAGGCCATAGTGAGACATTTTGAGGAAGACGGTCAGTAGGACTTGATCACACTGTGGTCTGTCATCCCCACCATACACCCAAGAGAAAGAAATGCATCCCATCCAGGACAGCTGTCCATATACTCCTAGACCATCATCCATGGACCCACCTTGCCATGGAAAGAGTCAGGACACCCTCTTTTCACCCTCAGCCAGTTAGCAGAAGTGAAGGGCAGTTACCAGCCTCCAGGAGAAGAGACCAAGGCAGGACAACCAAGGAGATCAGTGAGGACAGAAAAATAACTAGAATAGAAACAGAGTCCAGAAAAAAGACAGTGAGTTTGGACTTTGAAAGCTCCCAGCCACTGCATCATGTGAAGGCTTTAGCAGAGATATAAGAGCTCCTTTTTTTGGCAGATAACTGCGTAGGCCTAGGACCTGGTCACATCAGCATCACCTCCCAGATCCCAGGACTACAACTCTACTAGCGCATTAAAGGGCTGGAAAGGTTCCCAGATACCACAAGAACTATCCCAGCTGCACCACTAAGCTCTTGTTTATAAGGGCAGTTTTAGAAAGGAGGAAGAAGAGTTAAATAGCACAGTGTTGGCTGTCCCAAGCCATTTGGGCTTAGAGCCAGCAACCAATCCTCAGATCTTATTTAAATAAAAGACACAGCCTACATGACTCTCATCTCTCCTTTAAACTCTTCGATATCTTGCCCCAGGGTACAGCAATGACAGCCCCCAGCTGGGGATTACTCAGTATCGCAGATATCAGGAGCTCTACCCCTTCCCCTGGAGCAATTTTATATTTAGCACTCAAATGGTATTCCCAGAGCCAGTCAAATTCATGACACAGAACTGACAACCCATCACTAACCAGCGAGATAGTTTATGTTTACTTTAATCTCTTTCAGCCATTCAGGGGCTGAAAACAGCTGCTTGACAATGAACAATCCCACACTGACCCAGCTGAGATCCCCTTCTCACCCTAAGCACCCTCTGGCTGCAGCTGGGAGCAGATGATGGGGTAAAATATAAAAAAATAGAGCAAGAATCAGGCAAGCCTTTCCCTTAACATACACATTTAGCAAAGAACTGCTCAGGAACTTCCTGAGCTGGATCTCCCATCTGGACTCCTGTGTTTAATAAGCACTAATGGATGTAGGAGCCATTTATTCCTCTTTGAACTTGCTTATGGTTTTTGGCCTCCACAGCACCCTGGGGCAATGATTTGCATAATGTGTTAAAAATAAATTGCTTCCCGTTTGTTTGGTATGAAATTCTGCCTGATTGGTTCTACGGGTGCATCATTGCCCCATGTGGCTACAAACACTGAAAAATTATTCTATAGTTACTGTTCAAGACTCAGGTCTGCACAGGCACCTCCTCTCCACATGACCACTGATCAGCTGCTGTCTTATAAAACTTGGGTGGAATTGAACCATAGAATCATGGAACAGTTTGGGTTGAAGGAACCTTAAAGCTCCTCCAGTCCAACCCCCTGCAGGGAGCAGGGACATCTGCAACTAGAGCAGCTTGCTCAGAACCCCAAGGGACAACCAAACCAGCAATGGTGCCAGGGATGGGGCTGCTCCCACCTCTCGGGCAACCTGGGCCAGGGTCTCACCACCCTCAGCATCAAATATTTCTCCCTTCTCTCTGGTCTCAATCTCCCTCTTCCAGTTGAACCCATCACCCCTTGTCCTGTCCCAACAGCCCCTGCTCTAAAGACCCTCCCCAGCTTTCTCAGAGGTCCCTTGAAGTGCTCAAGGGCCACACTAAGGGCTCCCCGCAGCCTTCTCTGCTCCACGCTCAACACCCCCAACTCTCTCCCCTGGCCTCCCAGCACAGGGGTTCCACCCTCCCAGCATTGCTGGGGCCTCCTCTGGCCCCGCTCCAGCAGCTCCATGTCTCTGCTGTGCTGAGGAGCCCAGAGCTGGACCCAGCCCTGCAGGGGGGTCTCCCCAGAGCAGAGCGCAGAAGAGGGGCAGCATCCCCTCCCTCGAGCTGCTGCCCACGCTGCTGGGGATGAGCCCAGCACACGGGTGGCTTCTGGGTTGCAAGCGCATGTTGCTGCCTCCTGTCCAGCTTTTTCCCCCCCAGCACCCCCAAGTCCTTCTCCTGGGGGCTGCTCTCCAGCCCTTCATCCCCAGCCTGGGCTGATACTGGGGATTGCCCCCACCCAGGGGCAGGACCTTGTACTTGGCCTTGTTGAACCTCATGAGGTTCACATAGACCCACTTTTCCAGCTTGTCCAAGTCCCTCTGGATGAATCCCATCCCTCAGGCATGTCAACCACACCAACCAGCTTGGTATCAAGAGGAGATGAAACACAACTGTACCAATCTCAAGCACAACAGTTCTCCCAACCTTCCTCTTGCCAGACCTTTAGCTCCCTCATGAAGCACAAAAAAGCAGAAACACAAGGAGAAGATCAAGGCATCACCATTATACAAGCGACCCCAGAACACACGACAATGTCACCGACTGGCAGGGGAATACTGACAGTTTATTTCACAGAGCATTGCAGAGTTTATTTTGGTCTAGGCCTATTTGCATTCAAAAAAGTATCATCCTTTTAAAAAGAAAGGTAGCAAATATTCAGGACGATAACAGTAACAGTCAGTGCATTACGCATAAAGTTTGGGTCTCGTCATAAAAAAATAAAGAAAAAAGTAAATTATGAAAACAACTCTTTGTTGGATTGTTTTTAACAGTTTCAAGCTTTTAAGCACTTGACCTTTCAATGAAGTCATCTCCAAGGGTAAAAACAGAACATGCAGGTGATTATCAACAGATGCTGAGATTTAAACATCTTTCACTTGGCAATGACAATCCACTGGGAATGTTTCAATACAGCACCACATTAAAGGGAGAAGCAACTTTGTTCTCAAAAGCCTTCAAATCCACCAACATCTTGCAATTCTGCAGAAAAAAAAAAACCCCACACACATCGTGTTTCACAGACTTGAGAAAGTACTGTACAGAAGGACAGTGTTTGGGAAAGGTAGGAGGCAGCCATGGACCTGGGGCTTACTCCACTTACATTCATAAAAACCCAGGGTAGATGCAAACAAATTAACACCGTGATTCACGCCACTTAGGAAGTGATTATTAAAGCACGACAACTCATATTGTCATTATCAATGGGGGTATTTTTCTTTTACGTAGATAAGTCAGCCACTTTTGCCCCCAATTCTTACACACTAAGTCCAAGATATTGGCGTTTCAAAATGCTACTGGAGTATAACTTAAAAAAAAAAATAGAGCAGTTCAGTGCTGCCAAAACAAGAACAAACTGCTCGAGGCTGGTTTTATTGTGGCTTGTTTCTGGCGTTTTCCAAGCCTGCTTTGTGCGTTGAATGCGATGTGCATCAGCATCCCCTGGACTGCCGCCTTCTCAGCAAGTTGACTTCTCCCCGCTGCTCACGGGCTCGGCCAGCACCTCAAAACTCAGCCCTCAGCTCCCATTCCCTCCACAGGAAACAGCTTTGAAGGTCCCATTGCTTTCAAGGCAGTGCACACCAAGCTTCAAAGGAAGCTCACGCTCAATGGGATTTCTCACACTGCACGTTGCGTCAACCAAGATCCAGCAAGGAAGGAAGCAACCCAACACCAGAAGGTCACAGGGACTGAGCCAAGACCCATTCACAACTCCAGCAGTCTTCTGGTTGGCTTCAGCTGCCTTGGGAACCGGCTCCGTGCGAACAGCGAAGTGACCCAAAAACAAGCTCCTCTCCATGAGGCCTCGGAGGTCAAGAGCAGAGAGCTGAGACTGCCCTTGGGCTGGCTGCGCGCTGTTTCAGGAAGCGGATAAAATGCAACTGTCATCCTACTTGGTTTCTGAGCTTCTATTTTTTTTTCTTTTAACCTCTGGTCTAGGATTTTGGTTTAAAGCCTTTTGCATTGGAAACATGCTGATGAGAGCTCTTGTCTTCAAGATGCTCTGTCAGCATCTGCTGCAAGACCATCACTACTCTGGAGGATGTGAACGTGCAGCTTTAAAGATCCTGCTTGGAAAGCAAGGAGGAAAGGTCTCCTTGCAGGAATAAATTACACTCCGGGGCTGCTTCATCCTCCAAACTATTTACAACTCCTTCACCCATGGGCATCTCCTTGGCCCAGAGAGGGGGAAGTTCATGCTGCACCACAAGCACCTCTTCCTATGTGGGTGCAAGGACAGGACCTCCAATGCCACTTGGAGTGGCAGGCACTTTAGCCAGGTCTGAGTTGTGATGGTGCCCACAGCATTGCTTTTTGCAAGCCATCCAGGCTCCCAACAGAGCCTGACGCAGGGAGAACATAGAAAGAAAAAAGGGGGAAAAGAAGAAAAAAAATCAAAGCATTGCTGCCAGCAGAGGCCAATCTAGAGCAAACACTCAGGATTTGCCTTCAGGACTGCGGCAGGATATTTCAAGGCCGGCAGGACATTTCAAGGCTGTTCCCCTGTGAGCATCCAGGCTTTGGGGAAGGAGGACAGGACAGGGAGAAGGTGTCCAAGTGACTAAGCCAGTGAAACCCCTTCCCTGGCTCTGAACTTCAGCAGGGAAGAGCAGTACTATCTCCTCTCCTCAGAAAGCTTCTCTCCTCCAAAGAGCCTCCTGTTGCATTAGAGCTAAAACTTCATTGCCCAGGAAAGGGGGGAGAAAAGGAGGGGGAAACAGAAGAAAACCTTAACAAAAACAACACTTCACAAGAACATCACAACGTTCAACTACACAGTCGCTGCACCAAGGGAAGGAGTGGAGCAGGGCAAGGGGGAGAAAGGGGAGACACGTCCAACGTGTTTTTCCCAGACCCTGCCCCACAGGGACTCAGGCTGTCACGTCAAGGTTCAAATAACTTCAGCCAGAAGGTTGAGGATTTAATTAAGACGGTATTTCCACTCATGCCCTGGAAAAATTACACTCCAAAAAAGAAGACAAAAAAATTCAGATTTTCTACATATTTACAAAAATAAGACCCCAACCTCACAACCAGGGAGGTGGAGCAGCTAGTGATGGGGAATGGGAAGGGGTCTCTGCCCAACCAGCAGTTCCTCAAAGGTTCCCATCCCACAGCAAGCAGGAGAGCACGGCTCTCGCTGCTGGAGCAAATGCTGGGGATGCCACATGCTGGGGTTGGACTGGAACCCCTCAGTTCATCCGCAGCTTGGTGTCCCGATGATCCGTGGGGGTGATCATCTCGTTGGCATAGCCGTTCTCTGAGCAGAGGGACAGCTCGTCTGTGGTCTCCACGCCGTTGTTGATCTCTGGGGAGAATAGAGGAAGCAGGGACATCATCACAGGGGTGCAAGTCCCAGGAACCCTCCCCTCCCCATGGATGGGGAAACTGAGGCACTGAGCAGCCATGCAATTCCATTGCATAGGATCCATCTGATCCTATAGGGATTTCACCCCAGGTTTAGTAACATTGCATCCACTTAAAACCAGGTTCTGCCTCCAAATAGCTCACCTCTAAATGTCAGACCTTGACAACCCTGCCACCATCTGAGGCAAAACTGCACCCCCCACCATACACGTAATGCTATGCTACAGGCTGAGTTAGTCACCTCTGGGAAAAGGGTGCAAAGTGCCTGAACTTGATCTCTACCCAGATGACCACTGTGGAAAAGGGGAGATTCCCACCATCACTGGTTTCACTGGGAAAAATGTGCAACCACCAATGTTTCAGTTGTAAACTTCCACCCTAAGCAATTGTTTTAGAGGCACAAAACGTTAATATACATCCTTTACCTCTAGGGATACTTTAGGTCTAGGACATTTTATGTCTAGAACATGTTAGGGAGGTTTAATACTGCTGTGACCAACTGCATTCCCCTCTCTGGGTTCTGTCTTTGTACACAATTCTGAGATCTTTCTTAGAGTGAGATATCCCAACACAAATAAATGCTGGGAGGAGCACAGGGAAATCAGGAACCCCTCAACCTATAGTGCCAGTGAATTCCAGGTCTGCCCCAAACTCATCGCCATTATTTGTGGTCATCTATATCATTATTTTTATGGGTTTTTACACAGTGGAGAGAGGAAAAGATGTGGGACAGTGTAAGAGAGCTACATGGCATAACTTGGGAGGTTAAATGCAGGATTTCTGTGCAAAGCAGTGCTCGAGATGGATGAGCCATGACTACATCCCACAAGTGGTTCAGGGCAATAGGGTCAGTCTAGTCCAGCCCTGTCCCACCAGGAGATGACGCATATCAAGACCATCTTCTCCATCACCAGAGAGCAGGGTGACAGGTGAAGGATGGAGCCAAGGGCTATGATGGACCAGCCCCTTCCATACCCGAGAAGATCAGCTTCTCCTTCATGATCTTGACATCCCGGCTGGACCGGCGAACAGCAGCGCTGAGCATGATCTGCTCTGGGTTGTAGGTCCTGATGCTTCCTAGGCGCCACCTGCAAGACAAGAAGGGGATATCAGGAGCTGATCTCCCCAACCACAGGAGCACCCTTAATGCAAGTGGCCACCAACGATATAGAGACCAACAAGTCCCAAAGACCCTCACACCTTTGCTCCCTTACACCTACGCAACCCCACACAGTAGGAGGATGTTCAGAGATGAGCATGTTATCTCAGAGGGGTACAGACATAAAAGAGGTCATCTTTAACCACCTTGAGGATCCTAATTCCACTAATTTCACCAAGGGCTGCAGTACCCCAAACCCCTCTCCATCACATCAGCTATCCAGCTGCCCAAAGGAGGTTGAGCTATTTTGACCCTTAGGGTTGGGAAGAGGGAACAGAACAAGAGACCACCACAAGTAAAGAAAGCATAACCTTTTCCTCACTGTGACATGCTCACAGGAGAAGAGAGCTCAAGGACAATTGGAGGTCTCACAGCAAAGACACCAACATGAGCTGCTCTGCAGCAAAGTAC
This sequence comes from Bucorvus abyssinicus, assembly GCA_009769605.1. Taxonomy (NCBI): domain Eukaryota; kingdom Metazoa; phylum Chordata; class Aves; order Bucerotiformes; family Bucorvidae; genus Bucorvus; species Bucorvus abyssinicus. The sequence goes on along the minus strand of CM020024.1, from coordinate 95,074,953 downwards.
AAGCAGTCCCAGTGCAGGGAGCTGTTACATATGGTGCCCTTAAATGTAATTTCTCCCAGTGTGCTTCCCTCCTCGGATGTCCAGACTTTGCTTAAATGTTTCTACACAAACCCTCCACTTTTTAAGCCTTGATGAAACTCAGTGTTCACCAGAAGTTTCCACCACATGAATAACATGAGGCTAGTGGGAAACTCAAACTCAGCCAGACTTTTATTCTCATTACTGAATGCATGTAAAGAAAATCCCTGATGTGAGTAATCACAGAATGGTTTAGGTTGGAAAAGACCTTTAAGATCATCGAGCCCAACCTTCAACCCAGTAATGGTAGCAAATGCAAAAGGGATTTTGCTTTTAAAGCTGTTTCTCAGCCTGAGAGCATCCCTGTAGCAGACCCTCAGCCACAGAGCTGCTGGAAGTAGGAGTGAAAGCTGTGTTGCCACCACCGTAGGGGAAAACAGGGCTTGGTGGGCTCACACAAAACAGCCGGTGTACTCAAGATCCTGTTGCAAAGGGATGCTGTTTAAGCCAGGCTTTCATGGGCGACAGCCCACCGGTTCATCCTACCTCCTGACCACAGAGGAAGGCTTTCAAATAAACCCCATTTTCCCTGCCTGGCTATTTGATGGAAAAACAGCAGGGATTTAAAGTGGCTTATAGGGTTTCTGATCTTCTGGCACCATCTAGTGGCTCACCCACACAAGAGACGGTGTTATTTTGTTTTTTTAAAAAGGTGTCAACCCTTCTCTTAAATTTCTAAGCCCCTACCCAGCCCCAGGAGTGCAGGATTTGAGAAGCCGCACACATCTCCAGCCTGGCTCCAATAAAATCAGCCTGACAAAGTGACATCCACAACAGAGATTCCACAATTTCTCCAGGAACATCTGTCTGGTGTTCATCTCATGGGGTTTCTATCCCCTTCCCAAATCCCGGCAGGTGATACTGCACCATCAGGCTTTGACCAGGGTATGGGTGAAGGTGGATGCTCTGCTACAGAGAAAAGAAGGGGTGGAATGGCAACACAACACAACTCACAGACCCACAGACAGGTGCAACACAGAGGAAGCACATGGAGACAAAGACATTAAAGTATAAAACAATATATGAAATTATTAAAAAATATTTTTCCTCCTTATCATCTAAGCTGCGCCACTCTGACCTGGAAGAAGACCATTGTTAACCTTAGTGTCCCATGCAGGCAGACCCCACTAAGGTCAATGTGGTTGCAAGCGCACAGAATCTCACAGGATAAGACCCTCCTTAAACTATAATCATGACCAAAACATCGCTACAACAACAAATCTTTTCTTTGCCCACAACATCAGGATTTTCAGCATCAGGCTGGGTTCCAAGGCCAAAAGCACGAAGATCTCTTGCCCATAGGTCCTAGAAGTCCCATGGAGGCCATGGGCTATTTTGAGGCACCAACAGCCCAGCCTCAAAGGGGTGCAGGGACCAAGGGCATTTCTCCTCCTGCCAAGAGGAATGATCACTGCTCTCTGTCTCCCACCTCACATAGAGGCTGTGGTCAGACCCAGAGTGGTTAAATATGCACGAGGGGCCAATGACTCCTCTCACAGGGGTGCATTGCTCTGACCGATCAAGCTAAGAGAGGGTGACCCCATCTATCAGAGGTACTTTAAAATATCCTCTTAGAAAGAGCCACCAGTACATTTAATCACAATGCAACTCCAACACGATACAAAATATTCTCTGCTGAGCCTTTGGGTCTCCAAAAAGCTTGTTTAATAGAAAATAGCACCTCTCCTACCCCCTTGGACTCTGTTGTGATCGGCCACGTTTAGGACAGCAGCGTGCAAAAAGGCCAGACAGACAGCAGGTAGGTCTTGCTCTGGGAGGTTGGCATCAAAGCGGACCAGACGGACACAGGGTGGGAACAGACTAAAAAATACTGGGATAACAACACAGAGACAGCATACACCGTGTTAGGGCCACAACCGGACCCCTGCTTTGGAGGGAAGATGCTAAATGGCAGGGAAGGGGAATGGGAGAGAGGCAGGTCAAGGAGAAATGAGGTTGATTGGTACCGAGGTGATAAGATGAAGTGAGCAAAGAGCCAAGCCAGCCACAGCCAAAGACCCCATCCTGTGACCGCTCTTGCCTAAAGCCTGTCCAACCCTGCCATGCCTGTCTTCTCCTTGCCTCCCCCTTGCTCCCTGGCTTGAGGACGAGAAGGGGAAGGCATCCAACCTCCCTATGCCCAAAGAAGGGTTCAGCACCGCCCCATAGCCAGGTCCTGTTTCAGGGAGATGCCGGAAGGACTTAATGCTGCAAGTTCAAGGTACCTCATGAAGCAGGCAATATTTGCAAGGTGGCCAACCCCAGCCCCCAAGGCGGTGGGTGGGTAGAGGGAGGGGAGCAGATAAGGACAGATAAGGATTTAGCCAAGTCTTCAGAAATACAACCCCATGGCACACAGCGGAAGGAATGGAGAAGGTAACACGTGAAGAGTCTGGTTAGAGTTTAGACGCAGTGAAGGCTTTACTGCAGAAAAGAGACAGTGCTTCCCTCCAAGGGGATGAGAGCAACTGGTGAGGAAACAGACAATACAATGAGAAATCTGGGTTTCCAACTGATGGCACTTCAAATCCAGCATCCCAGGCTCATTCCTGTCCTGGGTGCAATGCTATTTATTTTCATACTGCATTTCCAGTTTCACAGTGGTGTAACTGGGAGGAGACTCCTCAAAGCTCCCAAACTCCAAGTGATTTTTCCAAAACCTTTCCGGCTATTAGCCTTATTAATTCATTCCCAGAGCTAGAGAAGTGCTGCATTATGTAATTGAACAGACTACATTATTTTCTTTAGAATCGGCCAATTTCGAAGAGGTTGGTCTCAAAAACCTCTGGTCAATGCAGGAAGGAAGCAGATATTTTGCGTGGGATTATTTCTATGGAGAAAGCATTATGTCCACTGGGAATTTCCCAATTAGAACACACTGCAGGACCTCAAAATAGAGCTGTTTTAAAAGGCAGTGGCTTGGATCACTGTAACAGAAGGTAAAATTGCCTTCAAAACATCCACCAGCTTCACCATCAGGCTCCCGTGGTGCTCATGGCTATGGACTATTCAATGTTCAGGCCCTTATGGTCCACCTGTGAAGCCAGATGTTTGAAAGCATCATGAAAAGCTGCATCCTGCCCTGTCCATCTGCAGTGAAGCCATAGCACAGAGGGAGAACGACAGAGAGAAAGGAAGGTTGAATGAAAAAGAGAAAGAGGAGGAAAGCACCAGAATTACCTGATCATGTGATAGCTGTGAGATGCCAGAATGCAGCAGAGAGAGAAAGAGGAGGAACATGCACAACAGTCAGAGCAGTAAGAAAATAAACAAGGCAAAGAGGCAAAAAGAGATTGGTTAGAAGTCATCACAGTTGGTATTTCCCCTCTGGAGAGGCTGCCACAATCCTGTCACCGGGGCTGAAGCAGAACAGCAGGAGCAATCCCTGCCCACGGCTACGGAGGAGAGACAAGCCATGCGTAGAAGAGAGTACGAGCACATCGAAGCGGTGGCTCTGTTCCCACCCACCCCCTCATCCTTGCATGAAGGAAGCAGCTCTGTTTTGTCCCAAAAAGGACTTAAACCAAAACAAACAGACAAAAAACCCCAACCATGACACTGAAGGCCAAATGCCAAGCCCCATTTCCCAGAGCTGAATCACGTCAGCATGTAGTAGTTGGGAAATTCTGCTGTGATTTGGTTTTGGTATATCCTCAACGCTGTTACCAATTCTCATGTAGTGGAGAAACTGGAAGGGCAAGGAAATGGGTCTTTCCTGCACAAGGTTATTGGAAGAGCAAACCCCTTGCTGCAGAAAGTCCAGCTTAAAATTGTTTTGGTTAGAAAAGACCTTTAAGCTCATTGAGTCCAAGCGTTCCCCCAGCACTGCCAGGTCCCCACTAATCCCTGTCCCTCAGCACCATATTGACACATTTGTTAAACCCCTCCAGGGATGGGGACTGGGCAGCCTGGTCCACTTCTGGTGCTAGAGTTTCTCCTTCTTCCTTCTACTGACTTGGGGGTTCAGTTGTCCCAAGGAAGAAATCCAAAAGAAGACATTTGACCCTGCCACGATGGACAGACCTCTCTAAGAAACTGCCTTTCTATGTCAGGTCCTGGGGCTGGGCAGCCAGCTCAGTGCTCCAGGTTGATGGGCTCTGGGAAAAGCTGGTGGCAGTTTCCAGCTTTTTTCACGTGTATCACACTTACACTGAGGGTAGAAGAGAAATTCTGCAATAATCCTTTCCTTCCTTACGCTGCTTCCTTTTCTGCTCTACTCCATCAAACCTCTTCCAAACTAGAAGAGATTCAATCTGTGCAGAGAGGAAGAGTCCAGCTATTGCAAAGTCCACGTAGCTGTGACTTCTCCCTCTCATGCATCATTTCACTCTGCTCTGGGACCTTTAGTTCCCATTCAGCAGTTGAATCAGTTTAATTTCTTCAGTCGTGGTCTCCTGCGTCTGTTTCCTTCTAAAACTCACTTTGGGAGATGATGCAAAGGGCAGCAAATATCTCATCACCTTGGCCTCTATGTCCTGGTCTTCAGAGAGGTCAGTCACTGCCTCCAGACTCCTCCATGCTTTTCTGTATCTGGCAGAGAACTACAAGGTCTAAAGAGCAGGGACATTAAACCAACTGACAATTTGAGGGAGTGGAGGAAGCTTCCAGACATCACAGCCACAACACCCGTATGGAGGAAGGGTTTAATGGGCCACAATTCAGATCACGAGACTTCTTAGGAAAATTTTTCTCTCATCCTGGTCAGTGGTTTCATTAACTGGTGGGATATCAAATCTGAGAGGAGAGGTTTGAATCTGCTGCTCACTCCATTATCCTGTGCTGAAATTGGGGACCTGCTGGGCATAGGTCTACCAGAGCGGAACTGGGCCAGTCATGAATTTAGACACAACTATAAACAGACCCAACATGTGGCCTGAAGTCAAATCCATAGCGGGTGCTGGCAGGAACAATAGCCTATCGTGACATGGCAAAAATACCTGGTTGATTATGCACCCCAAGGAAGGAAAGCGATTGCTGTGAGCAGATGATCTGGGACAAAGCGACAGCAAAATCACTGGCTCATGAGGTGAAGCAAGTTAAATTGCTGCTCCTAACATGAAGGCATTTCAGATATCAGGAAGGGAGGGAAGTGTAGATCCCTAGATGTCTCTAAGACAGGCAAGTGTGCATGCTGAAGCAGATGAGATTACTGAGCCAGGGGAAGAGGAGTGCAATTTCAGAATGACACGTTTCCCCAGGAGAAAGCTGCTGCTTCTCGCTGGAGGGAGCGCATCTCTCTGAGCTCATGCTTCTTTTCCCCAGGGAAGGTTATTACACTGTCACCACTGACAGCTAAAATGCCTCCTAGGAGAAAAGGCACATCACTGGGAGGACACCATGGTTTCCTCCAGCATAATAAAGAGGAGGGTAGCTTGGCCAGCTGTGCCATCAGGAAGTTGATGTACCTCCTCCTCATTTATCAGCACCTTAACTTGCTCTGCTCCTGGGTTTTATGCTCCACATTTGTTTTCAGGAACCCTGGGCTAACAGAGAGGATTCCGCCATGCCGTCATCAAATCCTTGTTCTCCCATTTCTTTGGAAAATGGAGAGACTTCCACTATGCATCAAACTAAGAAACTGATTTGATTTGCTAAATCATGTTTCTATTTCTTCATCCAAATAGGAACAAACTGATTTAAGAAAACTGTGACTTGTTCTTTTTGAAGACTATGATGGTGGAATCTCAAAACATCTCCTCTTCTGCCTTTAAAGTATTTTAATCTCTTTCTTAATGTCCATTTCCCTAAAGCATTTACAGTTTCTCTACCACATGCATTTGAGTGGATCACAGCATCTACCGCTACTATTTTGAGTCCTCTCATACTTCTTATAAAGCAGCAACTACACCCAAATTCACAGCTCAGAAGTGGAATTGTTGTTTATAGGGATTTTTAATAAACAGTTTCCCTGCTATTGCAATCCAAATGCCCGAGGAGCGCGGTGCTCCTCTCTCCCATCTCCACCCCATGCTCTTAAGAAAAACACATGCCACAAAAATACATGAGAGTCAAGCCGTAACAACGCTACTTACTTCTGGAATATAAAAACTCCTACAATTACGATAAATGAAATGAGATCAGACGTGATCCAGATTAGGTGGTACTCGTCTGGAGGCTGGAAGACAAAAAACAGAAGCAGACCTTAAACGTTCTGGTTTGTACAATCACAGATAGACCACACATTGCTCAAGATGCCACCGGTCCACTTTGAGTGCTAACGTTAGCTGTTCTGCACAGGCCCCGTGCTATAAGCTTCTCAATTTCTGTGCTCTAAGGCACCAGTAACTCTGGGTCCATTAGCCAAGGGTCATCACACAAGATAAACGCAGCATTTGAACCCAGCACAGAAGCACACATTGATTTTTGTGCTGCCCAGGCAAAAGCAGCACTAGTCAAGACAACAAAGTAAATTGATAATAATAAACTCCTGATGATGCTCAGAAGCAGCTACCCAGGAAAGCCACCAGTGATTTAGTCTGGAAAAGAACAGGCTGAGGGAGGATCTCCTCAATGCTCATCAATAGCTAAAGGGGGGGTCAGGAGGAGGGGCCAGACTCTGCCCAGTGGTGCCCAGCAACCAAGGAGCAACGGGCACAAACTGGAACCTGGAAAGTTCCACCTGAGCAGGAGGAGAAACTTCTTTACTGTGAGGGTGAGGGAGCCCTGGCCCAGGCTGCCCAGAGAGGTTGTGGAGTCTCCTCCTCTGGAGAGATCCCAAAGGCGCCTGGGCACCCTCCTGGGCAAACTGCTGTGGGGACCCTGCACTAGCAGGGTGTTGGGCTGGGTGATCCCCAGAAGTTCCGTTCAAACCCACCAGTCTGGGATTCTAACGATGTTAACGATTCTGTGATGCTAACGATTTTTTCCTATCCCAAACCTGATCTAGTTTCAACCAGGAAAAGGTTGCTGCTTTTTTACCAGACAGATGGATCCCAACCACCACCACCATCATTAATGCACACGAGTAACATTTCATCAGAGAAATAGAATACACATAATGCACAAAGATGAGCTCATGCAATGGTAGAGTAACATGGATAAAAACAGTTGGGTGCCACCAGCTCTGCTACCTCACTCTCAGCAAAGAACAATGTTGTTTTTCTGCTCAGTGAATCTTTGTGTGTCTCAATTTATCCTGTTGAAAGTTTACCATAGAATTAGCCAATGCTTCTGATGGAGATTTAATCCTTGCATTTTCCAGCTTAATTTGCTGAGACACAAATTTGGTGTTTCCCATTTTATTGGCAAGGAAGTGCCATCATAAGTATCTTGAAAGAAAACTCAAAGAGCCTTCTAAGAACAAAATCTACACATCTAAATTTTCATTCATGCAACTGTTGGTATTTCTCAGCTGAAGAACCCAAATAGCAGGTTTCCCTCTGTGGCAAGAGTTGCTTTGCCTATGATATACCCCAAGCAATAGGTAGCCATGAACACAACTTCCTGGGCAAACTCCAGCATCTGATTACAGGTATTACATAGATATATTTTTTAAGTCCTGCAGAAAGCTCAAAGCCAGATGCCTCCTCAGCCCTGCAGAGGCTTTAAGGCCATCAAGTTAGGGGCTGAACTCCAGCTCAAGGTTTTCAAAGCCTGTGTCTGATGGCCTCTCTTACCAGCAGCTTTCCATAAAGAGTGGAAAGGAGAGCATCACTTTTTATTCTGTTTTTCCTTTTATTTAACTGAAACACAAGATTAACTGAACCACAAATGGCCCCTGGGTGAATGGAGCAGAACCGATTTGCACTGTTCAGCTGACGATAAAGCCCAGTGAAGCCCCTGAGGGTGCTGGGCAACCAAAGCCTAGCAGAAGCAACTGTTTCGCTCCAGCTCCCAAGCCATGTCCTGTGTGGTGGAGGGAGTTCATATGGTAAAGTTTGTCAGATCGAAACACCCAGGCACTTCAATATGCAGGAATTCAAAGGATTTTTATGCTGCTGGTGATACAGGAGTGTACACTTGCAGCAGAGGGCTGTATTGGAACTCCAGCCTTGGAGGAAGGCTCCACATATCAGCAAAATGGCTTTTGGAGTAAAAAAGCTGCCAGTGATGTGGCACACAACTCCTGCCAGCTGTAGTGGAGGACAGATATTTGCAGCAGCTCAATTCAGACAATGATAAGCTCCTCTGCCAACAGATTCCATCTTTATAAAATCATTTCTAATTCTCCGGCTTCAGCACACACTGGCGTGAATTTGTGTAGTCAGACACAAGCAGTAGGTTAAGCGAAGGCTAAGGACTTCGTGCACAGATGTTCATCCATCTAGGCAGTCATCTTGGGGTCCTACCTCCAGGTAAAGATGCAGAGACCTCATTAACACTAAATTATCCTTGTTCACTTTATTCTCCCCTTCCCAAGCAGATTGCAGGTAGAATGGCTGCCTCCTGTCCTACCCCCGATAGGATTTGTCATCAGAAAACAGCCCCCCTTATCACATGCACTTACCCCTCTGCAGCTGAGCTCTTGCTTTGGGAATACTTTGATGCCACTATTTTTTTTTCCCCTCCAGTTCGACATGAATATTTCCGTTTGGTTCAGAGACCCACAGGGCTAGGGGTGTGCTCAGAGTTTACTGACTACGTGATGGGTAAAGGGGAGCTACCTTTGGTCTCTGGTTGTTCCTCATCCAGCAATGGGGTAGGTCAGAAGTGAAAGTTGTCCTCATTTGGTATTAAAAGCAAACAAAAAGCTGGTTTTGCAGCCTGGCTGAAACACAGAAAGCCAGGTTTGCTGGCTCACCTGTGTACCTGCTTCTCCTGCAACTCTTAACAGCTGCTCAGCAGGTCTGGAGAAATGTTTTTCCACCAAAGGAAAATGGGAAAGTTATATGGGTTAAATGAGGCATAGAATACCATGTCCAAGACTCCCAAACTCTCTATGTGGAGGGACAAGGCCATCTGAAGGAAGAGATTGTGCTAGAGGAGCATTGATCCATTGCCCTCTCAAGGCTCAGGGTGGGGAAATCCCTCAAGCCCAACAGCACTTTGAATCCAACCAAACCTTCCTGGAGAAACCCACTAGACGTATGGCTGCAGTGGTCAATGGGCACTTCTACACCCCTCCACTGCATCCCCTCCTTCCAGGGGTTCACAGCACCTTCCCAGGCATCGTGCTTACCATTAGCCAGATGGGAAAAGGCACCTTGTGAAGGACGTGGGAGCTGTCAGAGGTGACCGATTGGACGCCAGCGCACCACAGGATGGAGTATAGCCAGGGCTCATTCACAGTGTAGAGATTCACGCTTAGGTTCGCCATGGCGTAGTCCCTGCCAGGAGACAGACAGGGTGAGGTGTGAGACCCCCAGCAAACATCAGACCCTCATCTCCAAGAGGAGAGCTCTTGCCATCAGCCACTGCTGTAATCACAGTAGATTTACTGGGTTTGAATTGCATGAAGTGTTGTTTTTTATTTTTTTGGGGGGGGGGTTGGTTGGGGGTTTTAAACAGGACATGGTCACTTCATAAGCAACCCAAGGGCATTGCAATCAAATGGTTTGACCTTGAAAGCTTTCTTCACCTCTTGGATGCTCTCTGATCCGTGCCACAGCCCATCTCAGATACCTTCTCATGAATGATGGACACAGCATGTTTCTGTAACAATCACCTCATTGTGCTGAGGTAAGCTTAGCATCTGGCTCAGGTGCCTGTAACACTCCATAGACCATTTACTTAATTAAAAACTGACAGACTGCGTTTCCAACATCAATTCCTACAACTCTCATGACCTTGTTTTGGGGACAGTTGCAGAGTTACAGCTTCTAGTCTCCTGAGGTCATTTTCCAAGAAGCTAACACTGCAAGCTGGAGTACAGGAGCTGTCAGTAGCAAACCAAGCACTGATAGTAGACTCCCTGCACCCATATGATTTGCATAAATTGCTGTTTCCTTATCTACAAAGCAGAAACATCGCTAATCTCCCTTGCGTGGGCAGCACAGAGATTGATCCTCACAATTCAATATCAGGAAAGCACTGTGAAGAGAAAGGCCACTCTGTACAAGACATGGACATCTCAAAGTTCACACCACAATCAAGCTCCTCCAAAGGCTAAGGGATTCTCAAGGGTAGAAGTGGTCGTAGCAATGTTACATCCAAATGCTGATTTTTTTTTTTTTTGAGGGGCTGTTGGGGGGTGTTTACTGAGGAAAGTGGGTTAAACCAGGGCTTGTTGAGCCTGCCCTAGCTTTTGCTGCAGGACTGCAGCAATGTTAGACTGGGCACCACAAGGCCTTCAGGGTTCAAGAAACCTCAGGTGGTGGGTCTGATTTTGGAGACAGCCTAAGTGGGATTGATGAGAGATTGGGGCTGATGAACTAGGCTAGAGTTGGCATGTAGTCCTCTCCCTGAGATAGAGCAAATAGGTAGGGGTATAAAAACAAGCAGGAACTATCCAGAAGGTAAAGTACAGACTTGGTTTTACGGATGAGCAACTAGATCGATTGCTGGCAGCCGTGGAAAAACACCACTGGATTACACTAAATAGGGCCATGCTCTCCACCAGCTGCAGGCTCAGCTCTTCCCTATGCCCAGCCCAGAGTAAGACAGCTTCTTTGGAGATATTTTTCTTCTGCAAATCTGTTTCATCTTTAAGTATTTCTCTGGGGCAAAAGTTGAAACTCTAAAAAACAGAAAAGCTCAGCTAGAGACAATCCACCTTTTCCAAGAAGGGGGCAAAGCTGGGAACTGCACGGTCCAAATACAGGCTCAAGCAGAGGGAGAGAAACCTCACGCTGTGCCAATCTCATTAAAGAGGAGACTTGACCAGTCTCAATGAAACGGGTGAATTCTCTGCAAAGAAGAATTTCTGAAAGCATATCCAGACTTTGGACTGATCAGAATTCTGTGGTAGCAACTCTGGAGCAGACAAACAGACGCAAAGGGCAGCTGCTAATGAGGATGAAACTGCACTTGGAGGTACTCGGTGTGAAAAGCCTTCACTTTTTCCCGGAACTGACAGTGTAATAAGAATCAGACAATTCATATATCTGTATTTCAGAAAGGATCGTCTTATTCTGAATTAGCATGTAGAGTTATCAGTCAGCTGTTTGCTCCTGGGAACAGCCTGGATTCTGGCCTTGAGTAGGGAAAGCTTGCACAGCTCAAGCTTTCAAGACCAAGTCCATCTGAAAAGATACCTCGGTGCAGATAAGATAGCCTGAGATGACCAGAAAAGATGCTGCAGGGCACAAGGATGCACAAAGCCTTGGACACCCACCATGGAGCAACTTGTGCTATCAACACAGTGTCCAAGCAGGGGACTGTACCTGACATCCTCATTCGTGACCTTGGTGTAACGTAGGTTGAGCTTCACAATGCCCTTCTCTCTCAGGTGCTCTGCGTCCAGCTTGAGGCCAGAAGTTTGCTGGAAACCTGGTGCTATCTGTCTGACCAGCTGCCTCTCCGTGTCTGGCAGCCACATCACCTGCGAAGGGAGCGAGACAGAGGACCAGCTACAGCAAAGACAATTCACAACGGTGGTAATGTGAGGCAGCTTTGCAGACTGCCAGTTTACACCAAGCCAGAAGGAAAATCACATGCAACTCCCTTGTTTGTCATACAAATTGTCTAGGAGACACTGCCAGCCTCCCACATCTTTCATCAAGTGCATTCCAGGATTATCCTCGAGCCCAGAGGACTGTTTACACACAAAATCTTAGAGGAGAAAAGGGTTGAGATACAAAGGGATCAGGCCAAGGGCTCAGGAAGAGACATGGTATATCCTTGAAAACCTGCCCTCCCTGACCAGTTCAGGGCATGGGGAGAACTAAGGACATAAAATTGACAACACAGACAGAATGCACAGGAGAAGCCTCTCATGATCCCACGAGAGACTTGTTTTATTCACACTGTTACCAGAACTACATCTACTCCAACCCAGGGCAAGGGTTTGCCTAAGTTCACACCATGCTTTGAAAGTGTGTCAAATCAATTGCTGTTATCGTGCTTGGATGTAAAGTGGATGCAGGAACGAAGCTGGACAGAATATGTGCAGAGGCTGGACTCAACCAAATGACCTCATCAGCCCCACTGGGCATTGCATTGCTTTAACCCCTGTATGATAACTCAGTGGCATTCATCTACCAAAGCATCCAAGCAGCACAGATGCAGCCATATGCATTTTCAATAGGCAACCATAAAACCTGTGTGAGAAATACCACTCCACAACTCCACATCCATGTTTTGACTATTTTTTCCCTGCTCTCCATTCCAATACCCAAGGAGAAGACAGCATGGTCCTCCCTTGGATTTAGCCAAGCTGACAGAGGCTTGTGGATAACACTGCTGCCACACAGTTAATTGGACATTGGGTGGCAGTGTCTGTCATTAGAAAGATGACAGTTAAAATTAGCTCCCCCTGGGCCCATCACTGCACATATCAGTGCTGATCTTGCCTGTGCGTGCAGATGCACCTAACTGGTGCAGATGAAATATCTGAGCTGCCAGTGATGTAGTCATTCCACTCGCCAGCCTCACCATGCTATTTTCAACCAGTCCATATTCATGGGAGAGCACAGGACAAGGAAAGGACCACATTTCCTTCCCAAGACAGGTCATGAAGGGAGTTTTTCAAGGGACACCCGGAGTCCCCAGTTCTAGGTGTCCTTGTGACACATGGGAAGTGATGCTTTCCCTCCAGTAGAGATCACTGCATCAGAAGGAGCTAGCTCCTCATGAGCTAGGTGAAGATCTATAGCTTTTGGTCACAGAGGACACAGCCAACAAGGCTGGCTGGGCTCTGATTGCAACAGCACAGAGCTGGAAGTTAAAATGCTTGGTATAACCCAGCAAGGACAATTCTGGGGCAGAAATGAAAGTCTGGAAGAGATCTCTGCATATTCAGTCACAGATACATAGACCCCCTTTTGCTGAAAACCACCTTATGTCCAGGACACCCATTTCTCCTCCAAGCAGAAGCTGACTAAGCTGAGACAGTTGCTCAGCCCAGGGAGAAGGCTTATTTAAAACAAAGGAGTTGGAAGGTGAGGAAATGCTCTCTGCTGCTCACAGCCAGCCTCTTCACTCATGTCTGAGGCTCTTATTGGATCGCTCAGCCCAAAGGGACCTCAGGAGATTTCTACTCCAACACAAACCAGGGCCAGAGCTGATTTCAAACACAATGCTCAGAGTTTTGTCCAGTTGGGTCTTGAAAAGCTCCAAGCATGGAGATCCCTCAATCTCTCCAGGCCCCTCTCAACACTTGCCTGCCCTCACAGGGAAAACTAGTTTCCTTATATCCAGCAAAACCCTCTTCTGTTCCAATTTAAGACAATTCTCTCATCCTCCTGACACGCAGCCCAGTGAAAAGCTTGGGTCTAACTTCTCAAAAACCTCCTTCCCAGTACTGAAGAACTGCTATTAGATCTCTCATAAGTCTTATCTTTTCCAGAATGAAGATACTCTGTTCCCCCAGTCCCTCCTCATATGTCCAGCCCCCTGACAAGTTTGGTGGCCTCTGCAGGATGTGCCCCAGTTTATCAACATTTGTCTTGTACTGCTGAGCCCCACACCGAACACAATTGCTGAGTAACGGGAATAATCACTTCCCTCCATCTGCTAGCTATACTACCATGAGTTCAGCCCAAGATGCTCTCAAGCATCTCTGGGACCACCAGCCTGGAGGCACAGTCCTCTCCAGCACGACTTCTTGGCATAAAGTGCCATTTCAAATCAAGTGTTCAAATGAATCAAGTGGGACACTTGAGGATTCAGGGAACCCATGAAGAGGGCAATTTTGGAAACATCACCAACCCCACAGAACTCACTGCCTGTTGCAGAATTCCTGATGCCAGGATGGTTTCCAGGGTGGTGTTGATGTAAGTGTTGTAGTAGGGATGAGCTGATGGCAGGTCCTGGAAGTTCAGAATGAGTGATGTGTTGTTCTTGATCACCTCTAGCATATCCGCCAGCTTGCAGACTGACTGGTTGGCAGCTTCCAAGTAGTCAGACCTTGAGAGAGACCCAGCTGTCCAGAAAGGGTCATTCTGAAAGCAAAGCACATCCCAGTGTTACTGCCACAAAGTCCAAACTCCCCTGGTACAGGAGAAGACCCTTTTCTATTCCACCTTGGCAACAGTGGGGCATGCAGACAGCTACTCTTGGTGACCATCTTGCAGCTTGCTGAAGTGTTTCCTCTGTGCCTCAATTTCCCTACCCAAGGGGATTCTTACTGAAAGCAAGGTGTGCTGGACAGGTCACCCCATTTTCAAAGAAGGAGCAGGGAACTAGGGCAGGAATGTTGTTTTCCAAGGTAGTAAGCTAAAAATGTGCTTTCTCACACTATGTACATGATCACCAAGGATTCTTCAGGATATAAAAAAAACCCCCAGCTATTATATAACTAAGAGTGATCAGAGAGGAGCTATGGGCAGTTGGAAGAGATGGGCTTCTGCGTTACAAACATTCAGGAATGACTTCTTCAATGCACGTCCCAAAAAGCAGCCTTCCAGCTGTCGTCTTGGCCCTTCTCATCTGGCAAGCAGTAGTTTCTCTGCATTCCCACTCCCACCACCACATCTACAAGCCAAGCAAGCTGCTGTGCAGCTGTAATACAGAGACACCACCATCACACCTCCAGATCAGCTCAGATCAGAACAGCAGTGAAGCTATGGTGGCTTCAGGCTTCCACCAAGCAAGCACCCAGGGAACTCCAAGCAGGCATGTAAAGGTGGTATCTGAGCTTGCACCACTGCAGCAACACCTCAGTGAGCCACGTTCAAGCTTGCATAAGTGTCCCAGAGTGCTGCAGCCCTCCCTCCGGACCACAGATAATGCTCTCCAAGAAGGATATGGCTGCTGGCCAGAGAGCAAAAAGTAATACCACCTGCAGCCTGGCTGCACGTTGAAGGACAGGTCAAGCCCATCCCACAACAATTCCTCCCCCCTAGACTTCGAAGGCTGAATTTCTTGCTTTTTCTTTGTAAAAGACAATTGTCTTCAAAAGTAAATTAAAGGAGCAGCATACTACACACTGTCTTTTCTGTTCTCTTTATAACCACCTTTGCCGTTCTGGGAGTCTTGAAGATCTTTGTGGTGACAACCAGGCATTAAGGCCCCTTATTCCAGGTGGTGGAAGAGGCACAGAAAGATGACGTGTCTTTTAGACCAAGTCTAAGTTTGGTAGAGGACAGAACTAAATGTGGTTCACGTATTCTTGGTCTAGCTGCACTTCAGACCACTCCACCCAGGAAATGGATCTCCACCTCTCCACTTCAATGAGGATTTTGACATGAGCTTTCATCCCATGGCCATGGCTCCAGGACAGCCTTTCCATGGCCGTACACACCTTTAGGAACCACTCTCCAGCATTGAGCTTTTCCAGGTCGGTCCAGTTGAACATGGAGGAGTGCTCGTAGGCCCGCTCTGGAAACACTTCCTCCACATTTGTTGTTCTCCTCAGTGTCTTGTCGTGCATCAGAAATGGTACTCCATCATAGCTGCAAGGACAGTCAGAAGCCCTGTTACTGGTGAAGGTGCACAACAGGACTAGAGAAATGTCCCTTCCCCCTCCAGCCTCTCTCATGGCTTCACATCAAAATCACTGTGAAGATCTAGACCAGCTTAACACATCCCCAGCATCCTCAAAAACTGTTGAAATGAGATGCACCCAGAGGAAAGTCTTAGATACCTGCTAAATTTTTGCAGTCATTCATATGCTGACATAACCCCATCCATCCCTCCAAACTACTCCTCAGAAGTTTCTAGAGTGTCAATCTTGGATAGCTTGGACAAGGATATCCACTGTCAATGCTCACACTAACCAAAGCTTTCTGCAGTGTCTGTACCTCCCCAAAATGTCTGAGGTTTTTCATATCCTGGATGCACAGACACACATACAAACTATTCTCAAATTGTTGATAGTAGATGAGTAAACTTTTCAACGGCTCTCAGACTATACAGGAACTTAATGTTCACAGGCTTTCAGCAAGATATAAGTGTTCCAAGCTACCAAAATTGCTCTGAAATTGCCTTTTCCAATTGAAAACTGGTTTCAGGAAACAGCCATGCCCACGGGAGTTGTTAAGTTCATGCACCTTCAAGAAAACCCCCCTCTCAGATGAAACTAAATAGCCAAATCCACGCCCTGTGGTTTTTAAGCCACCAAGATATTAGAGAACAATGGTTCTGGGAAACCTAAAAAGCTCATTAAACTTTCTTCTACCCAATTTTCTGTGACTGGATCAGTGGTAACACCACACAGGGCAGTGGCAGTTTCTATCAAGGGCAGGAGGACAGTTGTCTGCACTCAGAAATTAAGATAATTCAGGCAGCCAGCCTGAGTACAGTGACATTTTCCAAAGCAAGGAGCCCATTTTCATAAAAGATTCAGGTAAGTTCTGGAAAGGAGATGGGGTCAAAACACAAAACCCATTTGAATTAGGGGACAGCTCGGAGCTCTCACGTTCAGAGCTAGAGGGAAAACAAAACACAATTTTAGATGATGGATCAAATGCTGCCTCAGCTTTACCATTGCCTGCAGAAGTCCCTTATCACAAAGGTCACTGGCATCTTGATTCACTATTTCTAGCGTGCATTGTGCCAACTACTTCCCCCCCAACCCAAAGCAATATGCGGACACAGCAACACCACGCTCAGCAGCACACCATGTTGCTGCCATCAGAAAGGCTTTTAATAAATACAGTTCAAAAAGAAAAAAAAAGAAAATATGCTAAACAACTGCAGAATTAAGTGCATGGGGTGTTTCAGAGAGATAGGAGCTCAAGTCTTAACATCTCACAGCAGAGCATCAGTAGATACTGCTAAGCCTTAACCGCAGCGTGGAAATCCTGTGGGGCACTTCACATTCGCTCCCTCCTGCCTAATCCTTCCCTGCACAGAGTCACTCAGCACTACCCAAGCAAACTACAATATATTAGCAGCACAGGTTTGGAAAAATAACTCAGAGACAGAAATCGGAGCTTTAGAAGAAGAGATGTGAGAGCAGGTAGATGATGAGAGAGGAACACTCAGCGATACTATGCTCCTGCTGCTTAAAGTGAAGTTGGTGTTATAACCAGGGTCACCCAATTTGGGGTGGGAGCAGGATGCAATGGGTCTGAGCAGCCCATCCGTGGCTAATATGTGCCTAGTGGAACATGGAAACATCCCAGGAGGGATGTCCTAGGGACATCCCAGATGGAGTGGACCCATCCAGCCACAGAGAGCATCTTTCAAAGGGATGATGGCAGCAACAGGTGTTGTGCCACAAACCCTTCCCAAAGTTGCTGCCAGCTGTATTGAAAGCTCACTTTTTGGTCTGAAGGTCACCGGAGTTCTCTTTTTATAAAGAGGCTTGGGTCTGCTAGAGAGGGCCCCAGATAACTGAGCCATCAAGGGCATTGTATAATGTACAGATGCTTGGAGTGCTCCTCCAGGATGGCTGATGGATGGCAACATGGAAAGCTCTTGGAGCTTTCCCAGTTCTCCTCCTCCCAAAACTCCATCTTTCTCCTTGGCCAGTGCTAATAGAAGCAACTGATTCAGCCACAGGACCCGAGTGCTCATCTGCGAGTCTGGACAGTCAAGTAGTTGTCCTTTCACAGCAGTTAATGAACTAATTTGTACTTCATCCTTCCACAATGATCTTCCACTCCCCAGTGGGAAGAAATTCTGTCTCTTCCCAAGGCCAGCTGACTTCAAGCCAGGCTAGAAACGTGGTCCTGTGTGTCACTGCAATAAAGCAAGCTCTAGGATAAACTACAGTCTTTCTGCAAATAAAGATTAGCTTCATGACAAAGTTATCCAGGTTCCCCCATCTGGACAACTACCCCTTTAATTATCA
Source organism: Bucorvus abyssinicus (assembly GCA_009769605.1). Lineage (NCBI taxonomy): Eukaryota > Metazoa > Chordata > Aves > Bucerotiformes > Bucorvidae > Bucorvus > Bucorvus abyssinicus. The sequence continues at coordinate 95,057,099 of CM020024.1, read as the reverse complement.
TCTCAATGGGACAATTAGTAGAATTACAAATGGAGACAGTTAGGAGATATCAGATACTTTCACTGCAAGAGCTTTGTTTCAATGGGAAAGGCCAATCACACACCAGATAGGAAAGACCCACCAGCATGGTTTGGGCCATCCACAGAGAAAGCCGCAGACCAACCAGCACGCTGGCTTACCTCAGTACAACATCAGCTTGGACTCCATATATCTTCTGCTCCACTGCCTTCTGGAAGGACATCAGAGTGTTTTCTGGTGCCAACTACAGGGAAAAAAGAACCACGAGAGAAGAGTAGCAAGTGAAAACATTTATGAAACAGTGTCAATGAGGTTTAGAGATATTAGGAGCCAAACCAATCGTGTTTTGCAGATTATGCTGGTGTACCAGCATTCCCCAGGCAGAATCACATCTTACTGAAGCCTGAAGATGACCAAGGCATTTGCCCCTACTGATGGTCTTTCACACACAGGATAGAGTTCAATGCACCATTATCACAGCCTGCAACGCCATAAACCCAGCCAGCTTGAGACCTGGTGCAAAATTAGTGCATGAGAGATTTCTCACCAGCGTGGTCCCCCAAATAGGGGCTTGCTGAAGACCCCCAGCAAGTGATTCTTAATGGGATGCCAATTCTTTATTCACAGGTTATATCTAGAGCTACCTAAACCACCTTAACGGTTCTTCATTCTCCTATTTATGTGCAAACAGTGATTACGATGCTGTTATAGAAAGAAGAAAGTCCATAAACCAGGGTATTATCCACACCATGGAGGTCAACCAGACCACAGGCTCTGGAGCACACATGTCCACCTCTACTCATTCAATAAAGTCATCAAGTACTCAGTCTATAAATCAGTTGATTCCTCTAATAACAATTTAAAAGTCTTAAGCCTAGAAAATTTATCCCAATGGCTATGACAGAGAACACAAATTTTATTTCAAATTCCTTCCTATTGAATGGAGAAAATAGTAACAGAATTGTTTAAAAACTGTATAGCTTGAGGAAAAATAGCTTGTTTTTCTACAAAACCAGTACAGTATACACACCCCCAAAATAGCCATAAACCAACGCAGGCAGACTAGGAAAAAAACACCAACTCTGGAGAGAAAACCTGGCAGGTTTTCTGTACCAAAACATGAGCACATCAAAATAAGGCTATTTTTAAAAACAATTTTCTTTTTTTCCAATTTTGCTTTCTGGTTTAGAGTCCCTGTAATATCCTGTTTTTCCACCCATCTCTGCCACCAGGATCAGTGAGTTTCCACTGAGACACAACGAGCTTTCACAACCCATGATTTTCAATAATTACTCAGGGGTTGGAAAGAGGAATAATTAGGAGCAAAGGCCATGCAAGCAAGATGCATAATAAAAATAAAAACCTGCTCAAGAGCTTAAGTTGTCTCTAAGAATCATTTGTTTTCTTACAAGCTGATCACCTTCCATGCTCAGATCAGAAAAGCTTTGGTGTAAAACAGACCAAATGTCAGCAACAACCTTCGCATAACTCCAGTATCTCCCTGCTGAATTCCTCTGGCTCAAGCCGCACATCATTACTAGTTCATTTTTGTGTTGTTCAAAGGCAACACAGAGGCACGTTACCTTCCTAAAAAAGCTCCCAATCAAAGCCTGACTTGTCTAGGCAAAGACAGAGGCAACGCCCCCATCACACCCTCTTGCACAGTCCAGCACTAGGTCACGCAAGGTCAGGCTGAAAGAGCTTTTTGCAATATATGCACGATGCCCAGAGTGGTCAGCAGGGAGCAGCAAGCCACAAAGATCTGAAGATCCCATCCAGACTTGCTCCGTCTCCTTGGGTTGCTTTCAGCATCCCGGCTTTCCCCTCCAAAGTAGCTCAGGTTTCCTCAGAATAATGCTGCAAGGTGATCTTCTCTCTACAGGGTAATGCTCACCATTTACTTTCAGACACTGCAGCAATCACATGGAAATGAAGTGAGTAGTCTTCAAATGAGAGAAAGCTGAGCTAAGGAAACCCAAGGGCAATGCCAGACCACTAGCCTCTCAGGAAGGGTTGCTGGGTAGATGTAATGCAAGACCCAGCTCAAGATGTGACACCACACCAAGCTGCAACTGAACCCACGCCCCTATAAGCAGTCTCGCCAGGGACATACAAGGAATAGAAAAGCAAAGAGTTGTAAATCATCTCTTGGGCTAAGGGGGACTGGAAAGGGCAGGAGGGATGACCCCCACTAAGCAATCAATGTCAAACCCTCCAACTAGGGTTTGCAAACAAGGGTAGGACAACACAGTTGTTTCCCACCTACAAAATGAAGAGATCATATCGCATGAATTGGGGCTGATGAAGGCAAACAAGCATGGCTACAACAGTATTGCACCTCTGTAGAGGTAGACCAGCATGACCAAGGTCTCATGTACACCAAACTCCAGGACAGCAGAATCCTAACCCAGCGAGGGCACAGGCTCTTGATAACAAGATTAAAAATGCTTCTTGCCTCTTTTCAGAGTGTTTCAGTTTCTGCAGGGCCTGGGTCATGTCTTGCTTGGACACCAGCCCTCCCAAGACGCAGTAAGCTAAAACCTGAGACTTTCATGGAGTTTTAAAACTCAGTGCACTAAGACTATACCATTCCCAGCACAGTTGCCACTGAGCATAACCCCATGGAGAGATAATCCCAGCCCCAGGAGTGGAATATCCCACCCCTGCCCCTACAGATCTTGCAGGCCAAGCTTCACTCTTCAAGAGCAGCAAAACTTAACTGGACCCCACCAGGGCTGCATGCAGCTGTTCAGATATGAGGTGCATCCATTCCTTTCCCAGGAACTTGACCCCAAACACAAGTTAAATAAACATATAGAACTCTGACCAGATCTGTGTTGAAAATGCAGCTGTGCAGAGAAAGCAGCATTTGAAAACTGATCTAAAACATGTGTTTAAAAGCTGTAATGTCATCTTCATCATGACACCACTAGAAGTGAAGAGCATCCTCTTGAAGAGCATCACGAATGGATGAACATCTCTGGCTGCTCTGAATCAGCAAACAGCACAGACATCAGCAGAAGGGCTCTCTGTGACACTGTGCCCCATGATGGCATGTGCTGGACAGTCTCTTGTACAAAACAATGCTGTTACTTGACAGCTCGCTTCCCTGCATGTCAGAAGCTTTTGAAAAGGGATTAGAAGCCTTCCAGGCAAAGACATCATTTTCTGGTGAGCTTGTAGTGGGTATGCTCCTAACCTGGCCAGAGCCAGTCACCCTGGTATAAATACTTGCTTCTCCAAGTGAGTCCATCATCGATGCAGAAAGCTGTCCTCCCCGGTTTCTAAACCTCTCGGTTGATCCTAGCCTTGAGGGGACTGAGCAAGCCACTCGCCCCAGTGACGTATCCCAGTAAAGGTCAACCAGAAAGCCGGGAAAGCAAATTTAACTCTGTCCCCTAAAATCGAGTGCTGCCTATTCCTGGAGGTTCCCCCAGCACCACTTTGGGAGCAGGATCTCTCTGTATCAGCAGTTCACGTCCCTGACAATGTGAGGTTTTGTGAAAAGAGGTGATCTGAGTAACAGATATTTCCATCATCTCAGCCTGTCTCTGCCTGCTTCCAAGAAAAAGGGAGCTGAAGCCCCAAATTCAGCATGTTTAGGGCAGAGATGTATCCAAGTGGGACAGTGGCTGGTACAGAAATTACTCGCTGAGGTTAGTGCTGATTTTTTTAAAACGTTTCACAAGCCAAACTGCAATAACTAAATAAATGCATAATTTTTCTGCTTGAATTTCTCTCTGTCTTCCTCCAGTTTCTTTGATGGGTTTTCCTCCTTGACACAAAACAATCAGGCACGTTATGTCTAAAACCCAATTCCAGGTTTGCAGTGATCCAGTGCAACTGAACTCTTATCAATTTCTTAAGAAACCAGTGTTGAAGTGGTGCAGAGTTTCTAGAAGCTTCTCTTTGCACTTGGTTTGATAGGTTCATCCCTTGCAAAAATCAGGCTGCTCTTGGTTTCTTCCTGCTATAGAGAGGCAGCAACTAATTTCTAGAAAACTAGCCATGGATGAGCTCATTTTGACTATTTTTGAGCCCATAATAATATAATCACAGAATGGTTTGGGTTGGAAGGGATCTTAAAGATCACCTAGTTCTACCCCGCTGCAGTGAGCAGGAATCAGGTTGCTCAGAGCCCCGTCGAACCTGGCCTTGAACACTGTGAATGGGGCATCCACAGCTGCTCTGGTCAAGCTGCTCTGGCTCCTCAGCACCCTCACAGTGTAGAATTTCTTCCTTATATCTAATCTAAATCTCCCTCTTTCAGTTTGACACCATTACCCCTCCTCCTATCCCTACAATTCCTGATAATGAGTCTTTCTCCATCTTTCTCATAGGCCGCCTTGAAGTTCTGGAAAGCTTAAATAAGGTCTCCTTGGAGTTAGCAGGTGGAGGGAGGGGATCCTGCCCCTCTGCTACACTCTGGGGAGACCCCCCTGCAGGGCTGGGTCCAGCTCTGGGCTCCTCAGCACAGCAGAGACATGGAGCTGCTGGAGCGGGGCCAGAGGAGGCCCCAGCAATGCTGGGAGGGTGGAACCCCTCTGCTGGGAGGCCAGGGGAGAGAGTTGGGGGTGTTGAGCCTGGAGCAGAGAAGGCTCTAGGGTGACTATTGACTTTAGAAGTCAGGAGCAACTGCTTTCAAATGGAGTCAAGAGCTTCAGATATTCCTTAACGATGATGATGAAACTGTGTTACTTGAAGCGGTGTAGCCTTGCTACAGTTGGACATCACTACACTGTATTTTTCCCTAAATAGCCATCTTGCCAGGCCCTCCAAAAAAATTTTTTAAATTTAATTTTATTTTTTTATTTTCCCTCCCTTATTTTTCCTTCCCAGTATCAATCTCCTCATGAGCCAATAATTGGACTAAAGACACAAAGCATGATTCAGGTGATACCTGAAAAATGGTATTTTCCTTTCTGGAAAAGATGCCCTTTCAAAGTTCCCTGAATGGGATTTAGTGGGATCTACCAATACATTGATTTCAGCATTAGCATCTCATTACGCCAGGTCACTATGAGGCAATAACAATACTGTTTAAAAAAGAAAATAAAATGCATCCTTAAGCCCTAGAAATTCTAGGTATTTTAGAGAGCATCCACATCCAGCTCTGCTGGAAACAGCTCAACTAGACTCAGAGGAAGGAAAAAAACCCACAAAATACAATGATAAAAAACCATAAAGGATTGGCTTGGACAACAGGATAAACTCATAAGGAAAAAGCCATTAGAAATTTAATAATTAGATCCAGGAGATGAGCCCTCATTATACTGCAGACAAAAAAAAAGCTGAAGCTTGATTTAATGAAGGACTACCTAACCTGATGTACATTTATTTCAACAAACACAAGCCTTTCTCCAGGTCTGACAGAAGATGCTAATTGTGATTAGTTGTTACTATCGATCAGATCAGCAGACAGGTTGACTGGCCATGTTTTTAAGAGGTGAGCAGGCATAAGACATACAGCAAACCAAATACGGCTTGATTTCAGCAGCACAAAACCAAAGCACTTCAGAGCCTTTAAAGCCAAACCAAATAGGTGGTGGCAAAGTTTTGGTACCCAAGGTAAGATGAAACAAAGGCCCTCAAAACCACCAAGAAATTAAAATACCCAAAACAATAGAAAGCAAGCACCAATTCTCCTTCATTAGCTGAATGCTCTCTAATAAGCCACAGTCTCAATCAGAATGGCTCTTCATTACTGTTTCCATCAATAGTTGGCACAGTGAGATGACAAAGCAGCATCTCTGAGAACACTGACACAGATCGGAGGTTTCACCATCAGGCGTCAAAAAGAAAGGCCATATTTACTGGAATTTTCCCGGGAATAGCACAACGTGCTCCCTGTCGAGGCAAAACATTCCCAAGTCATAAGCCAAGAGTCAAATCCTAAGCGCAATTAAATGCTGGCTGCCCACCAAGGCACGTTCTCCCAGCAATAGGTACTTTTCTGCTCTGGAGTTGTGCGAAGCCAGTGAGCCAGCATCACCAGAAAATGCTTCTCCAGGCACAGTGTCTGTGCTCAGCACGGAGATGGACATCATCTGCCATGGAGGAAGGAGCTTGACGGCATGAGCACTGCGTGCTTTGCGGCACATGGACAGCAGTTTTGGCACAGCCTTTCTCAGCACCATTGAGACATGCCGAAAACCAGCTGTACGGGCAGTTTGCCAAAAGCGCTTATTTCAATGCTATTTGTAGCCTCCAGCTCTGAAATCAAGAGCTCTTCTTGCTTCCAACATGCTTGGGTGTTTCAACAGGTTTAGCCTGATTATTTTTAGACTGACCACTACCTTTTTCGTCCCAGTAATGGGAAGTGAGTTTGCAGACTTCACGAAGGTTGCTCAGATAAGTTCTTGCTATTATTAATCCTTTGGGTGATTTACCTACAATTTGAAATCAAAGATCATCATGATGAACCTAATTATTTTTATAAGGAATGTATATTTAACAATCTAAAAGCAAGTAGAATTCAACATTATGAACACCCTCTTCTTCTGATCCTAAAAGCAAAGACAACCTGCCTCAACCTGAAGCATCATGTGAGGAAATAAATTTGGGAGAAGACTTTAAAGGTGCAAATAGCAGTAAAATTCGGTGTCCTACTGGATGAAGTTCTTCATTTCCATCTCAGATTTGGTCCCACCTTTTCCATTCTACTCTTGTTTTGGCTTATCCTCATCATAAGCAACATATTTACCATCACAGGGAGAGGACAGTCAAGTCTATTGACATTGAAGACAAAAATGCAACCAGATTTCTGTAAGAAGAATAAAAAAGTTGGAAGACCAATGACAACAAACACATACTCACAAAAGCAGCTGAAAAACCACGTGGGCAGCAGGTGGAGGAAGAGGATCCTGCCCCTCTGCCCTGCTCTGGGGAGAGCCCCCTGCAGGGCTGGGTCCAGCTCTGGGCTCCTCAGCACAGCAGAGACATGGAGCTGCTGGAGCGGGGCCAGAGGAGGCCCCAGCAATGCTGGGAGGGTGGAACCCCTGTGCTGGGAGACCAGGGCAGAGAGTTGGGAGTGTTGAGTATGGAGCAGAGAAGGCTCCGGGGAGACCTTAGTGCGGCCTTTCAGTGCTTTAAGGGGTCCTATAAGAAAGTTAGGGGGAATCTTTTTTTTTTTTTGGAACCAGTAGCTCCCCTGTACTGCAAAAAAAGCCACCCTTCATCTCGGTACAGATGCCAGGATGGTTTCTAATTTTTCCCTTACTACTTAAAATGCAAGGACTTTTTCCCTCCTCCAGTGTTTCAAGATGAATTACATGAGCCATATGGCCTCTGTTCCTCACTTTTTTCCTCCACAGAACAAGCAGAGCAGTTGAGTCACACTCATACAGATAGTGCAAATGCTGCTCTTCGAAGTGCTAAAGGGACAAGAGAAGAGAGGCAGGGTGTGTGCTCTGGAGCACAAAGGAAGATCGATGCACCTGTCTGAGGAGCAGGCTACATGCACTGATGGATCAGTTTGACAAGTGTGGGAAGCACACACACATCTACAGCTTTCCTGGGAAACTTCATTTCACCACCTTTTGCTCCATATACCATATGCCATGTGCTCAACAAATCCTTTATTTCGGGACAACAAGTATCTTCAGCCATCCTATGGATCTCCTTTGCTGGCTTTTCTTGGAAGAACACTCCGTTGTATTCGTGTCTTACTAGTATAAGAGCACTGGACATGCAAATGCAGTATGGCAGACCCAGTCCTACAGGCGAAGCAACCAGCCATCGGGCTCTGTCAGAGACCACATTTGTCTGCACAGCAAATCACATCTGTCTTGCTTCAGGAGATGTGAAGGCAAATATTGCATCACTTATTATCATGTCCACTCCTACTAGATCTAGTTTCACCTCGGGTCCCAAACTCCCAGGTTCTGCAGACTTTTGATCTTGACACTGCCCAAGGGAGGATGTCTGTGCCCTACAGCCCCATCTGCAGACTTTTCTCTGGGCTATTTCCTCCTCTCTAGCTCCATTTGGCCATTTCTTCAAACTAAATCTACATACACTTGGGCTTGACAGCAAAGGTCTGGTAAGGAGCCCTGTGAGAACAGGGCCCTGCTAGCAGAAATACCTTTTGAAAAAGCTATAAACCCACGAGTTTCTAAGCAGATATGACTTAGTCCAACCTGAGGACTTGCACTGTAGGTGGAGCTCTTCAAACTCAAGGTGACATTTGATATAGGGAAAAGCTGGACATGGACAGAAGTGCAGGTTTTGATCAACTCTCTCTGGTCCTCATCTTTCCCATCCTATCTCAGTTTCACCATTGTAGGGCACAGTTGGAGGACACTCACACACAGGAAAGACAAAGCAGTTGGATAGATCTACTGTCAACACACCATGGGACATGCAGACCACTGCTTGGAGGTTGGAACAAGTCTTGCTAGTCTCTGATCTTGCTTCTTGTGGTTTTCAGAGCAAACCATCTGCTGTTAACAGGCAACCAGCTCTGTGTATCAGGGAACGGTGAAGGGGAGGGACGTTCCACACACAGCACTGAGTGTCCTCCACCACTGATCAACCACCACAACCCTCTGCACCCTAACATGCAAGTAGCATCTTCCCAGTATGTTTATTTCATACAGCAAGGAGTGTTTGCTGGCTCTAAGGAAGACCATGAAGCAAAGAAAAGGGCCAAGTCTCTGCTGTGAGTCTTGCTCCAGATAAGGTTTATGTAAACTCTCTGGAAGATGGAAGGAAGTTGCCTGTTGAGTCTCTTTAGAAGGCTGTGGAGGGCACACAGGCCTGGAAACCCCCACAGGAAGAAAATCTAACAGGTTTTGTGATTTCCTGCAATGCAGAAAGCATGCAGAGCACAGGTTCTCACTTGGCTGCTTCTGGCCTTCGTGATTAGTACAAACTCAGTCAGACAGGAAAAAGCATTTGTCACTCCCAGAACTCCATTCCACCACCCATGGAGGCAATATAGTTAAACAAGTGATGCAAATTAAGCTGGCATTTCAAGAGATTGCTTAAAAGAAATCATTAAAAATAAAGAGGACTAAAATAAAATATTTCTGCATCCTGACAAGTGTTTATCTCACCTAGCAAACTCCCCTAGTACCTACTCTTGGACTTGGAGAGGAGCTCAAGCACACTCCAGCCTGTTCAATATATCTGACAGCCTATACAAATATTTTTTCTGCTTTGAATGTCAGCAGAAAAGCTAGTTACATGCCTTAAACCCCACCAACATTTGCAAGGTCAGTGCCTACACTGTAGCGTGCTGTATTTTGTCTGAAATCAACCAGCCAGAGAGATGGAGGTACAACTATGCAACAGACCTATGTATAGAAGCATCCAAACTAGAGACCAGGCCAGTATGTCCAAACACCATAGGAGAGTGTTATACAAGCCCAGGGCTGTGCAACAGCCAACATGCTTCATCTTCAGCCTGGAGATGTGCAGAAACCTTGGGGAAGAAAGGACTCTATTATGATCTCAATGTCTACCCAGAGGCAGGTGATGGGAACTTATCACCTCACCCAGTCTCATGACAAATGCAAGAACACTGTGCAGTCATGCAGGGTCAGCACAGATTACTTGTCTGAGCTGAGTTTAACCACTGTTGGTGAGGTCCTGCAAAGGGCACAAAGACTGAGCCTCCAGCTCTAAAAACAAAATAAAAAAATCACAAACTTCTACTGCTGCAGCTCAAGGGCCAAGCTTGGAAAGCAAAGGACAGCAGAACTAGCAGCCAGCAAAATGCAGTGGCACAAACACCCTGAGCAAGGGGAGAATTGCCCTTTTGTTTGTGAGGCATCTAGAACATCTGGGGAATGACTTGACTGTAGGTTCATGTACTGATTTACCACTACAGCAATTGTAGCCAGGAGGGGTACCTCAAAGTTACATTCCATGTGCATTTTGTGGAGACCAGCCTGGAGACCATCAGATCCAGTACCATCCTTTACAAAGGCAGGAGAGTCAGAAAATACAGTACTAATAATGTGAGACTACTCACCATTGGTGCTCCTCTGTGACCTATAATGGCTGGCTTTGGCCCCAGAGCCTTCTTCTCCATTATACAAGGGGACGAGATGGTGAGAGGGACGAGGTAAAGTGCAAGTACAACTGCTAGGTATGCAGTGAACATCAGCATCTGAGAAGCTGAGACAGAAAGAGAGAGAAAGAGGTGGTGAAAACATTGGTCGTGACCTTCTCAAACCACAGAAGCAAAGTCAAGGCACCTTTGTCCTCCTCTGATTCAAAGATTGCCGATATAAAACCCAATAGCCAATGTGACTATTAAGCAGGTATTCTTTATTTACAGCGCTGGACGCACAGGGAGATATCTCTGCCCTTCTGTGCGCGCTTACAGGGAGTCCGATTATATCATTTACGCTGTTAGCTACTACATATGCATTATCTTTCCAGAAACTAATAAGAATATTATAATCATTCTCCCCAAATTCATTTACATAGTCCGTCCCTCTCTCCGGCATGCGCAGTGTCTCTCTGGTGGTCTTCAACAGGGGTCTTTGATGAAGGCCTGAAGTCTTCCTCCTGGATGCACTTTTCACCTTTCCATTCTGACGCGGGCTCTCTTGCGTTTTTCTGAGGCAGCACATTCCCTATCTTGGGTTAATTAACTCTTGCCTTCATTATCTTCTTTAGGATTCTTTTACCCTGATTAATAGTTGCCTGTTCTGCTCAGTCCATTCTGCTTCCCAAGGACAAGGCAATCATTTACAACTTAGCTGGTCCCTGTCTTCTCATTATTTGTGATTAACTAGCTCCTGCTATCACCTCCAGAGAGAGACTGGTCTGAAGTCATGACCCCCTGTACAACAGCAGAGCTCTGTGTTTAGGAAAAAATATCATCTATTTAAAAAAAACCAACTCTCTTTGAGCTAATCAAGTCCTGAGGGAGGTTTTCACTTCATTTTGTATTGGGGAAACAAAAAGTTAACTGAATTGCTTCAAGTCTCAGCAATATAGCCCAAACCACTGATGATTTCCAGCCCTTTGGGTGGGACAGCACCAAGTTTTTGTCCTGTCTAGGCAAGATCACCAGTTAAAGATAGCTATGAATAGGTCATGGCACCACATTGATGCATTTAATATCACTTGGGTTTATAACACTTATGTCAGTGGTTCAGTGACACCACCCATTTCAGCCAAGGTAATGCCACTTCAACTGCTTTTGCGTTAGGATTTGCGCCAGCCAGACCTGAATTAATTTGCAATAATGTTTTACTGATTACTTTGGATATATTTAAATAAATCCTCAGGCTGTGATGGTGCTGGATTCCCCAGGGTCTCGGTAAGCAGTGATATTCCAGGACCGGCAAATGCAGTGAAGAGGACACTGGCTGCAGCACTTTAAACAGATGAGGAGTTCTGTCTCCCATGCCATGCCTCAGCAGCCGGCCTCCAACGACCAGTGACTTCTCACAAAGCCCAAAGCATCTGGGAATCTTTCAAAGGTGATGACAGCAGAACAGAAACACCCCTTGTTCCCAATAGACGCGTATTCATTCTAAAGAACAGTCATCTTTGAACTCCTGAGCTATTTGCAGTCACTTGAAACCACAGATATTAAAAGCATAAGACTTTCGGGTTTATTATTATTATTATTTATTTTTCAAACTCATTAAGGCTTTGGAACTCAAGGGAGAACCTTCAAAAAAACCCTTTAAAATAAATATTTGCCATGGACACAAGATTAAGACGGTCTTTTTTTTTTTTTTTGGTGAAGCACAGAACAGCCCAGCTCTGGTCCTGACCACAGCTGATCTGGTTTCACACATAAACTGCTTTTTTACTTCCAGCATCTAATAGCCTCTTTCAAACATGTTCCTACAAGCCAGAAAGTAACACTAGTAACTTTGCCAGCTAATTTTTCCTCCTCTCAGAGCACTCAAGGAACTGAATGGCATCTTGCTAAGTGAGCTCATGCTGTGTCCCGCACCATGGTGCCCTGGAGTTGTGTGTTACCAGCATCGAAACCTCCAGACACACACAGGACATGATCCTGACCCAATTCCTGCTCTCCCCAGGAGCACCACGTGACAATCGGGCTTTGAAAATCAGCTTACTTGTCAGCAAAGACTGAGGCTATACAAAGAATCTGGTCCCTTCCTTCCTGGTGCTGCAGTTCAGGGATTGAACAGCTCAGATCCGAAGTAAAGGCAAGCAGCAGGTGAAACACATGGGCTTCCAAATACTTTGATCAACTGGACTGTACCCAGCAAGAAAGGATGGCCCAGCATGGGTCATAGACATTGTTAAAATGGAGCTGAAGACCTCACCCAGCCACACATGTGAGAACTGAGACCAAGCACAAAAAACCCAAAACAAAATACAAGCAAAGTACATACTTTTCCATTTGAGGTTGGATGGACTGTGTGGAAGAAGCTTTCCTGGTGACCACCCAAGCCAAGCAAGGAGGATAGATAAATGTCCCACTTCTACACATGACACCAGCAATGACAACATTTAGACACAAGCCTCCCTTCTCCATTCCTCCTGCTCTTAGTGACCCCTCCCACCGAGATCGAGTGCCTTGAAGGGCATGTTTCTACACTCCCATTTGCTACTGAAGTCTTCCAGGGTGGCTTCAAGTCCAATGTTTTCATCTGACCTCAGAAACAAGCGCTGAGAACAAGCTACTACCTTTTAAATCACTGTAGCTATTCAAGAAACTTCTATTCTTTGGGTTCAGAAAAGGTAGCATAGGGGGGAAACAAAAAAAAAAAAAAAAAAAGGAGCAGGGGGAAGTGTAGATTTGCTTCGTAAAAAAGCCAGTTGCTGAAGATTGTCACATGCCTCAAAAATTACCAGAACAGATTGTTGCAGCAATGACCGCAGCTGCACCAGTTATTTCCAAAAGATTATTATTAGTGAGTGAAATCTTATTTTCCATTACAAGCAACTGAAGGTTCTCGGAGAGATTTCAGCTTTCTCTTCCATTTTTAAGACCACCATGTCAAATTTATCTATATCCAAAAAGCCTGTAAACTCCTCCAGGTAAGACACCTTTCACAAGAAATGACCCTGAACCAACTTTAAGATGCAATGATACAGGCAGGAGAGATTAACATTTTTCCCTAAAAACAAACCAACAAACAAACAAAAAACAATCCAGGAGAAGAGAAGAAAAACAGCTTCCTGGCTTATTAAAAAACAAACAAAAAACAACATAAAAAGCCATTTTCAGGGAACTCAGTGGCAAGAGAAAAGGCCTGAGGAATTCAGAATGAGCACATGCAGTCTCTGCTCGAGGTGCGACTACAAATCCTCCCTCAACTAGCAGCCTAATTACACGCCAGGACATATTTAAGAACCACCAGGTACAGCTTTATTAGCATATTTATAAATTATGGCAGAGCAATCCTTTCTTTGAAAGGTCTCTCTGGATATCAAAATCTTTCCATCTTCAGACCTATTTCCTCATTCTTTACTCCCACTTCTTGGAAGTCTTTTGCAAGTGCTGCCAAATCCTTCCAGGGCTTGTATTTTGCTGCATGTTAAATAGCAATTAAAATAATTTTTCTGGAGCTGGTACAAATGTCTGAGAACATCCATGGATGTCCAGAAGAAAAACACTTCTGAGGGCACAGAAATACAAATTATTTCACAAGAAAACCTGGAGAAACAGCTCAGGTTTGGGAGAGCCCCTGGCAATGAGGCAGGACAGGAAATCCACGGAAGAGGTTATTTCCATGGACAGAACCATCGGCAAGAGCAGCTGGGTTCAGCAAGTCCTTCATCACTCTGCTCCCTTAGACCTTCAACCATGTCTCAACATGCACCTAACCATGAAGGGACCAGATCTCTACTGAGGCCTCTGGGTACTACTGCGTCACAAGCAACAAGTCCATGAAGGCTTTCAAAAGCCAGATCCACCTAGAAATGCAGGTGAACAAGAGACATGGAGACAGGGGAAGGGAGAAGTGCTTATGAGAGCCAGAGAAGAACATGGCACATTAGCTGCAAAAGGTGCATGTATGTTGTCTAAAGCAAATTGGTGGCAATCTGGATGCTTTTATTCATTGCATCATTGAAAATAACCCTTTAACCTCCAACCCTTGTGCACTTCCAACCACAAAGCAGCAGCTGTGGAATCTGGCTGCATCTCCAGCCACTCCAGTTTCAGCCAGGTTACTCTAGGAGAGCATCGACCTTCCTGAAACAGCTCAGCTAAAGGCTGTGAAGCCAGGGAAGGAACCAGCCTCCTGCCAGCTAGTTCTCAATGGGAGGACCCAACACCACAACAGCCACCCACCAATCCCTGACCACTATACAAGGACACGAGCTGTACTCACTGGCTTTCTCCGTTCGTGCAAAATGCCCCGCTATCAACCACGACAGGGCCGTGACCGCTGCAAGTGCTCCTATGTGCAAGAAGGGGGCTGTCGCCTGCAGGAGGCAAGAACAGGAGAGAAAAAGAAACAATGACAAACGCTTCAGCACCTTGCAAACTCGGTGATCTTGCCAGGTCCATAGTGCATCAGACCACTCTGTTTCCAGTTGGATTTCACATTTCCTGCATCAGGCTGCTGCAACTGTTTTGGCCATGTCTTCTTCCAAGAACTTGGGGGTGCTGGTGGGAGAAAAGCTGGACAGGAGCTGGCAACATGCACTTGCAGCCCAGAAGCCACCAGTCCTGGGCTCATCCCCAACAGCATGGGCAGCAGGTGGAGGGAGGGGATGCTGCCCCTCTGCTGCGCTCTGCTCTGGGGAGACCCCCCTGCAGCGCTGGGTCCAGCTCTGGGCTCCTCAGCACAGCAGAGACATGGAGCTGCTGGAGCGGGGCCAGAGGAGGCCCCAACAATGCTGGGAGGGTGGAACCCCTCTGCTGGGAGGCCAGGGGAGAGAGTTGGGGGTGTTGAGCGTGGAGCAGAGAAGGCTCGAGGGAGACCTTAGTACAGCCTCTGAGTGCTTCCAGGGGCCTCTGAGAAAGCTGGGGAGGGGCTTTTGAGCAGGGGCTGTTGGGACAGGACAAGGGGTGATGGGTTCAACTGGAAGAGGGAGATTGAGACCAGAGAGAAGGGAGAAATGTTTGATGTTGAGGGTGGTGAGACCCTGGCCCAGGTTGCCCCGAGAGGTGGGAGCAGCCCCATCCCTGGCACCATTGCAGGTCAGGTTGGCCCTTGGGGCTCTGAGCAAGCTGCTCTAGTTGCAGATGTCCCTGCTCCCTGCAGGGGGTTGGACTGGGTGACCTTGAAAGGTTCCTTCCAACCCAAACCATTCTGTGATTCTATGAACACACCGGACTGTGTATCACCATGACATATGTGATGTATCACCACGAGAGAAAGTTTGAGATGGATCCTCTGAGTCATGTTTCTATTCTCTAATTGCTTGCCTAAATAAAAAAAAAAAAAAAAAACCCACCAAGAAAAGGGAAGCACTTCTGAGAACTGTTAGTCACTGGCGTGAATGCTATTTTTCCTCCTTTGTATTTGCATACTCCCAGATATACAGCAGTGATCACCAGTAAAACCTCTCAAGCCTTTCATGGGCAAAAATATTTTTGGACCGCTTTGAGGAAGAGGGGCGGGGGGGGGGGGGGGGGGGGGAAAAGGAATAGAGCACAGGTCTATCAAGAAATTAACAGATTGTAACTACTGTCTTCTAATACTTGTATAGCCCTGCAGCATTCCACAAGTCTTTCTTCAAACAGGACTACAGCACAGAAGTTACAGTCTCTTTTTTATATGAACATATATATATATATAAATCTATGTGCAATGTAAGAACAAACCCAGAGTAATCCTCCCATAGGACTGGAAAGAGCATGATACTGCAGGCCTGCACACCAACATCCAAGAACATTGCTAGCCAAGCCAAGAGCAACTGAGTCACACCCAGCCTCAGTATTTTCCACCTCGAACTCTTCAGCCAAGCCCTGGTTTGAGTTTAGAGGAAAGAGCTCAGGCACTGGGGAGGCCACACCTCAAATCCTAAATTTAGTTTTGGGCCCCTCCCTCCCAGAAGGACACTGAAAGGCTGGAGTGTATCCAGAGAAGGACAATGAAGCTAGTGCAGGGTCTGGAGCACAAGTGCACTGAGGAGCAGCTGAGAGACCTGGGCAGGTGGAGCCTGGAGCAAAGGAGGCTCAGGGGAGACCTTCTGGCTCTAGACAACTCCCTGACAGGAGTTTGGAGAGAGGTGGGGGTCGGTCTCTTCTCCGCAGGAACAAGCGACAGGGTGATAGGAACCAGCCTCCAGTTGCACCAGGGGAGGATGAGGTTGGATATTAGGAAAAATTTCTTTACAGAGAGGGTTGTCCAGGCGTGTCCCAGGCTGCCTAGGCCAATAGCGAAGTCTCCATCGCTGGAGGGGTTTCCCAGCCGTGTGGAGGTGGTGCTGAGGGACAGGGGTTAGTGGGGACCTGGAAGCACTGGGGGAATGGTTGGACTTGATGGGCTTAAAGGTCTCCCAACCAAAATGATTCTGTGATTCTGAGATGGAGGCAAAGTGATACAATGGCCTTGAGGTCTCCATGGGAGTTTTGCTACAAATTTTCTCATTCCCAAGACTTCAATGTTGGGAGTGAAAACATTGAGTTTTATAGAGTAGGAAAATACAAAGTGCATGACATGTTGCTGCACTGGCCCCTTTCACCACGCAGAGAAGCAACATTGCACACCACCTACCTGCAGTGAAATAAATACCATTTCCCATTCGTCGTCCCAAAGCTGTGCTATTGATGACATGGTCACCACGGTAGTTATCAAGGTTGTCATCAGGCCAATCTGCAACAAATATGAGAGTATGTACATATGGGAGTCTACCATAATCATGTAAGTTTTACAGATTGGGAAATAGAGGAAAAAAATTTTGTACATAATAAATGGCCTGAAACAACTGTGCTGTTCTAGCATAACATCCCCTTTTCCATCACTGGAGATACAACACAGGGCTAAATAGTCCCAGGAGGGCACATCTCATGGGTATCTCTGACCTTCTTCACACAGCAGCCGGTAATATGGATTGATCAGCTGATTTGCCTTGCCAACAAACTGGATCAAAACCAGCTTAGAAATTGAGTTCTGCCAGGTAGTATCAGGAGGTTATCCCAGGCTCTCCTGGCCCTGCTGCAACAGCCTGTGGTGCAACAATGCCATGGGAGGTTGACAGACTTCGCTCACCTTGACTATCTGACACTTCTGTTCAGATATAAACTTTGAACACACCCAACAGACAAAGAACATGCACTTCAATAAAGGGCAAACACATGTGCAAGCAAGGCTGTGCATCCCCATCGCTAAGCAATCATCTTGAGATGGTTCAAGTGCAATTTTGTGCCTGGACATGACTTCACCTAGGTCAGAAATGGCAGCTACTGTGCAGTCAGCATCCAAACCACGTTGATAAGGCAGTTATAACACATATTTCAGCTTGAGAAGTGGCTCTGGATGAGACAGTGGCTGAACTGAGATGGCAGGCCAAGACCAAGTCCATCAGCTACCTCCCACCAGCCAGCCTCTCTCTCCATGTGAAAGCACTCAGAGTTCTGAGCAGCAGTCAAATAGAAAATGTCACCTCCATTTTGAAGGTGAAAAGTTCAAACTGACAAAAACGCCACAGAAATACACCACACCAGCTGTAAAGACTTAAAATCTGGGCTGTCTATCAAAAAATAGTTCCCCATTCTCTGCCTCTGATATCTCAGTCTCTGCTGCTCTGCTCACCTGTCGGGTTCAAAGGATGCCTCGATCTCATGTACTGTCTAGACCTGAAATCTTCATGGAAGACTTGGGCAGAAAAGACCAACTGATACCTAGCAATTAACTGATCATCTAAGATGCACAGGACACCTCTAGACCAATTTCAGATGTACTTAACACATAGACAAGCAAATAAACCCCCACATTCCCAACATTTACATAAGGACAAGATTTCTCTTTCTAGTTTAGCCTCGCTTCCCACCTGCTGTTCCTCTCCTAGATGCCCACAGACAGACCTGCCAACAGCACAAGAGGTCCCTCTAACTTTTGAGGAACACCAACAAAACACATGGAGCAACAGAAAGGGCCAAGAGATCCAGCTGCCCTAGACTGAAGAGGATCCACCAGACAAGAAGCTGCATTCAAACCACCTGCCGATGATAACGAACCCATTTCTGCATGTCCAAGGAAGGACAGGATTTCCTTGCCTATTTAAAAGACATCCCTCAGCGACCTACAGTTACAAGCCACACTATTTCGACAGATTTCCTCATTAAGGAGTCTGAACTAATAAAGCCCAAAGCAATGCATGTGGACAATTGTACTCTGCCATGGGACCTTGTATACGGCAGTCATTCTGCTCCCCCATCCTGCGGTCAGACCTCTGGGCCACCTACCAGAGTGTAACACCAACACATAACCTGGTTTGAATCTACTTTTCATCCATTTTATATCCCTCAACTCCAAATTCAGCAGTAAACAAAGACTTAGTCAACTAGATTTCTTCAGCGCAGCCCTAATACCCCTTGATCTCGCTGCTCTGTACAGCACAGAGGTGTCAGGACACGAGTGTATCTCCATTCATCATTCCCTCTTCCCATCAGCTCTGATTTATGGCTTCTTACCTCCCCTGCCCTCCTCCCACCATGCATCTCCAACTTGGCTTACAACGCTCAGCTCTTTTTGCAGGATTACAGAGAAAATTGGAAGGAATTGCATGTCCCAGCCTTTCCCACGTGCTTTAATCTCTATTGGAAGATAATTCAGCTCAGCTGCAGAGAAAAATAACAACTTATTCCAGTCTCTTATCTCAACCTCCTTAGAAAGCTGAGGGAGGGGTGGGGAAGGGAAGAAAGAGAACGCAGTCCCACATCTGAGCTGTGATGAAAGGTGGACTTTTCTGGAAGAAGGGAAGGAAGGGTAGGTTTCTGCAGGCAAGAACTAGCTGATCTCCACCAACACATTCTTCTTCTGGACTTACTCATCCAAACCCACCAGCCACCTGGACCGTGTCTGAAAGATACCATTTCCTCAGATGAAGAAACATATGTTAGACTCAAGAACTGACAATTTATTTTCCAGCACCAGTCAGACAGCCCCCACCTCCTCTTTTCATTGCATCTCCTCCCGAGGAAGCATTATTTCTATGATTTCTAGGAAAAAAAAAAAAAAAAGAGAGAAGCGGATAGGTCTGCCTCTCCCTGTCCTGTGGTGTGGTACATCTGCTCAGGCTCTGATCTTACAAGACCTTGTCACATGCAGAACAACCAGTGTCAGGAAGAGCTGTGTACCAGCAGATTCGGGACAGGTCCCTTATTTACCCATTAACAGAACGCCAGTTACAATTGAGTCCAAGCCATTGTCTTTGGCCCTGTCTCTTCCTGCAGGTTTCTACCTACCCTTCCTCTCCCCTTCTGCACTCCAAACACCAGATCTGCCTCTTCTCTTACATTTCACAATAATTTTTCAAATGGCTTTACATACAAACCTGGATCTCCTTGAGTTCTGGCAAATGACTTGCACATTGCACACCCCCAGTTTTAACACCTACATTTTCTCCTGAGACTTTTCCAGTCAATTACTCCAAGCACATCCTGAACAGCTTCACATCTGCTCAGCCCCTCCCTCCAGGGCTGGGTTCAGCACAGAAAGCACCAGTGAGGTTCATAATGGAGTACCACAGTGAGTCAAGACTAAAGTCAAGCTGCTTTGATGACCTGGTGTTTCTCCATCTCCAGAAGTGGGCCTTCTGTCAGCAGGGACCCCAAAGCATTTCACCAAAGTCTTTGTCTGCTCCTACTGTGCGATGAGGACACATGCAGACATCTACAATTTACGCTCTTCCCAAAAACACCCTGACAGCAAGTGCTGCATACACCACTTGATCCTCAGACTCCTGTTTTATTGAGATCCTCCTTCACTTCTAAGCTGAGAAGAGCCATTTACCTTGTGAAGCCAGTGCAGGTTCATTTGCTGTCCCACAGCTATGTGACATAGTGCCAGTATCTGGGAGGAAGAAATCAAGAGTCAAACACAGGCACATCACAACCTTTAGGGGTTTCAACATGCAAGAACACATCACCATCCAAAAAGAGAACAAAAAACACCAGGACAGAGAGCAGGGCTGGTGTGAGGATGGTCCAGCAGACACCGTGTAGCTCAGCTGTACAAACAGATCCTCCCCAAAGCCAGGGATGTGGAGGGAAACACTTTGAACTCCAGGAAACATGGATTTGAGAGTCTGGTCCATGTGTGCAGAGGTCTCAAGACTGCTGGAAGCAGTGCCTACATAGGCATGCTACCTGAATGGACACCACCTTGAAGGTCCCAGCACCCTAGGATGAGGGGAAACAACATGCACTTATGACTGGCAGATACAAAGCAGCAACTGGGCCATACTAAGGGGGAACAAGAGCTGTATTTCTCCTCTGGCCAACTGCACCACCAGTATCAGGGTCTCTGTCTTTGCTCTTGATCATCTGAGATCAAAGACTATGCATTTTTCACTTCCCATTTATTTTAGGCAACTTAAAAATAAGAGAGAGGGGGAGAGAGAAATCACTTCTGAAAGGAAAATTGCTCAAATCACAGGTGGGCTGAGAAGTTCATGGTCTTTTTAAAACCTCTAGGAAATAGCATCTTACTCTACTCACCAGTAACACTGTAATGTACGTAAAGCCAGCAGCAGTTGTGATGAGTATTGGAATGGACCAGTCACTCCAATATCCCATTCGGTTATATAAAAACCTGAAAGATAAGCATGAAGTACAGAATAAGAAACGATTCAACACCACAGCAACTTCACTAGGTTTAGGCAAAGCTTTAGAAAATAGGTCTTTCTGTTCCCACTGTATGGACAAGAGAAATGTTTGAGATTTAATCCCTCATGGGAAATTAACTCTGCAAAGGGTAATTATGTCAAATACAGCAACAACAATACAGTGGGGGGGGGAAAAAAAAAAAATCATACAGGACCAGGTCTTGAGTTTCCCAAACAATATTCCCTACGAACAAGAGGAAAGTATCCCCATGTGTGGTGGTGTTTGCGTAAACAAGATCCAACACTATCCCACCTCCTCAGACTAATAAATACAATATAGAGACAGCATCAAGGACAGGGCAGGAAAATTAATGTTGCTCTGCATTGCTGTGCCATGTCATAGAATCACAGATTGGTTTGGGTTGGAAGGGACCTTAAATATCATCTAAGTCCAACCCCCCAGCCATGGGCAGGGACACCTTCCACTAGACCATAGTGCTCAAATCCTCATCCAACCTGGTCTTGAACACTTCCAGGGATGGGGCACCCGCAAATTCTCTAGGTAACCTGGGCCAGTGTCTCACCACCCTCAGAGTGAAGAATTCCTTCCTTTTATCTGAGTATATTTCCTACACACTCAGGGCACAAACTCTTTGAGGAGAAACAAGATGATGGAAGAATTTGGGTCTCCTGTACCTATCAGAGATGGTGTCTCTTATTCCAATGGGTTGTAGAGAAGATCCAATCCTGCAAGAGTGGACTTTGTCAAGAATTGGGCTCAGGACTTCCCAAAACGGAGCTGGCTAGAGGAACTGCATCCATTTGACCTTCTCATCTTCAACTGGTCTGCCCAGTCTGAAGTATGCCTGGGGGTGGGGGGTGTGGTTCGGCTCAGTGGGTTCCTTCCTGGTCCTTCCATTTACCTTAAAGCTCTAAGTAAGAGATGAGCCATTCAACACCTCTGTGATCCAACCTTGGCAAGAGGCAGCAGCACTGTCCTGATGCACTGGAGGATCAGAGCAGGGATTGAAGCAGTGTTAGAGCAGTTCTGAGGTATAGATGACACACTACAGGTGTATTTTCAAAGCATGTACCCCCAAAACAGCTTCTTTGGTTCCTGTAGGCCATCGCTCACCAGTGAATTCCCCGGTTTCCCTGCACACATGCAGAACAGTCGCCACGTCATCAAAGCTTAGCAGCACAAAAGCCAAATATTTTTTCGATAGCCTAGAGGTCACAGCGCACTTTGGGAACAGCGAAACCCACGTTCATTCCCTGCCTTTGTTTTTGAGACTGTCAGTACCCTTCCCCCACCACCTCTCCAACCAAGAGGCAAAGAGGGAGTCTTCATCCCCTTGATGAAGCTGATTTTCTTTCCTCCTCTCCTCTATTTATCCATGTATCCTCTCCACTCTCAGTTATCAGGTTTTCCAACCCCGCATTTCAGAACTCAGATTCAACTCAGCATCCTACCACTCCTCATCACTTTCACAAAGCCAATGGGCAGCAAAAGCTTTATGAACAGGAGCACCAGGCAAAGCAGACCATTATTCACAGTAGCAGTGCTGTCCTTTGTGCCTAGCATTGTGTGTCAAATGTCAAAATTGCATTTAAATATAAATAATAATAATAAAACTTCCTGGTAAAACTGTCCTGGGGTTGGATTAGAGCCATTGAGACACATTACAGCAAAGCAAGGCATAAAATAGTCTCAGTCAACTACCTTTCCTGGCCAGAAATGCAGAAGGGCACCCAAGCCCCACCACACTAGGAGAGAGGCAGCCAAACCCTTCTTGCAGCTTCAGAGAGTTCAAGCCTGACTTGGATCAAAACTTTTTCCAGGGGATTTTTAGAAAAATATCATGAGATTGAACTGGATTTGGGATAACTTTAGCTCCATGCAAACCCTCTGATACAGCAAGGACAAGATGGTTATGGGGTGGATGATGCAGCAGGACTGCTGGCACATGCCCAGCAAAAACACAAGCCCTGGAGCAGCACCTGGCTGCTGTGATCTCCTGCACACCTCTGAACACAAGGACCGCATGAAGCCCATTCTGACCTGCCAATGTTGGGATTCAATCCTGCTGAAGAGGAACAACCAGGTTCAGAACACGCCTGAGCAGAGATTCCAGAAAGCTGAGCTGAGACAGACCTCACTGTATTAAAGGATCCCATAACACAGTAGGCATTGGGCTTCTCCAGCATCTGACAACGTGAGGCTCAAGTCAAATAGTCCCACCAACCTTCCTCAGCTCTACTCATCAGCTCATTCAATGAACTGGCCAAGGTGAGCACCCAAGTTTTTTGTTGCCTTTTTGGTTTCAACAGACATAAATGCTGCATGCAAGCAGGTCAGATTCCTCCTCCTCCCCACCACACACATCCAGCATCATTCATCGGCCACAAACTCTGGTCTGGCAACTGCCCCATCTGTTCTGTCCAGGAGTAAAGCTCCTGCATAGGATCCGAAGAGCAAAGTCTTGGGCTCAAACATGACTCATGTCCAGGTTCTGCTTAGGGATTCAAAGAGCCACAACAAGAGAGATTTGGAGGGATTCAGACATGGTGCTCATAAAAAAGAGGGAATACAGAAAAGAGGGCTCCTCTGAAGCCTTTGCTCATGCCACCACCAAGAGCTTTCTTAGCTTCAGTACATTTAAGTTTTTGCTTTGATGTCCCTTCAAGTGGCCCTCTGATAGTGTCAGGTCTTCACTTGATGTGCAAATGACTTTAAAATGCTGTTTCCATGGTAGTTATGAACCAGATGAGCCTTCTCCAGAACTAAGGAAGAAAAGAACTTGCTACACAGACTTTATAGTCCTGCTCCAGCGGGAACTCAGCCAGGTTCACAAATTACAGCATCTCCCATACCCTTCATTAACCAACGCTGAGCTTTCTGTTGCAGTACATGACTTGCACACTAGAGATCTGAAGTATAATGTAATTAAGTGTAGACACCAAAAGGGAAATGCCCAATGCAATAAGTTAAAAAAAAATATTTACTTAAATTTAAGAGTCACAAAGTCCTTTCACTGACAAGGACCTCATTGCATATTCAGCCTCGCAGAAGAAGGTTAAAAGCCTTCAGCAATACATGGCAGGCTAGAATTTTGTCTTGTCTTTCTAAAGTCAATTTCAGAATAGTCTCTCAAGTCTTTACCACTTTAAAGGCCAAATCACCACATTTATGTGGGTAAACCCTATCATTGCCACAATTTAATTAGGTTGCTTGGGTCTTACATAGGTATGTGAATCCACTGCTGGAACCTGAACATGCTGCCTGAGGTACACTGTCCTCATCTGTAGGTTTCTGCTACCTCTTAAGTCACCTCTGGCAGCTGCTCAGCAGCATTTAGCAGAGCTCTGCACATCTGGGTTAAGAAACAAAGAACATCCTAATGAAATCACAGGTTCCAAGTACCATTTTTGCTAAACAAACAGAGAATAGAGGGATTGAAGCAGTTTGTAGTTTCAACTATAATAACGAGGCTTTATATTAGCATGGTAATAACCCTGACGAGAAGGACCTGGGGTTATGGAGGACAGAAGTTGAATGAACCAACAGGGTACCTCCACTGTGAATAGGTCAAACTACTGGGTGGCATTAAGAAAAGTGTCATCAGCAGAACAAGGGAAGTTGCTCTCGTTTTGCTCAGCACTGGTGAGGTGGCCACATCACCACAGTGCCATGCTTTGGGCCGCTCAGCTCAAGGGGGGCGTGTCCGATGATGGTGAACACAGCTTACTAGGAAAGCTTGAGGCAGCTGGGTTTGTTTAGTCTCACAGAGAAGAGGCTACAAGATGATCTAATTGCTGCCTATGCTGTCTGACGGATTGTTATGAAGATGATGAAATCAAGCTCTCCAAGAGTGACAGACACTGTCACAAATGGAAACGGCCTTTAGAGGTTTGGGTTGGAAAATCTCCTCACGGAGTGAGTGCAGTGCTGGAACAAGTCCCAGAGAGGGAGGAAGTCTTCATCCTTAGGGTTTCAAGACTTTGGTCAACCTAGTTTAATGCTGGCAATAGTCCTCCTTTTACGGTTTGGTTGGACAGATGCCTCCAAGTTTTTCTTTACCTGCTGTAGTGGGATAGGTCAAAGAAATTCATCAGTGTAGTTGCCTGAACGTGACATGAGGAAGGAGAGCTCACAAGGATGAGCTTTGGAGGGTAGTAACAAGCTGAGCAGCTCATCACACCCATGTGACAGCAATTCTTTGTCCCAGTTCCTCCAAAGAGCCCTTTTTAGTAGCTCGGTGTGCTAAGTCCTCTGCAGAGACGATGTTTGCCCCCAAGAGCTCTTTGTCTAGTCAGAGAGGTCATGGCTTGCAGATCATAGAATCACAGAATCATTTGGTTGGAAAAGACCTTTAAGATCATCGAGTCCAACCTTTTACCCTGCACTGCCAGGGTCCCCAAACCATGGCCCTCAGCACCACATCCTCACGGCTTTTAAACACCTCCAGGGATGGGGACTTCACCACCTCCCTGGGCAACCGGTTCCAATGCTTAATGACCCTCTGTGTAAAGAAATTTTTCCTGATATCTAACCTAAATTTCCCCTGCCGCAACTTAAGGCCATTCCCTCTCGCCCCGTCATTCATAATATGGGAGAAGAGACTGACCCCCACCTCCCCACAACCTCCCTTCAGGTAGTTGTAGAGAGCGATAAGGTCTCCTCTCAGCCTCCTCTTCTTTTCCAGCCCAGATTTTCCAGCCACTCCTCTCCAAGTTTGTTAACGTTGCAGGGGGTTGTTGTGGCCCAAGTGCAGGACCCAGCACTTGGTCTTGTTGAATTTCATACAATGTTGTGTGAACCGGTGTCAAAGGCCTTGCTAAAATCCAGGTAAACAACATCCACAGCTCTTCCCTCATCTACTAGACAGGTCACTTTGTTGTAGAAGGAGATCAGGTTGGTCAAACAGGACCCTCCCTTCATAAACCCATGTTGACAGGGCCTGATCACCTGACCATCCTGTACGTGCCGCATGAGGACACTCAGGATGACCTGCTCCATGAGTTTCCCCGGCACCGAGGTCAGACTGACAGACCTGTAGTTCTCTGGGTCCTCCTTCCGGCCTTTCTTGTAGATTGGCGTCACATTTGCCGATCTCCAGTCAGCTGGTACCTCTCCTGTTAGCCAGGATTGTTGGTAGATGATAGAAAGTGGCTTGGCGATCACCCCCGCCAGCTCCCTCAGAACTCTTGGGTGGATCTCATCTAGCCCCATAGACTTCTGCACATTTAAGCTTTGTAGCAGTTCACTTACCATTTCCTCTTGGATGGAACCTTGATAATGCTCTCCATCCCCACCGTCTGGCACTAGAGGCCACGCACCCAGTGAGTTGGTCTGACCATTAAAGACTGAGGCAAAGAAGGCATTGAGTACCTCAGCCTTCTCTTCATCTGTAGTCACTGTTTCTCCCATTGCATTTAGCAAGAGATGGAGGTTCTCCTTAACCCTCCTTTTGCTATTAAGGTATTTATAGAAACTTTTTTTATTGTCTTTTATGTTAGCGGCCAGATTAAGCTCTAGCTGGGCTTTCGCCTTTCTAATCTTCTCCCGGCATGATCTCACAGAATCCTTGTAGTTTTCGTGAGTGACTTGCCCTTTCTTCAATAGGTCATAGACTTTCTTATTCTTTTTGAGCTCTAGCCAGAGCTCTCTGTTCAGCCAGGCCAGACTTCTGCCCTTCCTGCTCATCTTGCGGCTCACCGGGATAGCCTGCTCCTGGGCTTTGAAGATTTCCTTCTTGAGAATTGTCCAGCCTTCCTGGACCCCTTTGCCCTTCAAGACTGCCTCCCAAGGGACTCTGCCTACCAGTCTCCTAAAAACATTAAAGTCTGCCCTCCGGAAGTCCAAGGCAGCAGTTCCGCTGACCCCCCCTCCCTCCTGCTCCTAGAACTGAAAATTCTGTTATCTCATGATCACTATGTCCAAGACAGCCTCCAACCTTCACATCATCCACAAGTCCTTCTCTATTGGCAAACAACAGATCCAGCAGGGAGTCTCCCCTGGTTGGTTCCCTCACCAGCTGTGTAAGGAAGTTGTCTTCCACACACTCTAGGAACCTCCTGGACTGTTTCCTCACTGCTGTATTGAATTTCCAGCAGATATCTGGTAAATTGTAGTCACGCACAAGAACAAGCGGTTGTGATCTTGAGACTTCTCCTAATTGTTTGTAGAATATTTCGTCTACATCTTCTTCCTGGTTGGGCGGTCTATAGCAGACTCCCACTGTGACGTCTGCCTTGCTGCTCTTCCCCCTAATTTTGATCCATAAGCACTCTACCCTTTCATCACCATTGTTAATCTCTAGACAATCAAACCCCTCCCTAACATACAGAGCAACTCCCCCTCCTCTCCTGCCTGGCCTATCCCTCCTAAAGAGCTTGTAGCCATCCAGTGCAGCACTCCAGTTGTGCGTATCATTCCACCACGTCTCTGTGATGGCAACTACATCATAGCTTTCCTTATGCACAATGGCTTCCAGCCATCTTCCACAGATAAATCAGTGGAGCAGAGAGGAAGGCAGCAGAAAAAAAAATATCAAAGGAACCTTGTCCACAAATATGGCCCAGAAGCAACAGTCCCTGAAGAACAGCAAAGATGGGGTTTCTAAGGGCCAGGACCAAACTGCATCTTGTCAGCAACAGGTTCACAGCCCTGTTGGGACCAAAATGATGCTTTAAGCTCTTTTACAACCCTGAAAACTATTTAGTTTTAGTAGAGCCCATGCATCTGCACTGGAAGGAAAGAGGACCAGGCTCAGCCTGAACGGACCCAGTGGAAATTGTTTCCTCTCTGCCTGGAACCAGCATGGCTGTAATTAAAACCTCGCCCCATGCTATCATCCTCCCTCCCAGCATTTCAGGCTGTTCTTCAGAAACCCTGCTGTTCTTCTCAACCTCTCATGCCAGTGCATGGAGCAGGGATCTAATTGGGGTTACAGCACGCACAAAGCACTGACCTATTTTCAGCACTGAATGTCAGCGCTTGAACAGATGTAGCCCTACTGCTTTGCATCCAGAGAGCCTTTTCCATGACTGTCGTGCACAAGAGGGCTTGTTTTTCCAGTGCTGCCAATCCAGAATTGCTCCTAGCACCCTGTGCCTACTGGGGTGCATGGCAGGGGAAGAGCCTTTGGTCTACAGGTGACATGTGCAGGCATTTTAAGGCCCAAATACCTCTCTCATCCAGAGCAGACCTGGACATCTCACACCTCCTTCTATTCCTGCATGACTATTTGAGAACCCAAAACTTCGCAACACCATGGCTGCAATGCCCATTCACATCACTCCAGGGGCTTTTCTTCATCTCTGCATGGTATTTTTTAGCACTTTCTCAAGCTAAAACAGCTTTGGCTTTGCACTGGATCAGACTAGGAGTGTTCACATCCTTTAAGAATGAGAAAGGAAAAAAAAGGAATTCCAAAACTCCTTTAAAAAAAAAAAGGTGTTTTTTTCATGCTAGCATTATAATCAAGAATGATGGTTTCAGTTCTCAAAGCGAAAAACATACCCCTGGGAGGAGACAGCTCACGTCATGAAGTTAGTAAACACTTCCCCTCACACAATTTCAGCATCTAAAGCAGGTGATTTATTTAAGGGATCAACTACCCACTGCGTGTTAAGATACAGTATACATACTATCTTTGACAGGATGATGAGGTCAAAGCAGTTTGGTTAGAAGAGAGCCCAGAGTACTGCCAAAATGTTTTAAGATGTTGCTGAGATGGTAAAAGGGAGAATAATTTTCAGCGCTGGGGGGAGCTGCCAACACCCCAAACTCCCCAGCACATCCACTGGAAAGCTCATTTCCAGCTCCTTCCAACTTTGCAAAGCTTTCCACACCCATGTCTGCTTCAGGCTGAATTTTTGTCATTTATATGTTGTGGAAAGCTGCAGCCAAATTGTACATCCAAACCCAGCCAACCATAGAAACAAAGAAATAAACAACCAAAAAGCTTCTACATGATTTCATCACCGTCTTTGTTTTCGTGTACTATTCACCAAGGAGCTCACCTACTCCAAGCTCCGTTACAGCCACACAATGGAGATGTGAGGACACATTACATCTACCAGTGAAGACAGGTAGATGAATCTCTCCTTCAGCCTCACTTCACTTTCGCTTTCTGATCATTAATAAGTCCATCTGAAGGACTCAAATGCACCCAGTGCAGCGTCAAACAACTCTTAGAGGTGTATGATGGCAGCCAGATTTGTTACGGGTTTGCCACTCCGTGACGGGGAAACTTTACTCACCAGTTGATTTCATTGTAGTCGTTGTGAACTTCCCACCAGAAATAAAACCAGACCAGGGTCAGGAAGAAGGATGAGGTGAGGATGAGGAACCAGAGACGCTCCCACTGTGGATGAAAAGAGAAGTCAGCATTAACGATATTTCATTTCAGGGACAGCACCCCATCCTGTTCCCCACCTCATCTAGAAGCTGTTGAGATGGGATAGAGTAACTAGACATTTCCAAGGGCAGATTTCAGACCCTTCTCCCCTGGGAGACATGGAAGATGCAACCCTGGTCCCCAGCTCTGGGCAGAAGGGTCACTTCCATAAGTCCATCTTATGTAGGGCTGTGACAGCATTTCTCCAGCTCTCAGGGCTTCTGGAATGAGGGAGCACTTCTGGGCACAGAGCTTTTTTTTTTTTGGTTGGTTGGTTGAGGTTTTGGGTTGGTTTTTTTTCATGTACTTTTATTTTTGAGAGACTTGTTCAGTTAACTTTTCCATTCATATGCGAGAGATGCAACTTGGCATCTTATTTTCCCATGGGCTCAGCTTAAATGACCAAGTAGTTATCACACAGCCAAGATCACACAGCAGATTAGGGACGCTAATACTACACAGCCATATAAACCCTTACTCCTTCCCCCAGGGCACTCAGATCCTGCAGAGCCAAACCACCCATCCACAACATTTATTCCCACCATCACCACCACACATGCAAGTGTTTTTCAAATACAGCAGGAGGAGAGACCACACTAGTATCAGATGAAAGAGATTTGCACCGACATTCAGTTTTGATGAATGTTTCAAATAATATCCCACCCCCAAAAAACCAAATCCCTAAAACATCTGTTCAGTGCCCCACCCTAACAGCATGGGTAAAATCCTAAACCACATGAACATCCACGTGAAGAGAACAGTGCTGTAAGACAACCATACCTAACCAGCACCATTTCACAGAATCGTTTTGGTTGGAAGAGACTAAAACTCATTAAAGCTCATCAAGTCCACCCGTTCCCTCAGCACTGCCAGGTCACCCCTAACCCCTGGTCCTCAGCACCACCTCCACACAGCTGTTAAAACCCTTCAGGGATGGGGACTCCACCACTGCCCTAGGTAGCCTGTTCCAGTGTTTTACAACCCTCTCTGTAAAGAATTTTTTCCTAATATCCAACCTCAACCTCCTCTGGCACAACTTGAGGCCGTTTCCTCTCGTCCTGTTGCTTGTTCCTGGGGAGAAGAGACCAACACCCACCTCACCACAACCTCCTTTCCACATGCTCCTTGTCGGTTTTGCTCTGCAGGCATTAAATAGTCCAGCACAGGTTGCTATTTCAACCAGTATCTGGTCTGTTCGGAACAAAAACTGAAATACACTCTTTGTGGAAAATATTGAAGTGATCCTCTCTTCCCAGAACAAATACGAAGGGATGAAAATTGAAAAAGTGTACAAGCAACTCTACTACTATAATTTCCTTCAAGACACTGAGCACAACCTTAATCTCTTTTGAAAATGCCCTTTTCTCTAGTGAACTATCTTATGGTTTTTCAATTATGCAAAACAACTTAATCAATATAAACACTGGTATGGTGATCTAAAAAAATACTATTTTTTGCCTTCCCTTTCCATCTTGAGGGCTGAAGCTATTTACTTAGCTGTGTATTGACTATGTTTCATCATGCATCACCCTGGATACCAATCCTGTAACACAGCCCTTCCTTGTATGCTCCATTTTATCAGAAGTACCAAAAGAAAAAGCAATAAAAAGGGTTAGAATTATTTAATTTTTGCTGCGCCAAAAATGATGTTTTCTGCTAAAAATTCCCAATTCTTGCTGGGTTAAAACATTTTTTCAACTCAGCTCAAGTTTTTGGCCAACTTCTATCAAACCTCAGTAGCAGCAATTGCTTAAGTCCCATGAGGGGCTTTGTGTTCCAGACAAACAGGGCAAAAGGGACCAGAAGGAGATACAAAAGGTCTTCTACAGTGCAAGTACTGAGTGCAT
This sequence comes from Bucorvus abyssinicus, assembly GCA_009769605.1. Classification (NCBI taxonomy): domain Eukaryota; kingdom Metazoa; phylum Chordata; class Aves; order Bucerotiformes; family Bucorvidae; genus Bucorvus; species Bucorvus abyssinicus. The sequence goes on along the minus strand of CM020024.1, from coordinate 95,026,156 downwards.
TCAAAACCACATTGGCCAAACTGCTCCATCATGAGCTTAGAGACTATAATCTCTTCACCTCATGCACAGATCTATATCTACATGCACAGGTGAGCTCCTGGAGGGAAAGCATTGCAGCTAGAATGGGGGTTTTCCCCCCAAACACCCCATCTTTGGTAACAGGATGCCAGACAGCATCTACATCAGCTCCATAGCCAACACCAGCCCTCCCCAGTCCAATACTCAGCAGCAGGCTGCAATATCACTGGGTGATGAACCTCTTCCACACAGCCAAGCCAACCCTTTTTGACCAAGAAATTTCAGATTACAATCCATCCATGGAACATTTGGTTTGGGTGTTTATATAATCCAGGACCTACTCACACCTTCATCCCATCCCACCAAAATTCCCCAGGAGGAAACGGTTGATAGCCCTTCCAGCAGACTACGACTATTTTCTCCTAGATGCTTTCCAGTCTTCAGATCTCCAAAATTTCAAACCTCACTTTCCCTATTGTTTGCTGTTTTTTCCCCCTCACTATTTGGGTCTAACACCTCCTTGCATCTTCAGAAATACTGCTGAATCTGTCTCTGGGCAGGTTTTTGCAAAGCAAGTGAGGTTTTAAGTATCTCAAGTGCTGAGGATCAACATTGCTACCAAAAAAAAAAAAATCCTCCAGCACTTTAAAGATTATTAAGGGATAAGCTTGGCCAGCATTCATGCACTGGATGACACTGATTTGATAACAAAGCCAAGGAAAACATTTCAGAACACATTTGGACGTTTTTCTTGCCTTTTTTTTTTCCCCCCCCTTCATTTACATTCAAGTAGTATAGCTTGTGTCAAGCTTTCCAAAAGCTATTTTTGGTCTGTCCTTGATGGTGCACTTGCCAAATATATTTGCCTGCCTGATTTTGTGAAAACCCAGTTAAATTCTCCAAGGGCTGACATACTTCAGTGAGTTCAGGGAGTTCAAGCACCATTCTGGGTGGGCTTTCAGGAGAAGGAGGAACATCTTCCCAGCACCACTGGTGCTATTCAGCACAACCTGAACCAGAATCTGAACCTACGTGAATGTGACCTTCATGCATAATATACTGGATTTAACCCAGGTTTTCTACAGCCTCCCTCCAACAGCCCCTCATCAAAAGAGCCTTACAGGCCTCTGCTTTGCAAGTTCCCACATGGTTTAAAGCAAGGTGAAATCTGCAATGTGCAACAACTTTAAGCCTCTACTGCCAAAAATAAAGACTTAAATCATGTCAGCTAGATCACTCAATCACAGCCACAAGTAGGTGGAGGAAACAGTGCCATTTCACCTACAGAAACTCAGGAGGAACCACTAGAAAGTTTGAAGGTGGTTGAAAAAACATCCATATTTTCTGCTCCATGAGATTTTTATTAATAACATTAGCACTGTCAGTTTAGCAGTTCTAGAAAACCTTTGTTTCCCACCCTTCTCTTGCAGTTTCTCCCTCTCCACACTGGGGTAAGATGGACGTGCTCACTAGGTACCAGTTTCTTGCACTAAGTTTAAACATGCCCAGCTCACACAACACTCAGTATTGTCTTCAAAATAAACCTGACCAAACACATCTGCATTAGCACTTTCATTCCCATTAGGATGCGTTTTGGAAGTAGCTCGCTTCCTGCTTGCTCTACTCTGGTTCACATCACTAATAGGCTTTGGGTGAACCTAAAGCAGAAGTGCTCCAGGAGCGAATCCAAAGCACCTCAACTACCAAGAGGCACTCAGTCCACAGGATCGGATTAGAGCTAGTCCTAAGTGACCACACCATCACCTCCAAAATGCTTGGACCATGGATGTCAGGATCTTGGCACCAACTATCTCCTTCCACAAACCTCTTCTCTTGGGCCACACTAAGGCAGATGTAGCCATGATGTCTTACAGAATGGTGCAAAACAGTATTAATCTCATTATACCAACATTTAATTTTAAAGGAAAGCTATAAATGAAGTGTCACCTTCTTCCTCCAGAAGGCCAGAGAGCTTAGTTAACCTCAAAAAAAGCCTTTGCAGAGCACACCCATTGAGATGGCCACAGCCCAAAGAAAGATGGAGAGAGTATTGATTAAAGTAAGAAAAGTGATTGTGAAGGGAGAAGATTTAAAAGGGTCAGACACTGATTTTGCACTGCAGAAGCACGTTCAGGGGCCACGTCTTGCAACGGGAATAAGATTTCTTACTCTAAGAGTATCTACAGACATAATCAGAAGAGCCCCAAAAGGAAACAAATGAAGACTGAGACATGTTACTGAGTTGCAGTTTGTCAGTGATTCAATTTTTTTAAATCACTGAATCCTTAAAAACCCCAAACAAATCTGTAATCTCTGCCCTATGTCAGGTGGGAGCACAATGAATTCCAGAGTAAGAGATGATGACAACCCCACACACACAAGTTAAAGGAATTTGCCACAAGAAGAGCCAGTTTGTGATTCAGCTGTGAAGTCAAGTCTCTCATTTTACATGCTCTTGTGCTTCAAGTTTTAAACTTGTTTGAGACAGCCCTGAAATTCATACCACAGAACACAGAAGAGGTTTCACAATCTGGGGACCAGTTTTGGTTAACTGAAGTCTGTGCCAGCTTCTGCTGCAACTCCTGAACCCAGACAAAGATCACAGTGTTATTTACCACCTGGTGTTTGTGCCGCAGGAAAGCAGAAAGGCTCAGGAAGATTGTTTTATTTCCTGTAAGAAGATATTATGAAGTTCATTTACATTCACACTCCCACCGACCCCTCCTACAAGGACTATTTTGATTTAATCAAACTTGCTGTATTAGAAGCGATAAGATTTCTCACCCTTTGCTACATTCTAGGTGATCACACATATGCTGGAAGATATCTCGTACCATTTGTAAACAAAAGAAGTTCTTCACCCAACAAACCCATGTTTTAAAAAGTTTTAGGGGAGGTTCCCTGGCTGTCTCAGCCAGAACCAGCCACGTGCAGAGCTAACGCACATATGCCTACCATAGTCATTCTCTGCTGAATTATGGGGTGAACTGAACTCAACACTGTGCCATTCTAGAGAAGCCACAACCCTGTCCATTTGATAACTTGATAAACACTATCAAGCTTTTAGATCACCAAATTGCCTGTCACCTTCCTAAAAAGCAGGTTGGCACAGCATAAGGATCCAAATAGAGTGTGATTTGGACTCAGAACAGAGAAGGAACATGAAAGATCTTAAAACCCAGACTGCCCAGGATGAGACTCTGTTGATCAGAAGTGGCTATCACTCCGTTTACATGTGCCCCCTCTTCCTGAGGTTTAAACATTTTTATAATTAAGCTGGGTCTATTGGAAAATATGTCCCAAGCTCTGTCTGGGGCACATAGGCAGAACAGAGGGGTACCACATGTGACACCACATTAAATTGCTTGTTTACTACCATGCATATTTCCCGAGGCCACTGAAATGCTGTGCAATAAGCTATGCTGCCCCCCTCTCTCTTTGTACCCAGCTGGAGAAGGAGGCTGCATTTTCGGAAGGGCCAGCACACTGTTGGCTCAAAATCTGTTCCATCAGAGCCAAGAAAACCCAAGGTTTGATTCTGCTGATTTGCTGTCAGCCTATGGATGAAGCAGAGCAGAAACACTTTGCTTCGCTGAAGTCCTGGAGTTATTGCAGTTGACACTAGTCCTGAAATGTCCTCCTCCACCTGCAGTCACTGCTGGACACCTCTGTCAGCTCATCCCAGGTGAGCAGCAGGACTTGCATCATCTCCTGGTCTTGGGTTAAAACTGCAGGAGCCTCTCTAAAGCAAACCCACCGCCTCCAGTAGCCTCTCTGGCACCTGGAAGCAATGTAGAGTTTCAAAATGAACTGGAAAGAGAGAAGCCTGCTTTGAACTGTGAATGAGTAGGAGGAAATGCTCGTGCTGGATGGATTAGGGCTCCATTCCTACACGGATTAGCTCATAGCAAAAACACAGTCCAGCCATCAATCAACGTGGGCAACATTGAGCCCCTCCCAACTTCTGCAGCCCTAGAAGCTTTCTGGTGAAGGAAGTCAAATGCCACTGCGACCTTCCCCCAGTTTATACCAGTATAGCTAATCATGGCAGTTCATAGGTGGAAATAGACATTTCTGCAGCTCCTTGTTTGATTCACACCCAACTGTGAGGATTGCACCAACAGTCACATCAAACCCTCTATGGCAGCAGGTCACTGGAGTTCTTCTACAGCAGCTGAAACCACAGTGAACAAGATTTCACCTAAAGGGCCTTAAATATAGGGGTGAGGTTGTGGTGGCTTGGATGAGAGGAGATGGGAAAATAAATCTGCGTTGTTGTCCAATTAAAAGTTATTTTCTTTAAAAAGACTAAAAGCCAGAAAATGTTACCAACTTGATGCTTGCCCACCACTGAGACCGGTCAGGGAAAACAACCTACTGTTTTGTGGAAAAAGTCGGATGAGTGTAGCAAGGGGGATACCATCATTTCCTTCTTCACAACTCCCTTCACAGAAAGTGGAAGGGGGCTTAAAAAGGCAAAAGTAAACCTGCATTCACAATTCAAGCAAGTGGGCTCTACAGGTGCCTTGGTCTTCTAACAATCCTCATTAAAATAGAAGACAGGCTTCAAAAGAGGGGTTCAAACAGCAAGAAAAAAGAGAAAAAGAGAGAAAAATAAGCAACTAATGTTTCCCTTCAGACTTAAAGCTCCCTTAACCTGAAGGGCCTCAAATCAAAAAAGGTCACTAACATTTCCAAAGAGAAGCCAAAAACCCTGAACCACAGAGCAAAGGAAAAAAAAAATAGCCCTTCACCACAGACCACTATGTAAAGATCCAACCTTCATCTGAAGAGCAAAGACAAGGAAAGGAAGGTTGCGTTTACACTGACCAGAAAGACAGCATGACAGTGAGGAGGCTGAAGGGCAGCAAAAAGGGTCAGACGAGCCCACTAAAATCAATAGAAAAACTCCAACTTGCTTCCCTGTACCCTGGCTTTGAACCAAAACCCTTTCATTGCTAGATTCATTATTTCAGGAAAGTGGATGAACTGAGTTCCTGTTCAACTCTGCATTCCTCTTGGCTGTTAAGTTATATTTCATGCTGCACCAGGAAATCGCTCGTCATTAAATGTTATTTGCAGAGCAGAACCCCTCCTCATCTCATTGCTGCTTCGAGCAGAACTGAGGTTTATCCTGCCAAACCTCTTCAGAGATCCCCTTCCCCCTTTTAAATACGTAAGTTTTCAACATTCCTCTTAAAATAGTTGGCTTTCCAAAGGCAAAACCTGAGTGCTCTGTGGTCCCATGTTGGGAAAAAGTCAGCGCAAACCAGAGCCATAAAAACATCCGACTCGCTTCTCCACATTAACACTGAGTTATAACAAAGATCCGGCAGGGTAATCGAACCTAATGAGTTAGTTAAAAATATTTTTCCATTTCACCTGCTGATACGGTCTGTGTTCTGGGCAGAGGTTTCTGTGATCAGAGACATTAAGCCTGTTTCTAATAAATATATCCAGCTACTGAAAAAATGTGGAAGGAAGTTGCTCCACACTGAAAAAATAGCAAGAGTCTTTATCTACAGCTACCCTGGAGAAGAATTATTATCAAAGGTTACAGAGGTCTCCATGTACAATCAACCAGAGGTTTGCTCCAAACAAAGGTTTCAATTAAATAATCTCAGTTTGCTCTGTTGTCTATATACAGAGCCTCTGAAATCATCTTCTCACTTTCAACACCTACAACTACATCCTGTGAATATCTCCCCACCATCCAACCCATGGGTGTCTCTCTGCCAGCATTAATTGAAACAGGTTCCACCTCCAGTCCCCATGACCAGACAGGATTTTCACAATAACTTTGTGTACAAGGGGTGCTAAACAGGCTCAACTTTCAGTCTGCTCACTCCAGCATCTCCGCAAATACCACCACTTGAGCCAGGACCACAGGGTGCCAGGTGAGGTGGCAAGATAAGCCTCTCTCAGCATAGCTTGTGCTCCCCAGTTAGAAATGGAGGAGCAATCAAAGGGGCAGACTGTTTTCTGGGATTGCCAGTCATTGGACATGAAGAGGGCTCTTGTTCAAGTCAAAGTGCCTCTGAGTATTCATGGCTTTCCAACTTTGTGGTGGACCCTACCTATTCTCTGTCTCCTGAACACAGTAAACCTCCTGTTCATTCATTAAAAATAATTAAATAAGTAAATAAAAGTCAAACTAGAGCAGGAAGACTCTTTTTGACAGTGTTTTCTTCCTCCTGCCCTTTTTTTATTTTGTCAGAAAAATTCCAGTTGTGAAAAAACAGAAGCCTTTTATAGGAAATAAAATATTTTAACACAATTTCTTGCTGAAGGGCATCTCAGCTTGAGGTTGGAATTTCTGGTCAGAGGAAACTGAAGAGAGACTGAGCCCTCCCCAAACCTGGCAGCACATCGGTTGGGACATGCACAAGCAAATGGAAAACAACAGCACGTGGATCTGACCACATGTGCGCACACACACAAAAAAAACCCCAAGTGTGGGCATCTTTCTCCAGTTCCACCCATCCAGCCATGTTACTGAAACAAACTGGGCAATATGAAAAAGTCAAAGAGGAAAATCCAGAAGTCTGGAGGGGTGGTGCTGGGGATAGGGGCAAGTGACAAGGACAGACCTCAGCGTCTTGAATGCCAGCCTATCGTAACCCCAGCCACCAACTCCATTTGTGTTTTATTTTCAAGCAACTCAACCTTGTGTCCATGCTCTATTGGCTTCAGTCTTCTCCTCATCACAGGTCACACCCATAGCTGGAGAAAATCACCCCACATTGGCTCTGCCCTGTCAGCACTAGGATCTCTAGAAACCAGCCTTTTTAAACGGCTTGGTTGATTTAATACACCTGGTCAGATGCACTTACAATTCTAAGGATCATCCAGGAGCAAACCAGGGTTTCTCAATTGTGTTAGAAGTACATCAAAACCACTAGAGCAAGCAGCAACTTCAAACAAGTTACATTAGTATCTCCATAGTTACATACAGATCAGATGTCCAGATGCCCATTGGCTCCCCTTCAGCTATGGCGAGGTCTCCCTGAATCCCTGCTCTGTCCTTGGCTCCATCACTGTACATCTAAACACTCCTTCTCCCATCACTCCTTTCGAATTCAAGTCTTCACCCCAGAAGAAAGCACCTACTAGTTAAAATGCAGAGCTTTCAGAAAAGCTAAGCTACATCAACCAGTGCAGCTAAGCGACCTGAGGATGAATCTCATCTCCATCTCCCCGCCCAAGATATTTATTTTCCCACAAGTCACTATAAATCTCCGTGATGAGGGTTTTACATTCAGACAGCAATCACAGAGACACCTAATAAAAACAGGCCCTCAAAACTTGCAAGTGCAGCGAGACATAAAAGGTATTTTATCTTCCTGCAGCAGAGACCATCCTTGTGTACCTAAATATCTGCCAGCCCAGGCACCTGCCTGCAGCAAATGAATGGGTTTTGTTGAAGGATCAAGGCCACATAGTCCTAAATAACTGCTCTCTACCTCAAGAGGGTATACAAGAGCTGGACTCAAACTGGAGCACCGCCACTACTCCAGTGTCTTCAGGCTGTTTAAATTCACCCCCGGATACAATAAAGAGTTTACTAACGAGTCCCCACTACACTGTTTTCTGACATTTCAAGAATCAATTTCCTGCAGATATTTACAGGTATTAGCTCAGAGCAGAAAGGAGGAAAGTCAACATTTATCCAGCAACTACAAAAGAATAATTGACAGCGTGAGTCTTCATTTCTGGATTACCCAATTGGACCTTATTCTGACAAACAAGAGAAAATCTTCGAGCAAGTTATTAAATCACCTCTGAAGATGAAAGATGACTACATTTCCAGCTGCACCCATTAGAATCAGGATCTGAGGATAACAAATATTAGCTGGAGCATTTTGTCAATGCGCACAAGGCTTCAGTTCCTTCAGTGAAGTTACAAAATTTCATTATTAACTCAAGGACTGTGCATTCACAAACCAAAAAACAGTGATTTGCATACTATAAATGTGAACATTTTTTTCCATCCCAGTCAATGTTGAGCTCGCCATCTCTGATCACAATGTCAAAGATCAAACGCAGACCCCAATAAATATTTCAAGATAAAGCAGCTGAGGCAGCAAGGGGCCTCTGGCAGGCTTGGCCCTAAACTCCCACTCAAAGCAAGGCCAAGTCAGGTCAGGTTGCTCAGGAATGTTCCAGCAAGGTCTGAATGTCTCCAAGGATGGAAATTCCTACTCTCCTCTGGGTCTTGCTCCAGGGTTTGACCATCCTCACAGAGACAAACTTTCTTACTAACTAGAATTTCCCTTGGTGCAGCCTGTGCCCATTGCCTCTTGCCAAGAGCCATCATCTTCCCTACAGCCACTCCTTAGTGGTGGAGAGCAGTAAGATCCCCTCTTCCCTTCTCCTGCTGCACAACCCCAGCTCTCAGCCTCTCCTCATATGTTCCAGGCTCCAGCTCCAACCAGTTTGGTGGCCCCACTGGACTCACTTCTGCCTGTTATCGCCTGCCATGGTTTTAGGGAGCCCCAAACAAGACTCAGTGCTCAGATGTGGTCTCTCAAGTGTCAGTAGAGAGAAAAACCCACATCCCTCAAGCTGCTGGCTGCACTGTCACTATTACAGCCCAGGATGCAATCGGCCTTTGCTGCCAAAAGCACATCCAATAGCTGAATCTTATATTGCAGAGTGATATAACAAAGGGAAAATAGCTTGTACTCCAAGGATTTGAAGCATTTAAGTGAGAAAATCAATATACTTGACTAGCAGATGTTGACCTAATGGACTTTATGCACATAGGAAGCAGAATCAAGGCGCCTGAGCTTCAATTCCCTCACCTTAAAGAGGCTGCAGAGGGATCAGGCTTTCATCCCTCCATTGGATTTAAGACTCATGAACCCAGGAGAGAGCAGGCAGCAGTCTGAAGGACTCCACCATGAGTTAGTCAGCTCTCATAGTACTTGGTAACCTGACCAAAGGTTTTATTTTCTGGCCATCTAACAACCAAGACCACAAACATCTGGTGCAAAACTCCACATTCTCCAACTCTTCTTTTTACTCTTCATCCTCAGCTTCCTCTCTCCTCCCCATCTTTGCTTAGTACTTCGAATCTCATAATGTATGGAGCACCTTGCATTTGCTACAGACCTCTCCAGGCAGGAAATGAACTGCTCCAAGGAGACTTTAGTGCAGCCTTCCAGTACTTCAAGGGGCCTGTAAGAAAGATGGGGACAGACTTTTCAGCAGGGGCTGTGGGGACAGGACAAGGGGTGATGGGTTGAAACTAAAAGAGGGGGATTCAGACCAGAGAGAAGGAAGAAATGTTTGATGCTGAAGGTGGGGAGACCCTGGCCCAGGTTGTCCTGGCAGATGGGAGAAGCCCCATCCCTGGCCCCATGTCAGGTCTGGTTGGCCCTTGGGGCTCTGAGCAAGCTGCTCTAGTTGCAGTTGTCCCTGCTCCCTGCAGGGGGTTGGACTGGGTGAGCTTGAAAGGTCCCTGCCAACCCCAAACATTCTATGATGGGAAGGATACGTCTGCCAATACTGATTTGAGCCAGTCTAGCCACTTCATAAACACTGCAAAGGTTTCAGCTGATTCACTACCCTGAGGTACCACACTGTGTTCTTGCATATGAGACATTTGCCAATAAATAAATAAATGGGAAGAAAAGGGAAGAAAATGAGTCTAACAGACAATGGGTCTGAAGTAAGGAGGAAGAAAAATATTCTTGCCCTCCTGGCTGCTGAGGCTTTGATAACTAACCAGATGTTTCCTAAAGTAAGTCCCTGCACATCTTGGAAATATCTTATTTGATTATTGTAAATACTAGGCTAATAGCTCACCGCACACCTTGTTAGAGATGGCCATGAATGAGATTTCTGAGCTGTGACATGCTCCATTTACAATTCAATTTAGCAGGTCAAAGAAAGTGGCAGAGAACATATTATAGAAAAATGTGTTCCTGCTGGGGCTGCCGTAATTGAACTGTAAATCAACAGATGCAACAAAAAGGGAGCCAAATCTCTAAAAATAACATTATTACACTTTGTAAAACACCTCAGCTTCCAGCCTCCAAAAACACAACCAGAAAGGGCTGTCAGGCATGTCTGCTAATCTCCTCCAGGCTTCAGGGCATGCAGCCTTGCAAAGCGGAGGAGCAATCAGGCAGTTTTGCTTGCCCGAGTAGAAAGCAAAGGGATAAATGCGTCTAACTAATGGATAACCCATACTTGCCTGCCCCATGCACTGCCATCATGGAGGACCAGTTTCTCTCTAGGTGAACTTCACTGAACACAGACAACATCTAACTGTATCCCAGCAGCTGTATTCATCAAGATATTGAGGTTCTGTAGCATGTCCAGAGAACGGCAATGAAACTGGTGAAGTGTTTAGAGACCAAGTGTGCTGAGAAGTGGCTGAGGGACCTGGGGATGTTTAGTCTGGAGAAAGGGAGCTTAAGGGGAGACCTCATCACTCCCTACAACTACCAGAAAGGAGGCTGGAGCGAGGTACGGGTCAGTCTCTTCTCCCAAGAAACAAGCAACAGGACAAAAGGAAATGACCTTGAGTTGCACAAGGGAAGGTTTAGGTTGGATATTAGGAAAGATTTCTTTACAGAAAGGATTGTCAGGCATTTGAACAGGCTGCCCAGGGCAGTGGTGGAGTCCCCATCCCTGAAGGGGTTTAACAGCCATGTGCTGAGGGACATGGTTTCGGGACCCTGGCAGTGCAACATGAATGGTTGGACTGGATCTTAAAGGTCTCTTCCAACCAGAATGATTCTGTGATTACAAAACATGCTGGCAGCTCTCAACAGCACTGCAACAGGAATTCCTGCGCCTTTCCAGAGATGGTGCACAGCTGGAGCCAGGGCTGTTTCTGACTCTTAGTGGCCCCAGGGGACTTTCTGCGGCAATAATAATGTTCTGGACCAGTTCTGCCTCCTGCAACTATATCCTCCTTTTTTCATTCAGTGCAGAGGTAAACAAAAGTCCCTTAGGAAGCCTCTGATTCATGAGAAAACAGGACAGAGCAATAGAAGTTCCCCAATCTACCCCCTACAGCACAACTTACTCTACTTTCACAGCTCTTAACGTGTTTTTAGTCTATAGGATCTTTCCCACACAACATAACCAGCAATACCCAGTGCTTCTGGCCATCCTAATGGAAGGATTCAAGTAGTACAAACCTGTTAGTGATGCTAATGATGCTCTATCCCCTTTCTCTTTACCAAACATTTTGCATATTTGGAGGCCAAGGGAAGGCAGCTATCTTTTCTAGTCTGAATAGGTCCAGCTCTTTCAGTCTCGACTGATGAGGCTTATCTAGGAAAAAAAATAATTCAGCCCATCGCTCTTGCACAGACCAACTGGATGAGGTCCAAGCCTTGCCTGAAGTAAAGCACCTTGCTGGGCATAGCATCCCTGCTGAGCTCTCATCAGTGTCAAGCAGCAGGAGGACTGAATCCTCAATGCCTCTTGAGGATGTTATTCCTGCTAACGCATCCCAGTCTCATGATAGTCCTTTTCGCAGGCACATGATGTTGTTGACTTGCATTCAGCTTATGGTTTACTTTAATTAAAGCACCAACATCCTGGGGCGATGGGTTTCAAGATTAAAAATAGGTTTAATAAAGGCAGGTTTAATTAAAAAAAAAAAAGGACTATGTAAGTTAACTAAGAATAGAGCCAATGAAGGTTATCAAATGTAACAGCCTCGCTACCACCTCTGACTCAAGAAATCTCAGAAAAACCAATTACCAGAAGGAGGATCATTTTGCATACATCCTGGGGGTTTTGGAAGGTCATTCTCTAGCTGTCTGCTTCTGGCCTCCGTTGGAAACAGGACATTTGGCTAGATGAGTCCTATGCCAGGCCTAGAAAAGGCTGTCATCATTAAAAACCCCAGACGCCTTCAGCAAAGCTGTTGCCCAACCACCCTGGGTCCCAGCGGATCACTCATGCCAGAGGCAAAAGCTCTGCATTAGCCGTTGCTGATCCTATTTCTGTCCTGGCCCCAGACTGTTTTTGCAGTTTGTTCAGCACAGTCTAATCCCTGGCTCTGACATGCCTCCAGCTCTTTCCTCTGTGGTGTTTACGAGTTTAATAAGCATGGCTTTCATTAGGAAGAATGGTAGATAGGATAAATACTGAATATTTATCCCTATTTAAAGAGAATTACTGTTTTGTAGGAATTCTGTTGTGAAATACTGTGGTTCAAAGCAACTAGTCCTACCCCAAATAGTCTGATACAGATGTTAAATGGATTCAAGGGCAGAGGAGTGGACTGGGAGAAGAAACAGCCAGTAAGCTGATTCCTTGGACAACTTCTTCCTCTTGTTGCATCTTACTCATGGCAGCAAACGTCTGCAAACCAAACACTAAACTGGGCACAAAAAAAAAAAAAAAACCCCCACACCCAAGGTTTTCTTTGCTGGTTGAAAGGGTGAAAGTATCACCAGCCAGTGCTGGGAATCGAAAATCTGTCAGAAAAAGAGGTAACGGGTGCCATTCTTGACATCAATATGAGGTCCTCCACCTTCCCTCAAAAGGAAAGACAAACAGCCTTCAACTTGAAAGAACAAGGAGTCAAAGGAGAGGTGAACAGAAACTGGGACCAGATGTTCACAGAACGACCAGGAAGCTCACCCTAGCAGCGGTGAACTGAAGGGACCCCTGTATTACACCCCAGATTAGACTCCATTTGGGTCTAGGAAAATCCTGCTTTGCTCCCTGCTTCAAATGAACAGATACCAACAGGACGTACCTCCAGACAAGGTGACATGCTATGCACATGAAATCTGCCATTGCCAAAGCCGAGCTTGTCTCACAGTAGTCACTTTGATCCATCTGCAGACGGCCATGCCTGCACTAGCAGATGTAGACACAGAAAGCTAAACCAGGAGCATCAACAAAAGCAGTGCCAAAAGGCAGCCAGAACATGTCCCCACATGGAAGTTCACATAAGGTCACTCTTCCCTTTCCATCAGGGACACAAATAACAGGCAGTAACAGCTTAAAAAGGCATTTGCAAGGGCAGACTATCCAGCTGTCCTGCCCGATGAGTCAACAGCCAAGGACAGCAACGAGGAAAGCTAAAAAGCAGTAGACATCTAAATACTGTTATTCACAAATCACTGTCCGTAAGGCACAAAAATTACAATCACAATAAGCAAAAGTTATTGGCTAATAAAAGCTGCAGCAAAGAACCTGAAGATCTGACTTACACATGGTCCCGTTTCCACTTTCCAGCAGTTCTGACAAATCACACATCACTGTGGTTGCAAGGGGGCATTTTCTGTGATGTTTTGACTCCGGCAGAGCAAAGTCAACTTATGTAACAGCAACTCTGTCACGCTTGTCTAGATTCCCCTGCAGCTATTTCCCTTCAGTACTTATTACTGTGACTAAAACACAAGCAGCCAACTCTCAGACAAGAAGTTATTTTCACACTGATTTAAGCAAGAGCTCGATTGCTCTACACATGTGTTGGAAAAGACAATGCAACTGCTTTGTCTCCTGGTGCCTTCCAGTGACAGGCTGGCATGTGACCTGCTCAAATCTAAAAATAATGGCACTGTCCAAATAAATCTATTTTTCTTCATTTGTTACCATATGATCATCTACAGCAAAAGCACAAAGACACACAAGGAGCAGGGGACATCAAGTGAAATGATGTCCAGAGGCCCCAAAGGGAGGGACATTCCTGAGTCACCTTTCTAGATTCAGAGCAAACAGCATTTCTGCAGGGATGCCCAGTGGGTGCTCCTGAAGACAACCAAAGCACGCTGGGAAGATGCTCTTTAGAGGGAAAGCTCAGTTCATTTCCTTGCCACAGAGTTGTTTGCAATTTCAGAAAAGAGATTTTAATCTCATATTCTCACTGTGTAAAAATGGGAATAATTATCATCCTCCTCAAGAGCTGCATGTTGATTAAATCACTTCAGTTCCTCCAATTGAAGGTGTTACAGAAACAGCAGGTCTGCCGTACCACTGGTTCTGGACCTTGCTGCACTTGAGAGATTTTTCAAAGCAGCATCACAGCCAATCTGACTTTCCACTCTCTGAAGAAGACATTTCCTGGAAGTTCAAAAGACCTCACCTGGAAAATAACCCACAGACAAACAAAGTTCAAGATTTTTCCTAGTTCACCACTCATTGGTTGTAAAAGATGCCAGGCAATAGTGCTAATCTTGCGGCTCTCCTACATGACACTAGACATTTTGCATGAGCCACCTGCTCTCACACAACCACTTTGCACAACCCAACGTAGGTATTGAGCAAATTGAAGATAAAGCCACTGTTCCGGCCAGGAGGTGAATGGACCAGACAGATACCAATTCCCAAAGCATCGCTGTTGTGCAGCCTGGGATTTTACAGATGACAAACAACATGGCTTTTGGCTTCACATCTAGGATATGTGCTAATAAAAAAAAAAAAAATATTTCCAAGCACAAGAATAGATCATGACGGGGTGCTACCCAGAGCATCAACAAACACCACCTCAAAAAATATTCTTATCAAAACCACACACAACCTGTCTCCTGCTGTGGAGGAGACTAGGGTAGTCATTTGCTCCAGCCTAAAATCAGGCACAACCTGCATCGGACCACGGTGTAAAGCCTACATTCAATGATCCTTTACCAACTTCCTCATGCAGCAATGGAATGTCGTTCCTTGACATAGGTCAAGTCACAGTCCACCTTCCATAATAAATAACCGCAGAGTTTGAGCTCTCCCACACACTACCACAGATTATATATTTATATATTCATTACTCACTTCCTCAACCCCAAGTTTTAAAAAAATAATTATATACTCACAAAGTTGCTTTTATTGGCATAAAACCAGACTCCTTTATAGAGAAGCCAAAATTGCCTTGAGCACTAGAGCATGACAAACAGCTCAGTAAGAGCAGGACTGGCCTCCTTGGGTGTAAATGTTGATCTTTGCAGCTAAGGGAGAAAGGGTGTGATTGCCGAGGCAGAGTGCTGCAGGGTTCCGCATGCATAGTGTTTCAAGTATGTCCCACCTCTTCCCTACACAGAGCAAGGTGGGAAAAGAGATCAATCATTTCCACTTTATGCTCGTTTTCATCTACTAGGCACTGTGTTGCAATCCATAAACCCACCATAAGCTCATGGATGATCCAGACAGGCAGGAAACAGCGCTTTGCTGACAGTTTAGTCCCTTGCTGTGAACTGGAGATGCAGGAGGAGAGCCCAACCCAGGAAGATACACAAACAACACGGGGGAAAGGAGAGGAGGAGATCACAGCAATATACTATCCCGGCAGCTCATAGTCATAGAATCATTTTGGATTAAGAGACATTTAAGATCATTGAGTCCAACCATGCCCCCAGCACTGCCAGGTCCCCACTAACCCCTGTCCCTCAGCACCACCTCAACAAGGCTGTGAAACCCTTCTAGCCATGGGGACTCCACCACTGCCCTGGGCAGCCTGGGCCAGGCCTGGACAACCACAAGAAGGCAAGAAATTGTTCCTCAGGGCCAACCTCAACCTCCCCTGGCCCAACTTGAGGCCATTTCCTCTTGTCCTGTCACTTGGGGAGAAGAGAGCAACACCATCCTGCTGGCCACACTAGTTCTGATACAAGCCAGGATGCCATGGGCCTTCTTGGCCAGCTGGGCTCACTACTGGTTCCTTTTCAGCTACTGGCAACAAATCCCCCCAGGTCCTTTTCCCTGGGCAGTTTCCAGCCACTCTTCCCCTAGCCTGGAGTGTTGCCAGGGGTTGGTGTGATCCAAGGGCAGGACCTGGTACTTGGCCTTGGCCCATCTATTCAGCCTGTCCAGATCCCTCTGTGAAGCCTTCCAACTATCCAGGAGATCAACACTCCCAACCAGCTGGATATCATCCATAAACTGACTGAGGGTGCACTCGATCCCCTCCTCCAGATCATTGATAAAGATGTTAAAGAGGACAGGCCCCAACACTGATCCCTGGGGAACACCACTGGTGACCGGCCACCAACTGGATTTAGCTCCATTCCCCACCACTCTCTGGGCTTGGCCATCCAGGCAGTTTTTTGTCCAGTGAAGCGTATACCCATCCAGGCCATGAGCAGCCAATTTCTCTAGAGGAATGCTGTTGGAAATGATGTTAAAATCTTTACTCAAGTCCACATAGACATCTTCTTGCTCATCTTTGAGAAAGCTGTACCAGACAACTTATCTGTCTGGTCTTTCATTAGCAAATTAATGCATGATTAATGGGAATAAAGTTGTTTCCCCATGTTTCTCATATGGCATTAACTTATTTCTCATATCTCACTGGACATCAAGAGAGACAGAGCCATGATCTGAACAATGGGGGAGTCTCAGCACAGGCTTGTGTAATGGCCACAGGCTGCCACATCCATCAGCAGGTACTGCTCCTGTTCCATACCAATTAATCTGCAGTAAGTTTTGGTCTGTATGAAGGTGCTTAAGGTACAAGGTAACCTAGCAGAGAGGCCAATCATACCCTCAATATACAGGTATAGAAGCTGGAGTTCCAGGGCAAGGCATAGGAGGGCTCAATAGCTAGAGTCTCCAGAGATCAGCTCAAGCATTTGCATTCAGCAGCCTTTCCCAGTTAGACATTAAAACACTCAGAAGAAACCCTAAATGGGCATCTTGTCCTTGATAAAAACATCAGTGGAAGTGGCAGGAGAGAAGCAGGGAGGTGAAACCCATCCAGTCATTAACAGCTCAATACATGGACACCCTTCAAAGTACTTTCCTCAAGTGAAAGAGCCTTGCAGAGAGACCAAGCAGCTGGCTTGGGCACGTGGGCTGCCACAGGCATTTTTTTCACTTCAGAAGTTTAAAAGCAGCTCTTCAATCTATTGCTTGTTAGATGATGGAAAGGAGCCTTGGCAGACAGTCAAGATGCTCTAAGGGCTGCTGACCACATTATTCTCAGAAGCCATTTTTCCTTCTCCTACTCTGTTCAGACCATAACAAATATCTTGGACTTAAAGGAATAATGAGGGGAGATAAATGGTAAAGAGAAAAAACCCTGGATTTTACATTAATTAAATTTTTACCTCCCTCCCCCCCAAAAAAATCTTTTGAAACAATTTCTTTTCTTCTCCTGCAAGATTATAATTGCTTGTGAAAAAAAACCCACAGCAGGAAAGTTATCCGCACAGTCACTGAGAGGACATCTGTCATCTCCATGGGCTTTGACATCAAAATCCTTAAGTAGAAGATTGTATTGTTAAAGTAGATGTTTTGGGGGATGAATGGGCTACAACAGGCCACAGTTCTGATTTTACTCATTAGCTTTTTTCAGGCCCTGAGATCTTCAGTGCATCTCAGAGCATCCAAGTTTTTCCACCAAGAAACAGCTGGTGAGGAAAGGACGCCTAATATTTCAATTAATAGCTACAGCAGTCGTAGTTCATAATTACAACTAATTATATCGAGGCAAGTTAGGTATAAGACACCTGCTTATGGCCTGCTTGTCTTTCACACTGACAGTTCAGTCAATGTTGCCTACGCAGAGTGCAGGGCAAAAGAAAAGTAGAGCCTGATTTAAAACCCACAGTCAAATGCAAGGCTGTGATCTGCCTGCCTGCAGGACCCCTATCCAGACAATCCAGATTTCTTTGTCACAGGAAATATCCAAATTATCTACAGCACCTCAGCTCCCATTTCACTGGGACTGATGGAACTTCTAAATATAGCAAATGCAAAGCTGTATTTCTGATTTTTTTTTAATAGATGTGATAAAAATCATTCTTCAGCAATCAGGTTAACGCTTCAAATCCGCTAAGAGAACATCACGGGTATTTTGCAGAGATGCAGAAGGACTCTTTGTCCTTCCTATCCAAAAACAGGTAAGAAAGCTCAGAGGTAGGACGTGCATCTGCTGTTTAAGTCTGCAAGCTCAAGAGGAGACTCGCCTTGGACTGACTCCAGTACCAAACATGCTGCAGCTATTAGTGGTGGCAAATAAAAGGAAAAGCAATAGCTCTAAAGCTAAGTACAAGCAGCAGCTCCCAGTAACCTGAGGGATGTAATCTTTTGAATCTTCTTGTCATGTTTAATACCAAACTGGCTATGTTTTATAAGGAAACTCAAGTCAAAGATAGATTGAACTGTGAGCTTTGGTCACTGAAGCAAGGTGGCCCTAAGCCCCATCCCCTTGATGGGCACTGTGGTCCAGCAATCACAACTCCCTGCTCACTGCAGGGAGGGTGGACTACATGACTTTTAAATGTCCCTTCCAACCCAAACCCTTCTCTGATGCTATGAGTCACATGCACCTGGACTGTGATTTCCAGTAACACAGGATTATTCCCCACTGGTCTTCATTCAGACTCTGCCTGAATTATTCAAGCAAAGGCTCTTCCATCATCTCCCTTGACATTCCAGCTCCAAATGATCTCCATTAAATGCTGAAAGTTCAATCACTGGTAGTAGAATCAGTGCTTGAGAGACAGCTGAATTTTCAGTGACTGTCATATCACAGGGGGCATTTCCCAAAGCATTTCCCTGGGAGTAACTCAAAGGATTGAGAGGATAAAAAGATGGAGCCAGTTTCTGACTGGCATTAGAAACACTTTTTTCCACCAGCAAAAGGGCATGAATCTTTGATGAGCAAAGCTTTTCTGCCAATTGTTAATCCACTAAGGAAACAACATCACAACAGTGATTTCTCCAGCCCAGGACCCCCACAAAAGTCTCACCTAATGCAACAACTGCACTACACCAGTCCCAAAAAAAAAAAAAACCAAACCAAAAAAAAACCATAGAGTTAATAAATCACATGGCAGCAGCCTGGAAGCAGGCTGTGACCACAGCCCAATCTAATTTACAGTTGAGCTTACAGGAGGTGAGAGACAGGAAAAAAGTGGAACATGACCCAACCTGCCCCGGCCCCAACCTCAAATTAGGAAGCCACAGGGAGAACTGCATACGGATGTTGGTACTTCCATCAAGAGAATTGTTGCCAGAGACTGGCACTGTATCATCCAGTTTAGCCAAGTTTCCAGTATACTGGACGATTTAAATGAGCAGGTCTCTTACATGATTCTTAATATGTTCTTAGGTATGTCTTGGGGTACAACGCCTCCCTTTGGCACATCAGTGCCTGAAAAATGCAGCGAGGAAATGGAAAGGTCTCTTTCCACTTGGAAGTACCCAAATGAACAGGTTGCAAGAATGAGAACCTACAAGCCAAATTCACTTCCCTCTTGGCCAAAGCCCACAGGTTAATTCAGTTTTAAGAACAGAACCAGCCCAGACCAATTTTGCACTCAGTTCTGCTCGGTGCCAGTTGACTATTCACTGAAACTATTTATTCAGCCATCAAGTGCACTGCTGGGAAGATGGCATCCTGGTGCTTTCTCCTCACTTGTGGTAGTCCTCCTCCCACTCTTATCCAGTAATTTGGGCTGTGCTCATTAGACAGACTGAAGCTCTCTCCTTCCACATCACCTGCATTAGCAAGTCTCTGGCGAACAATTTGGACTCAAGAGGAACTGGTAGATTTATTCTTGTGGCCAAATCTTTTTTCTTCTTGATATGCTTAACGCTGTCTGCAAAACTGAGTTATTAGTGCACAGCATTCCCTGGTGACTGCTGTTTCCAGCAGATGTGCGTGTAGGAAACCACAAGACAGATGCGGTAGCTGCCTGGGGTCATGCAAGAAAGAGCATAAAATAAATGTGTCAGAATCACACAATGGTTTGGAGAATACAGTTGAACTCTTAGTTTTCTGCTGGTAGGTATTTAAAAAATGAAAAACAAACTCCACTTTGTCAAAACTAAGTTCTGTGGTACATAAAAAATGCTTTATGTGTATGGTTAGGTAATAAACTGAGTATACAAGTCAGAACTGAATGAAATCACATCTCTGCATGCTGTAGCAAAAAATTAAGGGGATTTCTTCTTTAACCTGTTGCTTGCACTGATAGAATAAAGAGATGAGCATCCCATACTCCACCGTCACATGCAGAGAGGTCAAAGCATGCAGTTAAATATTAAATCTTCCAGCTGAGATGGAGCATTCCTTAGATGGATTAGGAAGGGCTTGGTATGATGACCCCATCTTTCTTTCAAGAATTTCAGGTTCACCTCTTCCACAGACACAACTATGTATGTACCTCAACAAACCATCACTTGGGAGGCTTGCTAGGTTAGAGTCACTAAATGCTTGCTTAAAAAGGAGAGCCAGATCTTCAATTTGGGGCAAAGTAGCCCCTAAAAAATCCACCACCATGGACTTGGGATCCACAAGACTCTCAGAGATACTCTGCACAAAATTTGTTTGCAAAGGTGGGATAAACATTCCCAAACATCTTTGAAAGCAACAGGACATGACTTTAGAGCAAGTTTCATGCTTTCATTCATCAAGGCTCAGCCAAACTAGTCCCATCCTTCTGTGGATTTCAGATCATTCAAGCACTGTATTCCTCAAGCATAACGTGGACAACTCCACTGCACTGAATTGTGAAGAACACAAGCATCTTGACCATCTCCAGCCTCCAACCTCAGTTGATATTGGACCTATGCAGTCGGGAGGGCTCAAAGCTTTGGCTGTGCTCCCTATGGAGTGCAAGGACTCTTATCATACTTTTCTCTCACTCTAAAATAAAAATTCCCAGATCTTTTTTCACCAAGCTGCTTCCCAGAAAGCATTCAAGAGCAGCAGAGGAAGTTCTGCTCTGTCAGCCAACAAACTTACAGAGCCAAAGGATCAAAAAAAGCTATAAATCAAGGCAGAAGTAAATCCACCTTGAGGAGTACACAGGCATCCCTTTCATTTCACATCTATTCCCAAGAGTCTCCCCTCAGAGAGTCACCTCTCTCCAGCACAGAGAGGTTGGAAAGCAAGTCATATCACCATGTGAACAGGCTCATTTCCTCCATCAAGAAAAATTAGATGAGCTATTCTTGGGCTGCAGCAGTGAATTCAGAATGCAGCAGCTCACCAGAAACAAAACAAGGTAGTGCCAAATGGGATAAACCAGCCCATAAAAGCAATTGCACTGGAGAAGTTATTGAGCTTACTAAACTGCTGCTGAATTATTAGGTCTGGCCTGATAGAACATGCCAGCCTGCCTTGAGCAGCAATTTATAGGTTTATTGGATTATAAATTAACATCAACAACTCTAGCAGGGTCAAATTAAAAATCTGCTTTGGAAACAATTATCACAGTGCCATAAATAGTGATACATGGTACCTCCCATCTTTCAGTCTTTATTTCATTTAGGATTTGCTTTAATTATACCATTAAAATTCTGTAGCATGAGCATCTCTTGTCAACAACAGCTTCTTAACCTAATGATCTTTCTGTGCTGGCTAAGAAAATACCCCACAAACCAGAACATGTACTCATCTCTGCAGGAGGATATAGAGAAGCAGGAGATGAAAGCCCCAACTCTGTATGATGATAAATAAGGAGGCAGTGACAGCTCAGATTGAGATCCAAGGGATATCTTTCCACCAACCCATTTGGCTGGCTGATGGAGGAGACAGGAGAAAAAAGAGGAGAAACTTCTCCAAACATTAATTCAGGGGCGTGGCCAAACTTCACTGCAACACTCCAACTTCCCTTGCTACAATACAGTCCAAGCTGATCTAGTTAAATCAGAAAAAGATTTTTGCCTTAGCAAATCCTGCTTTTATTTGGGGTCTTTGACAGAGCACACCTGTCTCAACAGGCTAGACCAGCACAAATAAGTGCTGAAGTTGCATAGATGTTTTGAGTAGAGTGAGTACCTCAGAGATGTCTAACAAATCAGAAAAGTTATATGGAAGGGAAAGGCAGGCAAGGAGGGGCAAACCTACTGTAGTTTCCACCCTCTTCTTGCCCAGGGTTAGACGAGCATCTACCAAGACTCAGATGTTCATTCAGGATGTAGGGTACCCATTTCCCTTTCCACATCTCTTATGAACCCAGTGTAGTATCTACAGCTTCCCACCAACCTGACTGTGGTTCATGTTACCCAAACATTGGGACTCTTTGACCAGCCAAAGCATACTGCAAGCATTTGCAGCTTCCAGATTTTTGGAAGTTACACCAGCCTTGCCCCTCAGCTGAGGTCTGTCCAGCCACTGCTGACAGGGACAGATAGATGTGAAAACCACAGGCCTGAAAACGGACATTTGGAGACTTCTCATTACAGTCCTAGTTTGCTGACCATAATGTGACGAATGCACAAAGCTGCTTTGTAAGCTTGAAAGCACCCAGCACAGAAAATAAAAAAATACAATAATAATAATAAAAAGCAACTGCAACAGCCACAGGGACTCCCCTGAATCTAGAAACTCCCCCAAAAGTTGTCCTTTGGGACAGAGACAGCTTTATTTGTCTTCTGAGGACACATGGCAGCATTTGAACACGAGGCAGACACTAGAAGGAGATTTACAGCTTGTTTAGTCTATAACCCGGCCCGGTTCTCCACCTTTTACAAGACCCCAAAGAATTCAGTCTATCTCCTTTCCCACCACCCTAGGTACCTGCTCTAGCCCAGTTTTGCACTCTTCAACCATGCCATTTTTTAGTGCAACATAGTCAAGGAAAGCAATCCAGCCTTTTCCAAGGATTAACTGTCACCATATGCTCTGGAGGAAAGTTACAAAAAGGTTAAAGGAATCGATAGATCTGTATCAAGGTTCAAATAGCAGCCAATAAGTAATAAGAGCATCTTGAAAACAACTGTATTGAACATACTCGTACACCGAGTGAGGCGAGGGAAAACAAGCGTACCAGGAAAACAAGCATACCATTAAAACAAGAAACTGCAATCTCCTCCAGCAGGAGATCCAGATATTGGCCTGGAGCAATATCTTGATGATGTTTGGCTTGGTCCACATGCAAGTTCTAGACACGTGAACACTTTCTGCCCAAGATGTTATCCTTTCTTTCCCTGTTTCATGGGTGTGCAAAAAGGAGATCATGCTTGCCTTTGGCCACAAAGAAGAAACACTGGTCAACAGCCAAGAAAAAGGTGGTAGCTGCAGCAAAAAGTCCTGCTAAGCTCCCAGAACGCAACATGATCCCTTTGTGCTTTGTTTCTCCTCCTCATCCACAAACAGGGAGGACCATGTACTGCAAGGATTCGTTCCTGGCCAGAAAAATTGCTTTATCTTTAATGAGTGCAGTAAGCAGGGAAAGCTCAGCTTTGGGCCCGGTAAAAAGGAAGAACTACATGAGAAAAGGGGAGCAGGGATAAAACAGCACAACTGATTTATAGAAATATGGCCCATTTTCCCTAAAAACCAATGCTGGGAAAGCTTTTCCAGAAGAATCATAATGATCAACAACTTCATGTAAAGGCCGAGCAGATCTGCTGCAACGGTATTTTTTTTGCCCCTACCTGCAGTTCAGAAACAGGGAAACAAGAGGTTAAATCTTGAATTTTTCAGAAGTCTGCAACCTGGACACCCCTTGGCTTGTAAAAGGCAAAATACTGCTTGTGAGCCCTGAAAACAATTAAAAATATTTGCTTCTCCTATCAAGCCCATCACAGGGTGTCTGCACTTGTTTGGCTCTGAGATGACAGCAGCAGGTACATTTTATAGGCACAAGCAGTTGCATCAAGATAACCCAACCTATTGCATTTTCCCCATAAGCCTTCTCTGTGTCTCTACAGGAAAAAAAAAAAAAACCCACAAACATTTTCAAGAAGAGGCTGATCCAGATAATTTGGATTTTGATATTTGCAAAGCCTACAAAAAGATACACAGTGACCCTGAAAGTTGACTTTCAAGCTCAGAAGCCACAAAGTAAAATCTCTATTCACAGCCAGCAAATCACTCCTGACACATGCTCTAGACCCCCGAGAAAATTAAAATCATTTTTAAAACCCAGCAAACTCTGACGTCTGGAGTTTGACTGCAGCAGGAACCCGAGGAGGATAAAGAGCTGCAATTTTGTAGACAGGAATGACAGAGCACACAGCTACAAAGGACTCCTTCCCTACTATTTAAAATAATTGGATTCATATGTATCAAACCCTCCTCCCACCAAATTATATGAAAACAAATCTACTGTAGAAAGCAATAACAAATATAATGCAGTAGCCAAACACACATGAAGCACATAAATTATTTCATAAGCTTTCATCGTCAGTGTTAGCATCCTCATACAGTGAATATGGCTTAATAAGAGAGCTAAAGTCCTCCTTAAGCAAAATTTCAGGAAGTCAAGAAAAACAAACCATAATCCTATTTCAAGCCAGCACTAGGATCACAGACAAAAGTGTTTAAACAAAGCTCAAGATGTTGATACATGAATTACCAAGCTCAAAGCCTCTTTTTTGCCAATTCAGAAGACAAAGAGCGTTTCATCACAATCCCACAAGCAAGCCAACAGTCCAAAAATTTGCCAGTACATTTATTTGCTCAATGTCCTTTTCCCCAAAGCATGTCCATATATTTATTTTTTTCTCCCCTTTATAATTCCTTCCTGGTCATATTATGTCTCTGACCACCCAGGTGAGAGAGCGTAAGCTCTCAATTTTGGAATGGGTTGACCTCTTCTCTGTTCAGTGCCCTCTAGGAGGATAGGCACATATTCCCAAGCCCCTTTTTCAAAGCAGATGCTTCCTAGAGCCCCACAGTAAAGTATCTTTTGCACTTTGTTTTCTTTTTTCCGAGCTTGAGACGCAGTTATTTTATTTTTCCAGAGTCACCAGAATGACAAATCCTGCAAAAATATCCAAGTGGCAAGAAGAATAGATAGTTACTTCATCACAATGGATTCTTGTCTAAACATCTGCCTTTTCTTTCCTCCAACTCTCAAAATCAAAACATTTTTGGACATTTATCTGCATTTCTCCACTCTAACCAAGATCTGATGGAAAGGTGGACACAAAGCAGGATGCTACACAAGAATTCATTTCCAGTTAGAAGATACCAGCTACATCTGAAGTTAAGAGGCTTGGAAGCCATTTCTGGACTTCAATGTACTCAATTTTGACCCATTTCACACTACAATGCAGCATGTTGATTTGCAGTTACAGGTACATTTACCACAGCTGCCTTCATGCGTTTGTTAAACTACCACAGTCCTTGCTCCAAAATAGAAAGGATTTGGATCTTCATCAGATGGAAAATGATTCAATTATTTGCAACTATTTACAGCCCTGACTCAAAAGGCTGCCTGATTATTTTAAGTGTGCTTTAATCCAGGTGCACCATGAGCTGCACCCAGCTGGTTGTGCTCCAACGCACCCAGCAGCTGCAGCACTGGGTGCACAATGGCAGGTCAAGGACACTCTTTTTATTTGGGGTGACCTCTGCTTTTGCAGATATCTGCAAATTAGGGGTTCTGGTAGATGACAAGCTGGACAGGAGCCAGCAACGGGCGCTCACAGCCCAGAAGCCACCCGTGTGCTGGGCTCATCCCCAGAAGCGTGGAAAGCAGATGGAGGGAGGGGATGCTGCCCCTCTGCTGCGCTCTGCTCTGGGGAGAATCCCCTGCAGGGCTGGGTCCAGCTCTGGGCTCCTCAGCACAGCAGAGACATGGAGCTGCTAGAGCGGGGCCAGAGGAGGCCCCAGCAATGCTGGGGGGGTGGAACCCCTCTGCTGGGAGGCCAGGGGAGAGAGTTGGGGGTGTTGAGCCTGGAGCAGAGAAGGCTGCGGGGAGACCTTAGTGCAGCCTTTGAGTGCTTCCAGGGGCCTCTGAGAAAGCTGGGGAGGGGCTTTAGAGCAGGGGCTGTTGGGACAGGACAAGGGGTGATGGGTTCAACTGGAAGAGGGAGATTGAGACCAGAGAGAAGGGAGACATGTTTGACACTGAGAGTGGTGAGACCCTGGCCCAGGTTTCCCCGAGAGGTGGGAGCAGCCCCATCCCTGGCCCCATGTCAGGTGAGGTTGGCCCTTGGGGCTCTGAGCAAGCTGCTGTAGTTGCAGATGTCCCTGCTGTCTGCAGGGAGATTGGACTGGATGAGCTTTAAAAGGTCTCTTCCAACCCAAAACACTGTATGATTCAAACCTCTCCACATATTTGGACCACTCCAATTTGGCCCAGCACCCAGGTGGGCTGTCCACAAGGGTTTCCACTGAATACATGGCACCAACCAGCAGCATGTGCATTTGTACTTGTGGTTTTAAACAAAAAAGTTGGTGATAAGCTCCAGTTATCACCTTGTCTTCCAGACATCTAGCCCCAGTCTGCAGCATGTCATTAGCCCAGCCCCATCTGACAACCTGGCTCTCCAGTACTGATATTCCATTAAGATAAACCCTATACAAAAAAGAGCAGCTCTGCAACTGCGATTTGCCCAATACAGAATCAAATCTCAGTAAATTTAGGCTACTTGCGTCTTAATGTTTGTCCCTGATAGTGAGACCAGGACTTTAGACTTTTGACTTTTTCCTCTAACACTGGGAATCCTTTTACTTATATCTAGCTAAGAAATTCCAGTAAACACTTCTTCATAACTTAGGCTCAAAGATCACATTTTTCTCCCTAAACAACGGGAAGAGAGAAGAAAAAAAGTCCTTCTTTAAAGCTGTTTATTAATGCACCTTTCACTGTATCTCTTCCAAGGGACGTTTTACCCCATAGCACAGAAGTGGGAGCTGACGTTTCATATACAGAGACAAAATCATCATCCAAATCCACATTAGCAGCAACCTATGTTTCAGAAGTGAACTAGCATCCTAATACCCTCCTGAAACCAACTGGAGCTGTGGATTACCATAAATTTGGAGGGAATTGGAGACTTCTGGGAATGCCCCTGTGACCTTGTAGCATGAGGATTTAATTTTAGCACCAATCCTTGAGAACAGTGTAATCTTGTGCCATGCTTGAGCAAAAAACTTATGTTCCCCAGTCTCCAGTCTGGTATCCAGAGGACATCTCATGTCTTACTGTAGAGGCTGTTGGCATGGCCAATCAAGCTCTATCCAGACAACCCAGGAGCAAGAACCACAGTTCTTTCTACTTCTCTTCAACCAAATGATTTCAGAGTTGGACTTTGAAGGGTTGAGTCATTCATCACTGCTCAACTCATCTGAAAAACAACTTATTACCGTCTTGGGTTTTTTGAGAGGTTAATAAAGAAGACAGCTCATGCACAATCAAAAACTTGCCCCCATAAACTTTTGAGCATGCATTGGTGATATCCAACCAAGAACAAGGCAAGGTCTGTACAGAGAAATAGCTACTTAATAGTGCTGCTCAGCTGAGACAGCCTAGCAGCCTTACAACATTGGGGGAGAGAGAAGCATCTATAGAGTGAAAAGCCAAAGAGTGCAAAAAAAAGGCTCAAGACCCTTTGCACTATTCCTGCTCCATGCCTGTGGCCAGTGGTCACACTGCTAGAGATTGCTCTTTCCTAACCTAAAACCACTCTGTTCTGTCAAAACACTGCAAAGTCAGTCAGAAGTGAGTTTACAGAATGAGCCTGGAGAAAAGGAGGTTCAAGGGAGACCTTCTGGCTCTTGACAACTCCCTGACGGGAGGTTGGAGCAAGAGAGGGTGCAGTCTCTTCTCCCCAAGAACAAGCAACAGGACAAGAGAAACAAGCCTCAAGTTGTTCCAAGGGAGGTTGATGTTGGCCCTGAGGAACAATTTCTTGCCCATTGGGGTTGTCCAGGTCTGGCCCAGGCTGCCCAGGGCAGTGGTGGAGTCCCTATCCCTGGACAGGTTTAACAGACCTGTCAAGGTGGTGCTGAAGGACAGGGGTTAGTGGTGACCTGGCAGTGGTGGGGGAATGGTTGGACTCAAGGAGTGGAAAGGCCTCTTCCAACCAAAACAATTCTGTGATTCCGTGACAATGCAGAGGAAGAAGCAAATTCTGTTTATTCCCTTTGAGATTTTTCCCTTCGTAAATCCACAATGATAAAAATTGTTGATTGGGAGTCTTTTATCTCGAATATTTTTGCTTTAGGGTCTCTCATAGGCCTGGCAGATCAGCTCCTGTGCTCTCAGGATACATCAACTTTGGAGCCATGAGAAAGCAGGAATTGGCAGAGCTAACACCAACGAAGGGTGCGAAAGCTGCACTTCCAAAAGTTTTGGCTTCCCATCAGATGAGAAATGCTGTAGAAGAGAGAGATCCCAAAGCCTTTACAGACCAACATCTCATACATGCTTCCCCCCAAAGCATAGAGACTACAGAAAAGGAGAAGTGTGGTAAAGAAAGAGGAAGGATGTCTAGAAATAATCATTAACTGAGGCACATCAAAATGTTACAGAAAAACAGCAGGTACGTTCCCTTTGAAAACAAGAGCAAAACCAGGAGCTAAGGGCCAGACCCCACCTGCCAGTGCAGACAACAGCAGCATTTTCATGATGTTCTTTGGCCCTTTTCCAGAAAAACCAGAGCTTTAAGCTACCAAAACATACATCAGTCAACATGCTGCTGAGCATAAGCCAGTTTGGCAGAAGACATGGGATAGGCAGGGCCAGAATATAGAGGACAGCACAGAATAGAGGTTATTTAAGCCTAGGATTTTGAACCCAGCCACCATTGCCTGGGACACCACTCAATCCCTGTTCACATAAAGGATGGAAAACGGCACAGCTTTTACCCAGATGTTATTGTGCACCAGCCCAGGAGATGCGTTTTGCATAGCTGCAGGCCAAGACCATGTGATCTTAGGACAGAATAGAACAAAAACTCTGGTATTGCCCATCCAGCCCCGTGTCCAATGTCTGATGTTCAGTTTTCTTCTTGCATACGTGGTTGCGTAGTTACTATCAGCACAGCAAAAAGCAGCAGCTTTAGCTTAAATAAACAAACCATTATCTTTTCAGAGCTGGTTTTGCAACACCATCCACCCCTGAGGATTGTGCTCCCTAGGGTTCAAAAGCTCTCCAAAATACCCCAACCTTCTTCCTTTATGAAGGAGATGAAAGATTATCACTTAGCTCCAAGGCAGGAGCAGACACAACATGACATGTGCCACACTCCCATTTTCTCATGCTGAGCCAGACTCTGGGCTCTCCATCCAGGAGTCCCCAGCCTCCTCCCTGGACAGGAACACACACCTCAGACATCCGAGAAATAGACAACACACTACAATTTCTCCATATACGTTCATGAATGGCCATATAGTACCAAAGACTATAGGTACTGCAGGCAGTCTCAAATCAGACGCGTCTCATAATCCTCCAACCAGTCCTTGCAGCCTGTAAACCAGCTTGAACCACAGAGCACTTGTAGGAGGAGATATCAGTGCAACCTGCCAAGATCAAGGCCTCATCATTCCCACCCTTCAAAAGATGCCAATTTCTCACCTAGGCACTAACTTTCCAGAGATAACTGGGTGGCATTTAATGCCTCTGGTCTTGCATCTCAAACGTCTCCTCCATCTACAGGTGAGACATGATTTTGAAGATTGTCACTTGCTAATTTTTCCTTTCAGCTGCATGTTTAGAGTCCTCTCCTGATCCCAAATTCCTTTCCTTTCCAAAGATTTCCTTAAATGTACTATTTTGTCACCACTCTCCATTGCCTCATCCATCCAAGTGTGGAGAAGAGGTGACTTTAGAGGCCTAGCTGACATTTGTAAAATTAACTCGATACTCCGCTCTGCCAGGGGGTCAGCCTTGTTTTCACAAGCTTTTTACTCCCTGTACAAGCATTTCAGTGCACAGATCTCGCTCCCCCATCCTCTTTGAAACTTCCAAAGCTTTTCTGGCAAGTGCAGCCATCCAACCGTGCCAGTTCAAACCATGGGTGACATGGGACACCCTGTGCCCTTGACCTCTCTGCACGAAGCGATTCATCAGTTCACTCTCATGGGTCTCCTGCGTGGGAAGCAAGAGCATTTCTCAAAGGACAGTCACACATTTAACAGGAGGAAAAGGGGAATTGCCTCTGTGGGCACTGGTTTGGGGGTGGTATCACAAGGACGAATGTGGTCATCTTTCAATATCACTGCTATAATTAAATTTATGCACAAACAGCAGCTGCACAGACAAGCCTGGAAGTGATGGGGGTGGCAATATTCACTCTATAATACAACAGCTGGACTCAGCACTACTCCACAGTCATGAAACAGCCCTGATTTGGCACAGAAACGTCTGACCCCAAGTTCTTGCCAAATGAACAGCTGGTCAAAGCCAGCCTCTGCATTTTCTACAATAGCACAGCCCTCTCTAGGAAGAAAAACAGCCTCCGTGCCCTGCAGCTCTGTTTGTGCAAGAGCTCAAGATGTCTAGTGTATACAGAAGTCTAACACCGTATTAATCACTTCAATTCACTTGTACCCCTTGAGCTGTATGTGCTAAATTTTGTCTTTCCTCTGGCCTCTGACACAGGTTTTTATGCTGTTATCAACATCTCTCTTCACCATGGAGGAAGAGATACATGGGGCACTGCAGATCAGCAAAGGGGGGAAACTGGAACTACAGAGCTCAGTTTCAAGGACAGCCTGTAATTTTTTTTTCCTCCAGGAGTTTCCACCTGATTTTAACACCTACTGCTCACCAGCAAATTGGTCCTGAAAAAGTTGCTTAGATACTGTAAAACATTAAAAAAAAAAAAGTAGAAAAATATGAATAACACTGCCCAGCAGAAGGAACGTACTCGGCCTGTTCCTGAGAAGTGCCATGAATGTCACCTTGCTCTTTTTCTATAGAGATTTCAAAGCAGGAGAAAAACAATCTTTTTTAGTCTGGTGGAGTCTTAAAATCAGCATCATCAGGAACAAGAGTACAAAAACTCGTTGTCCTCAGCAAGCTGTAGTGCAAATGAGATATCTGAGTTAAAAGGAGTCTGTATTCAAACAGGCTGGTGTTTCTTGCATTACAGCTCTTAGGAGGAAGATTCGGACTATTTCTCTCCTTGCATGCAAAAAGAGATCACAGAAATAGAGAGAAAAAACAGAAGAGGGAATAAGGGAAGGAAAGAATTAATGTGCACTAATTCAATAAAAAAACCCCACAAAGCATCATGCACAATTTTACTGCCAAGGAAGAAAAAAAGATTAAATAGAAGAGTTCATTCAGGGCAACATTAGTTGTTGAACAAGCCCATGCTGCTGGAAGCGCTGCAGAAATGAAGAAGCTGGAGCCTTTTTTTTTTCTCCCCCACCCTGTGGCTGTTTCCAACCTCAGATTCTCTGGAGGCTTCAAAAGGATTGTTCTGAGCAGGGATGCTGTCCCCTCATTCATGGCCATCCTTACAGAGGGCATCACCAAGTATCAGCACCTGGGCTGGGAGACATCTTTCCCTGGACTGCATTCACCCTTCCAACTTCACTGCAGACTTCCAAAGGAGGAAAGCCCAGAAATTAAAATCATAGAATGCCAGGCCAAACTCCTGCAGAAAGCAGGGACATCTGCAACTAGAGCAGTTGCTCAGAGCCCCAACAGCCAACCTGACCTGCAATGGTGCCAGGGATGGGGCTTCTCCCAATCTGTCAGGACAACCTGGACCAGGATCTCCCCACCCTCAGCATCAAACATGTCTCCCTTCTCTCTAGTTTGAATCTCCCTCTTTCAGTTGAACCCATCACCCCTTGTTCTGTCCCAGCAGTCCCTGCTGAAAAGTCCCTCCCCAGCTTTCTTAGAGGCCCCTTGAAGTATTGAAAGGCCTCAAGAAGGTCCCCCTTCTCTTCACCCTGCTGCTGGACACGCAGCCCAGCACATGGGTGGCTTCTGGCTTCGAGCGCATGTTGCCGGCTCCTGTCGAGCTTCCCCCCACCCCCCCCAAGTCCTTCTCCTGGGGGCTGCTCTCCAGCCCTTCATCCCCAGCCTAGGCTGATACTAGGGGTTGCCCTGACCCAGGGGCAGGACCTTGCCCTTGGCCTTGTTGACCTTCACGAGGTTCACATGAACCCACTTCTCCAGCTTGTTCAGGTAAAAAGTTGCTTTAAAACCCATTACAGGATATAATTGCTTTTCATTTACTTTATGAAGCACTTATATTCAGCATTAAAAGCATCTCTGAAAAACACTTCGATCAGTGGTAACAATTATAATGGGGGCTTTAGCAGTCATTTCTGCCTCTTTAACTCTCTAATAGCTTTAAACATTAGTTGCAAGTGTTGAAAATCTCACATTTGATTTGTTTTCAAGCCACAGACGCACTGGGCTAATAAGAAGTTGAGTGCTGGCCTCTCATAAAGCAGTTTCAGCACTAACCACTCAAACTAGTTAATGTGCAAACACCAGCAGATGTTTCCAAAATTTCTCCTCCAGTTCGATACCCAGGGTTGCCGATGAGAGTCATTTACAAAGCAAAGCTAGAGCAACACCCTTAAGAGGAGCATCTTAAGGGTAAGATGACTATTATCATTTGCAGACAAGTGAGAGCAGGTGAAGGGAGGAGAGGAAGAGATGTCTTCATCTCCAAAGATACCTTGCAGCACTTCACAAGGTAGCCCTCAACGGTTGTGAGTCAGGTACCCCTGAGAACAAGATTGGTCCAAGAGCATCTCATGGACAGCAGAGAAACAAGCCCTAAAATGTCACAGAGAAGCAACCAGCAATTCACTCCAAACCACATCACCTTGTCACCTGCTGTGACAGATCACCACCATCCATCAGGTTTTATGTGCTTGCCCAGCATCATTTTGAGAGGTGGCAGGAGCATTTCTAGGCTGCGCTTGATGCAAGCTGAACCCATCCATCACTTGGAGGCAAATACATTCCCCAGGGGAAGATAGTGGTGTGCCCAGCTTCCAAGCACCTGTAATGACAGGCTGGAGAATGAGTGATAATTGATAAGAAAAATAATTCAGGAGCACGGGAGGTGAATTATCTCATGAATCACACCTAGACAGACAGGGTGAAGAACTCTGCTAAATCTTAACCCTGCTGCAAAATAATTGTTTAGCTCCAGTTGTCAGCTGACTTAATCCTTTAAAAGATGCTGATGGGTCAATGCAGCCAGGGACTACGTGTTTAGAGTCAGTGTAGATGAGTGTTCCTTCTTGCCACGAGTCAACATACAGATCCCTTTAGCAATGGTCCAAGATTAAAAAAGAACATCCTCCTGACTTGTTTCACGCTGATGATGCAACTAACTGGACACAGAACTGGTTAAAAAAAAAACACCCTGCAAAAGGAAGATTTGAACTAAGAGGAGCCACAGCCAGAGCTTCCCCACCCCAGATCCTGCTCAGCAGGCAGAAAACTGCCACAGATTTGCAACTGAAATGTTAATAAGGACGGGCTCTCGCAATCATGGACCCTGTAATTTTGACTGGAGTGCTTGTGTTTTTTCCAAAGAGACAAGAAATGTAATTAGAGCATCCCATTCTCCAAGGCTGGTGCAGATTTGCCAGCCAGTCATAAGATGTCTTTGCCTCCAGGGAGCATCTGCCTCTCAGAGCCTCATCCAGGCCATGAACTTGGTGCAGCCTAAGCACCAGACACCTTGATCCCAACCAGAGTTTCCAATCCAACTCCTTACCTGGCAAAGCCAGGCTAGAAAAAAAAAATATATGCTTTGACTGATGTGAAATATGGAGAGAAAAGAGAGCAAGATGGTCACTTCCATCGCTCTTCCCCAGCTACAACTGCTGAGATGCTCTCACATAGGTCTGCTCTTAAGTAACAAGATCAGTATGGGAAAGTTTTTGTTTCCAAGAGTAGGAAAAGGTGCCTTCTTGAGTTTTACAAAAGTTTCTAGGAAAAGGAGAAAGGAATAACTTTAAATAATTTACCTTGGCTGCTCAGAGCAGTTTATCCACAGATCCCCATATCTGAGCTCAGAAACACAGGTTCAACCACAGAATCTCCCCAGAGGGCATTTGGTCTCAGTGTGAAGGCATCAGGCTTGGAGAATTGCTTCAGGAAATGTCACAGAATCACATAAACATTGTGGTTGTAAGAGACCTTTAAGATTATCATGCCCCACCATTAATCCAGCACTGCCAGATCACCACTAAACCATATCACAGCCCTTTAGGACACTATCCCATGTCACACAAGTGCCTATATCCATCAGCATCCTCCTGCAGCCACTCCACTCGCTCTCCAAGAGCCATTCAAGAGCCTTTGCAGCATCATTGCATTGCTGCCATATCCAGAGACCAATAAAACCCAACCTCTTCCATATCCTCTGCTCTCTTTATACATAGCAGGAAGGTTTTAAACACTTTCATGACAAGGTCTCAGGAGGAAAACATTTATACCAGTCATTTGGCCACACACTACAAGAGTAAGCAGAAAGAATCCTAATAAATTCATATGTATGCAAATATCCAGTGAGTCAAATACTACTTAAAAATCACAGAACCATCTGGTTGGAAGAGACCTTGAAGATCCAGTCCAACCGTTCACCCTGCACTGGCAGGGTCCCTAAACCATGTCCCTCAGCACCACCTTGACACATCTGTCAAATCCCTCCAGGGATGGGGACTCCACCATTGCACTCAACAGCCTCTTTGAATTTTCCAACCTTACCATGGGTGGCATTGCCCACAGCCAGTTGCAACTTCAATTCACATCACCTTGATACAGGCAAAAGCACGTTTTTTTGGCCACTGCAACATTTGGTCCCCAAACTACAGTACATACACATGTTAACAGCTCACCAACACTTCAGCACTTTCACATGAGTATTTTCAGAGCACTGAAAGTGTTAAAACGCCACTTCATTGGTATCAGGGCAGCGCTCCCCATCAGCAGATGAAGAAGAAAGATTAAATTTACACCTTGAAAGCCAAAGGCTGTAAAGACAAGGGCCAGACCCTAGGCCTACATTTAATTCACCAGCCCCCATCATATCCATCATTCAGGGCTTTTATTGCAATAAAAAAAACCACCCCACACAGAGGAAAAACAGAATATTAAGGCAAGAAGCACAAACACAGTCCAAGTTGCTTAGAAAGATAAGATTACCAAAAAAACCCCCAACCTCGGGACAAAGCACAATTTTTATTGTTCAGTGAATTCTAGTCATCATTGGAACAAAACAGACTGCACTGAATCACGGGTTGTTACGCATAGCTCCACCGTCAATACTCCACATCTCTGCTCGGAAGACGCCTGCACCAAACAAGCAGCTCTCTCTGCCCTGAAGAATCAGCAATTTATGGAGGAGACTGAAGTTTCAGCAATAGCACCTAAGGAAACACCTTGCAGCCTGGGACAGGGACATGGCAAACCAGGGGAAGGGTTGGTAAGATTTTTTGGTAAATATCAAAGCAAACAGACCACTATCTATTTTATTTAAAAAGACAGAGCAGAAGCAGCAATAATGAGCCGCAGATCCTGATAGTGCTCCAGCTTCCCCAAGCTCATTAGCTAAAACTCCTGGGCGGTTTTGTTTCATATCAATCCATTTACCTTCTGAAATATACCCACTTCAGTTAGGCACATCCAGGCAGCGGAAGGGCATTTCCAAGACAAATGGCACCTCTCTAGCCCAATAATCAGCTCAACATCATCACTGCTCTGCTGGTGTAAAGGAACCTGATCAAACCTTGAAGGATGCATTGATGTTGGAAAACCAATGAGCCAGATGTGTTTGTATTTCACTTTAATATACCCATGGTAAAGTCAACTAGTTCCTCACCTCAGGCTCCATCAGACACACCAAGCTATTTAAGGCAAATTATTTTGGTGATAATTATTTCTCTGCCCATCTGCACTGGGGAGAGGAAGGAGTGATGGAGTTGTTATTCAGGTGGTGCTGAGATACCACCAAAATCCCCAGTAGATACAAGCTTGTGCAATGGCCTGGCTAATAAACACTGCAAAAAGCAGGGCACAAAGAGAGATCCCAAACCCAGCCAGAAAGTTCAATAAGGAATTTAGGTTTCAAGGAACCACCAAATGCAAATGCTTGGCCTAACATTATCCAACAAGTGGTGACAGTCCAGTGTGTGGGCTGTTGATTCCAAGAGTATCATCCTACACCCAAGTCAGACCTAGGTGTGTTGAAATCAGAATAAATTCATTGCATCACAGACACACCTGCGGTTGAAAATTCCGACAGTAAAATGGTGAAAGTGTCTTCATTATAATGCTATTAACAGGCTTCCAGACTGACATGTTGCACAGTGCTGCATTACAAACTGTTTTTTCCAGCACACATTTGTCTCTAAGGATGGAGTGTTTGTACAGACTCCAAAGAATCAGACTGGTAGGGGTTGGAAGGGACCTCTGGGGATCATCCAGTCCAAATCCCAGCTAGAACAGGGTCCCCACAGCAGGGTGCCCAGGAGGGCATCCAGGCACCTTTGGGATCTCTCCAGAGGAGGAGACTCCACAACCTCTCTGGGCAGCCTGGGCCAAGGCTCCCACACCCTCACCCCACAGAAGTTTCTCCTCCTGCTCAGCTGGAACTGCCTGCATTCCCGTTTGTGCTGTTACCCTTTGCCCTGTAAACACACCACTGGGCAGAGTCTGGCCCCTCCTCCTGAACCCCCTTTAGCTATTGATCAGCATTGATGAGATCCCCTCTCAGGCTGCTCTTCTCCAGCTGATCAGCCCCAGGACTCTCAGCCTTTCCTTGGCAGAGAGATGCTCCAGCCCCCTCCTCATCCTCGCAGCCTCTGCTGGACTCTCTCCGGTAGCTCCTGGTCTCTCTTGAATTGTGGAGCCCATTACTGGACCCAGGACTCCAGAGGTGGCCTCACCAGTGCACATCCTCCATTTCAGAAGGCAATTCTGCAAAGATGCACACAGTTCTAGAGCCAGAACCGACCTCCCTGTTCCTCTTTCTACCAGTTTCCCACAGTTCAGGCCAGTTTTGTGTTGCTCTGCTGCACAGCACCTCTCAGCAGGTCTGGGGTTGGAGCAGGACCAAACACGATGCCAGGAAGAAAGGAGATCAGGGGGAAAACACGAAGAATAAAAAACCCCCCACCTTCAGCTTACCATTTTCTTTTTAATTAAGATTTTTTGCAGAACTATATCTTGTGAAAGGAAGCACCAGACCTACACATCAATCCATTCACTGTTTATTCTCGCTAAACACAATTTAAACCCTTAAGTGTAGCTAGAAGGTCCCTGTCTCTGCACTGAGGAACTGTTTAAAAGACAACTGTGAGCAGAGTTTGTCATCAATCCCAAAGAAACTAATTTTCTAGCTGTCTGTCCAGCCCTCCAGGTTCATTCCAATGAAACCACAGAAGGATGCTGACATAAAAGCACAGTTTGCTTTAAGGGTGTTTGCTGTAACTTCAGCCCAGGGTGGGCAGAAAGACTATTTTTATTTTATTTTCTCACCAGGCCACCTCCCAATTTGGTTAAATTTGCAGAGGGCAGGTTGGCCCCATCACTAAATTCTCCCATCGCAAAACCGGTAATAAATTTTGAAGTACTGACAACTTCAGTTTTCAACAACTGCTGGTGAAAAACCAACTGTGACTTCAGAAATATGTTCTTACAAATGAATTTCCACATTCCACAACCATAAGCGATCCAACTCCAAGAAAACAGGGAAAGAAGTTTTTGACTTATATTGACATAATAAAAACCAAACCACGTATGAAACTGATAACTTTTCTCCAGCTTTAACTTAAACAACGGAATATATAAAATTCATCCCCATCTCTGCTTGAAGGCTCATACATAACTAAAGAAAACCTTTCACAGATTTATCTGCTGCTCATAAATACTGCGGTTTGTTATGGAAACAGTGACAAGCTTTCGGCAAGGAGCTGATGCTCGAGCTGATGAAAATTAAACCCAGCGAGAGTATCCACTGAATTATAGAGCACAGAGTTGCTCAAAACCCTGTTCCAGGCAGACAGAGAAGGAAAAAATAATGACTTTTGCCCAGGTTGGCTGGAAGTTTTAAGGGCATATTGCTGAGACTTCGAGTTGTATGCCAGAATCAGCAACAGAGATAGAGAGAAAAAAAAAAAAGAGAGAAATAATCAAGTCTGTTACCTTTTGGGAAATACTTATTCTAAGGAAGAAATGGACTGGTCACTCTCAGAGGAGCCAAGCTTCCCACATCACACATTTATGGTGGATAAATGGTGCCCTGTGATGTTTTTCATGCCAGGCATTACACAGATGACCCAAGCTGGCAGACACCGCACATTCTTCTCCTCCCAAATGTGTTTATGCTGTCAGCCTTTTGGGAACCATTCAGCTACCAAATTCTCCAGTGTGACCCAAGCTGTTGCTGTTATTAACCAGCATTTCCATTTAAAACAGACCTATAAATACTCAGAACTTCTTGGTGCCTCTGCATTGGGCATGCCCTGGCATCAACCTCTCCCACCATACCAAAAGTGTTGCGACACTTCCCTTCACGACAAATGCCTCACCAGATCTGGCATCCCTAAGGCACAGGAATGATGCAGCTGCAACCCATCCTTACAGTTGTACTATTGGGGGAAAATCTCTCTATATAGAATCACAGAATCGTTTTGATTGGAAAAGCACTTTCAACTCCGACTCCAACCATTCCCCCAGCATTGTCAGGTCCCCACTAACCCCTGTCCCTGAGCACCACCTCCACACAGCTGGGAAACCCCTCTAGGGATGGGGACTCCACCACTGCCCTGGGCAGCCTGGGCCAATGCCTGACAACCCCCTCCATAAAGAAGTTTTTCCTAATATCCAACCTAAATCTCCCCTGGCACAACTTGAGGCCATTTCCTCTCATCCTGTCACTTGTTCCTGAGAAGAGACTGACTACCCCCTCGCTCCAACCTCCTATCAGGGAGTTGTCGAGAGCCACAAGGTCTCCCCTGAGCCTCCTTTGCTCCAGGATCAACCCCTCCAGGTCCCTCAGCTGCTCCTCAGCGCACTTGTGCTCCAGACCCTGCTCCAGCTTCATTGTCCTTCTCTGGACATGCTCCAGCCCCTCAAGTTCCTTCTGGGAGGAAGGGGCCCAAACTGAACCAATTCAAGGGGGGGTGTCCCCAGTGCCCCCAGTCCAGGGGGACAATCCCTGTCCTGCTCCTGCTGGCCACACCAGTGCTGGTACAAGCCAGCATGCCATTGACCTTCTTGGCCACCTGGGCATACTGCTGGCTCCACTTCAGCCGCTGTCAACTGACACCCCCAGGTCCTCTTCCTCGGGCAGTTTCCAGCCTCTCTTCCCCCATCCTGTAGCATTGCAGGGGGTTCATGTGGCCTAGGTACAGGACCCAGCACTTGGCCTTGCTGAATCTCAGCCCAGTGGCCTCAGGCCATTGATCTGGCCTATCCAGACCCCCCGGTAGAGCTTCCTCGCTTTTAAGCAGATCGACACATCCACCTGAGTATCATCTGCAAACTGAGGGTGCCCTTGATCTCCTCATCCAGATCATTGATTAAGATGTTTAAGAGAACAGGCCCCAACACTGAGCTCAGCAAAAACACAGCCAGGAGGTGATGATGCTGGATTTGTTTCTACTCCCACGCAGGTAAGTTCTGCCTGAGTTCTACAGCACAGGGAAAGGCTCAGAGGAGCAGAACAATATCCTAGGTTAAGAAGTATATGAAAATACAATATATGGAAGGAGGTCCCTGGGACCATCTCCTACCACTTGTCTCATTCTCCAGTCTTCAGAACCAGTGTGCTCAAAAATTACCCTAATGCCATTTTATTACTCTAGGAAGTCCCTGTGTCCACCCAAAGCAATCTTACCAGAAAATGAAATATTTTTTCCAGTTGTACAATATTGTCAAACAACATCTATTAAATTGGAATGGTTTTTCGGCTTGCTATCCAGGCAAGTTGATGGACACCAGATAATTAAAATCAAAAAGCGCAGCCAACTATTAGATCAGAGTCATGTCCTTCCTCAGTGCTGGTTTATTTCCTTGTCCTTCATCTATCCCTTCCTCAGGCTTTGTCTTCAGGTTTTACAAGGCTCAATGCATCAGGACAGCAAGCACATATAAAAAACTCAATCTCATAAGCACAAGAAGAAGGATTGGAAATTAAGTCCATCCATAGAGTAAAAAACTTCTATAAAGGAGGAAAAAGGGCAAGATGGGATGAAAGTCACAAAGGAAAGGAAGGAGCAAAGCTTCACACCAGCACTTATCCCACTATCAGACACACCACCACAAAATTCATAGAGTCCCAGGTTGGATGGGACCTCAAGGATCATCTGGTGCAACCTTTTTTGGCAAAATTCATGTTCCCTGAGCCAACTGCCTCTGCCTCAGTTGCAGAAGACATGTTAAGGACTACCTGGTGCAATGCTGATGGTCAGCTGTATGTGGGCAGTCTGTAGCTCCTTCAGCCTTCTGTGGTTTATTAATTCAAGTAGCTGTCAAATAGCAGATTTTCTTGCTCAGGATGCATATTAGCCAAGTGAATTTCCCATCACCTGCCCCCTAACTTCAACTCCTCTCTCGCTGTATTCTTGGGAGTTTCAGGTTTTGGGGGGGCGGTTAGTGTGGTATTCTGGTTGGTTTGGTTTTTTTTTTTTTAGGTCAATGGATCTCTGGGTGTATTTTAATCAGAATTTTTGTTGAAGGCTGTGCCTTTGCCTGCTCATAATCCCTTTAAATCAAAGGTGTCAGGCAAGCTGCAGCCCCTTTAGAATCTTCCTCATTGAAATGGAGGGGTGGGGGTGGGATTTTAACATTTATGGCAGAAGAGCACTTTTCTTTAGCCCATTCTGGGTCAGACCAAAAGCCTGATCCACCATCTTGTTCCATACCACCTCTCCACTATCACATCTGCTCAAAGTAGGGACCTTCTACCACCAGATACGTTGACCACTTCTGGGAATTTAATGCTAGGGAGCCATCCCAGTCACCAGGACATGGACCTCTTCTGCCAAAATGAAGACCCTCCCACCTCAGCATCTTCTACTAAGACTTTGTGTGCACTTTTCTACCCCCATTTATTCTTTTCTTTCCACCCAAGGCCCTGCCTGTCTGTCTTTCATCTTCCTCTTAGCCAGATCGACCATCCAGCTGCACCAGGAAGAGGAATATGCCCAATATTCACATTTCATCCCATGTATTCATCACTAGGTGGTGTCCCTAACTCTCAGCGTACCTAAAGGGAGCAGTAGGTAATGACAGGTGCTTCGCTTCCCCTTCCAGTTACAAGTCTGTTCACCAGCAGAAGAGGCAGTGAGCACTTGCTGCCCCATTACAGGAGACCTGGCTCTCCCTCACCTGCCTGACCCCTGGTTCTACTGCTTGCTGTTAAGGAAATATTTCTCTGGACAGAGATACCAGGCTGGAAAGCAACAGCCCAGTCCCTCAGAAGCCCTAAGAGCAGAAACATACTCCAGCAAAGACCCCAGTTCAGATGCAAGTCAGCTTCCAATTTCCCAGTAATTCCTCAAAGCAATTCAAGGATCGTTTTTCAGATCACATTTTTTATTTTACAGCATTGCTGGAACAAGCTGTTTGCACAAGGTCACTCTAGATGAGCACAGGCAGCTTCATAGAATCACAGAACTGTTTTGGTTGGAAGAGACCTTTAAGATCATTGAGTCCAATCCTGCACTGCCAGGTTCCATAAACCATGTCCCTCAGCACCACATCTACACATCTGGAAAACCCCTCCAGGGATGGGGACTCCACCACTGCCCTGGGCAGCCTGGGCCAATGCCTGACAACCCCCTCCATAAAGAAGTTTTTCCTAATATCCAACCTAAATCTCCCCTGGCACAACTTGAGGCCATTTCCTCTCATCCTGTCACTTGTTCCTGAGAAGAGACTGACCACCCCCTCGCTCCAACCTCCTATCAGGGAGTTGTCGAGAGCCACAAGGTCTCCCCTGAGCCTCCTTTGCTCCAGGATCAACGCCACCAGGTCCCTCAGCCGCTCCTCAGGGCACTTGTGCTCCAGACCCTGCTCCAGCTTCGTTGCCCTTCTCTGGACATGCTCCAGCCCCTCAAGGTCCTTTTGGGAGTGAGGAGCCAAAACTGAACCCAGGATTCAAGGGGCAGCCTCCCCAGGGCCCAGTCCAGGGGGACAATCCCTGTCCTCCTCCTGCTGACCACACCAGCACTGGTACAAGCCAGAATGCCATTGGCCTTCTTGACCATGTGGGCACACTACTGGTTCCTCTTCAGCCCACTTCAGCTGCTGGTGACCCACACCCCCAGGTCCTTATTCCCAGGCAGTTTCCAGCCACACTTCCCCCAATCTGGAGCATTGCTAGGGGTTGATGTGACCCCAGGGCAGGACCCAGCACTTGGCCTCATTGAACCTCAGCCCATTGATCCAGCCTGGCCAGACCCTTCTGTGGAGCCTCCCAACCTTCAAGTAGATCAACACATCTGCCTAACTCTGTGCCATCTGCAAACTTACTGAGGGTGCCCTTGATCTCCTCATCCAGATCACTGATAAAGATGTTAAAGAGGACAGGCCCCAACGCTGATCCTTTGGGAGCACCATTTGTGACCGGCCAGCAACTGGATTTAACTCCATTCCGCACTCTCTAGACCAGGAGCAATGCTATGTTTTGCATTCATCCATTGTTTGCTAGAAACCAGCAGAGAGGAGGAGGGAGCATGGAGCGCAAACAGGATGATCTCCTGCTCCTTTCAAACACCCACTGCTGGGCCCTTGCAGAGGCAGGATGCCAGGAAAGATGACCTTTTGTCTGACCCAGCTGGCAAGTCCTATGTGCTTGCACTTTGCTCCATGAGACATTGTTCCATCAATACAGAGACTTAACTATCCCACGTGATGAGATCCAGAGGGCAAAGACACTTCTGTTAAACGCCATTGAACAGGCTAATATGCAAAATGCTTTCACCCCTATCTTTGGGGGCAACCCAGTGACCTGGAGGACTGTAATAAGAAAGATTTAGAGTAGGGGAAAACTGAAGTCTCTCTCTTTTAAGGAGAAAATCGATAAGATCAAGGTCCTCCCCAGCCTCCACATACCCAGCTAATGTGAACAGAGACCATCTGAAATAGTGGACAGTGACAAGTCAGATTTACCAGCGTGAGGTTAGAGTTCAGCTTCCCAGAAACAAGGGTGCACTTGTTTCTGTATCTGCCAGACAACGAGACGCTTTGTGCAAGTCAAAGAAATCATGTATTTTTCTAATACTGGACATATGGAAGGGATTTACCTGTTTTCCCTGTAAGAGACTTAAATGGGTTCAGTGCACTGCCAGAGGGAAACCAAATGAAGTCACAAGCT
The DNA here is from genome assembly GCA_009769605.1 of Bucorvus abyssinicus. Taxonomy (NCBI): domain Eukaryota; kingdom Metazoa; phylum Chordata; class Aves; order Bucerotiformes; family Bucorvidae; genus Bucorvus; species Bucorvus abyssinicus. The sequence continues at coordinate 94,983,220 of CM020024.1, read as the reverse complement.
TCAGCAGCAGCTGAGTATCCAAAGCCAGCAGCCATCTAGAGACAAGGCAGAAGATTTGCTGGCAGGATTTATTTTATTTATAATTTTTTTACTTCTCACGGGCTAAATGTTAAGAGAACAAAAAATAATATCAACCATCATGGGACTAATTTCAGTGCTAGAGCCTGCTCATCACACAACAGCCCATCCACAGAATCATTCAGTTGGAAGAGACCTTTAAGATCATTAAGTCCAACTGTTCCCCCAGCACTGCTAGGGTCCCTAAACCAGGTCCCTCAGCACCACATCTACATGTCTCTTAAACACTTCTGGGGATGGGGACCCCATCACCTCCCTGGGCAGCCTGTTCCAATGCTTCACAACCCTCTCTGTAAAGAAGTTCTTCCTGATATCTAACCTAGATCTCTCCTGGCACAACTTAAGGCCATTTCCTCTTGTCCCGTCACTTGTCACATGGGAAAAGAGACCAACACCCTCCTCTCTACAGCCTCCTGTCAGGGAGTTGTAGAGAGCAAGAAGGTCACCCTTGAGTCTCCTTTTCTCCAGGCTAAACAGCCTCAGTTCCCTCAGCTGCTCCTCGTAAGACTTGCTCTCCAGACCCTTCATCAGCTTTGTTGCCCTTCTCTGAACACGCTCCAGCCCCTCAATGTCCTTCTTGCAGCAAAGGACCCAAACTGGACACAGTATTCAAGGTGTGGCCTCCCCAGTCCCCCCAGTCCAATGGCACAATCACTTCCCTACTCCTGCTGGCCACACTATTGATGATACAAGCCAGGATGCTGTTTGCCGCCCTGGCCCCCTGGGCACACTGCTGGCTCATATTCAGTTGGCTGTCAACCAGCACCTCCAGGTCCTTTTCCTTCCGGCCGTTCTTGTAGACGGGTGTTACGTTTGCTCACCTCCAGTCGATTGGTACCTCCCCGATTAGCTAGGACTGCTGGTTAAATCATGGGAAGTGGCTTAGTGAGCACTTCTGCCAGCTCCCTCGGAACCCTTGGGTGGATCCCATCTGGTCCATTCAAGGCCCTATATCCACAGCAGCGTCGCACTCACGAAGCACAGATAAAATGCACTGGAGCACAATACAGCAGCAGCCAGACAGGTTTCACTTCGTGTTGTGCCATTTATCACCCACTTCTTACCGAAGAAGCAGGAACCCCTGATGGCTACAGGCAATTGCAGTAGAAGAGCTTGGGCAGATGCATGCACATTGCTAATAGCTCTTGCAAACATCTGCCCACACTAATTCATATTGACCTCAAGAAGAAAAGCAATGAAATGAGATGCCCTTTCCAGATATCACTCAGCTAAAGCTGCACTACCCCACCCAACTCAACTTCAGGCTCCTGACCTTACTGGGGAAGGAAAACACCGAGCCAGTAAGTCACAGCTGTGTGGTTTGCTCGATATCTGTGGTGGTTTAGGTGGTAACAAACTGGGCTTCTTAAGCAAACCTTAAACTAAGGCCGAACAACTTGTTCTGAATTAGAGGAACCAGGAGGTGGTTTGTTTTTCCAGAAAGGCCAGCATAGCTGCATCAAAAAAATGTGAAACATGAAGAGACAGCACCTAGCAGGAGTGAAAGCACAGTCTTGCAGTGAAACCAGCAGTCTGGGAGAGAGAAAAAGCCAACACACGTTCTTCCTCCACCGTTAATCTGTGGTCCTCAGTCTAGCAGCAGGGATGATGTCAGAGTCTTGCACAACAATACCGAAAAAAGCAACACACCAAACACCACGATCAAGAGAAGGGTTGGTTTCTCCTGGAAGGGATGAGAGGGTAAGCTGCGTTTCTCTCCTTTCTGTTTGCTAAACATCCAGCTGACTTGATGCCACAGAGATGGCTGAGTTTTCAATCACTTTGGGGAATCTCAACACAGAACCTTGTGCAAGGTGAGGTTAAAAGCACCAGGCTTCTGTTAGTTGAGTCACCCTCAAGTCAAGAGCCATCTATCAATAGTATGGTCCCTGCCCAGTTCATCTCAGACACCCAGTGGATGGGGTAGAGAGGTAAAGGGCTGCAGTTCTTAGAGCACGGGCCGTCTTTGGCACATGAAAAGTGATTTGAACAACCATCCACACTTTATTTGATGGTAATCAGTCCTGCTTTTTGTCACCCAAAAGTAAACTTCAACTTTGCAACTGGTCAGCAAGGCTTCAGGAAAGAACACAAGGGAGTTAATTTTTAAGAATCTTCAAGCAAAGCCTTAGCTGTTTCATTTTTTCCCCGTAATTGCCCCTGAAAAAGGGCCTCTTTTGACTGCAGTGAAGTCAATTGATTCTCAAGTGCTGGCTGACATCATCTGCGAATAAGCATGCTGCCAGACAAAGGCTCAAAAACACATGTCAAGGAGAACATGACAAATGCTACATGCAGACCAGTTCATCAGCTCTTCTTTAGCAACTCATTGTAGATATGGCACAAAAGGAAAGAATAATTTAAGGTTGAGATAAGCTACAAATACTCGTCACCAAAAACAAAATCCAAGGCATTAAAACCTCCAGCCTCAGACAAGCACAGCTTCTCTTTGCACATCTCCAGCTGCCACTTATACCCTTGAAATCACACTTTGGAGCTCAACAGTATCTCTCCTAGAAACAACCTGGAGAAAGGAGTTGACTCTGCAATCTAACACCCCCAAACGCAAAGCCCCTTTTCAAGAGGGGCTCATGAGACAGTAAAGAATCGTAGAGCAACTTCACAGCCAACACTGAAGAACAGTCATTATATTTTTAACTTTCCTAATCCATGTTGTTAATAAGCCAACACGTTAGCACAGAGGTTCCCAATTCATAAAAACCCATAAGTATTTCTGGCATCCAAGTTGAGCATCTCAGCATAGAGGTCATCTGTATCCCCACCCAGACGCCACAGACAGCCAAGTCATCTCCAAAACAACAAACTGACAGATTACTAAAATGTCTTGTGACAGATGCCAGGAAAGCCACATCTTCAAGTTCTTCTCCAGTAACCCCAAAACGCTGCAGAGCTGCCTACCAGAAACCAAACCACCCATGTGCACGTGGTCACAGGGCATGGCCTTATTTTACCCAACCCCAACAAGAAAGCATAGGAAACTTGCCTGCACCACAGGACACCCAAGCACCCGAATAAGGTATAACTCAGGCAGCTTTCAAGGTTTTCTACCACGTTGACAAGCCGAGGCTACTACCACGGTGTAGCTAGCTCAAATCCTGTTTGCAGGACTATGAAAAGGACCTTACTACAGGTCAAGGATTTAACTTCTTTAGTCTGTTTAGTCCTATTGGCACAGCCATGTTTCCCCTCCTTACCCCACTAATGCATTTATTAGGCTGAGAATTGAATTGCAGATGGCACCTCAGGGAACAGGCAGCCAACAACATTATGGCAGCACAGTTTGCTCGCAGAGTCCAGCAAGAACGAGGCTGCAGTAGCTACAGTCAAGCTCTGACATTAGTAATCTCTAGCATCAAGATTTCACACGTGCACACATACCCTACTAAGTGCACAAGCCTTTGGGTCAGGGAGTGGAGCTGATCTGGCAGCCACTCTGGGTGTTTGCTCAACATCCATACAGAGCAGCTTGAAAGAACAACCACCGAAACGTCACTGTAATCCCTTTGTGCTCCCTGGTCTTTGCTGTGAGTTTTCCAGCTTCAACCAGCCTTTGATCACAGAGAGGAGTCTGGCCTTCAATGCAGGTCACAATCTGGCCAACTGCATGCACATTCTGGAGTGTTTTTCCCTTGGCTCCACCATCAACCAGTGCAAGAAAAAGCTTTACAAGAAGTCTGGTGGGGTTGGCTATGACCACATCACTGCCAAGACCTGAAGGGGATTCATAGCAGGCATTATGAGTAGAAAGTTCAGGAGAATTACACATGCACTGTTTGGCCTATCTGCTTGATCACCTATGCTAAGAGCACTGGAGAGATTTTGGGGCCAACTCCTCCTATTTATTTCATCTCACAATCTTTGGTGATGCTCTTGAGGTTCAGCTGCTGAAGAGTCAGGCTTTACAAGAGACACCCAGCTCCCACTACAGTGGGGTTCATCTCAGACATGGCTCTGCCCTCATGTGCATGGCAGGGTGGGAGGGGTCAGGAATGCAATTCAGATGATGCATCCTGGAGGTTTAGAAAAATCCCACAGTAAGTAATCCCGTCTCTGAACTCCCAAACTAAGGAAATTCTTCAGTCATCTCCATGTTCCACCGGACCCAAACTGCAGGTTCCTAAAAACTTGGGCCAGATTGTGCAGTCTACCAAATTAAGAAGGTCCTAAACGATACAACCACAATGAAAAAAGTGCAATCACACCACTCTTCTAGATGCCAAATCCCTTTGGTTGAGCAATAAGCTGTGTGGGGAATAGAGTCATCTGATGCAGGGATTTGCTTCAAAAAAAATGCTTGCAGTAAGCACACACACAAAAATCCGCTGAACTGCTACAGCCTTTTCCTAGAAAAGGGGGAGGAAGGCACAGCCACAGCTACCAGATTCAAGTCCCTGACAAACGTCGCCACAATAACCCAACACACATGAAGAAAGCTGCGGAGTTTCAGTTTGTGGTGGCTTTAATTTAATGGGACTAGTTGGCAAACTACAAAGAGCAATTGGCCCGTAGGGAAATATGCTCTACCTATGATTTGATTTATTAATAAATGGATTAGAGACTCCAGCAAGGAAATTAATCTCAGGCTGTACCTGTTCTGTACCTGAAGGGCAGGACCAGGAACTGTGTGCAGAAACTTGGCTAGACTCCCAGAATAGGACACATGAATGTGAACATCTGTATTAAAAGGTAGAGAGGTATTATTATGCAAAAGAGTTTCAGCATCCAAGCCTTTTTGTTCCTGGACTTCTAGCAGCCTCTCCTTCCAAATTAGGATGAACAGTTGCGATGTGTTTGAGGGCAGAGGTTACCTTGCCAATTTAGAAGCCTTTTACATCGCAAAATAAAATACATGCATTAAAAACCAAAGGGACCATTAAATCATCTGGCTTGACTTCTGTACAAGAAAGGCTGCTGAATGTCACCCACTTGAGTATTCTGCTGCAGCTAAACATGGTTTCTAAGCATAACTTTCTGAAAAGGCATCTGATGGTTTTGAAGACTGAGAATCCTCAACATTACCCACAGTAAAACAGGGAGAAATAGATCCAAGTAACACACTTTTGTCAATTGCTAGAGCCCGTTCAAGCAAAATTATGTCTGTCAAAGCAAATGGAGGTGGTTGGTGCAGACTTACAGCCATCCCTGCAGTATTTCTTAAGGCCACAGAATCACAGAATCATTTTGGTTGGAAGAAACCTTTCAGCTCCTTGAGTCCAACTGTTCCCCCAGCACTGCCAGGTCACCACTAACCCCTGGCACTCAGCACCACCTCCACACCGCTGGGAAACCCCTCCAGGTATGGGGACTCCACTACTGCTCTAGGCAGCCTAGACAACCCCAACAGGCATGAAATTTGCCCTCAGGGCCAACCTCAACCTCCCAACTGGAGACCAGTTCCTCTCGTCCTGTTGCTTGTTCCTGGGGAGAAAAGACCAGCCCCCACCTCACTCCAACCTCCTGTCAGGGAGTTGTCGAGAGCCAGAAAGTCTCCCCTGTGCCCCCCTTTCTCCAGGCTCAACCCCCTCTCATAAGTCTTGTTCTCTAGACCCTAACGTGACAATTCGAAACAGTGCAACCCCCTCTCCAACACAACGGGCCAAACACAGCATAAGATGATGCCGTTTCACGAAATAGCATCAAAATCATAGAAGATCACTCAGGACATAGTAGCAGAACCTACAAGTTAATCTTTAATACATCCACATGTCTGTAGCCTGATGCAATTACTACTCATCTCTAGACATGGCAAGATGCGCTTCATTTAGAGCTACATCACACAAATACCTTTTGAGGAGAGCCTGCACTCTCAACTGCCAAGGAATTCAGTTTATAAAAAATAAATTAGAAAGCAGCACATTAGGATTTCAGTGTAACCCTCCAAAACAATGCCAGTTACAGAAGTTTTCCAGGCAACCACAAGATCTTTCATCAGGAGATTCTTAAATCCAGAATGCAACTTCTGGTCTAAGCCAGAGACCACTGAGATAGACCAGTCCTTATGCTGGACAAGAGGAGGAAAAGCCAATGACTGTTTGGGTATAGCATTTGGATTGGATAAGTGTGTATCTAATCCATGCTTATGGGCCAGACAGAAGAGAATCCTTAATTGCAAGCTTTTACATGTGGATACAATACATTGCCCTCTTCCAAGATGCTCCTTTTCAGCATCTGTAGGAACTTCGGAGCTCCAAAACCTGCCACCTCTGCCAAGATTTCTGAGCAAGGCTTATTATGTGGCTCCATTAATTCACAGTCCTACAGAAGGACTTGATTTTTCCCTGCTGTTTTTAGCCAAAGGACCTTGTCCCATGCAAACCACTGCGTTCTACAAAGGAATATGAAGCTGCCCCAGTATAGTGGTGTGTAGCAGGGCTGGGGGAAACACAGCGTGACACAAACACTTGCTCTTTCACACAGCGCTGCCTCTCTGTAGCTTTCACCTAAGCAGTGGGATGTTTCACCCAAGGAAAATAAAAGCCGATGCTACACATGCAAATCAAAAATTATGTCACCAGTGGAAAAAAAGTGCACAAGAGCATCCCACTCCCCAGCCTACTTTGCCCTCCTCCTGACCTCCAACTCTGTTACCAGCAGCAGAGAGGCAGGACTTTCATGAAAGGGATGAGAGAGAAGATGATGTTGGTGTAGTCCTTCTGTTTCCAGTTACAGTGACATTTCTCCCCTTTCATAAACACATAGGATGGCAGCAGCTGTTAAAAGCATCTGCCCATTTAACTGCACTTCACTGAAAATTTACTCTTCCCAAGTCTTTCATTCTCAATTCTGCGTTAATTCAATACCAAAGGGAAGAGGTTGAAGGACAGTGTGTGTCTTTGGGCAGAGGAATTAGTAGAAATAAACACTGGGCAGGTTTAGCTCTGTGCCTGCCTGAAGCCAACAGCAAATATTAATCCCTCTCTTGAGGACTATGAGTTGAGCGGAGCTTCCAAAAAGCTCTTTAGCAGAGCAGACACCTAGACAGGTTTCTCCCAGAGGATGAAGGACATGGGACCATCTCTCCCAGCTCAATCCTCACCTTCTCTCTCCAATTGTACCTTTTCACCCCTCCAAGGCATGCTCTCCTCCCCAACATTTGGTAGCCTGTCCCTTTCTTGAAGCCTTCCCATCCTAAGCTTACTCTGTCTCCCCACAGCACCAACCTATATTATCAGCTTGTGCCCCACCATCTGCACAGCCACATCTCCCACCCATCACATCTGGTAAGACCTGGGCTCTCCATCACCGCATATTTCCTCCTGCTGGCAAAGTACCAGCTCCCTCAAGGAGCACTCAAACCCACTCACATATCTCCCCATGCTTGGAAGTGTTCAAAGCCAGGTTGGATGGAGCTTTGAACAACCTGGTCTAGTGGAAGGTGTCCCTGCTCACTGCAGGGGGTTGGACTACATGACCTTTAAGGTCCTTTCCAATCCAAACCATTCTATGATCTCCCCTGGAAACGACTATACATCTCTGAGAAGGGCTATATCTGCAGGACACCACTGTCTTGGACCATCTGTGCTCCACACATGGCTTTGCAGGAAGTTCAACCTCTTCAGCAGAGAGGTCTCTCTACTTTCTTTTTTCCCTTCCCTGCAGGCTGCTATTCACAGCTATTTAAAATCAACGCTTAAGTGGTGCCAATTTTAAATTGTTCATATAAATATCTAATCCACTGCTGAAAATAAAGAGAGGGCACCAACAGGAGGCTGTTTGCAAAGCACAGCTCATCAAAAGTTCCCAAGCAGGGCTCTGTGGGAACGGAGCCTCTTCCTTTCCACCAACATCTTGCATAATTATTTTCAGGCATTCAGTTTTGGTGGGAACAGCTGGCTGTGAGCTGGGATGGGGCCAAGTAGCAGTGAAAAGCAGAAGGAGGCTGTGTCCCAGGTGACAGGACACGTGCTGGAGAAGGCAGGAGACCCAATCTACTCTTAGACTGTTACTTGCATAACTTCTGTTGCATCATCTGTCACTCTGCACATGCTTAGCAAGGGAACATCACAAGCTAATCCTGCTCCTTCATTTCACTCCTTTACACCCACTAGTGCCAGGTTTCTTTCTCATCTATCTCATTTTTGTGGTCATTTTGGATCCTTTCAGGACATCCAGCCACCCAGCAAGGACACGCTGCAAGATTTTCTCCCATGTTTTATGCCCTGTCACAGCACAACTGTCTTTGGATCTCTTTGAGGACACCTGGGAATTGAGGAAAGACACTAGGAAAGTAGACTCAGTGGATTGAGAGACTGGTAAATTCAAACCCAAAGTAAATCAAATCACTCGAGTCCAACTGATGGGCAGGAAGGTCACGCTCGCTTCCCTCTAGGTGAGAAAAATAAAGTCTCCTCTGCAAAAGGACTTTGATTTTTCACCATCCTTGTTGAGATTAAAGAGAGGGCTTCAGACACCGAAACAGACCAACAGGTCAAGCTTTCATCATGTTAACATCACATCACTTTTATCGTTCGCTCGCTTCAAAATTCATACACTTGTGGCTCTAGACGTGATATATCTGGAGTAAGTAGCGACACATTGAATTAACCTCTGTGAGGGCAGCTACCAACAATGAAATTTGCACTGGCAGGAGTACAGGTTCCCATTGTCTCTTTTGAAAAAAGGGGTTATGCAGTTCAATTTAAAAAGTCTACCCCCAGCACTAACAGCAACTACACAGCCAAGAGGGAAAACATTTGTTTTAGAAAACAAGCAGAAAAACAACCTCATTTCCCCCCGCTTTTACAAGGAATTCAGTAAATATTCTACCTTGATGCTGTTACAACAGCAGCTAAAACATCCTGGTGTTATCAACACTGTTTAGGGCACAAAGCCAAAAGAGAGAACCATACCAGCTACTCTGCAGAAAGTTAGCTCTATCCCAACCAAAACCAGTACAGGGGACTCACAGGGACAGGCTAGAAAGGTTCTTCCATATGGGGTGATAGGTTAAACCATGAGCTGATTGAGCATCCAAGTCTCACCTCTCACACAGCATCTTTCAAACTGGTAAAGATTTTTCAAGAGCGGTTGCACACCACTGTCTTTAGACTGGAAAGACATTACTGTACCCAGGTGTCCAGGGAAAAGCCCTGGGAAAACCCAACTGACAGAAACGCCAGCTTTTGTTTGCAAAGCACAGGGCTGGCTCAAAGGAACCACAGCCCCTAAATCCCTCTCTTGCCCCCTCTTTTTCCATATCTCCACCTGCCTGCCTCCTCCCTTGCTCGAGATGCAGTTCAGTGCTGGCTGTTTATAGCCTGAAGCATGTTTTGCAGATGCTCTGCAGTAAAAACCTTTGACACCTATAAAGCATTATAAATCACAGGGCACATTAATCACCCCGTCTGAGCCCATAATCCTCACTCAGGCACAACAGTCAATGGGTTTTGCAGACTCCCTCCCACAGGCATTTTGCCTACATCAGGACTGAGCCACGAGCTTTAGCATTAGTCAAACATCCTCACCCACACAGCATCATGCTGCACCAGGCAGCAAGTTTTCAAGCACTGGGGTTCCAAGGACTTGAGATTTCCCATCCTTCAAACAGGCATTAGTGTAAATAGTAGGAAACATCTTTCACATGGAGCAGGCAGGAATTTATGGAGGCCACAGCATCTCCAGTCAATGGCTGACTATTTCTATTGAAGAATGGCTTTGGAGAAAGAACACAACCCCAACCCTTAAGGCTGAAACTGTATTTATTGAATAGACTGTAATTTATGCTGCTCAGCAGCCTGGCCTTTTGGTCAACCAGTCATGAATACACCGGCTTTCATGATCCACGGTAGGATCTAGAAGTGACCGCAATGGTCTTCTCTGCAGGCTCACCTCTCTAAGCAGGCAATGGCTTGAGCAGCCTTGCCGTGTGGCAGGTACATCCTAGCCTTTCTAGGAGCTGTCCAAGGATGTGGGTCTCAATGGTAAGCAAGCCCCTGGCAGGTTAAAACCAGTCTACTATGGGACTCCTGCCCAGCCTAAGAGAGGTCTTGCTCCTTCATACAGACCAAAACTTTCCATTCCCAGATAGATCCAGTAACACTCCTTGCAAAGTCTGGTCTGATGGCACCACACACAACAAATACAATACCTGCCTGGCTCAGCTGACCACAGACCTGCCTTAGGGAATATGCCATGAAGACACAATGAGATAAAGGAGAGAAAAACTGTGTTATAATATGACAGCATGATGCCCTGTGTAAGTTTAGTTCAGCGTTTTCATCTTCCCCACTGTGGAAGGCAATTTCAACCACCGATGGAGCTTTGAGTGCTCAAACACTCAAACATCACGGAGCAAGACAACACTTGAATAGTCCCCATGCTCCCAGGAGAACCACGTGTAACTCCAGGCACAAGGAGAGGTCTGCACTTTTCTCTGACTCCCAGGCTTCTCCCAGAGCCAAGAGAAACAGATTCCAGAAGGGAGCCAGACTGCAGACAGACAGCGCAATTCTTGCAAGGCAGCACAACCACAATGACAACAAACCTGAGGGAGTTCGGCAAAACCCACAGCAGGAGCTGGAGGCTGGGCAGGGTGAGGTATCCACATGCAGCTATGAGCATCTCAAACCTCCTCCCTGCACAATCACTTACTTTCTGTCACTTCACAACCCCCTGTAAAATGAAAGTCTTCAAGGTGAATTTAAACGGTGTTGAAGTGATGTGTGAAGCCCTGAAAACAGTTTTGCTTTCAGTTTCAAGCACTGGGGAAAAATTAAAAAAAAAAATCAATATTTAATCCAGCAATTGGATTTTCCTGCATTTAAGCCCATCACTGCATCATCATCGGAAACATCTATTCATGGGGATCGAGCTCTGAGTTACTGGTCATGTCCAATGTTCAGTATCCAACACCTTAGTGCCCAACCTCAAATCAAACTGGCTCAAAAGAGCCTCTTTCAATCAAAAACTCCCATGTCCTCAGTCCTACAGTCACGAGCATTAACAAATTGAAACTGCATGGAAAAGGGCAAATGCACCCATCCTCTAACAGCAGTTTTCAGCAAAGCAAGCGGTTTCTGTGACCAGTGACCTTTGGCCATCGAGGGAATAGCACTGAAGACCCAGCAAAGCCCCAGCTCCAAAGCCAATAGTCACACAGATGCATCACACTGGCGTGGCTCAAATCATCTGTTTGGGTCATTTAACAGCTCGTGCCAAGCGGGAATTACGAGACTTATTTCACTATAACGTGAATTAATACACGTATCACAGACACAGCACAGCCATCCATTATGTCGATGGGTCACAACTCCTCAGTTGTCTTTTCACAAAAGGACCCCCAAAAAAAGCCATCATAAGCGTCAGTTCAAGGCCATGTGATGGTTTTAATCAGATGGACCTTCCTGAATCATTCACATTTCACTTTAAGGGAGTAAATTTTAACAGCGAACGCCCAATTCATTAGGAAGGGTTCGATTTCTCATTTATAGGGGCTTGTAGTTACATGAGCAGCAGAAGATACTGTAAAGGCAGGGAGAGGCATTACAGCTGTTAGAAGTTCTCCCCCATCTCCTCTCCCATATCTACACAGTTCAGACACCATTTAAACAGAGGATTGGGCGATGCACGATACAAAAACACCATCTCCAAAAGAAAAGCAGTAGTGCAGTGCCTTCAGCGATGCTGCTGCTTTCTACTGAGCACGTTCAGCTGCCCCACGGGCCGTAACAAACCCACTGCCTTCACCTCTCACACCACAGTCCAACCATGGCAGCTGCATGAAGCATTTATTTAAATCATAAGGGCAATTTGGTTGCTAATCTCCATTACAGCATCTCTCCCATTTTTTCTGCTAAGTGAGCTCCGCTGATGTTTGAATGATGCTGCTTGCACAAAGGACAGGGAGAAGCATCTGGCTCTGGGAATTTCTCCACTGCTCTTACGCATGCCCCAGCAGCCCCCACCTCTGCTGTGACCACAACATGCCCATATGAGAGCATGTTTTGATAGCTCAGCAGCAGCCAACGCCTGCCACAACACACAGCATTTATAATCATAGAATCATTTAGGTTAGAAAAGACCTGCTCTAGTTGAAGATGTCCCTCCTCATTGCCGAGGGGTTGAACTGGATGACCTCTGAAGGTCCCTTCCAACCCAAAGCATTCTGTGCTTCTATGATTTAAGCTCATCAAGTTCAACTGTGAACTTGAGACAGCCAAGTCACCACTAAACCACATCCCTAAGCACCACATCTGTGTCTTTTGAATCCCTCCAGGGATGGTGACTCCACCACTGCCCTGGGTAGCCTACTGCTGGACAGCCCTTTTGGTGAAGAAATTTTTTCTGATGTCCAACCTAAACCTCCCCTGGTGCAACTTGAGGCCATTTCCCTTGTCACCCTCTAACACAGCAGGACTATTGTGAGCAGAAATTGGGGGTGGCTGTGCTCCGTGCTGGGTTGCTCTAACTGCTCTGTGCAACCCCTTGCAGAAGGAAGCATCAACTCAAGTATCTTATGCCTTAAAGACATCTGTAGCTGGTCAATGGACTAAGAGAGCACCTTTGTACTATCCAGATTTTAAAAAGCAACCAAGCTAACATGTGTGTTCAATAAGTCTGGTACTGCAGTATGACAGATGCGACATGCTGCATCAGCAGGCAATAGATCCATCGAGCCTTTTCTTCAAGGCATGTCCCTTTCCACAAGGGCAGGGAGTGATGGGACAAGGCATAACGGTTTCAAACTGAAAGAGGGCAGATTTGGATTAGAGGTAAGGAAGAAATTCTTCACTGTGAAGGTGGTGAGACACTGGCACAGGTTGCCCAGGGAGGTTGTGGATGCCCCATCCCTGGAATTGTTCAAGGCCAGGCTGGACAGGGCTCTGAACGCCCTGGTCGAGTGGAAGGTGTCCCTGCCCATGGCATGGGGCTGGAACTAGATGAGCATTAAAAGACTCTTCCGACCGACACCTTTCTATTATTCTCCAAGTACCAAAATCTGGTTGATTGTCAGGGAACAACTGACATAGTCAAACTTCCAAGGAGGAATTCAGAGAGAGAAACCTCAAGGAAAACTATCAGCATGAACATCTCTCAAGCTAAAGCAGAGTACCAGAGGTCCTTTTTAGTTGCTGCTTTGGCAACAGCCTCAACTTCCAAGTCTCAGATTAACTTTCTCAGCACAGGGCCCAATGCAATGGGGTGCAGCTTCCTCCCATCTCTTCCATTAGCTGCCTCTGGAAACCCTCCAGCTCTGGCCCCATGTCTCTCTTAAGAAGCTCATTTCAATAATGGGTCAGAAATCAGTGCCCTCACAGCCAACTATCTGAGCCTTTAAAGTTTCCTCCTTGAGCAGTGTCTATCTTCAAGCACTTCAAGGCATCAACCACATCTGCTCTCAGCCTTTCTCCTTGCCCAACCTGAGCATGGCAAGTTTGAAGTCACTGGCTTTCCAAATACTTTCTAGGAAAGGCTTGGGAAAACCCCCTGATAACATGTAATGGATTTCCTGGGAAGCACAGGCAGCCCGGACTTCTGTCTGGAAACCAAAGATAAAGGCAAAAAAAAAAAGTTAACCCAAGAGCCATCTTCTCAGGCTGCTGCTGCAGAGCAAGGACAAAAGAAACATGGAGATTTCTTGAATGTCAGAAACATGACAAGTCCACTTTTGTCCTGGCTTGTCTCGATCTTGAAAGGACTTGAAGGTTCCTTCTATCCCTTTATCCTTCCCAAACTTTAAGGTGTTGTCCCCATCTTTCTTGTCCCATCCCCTCCTCAACAGCCCGAAGCATCTTCTTCCTGCACAGACAGCACTTGGCCACCAGTCCTGAGATCTACTTGCCTACACAGACTACAGACACGCTAATTATTCAGCCCTGGTTTACGCTGTTAATTCAAGGCTGGTTCTCACTGCAACCCCAGATGAAAACTAGGGGTGGTAAAGGTCCATCCCTACAACCATCTTTCGCTTTGCTATTTTGCTGTTGGAGCTTCACCGGCCGCTTAGGGACTTTCTGGTGCATCTTCCATGGGTTTCTTTCGGCAAACAGCCTACTGACATTCAGTAACGCCGAGCTCACCTTCCCCAACTACACTTCAAGGCAACACAAGGCACACGGTTGCTTCAGGGCAGACAGGAGAAGTAGCATCTGCTATATCCTCCTGAAAAGGCGCAAGAGCAAACAGGAGGAAGGCGGGATGATGGGCTTCCAGCAGTGTCATTTTTCACTCGGATAATAAGTACAATGCATAGAGAAAAAAACTGTTGGAGGGAGCACATCTGGCAGCTGTAACAAGGAAATGCCACGATCTGAATAAAACCCGGGAGGCTTGTAAAGCTGGAAAAGTCACAAGGCACCTTTGTGCATCCGAGGGGGGCTGGCCTGGCCGTTTATCACAGGGAGCTCGCGCATGGATCACTTCAGAGTTTCTGCATAAAGCAGTAATGGCAAAGTATTAGAGGTTCTGTAAGGCATTACTCTAGGAGCTAATCGATCACCCCTAAAAAGGTCAGCCCTGCCCAGGGGCCACTGATAACATTACCCAGAGCTCCAACTCGCAGGCAGACAAGTTAAAGCTGCAGAGAACACAACTGCCACCCACCAAGTTCACTGAGATCCCGTTGCCACCCGAGATACTGTTCCTGGCTCCTCACCTCCAAACCGACAGGCAACAGCCGGTGCCTTCAGGAAGCCCCTAAGCACATTCACACGTACTGGGGGGAAGTGTCCATGTCAGGATGATTCCTGGGATTCAAAATTCATCCGTGCTGGCCACCACCAAGTCATCTCAATAGCTTGACTTCCGTGCCTCAGTTTACCCAGTTAAAGAGAAAAACAAAACAAGCTGGCAGAGGGATTTATGCCACTTCTCACAGGAAATATAGGCAGTCATGTTGATTACAGGCTTCGCTGTTTTCCCCAATATTAGCACTTCTGTTTATTAAAACTGGAACGTTATACTGAGGAGGGAAGGGAGGTACCCAGAGAGTGCTGAGCAAGAAATGGCTAGATTGGGAAATTCTCAGCTCCCTCCCACTTCAACATGGCCATCTGCTGCAGGGGCCTCAGGTCAGGAAGGTCGCGGCACTCTGCCAAGCCCTGTGAAGTTTTTATTGCATTAAATCAGAGCAGCCCCAGCAAGCTGTTCATAACATTTCTCAGTATTTTCCCCAGCAAAGCCAGTTTGTCAAGAGGGACGGTGAATGAAGCAACACTCCCGGCCCAAGGTGCTTCCAGGGAGCCTCTAGTATCTCGCCAATGCTGCCCTTTTATTAACCAGGTACCCAAGACCCTCAAACTGTGATCCATCAGCACGTGACACGGCAGCTCCTGAACTCCACAAAGCATCTGTCGCTGGGTTCAGGAGAGCTGAGGCACTACAAGGCATTGCTCCAGGCTTGACAGCTCTTCACTGATGGGAGCAGCAGCACTACAAAGCAACAGCAATGAGGAAACACCTCTGCTACCATTACTGGTATTACTGTTGAAAAAGGATGGAGGAAGGGAAAGGTTGTAGTGGTTACTGATGGGATCAGAGGAGCCATGTACCAGATGGGGAAAAGACAACCTGCAAGGACACATGTTGACTGAGGGGACAAGAAAAAAAAACCTCTAAGGACACTTGTGGGCATGTAGAAATAGAGTCTAGATACAGCAGTGAGGAAATGCCACCCAACAGCAGCGCTGGAAGCAGGAGCTGCAGGTGCAGCTCTCCCAGCACCAGAAGCTGGTGGGTACGAGCAACCAGCATTTCCAGCTCTTAGACCAGGCCCCTGCGCTGCTCCCATCAGCATCCAATGAGGATCTCTGGAAAAGGAGGGGGGGAAATGCCTTGGACATGCAAAAACGTTTAAAACAATGAGGTTTCTGGGAGGCACAGGGGCTGTAAACCAGCTGGGTTCAGATATGCATCAGCTCTACAAAGACACACTGAAAGATGATGAGGGATTTTAAGCCAAATTCTGAACTCTTTGTGTTTTTAAGGACAACCAAACATTAATGTTATACCCAGAATCCAACCCTGCACCCCCTCGTTTCATTGGCCATCGGTCCTGACCACCCCCAAAGCTTTCCCAGAAATCCACTCCTGAGGCTTGGGTGTGCGTCTCAACAGCTCCAGCTCCACCATTTTTCCACATTCTTAGCAAGAGTCTGGGTTATTAGATGCTTGGGTCAACACCTCTGGGATTAGAGCATTCACAAAGCAGTGGGATTTCTGTATGGACGGGATTTCATCACTAATACTGCTCCTTTCACTCACATCATCTCAGGGGTGTTTGCAAGAGAAATGGAAGGATGAAGAGACTGGACAAGCACCATGAAATGCACCATTCACAGAAAGCTGACGAAGAGACCTTCCATTCCTGGAAGTGTCTAAAAGACATGTCAAGGTGGGGCTGAGGGACAGGGCTTAGTGGTGACCTGGCAGAGATGGGGGAATGGTTGGACTCGACAAGCTTAAAGGTCTCTTCCAGCCAAAATGATGCTGTGATTTAAATGTTGTAGATGACATGGAAGAGCAGAAATCACAGGGTCTTGACATTTCAGTCTTCTGGGATCCAAAGTTGTCAATTTGGGGCTCATTCCCAGGCAATGGTGGCCCTTCCTACTGTAGGTAACCAAACCAGGCACCTATCCTGGCCTATTCCTGGCAATTTTCTAACGAAAAGACAGTTTTGTAAACATGGGAATCTTCCAAGGGAAATGGGAGAGACAAGAAGAGATCCCAGGTACATTTTGTCTGCCTCAACTTGTATCTCAGTAGGGTTCATGGTTGGGGAGTACAGTACCAGCCGTGCCCGTCACTGTGCAGAGAAGCTAAAGCCCTTTGCAAATGGTGACAGTATTTTAGTCTATTTGACAGGGAATTTTGTAAGATAAATAAAATAAAGATCCCAAGATTTTTTAATAGACTGTAACTGAAAACAAAAACCAGCCAGCCAATAAAAGTTGTTTCTTCTGTATGTTGGGTAGGTTAAAAAAAAAAAATTATCATTGTAATTTTCTTCTGCAGAATCTCCCCCTCCCCACTCCCACCCAGGACTGTTTCCCAGGTGTGATATTTACTGTGTACACACAATGAGGTTTTGGAAGCAATAAAAAAAACCCTGAACAAAACCAGCTGATAGATTTAACTTCACGTTTCTACAACGCAACCCACCAACTTCTCCCACGTGGATACTGACCCTGCAACATCTCTGGATGGATTTTAAAAGATGCTGCAGCCAGCCCTGGGCTCTACCCCAGGAGCAAGAGCTCTTCTGGTGGTGCAACAGCCAGAAGCGGTTCAGCTTGGGTGACACACACAAGCTGTGCACAGAGCACTGTGTTTATATGCTGCAATTAGCAGTGCCCCTCTCTGTGGTTACTTGCTGGCAAGCTGTCGGCAGCATGGTGGTACCTGGGAGCTACCTTGAAAGCTGCCACCTGAACTTCAGACCTCTAAAATCACACATGGCAACTGCTAGCCAAAGCTTATTAACCCACAGTTTCTGTGTTCAGGGCAACAGAGCCCTGTTAAGAGGATGCACTGACTTCATCAGAACTTCCTTGGTTGAACACCTGATGAATAGGCTGCAGTTAGAACAGAAATTGCTTCCTCACACCAGCCACAGAGATTATAATGGTCTGAACCTCAGCAAGAGCATTTCTTTTATAGGCCTTTCATTAAAAAAGAAAAACATTAAAAATTTTAAAAATGGGAAAGGGGATTTGCCATTAAAGCTGAAGGTGTACAATAGAAAAAGGAATTTTGCAGCAGTTTGGAATTTTAAGAGGACACACCAAGCGTTCCGGTTGGGTGCCTTCAGCCCCCCTCCTCCATTCTCAAAAGGTCAGAGGAAAGCCAGAGATAATTGCAATTCTAGCAAGCAGTCTTCCCCAAAAAACCTTAGAACTCAAGTTTACAATTAAAACACTCATTTTCACATACATTAACGTGTAGTAGAAAGCCTGATCTGCATACGTTGCAGGAAAGAAAGGAATCATTAAAACTCTGGCTATGCAGAAACCAAACATTCCCAGTCACCAGCAGAAGATTTCAAGGATGTTGGGTCGTGACCCAAATTTAGGTGAAGGACTTTTATTCTAGAAAGTTTGACTTTTTTAAAAAAATAAAGCAGATAATCACACTGCAGCCCACACTAAAACAAGTTGTTCTTTGAATACATGCCTTGATTTCTGATCATTACAGAGTACAAACATAACACGTACATGCCCTATTCCTTCCTTTCCAGGTAGCTCTCTAGATTTTTGCAAGGCTTAAGGCCTCTCAACTTTCCATTCCCCTTTTTATAGAAACTAGGCTCAGGAAAACACATATTCTACTACGATTGCCTCTACTCTGGGCTTGCAGTGGCTGAGTTACTACAGGGGTGGGCAACACAGTAAGCATTGTCATCAATATGACACTGCCTTTGTGTAAAGCATGTAGGCACCTAAGTTATGGTGTGGTGTTTCCTGCTTAATCCTTCACAGATACACCTAAATTGTAGAATCACAGAAAGGTTTGGGTGGGAAGGGACCTTTCAAGGTCACCCAGTTCAACCCCCTGCAGGGAGCAGGGACATCTGCAACTACAGCAGCTTGCTCAGAGCCCCAAGGGACAATCGGACCAGCAATGGTGCCAGGGATGGGGTTTCTCCCACCTCTTGGGGAAACCTGGGCCAGGGTCTCCCCACCCTCAGCGTCAAACATTTCTCCCTTCTCCCTGGTCTCAATCTCCCTCTTCCAGTTGAACCCATCACCCCTTGTCCTGTCCCAACAGCCCCTGCTCTAAAGACCCTCCCCAGCTTTCTCAGAGGCCCCTTGAAGCGCTCAAGGGCCACACTAAGGGCTCCCCGCAGCCTTCTCTGCTCCAGGCTCAACACCCCCAACTCTCTCCCCTGGCCTCCCAACAGAGGGGTTCCACCCTCCCAGCATTGCTGGGGCCTCCTCTGGCCCCGCTCTAGCAGCTCCATGTCTCTGCTGTGCTGAGGAGCCCAGAGCTGGACCCAGCCCTGCAGGGGGCTCTCACCAGTACAAATACAGTGGCTGGATATGCATCAGCTGGAGACAATGAGCACATGTAAAAACTCCTATCCCCATGCAATACCCTAGGAACTTGACAAGGTTTCCCACCCATGCCAGAAGTCCTCTCATACAGACCAGAGATCACTAACCCCAGTGCTGGGAGCACCCTGTGTGCTGGGGTAAGTCCATCCCTGCTTCAGAGCATCACTCAACTGCAGAGATTGGGGCTTGCAGTACCAGCAATTCTGAATTTGAGTGATACCATGAAAGGCTCTCCCACTCCATCCAGAGAGGTGGAGGGGTGCTAATACTGGTTTGCAGCCCACTGAAGTTACCTGCTTGCTCAAACACCTAGGACTATTTTGCAACCAAACTGAAGAGGTTTCTCACTCATCTTACACCTCTTCTAGAGTTCCCACCCATTCTCTGCAAGACTCAAGCACGTGCAAATAGCCCTATCCAAGGACAATTAGCCTTCATTTTCCCCTCCAAATCCAGTGCTACAATGGCTCATTCCAGCACTAACAACTGCTATTGACTGCAAGGTGGGAACAGATTCTTCATCCCTTGGCTTTACATAGCCTGTAGCTGATTTTAGACCTTCTTCTCCTGCAATAGCTATTATCTCCTTTTCTCTGTGCAACTAAGTGGAAGTTGAGGCCCCATGTAGACCTTAAGATTGACTCAGAGACCAGATGTATTTTTAAGCCTAGTTCAGCTATCCTTAAACAGAGCAAATCCCTTTCCTGCACTAGGAAAACAATTGAAATCCCAAGTAGAATTGGAAGGGTGACACTGATGTTTTCTGGTACAACAAGGCAGCACAAGCAGAGCCAGCTTTCACTGAAAAATTAAGTCCATGGCAATTGTTCTATGGATTTTTAGTTAAGCAGCATAATGCTCCCGTTCATAAGACACACGGAATGAGGCATTTTGAGTATTTCAGTTAGAACACGCATCCATGCCAAGACACCACGTCCCGCTGTTTTCCTGACAAAGCCTTAAAAACCCACCTACACCCTCTGCTACGGATATATTTGCTGGCTCCCAAGCGGTCACCCAGGCTATGCTGGCCAGACTGAAAGCAGAGGAAAAACAGCACTAACATTTCTACTTTGCCAAAGGAAATTTGTTTTACGCTGCACAAACCCAAGCCATGACTTTTCAGTTCACACGGGAGCTCCCAGCCAAGCTGCACCACCAGCAATCAATGCAACTGAGAACCAGGAGCGGTTTTGGCACGGGACCTGCTGCCCGGAAAGTTTTCTCCTTAACAGTCTTTTCCAGAGGAAAAGCACTTCACAGCCAGGAAGATCCCTGGTTAGAGACTTCAAAACAAAGCAGAGGAGCCAACTGTCACCGGAGCAAAACTTAAGCCTTCAAGAAGTGCAGAAAGGATCTCCGGGGAGCACTGCCAGAGAAATGAGATTTAAGTTTTGGGTTGGTTTGGTTGGGTTTTTTCTTCTTTAAGTAGTAAACACACTAAAAAAGCAGCCCAGACAACAAGAGAGCACAGAAGAGTCATACACAGCCATCACCCAGGGCTGCTTTGACAGCAGGTTTATTTCCACACTTCTTCCTATAAACACATCAGGTCTCCTGAGACCCCATCTCGCAGCCCCAAAACAGGGAAGGTGTGAGTCCAGCCCCGCTGCCAGGAGCCCCTCTGCCAGAGCTCTCAAACTCTGCATTTATCCAGAGGAGGCAAAGCCATCTTTAGCTGGGGATAAATGGGGGACCTGTTAGTTCTCACCTCCGGCTGCCTTTCCCTACCTACAAACTTACTTTCACGTGCACAGAAACTCGAGACTACACAGAGATACAGGTCCTACAGAAGCAGCCAAAGAAACACAAGCACACCAGTAAGACGCAGAAGAAGGTCCAAAACAGAAGTCTCCCCCAGTACCAAAAGGAAAAGACACACAGATGGGCCAAATCCATACCATCAATCTCTCTGAGCACCATGACCAGCTAACCGTGACCATCTGCTATGTCAACCACATGGTGAGCTTGAAACCACAACCTCCAAGCCATAAGGCCACTGGTTTCCATGGTCTATCCAGGACAACAACAAAAAAAATCAAATACCCAGCATTTTCCACCAAGATCCACTCCCATCGGGAAGAACTGACGTGGTCAACTACCCACCTTGGTGGTGTCATCATGTGACCGCTGGTACCGTTTCCAGCGGCAGCCATAGATCCCCGTCAGACAGGACAAACATAGCTGCGGCTCGTAGTACTGCAGCGGTCGGTGTTTAACCATGCTCCTTCCAGCCCCTCAGGGGCGAGGTATCAGAAATCCATCAGGTCCCCGGAGCACCCTTCAGCAAGAGAAGAAAATAAAAGGGGGTTAAAAAGAAAAAAAGGAAATTAAAAGTGCCAAGTGATATTTCAATACCTTAACAAGTGATTTGACAATTAACCATGTCCTCTGGCTGTTAGGAGGAGGAACAATAATCAGATCTATTCCCAGCCCTGCCAACATCTCCAGCTTGTTACTCAACAAGACTGAGAAGTTTAATTGGTTTGCAAGTTTTATCTCCTTGTGCAGTTTCTCCCACACCACGAAAAGCAAATGTATTTATAGGAGTTACCAGGAGGAAAAGCCACACAAGGACATGAGCAGCAGCTAATTTTCAGCCCAGATGGCTTTTACCAATGACGGAAATGTCAAGAACCATACCCTCCACCAGCACAACCGTACAATTGATTCCGAGACCTCTGCAAAGCTGAAACCCAGCCAAGCTAAATCAGCTGGTCCTGAGCATCCTACAGAGACTGCAAAACAATCCCAGACGAGGAGCCAACGCTCCTGTGCACTGGAAAAGCCACGTGTTACCCTCTCCCTTTAAACACATCTCCAACAAGCACTCACAGGGATGTAGAGCTGGTTGCAGCCTTCACCCAGGAGAAAAGCCCCTCCCCACCAAAGAACATTCCCTCCCAAGGGACCAGACTGACTCTGCTGCAACTGCTTTATTTGCCATGCGTGGGAGCATCACTGTGTCGAGGCAAAGTGTTCCGCTCCATCGATTACATGCTCTGTGTGTCACAGAGGGGTTCTATAGATACATATATTTAGATGCTCACTTTTGTCTCTGGTGAGATTTGTATCAAGAACAGACCAAGTCATCGGGTGCTTTTACTAATTCATAGAGGCAGCGTTCAGGGCTGGGAACCTCAGAGCAAATATTTGCCAGTCTGGTGGCGTCATGCTGCTCTCAGCTGTACTTAACTCCTGCCAGGGTCTTTCCACAGGTTCCTGGTGCACAAGCGTACACCCACCACCCCACACACTGCTGTTATGTAGATGGTCGTCGCGTTGTGAGTGATGTCCAACAGCAGCTGAGCTTGCAGAGTGCTTGGCTACCTTTCCAGAGCGTGCACGATATGTGGGCAGCAAGGAAATCGCCTCCTCTAAGGGAAACGCTTCATTTCCTCATACACAGGATCCCCAGCGCTCAGGTCTTGCAAAAAGCTATGTCAGCAGTGAGCAGCAACATCCTCACTGGCACCAGCAAAGCAGGACGGGGCTTCAGGAGATAACCCAGCCGCCTAAGAGCCTTTCGTTGCCACATCCCATGGAAAGAAGCCTCCAAGAATGTGGCTGACTGTATTTTTCATGATGGCCGATGCATAAGGGGATGCTGCAGGCATTGCAAGCACTGTGGCAGCAGCTAGAAATGACAGCGAGAACACAAACAGCTCAATCCTTCCAGCTTCTGTCCTCGTTTGTGTCCGTTTACACTCTGCACTTTGTGCTGACAGCCCTGTCCTGACTTTCTCTCACCCTGGAGGCAGACAGATCTTGCTAGTTGTGGTTTCAACGCCCACCAGGCTGTTACCATGCTGTCCCCAGAGCCCACGACCCAGAGTTCCTCTCCCTTCTTCTTATACAGACACACAAAATGCAGCTTTGTCCTTTCAGCAAACCCCTCTACAATGCTCTGGACACTGCTCAAGGCAGTGACCCAGGCAGAGGACATGAGATGTGCAGGACTTGCCTATCAGTGCATAGCTGGCCAGGATCCCCATGGGATTTGGTTCAACCCCTCAGGTAGGACACCCAGGACAGAGACACAAACATACCCAGTCTGAAACGAGAGCTGTTTGCTCATCAGGTCACCACATGCTTGCCCAGCTCACCTGCCCCTAAGCGCTACTGTATCAGCTCCGTGGCCTCATGCTTAAGGTCACTTGCCTGCATTTCATCCTTTCTCATCCTCCTGATAACACTCAGCATTAGTCACTGCACAAGCTGCCTCCTATCTTCACCTTCTGTCTGCTTCAAGATCCTCCCTACAAAATGAGCCTCCGGGTCTGCCTTCCCCAAGGGCAGAAACAACTGTCAGAGTAGGACAGAAACCCCGAGGACATGCAAAGTTAGATGCTATTGAAGGGTCTTGGACAAAGCCATAATCTCTGCCCTGAAGATCCTCAGCAGCCAGTGAGGTACAAGATGTTGTGGGACATAAGCAAGATGCAAAAATCATGCACAGCATATTAATGAGACCACTGTCAAGCCCCATGTCACCATCCTGAAAACCCATCAGGCTACAGTCATCACAAGAAATCCTTCACTAATTAACCTCCAAAGGACAGCACCTCTCCTGATTTCCATCTCCTCCTGCTTTACTCATGCAAGGCAAGAGGGCAGGCAGACCACTTCTATCTATAAAAGCTTTGGCCACATATTTTCCTTGCTGGCTTACAAGAATTGAGTTTTAAACTCAAGCACAAGGGGTACACTCCAGCATTTCACCACTCCACTCGTCTAGGAAGCCCCTCGCTCTTCTCCAGCCCAGACACTTGGAGAAGCAGTGCTGTCCAGCAGCATACAGAGTGTCAAGGCTGGCGAGCCCTGACTTTTCAAGTCAAAACCCAATTCATCTGAAGCCTGGGAGCAGAGGCTGTTGTGGATCCATCGTTCCATTAACAAAGCTGAAGCTCAAGCACTTCAGTCCCTGGCTGAAGCTTCACAGCACAACTCACAAGAGGCAACTGAGAAGGCTGGGAAGGGAATAGGGTGAGTCTGGGCAAGCACCACAAGGTAGCAGGTACATGAAGAGTTCTCCTCTCAGGGTTATCACCAGAATCCACAACTCAACTCGTTCATGATGCCTCTCATGATTCCTCTCACCAATAGCCAAAGCTATCAGTTAAAGGCACGAACGTTGCTGCACAAGCAGGGACAGCGGAGGCACCACAGACTTTTCAAACAGCATTGCTTTAGTAAGGTGCAAGTGCACTTCAGAGGTAGAGAGGAACCAAAACCCAACCCTTCTCCCTGAAGAAAAACCCACCAGCAACACCAACAGCCAGGGTAGATGCAAAAGCTTTGAGTGTATTGTCCAGTTCCAAAGAGCATCTAGCAAGCTCCAACCGCAGCATCAAACCCAGCATCTCCCAAACTCCTGGCAGAGTTCAGGAGGGACACAAGCATTTTCAGTACAAAAGGGCAACCCAAGAGCACACCTGCCCACCAACACCATCACCAGAAGGCACTGCTGGAAGCTTCTCAGAGCAGCAGAACCCACTAAAAACAACCAAGAGGGTAAAAATTACAAGCAAGAGAAAACACAGCTGTAAAGGCTTCACAGGTGAAGCTCCCACCCTGGTTCTTCTCACTGAAGCCCAGCACAGGCAGGTGCTATGGGAGCCCATAGATTCAGGCTGCTCTCCATAGAAGCAGTCAGCAGAAGCACAACAAGAAGAAACCCAACACGAGTTTCAAAAAAAGCCACTCCTAAATGCAGTTGAAATGCACGAGGCACAACCTATAACCCTAAAATCATTCCCTCTTCTCCATGAATGTCACAAGCAGATGCACAAAAGCCCACCACAGAGAGGAAAACACAAAGCACAGCACCCATCCACCCCACCGCACACACACACAGACTCCTGAGCAGTAACAAGCAACGCGGGAAGAGACTGAAGCACAGCAAGCAACATGCTGGCTCGAGAGAAACCACACTGGTACCATCTGCCTGGAGATCCTCGCTTGGCCAAGATCAGGGACCACATACTCACTTCTCCTGCTTCCAGAAATGGACTCAATGGAGAGAAGCAGGAAGCCCGTACCTCACAATCCCTCTTCCCATGACATCTACAGCTCTGAGGTGGAGAACGCAGGCTATGAAGGATTCAAAGCTCTGCTGGTTAGCATTGCATACAGAAATGAAAACAGGAAGCAAGACAACATACAGTAATGATTCAAATTCAGCAACGCGCACCAGAAGGAGGGGAAAAAATAAAGCAGAACACACAAACCCACATCAGCCATCAACCTTGACCTTAAAGATGCATCATCTGCCCAGGGCTACAAACTTCTCAGAGCTGGATAACTGAGTTTGCCAGCCAGCTTGCCCAAAAAGGGGCACCAGGGGAGAGTCCCGCTGCAAATGCAGCGGGAGCATTTTCAAAGGCTGCAGGATGCCTAATTAGTGCACAGAGCATTCCTGAGATACCGGACTGTAGGTATCTGTTACAGCCTGCCACACATTATTCCCTTCCAAACAGCTTCGGGGGGGGGGGAGGGGGGGGGGGGGGCAGGGGGGAAGAGAGAGCATTCAAGTTGCAAATTTAAAAGGGAAGCTCTCCAGGGAGATCTGGCCTAAAAATTTGGATTTTTGTCTTTGTGAGTTAACTCCTCCATCCCTGGAGCCTTAGAGCAACACTCAGAAACCTGGAACAGAGAAAGAACAGCACCAACAGGACCAATTGCTAAACCCTCTCAGCACGATCATTTTAGCGAAGGGAAGAGCAACAGCACGAGTCCTGAAGGGCACTGAGAAAATAATCACAGAATCATTTGCTGGGAGAGACCATTGAGATCATTGAGTCCAACCATTCACCCTGCACTGCCAGGGTCCATAAACCATGCCCCTCAGCACCACACCTACACCTCTTTTAAACCCCTCCAGGGATGGGGACTCCACCACTGCCCTGGGCAGCCTATTCCAATGCCTGACAACCCTCTCTGTAAAAAGATTTTTCCTCATATCCAACCTAAACCTCCTCTGGCACAATTTGAGGCCATAATGCAAACAAAGCTGCGGAATAGCAGGATTAATGGCATCTAACCTGTTCACAAGGCTTGGTACAGTCCAAGCCCTCCCCTCTAATCCCCCTTCAAGTTTTTTCTTCTATCAAGCCAGTTTCACACAGGTCACACTGATCTCATTCAGCATCTTGGGACAAATCTTTTAATAGCCCAGAGACAAGCAGCAACACTACTGACAGCACTACTCTGAATACCTGCATGGTTTGGGAGAGCTGGGAGGAAGATATGGGAGCTATGGGATCCTGTTGGCCTCTCTCTTGACCTGCTGCCTCCAGCCTTCTCCCAGACACCTTACGCTGGTTCAGGACAATAAGCTCATGACTGACTTGAACTTCCCAAGGGCTCCGGAATTGGATCAACACATCCAAGAAAGAACCAAAACAGACAAGGAAGCTTTGATGCTTCATGAATCCTGAAGTCAAAGGAGATGCTGGAGTGGGCAAAGCCAGGCTTTTGTAGAGAGGAGGTCACTTGTGGTCTTTTACAACATCTCCATCTATCAAGACGTGGCTGGAAAGACCCACAAAATGGAAAGCTTTGGCTTTCCCAGAGGAGGCTCCCGTGGTTGCAGAAGGCAGATTTTTTGGGATAGTGAGAAGGATAGCAGAGAACTACCATCACAGTCATGCCTCCGTGTGTTCCCCCATGTTGGAGAAACCAAAAGTGGGACACTCAAAACCAAAGGTGGCCTTAAGCACACAAGGTGCTCAATAATCAGGCCCAAGGAAACTTGCTCCACTTGCAATGCAAATTAAGGCAGAAAATAAAGACTCCCAGGCTGTTTGAGATTTTTTTCTTTAGGTAACCCATTTTAAAAGAGCCTTGACAGATTCTACCGATTTCCACATTAAAAGTGTTTTTCTGCTCATTGATGACTCATGGGATCACTTTTTATTGACAATCTCTGTATAATTTCAACATCTCCATCTCTTAATATTGGTATCAAACCAGTTACTCTTAAAACCTTGTTAAGCAAATCATTGCCTACACCAATTAGGTGAGAACACCACTGATAACGAATTATGCCAATTATTTTTGATACTCTTAGAAGCCTTCTTGTCAATTTTTTCCCTAGTTGTACTCAGAAATCCTGATTTTTCTTAAATACTTAATATATTATAGAAGTTAAGCTCTTCCCTCTAGGGCTTAAAAGCAAAAAAGAAATAAGTGAAAAAGAAATCCCTTCTGCTCAGCCAGGGCTGAAGTGATTTAAAGCATTAGAAGGAACTGATCTAAATCCTTGTGACTTTCACCGACTCTTCCTGGTATTCATAGCAAACTTTTCTTTACTATGCTAAACTCATCCAAACCAAAGGACTGCAATTTCACCTTTCCTGACTTGGAAGAGGGAAAACATCCCTATCTGTTTAATAACAGCACAACTCTTACAGAGGTATGTTTGCCACAGCCATTCCCACAGGAGGAAATCTATATGCACACACATACTGAGTGGCACCTTCCACATTTTGTTGGCCCACACCCAGAACATCTCAACTTGCAAGATCAAGATTTAATTTCAAGGCAGGAATGGTAAGAGAACACCCCAAAGCCATAAACAGCTTCAGCTGTTGAGGTGATGTATTTCAGAGGTGGAAGGTGCCCAAGTAGCGGCTGTGATGATCCCCGTGATCGTTGAAGACCTCTTGATGACCCAAGTGGGGTTACTCTTTACAGTACATTGTTATTCACCTCCCACCCCCCTACACACCACAGTGTGGAAATTGGGTTGGGTTAGAGGTCTCCCACCCATTTTTCCCAGACTACCAACATTCAGTTTTCTACTAATAACACTGAAGAGTCTCTGCACAAATAAAAGCAGCAGATAAGTTCAAATGCCAGCCACCATCTAATTTTTTTTCCCCTGCCAAGCAAACAAGCAACCTGCAGCAGAGTGTTCCTTACCATGTGCACATCTATAGATCAATGAAGTCTTTTAGGTGAGAATTGAGGCAGGAAAACATCCGTTGGCAAAACACCCTTGTCCTAAAAGCCAAGTGCTGCTGCTCCAGTGACACAAAATGAGGAAAAAATAAAATTAAAAAAAAAAATTTAGAAAAATTGAGATATCTACATGCCTTGTCTTGATCTATCAGAGAACTTACACCTCTGATTGGGAACATCACAGTCTCCCTGATGCCTAGTGATGCCAAAACCCGATGACTACATCCTAATCCTAAGAGACAGCCTGCAAGGCCCTTTTGATTCACTAAGTGGCCAATGATGACCCAAATAGCCAGGATCTGGCTGACGTGGAGCCCCTATGTGTCTGACCTGTTGTTTATTGTTCTTAAATTTCTTTTAAAAAATTCATGCTTTGAAACTAGGGCAGCCTGTAGTTTGAGGGTTGTACACTTCTAGTTAATGAAAATTCTGACTTCAAAAGATAAACACTTCAAAGGGATTACAAAAGAAAAACTTGGACTTTCATCTTACTAAATAAATAAGCACAGTACACATTAATGCCCTCTGCAATCCTCCTCCTTAACGTTTTCCACAAACTAAGGGCATATCGGGTGCCCAACCTCTTAACAGGGTTGAAGAAGTGCAACAGGACACCAGAAAAACCTGTACAAACTTCTTGCAGAGCAATAAGCAAATGGAATCTCTGCTTCCTGCACAAGCATTTGCATTAAAACCTTGCAAATCAAGGCCTCCACACAGCTCTGAAAGCCCACCAACTGCTACAAAGCCATTGAGAAGAGCCAGGTTCTCTTCTCTCCCAAGCTGGGGAGTAACCAACACCAGTAACGTGGGTCTTTTTAATATTAGTAGGATTGTGTTGTGGTTTTGTCTGTGATGGCAGTGGTGGTGGTCACTCATTGCCTGATCTCAGGTTGTACCTGCACTGGCAGGTCACAGCAGAGTCCTCTCCTACAAGCATGACCTCAAGGAGATCACATGCTGCAAACTTAATCCCAGGAAGAGAATTCCCCCTTTAGTTCTGTTTCTATCTAAACAGTTCGCATCTGTATATCCTCAAAAGACAGCAGGAATGAGGTTCTGCAATAACCTCAGGTGCCAGCCATGATGTCAAAGACAAAGATCCACCTACTGCCTTAGTCTTGGCAAAGACCACTAGGGATGAACAAGGCACAAACAATCCAGTTCATGGTCAGTTCAGATTCATCTTAGATTTTCAGAAATGGAGACCTAGCTGGTAACAGATGAGAGTTGACAACTATATGCAAGGAACCCCATGAGCTGTGCCCACCCGTTCACTGGAAACCAGTGCAACCAGTTCAAATGAGTCCTGCTTCAAGCTCAGAAGTTAGAAAGCCAACAGAAAGTTGGCCATAGATGGAAAAGCCATGAGGACACTCCACATACCTCGGACACTGTCATGCCTAGACAGCTTCGGAATCAGAGAAACAAGTAATTCAGACCAAAGATTTCTGCACAAAGGAGACTAAAATCCCTTCAGACTATGAAATAAAAGGTGATAAGATGTCCCAGGCTTCCCCGGGTAGAAAAGTCTGAAGAGTACATGCTACTTGCTTTGGAGTTTAATGGTTGATTTTCTAAAGCACAACAGCTCTGAAAGCAAGCTAATGCAGCAGAGACCACCTCTCCAGGCCTCTGCTTCACGGCCAAAACACAAACTGCTCAAAGCTCTTCCTGCCGTGGGCATAGTTCCTGTGCAATAAACCTCTGTGGCTCCCTAAGAGAGACCTCAAAACACAGCTTCCTCTTTGCCTTGTCTGGCTCATCTTCTCTACGCCACTCATTTTTAACAAGCCCTCTGAGCCCTATCTCCCACACCTCCGCTATTCTTCACAAATAAAATAAAATCTAAAAAAAAATCAGGTGAGACCACAAACAGGTTCTGAAGTTGTTGGAAGAAGCAGGCAAAACAGAGATTGGACTTGAGGGCTTTTCATTAACAGGATACACAGGATACTTTCGGTTGTCTCTGCCAAAGACTTCCTGCAACCCAAGTATGAAGAGTCTGTTCTTTTGGGGGCTTGTGGAGAGAGGGGCAGCAACTCAGGAATTGCTCACATCTGCAAGTCTAATGAGGTTCTTGGCTTTTAGAAGTAGCAAAGAGGAGTTTTAAGCAGCCCAAGAGGTGTAAAATCCCATTCTTCCTGGCAGAGAAAGTCAACAGTTTGCCACTCCAGAAATTTTGAGGGGAGTCAAGAATACCCCAAGAAGCTAGAAAAATGCATTAAATGACACAGATAGAGCTGATCCCACACCTCAGGGTTCCATCGTGCTGAGTCTAAATCATATGGGAAGCCCAAGTTGGGGTGCCCATAGGAGCATATCTCCTGTGCTTGACAAGAAAGGCCAACAAATGTTGGGAAAGATAGGCTAGAGATCAGCAGGCACAGAGTCCTATAAGCATATTTCCTTTATCTAGTGCTTTCTGGCTCAGAAAAGCTGAGTCTTGGTGTTACATCAAGATCACTGACTACGATCAGAAATGCAAACAGTTTTAAGTGAAAAGCTACAGCAGCCCAACTGCTGCATGATCTTTACATGTGGGTGAGAATGCCACAACCCTACTGAGCCAACACTCAGCTAACTGGCAAGCTAGAAACCAGGAAACCAGTGGACCTTAGCAGATGCCAAGTTTCTCTTTCACTGTCCAAGAACGAGACAACTAGACTTTCCAAGAGGGCCTTGCCAGTACTGCAGGAGATCCTTGGTGGCGGCATCCAGGAGGACACGTAAGAAGAGGTCCCAGCATGTTCTTTTGTCCTTCAGAAAGATGGGCTTGACACACTGAAAAGTTCAGTCAGGCACATGGGGGAGCTGATGGGTTAAGTCATAAGAGCAATGAGGACATCCTAGTGCTGCTCAAAATGAGGGCTCTGAAACCCTTAGCCAGATCAACCAGAAGAGATGCCAGTTGCTTTGCTAGTTTTCCTGTATTGAAGTAGTATTCTGGCTAGTGGGGATGGCGGTGTTTGAGAAGAGGGAGGGCAGCATCCAGGAGACAGTCAGGAGTTTCTGTGTTCCAACAGCCAGCCATTCATGCCACAGTGAGAGACCACAGGGAGGAACCTCTGAGTTACAGCCAGCACCAACAACAGAAGGAGGCTGGGTGCAGCAGGTTTTTATTAGGCACAGTCCTAAATGCATACTCTGACTTCCCCAGACACGTACAGGCACAGTGACTCTGGTCTTGGGCTATCAGCCCTGGAGGGAAGACAGAATCACAGAAGCGTTTTGGATGGAAGAGACCTTTCAGCTCGACTCCAAGTGCTCCCCTAGCGCTGCCAGGTCACCACTAACCTGTGTCTCTCAGCACCATATCGACATGTCTTTTAAACCTCTCCATGGATGGGGACTCCACCACTGCCCTGGGCAGCCTGTTCTGGGGTTTAACAACCCTTTCTGGGAAGAAACAGCTCCTCAGGGACAACCCAAACCTCCCCTGGAACAACTTGAGACCGGTTCCTCTTGTCCTGTCACTTCTTCCTAGGGAGAAGAGACTGATCCCCACCTCTCTCCAACCTCCTTCCAGGGAGTTGTCAAGAGCCAGAAGACCTCCCCTGAGCCTCCTTTGCTCCAGGCTCAACCACTCTCCCAGTCCCTCAGCCACTCCTCACACTTGTGCTCCAGACCCTGCAGCAGCTCTGCTGCCCTTCTCTGGACACTCTCTAGCCCCTCAAGGTCCTTCTGGGAGGGAGGGGCCAAAAAATGAACACAAGATTCAAGGTGTGGCCTCGCCAGTGCCCCCAGTCCAGGGGGACAAATCCCTGCCCTGGTCTTGCTGGCCACACAGCAAGGTGGTACAAGCCAGGCTGCTATTAGCCTTCTTGGCCACCTGGGCACACTGCTGGCTCCTCTTCAGCTGCTGGTGACCAACACCACCAAGTTCTTTTCCCCCAGGCAGTTTCCAGCTGCTCTTCTCCCAGCCTGAAGCATTGCTAGAGGTTGTTTTGACCCAAGGGCAGGACCTGCCCTTGCCCTTGTTGAACCTAGGACCTGTAGATCACACTACAAGTCATGGCAGCACATCACTTTAGAGCAGTGTGAGCACTGCCTTGGCACCATGCCTGGTGGAATCCCCTTAGGACAACCTGCCAGAAACATTCTGAGCAGCACAAGAACTCAGCAGTTCAACAGTTAAAAAAACCCAAAATAACAACTCAACAGTTTATCTGGGGTGAGACAATACAAGGACTCAGACAGCACCAGGAGTGGCTATTGATCTTGGCAGAATACATGGAAGAGGAGCTATCTGACCCACAAAGCCAAAGAGACAGACAGAAAAGCACCAAACAGGTTTGGAAGAAGTTGGAAGGAAAGGGAGGGCTGTGTCTTGACTAAGAGATCCCATGTTCAACCTCTGATACCTAAAGGTCATCTGAAAGAGAATGCTCTGCGATGCTGGCATGGTCTCAGTGATAAAGCCACACCAGCAGGGCTGAGCACAGAGACAGCCGAGGTGAGAAAAGGCAGGAAAAACCATCAGTGGAAGATGACAAGACCTATGAAAGTACAGCTAGATGCTGAAGAAAACTTTGAAGGGGTTCAAGTAGAGACAAGGATTTAAAAATATTTAAGAAGATTGCAGAGTATTTTTCCTCTCCACAGACTCCAAGAGTTTTGTCATCTTCAAGCTCCAAAACAAAGGTTTACACCAAGCTTTATCCATTTTCAGCACGTGTTTTTGCTGAGGAATTAAGTGGAAACAGAACTGGTTTTGAACATGCACACCCTGATGAGCAGTTTTCTTTACAGACAGCTTTTGTCCCCACGCCCCGATTACCCTTTCCTACACGCACCCCTAAAGAATTCGCCATAATCGCATGTGAATTGCATTAGCTGGGCCTCCAAGGGGCAGTTTTCATCTCCTCTGGAAGGTGTTAGCAGCTAAAACAGAAGCCTGTCCAACACATTGCTGTGGAGGGCTTGTCATCTGCTCCCCCTAAGACATGTTCCCTGCAGCACTGCTCAATATTTGGTTCATGCCAGCAGGAGAAAGGAACTGTGTGGACCAGGCCAACAGCATTCCTTGGAGAATGAGCAAAATGCCTCCACACCCACTGCATGCACTTTAACTGAAACAGTAAGGGGGGAGGGGGGGGAGGGATGGAGAAAAAAAACCAGCAAGATTCATTTTACAATCAATACTCTGCACATCTGCTGTGCAACTGCTATCCAGAGAATTAAGCATGAATGTTTCTGGCTTAATGAGAGGTGGAAAGTCCCAGTTAAATGAATTACAAGCTCTTTATTTCCTATGATTGATTTCTTCCATACAGCTGCAAAAGACAGTCTTCAAAAAGCGTTCTTCAGCAGCAGGGAAGTGACATTGGTTAAGGAGCAAATGTGCTTTTACATCCTTGCTGCTCCTTGTCTCCCACTTTCCACGAGCCCAGCACCCACATACCCTCCCCAATCACACAGGCTGCAAGACCAGACCTATTCCCTCCGCCTCTTCCAAGATGTCATTTCTACTTCCATTTCCAAAGCAAATATTCACTGCCCTATAGTGGGTAGCTGCCCCTCTGTAGCTCCCTTGTTCTACAAGCTAGATAGTGTTTTGGCTTCCCACACCAAGAGCACATAAATTAATTTGATCTGACTCTAATTGCACAGCAAACTCCTTCCCACTACAAACACACTGGATGGGCTGCAGCCAAAGTAATCAAAAGAAAGAGTCAGCAGGATCTGGTGACCTGAAAGACTGAGAAGTCAACTCCATCTCCCTGATTTTGGAGAGCTTCTGGCTCTAGCACTTTGTTTTGTTCCTACTGCAACTGATTTGGAGCAATCAAGACAGGCTGACACTGGAAAAGTCTTATAGGTATTCACCTTTGGGTAGACCATTTTAAAAAGCCATGAGCTACCTGATGAAGCCCAGGAGAGTTCAACAAGCAAAGCTGGCCTGGATTAGGAGATGAATACAGAGGATTGTTGACTGATCTTTATAATATGGGCATGGGGTGGGAAATACCAAAGTTCTTAGCAAAAATCAGAGCATGAATCCAAGTGTAGATGTGGTGCTGAGAGACATGGTTTAGTGGGGTCCCTGGCACTGCTGGGGGAACAGTTGGACTTGATCTTAAAGGTCTCTTCCAACCAAAATGATTCTGTGACATGAAGAAACCCTGGGAGCTGCTGCCTTATGCCTGGGAATGCCAGCTGTGACATGAGCTCTGAAAGTAGTTTGAAAGGTTCATGGCAGAGACATGCCCTACATCTCTCAAACCTGAAGATACCACTTCTGACTCAGGAAGGCTATCAATGCTAGAAGTATCTCTGAATGGTTGCACAAAGTCCATCCTTAGAGGTTTTCAAGATTTGACTGGACAAAGCTCTGAGCAACCGGGTCTGAGCTCAGTTTTGACCCTGCTTTGAGTAGGGTGACATGGAGTAGAGCCTTCCTGAGGTCCCCTCCCACCCAAATGACCTGGCACATTCAAGATTAAATGAAATAAAGTGCCACAACCCCAGAGAAGCCTCAACTTCCAGGACACACATATGCAGGTTTTTTCAAGCAAACAGCTACAGCACATCCTGGAAGCCCTTCTCAAACAGCAACTCCACATTTAACACATGGTCCCCACAGCTATTGCTGTCTGTGAGAAGATAATCCCCTTCTCACGAGCTGCCAGGGCAGACTCACAATTGGCTGTTTCCATTTCATCACCCTGCCACAGCTTTCTAATCACTTGAAAAACATGGAAACAAAAACTGTATCAGAAAAATGAGATAGACACAACCCCTCCTCCACCCCTACTGCACAGCAGATATTTTGACTGCTGGCAGAGTAAGGACTAACATCCAGTTTAGCCCTCTTCTGTTCCAAAGATGCTCAACAAAGCTCAGGTTTGTCTTGCATTCCTAGAGCCTCCTTCCAGCTGTTCCTGAATTCTTTCCAGTTCTGTATAAATCAGTCTCTGTTCAATGCGAGGAAACAGACTTTGAGACTTTCCCTCCTAGAGGGTTTACAAGCCCAACTTAGATGTTGTGTAGTGAATGAAAATTGCATCTAAGGGAACAAGCAGGTAACAAGAGACAGGTTACAACAACATCACACAGTTACAAACATTGCCTTGACTGCTGATGCATCTATTTTTTCAAAACCTGGGAACTGATCTTCAGGAAGACATGAAGAAGGACAAAAATATTTTATTTCTGTTTGCAGCAGCATAAATCTTTCAGAAGGGAATTTTCTCAATTGACATGGCAAGAGGTTGCAACGTTCTCAAAATACTCCTCACTCTCCAAAGTGCATCTTGAAATGCTGGTCAGGGTCATTCTGACTCTGACATTAGAAGTGACACATCTAGGGAAGGGGAAGGAGGGTGAAGTCAGGAAGGAAACTGCCCCTCCAGCCACAGGGTGACTCCTAGAGTTCATAGAGGAGATTCACAGTCACTTCCAACCCATGCCTGGAGAATCCTGTTCTAATAAAAACAAAACAACAAAACTCCATCTGCCAGTTACATCAGCTACTATCCCTGTCTTCCTTATGGAAAGGACTGGTCATGAGGGATTCATAAACTCATTTACTGATGCAAATCCAAGATTTATTAGTCAAAGTTTTTTCAATCATTTTTTGAGGACTTTTAATACAATGAGCATTAACCCATTCCATTCCAGCAACCTCCCCAGCATCAGTGACACTCTTTCAGATGGTTACCAATGGCACCATCAATCAGCACATTATCAACAGTGATGAGCAAACTGGCAAGTTCCAGATAATCATCATTTCACTCTAACGACATTTGCAGCAAACTGCCTTCACAGCAAGACAGCCATCTTCCCGCCACCCCATCTCCAGCGCAACCTACACAAAGCTAAACAGGAGTTATTTGGGTAGTCAATAAGTCTAAGAATAGAGGCACCTGTAACTTGTGAAACACTGAGCACTGCTGCCCATCCTTACAGCTATTTCTACATCTTCCCCCCATCCTCGTTCACAAGCAGCAGGGGGTTGATGTCCATCAGGCAAAGATATCCAGAGCAAACCACAGCCAGGTTACAGCCAGGGGTCTGGGATCCTGGCGCAAAGCTATTTAGGTCATTGCTTATGATCCTCAGCCTCATGCTACCCAGAATGTGGTCTTGAAGCAAGACCCCAAAGGATTCATTAATACGTGGCTATGGAGTTTGGTGGGAATTGCTTCCAGCCCACAGCAGCTTATCCAAACTTCTGGAGCAGCTCAGCAGCAAGTCCTAGGGGGCAAGATGCAACAGCGCCAGTATTTATCTTCCCTTCCCTATAAACACTAAGCTTTCTACAAAAAGGCCTCAGAAAAGGGAGAGGCTGAAAGTTCATCTTTAAGCAGTTTGTGACATTGCAGTAGCAAGAAGAAAACTAAAAAATACCCAACTGATTTTTACCAAGGCAGAGTGCTCAGCATCACGGACTAAAAGATCAGTCATGCAAACATTCAGTTACTGCTAAGACTGACCATTGGCAACATGTGTTCGTTCAACAAGATGACCTTTCCTTTCCCACCTAGAAAGAAAGATAAGGGCAGTCCTCAAGGCAGATCTTTAAGCACCAGACAAGGAAAAAATAGAATAAAAAAAGGTTTCCTGCACACCTTTTGATAAGCCACTCTTACACAAGCACCCAGGAAACAAGAGAAACGCATGTTAGTCTTCAAGATGACAGAACTACTTACCCAGGTGGGTCAGGCACCTCACACATCTGGAATAGAGCCCAAAAAGCAGCCACAACCCAGGAAAGCAGAGGAGGACTTTCTGGAGGTTTTTTTTTCCCCTCTCTTACATACACCCCCCAGGGTTTATTTATTAAGAGGTTCCCAGGAAAATTAGCCTATGTAAGTTGAAAGTGCAAGCCAGCTGCACACAAACACAGCATTTCCAGGATTAAATGGCCTTTAATTCAGCCTACTGCACTACCAGTAAGCCACTTTGTGTTCTCCTCTTCAGTCAACTCAGATTATGAGTCTGCCTCAGATGAGTAAAGCTACTGTCTGCTTAGGAAAACAGGCAGCTTTCCTTACACTGGCCAAGAGCTAAAAATATCTTTATTTTCAGCTTAATTCCCTAAGAAAAAACAGTGTGATTGCATAAGTGTCTGTTCCTGTTCTCCTTTGCTCTCCCCTACCTTTCCCTCCGTCCCTAAGCAACAATGCCCAAGAGCATCAGCCTCTTCCAACCCACGAAGCAGTTACACACTGGCAAGCTCTCCAGGAGGAGTTGCTGCCGGGTGGGAAAGGATCAAAGAAATCTTCTCCCCAAGAGAAGAGCAGCTCTAGTCCAGCCCACTGTCAAAGTCTTGTCAGCACGTACAGCTATAGACATGAAAGGATGGAAGTAGGAAGATTAAAAATTTGAAATAAGTCCCAAAGAAACTAGACTTTGTTTGCTCTTGGGTCACCGCTTTTTGGTTAAAAAAACCCAGCATCTCTGCAAGTGTAAATTCAGGAAGAAATTTCAGGATTAGGCTTTATAAACACTACAAACAATCAAAACCCAAACCCCACATAAAAGGCCATCAGCAATACCTTTCTTTTTGTTGGAATGGTTCTTACATGTTACTGAAACTCAAGGGCAAATCAACATAAAAATTACTGTGCCCTGGATGAGCACACCTGAGTTAAGTCACCAGTATCCAGACTGGATAAATTAGAAGACTGTTAATTCCAAAGGAAAAGAGCTGGCCAAGAAAGAAAGAAAATAGAAGCTATAGAACTGGAGGGGTTTTTTCCCCCTGAAAAATAATGTAACTTCCAGACTAAAATATATATGGAAGCAGAAAGGGGAAGGAGAGTATTTATCTTTTTGTCATATGAGAGACTGTAGTGGAAGGCTGCAGAGAGCATTTCTCAGCTGGGGAACTGGTCAGACTGGAGAAGGAGAGAGGCTGCTAATGACAAGATTGCAGCAGGAAAACACAAGGACTGCATTTAGTGAGAATTAATTTATTCAGGTTTGCACAAGGCTGTAACATAAACCACCTGCACTAACAGGGTAAAGAGCTGCCTGAGGGACAGTAAAAAAAATTCAACAAGAACTGTAATTTTTGGAGACCATTGTTTGTACCAAGTTCAGAAGCACCCTCAAGCACCCTCCAAGCCAACAACTTTCCTCTCAAAGTATGAGAGGAGAAACTCTGGAGGTCAGTCACTTTCCCAGTCTTTACAAGATGTTTACAGGACCACAGTCTCCCCGTTTATAAAAACAACCAGGATCCTGCTGGTTCTCAAGGGCTCATTAAAAACACAAAGCAGAAGGGATCTGCACTGGCATAACAAATTAGCAGGTTAATCTATCACCAGTAAGAAAGAGACAAATGGGGAGGGGAAACAAAGACAATCATGCCGTTGTTCCCAAATCTGGCAATCTAGCCGTTTCTCCGGGTCTTAACTACTTTCAGCTGAAAACCGGGAATCTGAAAGCCTCTTTTGCCACTGCAGGAGTTTCAAACCTCCAATTTCTCCTTTGCAGCTGTGAGATGGGAGCATCACGGTCTAGGAAAGGCACGGGAGATGCAAGAGCTTCCACACTGCTTGCCAGAGCTAGAAGACTTTGCTTTTGCAGTTAGGAGACAATTTATAAACCAACACAGGTATCTTCACATCAAGATCACAGTCCAGTCGACGTATGACAGCAGGTCTAGCTGGCTCATGGCTGATTTGACTTGAGTTCCTCAGTCAGTCTCCAGCAGACCATTACCTCCAACAGGTCCTTCTTCATTTCCAGAGGCATGACCCTGTTTTTGGATTCTGCGGGCTTATCAGCGATGTTTGACTAGTTGTTGGGGGTGGGGGTGGTCCATCTCTTTTTCCTCTCTCTTAAATTGGTTTAAGAACAGTTATGTAACCTTCTGGGTTACAATGGAAAGGAAGCACTTTCTTTTCTGACCTGAATTCTGGCATTATTAGCACATCTTCCAGATCTCTAGCAGCCTTAGTGAAGCCACCCATTTCAGAGGTGTGAAACAAACCACTCGGCTCCCCCAAACTAATGTATTTTAGGTATTATGTGGTTAATACCTTTCCTCACCAGTGACTGTTTATCCTGAAAAGGCACTGATTGGAATGACAGAGGAACACCACCTGAAGCAGGGTCTTACCTTTTCCAGTACAAACCACAGCTCAGCTATCACGTAAAGC
This sequence comes from Bucorvus abyssinicus, assembly GCA_009769605.1. Classification (NCBI taxonomy): domain Eukaryota; kingdom Metazoa; phylum Chordata; class Aves; order Bucerotiformes; family Bucorvidae; genus Bucorvus; species Bucorvus abyssinicus. The sequence continues at coordinate 94,944,051 of CM020024.1, read as the reverse complement.
TACTTGCAGAAGCTCTTAAGCCAAGAAAGCTGGAAAGAAACAAATAAATGCAACTTCAAGACAACAAGAAGCTGATCCAGAAGTCCCAAGGGTGGATGAGACAAGCGATGTCTCATTCATGAAAAAGTCATTCCAATCTCTGCAAACACTTGAGTTAACTAGTTACTTTCCTTGGCTCTAAGACCATGGATGTCAAGTGAGATACATTAATCAAACTGTGCACATTCTTCCTGCCCTCTCCAGTTGAGCCAATGATTTTATTACTTGTATCTCAAAGGGATCCACAAGAAATCTAGAAGAAAGTTCCTTTTCTGGCCAACTCAAAGAGAAACTTTTGGTTGTTTTTTTTTTTTTTTGTGAATTGCCTATCAGTCAAAAAAAGACCCAGCAGACTTAGATCCCCTGGCTCACACTGTTTCGTGCAATACAGGGTGGGGGTGTGGTGGTTTCTGCTCATCTAGCAGTGCTTTTGGAGTCAGCCTACGCATCCTGCAACATCACACCAGGCTCTGGCAACCCTCAAGATTCAGCTGTCAGGGTTATTTCATCAACTTGCTCTTCAGATAATTTCATAGCTGACTTGAGCAGGTGGTTGGACTAGGTGACCTCCTAAGCTCCCTCCCAAGCTGAACTATTTATTCTATGATTTTATATTTATGGACAGGAAACACTTTCTTCAAGGCATGTAAGGCTCTGCCTCAAGCTTCACATTCCAGTATGTTCTAGAAATTGCTCAACAGCAAATTAGAGGAACACTCTGTTCTGCAGACTGCTTGATCAGAGCCAGGCTTACAAACCTGCCTGAGCTCAGAGGAACATCTAGCTCTCAGCACTCAAAATCTGCGCTTTGAAGGCAGCCAGAATCCACATTCTCCACACTGGGTTCACTTATAGGAAGAGCATTCACCCAGAAGAGCAGCTGTGGAGCCAAAGGCATTTTCTAACTCTTTTAGAGCATTAGTTGAGATCGTGGATGCCCTATTGCTCTAGAGAAATGCTTGTGAGCCTTCATTTCTTTAACTCACTGATCAAGGCAAAACATGGTTCTGTTCTGCAGAAAACACCAGCAGGACCATTATGACTGGTCCTAGGCTGCCTCCTGTCTAGAGCTCTCGCTGACACACTGGTGTCAACCACCTTATACAAGAATATTGATGAACAAGCCAGGTTCATGTCTGAGTGGTGCCATCTCCAAGTATTATAAGACAACACAGGAAGCAATTAGAACAAACTACTGCTTACTAGCCAAGATAAAAAAAAAAAAAGCCTTTTCAGGATCTTGGAAGCCCAGAGGTGGTGTGCTTCCTTCACAGAAGCAGGCCAATTTTTCTCCCATGCCATCAAGGCATGGTGTTAAGAAGCCTCTTGGAAACAGAACTCAGGAGAATTTAGTATTTTCCCTTTTTCCTCCCTTTCTAAATGGATGTTTCCATTAGAGAAACTAAGTGCTCTACCATATTTTAAAACAGCCTGAGGTTTACAGCCAACATATAAACCCCAAAAAGAGTGTGGCTGGTCAGGATGGAAACATCTTTTTCCAGCATAAACCCCTTAAGCCAGCAATGTTGACCAAACTGCTATAAATCACCATCTTCTCCCTTTTTAACCCTGGCTATTAACTTCTAGCTTTCTAAGCAGTTTTACATACTCCAACCAGTCAGGGTTTTGGATCCTGCTGCTTTCCAAGAATGCCCATTTATCTCTGTAGCACACAGCAATTGCTATTGAGTAGCCTGTGAGACTTTATAAGTCCTCATGCCTTCGCTTGGATCTTCCTCAGTAGTACTTAAAAAAGGGTGATAACATCTTCACAGGGCTAGAAAACACACTGTCCCAATATCACTAATATCTTGTCAAAACAACTTGAACTCTAGGCATTTTTCAAATGGAGTCGTTTGCTGCCCAGTCTTCTGCCAAGCCCTCAAAAACTTCACATTTTCTCCTTTTTTGTTCAATTTAGCCTTGGCTGACAGAAACCTGTTAAAACCTTTTCTCTTTTTTTTTTTTAACAAACAGCTGACACCACCTGCTTCTGGCAACAGGGACGAGAGCAGAGCATCACACATCCCATTTCTATTCTGGTGACACTATGCAAGTGCCTTCCTTACACACCACCTACACTCCAGTCCTCAATCTGTTTGGCTTCAGAGCATCCCTCTAGAGTGAAAACACAGAGGCAGCTCCATGTCTCGTCTAGCTCTGTCTTTCAACGGCCTGTTCACGTTTCCTTTCACAGCTTAATAAGGTTTTGTTCTCCATGCTCGAGAAGAGTCCTTGTCACCTAGCACTTGTTCAGCCCACAGGTTTGAACCCAGCATATGCAGCTTGCTCAGAATACCCAAGCTCAAGAGTCCTCTCTCTGCAACGCGTGGCTCAGTTTTTAATGGGGATGTAAGTGTGATTTCTCTTAAATGTCTCCTTGAGCTCAAAGTAGACATTTTAAACAGACTCCTGAAAGCCCTTGAGTTTTCTCCTTAACTGAGCTGACATTTCAAAGCTGTTGTTTTTCAGACCTGCAGATGAAAACCCAGGCTATTTACTATTACAGATCTGTAAATTTGACAAACCCAATTTTGGTGCTTGGTCACCAGACACAGTGAAATAATGACAGATACAGACATGTGTTTTAGGAATAAAATCAAAATGTTTAGTAGAGAGGGGTAGAGCCATCATTCTTTGGTAATGGGGTCCTCAGTAAGCACCGTTTTTGCCTAGCATGGGATCCCTCCTAATAAGTTTCAAGGAAATTTTATCCTCAAGTTTTCAAGCTTCATAGGAAGTCGTAACAGTCTTGCCCAAAACACTTCACCCACATGGCAGGAGATAATCCTTCTGGCAGTTTGGTCATGGCTGCAAAATAGTTTCACATGGACAGCAGCCAGCACACAGCTAGACTGTGCCCAACTTTAAGACAATGAGTACAACTCAACACTACACTGCAGACCAGACCCAGGGTAAGCCAGCCTTAGGTGCAGTCAACACAAAACAGGCTGCTTGGGGCCCCACTATAAAGTCCTGCACAGGGAGTTCTCCACCACACACTGGATAAAGCCAAACCTGTCCAATCATACCACTATCACAGCAGAGGTCAAAACACAGCTGGATGTCATAGAACATGTTTAACGCTCACAACACTGGCTTAGTCTCTCCCCCCACTATGAACCATCCACTGCCTTCACAATTATCTATGAAAACATTTCCAAAACAAGGCTTTCAGATAGGAACAGACTCAGTGGTTGTGGCACTAAGGTCACACCACTCTGTTAGAAAAAGTAACACAGAGGGGAATATACCATATTTCAGAGACACTTTCATATGGGGAAATGGTTTTGCTTTCTTCTGGAGTGAGATCAGATGAGTTGAGATGACCCCACGTTGGTAAACACCAATCCTATGCCACCAGCTTTCCCATTAGCTTCCCTAGTTCCTGGTCCCTTGTGGAAAGACTTCAGGAACTAGACAAGATGCAGAGTAATGGGATCTCCCAGGCTTGCTTGAAAAGGATGCAAAGGCTTCACTTACAATATCATCACAACTGAACTCCCTGGCAGCTTGTTTTGCCTGTCCCAAGAGAACTCTTCTACAGAACAAATGACAAGACACACACATCCCGTAGCAGCACAGTGAGGCTCTTGCAGAAAATGTTTTATGCACAGATGGCAGCATCTGAATTCTTTGCTGTCAAGACAAAGAGAGAAGCCTGGAGATCGGGGGGGTTATTTATTTTTTCCACTTTTTTTTAAGGGGAGTGAGGTAAGTAGTTACAAACTTATGCATCTTGCAAGGACCAGTATCCTTAATCTTCAGAGCTTCCTCCTGTTACCAACACAACTTTAGGATGAGTAAAACACACAAACGGTGGCATCCTCAGAGCATCAAGCTCCAAGCCCCTACCAGAACCCCCAGGTATCACTGGAGGAAGGCGAAAGAGCACACAGAGTGGGTCGGAGAACAAATGAGACAACAAATCATCGAGTCTTTCAGAACAGCCAGGGTGTGTTTAAGACCAGTCTTATCCTTGCCACTCTCTTTGCTCCTACAGAAACACCTTGAACTTGCCAGTATATAGGATCTTCTCCTTTTTTCTCCCAATCAAGCTATCAAGTGGAAGCAACTGAAAAAAAGCCCAAGAAGGAAGAGGGTCTAACATGCTCATGAGCACCTAAAATGTAGCAGGGAGATAGAAGGAGGTTTGCAAATTTCCTCTACAACCCACCCAGAAAGGACACTGTTTCAGTTGTTATACTTAAGTGACTTCTTCCCCCCAGCCTTTAACATTTTGAGTCTGACATGTTCTGTGGTAGTTTTCAGAAGAAACATGTCTCTTGGTAGCCCAAATCCCTCTCCACACACCCCAGAAACCAAAGAAACATGACAAGATGACCTTTGTAGACATCAGACAGAATAGACACCGATTTCAAGCCTGTTGGGTATCACACTGAAGGCTGCAGAGCCAACAGATCATCTGTTTTGCCCCAAAATAAAACCTAAACATTCTGCTAGAGCTGACCGCTTCACCAAGGAGGAAAAAAGCAGACACAGGATCAGCTCCAGCAGATAGAGCACAAACACCCACCAGATAATCCCAGCCTCAATTATGCCATTTAAGCAAACATGTCTACATTTAATTTCAAGAGGAAAAAAATGTCATGTCTCTCCCCTACCAGTTCTACTCCATTAACCTTTGTCACCACTGACATCTCCAGAACAAGGCTCATCAAAAGCACAAGAACTTAAGAGGACAGTCAATATTCTTGGCAAGAAGTTTGATCTTTGCATATTTTTTACTGCTCACCCTCTGCTATGGAGGCTGAAGCGCTGGGCTCCCAAAGACAGGAGTTAACAGCAGCTTTTTTTCCTCCTTTATGGAGAAAATACCCTCCAGAACAGTTTCTCATGACCAAGATCTTTATTTTTAGCTTGGTGGCCATAAGTTTTATTCAAGATTGTCTCCATCATTGTATTATGAATCCTGCATTTTTGCTTGAAGTGACAATGCAATTTATTAGCCAAAATGATTTACAGCTGCTGTTATTGCCTGGGAGGAACTGAACTGATATCCATTCATCATCCCCATTCATCTTGTCATACAAGACAAGATTGCACAAGAAAGTTGAAGCTCATCATTGATTTCCTGGTAAAATCAGGTCCTAGAGGCAGGAGAAACTCATATGTTTTAATCTTGCTGGGCTTTGAAATTCTCTTCATGCGATGGTTTAACTAACGCCATTTGGAAACTTGCAGCAAAACTGGAAAGAGGAGGTGGCCAAGACTTCACAACAGGTCAAACATTTTGCCTGTTGTTATCCAGGCCACTCCAAGAAGACATTCCAGATCTAGGCAAAGCATGGCAGGTCTATGCATAGATTCAGCCACCATTGAGCTGCTCTTTGGAGCAATCTCTGTGCTATTGAGTGCACATAAAACAGGCTATTCACTGAGACACTTGCCCAATGTATAACCACCAGAAGCTGAACAGAGAGAAGTTTAAGGATTCAGAATAATACTGGTTTATTTGAACCACACCTGGAGGTGAAGGGAAGGTCAGGTGCAAAACAGCACAGAGAGAAAAGTTCTTTTTAGAGACAGGGATGTTAAGCAACAGCCAACAAGACCTTTGCAGTGCTCTTGTTTGACTGCAGCATCATCCAGGGACTAGAGCCACATCCCACAGTTGCAAGACCAGCATGTGATTCCCCGCTTTGTTTGCTGGAAATGGGAATACAATGGAGGAGGCATATTGCAGCCACAAAACCAGGTTACCTTAAAAGCCCATGTAAATGGTGACAGTTGAGTGCCCTGGGTGGGGAGGTTTAGCTACGCTCATGAACACATGCATGCACGGTGTGTTTTGTCTCCAAGGGTATGTCAAGCAGAAAGACAATAGCCCCTTCTTGTAGCTCCTCCCCAGATGATCTTTTCTACACCCACATGCCATGCAACCCTGAAAAGCATTCCCAGCATGTAGACACTGCTTTTAAAACACAGCAGCACAATTAAAGACCTAATACCTGAAGGAAACAATAGGACATCGGTACGGGTTAATGTGAGCAGCAGGCTGGATGATAGCTACAAGGGGGACCAAAAAGACATCAAAGGTGCTTTCATTGTGGATCACAGCAATTCCTAAGCCTGCCCTCAAACTCAGTTCTCCCTTTAAAAAGACTCTGACTCTTATCTTGACTTTTCAGCAGCCTTTCACTGTCAAGACTTGAACATGCAAAAGCCCCAAAGAGAGAGTTCAAACAGCCGAACAGGATGGGGAAAAACTCAACTCCCAAAAGGTCATTCCTGTGCAGACACATCTCAAAGCTGCTGACACTTTTTGGCAGCTAAACATTAGCAAAGGAGCACAAATGGGAACAGATGTGACATCGTCTCTGATTTGCACAAGCCTTAGACAGATTCAGGTTGCAGTTTCACTTGGATAAAGCAGATAGAGCCACCCTGAAACTTCCTTAGAAAAAGAAAAACCCTTTTTAGCTAAAGCATGTGTATATGCTGCACAAAAGTCAAAGGAAAATTCTCAGTGAAATATTATCCCTACTTGAAAAAAATATAGTGAAAAATCCATTAAAGCAATTATCATGTCTCATTGATACAGTTTCTATCTCTTCTACCCATACACCCAGCTCCAGACCACGCAATTTGCTTTTGATTTCAGACCTGTAAAAAACCAAATAGGCCTCTGGAGAATACTAACCACAAAAAACCACAGCAAAAGTCACCTACAACAGTGAAAGCAGAGCAGAATTGTGCAGCAAGTTTATTTCCATCACAGGTAGCAACCCATCAACCCTATCAGGAAGTTATATTTTCCTTTCCACCAGACTACTGAAAAACCTGCTAGAGGTGCTGAATCACACAGGAAACTGAACCTTCTGTTCAACTGGGGACAAGAAACAGCAACGAGAGCTAGAAATCCTAAGGAGAGACACCCACACACACACTCCCAAAACCACAAGACAAGCTGGCATCGTGCTATGAAGGGTAGCACAGACTGACCCAGGATTCTGAAAATCTCTGGGGAAAAAAAAGAAATGTCAATTGATGGTGCTATTTGGCACCTTAAAATCTGTTGATTCACACTATAGATGCTCCAAACCATGTAGCCCACCAGTGAACCCCACTCTCCTGGCTCAGCCTCCACGCTCTATGCCCCACCACACCAGACCTCATCTGGCATGTCTGTTATTTCTCACAGTGTGAAAAAACCACAGCAAAATGATCCTTCAACTGCCCTGCAGCACTTCAGCAACGCTCAGATACTTCTCCAGTCACCACGAGCCTGCTGCACTCAATCTTGATATTTTTTTCTTACCCCCCTCCATCAGGACACTGCAAAACAACAATAAAACACCCAGAGAAGTGCTGAAAAGAAATCTCACCATCGCGCTTGCGGCACGGATGATTTCATCCCAATTACTTGCTCTTGTCATGCAAAAAAGAGCTACAGGAGAAAATTTAAATCCTCATCCAGACAAGGAAACAGCCAAAAATGAAGATGCTGTCCCAAGCATTTATTTCAGATTTTTACATGCTGGGACTGGGATCAGCCCTCTGGAGTCTGAGGAGTCTCCCCAAAGTGCTCTTGGAGGGAAGACAGACATCAAAGCCCAATTATATGTCTGAAGTTAAGTCTTCACCCTCTGATTCAGGGGAGCCTGAGGAACACGCACGTACAGGAACAGCTCATTTAAAAAGAGGACCTAAATAAAAGCGTGCAAGTTATGCCAAGAAGCTGGGTAAAGAATGCAAATTCTGACCTACTTCTCCCTCCTGGCTGGGAGAGCACGAGGGAGCTGCTACTGCAGCTCTGCAAGCACAAGAGATGAGCAGGAGCCCTGCCAAAATTTCTGCCGACACAGGCTGCTCCATGCGGCTGCTCACAAGGCAGAGGCAACCATCCTTCTGCCCAGGCAACGAGACCGCAACAACCTGGTCCAGCAGTGTCTTCTCTGGCCAAGATCCACATGAAAGCCATCCGCTCTCCCAGTGCAGCAGGCCAATGATGCAAGGAAGACACTGAAGGAGAGGAACAGGGAGCTGGAGCAAGAGGAGTTTCACTCAGCAGCTACTCCACTGGAGGAAGTTTCTCACTCTTATTACGCAAGCTGAGGCTATCAAGCCAGATCTTTGTGCTGGAGTGTCTACCTGAGAGCCACCAACCTTCTGCAAGGTCAGTCAGGAAAGTCAGTGGCCTTCAGCCACTTCTCACCCCAGAGTCCAGTCAGCCCAGTTACTGCAACAAGAAGTGAAATAGAACCAGTGGCATTCACACACAATTCACCTAACAGTACTTTCCATCTTAGGAAGTTCAAGTTTTCTGCGCACTTGCAAAAACTGACAGTGATCTTTAGTAGTCACGAGAAGTCTTCCTCCCAAGCTATTCCACATAGCTTCCTAAAGAAGGAAGCCTTTCAGATGAAAAAAAAAAAAAAATCATCTGATGCCACACAGACATGAGATGATTCTCTCCCTCTACCCTCCAGACCCCACCTGGAGAACTGCATTTAGCTCTGGGGCCCCCAACATAAAGACATGGACCTGCTTGAGTGGGTCCCAGATGAGGCCACAAAGATGATCAAGGGACTGGAGAACCTCCCCTATGAGGACACACTGAGAGAGTTGGGGGTGTTCAACCTGGAGAAGAAAAGGCTCCACAGAGACCTTACTGCAGCCTTCCAGTACTCGAAGGGGGCTACAAGAAAGCTGGGGGGGGGGCACATTTTCGCAGGAAGTGTAGTGACAGGATAACAAGAAACAGTTTTAAGCTGCAAGAGGGGCGATTTAGATCAGGAAGAAATTCTTCACTGTGAGGGTAGTGAGACACTGGCACAGGCTGTCCAGAGAAGTTGTGGATACCCCATCCACAGTGTTCAAGATCAGGCTGGACAGGGCTCTGAGCAACCTGGTCTAGTGGAAGGTGTCCCTGCCCACAACAGAGGGTTGGAACTAGATGATCTTTAAGGTCCCTTCAAACCCAAAACATTCCGTGACTATGATTTCACAGAATCCTTTTGGTTGGAAGAGACCTTTAAGATAGAGACAAACCATTCCCCCAGCACTGCAGGGTCCATAAATCATGTCCCTCAGCACCACACCAACATGGCTGTTAAACCTTCCAGGGATGGGGACTCCACCATTGCCCTGGGCAGCCTGTTCCAATGCCTGACAACCCTCTCTGTAAAGAAATTTTTCCTAATATCCAACCTAAACCTCTCCTGGCACAATTTCAGGTCGCTTCCTCTCATCCTCTCACCTGTTACATGAGAGAAGAGACCAACTCCAACCTCAGTCCAACCTCCTGTCAAGGAGTTGTCAAGAGCCACAAGGTCTTCCCGGAGCCTCCCTTTGCTCCAGGCTCAACACCCCACTCAGATCCCTCAGCTGCTCCTCAGCACACTTGTGCTCCAGATCCTGCTCCACCTTCGTTGCTTTTCTCTGGACACGCTCCAGCCCCTCAAGGTCTTTCTGGGAGTGAGGGGCCCAAACCAGGACACAGGATTTGATGTGTGGCCTCCCCAGTGCCCACAGCCCAGGGGCAGGATCCCTGCCCTGCTCCTGCTGGCCACAACAGTGCTGGGACAAGCCAGGATGCCGTTGGCCTTCTTGGCCACCTGGGAACACTGCTGGCTCCTCTTCAGCCTCTGGCAACAAACACCTCCAGGTCCTTTTCCCCAGGCAGTTTCCAGCTGCTCTTCCCCCAGCCTAGAGTGTTGCAGGGGCTTGGTGTGACCCCAGGGCAGGACCTGGCACTTGGCCTTATTGAGCCTCATAAAATTGGCCTCATCCCATCAATCAAGCAGATTAAGACATCCATCTAACTTGCTGTCATTTCCAGAAACACACTGTTCCTGACATGCAAATACTGTCATTTATTATACACATTAATCTCTTCATGATACAGTCTCGGGTACATTACTCGACACCTCCCAAACCTCCTGGCTGGCATAAATGCAGTTATAGAGCCATAAAATCCTTGCTGTACTGGCCAGCAATTGCAATTTCTGTCCAAAGCCTTCTGCAAACTCTGGTTATAGAGACGGCTTTGTTCAACCAGTCTCCTTCCTTTCCCTTGGGAAACTTAGATGTCAAAAGACCAATAAATGCTGGTAATCTATTATGTGGAAAGACAGCCATGCAGCTAAGGGTGAGAGAGAACTGAGTTTGTCTGAAATGGCCACAGAGCCCTAGGGGGGGCAAGTCAAATTTGTTGCCTCTCTGTTTAAATGCACATCAATATTTGGGGATGAAGGTGTGTAAAGTAGAGAAGGATTATCAGCATCACAGGAGCATTGAGCAGGAAGGTGTAGGTCAGATTTAAAGACTCTTCAGGGCTTGTGTTGCAAGGAAACAGAGTTTAAAAAAAAAACAATTTATGGGGAATCAGATAGTTCCAATTTGAAGAGTCTATTTATCAGCACTGATTAAGGAAAGATTGGTTTCATCCTACAGGACAGCAGATGAGTCATCATAAGGCCTAGAGTTCTCATCCCTCACTAATAGATGCCACTGCCCTGGGCTCTAGAGGCATCTCTGGTATAATTTTGATGTTTAAATAAACAAGAGTCACATCATACATGGTATTTTGTGTTCTTCCAGCCTCCCAAGCATGCAGGTAACCCTCCAGCAGATACCGGATGTGGTATCCTGCTCATCACCACCTATGAAGACACCTAAAACACAACCTGCCAGATGACTCCTCATTTCTCTGGCCTCTTACCCAGGGATTGGATCATCCAACCAACACCTGTATTATTCACTTGCCCATGCCTTTTCTGTAGGATTCCAGGGAAGGCAGGGAAACTTGGCCCACCAAGCAGAACAATTTTCTCCAGCTTCATGGGATGCAGCTTGCAATGATTTCCCTCTCCCACACTACAGAAGAAAGAGCTGAGATGTTAAATAAAACACTTAATCATTCCCACCAAAACCAGTCTGGAAAGAGCCCAAGGGTATAAACAAGTACCTGGGACAAAAGACTCTTGAACCTGTGTTGTCTTTCCTCTCACATCCCAGGTGAGCCACCTGCCTTGTCCATCAACATCATTTCTACTCAAAGCAAGAGAGCTCTCAGCTCCAGGATGGAGAGTCACCAAGCACATTATGGTCCCCGCTGCTTTGGGTTTGGACAGCAAGCAGATGTTTAGAAGAGCTTTCAAGGTCTGCCTTCATCTGATCCACTGCTGATGGAATAGCACAGGGACAGGGAGCTTGGGAATACTTTGTCACTCAAATATTTGTCCTCAACAGCCTTGCTGCCCTACCAGCCACCTGCCAAACCCATTTGGCTATAAAACTTAAGCAGTCAACTCCCATCAGTTTTGTTGGCAGCTGCTGGCTGCTTTTCACAAGGTTTAGCAGGTGATTCAAGGCTGCTGGCAACCTGGACACTGCTGCCTCTGCTTTCACGCATACCTTTGCTAGTGCACCAAGGTCTCAAGCCAGCTCTGACCTAGTCAATGCACTGCAGCAGATGAGATGCTGTAATCAGGGTCTAGGTAGTTCCTCCTGCAAGGGATCAAGCCCCCCATGGACAGCTCTGTTTCAGAGATGTTCAGCATGGTGCTCCCATGAAGCACCCATAGGCTCTGTGCTCTTTGTGAAGAGGAATGGCCTTTCTCCATGGGTTTGCAGAGAGCCCAGAGAAGGACTATCAGTTTAGTTTTATTTGCCACAGAGTGGTAGAAATGTACCTCAGTAACTCAAAGAGTTTTTTTCTTGTAACAGTAGAAGCTGCTGCAGGAACACAACAGTACATCTGCTCAAAACAGCCAGAGAGGCAAATAAACCCAAGTTCAGGATGATTCTGGTCTCCATTCCTAATCCTTTGAGGAACACGGCAACTGTTCCTCCAGGAAAGGCACAGCAGTTCTTGTGCAGAAAATCCAATACAGAAGCTGTGCTGTCTGTTAAATAAAGCACTGCTGGTAGCTTGGATCACTCTGCTCTATTAGTGTCCTCAAGCTTTTCTGCATAACTGAAGGCAAAGCTTTTACTGAAGGCAGAAATTCTCAGGCTGCTGTGGACTTCAGACTGGAGATTTCAGAAAATCCCAACAGCCACCCCATCAGATTCAAAAAGGGAAGGGTGGGTGAAAATCAGAGCTATGAGCCCATCACAATCTGCCACTAAAGGCTGGACACGTCCCTTCCTCCACATCACCTCGGCCTCTCTTCCAGCAGATCCATGCTGGCAATGTAACTAGTTAGCTGAGAAATAAGACTTCTCAGCCATCTTTCCTCTTCTCCCAGTTCACCACTGAGCTGGTATCCTCTCCTGGTCTTTTCCAGAGAACTTTCATTAATGCATTGAATATATATGGGCTACCTTTGGAACATCATCCCAAAACCAGACACTACAAGCAACCAACAACCTGTTCCAGAGGTGTTCTGTACCACTTTCAGTAGAGTCAGATCTCTCCTTTTCCTGGAGCTCACTCTTCAAGCACGATTCATGAGCTGCTTCAATACTGTCCTACTGCACAGCTTCTGGACCAGAACTTGCTTATTCCTTACCACTTTGAGAAGTAAAGGCACATCAACCCTTCCATAACATTTTTAGGGAGATGAGGACGTAAACTAGCACATTTGGATAAGTCTTTTTTAACTGTGTCTCTACTCTTAGAGACTTGGCTCTTTCAGGAGTCTTAACTGCCTTCAGGTCACAGAATCACAGAACATTAGGGGTTGGAAGGGACCTCTGGAGATCATCTAGGCCAACGCCTCTGTTAAAGCAGGGTCACCCAGAGTAGGTTGGACAGGACTGTGTTCAGGCAGGTTTTGAATATTTCCGGAGAAGGAGGTCACTTTCTGTATCTGCTAGAAAAGCTCCATTTTGTTCCTCACCACCTCCACCCTTTTTAGATTCAGAATTAAAGTCTCTATACCCAGCTTAGAGCAAGATTAAATAGAGTATATGGATTTCACTTCACCTCCAAAGTGAGTTAACACTGATCTGTCAGATGGAGAAAGCAAGTCACACAAAGCAGGGTTTAAACCTTCATAGCAGCAGAGTCATTCTTGCAGCAGCAAAGACAGACCAGCTGCTAAAAGAGCAGCTGGTTGCATTAAATGGTGGCTGGGATTCACATGGGATTGAGGGACCTCAGGGACACCTCAGGTTCACGTTCTGCAGAGAACACAATGGAAAAGGAGATCAAGTTATCATCCCCATTTCCCTTTCTCCATCCTTCTGTGAGAGACAGGAATTGCATCCTCTGAAGTTTCCATTAAACCAGGGAGGGCCAATGATCTTTTTTTGCAGTCTTAATGAGAATGGTGTTCACCAAACAAGACAGTATCGTGGTAGGGAAATCAATGCATCACAAAAATTTCCTGCTTTGCAAGTTTAATCACTCCAGCAAGCTATTAACCTATTTCAGAACACAGTTATCTGCTAAATATTAGATTTTCAGCTGCACTGAACAGTAATCGAGATGCTCAAGTCTCCAAAAGTCAAATAAATAGTTGTGCAACCTACCAAGGTCTCAGCTTGCCTTCCTGCGAGCAGCCATGATGTGCCACCAAGCACCGTCTCGCACAGAAATGCTGTGTCCAAGGCTCTGCCTTTGCTAAGTTTTCTTTAATCAGCCCCACAGGTTCACGTGTTAAAAAGAAAAACTGCACAGTCTCACAAACCTTGTTTTCCAAGAAGCCAAAACGGAGGAAGAAATTAAAGACAAAGCACTGATTTATGATGAAGTTGATTTACACACTGCAAATATATGCTGGAAGGGGGAGGAGAGTGAATTAGCACAAAGTCAACACATCTTTGTTATTAGCCTCCTGTCATCTCTGGGACAGGGATCCAACCACAACGGGGAGCGCGACTCCAGTCCAGCGTCTCCAGGTCTGCCAGACCCAGTGATTAACTGCACAGATGTTAATTACAGGATGTAAACCGTGCCCTCGCCTGACCCATAACTTGACGTCAGGCATTTACAGTTCAGGCGGTGCTCTGAGGAGCTGCTCAGCCCTGAAAAGTTGTTGCACTCATGCTGCCTCTTGTCAAGGCATTGCAGCCACTTCCCACCATCCTCCCAGTCAGGGGCAGCAGATGACACGAAGCATGACACCACCTTTACTTTGCACTCTGTATTTCTATCTCCACTTTTTCCATTCACATAGTTAAAAATGCTCCTCCTCAATGATAGGAGCTCCCAGAGCTTCTACCACAAATTACAGACCAGGACTAAAGTATCACGACAGCCCAAGCATCCAAGAAACACCTTGAGTAATGCAAATCGATGCTTTCACAAGCATCTCTGGACCAACAGCAGCCACAGCAGCTGGTAGTTGACTCTCACAAGGAGCACCAGAACAAGACCCTTAAAACACTTCCAAAATTGCCTCTGCCTCAAACGCACCACTACTGTCACAGCAGTATTTAGCAATGACAGACTCACCAGTCAATGGCTCACAAGGACTGCCACTGTGTGACCAAGACAGACAATGCTGGCACCTTAATAGATGTCTCCATGACCTTCTGCAGCTCCAGGAATAAACAGAGGCATAACAAGAAAACAGAGATACACCGAGGAATAAAGCAGTCATTCTGATGAATATTCATTAGCATCTTTCCTCGCTGTAATCTTCCCAAATATCTTTGTATCCAAATGCTTGGGAGAGAAGAGTAGGAGACATCTGACTCTGCTAGTTGATAAAACCAACTCGCAGCTTTACAAACACACTCTGAGCCTTTCCACCAAAGGAAAGGCAGAAATAAACACTCTCCCATCTCCCAGGAATTTTGCCTTCATGTTAACTTTTCTCCTAGTATTTCTGTAGGCAGCTTTTGAAACATCTGAAAAAGCACTGTTTTATGCTAAATCCATATCCAGAAGGCACAGACACTGAAAGAGCCTGTGAAGCAGAGCCAGGATTCCCAGATTGTTTTTAAACTATAAACACTTAGAGCAGATGACCTTAGGTGGAGAAAGAATGCAACGCCAGCCTCTGGTTTGGGTATTCACTGGAAATGTGTGGGCGTTGCGTGCTGAGCATCAGCTCTTTCCCATAAAGAGGCAAGAGAGCTGCCTACACACGACGCTCACAAGCACCAGGGTTATTGGGTGGTTACACATGCAGAGGCACAAGAACACAGTTTCTGCCCCTCCATCCGTTCATCCATCTACCTGTGCTGCACTGGAACTCCCACTCATCTCACAGGGATCGATGCAGAAGACACACAGGACCAGCAGCTTGTTCCTGCTTAAAATGAACCGGACTCCTGTACCCTACAGTGCAGTCCCTGCAGAGCAACCTCCATTTTGGCCCACAGAGCCCCAAAGCACAGAGATTCAGTTCTTCCTTGAGGTCCCAAGGAGATGCAGAGAATCAGAGTGGAGAAAGGCACATGCCACATCACTGTCCCCTATTCCAAAGGGATGGGAAAGACCCAGGGGGCAGGACTTGTGCCAGCATAAGTCACCATCACATTTCAGGGGTGCTCCCAGCTATGCCACGCACAACTCTGTGTTTCCTTAAGCAGCCCCTTCCCTTCCAAAGGTTCCTCCAATACTCACACATTGTATTTCCCCTCCTCATCTCACACACATACACACCACAGGATGAAACACAAGCTAATAAGCTCCCCTCAGGCCAAACCTGATGGACACACCAACAGGGTCAGTCTGGTGCTTATCTCCCACAAAGCTGCCTATTATTAGCAAGCCAGGCTGGACGCTACAAACAGGGCATTAGTGTGGATCAGCCAGAGCAACACACACAGCCCAGCCGCTCCACAGCTGTCACCTTGAAGGCACCTGCCTCATGCCAACACACTGCAGGAGGCCAGCAGAGAGCCAAGATGGTTTTCCTTAAGGATGAAGGAGTCCTTGCACTAGGTATCCCTTTGCACTACAGCCCTTGAGGCAGCTCTGCAGTCACTGGTTCAGAACACAAAGCTAAAACCAAACAAAACGAGAATTTGGGGGCCCTAGAAATACCTCAGTTTTCTCTCAAGGCTTTTGCAGGCAGCCTCGTTCATCCACCACTAATCTCTGCTCAGACACTCTCTGTTGACGCCAATTTTGAATAAGTAAAGGGATTAAACAGGGTGATTCAGACTGTCAAGGTCAGGCTGAACAGGAGCTAAAGCCACCCTGACAGCAGCAGCACAGGTCTGCCCCATCCATGCTATTCACAGTCCCTCTCCCAAGGGACATGATGCAAAGGTCCTCCATGGCTTTCTGTAGCACAAAGACTGGTGGCTCTGCACATGGTCTGTCTGGGGATCAAACTGCAGAGAAGTGGCAGTGTACATGATCCCAAAACTCACCTCAGGAGGCGAAGAGTATGCCGGGCTCCTTGCCGCATGGTTCCCACCAAGAGTGGTGGATCCAACATCAGAAGTGATCATAAAACTGTTTTGGTTAGAAGAGACCTTGAAGATCAAAGATAATGGTCACCACACAGCTTGCCTGCAAAACTCCTTGGCATAGATCTTGATGACCTTAAGCTTCTTTTCCAAGCTATACAATTCTGTGATAGGACACTGGGAAGACCATGTTTATAGACTTTCAGGAGGGACATGCTTTGAAGAGCAAATTCCACTAAGACCTATTGTGAAAAAAAACAACCCCAAACAATTGTATTTAAGCAGGAATGTATGTTTTACACAGCTCATGCAAGAGATCTCCAAGCAGCAAGTGTGGAGGCTAGAAATGTATATCTGATGACAGCATATCTTTAAGCATCGACTCTGTTCCTCTGCTCTTTTCTACGCCTCCGGATCCGCTTCACATTGAAGACTTTCCAGAAGCACCTTCCCTGGGGCCCAAACTGGGGTGATTTAGCTAAGAAAAAAAGGACACAAAGGAAGAGCAAACAACTGGTGCAGAGTCAGCAGCATGTTCTGGTGCCCAAATCAACTGACTTGTTTTCTTTTGAGGAATTGGAAGGAAGCAGATTAGCACTTCAGAAAAACAACACTACTACAGCTGTATCTGTGGAGCATTTCTGATTCACAACAGGCTCCAGCAATCCAAGGGCTGCTGCAGATTATGCAGAACCTTGTCTTGGAGACTTGTTTGACCTTTCTGGATGAGCCAGTGATGTTATCCCTTGCACAAAAGCAGAGCTGTATGTGCAGTGCCCCTACAGAAGAGGACCCAAGCTGGTCTCTATGGGACTTCTCCCCAAACTCCCCACCTCCTCCTCCACTGAGAGACGCTCTGGAGAACACTTTTGTCACCTTCCAAGAGGAAGGGGCAATTCTCAGCCCACCACCAGAATGAACCAACAAAGAGGTGTCTTAAGCCCCAGAATCTCCAGCCCGCAGACTCACAATTTCCTGCATATCTCCTAACAGCTCCTCACTTTGTCATTTTTTTTTGTTGTTTTTTAATTAAAAGCAGCAATAAGGAACCAGAGAGAAGAATCTAGACAAAGTCAGTCCTCCCAATACACACATTAGCTGAGCTAATTGTTTTGCTCAGCAGCACCAGGAGTAGCATTTTAATTGCTGCAGCCACCACAGTCCCAGTTCCCACCACATCAGCATCACATTTGTGCTTCCCATAATGCCCAAATGAGCTCTCAGTACAAGGGAAAATTCCTCTGTGCCACCACTCCTGTCCCCATGAGACAGCATTAAACAGTTTTGACAATACCTATTTAAACGTTGGCTAAAAATACATCTGGCTTTTGACCACTGCAGATGCAGGAAAGCCCTGCAGTGTCTGTGACACAGCAAGGACAGATGCTCAGGTACAGATTAGGCTGCACTGATTCAGGGTCTTATCTGTCAAGTCAGCAAAGAGCATCATTTCCCAGCAATTCAGTCAATAATAATTTCAGAGGATTACTTGCAATTCCTAATCTCTATGTGCTTTGAGAAGGGCACAAAAAGGTTGTTTTTTTAAAATAAACTAAATAGGAACAACAATGGATGCCTAATAGCTCACAGGAGAAGCCAGAGTGAGAATAGTCACCCAACCCACCACATAACTTCATCTCCAGCTCTGCCAAGTGGGAGGTTTCCAGACGCTCATCAGCTTTGTATTCCAGAGGAGGAGAGGCTGTTGTCTCCCTACACTAGTAACTTTCAGTTAAAGTTCAGATGTGCTCTCGTTTTTCAGTTTCTTCTTCCTCCTAAATTCCAACCCCAAGGTTCTCATTTACTAGAAAAAGAGTTGATGCACCAACTTGCTAGAATAGGTCTTTTAGCTGCAGTGTTTTATCACTGCTCTGCAAACTGATGAAGAGCACCACAAAGTAAGCCATGAACCACACAAGGTCAAGGGCTCTAGCTCCAAAATCCACACCCAAAAAGACAGATCAACACCATCCCAGTGCCCCAGAACAGACCCTGGACACCAGGACAATCTCTGAAACCCAACTATATCGTACCATCACATGGAAGTTGCAGCTGAAAGGATTTAGGTTCACTTCTCTCCATAAAATTAAGTACCCTATGCAAGAAGGTAGTTTAACACTGCTCAAAGATACAAGGGTTTAAGTACCCCCTGTGGGCTTCTCCGAGCTTCTTGCTTATTCTCAGGTTACAGCTTTCCATTAGAGCATCCTGCTCAGGCTCAGACTGTTAATAACTGTGTTTACAGTGGGCGTGGGCCTTATCAACAGGATGAATGTGTTCTGGCTACGTGCCCCATTCTGCTGAAGCATGATATAATTCCTTAAAACATATTATCAAGAACTGCTGTTGCTTAATTAGACCATATGACTTCCTCATAACAGGAGAGGGCAAAACCCACCAGATTGCCGCTGCCTTTCCTACCTCACTCCATGAGCTAAGCAATCCAAAGCCTGTCATGAAACATTCACACCAGCCGCCTTTCCTCTTCCTCCCTGGCATAAATTACTGACAGCTCCCTGCAGGAAGCTCTTCTGATAAATGCTGGAAGTTCTTGTCTGCTGTGTCATGGAGTCTAGGGGATATTTTGAAAAATAAGTAGGTCATAGCAAAGTAACTGCATAATCAGGTGGTTACTCATGTCCTTAAGCCTCTAATATCCAAGGGACCTTTAAAGGTCATGTAGCCAAACCCCCCTGCAATAAGCAGGGACACTGGAACAGGTTGCCCAGAGAAGCTACGGATGCCCCATCCCTGGCAGTGTTCAAAGCCAGGCTGGACAGGTCTTTGAGCAACCTGTCTAATGGAAGGTGTCCGGACCCATAGCAGCAGGGTTGGAACTAGATGAGTGTTAAAGTCCCTTCCAACACAAACCATTCTGTGATTGTATTATCTTCAAGGGGTCGATGTCCTGTACAACCTGACCTGCAATGGGGCCAGGGATGGGGCTTCTCCCACCTCTTGGGGAAACCTGGGCCAGGGTCTCACCACCCTCAGCATCAAACATTTCTCCCTTCTCTCTGGTTTCAATCTCCCTCTTCCAGTTGAACCCATCACCCCTTGTCCTGTCCCAACAGCCCCTGCTCAAAAGCCTCTCCCCAGCTTTCTCAGAGGCCCCTGGAAGCACTCAAAGGCTGCACTAAGGTCTCCCCGCAGCCTTCTCTGCTCCAGGCTCAACACCCTCAACTCTCTCCCCTGTCCTCACAGCAGAGGGGTTCCAGCCCTTTGACCATTTTTGTGGCCTCCTCTGGACCTTCTCCAACGGGTCCATCTCTTTCTTATCAGTAGTATTCACAGCAAGTCTACTAATTTTTGGTATAGTAGATGGTTTATGGGATTGATATAATTCAGAGGTAGAAATTCACACAGCTTTAGCATTTTACCAAGTTATTTGCAAAATACTGGCTGTTCTGAGATGAACACTATGTCCACTATTTTCTTCATTCCCTGTCCCAAATGAAGAGGTGGGTGTCTGACTCCATTTATCCACATGGCTGGTAGCTGTTCAGACCGACTGTCTAGTTTGGCTTCATCTCTTCTCCTCTGAGTTTGGCCCAGGAAAAGATGATGCAAGGCCCGACAGGAGAAAGCAAGGGATTCTTGGGCACTGCAGATGCAGAAACTGGAGAATAAAAATAAAATCTATATTTTTCAAAGTCTTGTCCCCTAAAATAGATGCATTTGAAAAGCTTTGCAATTAGCTTTTGCTTAAAGAGGAGAGTAGCACTCCCAAGAACAGGCTGCATAAACATGAGGGATGAAACATAGTGGTACTATGAAGCCTGTTAGACTTTGCAGTCCCATGTCTCCGGCAGGCAGAAGCTGCTCTGATAGTGAATTCTCTCCATCAGCTCTAAAACATCTGTTTTTGTGGGCCCTGTGATGAGGATCCAGGCAGACATTAGAAAAGAATAAGAGCAACATGAGCAGGACAAAAGAAAGTAAACCAGAGCCTGAAGTTGAGCCCATACATCATCAGGAGAGTGCTTCCCACGACAGAGAGGAAGGGGGAGGAAGAGAGTCAACCGCACAGGGAACAATTGCTCCAAGGAAGGGGAAGCAGCATTGTTCGAGAGATTTAACAAAAAAAGCATAAACCAAGCTCCCAACCCCATCTCTCAAAAAAGACAATAAAAAGTATCCCATAGGCTTCGGGAAGGCTCAGCTCCACCTTGACATTCCAGAAGGGAAGAGAAGCTGCTTTGTTTGACTTTTCCTGAGCTGCATTACCAGCCCTTTTCCCCAGGAAGGAAACCTTCCACGTTCCCCTTGCCCTCAAATTTGCAAAGCCTGAACCTGGCTCCTTATTCCACCTCCCCCAGCAAAACAGGGCCATGCTTTCACTGCACTGCTCGACAGCTCTCAAGAGCCCACTCGGTGCAACAAAATAGGAGCAAAATGCAGCAGCTCACCGCTGGATCACAAATTCAAATCCAACCTGGGGCAGCAGGACATCTGCAAGCTTTTCAGGAGCTGTCTTGGGAAAGCCTGCAGGCCCAATGCATCCTTTGCCTCTCCCTCTTGCATTGAGAAGATCTCCCTCTCTCCAGCAGGGAAGAGCCCAGGGATATCTGCACAGGCAGGAGAAACAGGGCTGTACACACCCTATTTGAGCAGTGGTCAAACTCACTGCTCCAGCTCACTTAACTCTGAGCCGCCCTGCTGTAACATGATCGCAGCTGAATTTTATTCCACTTAAGCCTTTCCCAAAATATCTGTGGGTCCTTTGAGGTGCTTTTTTCTCCCATCAAAAGCTTTGCAGAAATTAAATCCTATTAGCACATAACAACCACGCAATAACTGTAATGTTTGGGTTTGTTTTTTCACAGACACTGTCTCAGCAAAGGCTTTACCATACCTTCTCCTTCAAGTAGGAGAAGTTCAAAACATACGAATCCTCAAAGCATCCTTCTGCGCACAGCATTTCGTGCTAATTCCACCAAAGATCCCCTGCCCTTCACTGCTAGCAGCAAAACAACCCACTGTCAGATCTCAAGTCTCTGCCCTGCCCTACCCCAGCATCCAGGAGCGCAGCTTCACTATGTTGGATCATTCCTGGTCTACCAAAGTAACCTTTAGCTGGTGGTTAAAGAAACCACCTCTCCATGATGGCTGGCAGAGGCAAAGCACTTGTGTGCTTCGCCTTTAATTGATCTCAAATGCTACAAGACCTCAAAGCACTCTTCTCCACCTGCTTTTATAGTGCTAGAAACACTACATCATTGCACCTCTTCCCAAAGGAAACAGGACTTGTCTGCTTATCATTCACAAACCCCATTATCTTTAAGCTCTTTCCTGCAAATATCTGTGTGTTTCAATACTACAACAGCAACATCAGATCAGACACCACTCCTTCCTTAATGGTGTCTTCTCACAAGCTCCTATAGATGCTTTGGAAATGAGCTTCCCACCGAGCAGAAGAGAGGGTCCAGCTGAGTGGACTTACCTAAGCTGTCCTGGCAGCATCAAGGAGAGGGATGTGTCTGAAGCACAGTGCTGGGGAGACCCTTGAGGTGTCACCCAACTTGATTCTCACCTCTGCACAGGGGATTAATTTGGCAGTCATGCACGAGGCTTGTCAAACTGGCTCTCAAAACCCGGAGTGTGGAGGCCCCACAGCTGCATCCAGCACACCACTACCAATGGAAAGAAGATAGTAAACCTAAGCCACTATCTCCCAAGGAAGATAACATCTTTCCTCTTGTTTTCCCTAGTTCTCCAAGATTTCACTCCAAAACTGGAAGTGTAAAAGCCTGCTGGAAAACAACTATATTCCCTTTTGGTCCTTCAAACAGCTCACATTCAGCCACATTACCACCTTCTCCTAGGTCCTGGATAATCACCCATTTCACCTCATATCTTGCCAGAGCAAATACAGCATGGCATCCAGCCAAGGCTGAGGACTGCTTTCATGTGCCCTTTGCTTAACTTCCCTTATATTTTGTCTTAAACCAGGGATATCCAGCTGCCAGTGGTGTTTCACACGCCTTGAGGCAGGAGGAAGGTGCTCTGACCACCCTGGGTTGGATCTCCTGCACATAAAGGTAGCAACAAAACCACTCACCTTTAAATATAAGACCTTGTCAGCTCACATTTGGCTTGACATTTAGTTGATCCTTTAAGTCACAGGGTTCACAGCCATAAGACCTCCCTCCTCCACCCCCAGTTACCAACAGGCAGTTTGATCTGTAACCTATTCTTGCACCACACACACAACCCAAACATGGGAGCCACAGACCTGCTAGGGAAGCTGTTCTCCAAAATCCACCCCTCCAAGTTTTGTGACAAGGGTTGCTTCTAGAATTTAAGACTCCTGGCACAGCAACCAGTCTCCCATGGTCTCAGATGAGAAAGGCTGACAACCAAACTTTGAAAAGCAAAGTCAAATTTCTGAAATTCTCTCTACTTCTTTGACCAGCAGCTTCTCATTGGCATCTCCCACATAGCCAAAGGCTGGCTTCT
Source organism: Bucorvus abyssinicus (assembly GCA_009769605.1). Taxonomy (NCBI): domain Eukaryota; kingdom Metazoa; phylum Chordata; class Aves; order Bucerotiformes; family Bucorvidae; genus Bucorvus; species Bucorvus abyssinicus. Next base: position 94,921,269 of record CM020024.1, on the reverse strand, counting down.
AGGGAACACTCTCAACCCAAACATTAAGGGAAGAAGCACATGATTCAACTCTGACATCTGCTTTCCGAGGGCATTTTCTCCTTGGGAAGCTCAAAGGGTTTGGTTTTTGTAACAGGAAGGCAAAAGTTTTTACAAGGCAGCTATTTTCTTTCCATTACCCAAAACATCTTTCTAGGCTTCATTAAGCACATTACCAGTTTGCTGTTTTCAGTGGAAGTGCAGGTGCCATTTGAGCTAGAGATTAGGATCCCACGTCCTTCCTCTACAGCAGGAGGCAAACATTAGCAAGGACTAGTGGGGTTAAACATTAATTATTGCTGAGGAGAGGCCCACACTTGCTGAGGCAAGAGACTCGTGATCAATAAGTTAGTTGCAACATATTAAGGGGCATTGTGGTAGCAACATTCAAGTCATACCTTTATATGAGTCCCTCCACTGTTTTGACCTGACCAATAAGCCACCCACTGACCATGGGGAGCTGAGCAGTGCTCAGCATCATGAATACAGGAACAGGCAGGAGCATCCTTGTACTGTGAGAAAATTAAATTGCGATACTGCTGCTTGAACAGATGTTCTCCACAAGACTCTCCAGCCCACAGCTTCAACAGCTTCTTCAGATATTTGTTCCCTACTCCTGAAGGGTTTCTGCTCTTCCTGGAAAGGAGTGCAAAGCAGAGACACCCAGGTCAGGAGGCAGATCCAGCCAAGGCTGAATTTAATCCCATCCCCAGCTGAGTAAGACCAGTTGATATATAAAATAAAGGCTTTGGCAACAGGCTTGAGGGAGGCAAACTTTGAAGCCGCCATTTCTCTGGTGTCAAAGTCACCCTAAAGGCTGCAGACCAGGGTTCAGTTCAACACATTCACAAATATCTTTGCTAACCAAGAGGGTGGCTGCAACATGCTGCCTCCTTCCCTCCCAAGGGTAGTTCCACAGATTTGATTTCCATTTTAGGGGACAGGAGGTCACTGCATAGGTATTAATTTAGCCACCCATACACATCTAGCTGGAGACCTCAGCAAGCTGCTAACACAAAGCTGGCGAGCAACTCTACCCTGCACACTGGGGAAAAAGGGTGAGGATCACACCCAGCCTTCCCACAGAGGCTTGTGGAACAGATACATCAGCTCTTCAACAGTATAAGAAGCAGCTTATGGAGCCCAGAAGCCACAGAAACCTGAACATAGCAGGAGACCCATTACACTCACCCCAAAGAGAATGAAAGGCTAATGTAGAAGCTCCCTTGGAAAAGCTCTTTGACCTACGGGACCACACAGCATTTTTGGCCATGATACCATCAAGTGGACAGATTACCACTATCTAACCACAACCCAAACCTTTGTGTACCTTCATCCAGATATAAAGCTGAGACCTCTGAAGACCACTGGAGTCCAGGTGACTGCTGGAAGCCCTAGACATGATGGTGTTCTGCAAAGACCAGCTCTGACCCTTCTGCAAAATCAACTTCTGTGCATCAAGCACAGATAAGGGGAGAGATGGGAAATAATGGGGGAAGTGGTACGCAGTAACTGAGTAGGGCCAGTAGTGACTGGCTGAGCACCCTGGCACATCCTTGTCTAAAATGCCTGAGGGTGAGTAGAACATGTAAACTCTGCAGAAAAACAGTGAAAACAAAGAAACCCCATGAAACCCGTTCCACTTCCATACTCATTCCCAAATATACAACTGGCCAAGTGTTGTGCATTAATAGTGAGCAAGCGATAGGGGAAGAGGGGATGCCTTAAGGCTCTCATCCCTCAGATCCTCACTCATACAATAGCTGTGACATCCCTTCTCCAAAAGAAGCCTTCAGCTATGGGATCTGTCAGCAGGTTGCAGTTCAGGAATATGTTTTATAATCACAGACTGGTTTGGGTTGGAAGGGACCTTAAAGATCATCTAGTTCCAACTCCACTGCCATGGGCAGGGACATCTTCCACTAGACCAGGTGGCTGAAAGCCCTGTCCAACCTGGTCTTGAACGCTTCCACAGATGGGGCATCCACAACATCTCTGGCCAACTTGGGCCTGTGTCTTACCACCCTCACAGTGAAGAATTTCTTCCTACTATCTAATCTAAATCTCCTCTCTTTTAGTTTGAAATTTTTATCCCTCAACCAATCAAAACATCCCCTGGTAAAAAGTCCCTCCCCGTCTTTTCTGGAAAGGCTGTTCTCAGATCTCCCTGAGGCTTTCTCTTCTCCAGGCTAAACAACGCCAACTCTCTCAGCCTGATGCCATAGAAGAGATGCTCCAGTACCTTGATCATCTTCATGGTCCTCCTCTGGGCCTGCTCAAACAGGTCCATGTCTTTATGCTGGGGGCCCCAGAGCTGAGCACCGTACTCAGGTAATGTTCTGCTTAGCACCTTCCCTAGTAGAGGCCTGTTCAAAACATGATAAGTCCTGTCTCCTCCTGATGGCCAAGCTTCTCCAGAGTGGAAATAATCCGCGTACGTGCCAGGCATAGTGAGCTCCTCTGAGCTCAATTCCTGCTTGTCGGCATCCAGGCTGTAGCAGCGCTGTAGCTTTTCACATCCTCTGCTGTAAAATTGAGTTATTCCAAGCTCATAATTGACACCAAGTCAAACTCCATCTGTTTCCTCCAAGATAAAGATTCCTCTGAGGTTGCTTCATTAAGTACCTGCGATTTTGCTGCCCTGCCTCCCAGCACAGCTCTCTCGCACTGGGAGCGGAGAGGTGTGTGATGCCAAAATTAGCACCTGGATTTGCTCAGGGTTTATGCTGTACTGGGTGCAAGGCAATATCTTTGTGCTAGTTAAGTGCCCAGACTAATGCAGCAAGTCCAACGCTCTGCATAGCATCAGTAGGTGGGATTCTTATCATCTGGAGTGAAGTGGAAAATGCAACCATCCCAGGAAGAACTCAGGAGGAAAGTTTTATATATTAAAGAGTCAGACAAGTATCTCACTTACATGTAATTCAGCTCGTTGATTATTTTAATTTTAACTACCATTTAAAAAAATAAAATCTTTCTAGAGGTGCTACAGTTCATGGCCAATACCCAGGGTGGGCAAGCATAAGCCACAGAAGCATTGATCTTCACACCCAGCAAAAAATGGAATGAAAAAGACTTGAGCATTACCTGTAATATTCCAAGTAGAGAGGCTGCATGGAACTGTACTGAGCTGGAGGAACAGAGGAAGCCAAACAGCAAGAAAGCAGGTATGCAGGCAGGAAATAAGTGTGATTTCCTCCCCACTCAACCAGACAAATGCTGCAGGGGAATTTTCATTGCACACTCAGTTCTTTCAAGCCAGAATAAGCACTGAAATGTCTAATCATGTTTCCAGCAAACACCCTCTTTAGGGAGCCAAGCCCCCCATGAAGTGGCTTTGGTCTGTGAGCTGTGCAGCATCATACCCAGGGTACAGTCCTGCATGGATCACTGTCTCTACATACATACACTCCTCTTACATAGCAAGATATTCCTGCCCCAGTGCAGTGTGTGCGTGATGGGCAAACTGTGCATTTCCCAGAGGGACAACGTGGGCAGGAGGTCTGTCCCTTGACTGGTAAAATATGACAGGAAGCAGCATCGTGTAACCACCACGCATCTGCACCCACAGCGCCTGTGGCTTGCACGGAAAAGGGTTTTATGGGGAATCCAGCCCTTTTTCAACATCCACGGAGAAGTCAAGCCTGCCAACAGCAAAACCAACACCAGGCTTGGGCTTGAGAGAAGCCAAAGGGCTTTGCAGACCAGAGCCCTCCCTCCAGCAGAGCACTGATCCCCTTCCCCAAAGGCTGCAGGGCTGTGGGAAAATGAGAAGCAGCAATGTCTGAACACACCCCTTGCCCAGGCAGCCTGCACATATCTGGATGCCACATGGCGCTTCAATGACGGGCAGCCCATGCCATATCAGAAGCTGTTTCAGACCCACAGCCCACACGCCTGAGCCATGCCAGGTATTGACCTGGTTGCAGCCTTCGGGCTGGTCCCAATTTGACCCAGAAGTCCCTGAGGATGGCCAGAGGCACCCCGCAACAAATCTAGCAGATTTGATATAGCAACAAATCTTTCCAGACAGCAGCTTGCCTTGAACATAGAGCTAGTAAAGATACCAAACCCACTTGCTGAGCAGGGGCTAGGAGAGGCATCAAAGCATCCTGCCTTCCAGCACGAGGGATGAAGAATCTCAGTTAAGGTCAGGATCTTGATGTACCAGCAATGCAAGTGCCTACAGTGCCAGGAAACCACAAGTCTGAGTCACGTCCAAAGTTCCCCATGTCTCATAGCAGACAAATCCCACCAATGTCCCCAGCTTGCCAGCAAATAAACCCGCATCACAAGGAAGCCCTTTGGAAGGTGACATCTCAGAGAAGATTTAGGTTCTTGTCTCATTTTGCTCCAGATGGACCAAATATTTTTAGGGACTCTATGAATGTTCCCCTCAGCAGACACCCACCTCCATCTCACCCCACCCATCAGCGTCACATCGTATTGCACGACAATGTGTATTGTGCTGCTTCCGCTACACTGTGAGGAGACTCACCAGGTCAGCAGCCCCTGCTCAGCAGAAATTGGCCTTGCCAGCATTGGTCAGGCTCAGGGTACAGAGCAGCCTCAAGCTCTCTCCTGATTAAACCAGTTTTCACTTCATTCTGTGGTTTGTCCCATGAGCTGCCCTAAAAAGACCCATGTTTAGCCTGAAAATCACCCTTTTGCCAACTATGTTTGGAGAAACCAAGCCGTGTCATCCGAAGCAACTCCCACGCTGTCCCCACCTCCAGTGGAGAGGTTCCGTCAAGTGAATAAGCACCATGAAAATGATGCTTTACAGTTTAGCATCAACCTTAAGATCAGCCTGAAAACACCACCGGAAAGCGGGGCCTCCAGAACTAGAGCAGACCTCCCACGCTCATCATGCCCAGCAACTTCCCACACTCATCACCACCCCCACCTGGGAAAGTGCCATTTCCCTTTTGAACACATGGAGCCAACACATCCCCTGCTGCCCTCCTCCCAAATTATTCACAGAGCAACCCAGGGAGTCTCTCCAAACCAGGCTGGTGGGGGTGCAGCAGAGGCAGGTTCAGCTGCCAGACACTTCTGCACCATGGGCAAATGCATCTCAGGGAAGAGCGGCTAAAGATAGCTCACAGGCCTGTCATCAGAACCTTAAGACTTGCGTTCTACTCCCAGCTGATCCACCGCTACTGGGATGGACACCTCTACACACCTAAATCATGACAAGCTGCCTTTGGAGGGAGCTGCCTGGGTTTGAAGACCCCCAGTATGTTCCCAGTCCAACCCCGGGGTACCAAAGAGTACTCGGCCATCAGGACAAAAACCAGCGATGCTCAGGTGATGATTTCAAGCTGCAAAACACACCCTGGTGAGCATCCCACAAGGTGATGGAACAGTCCCTGTGTCACTGCCGCAGCAGCAGGGAGGTCTCCCCATTACCACCTTCGCACCCCACTGGCTCCAAAGATGCTTGGTGAACTCAGCCCATTGACACGCTCGGGATAAAGTGAGCGGAGCCCCCCACCAAGTACCAGCCCCCTCAGAGCTCCCCACTGGTTTTGGCAGGTGGGTCCAAAGCTGAAACGATTTATGGTATCTAGTTACCCTCCATCACTGGGGAAAAAAAAAAAGACTAAAAAACCCCCACAAATGAAGTTCATCACTTGGCCGTTGCACTGGAAAAAAAAGAAACTGTTAGAAAGGAAACGGGAAGGAGGGAGACTACTGCACACTCACTTTTCTCATCCCATCCCACATACTCCATCTCTTCCAGTGGACCTGTATCTCCGCTCACGCGAATCTGAGGCAAAGGCAGCATCCAGCACCTCAGCCTTTCCCTCATCCTTCTTCACTATGTTTCCCCCCACATGCAATAAAAGATGGAGATCCTCCTTGGTCCTCCTTTTACTGTTAATGTATCTATAAAAACATGTTCCATTGTCTTTTACAGCTGTAGCCAGATTAAGTTCTAGTTGGGCTGTGGCCCTTCTCATTTTCTCCCTGTATAACCTCACGACATCCTCAGAGAGCATCCAACAAGCAGCACACAGGCTGACATGGGACACCAGCCACCTACACCCAGGGGGTGAAGTTCTGCTTCCTATGATCCCACGAGGCTCAAGGCAAACACTTGCCCCAAAACCCAGCATGACTCAAGCTGCACAGGAGAAAGGTCTGGCTTTCAGGAGGAGAATAAGGGAAATCAAGGCCAAACCATTTTTGAGGGGTGGTGCATTCAGGCAAGTCCTGCTCATCCTTCCAGTCAAACTCTCTCGCTCTGCACAGGAACTTCCAGGAGGAGAACAGAGAAAAGAAAACAAAAAAACACCCCAAAAAGAGTTGCTCAGACACACGCACTTTCTGCCTGAGCTGAGGTGTGACAGGACACAACTGAAGCACTCCAGGAGCTAAACCCATCAGCTTGAGTGGACCTCAAGCACCTGAGAGCTCCAGGATGACCACAGCATGCAGGGCTTCACTAAGCCTATGCCACCATGACACCAAGCTCTTCCAGCATTTTACAGTTCTACCAGAGCAAGAGAAGTGGCAAACTCTCCTTTGTCCATCATTTACAACATGAAGAAGTTCCAAGATCAAACTCGGTAGCTGGTTTCAACTCGAGAACAAGAAAGTTTTTTAAAATGCAGCCCTCGCATTTCATGGCAAGGAGAGGATTTATTACCACGGGGACACAAGACTTTCCCCACAGGCAGGTAGCTGATGCCTTCCCAAATCTGCCACCCGGCAGCGAGCGCTGGGGGGGAATCCAGACACCTCAGCAGTCCCTGTATATCCGCTCTCCAAACAGCCACGGCATGATTTATTTCCAGGCTCAGCCACTTGCAGCTCTATTTAGTTTATTCACACCAGCTACATCGCTACCTCAGCCCAAAGCTTTTTCTCGACAGCTCTGCCATCTGGCAAACACTAAACCTGACGGTGCATGAGACCTTACCGGGTTTTACTCGCACCCCTGTCCAAGAGCTGCCTCAGTGGAGCTGACAGCCCCAAGTGGTTCAGGCAGGATTTAGCTCATACCTTTCCTTCCCCAAAAAAGCCAGCCTTTCGGAATCAAACATATGGGATCCCTCCCCAAAAGAGGTGAGTTTGGGAGCAGAACACCTCATCAGCTGCAGGCAATGCTACAACATGGCAATACATTTTGGGGCTGCCAGTAGTAGACAACAGTGGCTGAGCTGAGACATCTACAAGGAGAATGTAAAGTCCAGCTTTTTGACCAAGCACCAGGGCACTCCCATAAAACAGCCACACTCAGGCGAGAGTTTTCCTCTCCCCCAAATGCTCCTCTTGGGAATCCACAAGCCTTTGTAAACAATTATCCGCTGGATCCTAATAAAGGTTTAGGGGGAAGAGGAGGGGAAAAAATACCCCACACCACACGTGAGCAAATAAATTGGGCTGAATTCCAGATCTGACGCCAGAGACTGAGAGGTTAAAGGGGAGATGATACACATGAAACATGCTTTAAGCTGAAATTGTCCTAGGCCAGGTTGGACGGGCCTTTGAACAACCGGGTCTAGTGGAAGATGTCCCTGCTCACAGCAGGGGGTTGGAAGGAGATGACCTTTAAGGTCCTTTCCAACCCAAACCATTCTAAGACACGCTGTGCTTCCTGCCTCCCCCTACCACCACACTTGCTTCGTTTTTCTTCCTCCTGGATCTAACCCCAGGCTCCACCACGGTTCTATTTCACTTCCAACTTGAAGCAGCAAACTTCTTCTAAAGGGTATGCAAAGGGTCAGAGGTCCAGTTAGCAGCTCCCCAGGTAAAAAGAGGATTCGAAATCACTACAACCACCTTCCCCCGATGCAAAGGGGCCGGTTCGTGTTTTCTGACTGTGGTATTTAAATGGGAGAAATTCCACAGGAGACACTGCCTGAAGCAGCAGGTGTTTGAGCTATAATAAGTACCAATAGATGTTCTTTCTCCCCAGCTTTACGACATTTTGAGTCAATGCGGACATAATGATTAGCATTATCAATTCTGGTAGAAATCAGATGGCTCTGCTGTGTGAGGTACCGGGATTGGATAGCCCCAGGAGCTCACACTTCCACTTCTTTTAACTCTGGCTGGTTTGGATTAGGTTGCTATCACAAAGTCCAGTTAGAAATGTTGAATGTGACCTTAAATCCCATTAGCTGATGACACAGCTGAGCAGCAGCAACTGTTTGCTGAAGAAGTGAGCCCAACTGCCCAATTTGGGAACCCGACGGTCACGCTGACCTTGTGCACAGCAGCATGTAACAGCGACGAGCGTCTGCTCCCACTTTTGTCAGAAGTCATCTCTTTCAACAGCTCGGACTATCTGCAGTACAGCCAGGGCTGATGTTCCTCAGACTAACCCTGGCTCAGCCAGGCCAAACCGTGGAGCGTGGCTTTGCAGAGGGCAGGCTCATTTCTGCCATCATCCTATAGCAGACCTCCCTTTTGCCAAGTCCCAGCTCCTTCCCTCCTCCAAATCCTGCCATGCCACCAGCTGGTTCAAACCAGCTTTCTTCATGCCCTTCTAGATGACCCCTCCCAGCACATCAGTACAACAGACAAGGAAATAATGTTAGTCTAAAACGGGGACAAAAATAAAGCCTTCAAGAGTGGGGCCGGGGACAGCCTAACACACATGGCAGCAGCAAAAGGACTGATTTGTCCTGTGTCCACAGAAGGGACACTCATGCAAGAGGACAGCAACCTACAGGGACCTTCCCACCATGCCCAACAGCAGATGAACCTCAGGTTTGACTCTCCTTTCCCAGGACTTCCTGTACATTTGCGGCATTGCTGGCAGGAGTCATGAGTAACAACAGGGAAGCAAACAAGGAAAGTGTCTTCCCACCCTGGCTCCACTCCCTCCTAGTAGGAGCAGCAGAAGAAACACGTTCCCTCTGCTCCTTGACTTGTGCTTGGCTGCCTAGTTTCAACCTCCAGGCTCCATCCCTCCTGGAGAAGGAGCTTTTACAGAGGTCACAGGCGAACATTTTCATTTCCTCATGCCAAAAGGAAAAGGGAATTTCTGAACAGCTGTTGTGATCACACCAGGCATCACCAGGTACTCTCACATCTCTCTGGGGGAATTTAGCACAAGAAAATAAAGCCCATTCACATTTTCAGAGACAAGCTGTGGGCATCTATCCTCTGGAGAAGGCTCCAAGTTGCAGATCCCAAGAGGATGGAGACGTCTGCATAAGCACGGGGTCAGCTGCCTAAATCTGAGGACAAGACATGCCCACGCTCAGACTGCCACAGCCTCTCCACTCATCTAAGTGCATTCAGGCAACACACAGGAGCTCCTGGGAATTACACAACTCCAGATCAAGGTGGGAGCCAGGCGATTCCTGGCCCAGGTCTACACCATTGTACCCTCTACCAGCCTCAGCCCATGTTTTCACCATCCTTGCAGAGCTCAGTGCCCTGAAAAAGCATCAAACCAAGCTGGGAGAATTGTCCTCCCCACACTAGTGATCAATAGTTGCACAAAAGCTCCAGGAGCTCTTTCTCCAAGCTCAGACCAGCCTGCTGAGATGCAAGAAGGTGAATCCCTCAATTTTGTTCAGTCCACATTGGGACCAGCTACCACCTTCATTAAGCACCAGCCACTCATTACAAACACAAACACACAGCCCAGTGACCAGCCAGCTCCATTAAGACATGTGCTCGACCACCTCACAAGCCTCATTCCCCAAATTGTCCACTTCATAAAACCCAAAAGCACATTTCAGAGGGACTTACAGAGCAGCAGCGCTTCCAGCACGATTCCCCCTTGAACATTCCCGTGCCACTAAAGGACCCGAAACACCCACATCTCTCAAGCCCGGCTGAGTGTTGAAGTTTTAACAGTGCTGATCAGCTCTTTAGCTGGAACAGCTCTTGCGCACGGTAGGTTTTATCTGCCGCAGAGCACACTTGTTACCGAGCCTTTCTTATTGCGACTGCCAATATCGGCAGCGATAGAGAGAAGCACGTAATGCCCGGGAAGGGAGGGTGCAGAAACATGAGCGGACACATTGTCTTTTGACTCCGTCTGCCCAAGCTCGTGACCTCAGGGACTCCCTCCCCCTCACCCCACGTACCCTCAGAAGCTCCACAGCCCCCAGCGAGGGCAGCCCTACATCCAGCCCACAGAGTGCGCAAGGAGAGGAGCAGCGCAGACACCAGACCTTAACTCCAGATATGTCCCTCCAGGGAACTCGCAGCCGAGCTACAGAGTTTAGGGAAATAGGGAAAAAGCCAATGGAGCTGGGAGGAGGAAGCCAAGAGAGCAGAAGTGGTTGTCTCATGGGTCCAGTACAGCACTCAGTACAACCAGACTATTACCCCAGAACCTTGCGTTTAAGGACTCCCATGACAGAAGGGTTTCAGCATTGTAAGCTGACACTCTGAAATGTGGAGGACCCCCTAGTTCAAGGTTATTCTGCTCCGAGAAGCGGATCTCTAACTGTTCACTACAGGACATCTCTAAGGCAGTCTGGACATCAGGTTACACCTTCACAATAAACTCACGTGCTTCCTTCCTGCTCACGACTCCCATTCCCACTGTAATACAGTTGCGTTTAGCTCAGCAAGAAGATCAAACCATGAGGGGGTTTTTAGCCCAGCAACCTTTGCCTTCAGGTCATGGGCTCAAACCCAGCCTTGCTATTAAGCAGCCAACCTCTCTCACCCCCTAACAGAAGAGTCCATCCACCAGCAAAGGCATTTATCACCCTGCTCCAGGTGACACTGGGGCAGGTCACCAGCATCATTACAACTTCCCCATATGCCAGTAGTCAGCCAAGCATGGTCTGGGATCAGCATGCACCAAAGCTTTCCCAGCCTGACAGATGGACTGCAGCGAGCAAGCGGTTTGCAACATCTCCACGGAGGTGACCCCAAACAAATAGCACCTCCAAGTCACAGCAACTTTTGCTGGAGCTAGAGTTACATTACGGACCCAGGGCAGGAGCAGCTCAACAGGGCGGGTTTTGAAGGCTGGAAACCCAAAAGTGAATGAGTCAACCTTGCATTCAAGATCAATGGTTTGCACCCCATGACTTTCTTTTGGAGGAGGCAAATAGGTATGTTTACATTTGATCTAGGTAGGCCCCAAGAGCTCTGATGGCTTCTAGCTAGAGGCCTTGTATTTTCACCTACCCTGGAGAGGAGGAAAAAAAAATACAGTAAAAGGCTCCCACTGGCCCCAGTTGCCAGAATGCCTTGTCTACTTCATTAGTCCATGTGGGGTCAGTCACAGGTACCCACCAAGTCATGACAGGTGGTCACAGGAGTTCCTGCCATGTCGTTCATGCCTTAAAAAGATAATATTTAACAGTTCCTTTGCGGTCTTCTTCACTGCCCGCAGAAAGATATTGGTCTGTGCCACCCCCCAAGAAAGTACCAAGAGTGTCCCCAAGCGCCACAGGTGCCAGCAGGCACAGGAGTCTGGGGTACTGCAAGGACAGCCTTGCACCCAGGTGCCCCGTGCCGGTTACACCCCCACTGGGGGCACTACCCACCTACACCCTCGCCCTTCAACAGGGAGAGCAACTTTCCAGTGTACATCAAGCTAACGGAGCTGCGTTACCAGACACACTTCAGACAATGCTCACAGCTTCCAGCTTGTTTCAGTTAAAGCCTTTTGTCTTCAATGAAGCAGAAGAAAAAAGGTTGGTAGATGCTAAATCCCAGTCTCCAAATGCATGGTGCTCTGGGTGGTCTATTCCTTTTTTGTTTTTAAAGGCTACCAAGTCATGTGTGTTGACCCCAGTGACAACATCTCAGAAGCTGAACAGGTTCCTGCCTCCACTGAGGCTCCTGTGACAGCAGGAGAGATGCCCACCCTCCCCAGAGGGCTTTTTCAGGAACAGTTTGCACTAAAGGCACAAAGACCTTCTTGCACCCAGAGGCTCCCTTCCAGCTCTAGAGGTCTAGCAAACCACAGAGCAAGTTCTGAGCTCCTCATTACCCACATTACTCCTCATACCCCACGTAACCTCAGGACCAGAGCTGAAACCACAGGGCTGATAACTGCCCGGGTACAAATGCAAGGAAGGACGTCTCCTCAGAAGCTCCTGCCCGTGTTTTCAGGGACAGCGCCTCTATCGCTAGAATCCCACAAGCACCTTTATTTTTCTTGGCAAAGCAAAACTGCGTAAGGAGAACCCACACAGTTTGTGTTTCAGCAACACGCCTCTAGGCAGCGGTGTGACCTTGTGAGGCACAAAGGTTTGCCTGACAGCCCAAGAGACTCCAGAGCACGTTTGTTCCCACCACATTAACATTTTAAACACACACACACACAGAGCTGTCTTGCCCACAAGTACTCTGCATTCCTTCAACATAGAGCTCTGAGCCTGGAGATCCAAACACAAACCCATCCTTACTCAAGGGAGACAGACTGGGAAGCGCTGGAGATAAGGGAAACAATCTCCAGCCCAGCTGCCAACCTTGCACTTGAAATGAGACTTTTAATGACGACTGGAGCACTCTGCATTTCAGTGATGAACTCAGGGCTAAATATGAGTTTAGCTGCTTCATTTTTCACACAGATTCCACCTCCCGGTTTCAGGCAGGAGCAGAAAGAGAGGAGAAGACAAGAACAACTACGAGAAGCTTGCGGGCAGTCAGACACCAGCAGCCTTGGAAGATAATGCTAAAGCCCAAAGCAGGGCTGTAGCCCACCCCTAAAATAAGGGCCACCCACCACTATATATTTACAGAGTGTCAAATGCAACACAGCCAGTGGTTTGGGAGCTGATAGGACCCAGCTCGTGAGCACAGGGAAAGAGAGACAGTAATATATATTTGGGGTTTTTGACAGGAATTGTGATCTGGAAAAGAGGGCTTACAAGCTCAGTGTACGAAGCGCAGAGCAATCCTTCATGATAAACATAGTTTGCACAGAAACACATCCAAAAATAGATGTTTTGTGAAGCCATAGGCCTCGCCTTACCTCTTGGCTTGACAGATTCCAGGGCTCCTAACGAGCCCCAAACCATCCACAGATGACAAGGACCCTCCAGCCATTATTGCTGTGCAGATCTCTAAGCTCAGTCAGCTCACGGCCACGGAGGGAGAAATCACAACCCAAACAGCTGGAGAGAAACAGAGCAAATCACACGGCTGGATTTCTGCCCGGACACCCAGACCCAGGACACAAGCGCTGCCTGGTTGCTGGATTTCAAACTGCAGCGGGTTTGACTGACAGTTTAAAGTCTCATCGATAAGATCCATGAATACTTAGTAGGTAGACTGACACCAAAATTCCCACAATACCTGCAAACATAATCACTGCTGCAGCAGGCAACTGCCTACAAAACAGCACCTACTTGACAGCCTCAAGAAACTTCTCCATGGGGCTCCTTCACACAAGAAAGTACTTGGGTAAGAAGGAGACACACTAGTTTGAACACCCACTTCACACCTTCTCCTGAAAGCCCTTTTTTTTTGCCTCCAAGAAGGGTCAGAGGGTTGGATGACTCCTTCCTACATCAACAGCTGACACACACAGGAAATATTTTAATCCTGAGGAAAGCATTAGTTACCTCTTGGCAAAAAAAAAACCCAAAACACACACACAACTAAATCCACCCAAATATCACAGTGAGTGCACCACCACGGCAAATCCTGTAAGCATCTCAGAGACAGCATTTGGGCCCCAGTAGCACGCCCAGTTAACTTGACCTGGGAAGCCTCCAGCCCCACCTTGCCCCTTGGCAGCGTGATGGAAGAGGACCAGGCACAGCAAGGGCACCCGAGGCACGAGCCTCAATATACCCCAGTCTTACCACCATTCTCCAAGGTTTTGTTCAGAAGATATCTCTGTGGTCAGCACATGGGTTTCAGATAGGGGAACTCCCACGGGACACCTTGGAAGGGCCAAACCTGCCCCTTTCCGCCAGGTTTCTGCCCTCGTGGCAAGGTCCTAGGAAATTTAGCAGGACAGCAAGCCTAGACACAAGCCTCAAATCCTCTCCAAGCTCTTAAGTGACCTCCTCCAAGATTAGACCTTCTTCCCAACAACCTCATGGAACACTCGGTGCATCACCCCACCACCCCATGACCTTCGACTACCAAGTCCGAACCACTGCCACAGGGCTGTAGCCATCTCCAAGTCCAAAAGTTTAATACATTTGGTTTGTTTTCCTGCAGTGGGCAGCTGGACTGTTGACTTGATTTTAGACTCAGGCAATTTGATTTATGATGAGGTGACCATCAGCTCAAGAGAGCTCATTCATCAATACAACAGAAGTGGCCCCAGATACAATCTATCAGAGCGGCTCAGAACGCTTGGACATTGAGGGGTACAGCCAGTCCATTACAGCTTTTTAAATGCTACACACAAAACACCTATTAAAGGAAACTCTGGGCTTCAGCTTGTGCTATTTAAGTCAGCTGCAAGATGCTTTCCCTGAGCAGCCTGTGCAAATGCGAGCCTGAAACTCAGCCCAGCTAAAACCAGCCAAAGACCGGAATTTTTCTGCACTGTGCATCTAACCTCAGGCTGGGGGAGGGAGAAGTTTCATTTCAGCTCACCAAGCGGCAAGGGAAGCAGAACACTGGGACCAGACCTTTATAAAGAGATCGTACAAGCTACAGCAGAGTTCTGAGAGAGTTTTAAGGCAAATGGCAGGATTTTACAAAAGAAATTAAAATTAAAAACTAAAGGCAAGCTCGTTTTAAGGGGAAAAGTGCAAGAGAAAAGCTGCTTTAGCACAGCGCCACACGGGGAATCTGAAAGTGAAACCCATCCTTCTGAGCACTCCCAGACAAGAGCAGCATGAACTTAGAGTCCATCACCTCCAAGTGCTCCAGGATCCAGCACCCCGAGCGGGAGGCAAAGCCTCGCAGAAAGCCCAGCTCCCGAGCAGCCAGCGACGCGGAAGACGCAGTGGTTCACGAGCGGGAGGATTCAGTTTTGGCATGACCAAGGAGTTACATTAAAACCAGGACGAGCCATTTCCAAGGAAGAGATGAGCTGCCAGCGGGACTCTGCAAATATGTGGGAGGCTGGTGACGGAGCTGGTGCCCAGATTTGTGCATCACCCCAGGCAAGGTGCTGTTTGCCTCCCTCTCCTATCCCCATCCCACCCTTCATCCAGCAGAAAAAAAATACCAGCCCACTTCAGCAATACCTGCAGACACACACTAAAAATCAGCACAAAAAAAGCATTCACAGAAGAAACACTTTTCATAGAGCTGACCCTGCCCAAAGGCCAGACGGACGAGAGAAACAGAGCTCCATCACAACGTGTAATGGATTCAGTAGGTGAAAACACGCAACGCATCGAGACAGACACGAGCACGGAAAGATTTCCGGTTGCCACCCAAGAAGGTTTGAATACGCTTCAGGGGAACACACCGTGCCTTGCAACCACTCCTTGGCAGAAATCTTACACAAATATTTAATGGTCGATAAAAATAAGGCCTCTTTTTTTCAGGTTATTGAGCAATGAGAGGCTAATTAACCAAATACTCAGGCAGTTGTCCCACCAGGAGGAAGTGGGAGAACACAGCGGTTCACTGAAGAGGGAAAAGCAGCACAGCCGAACACCAGCCTGCTGCTTATTGTTATTTTTTGGAAGTCAAGACAAGCATTAAAGTAGCTGGATCTAATCACTGTTCACAGAGGGGCTGGCAGGCAAAAGCAACTGCTATAAACAGCCTTTTAAATCCCTTTTCCCAGCACCACCCTTCAAATATTCCTACAACGGTCCGTGAAACACCAGCAGCGCACTCAGGGGCAGGGAGCAAGAGCTGGAAGGGGAACATTTTGCTTGGGGAAGAAGGGAGAGGGATGAGGTGCCTGGGTCCCACACGCATACGGGATGTCGCACCCCCCGCCAGAGCCCCCTGGACCCCGGGTGGGCAGAGGTTGTCCTCTCCGTGCCTGTTTTAGCACGGTTACAGCAGCAGCTCGTTGGTGTGACACTGCCCTCTCCTGAGCAGAGGGAACTGCTCAGCTGCGCACCCAGCTCAGCACGGCGATTCTGGGGAGAAAACAGCCCTGAGCAAACACCCTGCTACAAGGAGAGAAGCCGAGACACCACTCACCCCACAACAGCTGCAGCTGGCACCAGCAAAGCCCAAAGCAGCTCCAGCTCCCTCACACCAACAGCACTGGCTGGTCTTCTGCACAAGGATGGACCATCAGAGCCACCTCTTCCCCACCAATTGGCCTCCTCAAAGCACAACTGTCAGCTACTGCAGCCTAACAAAGCCTCTTTATGGCCTCAGCCAAGTGGTTCCCAGGTGGATCCCATGGCTTCATCTCAGGATGGGCAAGAAGGTGCAAAGCATCTTATTAAAGGGCTTTTGGAGAAGAGCAGGGCCTCTCTGGCTGCACCTCCTCAAGAAAAAGGAGTTTCAAACCAGCATCCCAGCCTCCAGGGAAAACATGTTCCTACTCCCCATGTTTGGAGGGAGGCTGCTCTCAGGAGGAGCACCAAGTGCCCACCCACATCCAACCCCAACACTCCTAATGGCACTGATAACCACACCTTCCTGCACAAGGCAGGGATGCCAAAGGGGCAACTGAACCCTTTCATCTTCACCCTCAGGAAGACCTACAAAGTGAGTTAAAGGACAATATTCCCCACATGTGTGTCTGCTAAAAGGGCACCCAGATCTTCCACCACCTGTGAGCATCAAAGTGCCTCAAAGCACTTTGACCGCAACCTAGGACACTGTTTGCAACCATAGGTTGCTCTAACCCACTCATTCAAAAAAAAAAAACACCAGCAAAATACATTGATTTTGGCATTGAGCAGTGTGAAACGCTACGAAAATTAAAATGCAGTTGCTTGAGATCAAATACACACGGATATTTCATGGATAAAAGTACAACAAAGAGTCCCTGGCCCACGCAGCTGGCTCAGCATTATCATCTTCCTGGCTCATAAAAGCCGTTTGTTGCCTTGCAAAAACTAAACCCTTTATCGCTAATTCCAAGGCAGCAGTTTCTGAAGCTACAACCCAACGCCAAATAAATTGATCCAACCAGAACTCATTTTCTTTGCGCGGCTCGTTGTCGACGCACAAGACAAATATCACTCCTGCGTCGCCTGCAGGTTCAGAATTCATCACCGGGAAGAGCGTAACGTGCAGAACGTGCTTATTTAATAGGAAAAGTACAGCTTGACAGAGACACTCACTGTCACATGAGCTCTGCCTTGAAGCAGAGCTTAGACTTGCCACTGAAGAAGCACCTTCTCAACCACAGAGAAATATTCTGCAGCTAAATATTGCTGCGGTATCGGCGTGGAGATGCTTCAGTCTTGTCGCAGGAAATTATGTTGACATAGCAGGGTTGAAGGATTCAGGATGCATCACTGCTCAGGTGGAGAACGGCTGGATAATGCATTCATGGACCACTTTCCGTGGCGATCTGACGGCTGGTGAACACAGACATGTCAGGCAAAAATGCAAGGCAGGAAATCCGTTTACTTCAGCTTTTCCCCAGCCAAGCGCAAGCCAGCGATTTGTAAGAAGGAAAGAAGGTAGAAGGCATTTTTCCTGCACCGCCGTGAGATCTGAACCCAAGAAAGCTCTTTAAGAACAAGCACTGCTCTAACTTTTGCTCACTAATAGGAGACACTCGAAATTTCCTGGCAGCTGGGACCACCGCAGCATCCGAACGGCACAACCAGGTTTAATGTTCTCTGTGCGCGGCAGAACTTTCTAATGGAGAAAAACCTTCATGGGCTGAGCAAGCGCTTGTTTTCCTTCCCACAGGGACAAAGAGCCAGCAAAAAGAACCATAGTTCCATATTCTTTTAATTTCACACGCAGCATGGTCATGGCTATTCCGATCATCTCTCCATAATCCCTTAAGCCAACACGACAACAAGTGGCTGTACAGACCCGCCCCTAAAAACCCAAAGCGTGGCGCGTTCGACAAAGCCGGGGTTTTTCTGGCTGAAGAATCCCTGTTTCCATCTCGCCAGGGGTGAAATTTCACAGCTTCCCCACCGGGAATTGCTAGAGCAGACCTTTTCCAGAGGAAGGCTCACATTTCGACTGCAACTCCTCAACGCCCAGTTTTCTGGGCGGTGAATTTACAGGACTTGGGAGAGAGATTCAATACAACTGCAAGGAGATTCTGTCTTTTCCCCTCTTTTTCCTGAATTACTCCTTTTTCTGAGCAATTTCTTTGGCAAGCATCAAGACAAAAATAAGACCCTCTAGGTACACCCATTTCCACCTTAACACGGGGGCTTTGCACCGGAGGGATGTCCCCGAGAGCCATCCAGGACATCCCTATCGCATCCTCAGAGGGTGCCAGAAAACCTCGGGCGCTCCTCCAGCCGGGCAAGCAGCAATAAAGCTCTCTTGGGATTTTGCTGCCTGAGGATTTTATGGCACCGGACGACCCCTGGGGCCGCGGGACACTGCGGACGCCGTTATTTTCAGAGCGGTGTCTAAAAATGAAGCGTTGCCTGTGAAACAAGCAGGGCCTACAGGAGAAAAGGGGGTGGCCAGATCCACACCCTGGCAAGTGGGGAGGGGTCCTGGAGACCCGAGGCGGTACCCTGGGACCTCTCCCCAAGTGGGTGCCCACCCATGTCCCCCGCCACATGGTAGCACCCCATCACATCCCAACTTTGCTTGGCATGCTCCCGGCCGGGTCAGCCACCCGTGGGGGTGGGGGTGGGGATGGGGGTGGGGGACACACACACCGGTGTGGAGGGGCAAAGAAACGCCTTTTGGGGAAAAGAAACACCTTTTTGGACAACGGAGCATCTTCTGGCGGTCAAACCCAGCATATCTGTCACAAACCCAGCACCGCCCCCCCGGCTCAGCATCACCACCACCACCACCACCCGGGGACAGCCTGCACCCGCCTCGCCGGACAGGCGGCGGGGAGCGGGCGATGCAAAAGGCCGCCCCTTCCTCCCAGTCCAACCACTGCCACCCTTTACCTGCTGCCGCTGGGAAATCCTCCAGGTCGCCGAACCCCGACGGAGGGGGACCCCTGCCCCGCCGAGCGATGCTCCCCACCCCCGGCAGCGAGGCCGGCAGCCTGGCAGACGGTGGGATGGGCGCGGCGAAGGACAAGCAGGGAGGCGGCACCACCGCGTCCCCGTCCCCGTCCCCGCAGCCCGGCACGGCTCGACTCGGCTCCGCCGCCCGCTCCCGGCAGCGGCGCGGCGGCTGGAAGCGGGCGGCTCCGCCCCGCACAGCGGCAGCGGCAGCGGCAGCGGCAGCAGCAGCGGCAGGAGGAGGAAGACGACGGGGAGGAGGAGACAGGCTGCACCCAAAGGCATGTAGCTGCTCTTTTTGCGGTGCCCCTGCGGGGGTGCGCCCGGCTGAGTGCGAAGCCTTTCCTGGTGGGTTGATCCCCTGCCAAGGGAAAGGTTGGGGGCACCCCCGCCACGGAGATAACGATGCTCCCCCCACGAATGTCATCCCTGGGAGCCCCAAGGGGCTGGGAAAGCCGTGGGGCGCGTGACACTGTGCCATGGGGATTGGAAATGCCGAGCCCCAAAAAGGCAGCGAACGCTCGGCTTCATCGCCCAGCACTTCTCCTTGGCCTTCATCCACCCCATCATCCTCCTCTGAACCAGCATGTCTGGAAATTGTCCACCTCGGCGAGCAACGTGGACATACACACACGTGTGTGCTCACGAGGTGCAGCTAAAATAAAAAGCTAACCTGGAAAACCTCCTTAAGGCAGAGCAAATGTATGCCCCAGTATGCCCCAGGCTGTCGTTAGCTGGGCACCAGTAAATCCCCGCGTGGCAGCAGGCAGCAGAGTGGTCACGAGGGAAAAGTCATCGTTCACATTTCTATTTCTCAGGTAGTTCTAGCCAAGGTCTCAAAGCCTGCCAGGAGGGATGTTTTGTGCAGCAGAGTGTTCCCACCTGGGTGGATGGACAAGGATGAAAAGGGTCAGGTCCATGTTTGGGCTTTGCAGTCTCCTGATTCCGCCCCCCTCCTGTAAATGTGCCCTTCACAACCCATCCAGCATTTATTTTTCCATCTGCTTCAATCTCCTACACTTGGTCTTACATTAGATCCTGATCTCCCAAATGGGTAGGTGACCATGGACGTGTCCCCTGGAGCTGATCTGCACGCTGTGGTCATGCTAGTGCAGGGTCCTTGAGCTGTAGCAGTTTGTGGAAAGAATTGTAGAATCACAGAACAGTTTAGGTTGAAGGGACCTTTCAAGCTCACCCAGTCCAACCCCCTGCAGGCAGCAGGGACATCTGCAACTAGAGCAGCTTGCTCAGAGCCCCAAGGGCCAACCGGACCAGCAATGGTGCCAGGGATGGGGCTTCTCCCACCTCTCAGGGCAACCTGGGCCAGGGTCTCACCACTCTCAGCATCAAACATTTCTCCCTTCTCTCTGGTCTCAATCTCCCTCTTCCAGTTGAACCCATCACCCCTTGTCCTGTCCCAACAGCCCCTGCTCTAAAGCCCCTCCCCAGCTTTCTCAGAGGCCCCTTGAAGCACTCAAAGGCTGCACTAAGGTCTCCCCGCAGCCTTCTCTGCTCCAGGCTCAACACCCCCAACTCTCTCCCCTGGCCTCATGAGTGTTGTGAGGTGTCTATACCACACTCAGGGCTTGTCTTCTGCATGCTGCAACAGCACAGGTGAATCAGGGCGAGGAAGCCCAGGGCTGCCCAGCACTGAGGACAAAACTGAACTAGATCCCTAGTGTGATTTTCTTTTTTTTTTTTCCTTCTTGATGCAAGGTGGCAAAATACTCACCTGAGAGCAACGGATCCCTTTCTTTTTGTGAACTGGCCATTTTTCACCATTTTGGTCCGTGCTTGGAGCCAGCCCTGGAGGAGTACACGGTCCAAACGGCACAAAGGGAGGAGATGTGCTGTCAAAATAATACGAGTGCAAGATAGACGCCAGGCTCATCTTTACCGAGACAGCCAGAGCCAGTAGCTCGCTGGTCTCTCTTCCTAAGAGGTGTAGAAACAACCCAAGAAGCTGCATCCACATTAGGATATGTTTTCCCACGGAGTCCAGGGTGGATGTGCAGGGGGGTATGGGACAGGTGCAGGTATTTCCAGGCACATAACAAAGTCATGTCCGTAGGTCCTTGTGACTTTGCCCAAATTTAAACAGCAGGGATGAAATTTTACCTGTTTGGGGGTCTGCCTAGGCATGATCTCCTTTTCATTTCAGCAGAAATAGTTCAGCCATTTGCAAGATCAAGGGGAAAACATTTTTTTCTGGCAGCCGGAGAAAATAGTCTTTGAACTCATAAGGTTCCAGAAATGCTGCAGCTGCTCCTAACATCAGCCAGCAGTTTGCTTTTTTGCATCCATTTGCTGAGAAAAATGCCTCCAAAAAGAGACTGAGTTTGCACATTTTCAAATATTTCTTCGACTTGGCCAGTTGAATCTGACACAGGCTCAGGATGGGGATGCAGGGCTGGGGGAGGTTTCCTTGTCCTGTCCCAACAGTCCCTGCTGATACCACTTTTGCTGATACAAGCCAGGATGCCACTGGCCTTCTTGGCCACCTGGGCACACTGCTGGCTCATATTCACAGAATCACAGAATTATTTTTGTTGGAAGAGACCTTTAAGATCATCGAGTCCAACCATTTCCCCAGCACTGCCAGGGTCCCTAAACCATTATCCCTCAGCACCACATCTACACGGCTTTTAAACACCTCCAGGGAACAGGACTCACCACCTCCCTGGGCAACCTGTTCCAGTGCTTAATGACCCTCTGTGTAAAGAAATCTTTCCTGATACCCAACCTAAATTTCCCCTGACACAACTTAAAGCCATTTCCTCTCATCCTGTCATTTGTAACATGGGAGAAGAGACTTACCCCACCTCACTACAACCTCCTTTCAGGTAGTTGTGGAGAGCAAGAAGGTCTCCCCTCAGCCTCCTCTTCTCCATGTACTCCTCCAGAGCTGGCTAAATAATCTCAGTTCCCTCAGCTGCTCCTCATGAGATAAGCTCTCTAAACCCTTCAGTAGTTTTGTTGCTCTTCTCTGAACCTGCTCCAGCACCATTCAATCAGCTGTCGACCAGCACCCCCAGGTCCTTTCCTGCTGGGCAGCTTTCCAGCCACTCCTCCCCAAGCCTATAGCGTTGCAGGGGGTTGTTGTGGCCCAAGTGCAGGACCCGGCACTTGGCCTCATTGAACTCCATACTACTGGCCTCAGCCCGTCGGTCCAGCCTGTCCAGATCCTTCTGTAGAGCCTCCTGACCATCCAGCAGATCGACACACCCACCCAACTTGGTGTCATCTGCGAACTGACTGAGGGTGCTCTCAATCCCCTCCTCCAGATCATTGATAAAGATGTTAAAGAGGACAGGCCCCAACACTGAGCCCTGGGGAACACCACTGGAGACTGGCCGCCAACTGGATTTGACTCCATTCCCCGCCACTCTCTGGGCCCGGCCATCCAGCCAGTTTTTTCTCCAGCAGAGAGCACACTCATCCAAGCCATAGGCAGCCCATTTCCCCAGGAGAATGCAGTGGGAAACAGTGTCAAAGTCCTTAGTAAAGTCCAGGTAGACACATCCACAGCTCTTCCCTCACCCACTAAGTGGGTCGCTGGCCTCAGAAACAGCCCAGGGGCTCCTGCACTAGCCCATGGCCCTTCTCGTCCTGCATCCCTCTGCTCAGGATGTTCACTGTCACTTCATGCCTCTGTTCTCCCACCCTGCACCAATGCAGGAGACACATAAATAATTCAACCTGCCCAGATAAACTGCTTGTTCCTAACAAACAGAATTAAAACAAGTTAGTCATAGCCACTTGGTTATAAAAAATATGCCGTAACAACTAAATCAATATAAAAACTAAGCTTCAGGCAGCTCAAGACAAGTTAAGACCAACTGTTAAACTGGCAAACCCATTCCTGAGCTCCTACAAACCCAGCACGAAGGTGGCAAACTGGGCATTTATCGGGCTACAGCACCAATAATGGAGAAGAAGGAGCCCATGTAAGACTTTCATCAGGTCTGTAACTGCTTCCTGCCGGGTCCCTGGACACTCACCCAAAGGAAAGGGTGAATCAGTGGGACCAGAGCAGGAGCTGCTTAGGAGCCGGCAGGCAGCGCTTGGCCAGGAGCCGAGGCAGAAGGCCATGGATGGGAGCAACATCAGTTCCTCTGCAGGAGAATGCTAGGGCCAAGAAGGGACCAGTGCACCTGGCTTTAAGCCCGACCCTTGGCACGCTGCGCTCTGCAGGTGACACAGCCCCGGGAGCCCTGTGCCACCCCCAGCCGGCCGTGGGGCATCCAGGGCTTGTGCGCTGGAGCCCCAGTGCTGGACTTTCCTCCTTGGTGCCAGGGTCCCAGCGCCGCAAAGGCGAGGGCTGGGCCAGGGGAAGGCTGGAGCCGGCCGTGCTGCGCACCCAGAGGCACGGTGCAGAGCTGTGCAGCGGGGGGAGCAGCGAGACCGTGACGTGGGCCCTGCTGTGGCATGAGGGGGTGTCCTCCAGTCCCGGGCAGCGGCAACGGCAGCAGCAGCAGCAGCAGCAGCAGCAGCAGCAGCTCTCCAGGCTCCTGGCAGCCAGGGGAGAGCTTCTGGGGGGGACAAGACTTAGGGTGCTGCCAGCCCCGAGCTCTGCAGAGAGGGCTATTGGGTGGGTTTAGTGGGGACCTGGTACTCTGCAGAGAGGGGATGTGGCAGAGCTGGGTGGGAGCTGTGTTTGGACCCTGCTCAGTGGGGAACCCCCTGGGGCAGAGGCAGGAGATCCATGGGCATGGGGGGAAGACTCTGCAGGGGAAAGCCCTGCCCTGGGCTGGTGTCTCCCTACCAGAAGGGGAACGGGGTCTAAATTAATCCTGCAGCACACGACTTGGACCTCTGTGCTTCCACCTCTCTGTTAGCTACCGTGTCTCATCCAGCCCACCTCCTCTGTCTCCACTATTTTTAAATTCAAGTCTTTCCACTGGTCTCTCTTCCCACCTTGCAGCCCCTTTCTATAAGCTTTGCTGGAGGAAGAAACCCCCCATGGAGCTGAGGCAGCCTCCCAGGGAGCTACAGGGACAATCCTGCAGCCACAGAACCCCTTTAACACACAGTGTTGGAGCCAGCGTGGAGCTCAGCGTATTTTTGAGTGATGCAAAGAGAATAAAAGGCCACGTTCTGCCATGTACCATGGCACGGGCGGCTCAGGGAATGTACAATTTAAGCCCTGTTCTCAGAATGGTTGTGTTGGTCGTATCTGCTGTGCACTGTTATTTCCCTGTGCTGGATTGTCAGTCCTTTCGGGTGGAGAAATTGAGGTCCAGGGGTCTTCTGGGTATCCCAGTGTGCTTCAGAATTGGCACCTATATTGAGAGGAGGGACATGCTGCTCTCCCTCGCTGTAACTGTTAAGCACTGCTCAATGAGGTGCCAGATCACCTGCTTCTGGGGCATGTCCATGTGTCATTGAAGGACATGCCAGGATGTACAGCCCAACCTAAGCAGCAAGCAGTGTCTTTAGCGAGGGATGGGAAGGGCTGGTGTCCTACAAGGCACTAGCAACTGGAAAAAAAAAAAGGGGGGGCTGGAGCCGTCAGAGAGGGCTTGCAGTGACAGATTTATACTCTCCCACTCAGGTCTGATCCAAAACTGCAGCCTCTCATCAAATGCCAACCAGAAAGGGGGGGTTTGTCTTGTAGGGAAGTGTTTTATTTTCTTTAATTAGTTCAATCTGAACTGGGTGGAGATCAAATATTTTCTGAATTGCCAGCGAGTCCTGAGCCATGCAGAGCATGATTGGAGATGACAGCCTCAGTGGTGTTGGTGCAAATGCCAGCAGAACCTACCAATCGACCTGAAAAACCCCTACAGATGTGATGTGAAACAGTTCATGGTCAGGGAATGGACATTTTAAATGAACCATCAGGAGCAGTTCCTGCTCAAATCCCCTCCTCTCCTGGCTTCGCAATGGCTAGTGGTTAGGAAGACCCCTGCAGAGTAACCCAGACCCACCCTAACAGCCCCATCCATTGGAATAACCAGCTGGAGGAATAAGTTTTACCCTCTCGATATATCCAGGACAGGACAATTAGAGCCTGTCATGATTATTACAGCCTGTCTGTGGTGATTGCCCAGGCATCTGAGTGCCTGTGCACGCATCTCGCCTTTCTTAAGGACACAATGCTTCCCGCAGGGATCAGCTGAACGAAGCGCGAGTTTAAGGCATGTGTTACTCACTGACACTGCTCCTCAACAGGCCGGCTTCCCAAGGAGCAACTGCTCAGGGTGTCGCCTTTGAGGGAGCATCTGCTTTATCACAGCGTGGCAGCTTGCCCAGGAAAGCCAACGCTGCACCCTGCCTCAGAGACAGCTGTGATTTATTCCCGAGCCAGATTTCTGCTTCTGCGCGACAGGGCGTGAGACTTGGGGTCAGACAGATGAGCCAGGCTGCGTCACGGAGGCAGGGAGGTGGTTTCACACTTCCAGCATCCCTCCTGTAACCACTCCAACACTGCATGCCCAACCCGACCTGGAAGGCAGTTCCTAGCCCCACTGGGGCTTTGCCTTGCTGAAGGAACCCCAGTGCCCTGAGCTCATTGCTCACAGCCCTTCCCCTGACCTCTGCACAGAAGACCAATCAGATGCACTTCGGGATGTTCGATCAGCTGCATTTCTCAGAATCACGGAATCACAGAGTCATTTTGGTTGCAAAAAGACCTTCAAGTTCCTGGAGTCTACCCGTTCCTACAGCACTGCCAGGCCACCACTAACCCCTGTCCCTCAGCACCACCTTCACACGGCTGGGAAACCCCTCCAGGCATGGGCACTCCACCACTGCCCTCGGCAGCATGGACCAGGCCTGGACAACCCCGACAGGCAAGAAACTGGTCCACAGGGACAACGTCAACCTCCCCTGGTGCAGACTTGAGTCCAGTTCCTCATCTCCTGTCGCTTGTTCCTGGAGAGAAGAGACTAACTCCCACCTTGCTCCAACCTCCTGTCAGGGAGTTGTCGAGAGCCACAAGGTCTCCCCGGAGCCTCCCCTTCTCCACGCTCAACCCCCTCAGGCCCCTCAGTTGCTCCTCAGCGCACTTGTGCTCCAGACCCTGCTCCAGCTTCGTTGCCCTTCTCTGGACACGCTCCAGCCCCTCAAGGTCTTTCTGGGAGGGAGGGGCCCAAACTGAACCCAGGAGTTGAAGGGCGGCCTCTGAAGTGCCCCCAGTGCAGGTGGACGATTCCTGCCCTGCTCCTGCTGGCCACACGAGTGCTGGGACAAGCCAGGATGCCATTGACCTTCTTGGCCACCTGGGCACACTGCTGGCTCCTCTTCAGCTGCTGGTGACAAATACCTCCAGGTCCTTCTCCCCGGGCAGTTTCCAGCCGCTCTTCCCCCAGCCTGGAGCATTGCAGGGGGTTGGTGTGACCCACAAGTTCATGCCTAGATAGGTGCTTGCTACCCACTCTGGAAACCTCTCTGCAACCACAGCTCGTTTCCCCTGGGGAGTGTTGTTCCACCTCTAAACCCTCTGGCCTTTTGCTTGCAAACACTTTATTTCCATCCTCTTAGCTCCTGTCTCTGTCCTATAAACGGAAAGGCTTAGACAGACAGTGAGGCACATTTAGGGCTGTGTGACCACAAGGTTTACTGAAGCAGACCCAGTCAGCTGATCTGTCCCGGCACACTCATTAAAGGAATTATTTTCCACTGACATTCAATCTGTGTCTACACAGGGTGGGGGAAAAAAAGGGGGAGCTGGTGTGTTTTGCATAACTGGTGAATGAAAAGCACACCAGCCAGAGTCCCAGGAGACGGGGACATGTCGCTGTCATGCCTATATCACTGTCTGCTCTACTCTGTATCAGGGAGGGCAGGGATAGGATGAGGGGTGATGGTTTCAGACTAAAAGAGGGGAGATCTAGATTCGCTGTTAGGAGCTGAGAGGGTGGTCAGACACTGGCACAGGAGGTTGTGGATGCCCCATCCCTGGATGTGTTCAAGGCCAGGTTGGACGGGGCTTGAACCTGGTCTGGTGGAAGATGTCCCTGCCCAAGGCAGGGGGGTTGGAATGAGGTGATCTTTAAGGTCCTTTCCAACCCAAACCATTCTGTGATTCTACCTGCAGTCTTTTCGCCTGTGTGGAGTTGGATGGGCTGGGACTGCAGAGACCTCTCTTGATTCCCACAGGAATTCTCTTCTGAGGATCCAGTGTGTGCAGAGGGAGAGCTTCTCAAAGAAGATCTGAGGGTCACTACCATGGTGGAGAGAGGCCCTGCCCCATGCTGCATCATACTTTCCAGCGTTTAAACATCTTTTCTGTCTTAGGAGACCAAAGGACTTGTTGTTATACCCTGAGCAGGATTTGCATAGTATGTGACCAGCTCTGGGGTGCAGTGCAGCTCCTGGCACCATCTGTGATGATGGGAAGGGCTGGCACAAGCCTGGGAGGCACTGGCAGAGCAGAGGGGGCTATGCCCTTGTCCAGCAGAGTTCGATGTCATCGAGGGCTGGAGTAATGCACTTGCCAGTGTGCACATCCCATGTCAGGGGACGGACATCAGCCCCACTGGTTCTGAGCTTGTCTGGAGGATATAGGGAGGAGGATTGAGGGTGGTGAGATACTGGCCCAGGTTGCCCAAATTGATAGGAGAAGCCCCATCCCTGGAAACATTCAAGGCCAAATTGGTTGGGGCTCTGAGCAAGCTGCTCTAGTTGCAGACGTCCCTGCTCCCTGCAGGGGGTTGGACTGGATGACCTTGAAAGGTCCCTTCAACCCAAACCGCTCAGTGATTTTATGGTTCTGTGAGATGGCTGGGGAGGTCTGGCTGATCACAGGATGTTTAAGTTTGTCGTGTTGCATGAGAAAAGGCACATGAGATCCCCAGACGCATCTGGGAGGGTGTTTTCAGCGGGTCAGAGAGGGGTTTGAGCTGTAGCCCAAACCCTTTGAGATACCTCCTCCTGCATAGCCACTTTGCTGGTGGCATGGAAAGAGCAGCCCAAATCCTTGGAGGGACTAAACCCCCGCCGCTCCCAATGTCTGTCAGAGACTGATTTGCACATCCAGGGAGTCTGACAGATCAGGAATGTGAGTTCAAGCATCCCCTGCCCAATCTAGCACTCTAAATGCTCTCAGCCATCCTCTCCTCTGACCTGCTAGTCCCACGCTGTCCCTACAGAGCTCTCCACCAGCAGCACTGCCCATGAAGGCTCACGTCCATGTGCTGTTCTTGGCAGGCTGCAGCATCCACTCCCAGGCTTCCATGGACTCTTAGTACCAGACTTTGAATTGGGAATATTTACACAGGCCCATGGATATTGTGGGTCACCTACCAGGGTGTCTTGGAGACCAGCCTTCAGCCCTTTGGACTTTGGATGTCATCTCCAGAAGTCAGGTGTTCTGCTCATGCTTGTCTTCTGTATTAAATTACCATTTTTCTGTTGTCTTGGAGAGGGGGACAGAGGAGGATCAAAGCTCTCCATGGTACCATGGATGTCTCCTCCACCTGCAGATCTCTCCTCTCAAGGGGTATCACTGAAGAGACATCAACAAAACTCCTCTTTTATTGCAATCTAACAAGTCCGAGCAGTGAAGACCTTCTGAAGTTTTGCTGCTCTGAAATCAAATGGAGCTCTAAGTATGTTTTTGTACCACGGTGATAAAAACACCACATCCCTTCGTACACGACATTATGTTTCTTAAGCCAGGCTGCTATTCCTCCTGGTATGTTCTCTTAATTGAGTGTCTCTTTAAACCAGAGACAGGTTCAAGCCCCTGAGGACCTACACCATCCTCCAGTGACTATATCTTCATCTCTGTGACGGATCAACCTGGAGATACATCTGAGCGAGGCAGAGATTTGAATTTGCTACTGAGATCTGGACTTCCATTCCTAATTGGCTGGCATCATGTACATGGTGCAAAATGTAAAGCTCCTCCATAAAATACTCAGCTTGAGTCTGTGCTGAGTTGGCCCACTGTAATCTGCAGCCTTAAACTGCGTAACTTTCATAACGAGTATTTCTAAGGGGATGGGGACATACTAAGGCCCTACTGAAGGTCACTGGAGATGTTCACATACAGTTCCTGCAGTTTGGATCAAGAAAAGTCAAATCAACGTGGAGCGAGCGCTGTTGAGTGGTGATGGGTTCTTCAAGACATGGCAGGTTTGGAGAGGGGACATTGAGCTATCTCCTGCTGATCACCAGGCAAAGAAGATGACATTGACATGAAGAAATGGTCAGCATCATCCTGGGATACATGTCCTGCAGACAGTCTACCTGCAGTCATATGCCTTGGGGAGCTTTTGGCAGTTGAGCTCGATGTAGCCCAGTGCAGATACCAAAACAGAGGAGACCAATGAGAGACATGGAAAAAAATGATGGGAGAGACTGGCAATCAGGGAAATGGAATTTCTGGGAAAAGATGGATTGAAATGGGATTTTTAGCCAGAAAAAACCAAGCAGAGACACCAAATGGCCTTGAAATACATAGAAAAAGCCGGTAGAAAGAGGAAAAGAATAAACTTTTCCATGACCAGGATGCATAGGAGGAGATGTTACAGGCTGAAATCCTTAACTCCCTAAATTAAGGGCAGACATTGGGGAAAAGTTATAAGGATGAAGAGAGAGCAGGCTGGCAAGGGCTTGCAGTTCCCATTGCTGGAGGTCTTAACATGGTAGATAAACACCTACCATAGCTGGGCCTGCCTGGGGCAAGGGATGTCTCGGTGGCTTTTGCGGGCTCTGTGATTCCAAGTGCAAATGATTTCTTTAGTCCAGGAAAACAAAGGATGAGACATCATTGTCTATAAATGCGTAGGGAGTCTGGAGAGGTAGTGAGAGGTAGTGAATGTACTGGAGAGAAAAAAAAAAGTGACTTTAAGACAACTTTGGGATGGTATGGACTAGCCTGGGTGATGGCTAGGCAGGAGGAGGACTCTGAGCATCAGAAGGTCCTGTTCAAGTCAGCAAGGATCTTCTCTGCCTCCCAGAGTGGGGAACTGAGAAAACCACTCAGTCAAGGAGGAGCTCAGCAGCCTCTGAAGGAGGTTACATGCCCTGGAGCAATGGAGGGCTACATCCAGGATTCCTAACTCCTGTTGAGCCCTTAATGAAGCTGAGAGAAAACATCTGATGAAACCATGGAAGGCCCTGAATTTTGTATGGTTTCAACGCAGGATTATGGTTTCAACATAGCTCAGGCCTACTGTGGTGGTGGAAGGTGTCTCCTAGGGAGTATATCCCTCAAGAATGAAGTCAAACACATCCCAATCAACACAAACCATGACTGGGGCTGTAAACATCTGGCCCAGCTCAGACAGGACCATCCTGCTGCATGTGGTTGCCGTGTCCCTGTATGATGGTGAAACATCTGGTATTCTGCTGCAAACAAGGTCGTCATCTTCAGCTTTCCAAGATCTCCTTTCAGGCGCTGCACCTTACGCTCCCCTTGATAAATCAAGGTTTGCCCCCAAGCCTAACCTAGACCTACATCAGCGCTGTAAATCACACACGGTTGGATGTGTGGAGAACTGAATCCCATTAGCAGCTGCTACAGCATCAGTCCTGGCAGCTACCACTGACACGGGCAGCAAGGACTGGAGTGTGCTTTGTGGGCACAGCAAGAGGCAGGTTCTGCTCTGGTGGGTTTGCTGCTTGTCTCGAAGGAGAGATGGAGGCAGAAGGTGAGTGAATGCAGCTTACCCAGATGAGGGACATGGTTATGCCATGAGTCATGGGCTACCTGGCAGCGTGGTCATCCCTGGATGTTTCCTTCTGAGCCCGTGTCTGGACTTGTTTGTGCACATGCAGCTAATCTGAGCTTGCAAATAGACCGGAGGCTTCCTGGGAGGGCTGACTTTCCTCAGCATGCCTTGCCCAGACCTGGTGACTGCAAAAGCCCTGGCTGCACCTAGGGACCATCCCGGGGACAATTTGTACGTGAGATGTCTTTCTCTTGATGTCCACTCCTCCAACCCCCGTGATAGGGCAGCTCTCCATAGCATTTCAGAAGTTCATCTCTCCTCCTTTCCAAAACATGCATTTGGCAGCTGGGAGGGACTGGAGACCTTGGGGGACCTCTCAGACACATCCCTGCACAGCTGCTGACAGCTGGGGCCAGAGAAGGTCTCTGCTTCTTGGCTGCTCTTGACAGCCTCCTTCACCCCCACAACTCCTCCTTGTTGCTTTCCAGGCTGAAAATCTCCAGGCAGAGAGAGAGGCTGGCATGGTCCCAGGGAGGGGACAGGGTGAGATGGAAACTCCTGCCGGGGATGACTCAAGCTCCGCACGCATGACTATGCCTGGAAAAAGCAACCACTGGCAACTCCTTCCATCTTCCCGTTCTGCTGCAGAGCTGGGGGGCAAGAAGGGCTCACCCGTTCCTTTGGGATCGCTTTTTTTTTTCTGGCTTGTTTTATTGGGGATGGACCAGATGGCCTTGAAAGGTCCCTGCCAACCGAAAATATTTTATGATTCTGTGCACGGCAGGGCTGAACATTCGCTGGGAGGCTGCAACCCCTTCTCCTGTGCGACAGCCTTCGCCCCGGCATCACACCAAAGTGCCCGGTGGTGTTTACGCTGTCGGGTCAGGAGAAGGAAAGAGGGAAAAGATCTCTTCTGATGGAAGATGGCTTCTCCAAGCAGGAGTATTCCTGCTGTGCTCGGTGCATTTCAAAGTGGTCACACACCAGGAACCTCAGCCTCTCCGCTCCCTGGTTTAGGGGTAGGGCTGTTGTGTGAGAGCGAGCTGTCGGTGGGCCGTGCTGCGGAAGCTGCTGTGTACACGCTCCCAGCTCCAGACGTTTTCCACCTAAACACAGAAGCGAGGGGCAGCCACCAACATGGTTGGGTTTTGGCGGGGTTTTTTTGCAAACTGGTTTTCTTCAGAAAATGGCAATTGGTTGAACTTGCCCTTGGCTGTGAGTTAAGAAATAGAAAATGGAGTAGAAAATATTTTTATATGTATCAGTCTCTTTTAGATTAGTAGAGCAAACTATCTTGTAACTTTTTATTTTTGACATTGTTTAAGGTAGTGCTCTATTGCTTGAAGTATTGCTTCATTG
Source organism: Bucorvus abyssinicus (assembly GCA_009769605.1). Taxonomy (NCBI): domain Eukaryota; kingdom Metazoa; phylum Chordata; class Aves; order Bucerotiformes; family Bucorvidae; genus Bucorvus; species Bucorvus abyssinicus. The sequence continues at coordinate 94,889,324 of CM020024.1, read as the reverse complement.
TTTGTGGTTATTGCCCCATTGTTTGTGGCAAGATGTGGGGAAAGAAGGAATTGTCTTTATGTATGGACCGTGACTGTAGAGGAATCTTACATAACTAGCTCTGAATTGCGCATGCTCTTGAGACTGAGTTCAAAAGGACAACTGTGATGAAGACTATCATGAGGCCCTTACTTCATCCCTGCGACCACCAGACGACCCCCAAAGAGCGATACTGTGCCTGCCCGTACAGGTGCCAAGGGGAGGAGACCTAATTTGCATCAGAAGCGGAGAAGGGTCATTAATATGTATAAAGAAATGAAGCAATCCTTTGAATATATATGTATCAATACTTTAAATATGTGAACTCTCTGAGCTCAGGTGTGCGTGCCTGTTTCAGGGGTCACCCCTGCCGCACCCAGCGCTGCAATAAACATACCTGCTTCACAATCTATCTTGATTGCGGAGTTCTTCCACGCGTCAGCTGTGCGTCTGTGAGCCCGTCTGGTGCTTACCAGGTTTCAGAACATTTCCAGTAGGAACAGGCTTTATGTTTTTTCTGCTCCAAGATAAATGAGGCTGGAGTTCCACCCAGGTTGGGAAGGAACGTTGGACTGTTCTCCCATGTAACAAGTGACAGGACGAGAGGAAATGGCCTCAAGTTGCACCAGGGGAGGTTTAGGTTGGATATTAGGAAAAAATCATTTACAGAGAGGGTTGTCAGGCGTTGGAACAGGCTGCCCAGGGCAGTGGATCAGTCCCCATCCCTGGAGGGGTTTAACAGCTGTGTCGAGGTGGTGCTGAGGGACAGGGGTTAGTGGTGGCTTGACAGTGCTGGGGGAACATTGGACTCAATGGTCTTAAAAATCTCTTCCAACCAAATGATTCTGTGATGCTGTGAGCAGCAGAGCTGGGAATCAAATCCCAAACGACTGCCCGATTCCTGCTAGTGAGGCACAAGCCATGGGGTGACTTCTACTCTTTTACCCACAACCCTTGCTTTATTTTTACGGTCCCAGACTTTTGCCCAAGTGCCAAAACTCCAGCACTTCACAGGACACAAGACCCATTTTTCTTTCCAGCTGCCAGAGAGCCACGACCCCATTTCACAGACACGGCACCCAGACCGTTTGCTCACAGCAGTGATGTTCAGCCACAAAGGTTCATCTGTGCTGCTGCTGCTCCGGGACATCCTCAGGACCTGGATGCAGCACTGGGTGCTAGGTGGTACCCGTGCCTCAGCAGAGCAAGATCTGCATGCGTCCCAAACCCCTCTGCCTCCATCCCCCCGCAGTGACCACCTCGCCAACCCTCTGCGCTTTTTCCTATCAGCTCTCCCTCCGTCTCGTCTTTTCTTTTGTGGCATTTTGCCTCAAGATTGAGCAAAACTCAGCATCCACCCCCACCGCGTTTGTGCTGTTACGGCTGACCGAGGGACGCGATCGTACCCCTGCATTCATTTCTGCTTCTCACTCCGTTTAGCATTACATTTTCAGAAAGATCCTCCTGCACGAGAGGCTCCTTCTGAGCAACAAACCATTGCACGTACTTTGTCGGAAACGTACCCTGCTCGAACACTCCTGCCTGAAAAACTATTTGTCATCCAGGCAATACTGGAGATGGTTTAGGCAGAGAGGGAGCAGCATTAAACCAGCTTTGAGCATGGGTTTTGCTTGTGTGATGGAGCTGCAGAGCATAATCTGGGCTTAACTTTGCTGGGGCGCAGGATTCATGCGCCAGGACAAGAATAAACCAGCCCCCCCAGGGCTGAATCTCTGGCTGACGGCTGGAATTTGAGGAAATCCTGTGAGTTTCTAATCTTAGGCTGTTTTTCCTGGGTAGTTTATTCCTTTAAATAGAAAAGCTTAAATGGGATTGACTCCTACAATCCTTCTGCTCTGGACGAACCCGTAATCTTTAGTGGTGAGCAACAGGCACGGGCGCTGCATCGCATGTCCTTTCTGCTTCTGCTGCGAAGGGAAAACGATGCTTAGGTGGGCTCACCTGCTGCTGCTTTGTCCCATCTAACCCACTTCTGAGGCCAATTTCAGTCACACTCGATGTGTAGCAGCCTCCAGGCTTTGTGAAACTGGGCGGGGGAGAGAAGTTGTAAATGACCCATGGGGAAAGGCTTAAATCCCAGCACAACCCTTTATGATAGTCCAGGGACACCGAAACCACAATGCGCCGCTAAACCCACGGTGGAAGAAGAATGCTCCAGAGATGCTGTTGGAAGGATGGTGATACATGGGTAAATCTGGAGGCTTCACCTCCAGGTAAGACACTTTGGAGTTCCTAACTGGGTCGTTAATTCAGATGTGCCTAATTAACTGAGTAACTTAACCAGGCATGAAAGCCAAGGGCAGAAATGTTGCTAAGTGGCTAGAAATGAGCCTGCTGGAGAAATCCCACCCGGACGGCTGGTGTTGGCAGCCCAGGTTCGGTGCTGAGTGGGTAACGGGGTGGTACCACGTGCAGACCTGTCCCAGCTCCAGGCCTGCCACCTCAGAGCAGCAGGGAAAGGACCCTCTGTCTGCTGCTGCATCTGGGCCTCTCTCTGGTTTCTCATGGGCTGTTTGAAGCCCACATGAAATGGGGAAGGAGGGAGTGGGTGGCAAGTGTGGGGCATGGAGGAGAAGCAGCGTGCTGGTCCCACCGCTGCAGCTGCTCTACGGCCCAGGCCATGAATAGGCCTGGCCTGGCCATGGGGAAACTTGAGACCGGGTGCACCTCTCTGAGATGTGGCAACTCTGGTCAGACCAGGCAAAAAAGAGGTCCTTGAGGATGCAGCCACTTCTGGGGAGAAGCGTTGCACGGATGGGCAGTGCCCAGCCACGCTGCGTCCCTGTCTTTCGCTTATGTTGCCCGCCCGCCCATGCGAGAACTGTGGCAGACAGCCGGATTGCAACCTCACAAAGACACCCTCATCATGGGATCTTTTGGGTGAAATACCTGGGATGTTTTCTAAAGCCGATTTGTTCGGTCTTGGAAGGGAACATCTTGTTCATCGGCTCTGACTCGCATACGGAACAGGTCAGAGAGCATTGTCCTCCACAACTTGCAAGGGCATGAAGGCCATGAAGTTTTAGGATGACCACATATATCTGGAGGACCGTTTGCATTGCAGATCTCCAGGAGAACATTCCACCTCATCCCTGGTGAGCAAGCACAGGTTTCTCCATGATTTTCCAGGAGGATTTGTGGTGGGTGGTCACAGACTCGAGAGCTTGGCAGCCTTTTCATGGTGCTGTTTGCTGCAGAAGCCCCTTATTTTTACCCTTGTCCGAAATAACCGACTCCCGATGTCTGTGCTGAAATCTGTGATTTGTGTAGCCAAGATTTGACAAGGTCTATGCCACCACCCTTCTCAGACCCCAAAGCAAGACACCAACCCTGGCTCTACCCATCCTCTTCCTCATCTCTGCAAATCCTTCTTCCTCAACCTATCCCTGGACCTTCTCCGCAGCCAGAAGAGCGTGTCCTGGACTTCAGGTCCCACTGAGTGTCGGCTGATGGTCGCCAAGCCGTTCCCATGCTGGTCAGCTGCTCCCAGGCCAGCTCACCTTATCTCTGCACACCCTGTCCAGAAGAAGAGTCCTTGCACTGCCCCAGCCTGCTCCAGCTTCCCCACCCTGCTGACGAGTCCTCAAGGCACCGGGGAGGGCGACTGGAGCGTTTTCCTCCTTCCACCACCCTCTCTTGGAGTGCGTGAGAAGTCTGACACTGCTGGGAGGTTGCGGCGAGTCAGCGTTTGCACGTGCTGAGTCACTGCGGGGAGGTGCCAGAGAGGAAGGGGGGATGCCCAGCCTCACTGGGGGAAAAAGATCTGTCTGAAACCAAATTCCTGTTAATAAACCCCAGTGAAACGTCAAGGCCAGGTCACTCCCTTGTAGGGTTGCTTCCAGCAGGGCCAGCATGGACCAGAAGTGTCACCCTGTGAGGAAAGGCCTGGCCCTGCCTCCTTCTGAATCCTTTCAGATGGCCCACAGCTCATCGTCTGGGAGGTGTGCCACAGCCCTGACCCATGGCTGCCCTTGCAGACTTGTCCTGTGACGTGCCAAGAGGTGCCTCTCGGTAACTCCGTCATACCAAGTCTGGAGAACCATGGTGTCCACCATGCTGTGCCGGCAGGGAGGCCATGGACGAGCGACTGGCAAGTCCACGAACCAGGCCTTTGGGGATGTCTTTTGAGTATCGCTAATTCCCAGTGCCCCCCACTGATGCAGTTTGTATCATTGCTGGGTTCTTTGGGGAAAGATGCTCCCCAGCACGTGTGACGGCTTCAGGCGTGGGTTAGCTCAGGACTTCACCCCTGATGCTCAAAGCAGGTGTAAGATTTAAAGGCGACAGTGGCAGCACGGGCAGGTCCTCCATGATGGGCACCGTTGCTGACACACACACCGCCCCCTCGTAAGGAACCGTGGTGGTATGCAAGTGTATCAAACATCACTGCCTTTATCGAACCGGTGTTTACCGGCGGGGGGAAGGAAGGGTTGTGACCAGTCCACGGCACACGTTGTGATGGGGCTGAGGAAAAGCGTGCGAAAACAGCACGTCCCAGACGTGTGAGCCGAAGAAAACACATGAACAGCCGCAGCGAACCCCTGCAGGGAGGTCGGCTTTTCCTGGTCGTCGGCTTTCCGTCGTGGTCGGCTTTTCGTCGCTGATCTGCGTCTTCCAGCTCTTGAACTCCCCGCTGCCTCCTCCCGCTCCCCCCCGCCCCGCCCTCGCCACAAGCCGCCGGGCACTAGGACCCAGCACAGCATCGGACGCCGCATCCCCTGGTGGTGACTCTTCCTCCTCTCTGCAAAAGTTCGACCCTGCTTTTCCCTCACCCCTTTTCATCATCTCTTTCGTGAACAATAAAAAGATCTCCGCTTGGGACCAGCATTTGATCTCGTTCGCATCTTCATCTCGCTCGGGGTAAAACACCTCGGGCCACTCCCACAGCGGACGGTGACACCCGCAGACACAGGAACACCATGGATCCCTCCATGAACAGCCCAGAGGGCACCAGAGGATGCTTTACATATCCATCCCCGAGTCACTCTCTCTCTTGCCAAGGTCTTGCTGGCTGGAGGGACGCTCCTCACAGCCAGGCTCGAGGAGTCCTGGTTGCTTCTCTCAAGCCCTTGATTTCCTCTCGCCTTTCTTTTCAGCTATAAAAGGGGGGAAAAAACAGCGCTGAGGGTGATGACAGATTCAGGAGGGTCGGGGAGGGGGACCTTTCCCTCCACGGCTGTGTGGGAGCTCATCTGCACCATGGCAGAGCCACAACTTCCTCCAGGAGATGCTCCTCCCTTCATCCCATCTGGGAATTAACCTCTTTCCTTTCTTGGCTGTGGCTTCCTTTCTCTTCACCCTCTCGTTGTCCTGAAAAGCAGGCCCCAGGCAGGACACGGGGACAGGACAGGGGTACGAACCGCAAAGAGCTTCAGGCTGACTTTTTTGCTCTTGTCAAAAGTTCAGTCCTTCTTTCAGGTTCAGTTACAGAGAGAGGGACTCCTGGCTTTAGGTTTTCACCTCCATTTCCAGCTTGAATGGGATAAATTTTCAGGCCAAGAAGGGCTGGAAGAACCACCCCAAGAGTTTTTGTTTCTCAGGGGCTCTGCTAGGAGCTGCCTGGAACATGAAAGGAGTTTTCTGTGCTTGCTCAGAGCAGGGGCCAAGCAGGGAGTGAGGCCAGAAAAACAGGGGGTCACGTTGGAGTTTCTTTTCTTCTTCACTTCACTCTGAAATAAAAACACAGCTCAAGCTTGTTTTGGGATTAACACGAAAAAATCCTTCTTGATGGGAACCATCTGTGGCCGGGAGATGCCGGCTGCTCTTTGCTTTCCACCCAGCACGCAGATGCTGTTATCTGGGGTGTGTTCCTCTCCCAGGTATTATTCCTCTCATCCCCATGCTGGTCGGAGGAATCCTGACTACTTAAGGAGGCTTTTCTCTCTGGATGGGCCCAGCGTTAAAAAGCAGCAGCAGCAGCTCACTACACGTATATAACATAATATTTTCTTTCCTGGTTCCAGCACCGCTGCCCAGCACAGCTTGCTGGTGGCTGCTGGTCTCGCTAGCGTAAATACTGGGAGCGTCTTTGTTGTGACCTTTCCACCCCAGACGTTACTTCAGGTTCAAAGCAAGTGTCTCATGGCCTCTCGGACCTGACCTGCAAACCAGGAGGGGAAAGCTGCCCCAAGGAGTGGAGATGCCCTTGCTCTGCATCCTCTGTGCTGCTGAAAATGAGGGTATTCGCACCAGTGCCTGCATGGCGTAGAGGACGGCGGTGATTAGTGGGGTGGCTGCGAACCCCACATGGGGCTTGGGGTGTCTGCCAGGGAAATGCAACCACTTCAGGGTTGGAGGATTGGCAAAGAAAGGATAAAGAGGTGTGTTCAGAGCATCAGAAATGCCAGAGAGGATGTGAAGCAGGAAGAAGCCTCCTAGACCAGGAAGAGGAGGGGAAACTCAAGACAAAACCATCAGAAGAGAGGGCAGGTCTGGCCCCAGGAGGAAAGAAGGAGGGGCTGAATTTGTTTCTCTGCTCTCACCATGCTGCCGGCAGGCAAGGAGGTTGCCCAGCTGAGATGCCTCCTCTTGCAACTGGTTCTTGACAGGTTGAGCAGGAAGCTGGAAGGGAGGTGAGACCAACAGGTTCTCCATGCTGCCGGGGCTGCAAGAGCCTCTCAGACAGCAGCTAAATACCTGACCTGGGGCCCACCCTGTGCTGAAAAGCGAGGGGCTGAGCTGAGCTACCTAGGCATGAAATGGGCCAAATGAGCCCTTCAGGGGCTTTTACAAACCTGGTTCAAAGAAGGATTTTTACACGGGCCTTGCTAGCCATGACATCATCAGGGTGAATCCACACCTTGCCTGGGACATGGTTTGGACTCATTTGTATGAGCAGGATGTGTAGGTCTTGCCTTCAGTGCCCTCCTGCTTGTCCCTCGAGGACAACCTGCTGCACTGATCGTGCAGTTATTTTAATCTACCAGGACTGAGTTAGCTCCCATCTCCTCCATGGAGCCCAGCATGAGCTGGCTGGAGAGAAGGATGCTGCTCCCACATCATGCCCTCCTTCCCACTGGGGCTGGCACAAGGTGTCTCAGTGTCACAGGCAGTGGTGGGGTTTGCTGTCCAGGGGATGAAGGCAAAATGCCATCCACCTTCAAGGCTGGCAAAATCCATCTGTAAGACACCAGCTTGTCCCTGCAGCTGGGGGTGCAGCCCATGCTCCCACCCCAGGAATGCGGGATGCTCTGACGCTGCTTTGCCCGTCCCTGCTCTGTCCACGCGCTGATCTCCCAGGCCAGGCAGCCAGCCCTACCCGTCCTGCCTGTCCTGCATCCCTGGGGATTTGTATCATAACTGCTGAAACTCCCTCGGGTTTCATCCTGCCGTGGCACCGCAGGACCCCAGGGACAAGGAGCCCTTGCAGCTAAACGGTGGCTCAGCCCTGGCCCAACCAGTGCTCCCGGTTCAATATGACTGTTTTGCTGCTGGTGACCGTGAGGAGGGAGCGGGAGCTCTACCAGCACAGCTTGGGTCGCAGAAGTGAGGTCCTTGCTGTGTCCTGGCCCTTTGCCTTCTCCTGCTATTTCACACGTGGCTTTGATTTCATCTAGGAGAGCGCAGACGCTGCCTAAGGACTCGGGGCTTGAACACGAGGAGCGAGCGTGGCACATCAGTGACACAAACAGAGCAGCGAGGCAGCGGGAAGAGCTGTGTGGTCCCAGCTCTTTCAGTGGTGCTAGAAATCTTCTGGGGAAAGCCTTCATGGAGGATTGAGGGCCAAAAATCTCGAGCTGCTCCAGGAAACGATGGGCAGCGCACGGGCAGTTCTGCCCTTTGAGTCGCCTCCGGCTACTTTAAGGTGCGCACGCTCTCTCCGTGCTCATTGTCCTCCCGGGTGGCTGCACACGGGGTCTTGCTCACTCTTACTCCTGAGTCACCGCTTGTCCGGTTCCCACCTCGCAAGCTCCGAGTCTTCCCTGGCTCTGACGTGTGAAGCAGGGGTCCAACACCACAGCTAAGCTGAAAGGGAGCTACTAGTCCAGACTTACATCCAGGTGTTTATTTTACTGCTCCACTAATGGAACACAGCCATGAATGTCTCCAGCACTTGTAGACCTTTGGTAACGAGGGCGATGCGTGAGGCAATATGGCGTTTTGTACTAGTGCACGCCTGGTTTTTCCCCTGTAGACACGTGTATTTGTCCTAAGCTTTCCACTGAGAGCAGAAGCCGAGGGTTGCAGATGGGTTCCTTACTTCCAATTGTGTATCTAATGTGGGAAAAATGCCAGCAAACAAAAGGTCAAAAGCCTGGGATACAGGACTGAGACTTGCCACCAATTCAGCTGTCAGTGTCCTTTGTGGCAATGGCCGTCCTCGTCAATTAAGATGTCTGCGCAAGATCATAGAATAGACTTATAGACTCACAGACTGGTTTGGGTTGGAAAGGACCTTAAAGCTCCTGCAGCCCAACCCCCTGCAGGGAGCAGGGACATCTGCAACTAGAGCAGCTTGCTCGGAGCCCCAAGGGCCAACTGACCCACAATGGTGCCAGGGATGGGGCTTCTCCCACCTCTCGAGGCATCCTTGGCCAGGGTCTCCCCACCCTCAGCGTCAAACATTTCTTCCTTCTCTCTGTTACGTTACCTTGTAAATACTAGTCTGTACAATAGAGATACGAAAACCTTGGCGGTCTGGGAAAGGAATGAGAAAAATCTAAACTACAAGTCCACGGTCTGAGAGAGACACAGAAGAAGACAAAACAGGGCGAGCTGAGCTGTTTGAAAACTGATTGAAACCTGCGTAAATCACAATAAACTCTGGTAACACACTTTCTTTGCCAATTATCCACCGTATATGGGAGAGTTCCTACAAAAATCTTCAAATGCTATTTCTTTGGACACGACAAATTCAACAAAATGGACCTTCTTAAGCTCAAGCCGCATGCGTAGTAGCTATGCAAAATTGTTAATCAGTTTTTGAATATGTATGATTATTTGGGGGAAAATAATGAATGTGTATGTAATTGGGTGATATAGGCTTTGGTTGGGGCAGCAGACAGTGTGCATGATTTGAGGAAGAGATCCTCCTTGCACCCGGTGCTGATAAGATAAAGAAAATGTTTCTTAATGCTTCATTGGTATTAAGGAGTTTTCCTTCCGGATTTTCAGTAACATGTCTGGTCTGAATCTCCCTCTTTTAGCCTCCTGTGTGGCCCCTTCTTCCACAGGCCTTAAACTTCCCTTTTCTTCCCAAGTTCCAGCCAAAGCTCTGCTCAGCCAGGCCACTCTTCTTCCCCATTGTGTCCCCCATCCCAGCCACACCGTGATCTCAGTTGCCTCCAAGGCTGAGACAGAGGCAGCCCAGATGGGAAGGCACCCCTGTCTCTGCACCGCGTCTCGCTTCTCTTGCCTGCATCTGCTGGACATCGTTTTCTCACCGCGTGAGCAGGAATGACCAGAGAAGGTGAAGCAGCCTTAAAGAAACCCGCCCTACATGCAGTCAGACCTTCTGAAACCAGTTCAACCCTCCCCAGAGCATTTCTCAGAGCTTCCCAGGACAGCCCAGGAGCAGCGTTATCAATGATTCACCCGGGATGGGTGAGGAACTGTGTTTATTGTGCTGAGCACCTGTCTCAAGCTGTTCCCCACCCTGTCACTCTCCAGAGGGACAGGGGAGAGGACGGTTTGCTCCACAACTACGGGTGACAATGAGCAGCCTGCGAGGAGTGGCCACGGCCTCTCCAGAGTGTGTGGAGAACACGACGTGCTGTGCTAGTCCAGGATCAGCTCTCCTCAGAGCTCCAGCAGCACCTGCAGCTGGAGCCACACAGAGAGCGCAGCCTCCTCCATGCCCTGCCGAGCCGGTCCCACAGCACCTGCAGCCTGGAGCTGGAGGCACGATTTCCCTCTGCAGCGCTCAGCCGGAGCAGGGTGTCAGCTGCCAGCTTGGAGATGGAGTGCCTGAAGTCATGTGTCATGTCTTGGAGGGCTGAACATGATGGCAGAGAGCCACAGTCAGAGCCTGGGTCCTTCTGTGGGGACCCCAGGAACTCCTCCCCAGTCAGGGCAGGGCTTGCATCTCCCTGCCTAGCCTGGGGTCTTTTCTGCCCCCGCCACCCCCGTGGACGCCCCACTGCCCTCACTCACCCTCGTAGATGACTTGGAACTTCTCCTGCTGTCCTATTACACACCGTCCAACAAGCTCTAGGGACACAAAGCCCACGTCATGAGTGGGAGCAGGTAGTAGGGAGCCCTGTGGGCACCCGGGTCCCGCATCGAATACTCAGGGCTCCACAGACACGGGGACGATTCCTGCTGCTGGCACAGCAGCCGGGGCTGGGGCCACGCTGCAGTGGGGCAGGAGGGACCCCGGGGCGGTGGCTCACCAAGGAAGCTGATGGCTGCCTCTCAGATGGACTCCTGAGGGCTCTGCAGGTAGGGCAGGGCCTGCTGCAGGTACTCATCTGCTCGGCTCGGGTCCACTGCCAGCTGGAGAGAGTGCAAGGGGATGGAGAGAAGGGTTGGAGCATATGCCTCAGGGAAGGGAGCGTGCGTGGGGTGCAGGTGGTGGTGACGGGCTGTGGCAGTGGGCAGGGGCACTGCTGCCAGCCTCACACGCTGGGCATTGGGGGCAGGGTCTTGTGCAGCTGGGGCTGGGGCTCGGTGGCCATCCTCACCAGGTACTCAACGATCTCCTGTGTCTTCTTCCCCTCCAGCAGCTGCCTGAGCTTTCTCTTCCTCCGGATCTGGGCAGCACGAAGCAGGGTCAGCCAAGAGACCTGCAGAGGAGCAGAGGCTGGCAGGTGGCACCGCTGCCCAGGGCACAGGAGCAGGTCAGCCCCCATCTTGGTCAGCTGGTGCTGCCGGGGCAGCAGGACAGACCCCCCCCCAGAGCTGCTGCTCTGTGGCCAAGCCAGCAGGAAGCTGGAGGAGGCTCTGCCAGGTGCCAGGGCAGGAGGCAGTCAAGCCACCTCCCACGGGGACACCAGCAGGGTAGAAACCCTCACCTGGGCCACATCTTCCTTCTCATCATGCAGGTGGAAGAAGAGCGGGAGCAGGCTCCACTGCACCAGCGCCTGCACTGCCTTTCCTGCACCATCCCCTACAGTTGCCATCACCTCAGAAAAGAGGCAAATGGAGAGCTGCTGCACAGAGTCGTTGTCCTGGTGGAAAGGAAGTGGGCACAAGCTCAGCACCAGCTGCTCCAGGCCCATGTGGGCATGGCTCTGAACAACCACAGGACACAAAGTTTCCTGGCAGCACCCAGCACCCGTGATGGGGGATCCCAAAGCCTTACGTGGTCGAAGAGTGGCAGGAGCCTCTCAGAGAGATGCAGAGTGATGGGGATGGCCATTGGTCTGTGTGAGACCTGGAGCACTTTGCGGAGCAATTCAAGGGTCATCCCGAGCTCCTCCGCGTCTCCATCCTGCAGCAGCATTAACAGACTGCGCAGCTTGAGCCCCATTCTTCTGGCCTGTGTGGGACACAACACTGGGCTGTGAAGCCGGGAGAGGCTGCACTGGCCAAACGGCTCCAGCCCTTCGACCCCACGCTGCTGCCTCAGGGCCCAGAAGCCAAAGGCCTGCCCCGATGACTCGGGCAGGTGACCGGGGAGGCGGGAGAGTTGGGAGCAGCTGCCACAGCTCCCGAAGCCCAGCCAAGTCCACGCTGCCATGTTACCCAGCACCTCTCAGCCAGCCTCACGCCGCCAGCACGGCTTCAGCCGGCTGCCCCTTCTCACCATCGAGGGTCTCCTGCTGAGCACCACGAGGCCTCTGAGCCCCAGGCAACGCATCACGCTGCTGTCACTCCATAGGTACATCATGAGGAGCTGCAGGAGCTTATCATGCCATTGTGTCATGTCAGGGCAGTCCAGGAACTGAAACAGAGCAAGCAGTGACCGGGGTGCCCGGCCAGCAGGAACCCAGCACCGTGCCGGGCTGGCTCCAGCCAGCAGCACAGGGCACGGGCACTGTCCCGGGCAGCCGAGCCCAAAGGCAGCAGCGGCTGCCGAGAGTCCCTGGGCTCCCTGCCCTCTGCTGTGGGGCACGGAGCCACCCTCGGCCCCAGCTCCACTGGCTGGGCTTCCCCCTCGCAGCTGCTGCGGCTGCGGGAGGGCAGAGCGGTGGCAGGCAGCTCAGCGAGGCAGCGCTCGCCATCCAGCTCACCTCGATCACGAATGCCATAGCAGGAACCACCCAGCGCTTCCTCTTGTCACCGAACTGCTTGACCATGTAGTTGGCGATCGGGAATCCCATGCTGGAATGCTTCATCACTCTGGCAAGGGGAAAAAGGCACCATCGACCCTGAGCAGAGTGGGCAAAGCTCTCCCAGGACTCACTCACAGACATCTGGTCTCCCCCCAGCACCCCTCACCAAGACAAAGGCAGTGCCCCACACCAGCCGGCTCCTTCTGGGGAGGAGACTGGAGAAACATCCTTCCTGCCCCGATGTCTTCCCTTCTGAGGAGACCCCTGCCCTGCCCGGGGTGCAGAATTGTGGGGACAGAAATGGGGACTGGGCAATGTGGTGGAGCAGGGAGAAGGGGGCTCTCACCTGGCCAGCAGACCCACTGCACAGTGCTGGGTCTCAGTGTTGAGGAGTGTCTCCCAACCATGCCTGGGTTTGAGTGCAAACACCTCATCCTCGTAGCCCAGACGTAAGAGCAGCACCTGCAGAGTCAGCGCTGCAAATCTGTGAGCAGAGCAAAGCCCAGGTCAGGCTGGGAGCCCTGGCCCCAGCCCCGGGGCCATGGCAGGGATGGGAGGACTGGGAAGGAGCACCTGTTGGGAGGGGTGGGAAGGCAGTCTTCCTGCTGGCATTCCCTCCAGAAGCTATCGACTTCCCCTGGCACCTGCCCTGTGCTGAAGATGGTTTGGAAGAGCAGAGCCATGAAGAAGCATGGGAAATGCTCCTTCAGCATAGCTGGGCAGCTGGAGGATCTCCCACAGCACCCTGGTTGCCTGCAGGAAAGAAACCCCCCCCGAGACAGAGCTCAGTGCCGAGCCGTGCCCGTGGCCGGCCACCAGGGTGGCAGGGGGAGGCTCAGGCGCTGCCCTGGGCCACGGGAGATGCAGGGGAGCAGCCGGCCTGGCTGCCCCTAAAGCTGCCCCTAACCCCGGCGTCCAGCCCAGCGTGCAGGGGCAGGGAGATGCAGTGGTGGGGGAGGATGGAGAGCCACTGGGAGCGGCGGCCCTGGGGCGAGCAAAGGCCTGCTCCAGAAACTCACGGCCAGGGGAAGGACGTCTGAGGTGTCCCCATCGCTGGTGCTGGTGCTGTGCAGCGGCCGGTCCTCCAGCACCTCCAGCAGCTCCAGCAGCACCTCCCGGGCACTCCTGCTCGAGGACACCATCGTCCTCCACATGGTCGCAGCTGCTCTGCAGGCCCAGAGCTCCATGTCAGAAGGGTCTCGGCCACAGCGCCTGGGCATGGGCAACCTCTGGGGCTGGGCTGGCTGCCAGCCCTGCCTCTGCCACTGCCCCTCGCCAGCAGCACCTGGCAAGCGGCCGAGCCACGGTGCCTCGAGGGGCAGGGAGGGAGCATGGCAGTGGGCTCTGGGGCTGACACGCCAGCGCTGGGCAACGGAGGGGTTGGAACATCTCTGGCTGTCAGGCAGCTCCCATGGCACGGGCTCCACAGGCTGGGGAGCCCTGAGCCCTCCAGGCAGCTGGGCCCCATACCTGTCACACGTTGGAGGACGGCGCAGGAGGGTCACCACCACATCATGGGGGCTCTTGAGGGTCATCTCCAGAAGGGTGCCGTCCATTGTGCCCTCAGCAGACTTGTCCACATTGACCCTGGGCCACCAGTAGATGCACCTCATGGCTTCGGGCACCTGCAGGAGACGTGGCTGAGTTGCCAAGAGTGCTGCCAGAGCGAGCCGTTTCCCCAGCTTCGCTTGAGAAGTCCTTCCCGTCACAGCACACTGGGCTGGCCTCAAAGGCTTTTGGGTGCCCAGGGGACTCAGTGTCGGGAGGCACACGATCCCGGGGACAGCTCGAGCCCTGGCCACAGGCTACTTACACGCACTGGCAGGACAGCAGAATCCTCCCCATCACTGGAGTCAGAGCCTGAAAGGCCCGCAATTGTTGCAGGGTCCCGTAACGGGGAACAGCCCCAGAGTAACGACAGGATACCGATACGGTTAGAAATCGTTCTCGCTTTATTGATGTGAAGCATTATGTTTATACTGTTCGGTGGTGTGTACGCGTCTTTCTACTATTGGATACAATGCTGCTTCAAGCGCCTTAAGCTAATACTGATTGGTTATCATATGGCAAGCTGTTGCCAATTCTCCACCTTACTCACCATCCACATACCCTGTTCAACATCACTATATATGGTCTGCATACCCTGTTCGACACCCTGAAAAACTGCTTGCAACACTATTCTACTTTTAGTCCTTCAAGGACAGTTCAAGACATCTGGCATCGGCCTAATCACAACTAGTCACGTACTCTCTACATCTGCTAGTCACGTCCGGTCTAGTCACGTACACTCTCCATCTCATCGCCTGGGTTGTTCAAGCTAAGGCCAACAAATCGTGGCCTCCTTCAGCTAAAAACACTTCCACACGCGATGACCTCAATGGTGCTGGCTTCCTGCTGAGCGGGCTTGAGGGGTTCCTGAAACTTCTGCAGGAGAAGGAAGGCAAGGAAGTGAAGGGAGGGATGTCACATCAAGTGTGCTCATCAACAACAAGCCGTGCTCGGCTGGGCAGCGAGAGCAGGCGCAGCCCAGGCGGGGATGGCTGCGGGTACCTGTGCTTCACTGTGGAAGGCATCACGGACGTGCTCCCCATCCTGCTCCTCTTCTGGCAGCTCCCAGCCTGGAGGTGGCAAAGACCGAGCGCAGGCAGAGCTGAGGGGCTGTGCGAGAGGCTGGAGACCACGGCCGAGCCCTGCGCTCCCCAGACACCAGCCCTGGGACAGGGGCTGCTGGGGACACTGATCCCCGTCTCTCTGGCCACAGGTTGGGGCTGGGGGTGCCCAGGGGATGGAGCATGGCCAGAGCCCAGCCGTGGGGAACAGCCCCCTCCCCTCTTGCCCTGGGGATGCCCACAGCTGGTGGGATGGGGCCAAGCTGGCTGCAGCCACCAGCCCTGAGGCCCAGCTCAGCCACTCACCCGCCTGTAGCAGCTGCTCCTCCTGCTCCTCAACAGGCTGCTGAGTTGGGGCAGCCCCAGCACCTTCCTCCTCTTCCTCCTCTTCTTCCTCAACCCAGACCATCCTGGGTATGCAAGGTGGAGCAGCCCCAGCACCTTCCTGCTCCTTCTCCTTTTCTTCCTCAACCCAGACCATTCCGGGTACGCGAGCTTGGGCAGCCCCAGCACCTTCCTCCTCCTTGTCCTCTTCTTCCTCAACCCAGACCATCCTGGCTATGACAGCTGGGGCAGCCCTAGCACATTCCTGCTCCTCCTTGACCCAGTCCATTGTGGGCACAGGAACTGGGGCAGCCCCAGCACCTTCCTCCTCCTCCTTCGCAACCCAGCCCAGCCTGGGCACACTGGGGGGTCCCTCTACCATCACGCTGCAGCTTGGCCTCGAGGGCTTCCACCACAGACATCGGAGACGTCTCTGAGAAGCACCACAGACGTGGGTCAGCAGCAAATGATGTGGCTGTACAGGGACTCCGTCCCTCACCACTCGATCCATCCTGCCCCGTCCCCTGCTCTAGGCACTCTGGCATTACTGTGGCACCACCAGCACCTATATCACCGCGTGTCACAAAGGGCTCCGTGATGCACTGCCCAATCCCCTGCTCTGGGCACGCTGGGGCTACCGTGGCACCATCCGTATCACCGCGTGTCACAAAGGGCTCTGTTCACTACTTTGTCAGCATCCTCCACTTGCTCTGGATGAAATTCCACACCGCTGGCAGTGGCCACTGTCCCAGGCCCTTGGCCTTGTTCTCCCCCACACCCTGATGCCCCCGCCTCACCCGCCTCTGGGTCATGGTCTTGAACAACTTTTGTGTAACCTAAACAAGACCTGGGAGATGTTCAGGCAACAAGAGCAGCTGGCCTGGACATCCCAAGGCTGTTCCAAACTCTCCAAAGCTCTTGTGATCAGCCTGAAGGGAAAAGGGGAGGTGAAAGAGCAGGATAGTGTATCCCCCGGGTCTTCCCCCGAGATTGGGTGTGATTTCCAAGAAACGGCAAGAAACAGCAGCTGAACCTCCTGCCCAGGGATGGCATCACACCGCAAGCTGACATTATGCACTCCAGCTACGCGGTAGTCCCGATGCCTCTCCCCGAGGTCCTAAACCTCACAGTGCACGTGCGGATTTACAGGGCACCAATCCCTGAACAAAGTAAGCAACTTGGTAAGCATGGACTGTTGAAGTAATATGAGAAATGCGTGGAACCAAACTGTTTGAAGGTGCTCTGGTCAGAGCTGCCCTTCCTTGCGCCCTTGCAGCAGGACCTGCCTGGCCTAAAGCCAGGCTGGTCGGGCCTGATCGCCTCGTCCCGGCCATCCAGCTCAGGGGCCGGGCACGCGGGGAACAGAGTGTTGCACTTCTCTGGCTGGCTCCTGGCAGCTGTCTCAGCTCCCACTGCCCTTCCACTGCTCCGTCACCCGCTGTCTCTGGACAGCAAAGTGTTTCTATGTGGCAGCACTGGGAGCAGACGGGGGATGCTCCCGCTCCCGGGGAAGAGCCTGCGGCAGCCACCCCTCGTGTGAAGGCACCTTGCTCAGCAGAGAGAGGTTGGCACCTGGTAGAGCTGGGGCAAGGTTCTCCTCTCCCAAGGCATCCCCCTTCAGGCAGGAACTAGGCCTTCTCCCCTCCAAAAAACGGGATGGGATCAATAGCCCAATTGAAGTCGATCTGCACTAATGCACACAGCATGGGCAACAAACAGGAGGAGCTAGAAGCCACTGTGCAGCAAGAAAACTATGATATAGTTGCCATCACAGAAACCTGGTGGGACGACATGCACAACTGGAGTGCTGCGTTGGATGGCCACAAACTCTGCAGGAGGGACAGGCCAGGAAGAAGAAGGCGGGGAGTGGCCCGGTATGTCAGGGAGAGTTTTGATTGTCTTGAGATCAACAATGGTGACAAAAGGGCAGAGCGTTGATGGGTTAAAATGAGGGGAAAGGCCAACAGGGCAGACATCATGGGGGGAGTCTGCTATAGGCCACCCCACCAGGATGAAGATGTAGATGAAATATTCTCCAAGCACCTGGGAGAAGTCTCACAATTGGAGCCACTCGTTCTTGTGGGGGACTTCAGTTTAGTGGATGTCTGCTGGAAATATAATACAGCAGTGAAGAAGCAGTTCAGGAGGTTCCTAGAATGTGTGGAAGACAACAGGAGATCATCTTGAGTGCCATCACATGGCATGTACAAGACAACCAGGTAATGATGCTCTGTCAGCCTGGGTTTTTGAAGGGCAGGTCCTGCTTGACCAACCTGATCTCCTTCTGTGACAAGGCGACCCGCTTAGTGGGTGAGGGAAGAGCTGTGGATGTGTCTACTTGGACTTTACTAAGGCCTTTGACACCGTTTTCCACAGTATTCTCCTGGAGAAATGGGCTGCCTATGGCTTGGATGAGTGTGCTCTCCACTGGAGAAAAAACTGGCTGGATGGCCAGGCCCAGAGAGTGGCGGGGAATGGAGTCAAATCCAGCTGGGGGCCAGTCTCCAGTGGTGTTCCCCAGGGCTCAGTGTTGGGGCCTGTCCTCTTTAACATCTTTATCAATGATCTGGAGGAGGGGATTGAGAGCACCCTCAGTCAGTTCGCAGATGACACCAAGTTGGGTGGGTGTGTCAATCTGCTGGATGGTCAGGAGGCTCTACAGAAGGATCTGGACAGGCTGGACCGACGGGCCGAGGCCGGTAGTATGGAGTTCAATGAGGCCAAGTGCCGGGTCCTGCACTTGGGCCACAACAACCCCCTGCAACGCTATAGGCTTGGGGAGGAGTGGCTGGAAAGCTGCCCAGCAGGAAAGGACCTGGGGGTGCTGGTCGACAGCCGATTGAATATGAGCCAGCAGTGTGCCCAGGTGGCCAAGAAGGCCAATGGCATCCTGGCTTGTATCCGCAGTAGTGTGGCCAGCAGGAGCAGGGAAGTGATTGTCCCCCTGGACTCGGCACTGGTGAGGCCACACCTGGAGTACTGTGTCCAGTTTTGGGCCCCTGACTTCAAGAAGGATGTTGAGGGGCTGGAGCGGGTTCAGAGAAGGGCAACAAAGCTGGTGAAGGGTCTGGAGAGCAAGTCTTATGAGGAGCGGCTGAGGGACCTGGGGTTGTTTAGCCTGGAGAAGAGGAGGCTGAGGGGAGACCTTCTTGCTCTCTACAACTACCTGAAAGGAGTTGGTCTCTTCTCCCATGTGACAAGTGACAGGAGAGGAAATGGCCTTAAGTTGCACCAGGGGAGATCTAGCTTAGATATCAGGAAGAACTTCTTTACAGGGAGGGTTGTGAAGCAGTGGAACAGGCTGCTCAGGGAGGTGGTGGAGTCCTCATCCCTGGAAGTGTTTAACAGATGAGTAGATGTGGTGCTGAGGGACCTGGTTTAGGGACCCTGGCAGTGCAGGGAGAGCTGTTGGACTCGATGATCTTAAAGGTCTCTTCCAACCAGATGATTCTATGAGTCTATGCTTCCCCACTGCCGGGGCTGCAAGAGCCTCTCAGACAGCAGCTAAATACCTGACCTGGGATCCACCCTCTGCGGAAGAGTGAGGGGCTGAGCTGAGCTACCTAGGCATGAAATGGGCCCAAATGAGCCCTTTAGGGGCTGCGAGTGTGCATTGCCGGCTCCTGTCCAGCTTTTCCGCCCCCTAGCACCCCCAAGTCCTTCTACTGGGGGCTGCTCTCCAGTCCTTCATCCCCAGCCTGGGCTGATACCTGGGATTGCCCCGACCTAGGGGCAGAACCTTGCCCTTGGCCTTGTTGACCCTCGTGAGGTTCACACAGACCCACTTCTCCAGTTTGTCCAGGTCCCTGTGGATGGATCCCATCCCTCAGGCATGTCCACCGCACCAACCAACTTGGTGTCATCAAGCTTTTGCAGGAGAAGAAAATGAAGTATGAAAAAAAGCAAGGCCAGATTTATCCCAGAGGTGTCTGTCAGGAAGTGAGCCAAGACGTGTACGTCTGTCTGCCTGTCTGCCTGTCTGCCTGTGCGTGGCAGCGAAGGCAGCGGGAGGTCAATCCCTGTCGCGGCTGTCCCGTAGCCTGAGAGGGATAGGAAGTGTGGTACGGGACAGGCTATTGCTTTGCCCATGCAAATACTGGGGGAATGCAGGGCAAACCGGAGGGAGATCTGGGCTTTCCTGCATTTGTGCTGCAAATATTTTCATTGAGGTGCTTTTTCCCAACTCTTTCTCTGAGACCTTTGTGCTTCTAGTAAGTGTAAGGAGGGTGTTGATTGCAAGTGTCCCCTTAGGCACAACTGTTTTACCATAATGGCATTTACAGGGAGAACTTGCAGCGCGATTTTGCTGTTACATCCTCTGATTTAAACCTCTCTTTCACTTTTTTGTCTCACCGATCTGCCCCAACAAGCCCGTGCAAGGTATCGATCCCTGCCGCAGGAGCGGTGGTGGTCTGCCAGCCCAAAAAAGGTCATTGAGGGCAAATATGTGGATGTTTGATGTCGCCCAGCAACTAGAGATGAACATATCGTTTGTCCGCTGTCAGGAAACACTCTGCCTGTTTGCACAACAGCCGTGTTTGCCTGCCCTGTGGTAGGTTCACCAGCAGCCCCACAACCCTTCTAGGAGATAGAAGAATTTCCTTAAAGAGGAGGAAAGCCACTGGCATGGATTCTTGCTACAGGTAGATCAGGTTCCAGCCACCCTCAGCCTCCCCTAACCACTGCGCTGAAGTCTCCCAGCATGGCAGAGACACTCTGACCGTATTGATGGTCCAAACAGTCATGGGAAAAAAAAAATAAAAGGGCTAATTCTGTCTTGGCACAGTCTGGAAGAGCGAATTACAGCCAGCGCCCTGCAACCCTTCCCCACCGTCAGAATACAATACTCTGGGGTGTGTCATCAGGACAAAATTAGCCCTGCGCACATCTTCCCATAGACAGAGCGGCTATGGACAACAACAAAGTCAACTCAGAAGACAAACAAGCATTTATTTTAGCTGTTAGGAGAAATGACTGGGGAAAGCGATCAAGAGGAGCAGAAGTCTCCCCATTTGATGTCTTTATTGCAAACGTGGTGCTCCTCCGCTGCAGGGTGGTATTTAAATAGAGGCTGTTTCACATAAATAAAGGCAGAAGATGACTCAAGGTGTATTATCAGGTCAGTAACACGAGGTATCTTCTGTCATACCTGAGAGGTGCAGTTGAGCCCTTGAACAGGCAAGTGGAGTACACCTGGGCAAAGGTTAACCAGTGTTTGATCACGCCGGTGACTATCACGTCCCCGTCTCCCCATACGGCCGGCCTCTCCAGCACCATCCTCCAAATTAATTCGTCGGGAGCAGAGATGAACTTTCCCAGCATGTGACTCTGTAAACTCAAGAGAGCAAGGATAAAGCTGGCAAGGTCCAAACAGTGGGGTGCAGAAAGCGTCGATTGTCTTCAGATGGGCAAAGAGGCAACATAAGGATGGAGGAGGTGAGAGGTTAACTGTTAAAAAATGGGAATATCTGAAGGTTCCAGGAGGAGTCTTTGTGGTGATGGTGGTCCAATGGCAAGGTGAGGGATGTCAAGGTTTCTGAGGGTGAAGAGCACCCTGTGCTCTCCTTTCCCTCTGAAGCCCTAAAGGATCTTGCTCTGTAGCAATGTCTTATGCAAACAGCTCCTGGACTGGCATGAGAGCCCTTAAAAGGGCTTGGCTGGAGAAACATGGGTCTGATCAGTCTGTCCACAGCCTGCTAGATGGAGGTGAGGTGGGAAGTGGTGCATGATAACCCTAAGCCTAGCCCTGACATGGCCAGCAGGGTGAGGGTGGGGATCCTGCCTCTCTGCTGTGCTCTGGGGAGACCCCCCTGCAGTGCTGGGTCCAGCTCTGGGCTCCTCAGCACAGCAGAGACATGGAGCTGCTGGAGTGGGGCCAGAGGAGGCCCCAGCAATGCTGGGAGGGTGGAACCCCTGTGCTGGGAGACCAGGGGAGAGAGTTGGGGGCGTTGAGCCTGGAGCAGAGAAGGCTGCGGGGAGACCTTAGTGCAGCCTTTGAGTGCTTCAAGGGGCCTCCGAGAAAGCTGGGGAGGGGCTTTAGAGCAGGGGCTGTTGGGACAGGACAAGGGGTGATGGGTTCAACTGGAAGAGGGAGATTGAGACCAGGGAGAAGGGAGAAATGTTTGATGCTGAGTGTGGGGAGACCCTGGCCCAGGTTTCCCCGAGAGGTGGGAGAAGCCCCATCCCTGGCACCATTGCTGGTCCGGTTGGCCCTTGGGGCTCTGAGCAACCTGCTCTAGTTGCAGATGTCCCTGCTGCCTGCAGGGGGTTGGACTGGGTGAGCTTGAAAGGTCCCTTCAACCTAAACCGTTCTGTGATTCTACAATTCTTTCCACAAACTGCTACAGCTCAAGGACCCTGCACTAGCATGACCACAGCGTGCAGATCAGCTCCAGGGGACACGTCCATGGTCACCTACCCATTTGGGAGATCAGGATCTAATGTAAGACCAAGTGTAGGAGATTGAAGCAGATGGAAAAATAAATGCTGGATGGGTTGTGAAGGGCACATTTACAGGAGGGGGGCGGAATCAGGAGACTGCAAAGCCCAAACATGGACCTGACCCTTTTCATCCTTGTCCATCCACCCAGGTGGGAACACTCTGCTGCACAAAACATCCCTCCTGGCAGGCTTTGAGACCTTGGCTAGAACTACCTGAGAAATAGAAATGTGAACGATGACTTTTCCCTCGTGACCACTCTGCTGCCTGCTGCCACGCGGGGATTTACTGGTGCCCAGCTAACGACAGCCTGGGGCATACTGGGGCATACATTTGCTCTGCCTTAAGGAGGTTTTCCAGGTTAGCTTTTTATTTTAGCTGCACCTCGTGAGCACACACGTGTGTGTATGTCCACGTTGCTCGCCGAGGTGGACAATTTCCAGACATGCTGGTTCAGAGGAGGATGATGGGGTGGATGAAGGCCAAGGAGAAGTGCTGGGCGATGAAGCCGAGCGTTCGCTGCCTTTTTGGGGCTCGGCATTTCCAATCCCCATGGCACAGTGTCACGCGCCCCACGGCTTTCCCAGCCCCTTGGGGCTCCCAGGGATGACATTCGTGGGGGGAGCATCGTTATCTCCGTGGTGGGGGTGCCCCCAACCTTTCCCTTGGCAGGGGATCACCCCACCAGGAAAGGCTTCGCACTCAGCCGGGCGCACCCCCGCAGGGGCACCGCAAAAAGAGCAGCTACATGCCTTTGGGTGCAGCCTGTCTCCTCCTCCCCGTCGTCTTCCTCCTCCTGCCGCTGCTGCTGCCGCTGCCGCTGCCGCTGCCGCTGTGCGGGGCGGAGCCGCCCGCTTCCAGCCGCCGCGCCGCTGCCGGGAGCGGGCGGCGGAGCCGAGTCGAGCCGTGCCGGGCTGCGGGGACGGGGACGGGGACGCGGTGGTGCCGCCTCCCTGCTTGTCCTTCGCCGCGCCCATCCCACCGTCTGCCAGGCTGCCGGCCTCGCTGCCGGGGGTGGGGAGCATCGCTCGGCGGGGCAGGGGTCCCCCTCCGTCGGGGTTCGGCGACCTGGAGGATTTCCCAGCGGCAGCAGGTAAAGGGTGGCAGTGGTTGGACTGGGAGGAAGGGGCGGCCTTTTGCATCGCCCGCTCCCCGCCGCCTGTCCGGCGAGGCGGGTGCAGGCTGTCCCCGGGTGGTGGTGGTGGTGGTGATGCTGAGCCGGGGGGGCGGTGCTGGGTTTGTGACAGATATGCTGGGTTTGACCGCCAGAAGATGCTCCGTTGTCCAAAAAGGTGTTTCTTTTCCCCAAAAGGCGATTCTTTGCCCCTCCACACCGGTGTGTGTGCCCCCCACCCCCATCCCCACCCCCACCCCCACGGGTGGCTGACCCGGCCGGGAGCATGCCAAGCAAAGTTGGGATGTGATGGGGTGCTACCATGTGGCGGGGGACATGGGTGGGCACCCACTTGGGGAGAGGTCCCAGGGTACCGCCTCGGGTCTCCAGGACCCCTCCCCACTTGCCAGGGTGTGGATCTGGCCACCCCCTTTTCTCCTGTAGGCCCTGCTTGTTTCACAGGCAACGCTTCATTTTTAGACACCGCTCTGAAAATAACGGCGTCCGCAGTGTCCCGCGGCCCCAGGGGTCGTCCGGTGCCATAAAATCCTCAGGCAGCAAAATCCCAAGAGAGCTTTATTGCTGCTTGCCCGGCTGGAGGAGCGCCCGAGGTTTTCTGGCACCCTCTGAGGATGCGATAGGGATGTCCTGGATGGCTCTCGGGGACATCCGTCCGGTGCAAGGCCCCCGTGTTAAGGTGGAAATGGGTGTACCTAGAGGGTCTTATTTTTGTCTTGATGCTTGCCAAAGAAATTGCTCAGAAAAAGGAGTAATTCAGGAAAAAGAGGGGAAAAGACAGAATCTCCTTGCAGTTGTATTGAATCTCTCTCCCAAGTCCTGTAAATTCACCGCCCAGAAAACTGGGCGTTGAGGAGTTGCAGTCGAAATGTGAGCCTTCCTCTGGAAAAGGTCTGCTCTAGCAATTCCCGGTGGGGAAGCTGTGAAATTTCACCCCTGGCGAGATGGAAACAGGGATTCTTCAGCCAGAAAAACCCCGGCTTTGTCGAACGCGCCACGCTTTGGGTTTTTAGGGGCGGGTCTGTACAGCCACTTGTTGTCGTGTTGGCTTAAGGGATTATGGAGAGATGATCGGAATAGCCATGACCATGCTGCGTGTGAAATTAAAAAGAAAATGGAACTATGGTTCTTTTTGCTGGCTCTTTGTCCCTGTGGGAAGGAAAACAAGCGCTTGCTCAGCCCATGAAGGTTTTTCTCCATTAGAAAGTTCTGCCGCGCACAGAGAACATTAAACCTGGTTGTGCCGTTCGGATGCTGCGGTGGTCCCAGCTGCCAGGAAATTTCGAGTGTCTCCTATTAGTGAGCAAAAGTTAGAGCAGTGCTTGTTCTTAAAGAGCTTTCTTGGGTTCAGATCTCACGGCGGTGCAGGAAAAATGCCTTCTACCTTCTTTCCTTCTTACAAATCGCTGGCTTGCGCTTGGCTGGGGAAAAGCTGAAGTAAACGGATTTCCTGCCTTGCATTTTTGCCTGACATGTCTGTGTTCACCAGCCGTCAGATCGCCACGGAAAGTGGTCCATGAATGCATTATCCAGCCGTTCTCCACCTGAGCAGTGATGCATCCTGAATCCTTCAACCCTGCTATGTCAACATAATTTCCTGCAACAAGACTGAAGCATCTCCACGCCGATACCGCAGCAATATTTAGCTGCAGAATATTTCTCTGTGGTTGAGAAGGTGCTTCTTCAGTGGCAAGTCTAAGCTCTGCTTCAAGGCAGAGCTCATGTGACAGTGAGTGTCTCTGTCAAGCTGTACTTTTCCTATTAAATAAGCACGTTCTGCACGTTACGCTCTTCCCAGCGATGAATTCTGAACCTGCAGGCGACGCAGGAGTGATATTTGTCTTGTGCGTCGACAACGAGCCGCGCAAAGAAAATGAGTTCTGGTTGGATCAATTTATTTGGCGTTGGGTTGTAGCTTCAGAAACTGCTGCCTTGGAATTAGCGATAAAGGGTTTAGTTTTTGCAAGGCAACAAACGGCTTTTATGAGCCAGGAAGATGATAATGCTGAGCCAGCTGCGTGGGCCAGGGACTCTTTGTTGTACTTTTATCCATGAAATATCCGTGTGTATTTGATCTCAAGCAACTGCATTTTAATTGTCGTAGCGTTTCACACTGCTCAATGCCAAAATCAATGTATTTTGCTGGTGTTTTTTTTTTTTGAATGAGTGGGTTAGAGCAACCCATGGTTGCAAACAGTGTCCTAGGTTGCGGTCAAAGTGCTTTGAGGCACTTTGATGCTCACAGGTGGTGGAAGATCTGGGTGCCCTTTTAGCAGACACACATGTGGGGAATATTGTCCTTTAACTCACTTTGTAGGTCTTCCTGAGGGTGAAGATGAAAGGGTTCAGTTGCCCCTTTGGCATCCCTGCCTTGTACAGGAAGGTGTGGTTATCAGTGCCATTAGGAGTGTTGGGGTTGGATGTGGGTGGGCACTTGGTGCTCCTCCTGAGAGCAGCCTCCCTCCAAACATGGGGAGTAGGAACATGTTTTCCCTGGAGGCTGGGATGCTGGTTTGAAACTCCTTTTTCTTGAGGAGATGCAGCCAGAGAGGCCCTGCTCTTCTCCAAAAGCCCTTTAATAAGATGCTTTGCACCTTCTTGCCCATCCTGAGATGAAGCCATGGGATCCACCTGGGAACCACTTGGCTGAGGCCATAAAGAGGCTTTGTTAGGCTGCAGTAGCTGACAGTTGTGCTTTGAGGAGGCCAATTGGTGGGGAAGAGGTGGCTCTGATGGTCCATCCTTGTGCAGAAGACCAGCCAGTGCTGTTGGTGTGAGGGGGCTGGAGCTGCTTTGGGCTTTGCTGGTGCCAGCTGCAGCTGTTGTGGGGTGAGTGGTGTCTCGGCTTCTCTCCTTGTAGCAGGGTGTTTGCTCAGGGCTGTTTTCTCCCCGGAATCGTCGTGCTGAGCTGGGTGCGCAGCTGAGCAGTTCCCTCTGCTCAGGAGAGGGCAGTGTCACACCAACGAGCTGCTGCTGTAACCGTGCTAAAACAGGCACGGAGAGGACAACCTCTGCCCACCCGGGGTCCAGGGGGCTCTGGCGGGGGGTGCGACATCCCGTATGCGTGTGGGACCCAGGCACCTCATCCCTCTCCCTTCTTCCCCAAGCAAAATGTTCCCCTTCCAGCTCTTGCTCCCTGCCCCTGAGTGTGCTGCTGGTGTTTCATGGACCGTTGTAGGAATATTTGAAGGGTGGTGCTGGGAAAAGGGATTTAAAAGGCTGTTTATAGCAGTTGCTTTTGCCTGCCAGCCCCTCTGTGAACAGTGATTAGATCCAGCTACTTTAATGCTTGTCTTGACTTCCAAAAAATAACAATAAGCAGCAGGCTGGTGTTCGGCTGTGCTGCTTTTCCCTCTTCAGTGAACCGCTGTGTTCTCCCACTTCCTCCTGGTGGGACAACTGCCTGAGTATTTGGTTAATTAGCCTCTCATTGCTCAATAACCTGAAAAAAAGAGGCCTTATTTTTATCGACCATTAAATATTTGTGTAAGATTTCTGCCAAGGAGTGGTTGCAAGGCACGGTGTGTTCCCCTGAAGCGTATTCAAACCTTCTTGGGTGGCAACCGGAAATCTTTCCGTGCTCGTGTCTGTCTCGATGCGTTGCGTGTTTTCACCTACTGAATCCATTACACGTTGTGATGGAGCTCCGTTTCTCTCGTCCGTCTGGCCTTTGGGCAGGGTCAGCTCTATGAAAAGTGTTTCTTCTGTGAATGCTTTTTTTGTGCTGATTTTTAGTGTGTGTCTGCAGGTATTGCTGAAGTGGGCTGGTATTTTTTTTCTGCTGGATGAAGGGTGGGATGGGGATAGGAGAGGGAGGCAAACAGCACCTTGCCTGGGGTGATGCACAAATCTGGGCACCAGCTCCGTCACCAGCCTCCCACATATTTGCAGAGTCCCGCTGGCAGCTCATCTCTTCCTTGGAAATGGCTCGTCCTGGTTTTAACGTAACTCCTTGGTCATGCCAAAACTGAATCCTCCCGCTCGTGAACCACTGCGTCTTCCGCGTCGCTGGCTGCTCGGGAGCTGGGCTTTCTGCGAGGCTTTGCCTCCCGCTCGGGGTGCTGGATCCTGGAGCACTTGGAGGTGATGGACTCTAAGTTCATGCTGCTCTTGTCTGGGAGTGCTCAGAAGGACGGGTTTCACTTTCAGATTCCCCGTGTGGCGCTGTGCTAAAGCAGCTTTTCTCTTGCACTTTTCCCCTTAAAACGAGCTTGCCTTTAGTTTTTAATTTTAATTTCTTTTGTAAAATCCTGCCATTTGCCTTAAAACTCTCTCAGAACTCTGCTGTCGCTTGTACAATCTCTTTATAAAGGTCTGGTCCCAGTGTTCTGCTTCCCTTGCCGCTTGGTGAGCTGAAATGAAACTTCTCCCTCCCCCAGCCTGAGGTTAGATGCACAGTGCAGAAAAATTCCGGTCTTTGGCTGGTTTTAGCTGGGCTGAGTTTCAGGCTCGCATTTGCACAGGCTGCTCAGGGAAAGCATCTTGCAGCTGACTTAAATAGCACAAGCTGAAGCCCAGAGTTTCCTTTAATAGGTGTTTTGTGTGTAGCATTTAAAAAGCTGTAATGGACTGGCTGTACCCCTCAATGTCCAAGCGTTCTTCTGAGCCACTCTGATAGATTGTATCTGGGGCCACTTCTGTTGTATTGATGAATGAGCTCTCTTGAGCTGATGGTCACCTCATCATAAATCAAATTGCCTGAGTCTCAAATCAAGTCAACAGTCCAGCTGCCCACTGCAGGAAAACAAACCAAATGTATTAAACTTTTGGACTTGGAGATGGCTACAGCCCCGTGGCAGTGGTTCGGACTTGGTAGTCGAAGGTCATGGGGTGGTGGGGTGATGCACCGAGTGTTCCATGAGGTTGTTGGAAAGAAGGTCTAATCTTGGAGGAGGTCACTTAAGAGCTTGGAGAGGATTTGAGGCTCGTGTCTAGGCTTGCTGTCCTGCTAAATTTCCTAGGACCTTGCCACGAGGGCAGAAACCTGGCGGAAAGGGGCAGGTTTGGCCCTTCCAAGGTGTCCCGTGGGTGTTCCCCTATCTGAAACCCATGTGCTGACCGCAGAGATATCTTCTGAACAAAACCTTGGAGAAGGGTGGTAAGACTGGGGTATATTGAGGCTCGTGCCTCGGGTGCCCTTGCTGTGCCTGGTCCTCTTCCATCACGCTGCCAAGGGGCAAGGTGGGGCTGGAGGCTTCCCAGGTCAAGTTAACTGGGCGTGCTACTGGGGCCCAAATGCTGTCTCTGAGATGCTTACAGGATTTGCCGTGGTGGTGCACTCACTGTGATATTTGGGTGGATTTAGTTGTGTGTGTGTTTTGGGTTTTTTTTGCCAAGAGGTAATTAATGCTTTCCTCAGGATTAAAATATATCCTGTGTGTCTCAGCTGTTGATGTAGGAAGGAGTCATCCAACCCTCTGACCCTTCTTGGAGGCAAAAAAAAAAGGGCTTTCAGGAGAAGGTGTGAAGTGGGTGTTCAAACTAGTATGTCTCCTTCTTACCCAAGTACTTTCTTGTGTGAAGGAGCCCCATGGAGAAGTTTCTTGAGGCTGTCAAGTAGGTGCTGTTTTGTAGGCAGTTGCCTGCTGCAGCAGTGATTATGTTTGCAGGTATTGTGGGAATTTTGGTGTCAGTCTACCTACTAAGTATTCATGGATCTTGTCGATGAGACTTTAAACTGTCAGTCAAACCCGCTGCAGTTTGAAATCCAGCAACCAGGCAGCGCTTGTGTCCTGGGTCTGGGTGTCCGGGCAGAAATCCAGCCGTGTGATTTGCTCTGTTTCTCTCCAGCTGTTTGGGTTGTGATTTCTCCCTCCGTGGCCGTGAGCTGACTGAGCTTAGAGATCTGCACAGCAATAATGGCTGGAGGGTCCTTGTCATCTGTGGATGGTTTGGGGCTCGTTAGGAGCCCTGGAATCTGTCAAGCCAAGAGGTAAGGCGAGGCCTATGGCTTCACAAAACATCTATTTTTGGATGTGTTTCTGTGCAAACTATGTTTATCATGAAGGATTGCTCTGCGCTTCGTACACTGAGCTTGTAAGCCCTCTTTTCCAGATCACAATTCCTGCCAAAAACCCCAAATATATATTACAGTCTCTCTTTCCCTGTGCTCACGAGCTGGGTCCTATCAGCTCCCAAACCACTGGCTGTGTTGCATTTGACACTCTGTAAATATATAGTGGTGGGTGGCCCTTATTTTAGGGGTGGGCTACAGCCCTGCTTTGGGCTTTAGCATTATCTTCCAAGGCTGCTGGTGTCTGACTGCCCGCGAGCTTCTCGTAGTTGTTCTTGTCTTCTCCTCTGTTTCTGCTCCTGCCTGAAACCGGGAGGTGGAATCTGTGTGAAAAATGAAGCAGCTAAACTCATATTTAGCCCTGAGTTCATCACTGAAATGCAGAGTGCTCCAGTCGTCATTAAAAGTCTCATTTCAAGTGCAAGGTTGGCAGCTGGGCTGGAGATTGTTTCCCTTATCTCCAGCGCTTCCCAGTCTGTCTCCCTTGAGTAAGGATGGGTTTGTGTTTGGATCTCCAGGCTCAGAGCTCTATGTTGAAGGAATGCAGAGTACTTGTGGGCAAGACAGCTGTGTGTGTGTGTGTGTGTTAAAATGTTAATGTGGTGGGAACAAACGTGCTCTGGAGTCTCTTGGGCTGTCAGGCAAACCTTTGTGCCTCACAAGGTCACACCGCTGCCTAGAGGCGTGTTGCTGAAACACAAACTGTGTGGGTTCTCCTTACGCAGTTTTGCTTTGCCAAGAAAAATAAAGGTGCTTGTGGGATTCTAGCGATAGAGGCGCTGTCCCTGAAAACACGGGCAGGAGCTTCTGAGGAGACGTCCTTCCTTGCATTTGTACCCGGGCAGTTATCAGCCCTGTGGTTTCAGCTCTGGTCCTGAGGTTACATGGGGTATGAGGAGTAATGTGGGTAATGAGGAGCTCAGAACTTGCTCTGTGGTTTGCTAGACCTCTAGAGCTGGAAGGGAGCCTCTGGGTGCAAGAAGGTCTTTGTGCCTTTAGTGCAAACTGTTCCTGAAAAAGCCCTCTGGGGAGGGTGGGCATCTCTCCTGCTGTCACAGGAGCCTCAGTGGAGGCAGGAACCTGTTCAGCTTCTGAGATGTTGTCACTGGGGTCAACACACATGACTTGGTAGCCTTTAAAAACAAAAAAGGAATAGACCACCCAGAGCACCATGCATTTGGAGACTGGGATTTAGCATCTACCAACCTTTTTTCTTCTGCTTCATTGAAGACAAAAGACTTTAACTGAAACAAGCTGGAAGCTGTGAGCATTGTCTGAAGTGTGTCTGGTAACGCAGCTCCGTTAGCTTGATGTACACTGGAAAGTTGCTCTCCCTGTTGAAGGGCGAGGGTGTAGGTGGGTAGTGCCCCCAGTGGGGGTGTAACCGGCACGGGGCACCTGGGTGCAAGGCTGTCCTTGCAGTACCCCAGACTCCTGTGCCTGCTGGCACCTGTGGCGCTTGGGGACACTCTTGGTACTTTCTTGGGGGGTGGCACAGACCAATATCTTTCTCCGGGCAGTGAAGAAGACCGCAAAGGAACTGTTAAATATTATCTTTTTAAGGCATGAACGACATGGCAGGAACTCCTGTGACCACCTGTCATGACTTGGTGGATACCTGTGACTGACCCCACATGGACTAATGAAGTAGACAAGGCATTCTGGCAACTGGGGCCAGTGGGAGCCTTTTACTGTGTTTTTTTTTCCTCCTCTCCAGGGTAGGTGAAAATACAAGGCCTCTAGCTAGAAGCCATCAGAGCTCTTGGGGCCTACCTAGATCAAATGTAAACATACCTATTTGCCTCCTCCAAAAGAAAGTCATGGGGTGCAAACCATTGTTCTTGAATGCAAGGTTGACTCATTCACTTTTGGGTTTCCAGCCTTCAAAACCCGCCCTGTTGAGCTGCTCCTGCCCTGGGTCCGTAATGTAACTCTAGCTCCAGCAAAAGTTGCTGTGACTTGGAGATGCTATTTGTTTGGGGTCACCTCCGTGGAGATGTTGCAAACAGCTTGCTCGCTGCAGTCCATCTGTCAGGCTGGGAAAGCTTTGGTGCATGCTGATCCCAGACCATGCTTGGCTGACTACTGGCATATGGGGAAGTTATAATGATGCTGGTGACCTGCCCCAGTGTCACCTGGAGCAGGGTGATAAATGCCTTTGCTGGTGGATGGACTCTTCTGTTAGGGGGTGAGAGAGGTTGGCTGCTTAATAGCAAGGCTGGGTTTGAGCCCATGACCTGAAGGCAAAGGTTGCTGGGCTAAAAACCCCCTCATGGTTTGATCTTCTTGCTGAGCTAAACGCAACTGTATTACAGTGGGAATGGGAGTTGTGAGCAGGAAGGAAGCACGTGAGTTTATTGTGAAGGTGTAACCTGATGTCCAGACTGCCTTAGAGATGTCCTGTAGTGAACAGTTAGAGATCCGCTTCTCGGAGCAGAATAACCTTGAACTAGGGGGTCCTCCACATTTCAGAGTGTCAGCTTATAATGCTGAAACCCTTCTGTCATGGGAGTCCTTAAATGCAAGGTTCTGGGGTAATAGTCTGGTTGTACTGAGTGCTGTACTGGACCCATGAGACAATCACTTCTGCTCTCTTGGCTTCTTCCTCCCAGCTCCATTGGCTTTTTCCCTATTTCCCTAAACTCTGTAGCTCGGCTGCGAGTTCCCTGGAGGGACATATCTGGAGTTAAGGTCTGGTGTCTGCGCTGCTCCTCTCCTTGCGCACTCTGTGGGCTGGATGTAGGGCTGCCCTCGCTGGGGGCTGTGGAGCTTCTGAGGGTACGTGGGGTGAGGGGGAGGGAGTCCCTGAGGTCACGAGCTTGGGCAGACGGAGTCAAAAGACAACGTGTCCGCTCATGTTTCTGCACCCTCCCTTCCCGGGCATTACGTGCTTCTCTCTATCGCTGCCGATATTGGCAGTCGCAATAAGAAAGGCTCGGTAAGAAGTGTGCTCTGCGGCAGATAAAACCTACCGTGCGCAAGAGCTGTTCCAGCTAAAGAGCTGATCAGCACTGTTAAAACTTCAACACTCAGCCGGGCTTGAGAGATGTGGGTGTTTCGGGTCCTTTAGTGGCACGGGAATGTTCAAGGGGGAATCGTGCTGGAAGCGCTGCTGCTCTGTAAGTCCCTCTGAAATGTGCTTTTGGGTTTTATGAAGTGGACAATTTGGGGAATGAGGCTTGTGAGGTGGTCGAGCACATGTCTTAATGGAGCCGGCTGGTCACTGGGCTGTGTGTTTGTGTGTGTAATGAGTGGCTGGTGCTTAATGAAGGTGGTAGCTGGTCCCAATGTGGACTGAACAAAATTGAGGGATTCACCGTCTTGCATCTCAGCAGGTTGGTCTGAGCTTGGAGAAAGAGCTCCTGGAGCTTTTGTGCAACTATTGATCACTAGTGCGGGGAGGACAATTCTCCCAGCTTGGTTTGATGCTTTTTCAGGGCACTGAGCTCTGCAAGGATGGTGAAAACATGGGCTGAGGCTGGTAGAGGGTACAATGGTGTAGACCTGGCCAGGAATCGCCTGGCTCCCACCTTGATCTGGAGTTGTGTAATTCCCAGGAGCTCCTGTGTGTTGCCTGAATGCACTTAGATGAGTGGAGAGGCTGTGGCAGTCTGAGCGTGGGCATGTCTTGTCCTCAGATTTAGGCAGCTGACCCCGTGCTTATGCAGATGTCTCCATCCTCTTGGGATCTGCAACTTGGAGCCTTCTCCAGAGGATAGATGCCCACAGCTTGTCTCTGAAAATGTGAATGGGCTTTATTTTCTTGTGCTAAATTCCCCCAGAGAGATGTGAGAGTACCTGGTGATGCCTGGTGTGATCACAACAGCTGTTCAGAAATTCCCTTTTCCTTTTGGCATGAGGAAATGAAAATGTTCACCTGTGACCTCTGTAAAAGCTCCTTCTCCAGGAGGGATGGAGCCTGGAGGTTGAAACTAGGCAGCCAAGCACAAGTCAAGGAGCAGAGGGAACCTGTTTCTTCTGCTGCTCCTACTAGGAGGGAGTGGAGCCGGGGTGGGAAGACACTTTCCTTGTTTGCTTCCCTGTTGTTACTCATGACTCCTGCCAGCAATGCCGCAAATGTACAGGATGTCCTGGGAAAGGAGAGTCAAACCTGAGGTTCATCTGCTGTTGGGCATGGTGGGAAGGTCCCTGTAGGTTGCTGTCCTCTTGCATGAGTGTCCCTTCTGTGGACACAGGACAAATCAGTCCTTTTGCTGCTGCCATGTGTGTTAGGCTGTCCCCGGCCCCACTCTTGAAGGCTTTATTTTTGTCCCCGTTTTAGACTAACATTATTTCCTTGTCTGTTGTACTGATGTGCTGGGAGGGGTCATCTAGAAGGGCATGAAGAAAGCTGGTTTGAACCAGCTGGTGGCATGGCAGGATTTGGAGGAGGGAAGGAGCTGGGACTTGGCAAAAGGGAGGTCTGCTATAGGATGATGGCAGAAATGAGCCTGCCCTCTGCAAAGCCACGCTCCACGGTTTGGCCTGGCTGAGCCAGGGTTAGTCTGAGGAACATCAGCCCTGGCTGTACTGCAGATAGTCTGAGCTGTTGAAAGAGATGACTTCTGACAAAAGTGGGAGCAGACGCTCGTCGCTGTTACATGCTGCTGTGCACAAGGTCAGCGTGACCGTCGGGTTCCCAAATTGGGCAGTCGGGCTCACTTCTTCAGCAAACAGTTGCTGCTGCTCAGCTGTGTCATCAGCTAATGGGATTTAAGGTCACATTCAACATTTCTAACTGGACTTTGTGATAGCAACCTAATCCAAACCAGCCAGAGTTAAAAGAAGTGGAAGTGTGAGTTCCTGGGGCTATCCAATCCCGGTACCTCACACAGCAGAGCCATCTGATTTCTACCAGAATTGATAATGCTAATCATTATGTCTGCATTGACTCAAAATGTCGTAAAGCTGGGGAGAAAGAACATCTATTGGTACTTATTATAGCTCAAACACCTGCTGCTTCAGGCAGTGTCTCCTGTGGAATTTCTCCCATTTAAATACCACAGTCAGAAAACACGAACCGGCCCCTTTGCATCGGGGGAAGGTGGTTGCAGTGATTTCAAATCCTCTTTTTACCTGGGGAGCTGCTAACTGGACCTCTGACCCTTTGCATACCCTTTAGAAGAAGTTTGCTGCTTCAAGTTGGAAGTGAAATAGAACCGTGGTGGAGCCTGGGGTTAGATCCAGGAGGAAGAAAAACGAAGCAAGTGTGGTGGTAGGGGGAGGCAGGAAGCACAGCGTGTCTTAGAATGGTTTGGGTTGGAAAGGACCTTAAAGGTCATCTCCTTCCAACCCCCTGCTGTGAGCAGGGACATCTTCCACTAGACCCGGTTGTTCAAAGGCCCGTCCAACCTGGCCTAGGACAATTTCAGCTTAAAGCATGTTTCATGTGTATCATCTCCCCTTTAACCTCTCAGTCTCTGGCCTCAGATCTGGAATTCAGCCCAATTTATTTGCTCCTGTGTGGTGTGGGGTATTTTTTCCCCTCCTCTTCCCCCTGAACCTTTATTAGGATCCAGCGGATAATTGTTTACAAAGGCTTGTGGATTCCCAAGAGGAGCATTTGGGGGAGAGGAAAACTCTCGCCTGAGTGTGGCTGTTTTATGGGAGTGCCCTGGTGCTTGGTCAAAAAGCTGGACTTTACATTCTCCTTGTAGATGTCTCAGCTCAGCCACTGTTGTCTACTACTGGCAGCCCCAAAATGTATTGCCATGTTGTAGCATTGCCTGCAGCTGATGAGGTGTTCTGCTCCCAAACTCACCTCTTTTGGGGAGGGATCCCATATGTTTGATTCCGAAAGGCTGGCTTTTTTGGGGAAGGAAAAGTATGAGCTAAATCCTGCCTGAACCACTTGGGGCTGTCAGCTCCACTGAGGCAGCTCTTGGACAGGGGTGCGAGTAAAACCCGGTAAGGTCTCATGCACCGTCAGGTTTAGTGTTTGCCAGATGGCAGAGCTGTCGAGAAAAAGCTTTGGGCTGAGGTAGCGATGTAGCTGGTGTGAATAAACTAAATAGAGCTGCAAGTGGCTGGGCCTGGAAATAAATCATGCCGTGGCTGTTTGGAGAGCGGATATACAGGGACTGCTGAGGTGTCTGGATTCCCCCCCAGCGCTCGCTGCCGGGTGGCAGATTTGGGAAGGCATCAGCTACCTGCCTGTGGGGAAAGTCTTGTGTCCCCGTGGTAATAAATCCTCTCCTTGCCATGAAACGCGAGGGCTGCATTTTAAAAAAACTTTCTTGTTCTCGAGTTGAAACCAGCTACCGAGTTTGATCTTGGAACTTCTTCATGTTGTAAATGATGGACAAAGGAGAGTTTGCCACTTCTCTTGCTCTGGTAGAACTGTAAAATGCTGGAAGAGCTTGGTGTCATGGTGGCATAGGCTTAGTGAAGCCCTGCATGCTGTGGTCATCCTGGAGCTCTCAGGTGCTTGAGGTCCACTCAAGCTGATGGGTTTAGCTCCTGGAGTGCTTCAGTTGTGTCCTGTCACATCTCAGCTCAGGCAGAAAGTGCGTGTGTCTGAGCAACTCTTTTTGGGGTGTTTTTTTGTTTTCTTTTCTCTGTTCTCCTCCTGGAAGTTCCTGTGCAGAGCGAGAGAGTTTGACTGGAAGGATGAGCAGGACTTGCCTGAATGCACCACCCCTCAAAAATGGTTTGGCCTTGATTTCCCTTATTCTCCTCCTGAAAGCCAGACCTTTCTCCTGTGCAGCTTGAGTCATGCTGGGTTTTGGGGCAAGTGTTTGCCTTGAGCCTCGTGGGATCATAGGAAGCAGAACTTCACCCCCTGGGTGTAGGTGGCTGGTGTCCCATGTCAGCCTGTGTGCTGCTTGTTGGATGCTCTCTGAGGATGTCGTGAGGTTATACAGGGAGAAAATGAGAAGGGCCACAGCCCAACTAGAACTTAATCTGGCTACAGCTGTAAAAGACAATGGAACATGTTTTTATGGATACATTAACAGTAAAAGGAGGACCAAGGAGGATCTCCATCTTTTATTGCATGCGGGGGGGAAACATAGTGAAGAAGGATGAGGAAAAGGCTGAGGTGCTGGATGCTGCCTTTGCCTCAGATTCGCGTGAGCGGAGATACAGGTCCACTGGAAGAGATGGAGTATGTGGGATGGACGAGAAAAGTGAGTGTGCAGTAGTCTCCCTCCTTCCCGTTTCCTTTCTAACAGTTTCTTTTTTTTCCAGTGCAATGGCCAAGTGATGAACTTCATTTGTGGGGGTTTTTTAGTCTTTTTTTTTTCCCCAGTGATGGATGGTAACTGGATACCATAAATAGTTTCAGCTTTGGACACAACCTGCCAAAACCAGTGGGGAGCTCTGAGGGGGCTGGTACTTGGTGGGGGGCTCCGCTCACTTTATCCCGAGCGTGTCAATGGGCTGAGTTCACCGAGCATCTTTGGAGCCAGTGGGGTGCGAAGGTGGTAATGGGGAGACCTCCCTGCTGCTGCGGCAGTGACACAGGGACTGTTCCATCACCTTGTGGGATGCTCACCAGGGTGTGTTTTGCAGCTTGAAATCATCACCTGAGCATCGCTGGTTTTTGTCCCGATGGCCGAGTACTCTTTGGTACCCCGGGGTTGGACTGGGAACATACTGGGGGTCTTCAAACCCAGGCAGCTCCCTCCAAAGGCAGCTTGTCATGATTTAGGTGTGTAGAGGAGGTGTCCATCCCAGTAGCGGTGGATCAGCTGGGAGTAGAACGCAAGTCTTAAGGTTCTGATGACAGGCCTGTGAGCTATCTTTAGCCGCTCTTCCCTGAGACGCATTTGCCCATGGTGCAGAAGTGTCTGGCAGCTGAACCTGCCTCTGCTGCACCCCCACCAGCCTGGTTTGGAGAGACTCCCTGGGTTGCTCTGCGAATAATTTGGGAGGAGGGCAGCAGGGGATGTGTTGGCTCCATGTGTTCAAAAGGGAAATGGCACTTTCCCAGGTGGGGGTGGTGATGAGTGTGGGAAGTTGCTGGGGATGATGAGTGTGGGAGGTCTGCTCTAGTTCTGGAGGCCCCGCTTTCCGGTGGTGTTTTCAGGCTGATCTTAAGGTTGATGCTAAACTGTAAAGCATCATTTTCATGGTGCTTATTCACTTGACGGAACCTCTCCACTGGAGGTGGGGACAGCATGGGAGTTGCTTCGGATGACACGGCTTGGTTTCTCCAAACATAGTTGGCAAAAGGGTGATTTTCAGGCTAAACATGGGTCTTTTTAGGGCAGCTCATGGGACAAACCACAGAATGAAGTGAAAACTGGTTTAATCAGGAGAGAGCTTGAGGCTGCTCTGTACCCTGAGCCTGACCAATGCTGGCAAGGCCAATTTCTGCTGAGCAGGGGCTGCTGACCTGGTGAGTCTCCTCACAGTGTAGCGGAAGCAGCACAATACACGTTGTCGTGCAATACGATGTGACGCTGATGGGTGGGGTGAGATGGAGGTGGGTGTCTGCTGAGGGGAACATTCATAGAGTCCCTAAAATATTTGGTCCATCTGGAGCAAAATGAGACAAGAACCTAAATCTTCTCTGAGATGTCACCTTCCAAAGTGCTTCCTTGTGATGCGGGTTTATTTGCTGGCAAGCTGGGGACATTGGTGGGATTTGTCTGCTATGAGACATGGGGAACTTTGGATGTGACTCAGACTTGTGGTTTCCTGGCACTGTAGGCACTTGCATTGCTGGTACATCAAGATCCTGACCTTAACTGAGATTCTTCATCCCTCGTGCTGGAAGGCAGGATGCTTTGATGCCTCTCGTAGCCCCCGCTCAGCAAGTGGGTTTGGTATCTTTACTAGCTCTATGTTCAAGGCAAGCTGCTGTCTGGAAAGATTTGTTGCTATATCCAAGCGGGGTGCCTCTGGCCATCCTCAGGGACTTCTGGGTCAAATTGGGACCAGCCCGAAGGCTGCAACCAGGTCAATACCTGGCATGGCTCAGGCGTGTGGGCTGTGGGTCTGAAACAGCTTCTGATATGGCATGGGCTGCCCGTCATTGATGCGCCATGTGGCATCCAGATATGTGCAGGCTGCCTGGGCAAGGGGTGTGTTCAGACATTGCTGCTTCTCATTTTCCCACAGCCCTGCAGCCTTTGGGGAAGGGGATCAGTGCTCTGCTGGAGGGAGGGCTCTGGTCTGCAAAGCCCTTTGGCTTCTCTCAAGCCCAAGCCTGGTATTGGTTTTGCTGTTGGCAGGCTTGACTTCTCCGTGGATGTTGAAAAAGGGCTGGATTCCCCATAAAACCCTTTTCCGTGCAAGCCACGGGCGCTGTGGGTGCAGATGCGTGGTGGTTAACACGATGCTGCTTCCTGTTGTATTTTACCTGTCAAGGGACAGACCTCCTGCCCACGTTGTCCCTCTGGGAAATGCACAGTTTGCCCATCACGCACACACTGCACTGGGGCAGGAATATCTTGCTATGTAAGAGGAAATGAAACCTTGTAGAGACAGTGATCTGTGCAGGACTGTACCCTGGGTATGATGCTGCACAGCTCACAGACCAAAGCCACTTCATGGGGGGGCTTGGCTCAGCTCCCTAAAGAGGGTGTTTGCTGGAAACATGATTAGACATTTTAGTGCGTGTTCTGGCTTGAAAGAACTGAGTGTGCAATGAAAATTCCCAGGTAGTGTTTGTCTGGTTGAGCGGGGCTGCGGGAGAGGCTGGTGAGCGTGCCGGTCTCACTGGCCCCGCTCCTGCCCGCTGGCTCTAACGGTGACAGTATCAAATGATCCAGACTGTCACTAAGGGCAGTGACTCTGCAGTAAGTTATTGGCGTCCTGGTGCTAGTTTTGGCAATGGGGTAACGTGGCTTGTCTCTCTCTGTTTATAGAGCACAAACAGATTTGTCACCCAATAGCCTGACCGCTGCCCATCACCTGGTGGCCTTGAAGCCCCATGTGGCATCCTTTCTGAAACCATGGGAGCCTCCTCTTCACAAGCCAAGACTTTCCATTTTGTGAGTCTTTCCAGCCACGTCTTGATAGATGGAGATGTTGTAAAAGACCACAGGTGACCTCCTCTCCACAAGTGCTTGGGTTTTTGCACACTCCAGTATCTCCTTTGATTTCAGGATTCATGAAGCATCAAAGCTTCCTTGTCTATGTTTTGGTTCTTTCTTGGATGTGTTGATCCAATTTGGGAGCCCTTGGCAGGCTCAAGTCCATCATGAGCTTATTGTCCTGAACCAGCGTAAGGTGTCTGGGAGAAGGCTGGAGGCAGCAGGTCAAGAGAAGGCCAACAGGATCCCATAGCTCCCATATCTTCCTCCCAGCTCTCCCAAACCATGCAGGTATTCAGAGTAGTGCTGTCAGTAGTGTTGCTGCTTGTCTCTGGGCTATTAAAAGATTTGTCCCAAGATGCTGAATGAGATCAGTGTGACCTGTGTGAAACTGGATTGATAGAAGAAAAAACTTGAAGGGAGATTGGAGGGGAGGGCTTGGACTGTACCAAGCCTTGTGAACAGGTTAGATGCCATTAATCCTGCTATTCCGCAGCTTCGTTTGCATTATGGCCTTAAATTGTGCCAGAGGAGGTTTAGGTTGGATATGAGGAAAAATCTTTTTACAGAGAGGGTTGTCAGGCATTGGAATAGGCTGTCCAGGGCAGTGGTGGAGTCCCCATCCCTGGAGGGGTTTAAAAGAGGTGTAGGTGTGGTGCTGAGGGGCATGGTTTATGGACCCTGGCAGTGTAGGATGAATGGTTGGACTCAATGATCTCAATGGTCTCTCCCAGCAAATGATTCTGTGATTATTTTCTCAGTGCCCTTCAGGACTCGTGCTGTTGCTCTTCCCTTCGCTAAAATGATCGCGCTGAGAGGGTTTAACAATTGGTCCTGTTGGTGCTGTTCTTTCTCTGTTCCAGGTTTCTGAGTGTTGCTCTAAGGCTCCAGGGATGGAGGAGTTAACTCACAAAGACAAAAATCCAAATTTTTAGGCCAGATCTCCCTGGAGAGCTTCCCTTTTAAATTTGCAACTTGAATGCTCTCTTCACAGCGCCCCCCCCCCCCCCCCCCCCCCCCCCCCCCCCGCCCCGTCCGAAGCTGTTTGGAAGGGAATAATGTGTGGCAGGCTGTAACGGATACCTACAGTCCGGTATCTCAGGAATGCTCTGTGCGCTAATTAGGCATCCTGCAGCCTTTGAAAATGCTCCCGCTGCATTTGCAGCGGGACTCTCCCCTGGTGCCCCTTTTTGGGCAAGCTGGCTGGCAAACTCAGTTATCCAGCTCTGAGAAGTTTGTAGCCCTGGGCAGATGATGCATCTTTAAGGTCAAGGTTGATGGCTGATGTGGGTTTGTGTGTTCTGCTTTATTTTTTCCCCTCCTTCTGGTGCGCGTTGCTGAATTTGAATCATTACTGTATGTTGTCTTGCTTCCTGTTTTCATTTCTGTATGCAATGCTAACCAGCAGAGCTTTGAATCCTTCATAGCCTGCGTTCTCCACCTCAGAGCTGTAGATGTCATGGGAAGAGGGATTGTGAGGTACGGGCTTCCTGCTTCTCTCCATTGAGTCCATTTCTGGAAGCAGGAGAAGTGAGTATGTGGTCCCTGATCTTGGCCAAGCGAGGATCTCCAGGCAGATGGTACCAGTGTGGTTTCTCTCGAGCCAGCATGTTGCTTGCTGTGCTTCAGTCTCTTCCCGCGTTGCTTGTTACTGCTCAGGAATCTGTGTGTGTGTGCGGTGGGGTGGATGGGTGCTGTGCTTTGTGTTTTCCTCTCTGTGGTGGGCTTTTGTGCATCTGCTCGTGACATTCATGGAGAAGAGGGAATGATTTTAGGGTTATAGGTTGTGCCTCGTGCATTTCAACTGCATTTAGGAGTGGCTTTTTTTGAAACTCGTGTTGGGTTTCTTCTTGTTGTGCTTCTGCTGACTGCTTCTATGGAGAGCAGCCTGAATCTATGGGCTCCCATAGCACCTGCCTGTGCTGGGCTTCAGTGAGAAGAACCAGGGTGGGAGCTTCACCTGTGAAGCCTTTTCAGCTGTGTTTTCTCTTGCTTGTAATTTTTACCCTCTTGGTTGTTTTTAGTGGGTTCTGCTGCTCTGAGAAGCTTCCAGCAGTGCCTTCTGGTGATGGTGTTGGTGGGCAGGTGTGCTCTTGGGTTGCCCTTTTGTACTGAAAACGCTTGTGTCCCTCCTGAACTCTGCCAGGAGTTTGGGAGATGCTGGGTTTGATGCTGCGGTTGGAGCTTGCTAGATGCTCTTTGGAACTGGACAATACACTCAAAGCTTTTGCATCTACCCTGGCTGTTGGTGTTGCTGGTGGGTTTTTCTTCAGGGAGAAGGGTTGGGTTTTGGTTCCTCTCTACCTCTGAAGTGCACTTGCACCTTATTAAAGCAATGCTGTTTGAAAAGTCTGTGGTGCCTCCGCTGTCCCTGCTTGCGCAGCAACGTTCGTGCCTTTAACTGATAGCTTTGGCTATTGGTGAGAGGAATCATGAGAGGCATCATGAACGAGTTGAGTTGTGGATCCTGGTGATAACCCTGAGAGGAGAACTCTTCATGTACCTGCTACCTTGTGGTGCTTGCCCAGACTCACCCTATTCCCTTCCCAGCCTTCTCAGTTGCCTCTTGTGAGTTGTGCTGTGAAGCTTCAGCCAGGGACTGAAGTGCTTGAGCTTCAGCTTTGTTAATGGAACGATGGATCCACAACAGCCTCTGCTCCCAGGCTTCAGATGAATTGGGTTTCGACTTGAAAAGTCAGGGCTCGCCAGCCTTGACACTCTGTATGCTGCTGGACAGCACTGCTTCTCC
Source organism: Bucorvus abyssinicus (assembly GCA_009769605.1). Lineage (NCBI taxonomy): Eukaryota > Metazoa > Chordata > Aves > Bucerotiformes > Bucorvidae > Bucorvus > Bucorvus abyssinicus. The sequence goes on along the minus strand of CM020024.1, from coordinate 94,847,881 downwards.
AAGTGTCTGGGCTGGAGAAGAGCGAGGGGCTTCCTAGACGAGTGGAGTGGTGAAATGCTGGAGTGTACCCCTTGTGCTTGAGTTTAAAACTCAATTCTTGTAAGCCAGCAAGGAAAATATGTGGCCAAAGCTTTTATAGATAGAAGTGGTCTGCCTGCCCTCTTGCCTTGCATGAGTAAAGCAGGAGGAGGTGGAAATCAGGAGAGGTGCTGTCCTTTGGAGGTTAATTAGTGAAGGATTTCTTGTGATGACTGTAGCCTGATGGGTTTTCAGGATGGTGACATGGGGCTTGACAGTGGTCTCATTAATATGCTGTGCATGATTTTTGCATCTTGCTTATGTCCCACAACATCTTGTACCTCACTGGCTGCTGAAGATCTTCAGGGCAGAGATTATGGCTTTGTCCAAGACCCTTCAATAGCATCTAACTTTGCATGTCCTCGGGGTTTCTGTCCTACTCTGACAGTTGTTTCTGCCCTTGGGGAAGGCAGACCCGGAGGCTCATTTTGTAGGGAGGATCTTGAAGCAGACAGAAGGTGAAGATAGGAGGCAGCTTGTGCAGTGACTAATGCTGAGTGTTATCAGGAGGATGAGAAAGGATGAAATGCAGGCAAGTGACCTTAAGCATGAGGCCACGGAGCTGATACAGTAGCGCTTAGGGGCAGGTGAGCTGGGCAAGCATGTGGTGACCTGATGAGCAAACAGCTCTCGTTTCAGACTGGGTATGTTTGTGTCTCTGTCCTGGGTGTCCTACCTGAGGGGTTGAACAAAATCCCGTGGGGATCCTGGCCAGCTATGCACTGATAGGCAAGTCCTGCACATCTCATGTCCTCTGCCTGGGTCACTGCCTTGAACAGTGTCCAGAGCATTGTAGAGGGGTTTGCTGAAAGGACAAAGCTGCATTTTGTGTGTCTGTATAAGAAGAAGGGAGAGGAACTCTGGGTCGTGGGCTCTGGAGACAGCATGTTAACAGCCTGGTGGGCGTTGAAACCACAACTAGCAAGATCTGTCTGCCTCCAGGATGAGAGAAAGTCAGGACAGGGCTGTCAGCACAAAGCGCAGAGTGTAAACGGACACAAACGAGGACAGAAGCCGGAAGGATTGAGCTGTTTGTGTTCTCGCTGTCATTTCTAGCTGCTGCCACAGTGCTTGCAATGCCTGCAGCATCCCCTTATGCATCGGCCATCATGAAAAATACAGTCAGCCCCATTCTTGGAGGCTTCTTTCCATGGGATGTGGCAACGAAAGGCTCTTAGGCGGCTGGGTTATCTCCTGAAGCCCCATCCCGCTTTGCTGGTGCCAGTGAGGATGTTGCTGCTCACTGCTGACATAGCTTTTTGCAAGACCTGAGCGCTGGGGATCCTGTGTATGAGGAAATGAAGCGTTTCCCTTAGAGAGGAGGCGATTTCCTTGCTGCCCACATATCGTGCACGCTCTAGAAAGGTAGCCAAGCACTCTGCAAGCTCAGCTGCTGTTGGACATCACTCACAACGCGACGACCATCCACGTAACAGCAGTGTGTGGGGTGGTGGGTCTACGCTTGTGCACCAGGAACCTGTGGAAAGACCCTGGCAGGAGTTAAGTACAGCTGAGAGCAGCATGACGCCACCAGACTGGCAAATATTTGCTCTGAGGTTCCCAGCCCTGAACGCTGCCTCTATGAATTAGTAAAAGCACCCGATGACTTGGTCTGTTCTTGATACAAATCTCACCAGAGACAAAAGCGAGCATCTAAATATATGTATCTATAGAACCCCTCTGTGACACACAGAGCATGTAATCGATGGAGCGGAACACTTTGCCTCGACACAGTGATGCTCCCACGCATGGCAAATAAAGCAGTTGCAGCAGAGTCAGTCTGGTCCCTTGGGAGGGAATGCTCTTTGGTGGGGAGGGGCTTTTCTCCTGGGTGAAGGCTGCAACCAGCTCTACATCCCTGTGAGTGCTTGTTGGAGATGTGTTTAAAGGGAGAGGGTAACATGTGGCTTTTCCAGCGTGCATGGGAGCGTTGGCTCCTCGTCTGGGATTGTTTTGCAGTCTCTGTAGGATGCTCAGGACCAGCTGATTTAGCTTGGCTGGGTTTCAGCTTTGCAGAGGTCTCGGAATCAATCGTACGGTTGTGCTGGTGGAGGGTATGGTTCTTGACGTTTCCGTCATTGGTAAAAACCATCTGGGCTGAAAATTAGCTGCTGCTCATGTCCTTGTGTGGCTTTTCCTCCTGGTAACTCCTATAAATACATTTGCTTTTCGTGGTATGGGAGAAACTGCACAAGGAGATAAAACTTGCAAACTAATTAAACTTCTCAGTCTTGTTGAGTAACAAGCTGGAGATGTTGGGAGGGCTGGGAATAGATCTGATTATTGCTCCTCCTCCTAACAGCCAGAGGACATGGTTAATTGTCAAATCACTTGTTAAGGTATTGAAATATCACTTGGCACTTTTAATTTCCTTTTTTTCTTTTTAACCCCCTTTTATTTTCTTCTCTTGCTGAAGGGTGCTCCGGGGACCTGATGGATTTCTGATACCTCGCCCCTGAGGGGCTGGAAGGAGCATGGTCAAACGCCGACCGCTGCAGTACTACGAGCCGCAGCTATGTTTGTCCTGTCTGACAGGGATCTACGGCTGCCGCTGGAAACGGTACCAGCGGTCACATGATGACACCACCAAGGTGGGTAGTTGACCACGTCAGTTCTTCCCGATGGGAGTGGATCTTGGTGGAAAATGCTGGGTATTTGATTTTTTTGTTGTTGTCCTGGATAGACCATGGAAACCAGTGGCCTTATGGCTTGGAGGTTGTGGTTTCAAGCTCACCATGTGGTTGAGATAGATGGTCACGGTTAGCTGGTCATGGTGCTCAGAGAGATTGATGGTATGGATTTGGCCCATCTGTGTGTCTTTGCCTTTTGGTACTGGGGGAGACTTCTGTTTTGGACCTTCTTCTGCGTCTTACTGGTGTGCTTGTGTTTCTTTGGCTGCTTCTGTAGGACCTGTATCTCTGTGTAGTCTCGAGTTTCTGTGCACGTGAAAGTAAGTTTGTAGGTAGGGAAAGGCAGCCGGAGGTGAGAACTAACAGGTCCCCCATTTATCCCCAGCTAAAGATGGCTTTGCCTCCTCTGGATAAATGCAGAGTTTGAGAGCTCTGGCAGAGAGACTCCTGGCAGCGGGGCTGGACTCGCACCTTCCCTGTTTTGGGGCTGCGAGATGGGGTCTCGGGAGACCTGATGTGTTTATAGGAAGAAGTGTGGAAATAAACCTGCTGTCAAAGCAGCCCTGGGTGATGGCTGTGTATGACTCTTCTGTGCTCTCTTGTTGTCTGGGCTGCTTTTTTAGTGTGTTTACTACTTAAAGAAGAAAAAAAACCCAACCAAACCAACCCAAAACTTAAATCTCATTTCTCTGGCAGTGCTCCCCGGAGATCCTTTCTGCGCTTCTTGAAGGCTTAAGTTTTGCTCCGGTGACAGTTGGCTCCTCTGCTTTGTTTTGAAGTCTCTAACCAGGGATCTTCCTGGCTGTGACGTGCTTTTCCTCTGGAAAAGACTGTTAAGGAGAAAACTTTCCGGGCAGCAGGTCCCGTGCCAAAACCGCTCCTGGTTCTCAGTTGCATTGATTGCTGGTGGTGCAGCTTGGCTGGGAGCTCCCGTGTGAACTGAAAAGTCACGGCTTGGGTTTGTGCAGCGTAAAACAAATTTTCTTTGGCAAAGTAGAAATGTTTGTGCTGTTTTTCCTCTGCTTTCAGTCTGGCCAGCATAGCCTGGGTGACCACTTGGGAGCCAGCAAATACATCCGTAGCAGAGGGTGTAGGTGGGTTTTTAAGGCTTTGTCAGGAAAACAGCGGGACGTGGTGTCTTGGCATGGATGCGTGTTCTAACTGAAATACTCAAAATGCCTCATTCCATGTGTCTTATGAACCGGAGCATTATGCTGCTTAACTAAAAATCCATAGAAAAATTGCCATGGACTTAATTTTTCAGTGAAAGCTGGCTCTGCTTGCGCTGCCTTATTGTACCAGAAAACATCAGTGTCACCCTTCCAATTCTACTTGGGATTTCAATTGTTTTCCTAGTGCAGGAAAGGGATTTGCTCTGTTTAAGGATAGCTGAACTAGGCTTAAAAATACATCTGGTCTCTGAGTCAGTCTTAAGGTCTACATGGGGCCTCAACTTCCACTTAGTTGCACAGAGAAAAGGAGATAATAGCTATTGCAGGAGAAGAAAGTCTAAAATCAGCTACAGGCTATGTAAAGCCAAGGGATGAAGAATCTGTTCCCACCTTGCAGTCAATAGCAGTTGTTAGTGCTGGAATGAGCCATTGTAGCACTGGATTTGGAGGGGGAAATTGAAGGACACTAAAGTCTAAAATTAGCTACAGGCTTTGCAAAGCCAAGGGGTCATAGAATCATCTGGTTGGAAGAGACCTTTAAGATCATCGAGTCCAACAGCTCTCCCTGCACTGCCAGGGTCCCTAAACCAGGTCCCTCAGCACCACATCTACTCATCTGTTAAACACTTCCAGGGATGAGGACTCCACCACCTCCCTGAGCAGCCTGTTCCACTGCTTCACAACCCTCCCTGTAAAGAAGTTCTTCCTGATATCTAAGCTAGATCTCCCCTGGTGCAACTTAAGGCCATTTCCTCTCCTGTCACTTGTCACATGGGAGAAGAGACCAACTCCTTTCAGGTAGTTGTAGAGAGCAAGAAGGTCTCCCCTCAGCCTCCTCTTCTCCAGGCTAAACAACCCCAGGTCCCTCAGCCGCTCCTCATAAGACTTGCTCTCCAGACCCTTCACCAGCTTTGTTGCCCTTCTCTGAACCCGCTCCAGCCCCTCAACATCCTTCTTGAAGTCAGGGGCCCAAAACTGGACACAGTACTCCAGGTGTGGCCTCACCAGTGCCGAGTCCAGGGGGACAATCACTTCCCTGCTCCTGCTGGCCACACTACTGCGGATACAAGCCAGGATGCCATTGGCCTTCTTGGCCACCTGGGCACACTGCTGGCTCATATTCAATCGGCTGTCGACCAGCACCCCCAGGTCCTTTCCTGCTGGGCAGCTTTCCAGCCACTCCTCCCCAAGCCTATAGCGTTGCAGGGGGTTGTTGTGGCCCAAGTGCAGGACCCGGCACTTGGCCTCATTGAACTCCATACTACTGGCCTCGGCCCGTCGGTCCAGCCTGTCCAGATCCTTCTGTAGAGCCTCCTGACCATCCAGCAGATTGACACACCCACCCAACTTGGTGTCATCTGCGAACTGACTGAGGGTGCTCTCAATCCCCTCCTCCAGATCATTGATAAAGATGTTAAAGAGGACAGGCCCCAACACTGAGCCCTGGGGAACACCACTGGAGACTGGCCGCCAGCTGGATTTGACTCCATTCCCCGCCACTCTCTGGGCCTGGCCATCCAGCCAGTTTTTTCTCCAGTGGAGAGCACACTCATCCAAGCCATAGGCAGCCCATTTCTCCAGGAGAATACTGTGGAAAACGGTGTCAAAGGCCTTAGTAAAGTCCAAGTAGACACATCCACAGCTCTTCCCTCACCCACTAAGCGGGTCGCCTTGTCACAGAAGGAGATCAGGTTGGTCAAGCAGGACCTGCCCTTCAAAAACCCAGGCTGACAGAGCATCATTACCTGGTTGTCTTGTACATGCCATGTGATGGCACTCAAGATGATCTCCTGTTGTCTTCCACACATTCTAGGAACCTCCTGAACTGCTTCTTCACTGCTGTATTATATTTCCAGCAGACATCCGCTAAACTGAAGTCCCCCACAAGAACGAGTGGCTCCAATTGTGAGACTTCTCCCAGGTGCTTGGAGAATATTTCATCTACATCTTCATCCTGGTGGGGTGGCCTATAGCAGACTCCCCCCATGATGTCTGCCCTGTTGGCCTTTCCCCTCATTTTAACCCATCAACGCTCTGCCCTTTTGTCACCATTGTTGATCTCAAGACAATCAAAACTCTCCCTGACATACTGGGCCACTCCCCACCCTCTTCTTCCTGGCCTGTCCCTCCTGCAGAGTTTGTGGCCATCCAACGCAGCACTCCAGTTGTGCATGTCGTCCCACCAGGTTTCTGTGATGGCAACTATATCATAGTTTTCTTGCTGCACAGTGGCTTCTAGCTCCTCCTGTTTGTTGCCCATGCTGTGTGCATTAGTGCAGATCGACTTCAATTGGGCTATTGATCCCATCCCGTTTTTTGGAGGGGAGAAGGCCTAGTTCCTGCCTGAAGGGGGATGCCTTGGGAGAGGAGAACCTTGCCCCAGCTCTACCAGGTGCCAACCTCTCTCTGCTGAGCAAGGTGCCTTCACACGAGGGGTGGCTGCCGCAGGCTCTTCCCCGGGAGCGGGAGCATCCCCCGTCTGCTCCCAGTGCTGCCACATAGAAACACTTTGCTGTCCAGAGACAGCAGGTGACGGAGCAGTGGAAGGGCAGTGGGAGCTGAGACAGCTGCCAGGAGCCAGCCAGAGAAGTGCAACACTCTGTTCCCCGCGTGCCCGGCCCCTGAGCTGGATGGCCGGGACGAGGCGATCAGGCCCGACCAGCCTGGCTTTAGGCCAGGCAGGTCCTGCTGCAAGGGCGCAAGGAAGGGCAGCTCTGACCAGAGCACCTTCAAACAGTTTGGTTCCACACATTTCTCATATTACTTCAACAGTCCATGCTTACCAAGTTGCTTACTTTGTTCAGGGATTGGTGCCCTGTAAATCCGCACGTGCACTGTGAGGTTTAGGACCTCGGGGAGAGGCATCGGGACTACCGCGTAGCTGGAGTGCATAATGTCAGCTTGCGGTGTGATGCCATCCCTGGGCAGGAGGTTCAGCTGCTGTTTCTTGCCGTTTCTTGGAAATCACACCCAATCTTGGGGGAAGACCCGGGGGATACACTATCCTGCTCTTTCACCTCCCCTTTTCCCTTCAGGCTGATCACAAGAGCTTTGGAGAGTTTGGAACAGCCTTGGGATGTCCAGGCCAGCTGCTCTTGTTGCCTGAACATCTCCCAGGTCTTGTTTAGGTTACACAAAAGTTGTTCAAGACCATGACCCAGAGGCGGGTGAGGCGGGGGCATCAGGGTGTGGGGGAGAACAAGGCCAAGGGCCTGGGACAGTGGCCACTGCCAGCGGTGTGGAATTTCATCCAGAGCAAGTGGAGGATGCTGACAAAGTAGTGAACAGAGCCCTTTGTGACACGCGGTGATACGGATGGTGCCACGGTAGCCCCAGCGTGCCCAGAGCAGGGGATTGGGCAGTGCATCACGGAGCCCTTTGTGACACGCGGTGATATAGGTGCTGGTGGTGCCACAGTAATGCCAGAGTGCCTAGAGCAGGGGACAGGGCAGGATGGATCGAGTGGTGAGGAACGGAGTCCCTGTACAGCCACATCATTTGCTGCTGACCCGCGTCTGTGGTGCTTCTCAGAGACGTCTCCGATGTCTGTGGTGGAAGCCCTCGAGGCCAAGCTGCAGCGTGATGGTCGAGGGACCCCCCAGTGTGCCCAGGCTGGGCTGGGTTGCGAAGGAGGAGGAGGAAGGTGCTGGGGCTGCCCCAGTTCCTGTGCCCACAATGGACTGGGTCAAGGAGGAGCAGGAATGTGCTAGGGCTGCCCCAGCTGTCATACCCAGGATGGTCTGGGTTGAGGAAGAAGAGGACGAGGAGGAGGAAGGTGCTGGGGCTGCCCAAGCTCGCGTACCCGGAATGGTCTGGGTTGAGGAAGAAAAGGAGAAGGAGCAGGAAGGTGCTGGGGCTGCTCCACCTTGCATACCCAGGATGGTCTGGGTTGAGGAAGAAGAGGAGGAGGAGGAGGAAGGTGCTGGGGCTGCCCCAACTCAGCAGCCTGTTGAGGAGCAGGAGGAGCAGCTGCTACAGGCGGGTGAGTGGCTGAGCTGGGCCTCAGGGCTGGTGGCTGCAGCCAGCTTGGCCCCATCCCACCCGCTGTGGGCATCCCCAGGGCAAGAGGGGAGGGGGCTGTTCCCCACGGCTGGGCTCTGGCCATGCTCCATCCCCTGGGCACCCCCAGCCCCAACCTGTGGCCAGAGAGACGGGGATCAGTGTCCCCAGCAGCCCCTGTCCCAGGGCTGGTGTCTGGGGAGCGCAGGGCTCGGCCGTGGTCTCCAGCCTCTCGCACAGCCCCTCAGCTCTGCCTGCGCTCGGTCTTTGCCACCTCCAGGCTGGGAGCTGCCAGAAGAGGAGCAGGATGGGGAGCACGTCCGTGATGCCTTCCACAGTGAAGCACAGGTACCCGCAGCCATCCCCGCCTGGGCTGTGCCTGCTCTCGCTGCCCAGCCGAGCACGGCTTGTTGTTGACGAGCACACTTGATGTGACATCCCTCCCTTCACTTCCTTGCCTTCCTTCTCCTGCAGAAGTTTCAGGAACCCCTCAAGCCCGCTCAGCAGGAAGCCAGCACCATTGAGGTCATCGCGTGTGGAAGTGTTTTTAGCCGAAGGAGGCCACGATTTGTTGGCCTTAGCTTGAACAACCCAGGCGATGAGATGGAGAGTGTACGTGACTAGACCGGACGTGACTAGCAGATGTAGAGAGTACGTGACTAGTTGTGATTAGGCCGATGCCAGATGTCTTGAACTGTCCTTGAAGGACTAAAAGTAGAATAGTGTTGCAAGCAGTTTTTCAGGGTGTCAAACAGGGTATGCAGACCATATATAGTGATGTTGAACAGGGTATGTGGACGGTGAGTAAGGTGGAGAATTGGCAACAGCTTGCCATATGATAACCAATCAGTATTAGCTTAAGGCGCTTGAAGCAGCATTGTATCCAATAGTAGAAAGACGCGTACACACCACCGAACAGTATAAACATAATGCTTCACATCAATAAAGCGAGAACGATTTCTAACCGTATCGGTATCCTGTCGTTACTCCGGGGCTGTTCCCCGTTACGGGACCCTGCAACAATTGCGGGCCTTTCAGGCTCTGACTCCAGTGATGGGGAGGATTCTGCTGTCCTGCCAGTGCGTGTAAGTAGCCTGTGGCCGGGGCTCGAGCTGTCCCCGGGATCGTGTGCCTCCCGACACCGAGTCCCCTGGGCACCCAAAAGCCTTTGAGGCCAGCCCAGTGTGCTGTGACGGGAAGGACTTCTCAAGCGAAGCTGGGGAAATGGCTCGCTCTGGCAGCACTCTTGGCAACTCAGCCACGTCTCCTGCAGGTGCCCGAAGCCGTGAGGTGCATCTACTGGTGGCTCAGGGTCAATGTGGACAAGTCTGCTGAGGGCACAATGGACAGCACCCTTCTGGAGATGACCCTCAAGAGCCCCCATGATGTGGTGGTGACCCTCCTGCGCCGTCCTCCAACGTGTGACAGGTACGGGGCCCAGCTGCCTGGAGGGCTCAGGGCTCCCCAGCCTGTGGAGCCCGTGCCATGGGAGCTGCCTGACAGCCAGAGATGTTCCAACCCCTCCACTGCCCAGCGCTGGCGTGTCAGCCCCAGAGCCCACTGCCATGCTCCCTCCCTGCCCCTCGAGGCACCGTGGCTCGGCCGCTTGCCAGGTGCTTCTGGCGAGGGGTAGTGGCAGAGGCAGGGCTGGCAGCCAGCCCAGCCCCAGAGGTTGCCCATGCCCGGGCGCTGTGGCCGAGACCCTTCTGACATGGAGCTCTGGGCCTGCAGAGCGGCTGCGACCATGTGGAGGACAATGGTGTCCTCGAGCAGGAGTGCCCGGGAGGTGCTGCTGGAGCTGCTGGAGGTGCTGGAGGACCGGCCGCTGCACAGCACCAGCACCAGCGATGGGGACACCTCAGACGTCCTTCCCCTGGCCGTGAGTTTCTGGAGCAGGCCTTTGCTCGCCCCAGGGCCGCCGCTCCCAGTGGCTCTCCATCCTCCCCCACCACTGCATCTCCCTGCCCCTGCACGCTGGGCTGGACGCCGGGGTTAGGGGCAGCTTTAGGGGCAGCCAGGCCGGCTGCTCCCCTGCATCTCCCGTGGCCCAGGGCAGCGCCTGAGCCTCCCCCTGCCACCCTGGTGGCCGGCCACGGGCACGGCTCGGCACTGAGCTCTGTCTCGGGGTGGGGTTTCTTTCCTGCAGGCAACCAGGGTGCTGCGGGAGATCCTCCAGCTGCCCAGCTATGCTGAAGGAGCATTTCCCACGCTTCTTCATGGCTCTGCTCTTCCAAACCATCTTCAGCACAGGGCAGGTGCCAGGGGAAGTCGATAGCTTCTGGAGGGAATGCCAGCAGGAAGACTGCCTTCCCACCCCTCCCAACAGGTGCTCCTTCCCAGTCCTCCCATCCCTGCCATGGCCCCGGGGCTGGGGCCAGGGCTCCCAGCCTGACCTGGGCTTTGCTCTGCTCACAGATTTGCAGCGCTGACTCTGCAGGTGCTGCTCTTACGTCTGGGCTACGAGGACGAGGTGTTTGCACTCAAACCCAGGCATGGTTGGGAGACACTCCTCAACACTGAGACCCAGCACTGTGCAGTGGGTCTGCTGGCCAGGTGAGAGCCCCCTTCTCCCTGCTCCACCACATTGCCCAGTCCCCATTTCTGTCCCCACAATTCTGCACCCCGGGCAGGGCAGGGGTCTCCTCAGAAGGGAAGACATCGGGGCAGGAAGGATGTTTCTCCAGTCTCCTCCCCAGAAGGAGCCGGCTGGGGCACTGCCTTTGTCTTGGTGAGGGGTGCTGGGGGGAGACCAGATGTCTGTGAGTGAGTCCTGGGAGAGCTTTGCCCACTCTGCTCAGGGTCGATGGTGCCTTTTTCCCCCTGCCAGAGCGATGAAGCATTCCAGCATGGGATTCCCGATCGCCAACTACATGGTCAAGCAGTTCGGTGACAAGAGGAAGCGCTGAGTGGTTCCTGCTATGGCATTCTTGATCGAGGTGAGCTGGATGGCGAGCGCTGCCTCGCTGAGCTGCCTGCCACCGCTCTGCCCTCCCGCAGCCGCAGCAGCTGCGAGGGGGAAGCCCAGCCAGTGGAGCTGGGGCCGAGGGTGGCTCCGTGCCCCACAGCAGAGGGCAGGGAGCCCAGGGACTCTCGGCAGCCACTGCTGCCTTTGGGCTCGGCTGCCCGGGACAGTGCCCGTGCCCTGTGCTGCTGGCTGGAGCCAGCCCGGCACGGTGCTGGGTTCCTGCTGGCCGGGCACCCCGGTCACTGCTCACTCTGTTTCAGTTCCTGGACTGCCCTGACATGACACAATGGCATGATAAGCTCCTGCAGCTCCTCATGATGTACCTGTGGAGAGAGAGCAGCATGATGCGTTGCCTGGGGCTCAGAGGCCTCGTGGTGCTCAGCAGGAGACCCTCGATGGTGAGAAGGGGCAGCCGGCTGAAGCCGTGCTGGCGGCGTGAGGCTGGCTGAGAGGTGCTGGGTAGCACGGCAGCGTGGACTTGGCTGGGCTTCGGGAGCTGTGGCAGCTGCTCCCAGCTCTCCCGCCTCCCCGGTCACCTGCCCGAGTCATCGGGGCAGGCCTTTGGCTTCTGGGACCCGAGGCAGCAGCGTGGGGTCGAAGGGCCAGAGCCGTTTGGCCAGTGCAGCCTCTCCCGGCTTCACAGCCCAGTGTTGTGTCCCACACAGGCCAGAAGAATGGGGCTCAAGCTGCACAGTCTGTTAATGCTGCTGCAGGATGGAGACGCGGAGGAGCTCGGGATGACCCTTGAATTGCTCCGCAAAGTGCTCCAGGTCTCACACAGACCAATGCCCATCCCCATCACTCTGCATCTCTCTGAGAGGCTCCTGCCACTCTTCGACCACGTAAGGCTTTGGGACCCCCCATCACGGGTGCTGGGTGCTGCCAGGAAACTTTGTGTCCTGTGGTTGTTCAGAGCCATGCCCACATGGGCCTGGAGCAGCTGGTGCTGAGCTTGTGCCCTCTTCCTTTCCACCAGGACAACGACTCTGTGCAGCAGCTCTCCATTTGCCTCTTTTCTGAGGTGATGGCAACTGTAGGGGATGGTGCAGGAAAGGCAGTGCAGGCGCTGGTGCAGTGGAGCCTGCTCCCGCTCTTCTTCCACCTGCATGATGAGAAGGAAGATGTGGCCCAGGTGAGGGTTTCTACCCTGCTGGTGTCCCCGTGGGAGGTGGCTTGACTGCCTCCTGCCCTGGCACCTGGCAGAGCCTCCTCCAGCTTCCTGCTGGCTTGGCCACAGAGCAGCAGCTCTAGGGGGGGGTCTGTCCTGCTGCCCCGGCAGCACCAGCTGACCAAGATGGGGGCTGACCTGCTCCTGTGCCCTGGGCAGCGGTGCCACCTGCCAGCCTCTGCTCCTCTGCAGGTCTCTTGGCTGACCCTGCTTCGTGCTGCCCAGATCCGGAGGAAGAGAAAGCTCAGGCAGCTGCTGGAGGGGAAGAAGACACAGGAGATCGTTGAGTACCTGGTGAGGATGGCCACCGAACCCCAGCCCCAGCTGTACAAGACCCTGCCCCCAATGCCCAGCGTGTGAGGCTGGCAGCAGTGCCCCTGCCCACTGCCACAGCCCATCGCCACCACCTGCAACCCACGCACGCTCCCTTCCCTGAGGCATATGCTCCAACCCTTCTCTCCATCCCCTTGCACTCTCTCCAGCTGGCAGTGGACCCGAGCCGAGCAGATGAGTACCTGCAGCAGGCCCTGCCCTACCTGCAGAGCCCTCAGGAGTCCATCTGAGAGGCAGCCATCAGCTTCCTTGGTGAGCCACGGCCCCAGGGTCCCTCCTGCCCCACTGCAGCGTGGCCCCAGCCCCGGCTGCTGTGCCAGCAGCAGGAATCGTCCCCGTGTCTGTGGAGCCCTGAGTATTCGATGCGGGACCCGGGTGCCCACAGGGCTCCCTACTACCTGCTCCCACTCATGACGTGGGCTTTGTGTCCCTAGAGCTTGTTGGACGGTGTGTAATAGGACAGCAGGAGAAGTTCCAAGTCATCTACGAGGGTGAGTGAGGGCAGTGGGGCGTCCACGGGGGTGGCGGGGGCAGAAAAGACCCCAGGCTAGGCAGGGAAATGCAAGCCCTGCCCTGACTGGGGAGGAGTTCCTGGGGTCCCCACAGAAGGACCCAGGCTCTGACTGTGGCTCTCTGCCATCATGTTCAGCCCTCCAAGACATGACAGATGACTTCAGGCACTCCATCTCCAAGCTGGCAGCTGACACCCTGCTCCGGCTGAGCGCTGCAGAGGGAAATTGTGCCTCCAGCTCCAGGCTGCAGGTGCTGTGGGACCGGCTCGGCAGGGCATGGAGGAGGCTGCGCTCTCTGTGTGGCTCCAGCTGCAGGTGCTGCTGGAGCTCTGAGGAGAGCTGATCCTGGACTAGCACAGCACGTAATGTTCTCCACACACTCTGGAGAGGCCGTGGCCACTCCTCGCAGGCTGCTCATTGTCACCCGTAGTTGTGGAGCAAACCGTCCTCTCCCCTGTCCCTCTGGAGAGTGTCAGGGTGGGGAACAGCTTGAGACAGGTGCTCAGCACAATAAACACAGTTCCTCACCCATCCCGGGTGAATCATTGATAACGCTGCTCCTGGGCTGTCCTGGGAAGCTCTGAGAAATGCTCTGGGGAGGGTTGAACTGGTTTCAGAAGGTCTGACTGCATGTAGGGCGGGTTTCTTTAAGGCTGCTTCACCTTCTCTGGTCATTCCTGCTCACGCGGTGAGAAAACGATGTCCAGCAGATGCAGGCAAGAGAAGCGAGACGCGGTGCAGAGACAGGGGTGCCTTCCCATCTGGGCTGCCTCTGTCTCAGCCTTGGAGGCAACTGAGATCACGGTGTGGCTGGGATGGGGGACACAATGGGGAAGAAGAGTGGCCTGGCTGAGCAGAGCTTTGGCTGGAACTCGGGAAGAAAAGGGAAGTTTAAGGCCTGTGGAAGAAGGGGCCACACAGGAGGCTAAAAGAGGGAGATTCAGACCAGACATGTTACTGAAAATCCGGAAGGAAAACTCCTTAATACCAATGAAGCATTAAGAAACATTTTCTTTATCTTATCAGCGCCGGGTGCAAGGAGGATCTCTTCCTCAAATCATGCACACTGTCTGCTGCCCCAACCAAAGCCTATATCACCCAATTACATACACATTCATTATTTTCCCCCAAATAATCATACATATTCAAAAACTGATTAACAATTTTGCATAGCTACTACGCATGCGGCTTGAGCTTAAGAAGGTCCATTTTGTTGAATTTGTCGTGTCCAAAGAAATAGCATTTGAAGATTTTTGTAGGAACTCTCCCATATACGGTGGATAATTGGCAAAGAAAGTGTGTTACCAGAGTTTATTGTGATTTACGCAGGTTTCAATCAGTTTTCAAACAGCTCAGCTCGCCCTGTTTTGTCTTCTTCTGTGTCTCTCTCAGACCGTGGACTTGTAGTTTAGATTTTTCTCATTCCTTTCCCAGATCGCCAAGGTTTTCGTATCTCTATTGTACAGACTAGTATTTACAAGGTAACGTAACAGAGAGAAGGAAGAAATGTTTGACGCTGAGGGTGGGGAGACCCTGGCCAAGGATGCCTCGAGAGGTGGGAGAAGCCCCATCCCTGGCACCATTGTGGGTCAGTTGGCCCTTGGGGCTCTGAGCAAGCTGCTCTAGTTGCAGATGTCCCTGCTCCCTGCAGGGGGTTGGGCTGCAGGATCTTTAAGGTCCTTTCCAACCCAAACCAGTCTGTGAGTCTATAAGTCTATTCTATGATCTTGCGCAGACATCTTAATTGACGAGGACGGCCATTGCCACAAAGGACACTGACAGCTGAATTGGTGGCAAGTCTCAGTCCTGTATCCCAGGCTTTTGACCTTTTGTTTGCTGGCATTTTTCCCACATTAGATACAAAATTGGAAGTAAGGAACCCATCTGCAACCCTTGGCTTCTGCTCTCAGTGGAAAGCTTAGGACAAATACACGTGTCTACAGGGGAAAAACCAGGCGTGCACTAGTACAAAACGCCATATTGCCTCACGCATCGCCCTCGTTACCAAAGGTCTACAAGTGCTGGAGACATTCATGGCTGTGTTCCATTAGTGGAGCAGTAAAATAAACACCTGGATGTAAGTCTGGACTAGTAGCTCCCTTTCAGCTTAGCTGTGGTGTTGGACCCCTGCTTCACACGTCAGAGCCAGGGAAGACTCGGAGCTTGCGAGGTGGGAACCGGACAAGCGGTGACTCAGGAGTAAGAGTGAGCAAGACCCCGTGTGCAGCCACCCGGGAGGACAATGAGCATGGAGAGAGCGTGCGCACCTTAAAGTAGCCAGAGGCGACTCAAAGGGCAGAACTGCCCGTGCGCTGCCCATCGTTTCCTGGAGCAGCTCGAGATTTTTGGCCCTCAATCCTCCATGAAGGCTTTCCCCAGAAGATTTCTAGCACCACTGAAAGAGCTGGGACCACACAGCTCTTCCCGCTGCCTCGCTGCTCTGTTTGTGTCACTGATGTGCCACGCTCGCTCCTCGTGTTCAAGCCCCGAGTCCTTAGGCAGTGTCTGCGCTCTCCTAGATGAAATCAAAGCCACGTGTGAAATAGCAGGAGAAGGCAAAGGGCCAGGACACAGCAAGGACCTCACTTCTGCGACCCAAGCTGTGCTGGTAGAGCTCCCGCTCCCTCCTCACGGTCACCAGCAGCAAAACAGTCATATTGAACCGGGAGCACTGGTTGGGCCAGGGCTGAGCCAGTGTTTAGCTGCAAGGGCTCCTTGTCCCTGGGGTCCTGCGGTGCCACGGCAGGATGAAACCCGAGGGAGTTTCAGCAGTTATGATACAAATCCCCAGGGATGCAGGACAGGCAGGACGGGTAGGGCTGGCTGCCTGGCCTGGGAGATCAGCGCGTGGACAGAGCAGGGACGGGCAAAGCAGCGTCAGAGCATCCCACATTCCTGGGGTGGGAGCATGGGCTGCACCCCCAGCTGCAGGGACAAGCTGGTGTCTTACAGATGGATTTTGCCAGCCTTAAAGGTGGACGGCATTTTGCCTTCATCCCCTGGACAGCAAACCCCACCACTGCCTGTGACACTGAGACACCTTGTGCCAGCCCCAGTGGGAAGGAGGGCATGATGTGGGAGCAGCATCCTTCTCTCCAGCCAGCTTATGCTGGGCTTCATGGAGGAGATGGGAGCTAACTCAGTCCTGGTAGATTAAAATAACTGCACGATCAGTGCAGCAGGTTGTCCTCGAGGGACAAGCAGGAGGGCACTGAAGGCAAGACCTACACATCCTGCTCATACAAATGAGTCCAAACCATGTCCCAGGCAAGGTGTGGATTCACCCTGATGATGTCATGGCTAGCAAGGCCCGTGTAAAAATCCTTCTTTGAACCAGGTTTGTAAAAGCCCCTGAAGGGCTCATTTGGCCCATTTCATGCCTAGGTAGCTCAGCTCAGCCCCTCGCTTTTCAGCACAGGGTGGGCCCCAGGTCAGGTATTTAGCTGCTGTCTGAGAGGCTCTTGCAGCCCCGGCAGCATGGAGAACCTGTTGGTCTCACCTCCCTTCCAGCTTCCTGCTCAACCTGTCAAGAACCAGTTGCAAGAGGAGGCATCTCAGCTGGGCAACCTCCTTGCCTGCCGGCAGCATGGTGAGAGCAGAGGAACAAATTCAGCCCCTCCTTCTTTCCTCCTGGGGCCAGACCTGCCCTCTCTTCTGATGGTTTTGTCTTGAGTTTCCCCTCCTCTTCCTGGTCTAGGAGGCTTCTTCCTGCTTCACACCCTCTCTGGCGTTTCTGATGCTCTGAACACACCTCTTTATCCTTCCTTTGCCAATCCTCCAACCCTGAAGTGGTTGCATTTCCCTGGCAGACACCCCAAGCCCCATGTGGGGTTCGCAGCCACCCCACTAATCACCGCCGTCCTCTACGCCATGCAGGCACCGGTGCGAATACCCTCATTTTCAGCAGCACAGAGGATGCAGAGCAAGGGCATCTCCACTCCTTGGGGCAGCTTTCCCCTCCTGGTTTGCAGGTCAGGTCCGAGAGGCCATGAGACACTTGCTTTGAACCTGAAGTAACGTCTGGGGTGGAAAGGTCACAACAAAGACGCTCCCAGTATTTACGCTAGCGAGACCAGCAGCCACCAGCAAGCTGTGCTGGGCAGCGGTGCTGGAACCAGGAAAGAAAATATTACGTTATATACGTGTAGTGAGCTGCTGCTGCTGCTTTTTAACGCTGGGCCCATCCAGAGAGAAAAGCCTCCTTAAGTAGTCGGGATTCCTCCGACCAGCATGGGGATGAGAGGAATAATACCTGGGAGAGGAACACACCCCAGATAACAGCATCTGCGTGCTGGGTGGAAAGCAAAGAGCAGCCGGCATCTCCCGGCCACAGATGGTTCCCATCAAGAAGGATTTTTTCGTGTTAATCCCAAAACAAGCTTGAGCTGTGTTTTTATTTCAGAGTGAAGTGAAGAAGAAAAGAAACTCCAACGTGACCCCCTGTTTTTCTGGCCTCACTCCCTGCTTGGCCCCTGCTCTGAGCAAGCACAGAAAACTCCTTTCATGTTCCAGGCAGCTCCTAGCAGAGCCCCTGAGAAACAAAAACTCTTGGGGTGGTTCTTCCAGCCCTTCTTGGCCTGAAAATTTATCCCATTCAAGCTGGAAATGGAGGTGAAAACCTAAAGCCAGGAGTCCCTCTCTCTGTAACTGAACCTGAAAGAAGGACTGAACTTTTGACAAGAGCAAAAAAGTCAGCCTGAAGCTCTTTGCGGTTCGTACCCCTGTCCTGTCCCCGTGTCCTGCCTGGGGCCTGCTTTTCAGGACAACGAGAGGGTGAAGAGAAAGGAAGCCACAGCCAAGAAAGGAAAGAGGTTAATTCCCAGATGGGATGAAGGGAGGAGCATCTCCTGGAGGAAGTTGTGGCTCTGCCATGGTGCAGATGAGCTCCCACACAGCCGTGGAGGGAAAGGTCCCCCTCCCCGACCCTCCTGAATCTGTCATCACCCTCAGCGCTGTTTTTTCCCCCCTTTTATAGCTGAAAAGAAAGGCGAGAGGAAATCAAGGGCTTGAGAGAAGCAACCAGGACTCCTCGAGCCTGGCTGTGAGGAGCGTCCCTCCAGCCAGCAAGACCTTGGCAAGAGAGAGAGTGACTCGGGGATGGATATGTAAAGCATCCTCTGGTGCCCTCTGGGCTGTTCATGGAGGGATCCATGGTGTTCCTGTGTCTGCGGGTGTCACCGTCCGCTGTGGGAGTGGCCCGAGGTGTTTTACCCCGAGCGAGATGAAGATGCGAACGAGATCAAATGCTGGTCCCAAGCGGAGATCTTTTTATTGTTCACGAAAGAGATGATGAAAAGGGGTGAGGGAAAAGCAGGGTCGAACTTTTGCAGAGAGGAGGAAGAGTCACCACCAGGGGATGCGGCGTCCGATGCTGTGCTGGGTCCTAGTGCCCGGCGGCTTGTGGCGAGGGCGGGGCGGGGGGGAGCGGGAGGAGGCAGCGGGGAGTTCAAGAGCTGGAAGACGCAGATCAGCGACGAAAAGCCGACCACGACGGAAAGCCGACGACCAGGAAAAGCCGACCTCCCTGCAGGGGTTCGCTGCGGCTGTTCATGTGTTTTCTTCGGCTCACACGTCTGGGACGTGCTGTTTTCGCACGCTTTTCCTCAGCCCCATCACAACGTGTGCCGCGGACTGGTCACAACCCTTCCTTCCCCCCGCTGGTAAACACCGGTTCGATAAAGGCAGTGATGTTTGATACACTTGCATACCACCACGGTTCCTTACGAGGGGGCGGTGTGTGTGTCAGCAACGGTGCCCATCATGGAGGACCTGCCCGTGCTGCCACTGTCGCCTTTAAATCTTACACCTGCTTTGAGCATCAGGGGTGAAGTCCTGAGCTAACCCACGCCTGAAGCCGTCACACGTGCTGGGGAGCATCTTTCCCTAAAGAACCCAGCAATGATACAAACTGCATCAGTGGGGGGCACTGGGAATTAGCGATACTCAAAAGACATCCCCAAAGGCCTGGTTCGTGGACTTGCCAGTCACTCGTCCATGGCCTCCTTGCCGGCACAGCATGGTGGACACCATGGTTCTCCAGACTTGGTATGACGGAGTTACCGAGAGGCACCTCTTGGCACGTCACAGGACAAGTCTGCAAGGGCAGCCATGGGTCAGGGCTGTGGCACACCTCCCAGACGATGAGCTGTGGGCCATCTGAAAGGATTCAGAAGGAGGCAGGGCCAGGCCTTTCCTCACAGGGTGACACTTCTGGTCCATGCTGGCCCTGCTGGAAGCAACCCTACAAGGGAGTGACCTGGCCTTGACGTTTCACTGGGGTTTATTAACAGGAATTTGGTTTCAGACAGATCTTTTTCCCCCAGTGAGGCTGGGCATCCCCCCTTCCTCTCTGGCACCTCCCCGCAGTGACTCAGCACGTGCAAACGCTGACTCGCCGCAACCTCCCAGCAGTGTCAGACTTCTCACGCACTCCAAGAGAGGGTGGTGGAAGGAGGAAAACGCTCCAGTCGCCCTCCCCGGTGCCTTGAGGACTCGTCAGCAGGGTGGGGAAGCTGGAGCAGGCTGGGGCAGTGCAAGGACTCTTCTTCTGGACAGGGTGTGCAGAGATAAGGTGAGCTGGCCTGGGAGCAGCTGACCAGCATGGGAACGGCTTGGCGACCATCAGCCGACACTCAGTGGGACCTGAACTCCAGGACACGCTCTTCTGGCTGCGGAGAAGGGCCACGGATAGGTTGAGGAAGAAGGATTTGCAGAGATGAGGAAGAGGATGGGTAGAGCCAGGGTTGGTGTCTTGCTTTGGGGTCTGAGAAGGGTGGTGGCATAGACCTTGTCAAATCTTGGCTACACAAATCACAGATTTCAGCACAGACATCGGGAGTCGGTTATTTCGGACAAGGGTAAAAATAAGGGGCTTCTGCAGCAAACAGCACCATGAAAAGGCTGCCAAGCTCTCGAGTCTGTGACCACCCACCACAAATCCTCCTGGAAAATCATGGAGAAACCTGTGTTTGCTCACCAGGGATGAGGTGGAATGTTCTCCTGGAGATCTGCAATGCAAACGGTCCTCCAGATATATGTGGTCATCCTAAAACTTCATGGCCTTCATGCCCTTGCAAGTTGTGGAGGACAATGCTCTCTGACCTGTTCCGTATGCGAGTCAGAGCCGATGAACAAGATGTTCCCTTCCAAGACCGAACAAATCGGCTTTAGAAAACATCCCAGGTATTTCACCCAAAAGATCCCATGATGAGGGTGTCTTTGTGAGGTGGCAATCCGGCTGTCTGCCACAGTTCTCGCATGGGCGGGCGGGCAACATAAGCGAAAGACAGGGACGCAGCGTGGCTGGGCACTGCCCATCCGTGCAACGCTTCTCCCCAGAAGTGACTGCATCCTCAAGGACCTCTTTTTTGCCTGGTCTGACCAGAGTTGCCACATCTCAGAGAGGTGCACCCAGTCTCAAGTTTCCCCATGGCCAGGCCAGGCCTATTCATGGCCTGGGCCGTAGAGCAGCTGCAGCGGTGGGACCAGCACGCTGCTTCTCCTCCATGCCCCACACTTGCCACCCACTCCCTCCTTCCCCATTTCATGTGGGCTTCAAACAGCCCATGAGAAACCAGAGAGAGGCCCAGATGCAGCAGCAGACAGAGGGTCCTTTCCCTGCTGCTCTAAGGGGGCAGGCCTGGAGCTGGGACAGGTCTGCAGGAGGTACCACCCCGTTACCCACTCAGCACCGAACCTGGGCTGCCAACACCAGCCGTCCGGGTGGGATTTCTCCAGCAGGCTCATTTCTAGCCACTTAGCAACATTTCTGCCCTTGGCTTTCATGCCTGGTTAAGTTACTCAGTTAATTAGGCACATCTGAATTAACGACCCAGTTAGGAACTCCAAAGTGTCTTACCTGGAGGTGAAGCCTCCAGATTTACCCATGTATCACCGTCCTTCCAACAGCATCTCTGGAGCATTCTTCTTCCACCTTGGGTTTAGCGGCGCATTGTGGTTTCGGTGTCCCTGGACTATCATAAAGGGTTGTGCTGGGATTTAAGCCTTTCCCCGTGGGTCATTTACAACTTCTCTCCCCCGCCCAGTTTCACAAAGCCTGGAGGCTGCTACACATCGAGTGTGACTGAAATTGGCCTCAGAAGTGGGTTAGATGGGACAAAGCAGCAGCAGGTGAGCCCACCTAAGCATCGTTTTCCCTTCGCAGCAGAAGCAGAAAGGACATGCGATGCAGCGCCCGTGCCTGTTGCTCACCACTAAAGATTACAGGTTCGTCCAGAGCAGAAGGATTGTAGGAGTCAATCCCATTTAAGCTTTTCTATTTAAAGGAATAAACTACCCAGGAAAAGCAGCCTAAGATTAGAAACTCACAGGATTTCCTCAAATTCCAGCCGTCAGCCAGAGATTCAGCCCTGGGGGGGCTGGTTTATTCTTGTCCTGGCGCATGAATCCTGCGCCCCAGCAAAGTTAAGCCCAGATTATGCTCTGCAGCTCCATCACACAAGCAAAACCCATGCTCAAAGCTGGTTTAATGCTGCTCCCTCTCTGCCTAAACCATCTCCAGTGTTGCCTGGATGACAAATAGTTTTTCAGGCAGGAGTGTTCGAGCAGGGTACGTTTCCGACAAAGTACGTGCAATGGTTTGTTGCTCAGAAGGAGCCTCTCGTGCAGGAGGATCTTTCTGAAAATGTAATGCTAAACGGAGTGAGAAGCAGAAATGAATGCAGGGGTACGATCGCGTCCCTCGGTCAGCCGTAACAGCACAAACGCGATGGGGGTGGATGCTGAGTTTTGCTCAATCTTGAGGCAAAATGCCACAAAAGAAAAGACGAGACGGAGGGAGAGCTGATAGGAAAAAGCGCAGAGGGTTGGCGAGGTGGTCACTGCGGGGGGATGGAGGCAGAGGGGTTTGGGACGCATGCAGATCTTGCTCTGCTGAGGCACAGGTACCACCTAGCACCCAGTGCTGCATCCAGGTCCTGAGGATGTCCCGGAGCAGTAGCAGCACAGATGAACCTTTGTGGCTGAACATCACTGCTGTGAGCAAACGGTCTGGGTGCCGTGTCTGTGAAATGGGGTCATGGCTCTCTGGCAGCTGGAAAGAAAAATGTGTCTTGCGTCCTGTGAAGTGCTGGAGTTTTGGCACTTGGGCAAAAGTCTGGGACCGTAAAAATAAAGCAAGGGTTGTGGGTAAAAGAGTAGAAGTCACCCTATGGCTTGTGCCTCACTAGCAGGAATCGGGCAGTTGTTTGGGATTTGATACCCAGCTCTGCTGCTCACAGCATCACAGAATCATTTGGTTGGAAGAGATTTTTAAGACCATTGAGTCCAATGTTCCCCCAGCACTGTCAGGCCACCACTAACCCCTGTCCCTCAGCACCACCTCGACACAGCTGTTAAACCCCTCCAGGGATGGGGACTGATCCACTGCCCTGGGCAGCCTGTTCCAACGCCTGACAACCCTCTCTGTAAATGATTTTTTCCTAATATCCAACCTAAACCTCCCCTGGTGCAACTTGAGGCCATTTCCTCTCGTCCTGTCACTTGTTACGTGGGAGAAGAGTCCAACGTTCCTCCCCAACCTGGGTGGAACTCCAGCCTCATTTATCTTGGAGCAGAAAAAACATAAAGCCTGTTCCTACTGGAAATGTTCTGAAACCTGGTAAGCACCAGACGGGCTCACAGACACACAGCTGATGCGTGGAAGAACTCCGCAATCAAGATAGATTGCGAAGCAGGTATGTTTATTGCAGCGCTGGGTGCGGCAGGGGTGACCCCTGAAACAGGCACGCACACCTGAGCTCAGAGAGTTCACATATTTAAAGTATTGATACATATATATTCAAAGGATTGCTTCATTTCTTTATACATATTAATGACCCTTCTCCGCTTCCGATGCAAATTAGGTCTCCTCCCCTTGGCACCTGTACGGGCAGGCACAGTATCGCTCTTTGGGGGTCGTCTGGTGGTCGCAGGGATGAAGTAAGGGCCTCATGATAGTCTTCATCACAGTTGTCCTTTTGAACTCAGTCTCAAGAGCATGCGCAATTCAGAGCTAGTTATGTAAGATTCCTCTACAGTCACGGTCCATACATAAAGACAATTCCTTCTTTCCCCACATCTTGCCACAAACAATGGGGCAATAACCACAAACAATGAAGCAATACTTCAAGCAATAGAGCACTACCTTAAACAATGTCAAAAATAAAAAGTTACAAGATAGTTTGCTCTACTAATCTAAAAGAGACTGATACATATAAAAATATTTTCTACTCCATTTTCTATTTCTTAACTCACAGCCAGATGCTGCAGTGCAGATTACATAGGATCATCTGGGAGAAAGATTTCTGTGCAGTATAAAGCAGAGCAGTGCTAATGAAATGAGTCTGCACTGTGATAATATTCGTTTCTATTCAATTTGCAGCCATTCTGATAAAAAAACCAAAACAAACACCAAAAAGGGCCGGTTTTTTTCTGCAAACACCACAGTGGTCTGTGTGTCCATAAGAGACAGCAGTGAAAAGATATGGCACAGGAAAGAGCCCAGGAAAGCCAAGAGCCTGATGTGCAGGGCTCTCCCATGGGATGGGGGAGCCATGTGTTCAAGGCCCATATTAAATCAGAGAGAGAGAAGAGCTGGGCTGCCTTTCCCATGTTCCACATACATACTCTTACCTCCTGGCTCTTCATCAGCCCTGCTCTGCTCTTCCACAAAATAATTTTTTTTGCAAATGCTTCTGCTTTGCTCTAAGGTGGTATGAAAGTGGGGTTTTGATAAGTTTTTCCTCATTTCTCAAAAATGCTCATTTCCTGCCCAGAACAGGCTTCTGTGAAGAGCAAGAGAGGAGGCGCTGTCTACGTGGTGCCTCCAATCACCACTAACCACAACTGTCACAGCAGCATCCAGCAGTTTGTAAGCAGATTAAAACTAGCAAGAAAAGCATATATTTAAAATATTTATTATCAAAACAAGAAAAACCCCTCTCCATCCTTCAGATTATCTCCAAAAGCTTATTGGCAGCTTTATCACCTCAGTAAGGCCCCTCTTAAGCTCCTTGCAGTTTTGCCATCGATATTATTGCAGTCTCTCCTTCCATTTCCAAGCGTCTCAAACATTTCCTTCCTCCTTGCCACAAATCTCATCAAAATCGTTTGCCAGCTATGTGAGACTAAAACATCACTCTGTTTTCACTACCCCGCAAGTGTAGCGGGAAAGCAATGTCTCTGAACGGCTTCTGTGCAGTCTTCTAAAGCCAATACTTTTCATTAGGTTTCTCTGCCTTGGTTGACTCCCCCATGCCTCCTTTTTGCTTGGCTGAGGTCGGGCAAGAGCAGCTCTCTGGGGCTGCTTTAGCAAAGGAAAAAAGAGACTTTGCAGTATCTGGGCAGGTCAGCGTATGGTCAGAAATGGGTTTCCCAGCAGGCTGTTTTCCCCACCAGAGGATCTTCATGTGAAGAAGATAGAAAATCTCTGAGGGGACATGAAATCTTGTGCCAGAAACACAGGAAACTGCACATGGAAGGGGTTGTCAGTACAACCTTCATGCTATTTCCCTATCAAGTAATGTCCTATCCCCTCTCAAAGAGCTTTTCCCTAAACCTTTTAATTTTATCTCCTGTATTAAGCCTAAATGGGGCGAGCACTGACTCTGTGAAGTGAAAATGTAATGGGCTTGTCTCATCAGTTTACGGCCAAGTTTCACTCAATTATTATTGCAGAGAAAAATAGGAGAGAGTTGAATTGAGTTATGCTAATAGATAAAAAACAGAAACATAACTCCAGAGTACTATTTACTAACTTTAAAGACTAGGCCTATAGCAATCAACTTTATAAGGTTCCTGGCAGAATCATGATGGTGATAAAAGACATGGAAGCTTAAGACTATTTAAACTCCTCACAAAAGCCATTCTAATACTAACAGTAAATGAGCAACTCCCACAAAATATCATTTAATAATCATGCCCTGACAAGGTTTAAAGTGCATATCCCCATTGTTACATGAAAAAACACCGAGAGTTTTTTTTTTTAAACACATGTAGCAACCCAACAGGTTTTAACTGCCACACCTCTTTCAGTGACGAGCTGATCCACTCAAACACCCAAACATCATATTTACAACGTTAGGGATCTTGATGATTGATGGAACCTATTGTGTTGCCATCTTAGTAACAACAAACGCAAGTGATTACCAACACAGAAGAGAGAATCTGTGCTTTTATTTTACAACAAAAGGCTGTCCTGTAGGGACTTCTTTTCAACATAAAGTAACAAACCTGTGCACATTTGAACCTGCTTTAGAGCTTGGCACAAAGAGTCAAAAACAAAGACTCTGCTGCTTTAAAGACAGAGTATTTTTTTGTATTAACTTAAGAGAACACGAAAGCTGTCCGAAAAGCTGCTATTGTTTTTCACAATCCCACAGAATTCATCTGGACCGCAAGAAAATACCTGAAAACTGCATCAGAAAGCCTAGATCTCATTTCCAAAAGAAAGCAAGCAACTGAGCCATTGAATCACACAGGAATACAAGACATTTTTTAGCATCGCTACTGAATATTTGTATCAGTGATGAATAAGACTACAAACAAAATAGTTTAACATGAAGCTTTGCCTTGTTAACTGTATGATATGCCAAAACACCACCTCCTGTCAATCACAGGGTTTAAGACAAGTATTTCTTGTTTAAACATGCTACTTGTTCAGGAGAATCACTTGTGTAAACAAGCGTACATTAACAAATACTAACTAGAGCAGTTTCACTATCCAGCTGATAGAGTCTAATTTAACAACCTCATTATCAGCATTGGAATTTTCAGACCGCTGAAATACCGTATTTGTTGTCAATATTGTAGTGGTTAAACACTTTAACATTTGACGTTTCAGCCAGATGAAATGCAGACAGGCACTTGTGCATTGATGAACACACTTTTAATCCTATAAAGAAACTTTCTCTGTCAAAGTATAGGTGTTTCAACACTTGATTTATGAACACCATAACTAAAATCGTTATGCCTGAAAGAAAACCAGACTCTTCATTATAACAACAGCTTTCTTTCACATTTTTACCTTTTAATATTTGGAATTTGCTTTTATGTGCTGCTGTTAGCTATCAGTTTGGCATGTCATTTCTGGCTGCCAAAACAGGAGAATATTTCTCTTTACAACATGGTCAAATCTCAAAAGTCTAGGTAAGCACCCAACGGGGTCAGTGTTTATTTAATGAATCCACAAAGCTTTTGTTGTGAAAAAAATTTCTGCTAATTTAAGAGGCAGAGGAAAACCATCACACAATTCAGTGCTTTCTGTTTCTAGGAAGGCCAGAAATGCTGTAATATCTGCCAAAATATTTCTCCTCTTTCTGTGAACTGTCAGGACCAAGAGTCTGGCGAGAGACAATGGTGGGGGAGGGGGAAGAAAGAAAAAGAGTTAGATTTTCAAATGTATTTCTGTAGTGGTTCAAGTTCAATTTGAATTTCAAACAGATTTCTGGAGGGGGAAGAGATTCCTATTTTATCTGAACAAATTCATGCATATCATTCACTCATTCCTACATCACCCAGCAGTACAGCAGCAGCAAGTTTCAGTTTCCTCAACTGAATGCAAGTCAAAATTACACAGAGTCTCCACTAAAACTACCATTACTGAAAGTGATGCAGTTCATTAGCATCCCTCCTCTAAAGAAATCTCTGTCCCCAAATCCCAGAAAGGAACAATTCATTTACAAGCTAAGCAAGTAATCTTGCATCAAATCCTGAAGCTTGTCAAAACTAGGATCTCCTAAACTATTGATAAGAAATAAATTTCAAAAGAGGGAACTCCCAATTCCAGTCATTGCTGCTAAACTTCTGGTCCCCTTTACCTAGCTTTCTATCAAACTTGTTTTGAAATGTTGCAAACATCTTGAAAAATAAATTAAAAGGAATAATGGCTGAAGAAGGTCTCCCTGATGGGACCAAAGCATCAGACTCTTCAGGGCTATCTGACTTCTGGCCACTAATTAAAAAGTCAACAAAGTTCCTGAACTCCGCATTACATGAAGCTGAAAAGCTTACCGTGTAAAAGATTACAATAAGATCTTGTAACTGCAGATAATGAGAACACCTGAACAGAACCACATTTCTACTGCTCAGTGAGGAGGTTGAAAATTCACTCCTCAAATATCATCCCTAAAAAAATAGCAGATGAATTCTGTAATCCTTCTACCAAGCTGCTGGAATGCTAGACTGGGCTAAAACAGATGATGCTGCCCTCTTGTGCTAGATGTGCACACAAATCAGCCCCTTTATTCCTGCGAAGGACGCACAGAGAGGAATAGAGAAAGCATTCACTACGAAGTAGAAAACGTCCACATTTTCCTCCTTACAGATACCTCGACACACATTCAACTACTGGCACATGGATAGAATAGGAAACCATGTTTCAAGAGAGTCAGATTCTACACTCCAAAAAACAAACAAGTTCTGTCAACAAACGCAGACAAGTCAGATGTGATAAAGCCAAAATACAACCACTTAATCTCTAACTTCCCAACAAGCTTTCACTGTAGCTCTTTAAGTGATGCTGTATAGATAGCTGCTGATAAATTTGAATTTTAGTCATAAATATCTGATCATTCTTTCTGAATGGTGGATAACATGACAAGCTTTAGCCACTTAGGATTATCAGCTCAACAGAGTGAGGTTAAGGGCTTAAGAAAGAGAGTCGTTTATTAATAAGGTTCTTCCAATACAGTCATGCAGTAATATCTAACTATTTTTAGATCTATGCCAAATTACAGAAAGGTGAAATCTGTGTACATACAAATATATTGGGGTGTGAAGGGAGAGAGGGGTCCTCATATTCCTCTTCTGTCTCTGCTATGTAATCCAGGTTCCAAAAATACATTCTAATTCTTCTATCATCTGGGTAAGATGCCCGTTACTATTCCCTTTGCAACCTTCCCCTCCCTATACATTGGTGAAGCAATCTGTAAAGAGAAGTTCTGGGCTCATGGCTAAACTGATACACAAAGCATATTTTTCTTTTTTAGAAATAAGTCGTCTCATTCACCATGACTGATTGGATCGACAATGCTGGGAGCTGACAGTCAGGATTCACCACATACTTCCATTTCCTAATGTCGACTCCCTGACACTGCTCATTAGTCTGTTTCCCCATTAAGAACTACTGAGAGCTTGGGATGTCTATTTATTTAAGTTTCCTTCCTCGACTTTGAAACATGGATCACTGTATGTTCAAAATACTGGTTGTGGCATTTTTTTAATGCTCATTATTTTGGGGTAAATAGAACAGCAAAAGTCAGTTCAGCAGTGGCTTCTGCTAAGGTCTTAAGAGACCTCACACAAATACTGAGAACACACTGGATGCTTAAATGACAGATCTGACACTGTAAAATCAGCTTTGCTAATATGGGATAGAATTAACTAATGGTTTGGCTTGGCTATTAGAATCACAACCCTAGAAAAAGGAGCTTTTAATAATTTCAGTTTCTTTTTAGTATGTCTTTTATAGTAAGGCATATTTTAAAAAGAAAGAAAGAAAACCCCACAATTTAAATCTCACCCCAGTGCAAAAAAAGAGCATTTCTAAAGTTCTAAAAGATAAATACACAGTAAAAAAAACCCCACCAATGTAAATGAGACAGGGAAATACAGATGTTCAAAACAGAATTTCAGAACTGCTACATGCTGCAGTTCTGAACAAGAGCATCATCTCAGATGTCGTATTTTCCCTTTTTCCCTTTTTCAAAAGACGTATAGATCAGAACAGCAGTACCTTTGCATGCTACTATGACCAAAAGATGAAGAGAAAGAAAGATATGCACACTGAAGTTAATCTTCTAGTATAAAAGATCTGCTGATAGACACATCTGTAAGTCACAACAGTGTGTGAATACCAGCGAGAGGCAGGTTTTTTGAATGTCACATTTACAAAGCACTGCTCATTTGAGCTTCACAGTATGTTACAAAGCAAACTGTTATTTATTACTCTACGCTGTCCCTGAGGTTTACTCTATAGTTCTTAAGTTTGTTATGATGAGCCATGTTTATGGACATTCTTACAAGATGACTACATATTCCTTCAAAAAATACAGTTAGTGCATACGCTGCACACACACACAAAAATAGGAGAGAGAGAGAGAGAGAGAAGAGGAAGATCCCTGCCTGTCTGACAACAAACCCCATCAGTACTACGATTTCTTCTGGTGTTTGTGCTCTCACTAACTCTCCACTAACCTGTCTCCTGAACTTATGGCTTCACTTCTAATCCTTTGCAGTGGCCTTGAATTTACACTAACACAGACTCACAGTACAAGTCAAGTGCATTACAGAGCCTTAAACTTCTGCAGCTGTAGATTTTTTTTTTTAAAGAGGAAATGTATCAAATTATGGACATGAACCTTTCCTCCATATGCATATTTCTTCCTGAAAATATTACTAATTTCTCTGAAACAATAAAGCCATCCCTACGTACCCTTACAATCATTAAATGGCTTCTGGAACTACAACAACAAGCCTATGTTCCTTTTCTTCAAGGGGGTGAAGGCCATCAGATTTCTGCTTCTCATGTAAGACAGGCCGTAGTAAATCAGTACCAACCCACTTCCCCATTCTCTTCACTCTGGTCCAGCTTCTCTCTGATCTCTTCTGAAGAGCAAAAGTATCTGGATTACAGTTTTCAACTGCATGCTTTACGCTTTTGTGCATGCAGGAAGGATAGGAAGCTACACAGTTTCTCAAAACTGTGAATTACCAGACATGTTTAAAGTTATTTTTTAAAAGGACAAATCATTGTTGGGGATAAGCTTTCAAAGAAAAGCACAAGAAAGGCATCCCCACAGAATGCATGCATATACATTCAGCATATGGAAGACACTCTTTTCTAACTGAATCAGAACAGCAATGCAACTCTGAGGGCAATGGACAACACCAAAGTCCTAAGTAATTCATTCTTCTCTAGACTGCATTTGAAGAGAGTACAATCAGCTATCAATAAGCAGTCAACATTCTGACTTTTACATTTAAAAAGAACACGCTGTTAAAATTAAAGATTTTAAGTAAAAGAAGCAAAAAAACCCCGCAAATGTGCCAAAATATTATAAAATTATAATTGCCCAGGAATAGTAAGAGGTAACGTAATCAGTGAGGTACATTAAATGTTAAGGGTTTTTTTACCCTTAAACTTACCTATAGCATTTCTGTCAAAAAACAAGACAGGAGCTTTCAAAATGGATGGAAACATTTTGCTATGCAAAGTCTGACCAGACTTAACAAGAACTTGAAGCACCAGAAGACTTCTTATTATGCCAAACAGTACTGTAGCCTCCGTTAAACCTGAAATTGAAAACACATGAACAGAGAGAGCATGCGTACCGGTATGGATCGTTCACAAGGAAAAGAATTTAAAATAAATCAGAACTCAACCCAAATACTGCTGATTTCTGTCTATAGCAAGAATCCAAAGTCAAGCTGAGCGCAGAACACAGGTATCTTCTATTTGTCAATAGCTTCAGTTACTATCATACCATCAATTTAAACAATTTCTCTTTTTCATCTTGGAAGAATTATCTATAGAAATGAAGGCAATGCCTGTTAACCCATGAAATAAATCTGTATTAAAACCTTCTGCAAAACAGCTCTGCTAAGAAATCCATTTCACAGTGCCGTGCATAACTGTGGCTTGCAGAGATCACTGTGAAGATTCAACACTTGCCAGCAGCTATTAACCAAGTAAAGAGATACATGGTTATACATTCTGTCAGGAATCTGTCCTCCTATACCTAGTACATCTCTTGACCCTCCTCAACTGGAAGCACACTAACTGCTCAGGTTTGTTCCACACTACTTTATACACCTGATGAGTTTATTTTCTCTTCCCCAAAACTAGACTAGCTTCTAATTTCTGTGCCATGCAGCCAGTAAAATAATTATTTTAGTCAAGTATTAAAACTGTTGAAATAAGGATCAGTGCAAGACCTCTCAGTGCTGTACCAAAACTCCATGCTCATATATGAAATTTGATCGAGTATACTACAAAATTATTAAAGAACTCCATGCCCCCAGACATTTTAGATGAAACTTCCCAGTAAAAAGCATACACAATGTTAAAAAGAAAAAAAAAGAAAGAAAGGAAAAAAGGCAAACCCAAAATACATTCAATATTATTTGTGGCTCCAGACAACTTACCTGTGCCAAAATATGGCATACTAGAAGTATAAAAATCACAAAGTAGTTTGCTCCCGCAGTGAATTATTTTCTGTAAACCTTAAAGTTTATTTTTCCCTCAGAGCGACTCTCCTCTGGTACTGCAGCCAGTGCACTGTCAGCCTGAAAAAAAAAAAAAACAACTACCACCACCAAAAAAAACCAGAATAAAACACATCAGCCTTGCAGTTACAGATTCAGACTAAGCCACCTGAAAGTCGTGGTTAGAGTTAGCAAACAATTAAATCAGGATATAAAGTGATTACACACAGAAAAACTTTAAATACCGGAACTATAGCTTTGACAAAAAAAAAACAGTCTCAGTGCAGTAATACTGAAAGAATCTACTCTGCAAAATGACACTGTGAGGATTTTATTTTGCATTCCATCACAGAATGAAACCCAACTTCCTTTACAGCCAATAATATTTGCTCTAACTGAGGGCTAAAGCAGGTTTTTCTTTTCTTACATACTATCTTCCGTCATTACAGCTCTGGAAACAAAGGCCTGGACTTCAGAAATATTCCGTTTTCACCATGCAAGGGTGTGTAACCTTTCCATTTCAGACAAGCATTTAAAGTAAATGAGAAGTCCTATTAAGCCCACAATGGATGGGGGACACTGAAAGGTAAAAAACGAAAAAAAGACAGGCAAGAAGAAGGTAAAAGAAACATTCAAATGAACAAAGTTCTGGGTGGTTGGTTGGTTGGTTTGTGGGTTTGTTTTTAATTGCAGTATCTCTGATGGAAAAACGAGTGCCAGTTCAGTGGACATGTAACAGTCGATTGTGTCATCAGCAGACAGGGCTGTACACGAGCAGTGGAATCAATATCCTTGACTCAGCGGGAAAGGAGAAATCCCACCTACTGGCTCACAAAAGAAGAGAAGCCCATCATGGTTTTTTGTTTCTCCAGCCCTCCCACCACCATCCAACAGCTCTAATGCTGCTAAAAAGTTTGGCATACCCTTGTGGATTTCAGAGTTGAGTCACAACTGGGACATTAATAATATCAGGTAAGTTTACTGCTTTGGGGCATAAAATCATTCCTCCAAAAAGGTACGAAAGAGCCTGTAGCTTTCTTTTTTTTTTTTTCTATCTCACTGCTTTTCATTATAGAAAAGAAAAAGCATATACCCATAGCATAAAGGTAACAGTCATCAGGGACACACAGGGATTACTTGTTGCGTTTGTTCCATGGATGCAGTGCCAGCACAAGTCTAGCAGGGTTCCTGGGCTCCTGTGCTGGTTTATGTGACTGCAAACACACCAGCAGAAGGCCACCTCTGGAACAGACACCTTACAGCTGCTTTTGCACTGTGCAGACCAAGACATAACAAGGCACCTGGAAGTCAAGCTGTCACCATACAAAGCGTTCTGTTTTCACTGGCCAAAGGGTGGGGGACAGCAACGTGGTGGTGTCCCAAGGTTACCCCCTCAGGGACATTCTCAAAACCATGTAGGTATGTTAACACCAGCCATGCAAATGTAGACTTTGTATAAAGCTGCCACTTCTGCATGCACTTCCCAGAGTTCAGAATTTCAGGGAAAGCGTTCTTTTGAGTTCAGCACTGCACAAACACACAGAACCCACCCAATACAGTGGTATTGCCTTTTAAAGCCCTGCTATCAGAGGACAGGATGAAGGAAGCACAGTGCAGAGTCTTTGGACACCTATAGGAATGCTTCCTGCATCCAGCAGAGCTGATGCTGAACCTGAACAAGCTCACTTTGCTGGGTTTGACCAGAACAGCGCAGAGCTGTGGGATGCCTGCCCTCTGCAGCCCAGGTGGCAGGACTGACAGCCAAGCACAGTGCTGGGCATATCCACCATGGAGGGCGAGCTCTCGACTGCTAATGTAAGCCAACAATCCCTAAAATTCTAATGCAGCAGGGAAAGCCCTTATTGAAGTTAAAAACCAGTCAGATGACAATTGAGGCATGTGTATCCTTTAAGCACTCACAGATGGTGGTTGTTCCACTGCTTCATCTTCCTGCAAGTGGACAGAGGAATCCTGGGACCAAATAGGACTCCAAGAAGGTTTGGCTCCATGCAGAGTTCAGATTAGGGGTTCCTGAAACCAACGGCTGTTCTACCTCCTCATCTAGGAAGGGAGGCAAAGTCAATGCCAGATCTCAGGATCTCCGAATAGGTACCTTCCCCCACCATTTTACCCTACAATTAATATAAGCTTTGATTATCTTCATTATATGCTTTCTGTAAAGGACAATTTTTCCTATCTAGCCTCAGTGCCTCTGGAGTTCTGCAGTTGCTGAGCACATATCCCACCACAGTAACCGAGCTGAAACCTCTAACACTATCAGTTCCTCATCTAGAAGACGAGAAACAAGGTCTTCACTCTCTAACCAGTCCATTCCCAGCATGTAACCAGCAGGCCAAGGAGCATACAAATAGGATGAGAAAAGTCCCAGTTAACAGCCAGGTGAAAATTACCTCCTTGGAGAAGCTGCGGGAGACAGCCCATGCAGCTTTAGGACAAGCTGCTGAATGACAACACATAACAATCAGTACTTTAGAGTACTTAATTTTCTGGTCCTCACAGAGCTCTACAAGGAGCAACTCCAACCATTTCCACACCTCTTTACGTCTCTAACCCAAACTCATTTCTAGAAAGCTACTGTGATTTCTAAAGAGAGGTGAACAGGAGGGAAAAGGCTGCTGGTGTCCATTTTTTGCAAGTTTTGAGGCATCAAAAGTAAGTTCACATACTTCACTACCCAATCTTAGGAAAAAAAAAAGCAAAAAAGCCCAAACAACTGAAGTGCTTGCCTTTCCCCTCTACCCCTGAATATCTGGTACAACGAAGCTGGGAAGTGACCAGTTTTGCTGAAGACCTGCTCATTCTCAAAGGTAGTTGTGACCATTTCTCAGCCTTAATTTAAAAAAAGGGACTGGTTGCCAACTCAATATAGTTCTTAATTCACCCGAAAGTGTAAGAAACAAGAATAATAGCAAAGCATTAACATAGCCCCAAAATAAGAAATTCACAGTATATTATACATATGTAAGATAAAAATCAGTATGTAACATTACACATACGCATGACAAAATTCAGAAACACATTTTTCAGGGAAGATATTCTAGGGAAAAAATCAACATATTTAATTAATAACTATAAATCTTTAAAAATATATATGGTCATTAGTAGACAGAAAATAAATTTACAAACTAGAAATAAAAATCTTTAACTATTTTTTTCCTTTCTTAGATTAAAAAGGATAGCTAGAAAGAATGTGAGATATAAAAGTATAGACACTGAAATGCCTTACAGCTTCTAAAATTAGAACCTGACTTGCAGCACGGAGATACTGCAACTGGTGAGTGACCAAAACAGAGATCTTCTGATGTAAGGCCTGACAAATACATCCGCAAAGAGATGCAAAAATTAATTAAAAAATGAGGTGTTCTAAAACATTTTTACTATTCTGGGAAAATGTCTTCTATTGATTTACACAGGGTTTAAAATAAGAAAAAAAGATGCCCATGCTTATTTGGTTTATACAAATTACACTTAACATCTGTTCCTTATTTAAGTTTTTAAGGTAGGAAAAAGAAATCTCCTCTTTCAGGACTGAGGTGAAAGAGGATGAAATATCTTAAGGACATTTCATTAAAATTGTCTTAAACATCCTCCTAACAAATGTACATCTCATAAGCTGAATTGCAAAGAGAGTATTTAACAAAAAGTAAACTAATGGGAAAAGAAAGCAGGGCAACACACTGTGGACAATTATGGAAAAATACAGCCAACAACAGTAACTTCATTTTAGATGAGCTTTTAGAGCAGCTGTTAACAGTGAGCCACTGAGAGATCTGGAGAAATACAGTACTACTGATGGGAGCTACATCAACATTCATACTCAGGTAGAGGAGTGAGATCCTTCAACCATTTCTGACCTTTTCCCATGGAATCAGGGCTTACCGTCCCCTCCAAAACCTTACCGGCTTACTCCAGAGGCTTCCCCAGAAGTTTTGGATTTGGACAGAGGAATGAGAAGGGACTGGGCACACCAGAACTAGTCAGCAGATGCAGGTCAATCCCATACAGTTTTAGCAGAAAAGACACCTGCTATCTTTTCAGCAGAGCCTTGAAAGGCTCCCAAAACACAGCAGTGGAGCAATGGTTTACAAGTGTAGGGGTCAGCAAACACACTCTTCATGTACAACAGGAAGAGCTCAGACACAGCTGAGATCCAGCACTACCACCACTCTCATTGCCTTCATCCCCACAGTAACAAACCAAGGAGACAAACCCTTCAAGAAGATGCTCCTTCTCAACTACTTGCTATCTTAAGGAAATAAGGAAAACTGATATTGTCTAGAACGGAAGTGTCCAGGGAAGGTGTACACATTAGCATTTTCCGTTTGGATCAGGAGTGCCTTAATCCAACAGTACAAATTCCAAGCAGAAACGCAAATAAGCATTAAGGGGAGTTAAGGCAGAGAAAGAATATGAGCTTAACGGCAGCGATATCATATTGCTTACTGGTTTTCAGACAGTCATGTTGCATATCCAATTAAGTCCCCACAGAACTTCTAACATCTCTTTTATCAGTCCTACGAAGACTGTAGGAAGTAGAGTACTAGAAAATGGTTAATACTAGTACTAGTCAGCAGAAAGATGTGCAGAAAGTCCATTACAGTGTTCCAAATAAACTGTGCAGTAAAATTAAGTTAAAAGCCACACTCTTCCTGAGAAAGTTATATGCTTGCTGTGCAGCATTCAAGCAGTACCCATAAGAATGACCTCGTGGGTTTAGGTGGCCAAGATAACAATGAATCAAGATATTTGCAACAGCTTAACAGCTGCAACTACACACCAAGATCTTTGTGGAAGTAGTATTCTGGTGTGGTTACTGCCCACCCTCTGAGCAGTCACTGAAGAAAGCCACACGGCAACTAGAGCACCAGCTGCAGACACGCAACAAAACAATCTTCAGCAAAACCTATCCAGAACTGGACAAAGAGCAGAGAGGCTACAGAATATATACTCGCCTAGCGGGAAAGCAGCCAAAAGAGACTATCAGGTATTCATGGCGAACAAATTTAGCCTTCCCTTGCACAGTCCCACAGCCTGTGTATCACATTTATCACCAAATTTGCTGTGTGCCAGATGTCTAACAGCTTACCAGAACAAACCAGCCACCAGAAAACACAATGGCTGAAAACCTTTATATTTTGATCCTTAGTTGCGTTGAGCCCACTGCACTTTAAGTTTGCCTTTCGAGGGCGGAAAGAAAGAAGTAGAGTTTAAAGAAAAAGTGGATTATCACAGCATCAGAGCAAACTAATTAGAACTGTCAGAGCTGTCAGCACAGCATCCCGTGTGATCTTGATCTCTGGAGAGAAGGCAAAAATTACCTCTGCAGAAACAGAGATTTCCACTGATCTATCAGGTCACTCAATTGAGAATTTCTAGAAAAACAGCTCCTCTCAATTTGATGTCTATCTGGGTAGAAGGAAGCTAGCTGAATAGTTTGTTGATGACAGGTGAGTAGAAAAATTGTTGTCACGTTTCACTGTCATGAGCACAGGGAGGAAAAAAAAAAAAATCACAACAGAGAGCATATGTTTAGATCTACTACCAAGTTCAACAATTCACTGCTCAGACATCTCACTAGAAAATTTTGCCATTTAAAATACTGCATCATCGTGAAGCACAGAGTTGTAAAACTAGTAAAATCCTAAGTATAAACTTAATGTCTGTTTCAAAACAAACTACTTGAGTTTTATGTCTGGAAGCTTTTTGAGAACATCCATTCTGCAGGGTACAGTGAGCGTTAAGTTTTTATGGTGCCTTGGCTGCCACGGAAGACTGGAACCAGAGTTTGAAGAGAGGTTCAGCAAAACCAAATGCAGTAAAAGGGCCATCACAAAACTCTGAGGGCTCGCTGAATACTTATTAGTGAAAACTTGGTATTGTCTTAGAACTGAAGAAGAAAAAAACCACTGAAACAGGCCATGTAAGTGTTTATGTTTTTCACTGGTTCACTAAGGCTTAGTTTCATCACATGTCTACTTTTAGAAATACTGCTCTGTGTAGCTGAAGAAAAGCACCCATCAGTTCTAGGTGAAACATCCAATTCTAGGTGAACCACCATCTAACAGTGTCTCCCTTTCTCACTGACCGTGCAGAGAATCCAGGGAAACCCTGCCTCAACAGGGGACACACCTGGTCCAAGGGTTCAGGTGTCTGCTGGAGTGTGCCCAGAAATGCCACCACCTTTTGATTTGTTCTTTAAAACCCCATAAAGTTCACCTTCCTTGTGCTTCTCCGTTACTCTCTTGAGGGGCATGCACAGTTAGATTGTGGGCACATTTAATGAATGACAGCAGGACGAATTACTACACAAAATGCAGTCACCATTGCCACACTCATTAAACACACAAGCACATGCAGACACACACAGAGAGAGAACCAGAAGAGATGTGAACAGAGAAGACCCAAAGGTTCTTCACCCTCTTCAGTACAATGAAAACAGGCATGAAGGGACTACAAAAGTTGCAACCTCTCACCCAAGTAAGAATCAAATTAAATTTAAAACACTCCTGACCAATGATGGATAGGGTGTTCTGTATGTATGTTTGTTTTAAGCTCAACAGAAATTTCAACACCCTTGGAAATATATTCCAAGGGCAAGCTACCATTACCTTTACAATTCTTTTTTTTCCTCTAAAGCCCGAATTTACATCAGCTGGTACAATTTAAATCCACTGCTTCCTGAAGGACAATAGACCAGTTTATACCTGTGTGCACAGACCCTTTATACATTAAGTATCTCTCTTTCATGCCTTTTTTTTAATAACTTTGGACACCCCTTCAGAGAAAAAAAAAAAAAAAAGCCCTCAAATCCCTTATTTCCCTTTTCTTTTCAGTGAGAAATAGATTTCCCTTTTTTTCTTTTCCTCTCCCACTCCCCCCACTCCCCTAACACCAAAATGTTCTTGATGGGCTACCCTGGAGTCTGAAGCTAGCTGGCCTACATGTTTCAGAAGAGCACAAAATTGGAACAATACTACAATTGAGGCATTACAGGTAAAAAACAGAATAGGAGGATTACTCTATCTGTACTGCCAGACACAGTCCTGGTCAGAAATCCCAGAGCAGTTTCCTCTAAGACACCATGACACTGCTGACTGATGCTGCATTTGTGATCTACCACAATCTGCACCTTTTCTATTAAAAAGCCGCACAACTGATCCCTGCTCACTGTAAGTTCACAGACTCAGCACTGTGAGTTATCCCTGCTGCGTGCATCTGTTAATTCACCTCCTGTAATCAAGACTTCCCAATCCCCTGTCCATCTCCAGAACTGCCTGAAGCATTGCCAGTCTTCTATCACCACCCTGAAGATGTAGCATTAATGACCTTCACTCATCATCAGGAATACCAGACTCAGGATAGATCTCTCCAGAAAGGACACTCTTCCTATTCAACAAAAACAGTATTTTAAGTTAACAAACCCAAGTAACACTATACTGTCACCCATTTAAAAAAACCCATTGCACTTTGAACAACAAAATTCTATGCAATTAAAAATAAAAATTAACTTGAGCTTTGATCTGCTGCATGCTCTGCAGTAAGACACTCACTCAGAAGGGGGCCTACAACAACACAGTGCTCCTCTATCCAAAGGCAGTGTCTTGGTGCTTTCGTGCTTATGAATCCTCATTTGTTCTTCCCTCCCCATCAGGTTTTCTTTTCTTTGAGACAAGTTGTTCTTTAATCTTTTTTTAAGTTTTTACCTCCAAGAACCAGCTTTGTTTCACCTCTGCAAAGTGTCTCTTCTTTAATGATTCCACTTTCTTCCTTACCATACTTTTTGCCTCTCTGTTTTGGAAGTTCACACACAACTTTTCTCTAGTTAATACTTACGTTTGTTTCAATGGAAATAACCACTGAAATTAAATTAAAGCAAATGCAGAAGCACTCACAGGCATCAAGCCTTTGTTATAGGAATTTACTTACTACATTTGCTTTCCTCTCCCTTTAAATTAAAGTGGTTTAGGGAGAACAATCCCCCAGCTGTTTTTTTACATTCTGAAGTTTACAAAACTTTGGAACAACAAAAAAAAAGTTACACCTTTGCCAGAGACAAAAACCCGACCTACTTCTACTAGGCTGTTTCTATTTCTATGCTTATCTTGCTAACTATTTATCACCACCTCATGACAAGTCCCAGCTTCCACTGGGCTAACGCATAAGCATATCGTGAACTTTTCCTACATGAGTTTGCACACCTCTCTCTCGAGCCCATTACTGGTTTAACATTCATAATACTGTTTTGCAACTGCAGCCACAGACCACTAAAGCACACAACTACACTGGGGTTCTGCAAGTGTGGGTTTTTTTTGCTTTTATATCGTGTGATTTCAAAAGAAACAAACAATAAAAGCAAAACCACACACATTTCTGAGATAAAAACTGCAAAATTTTACAGTTTTTTGAAAACACACAATGTACAGTGATCACAGATGTGCTTTTTGCTTTCTGGGGGAAAAAAAACAAACCCAAAATAACCCATCTCCCAAAACCCCAAGCAACATTACTACAACATATTCACACCTTTTAAACATATTCCCTATATCTTCTTTAGGATTCTTTTACCCTGATTAATGGTTGCCTGTTCTGCTCAGTCCATTCTGCTTCCCAAGGACAAGGCAATCATTTACAACTTAGCTGGTCCCTGTCTTCTCATTATTTGTGATTAACTAGTTCCTGCTATCAATACACACAACGAAGCTCAAGGAATTTCAATTGTATCATCTAAATGTATAGGTATAACTAATATGTTTTTAAGAGCAACACCTGTAATACAGAAAAAACAAAAAAGGCACAGGGCATTAAAGTTTGCCCAGTACTTCTCCTTAGGCTATAACCACTGCAGCGGTATCGGCATGAGGAGCATGGATCAGGTGTCAAACACAAAGTGGGAAGCCTTTATCCTTGATTTAGAGAGATCCTATCTGAAAGGGAGCAGAGAAATCCTTAAATTTACACCCCAGCTCCCCTGTACGCTTGTCATCAGCGGACAAACCAAGCAATATGTACATGCCTTTAAACACAGCACTGACGAGGACATGACAGGGTTACCTCTGCTTGGTTCCTCTGACACACTGATCGTGTCTGCAATCCCTCTACAGAAAGGAGACAAGCTAGCTTTTAGCTGCTCGGTTCACAGGACTGATGAGCTCCACTTGCTTTTAATTACCCTCACCACCACAGCAGCACTTTTTCCTCAAAGTTCCCATGGTACAGAAGAGCTGCAAGCATACCCTGCTTTGAGAGATACGGGACTGAAAGCAGTCATAGACTCCTATGGCATCCAAACAGCAAATTACTTTTAAACAAAGTTTAAAAAATACAAAATAATCCTTTTACTCATTTTCCCTACATCATTTTGCTCCTCCCCTCAAATACTTCTGGGGCTTAGGTAAGAGTGCACTGAGGAATTCAGGATCTCTTAATCCATGCATCTCCCATGATGGAATTTCCTGCTCTCCTTTGCCATCAGTTCAATTCTTCCTCATCTTTTTCTGCAAATATGAAGGACATCTTTGCTACAAAACCATGCCTGCTCTCTTTCCTCTCTTACAGAGGAATGTTCGGTTACCTCAGATGGCAATGGAGACACTTTATCTTTCAGGACATCTGACCAACTTGCCAGGTGACTCTCAGGTCAACCTCCACATATGGTTATCCCAAGACCCTTTGCCCAGTTACATATTCCTTGAGTTCCTACGAAGGCCACTGCCTGGCACCAAGGTGCTCCACCTGAATAGATGCTAAATGTGATTACTGTGCTGTGATAAATGCAGTGATTTCTTCTGGAGCTTTCATCTAGTTCCAGAGGGAAAACTGAGAGAGAGAGAAGACAAATGACCATGTGTTCAAAACAGCTTCCTGCTAAAAAAATCTATCTGTAGAATTTTGTTTGGTATAGGAATGAAACACCTGGGCATAACACTCCCACATATCATCATAACTTTGAGTCTGATTTTAAAGATTCCCAAACTGTCCTGCAACTCTTTCTACTCTCAGGCTGATCATCATCTGAGACTGGCACACAGCTTCTGCCACTGAAAATACATAAGGGAAGAACATCTGTCTCCAAAGGCTGATGGAATATCAATCTCACTCTTAAAAACACCATTTTTGAGTCAGTCTCACTGATGGGACACAATCCTTTTCTATCCCTTTCTATCCAAAGGCAATCTAAAACCATATATCTATAGAAATACGTTTACAAAGATGCACAGGGAGAGCAGGAAACTTCTTGGGATCCAAGCATGACTGAATGATTTTCTTAGAACATCACAGGCTATTCCAAACTCTGTCATACAAGGAAATGTGCTGCTGTATTTGTAATGAAAAGCTCTTTTTATTTCTCTCTAGATAAAATATATGCATATTTTCATATACACACACAAAGATATACAAAAACATAGAACTATACTGGTGTCCCACCACTGGGAAAAGGCTGAAGCATTCCTACTGTTAAATATCAAAAGAACTCACCGGAAAAGAGGCTACAAATAACAATAAAATAGGGAATCTCCAGTTTATATCATACTAGACCCCAAGGAATCTGATCAGCAGAGAGGAATTAATTGGAAAACTGGCTTTATCTACGCCATCATCCACGGAACAACTTGTCTGTATTATGGGGAAATTCTTAAGAGACACAATCCCTTATTAATAATATTGTGGACTGTTTTCCCACTGGAGCTGTGCTACTCACATACTTCCTCAGCTGAAAAGCATTTATATATTTTAAACTGTTTACTCCAGTAGCTGAACAGAATGGGGAGAAGCAGCAAAAGGAATGAACCAGCCATCCACAGATGGTAGCTTTGGGGAACTACCTATCTTCTACAGCAACATACCCATCTTTGATGTAAACACACAGACTAGACACTTCTAAAAAAATTAAACATTAATACAAAATCGCAAGGGGGGGTGGGGGGATGACCATTTCTGCAAGACAAGTTTTTGTGATTGTCTAGGGGCGAAGTGGAGGGAACAACAGTAAAACCAAATTAATTCATGTATTTGGAGTGTGGAATTCAAGGATCTAAGTATGCTCAAGAAAACGCCCTCATTTACATCTACAACCAAAGCCCACTGAATTCAGACAATAGAATTTTTTCCTTCTACTTCTGATAAATTCTAGATTACACCTTTTGATACTGAGAGCCGCAGGCTATGAAGAAGCAGGGACAAAACAGTGGCTGAGAATTAATTGGATTATTCTCATACTCACTATGTGCTGTAGATTAGGCAGTTTGAAAGGAGAGAGAGACGGAAAAGAGGAAATTTATTGAGAAGGGAACCTGACTTTTAGTGAACACTCTCCTATTTCTTCAGGAATGGATGAAGGTCCAATATCTCTCTCTCCCATGGTAAGCTTAGACATTCTCTTTTCCTCTGTTTCTGCTCTCCACAGTCTACTCTGCAGGCCACGGTTCCCTGTCCCACCTACCTGAAAGTACTTTAACCAGTCAGGAGCTAAAATGAAAAATCACTCAAAAATCTAGAAGAGTTCTGTCCTTTTCCTTAGCCACTTGAATTAAGTGCTTATTGCTACACAACTAAAGCTGCAGAAAACTAAGAAGTGATTTAAAATCTCACCCCATATTATACTTCACTCAGAGATAATATTCATAAACCCCAACACTCATAAGCCTCCACACTCATGTATGAAATCTACATTTTCCTCAAGAAAATGGCATATATTCCCTTAAGAACGCTTCTAACGATAGTATCTTCAAAACAGACTTTTACAGGGCTTTTAGAAGTAAAGAATAAACCGGAAGACACGCACACATTTTTATCTTCCAAATACATAAAACAGAGGAAAAAGCTTGATGCTCTCCCATTTCACTTTTCACGCCTTTTCCTATTATATTGCAAAGCAACTAAACTGGTGAGCTGTAATTTCTCACTGCTTTGAGTAATTAGATATACCCACTAATAAGAGAACAAGGACTAACTTTGGACTAATACTCACCTGGTCTCATAAAAGTTGGTGGGAACATGGAACACCCCCTGCCTTCGCTGTGGCATCCCCTAAGCCCCTCCAGAGTCAAGGCAGTCGACTGCAGCTGCAGCGTGGATGAGAGCAGCCGCCCCGCTGCCCAGCCGCCCCGCTGCCCAGCCGCCCCGCTGCCCAGCCGCCCCGCTGCCCAGCCGCCCCGCTGCCCAGCCGCCCCGCTGCCCAGCCGCCCCGCTGCCCAGCCGCCCCTTACGCCGGGAAACTCCCAGGTAGCTACCCAGTTCAGAAACCACCCGCTCACGCAGGAGGGAAGCCCCACGCCGAGATGAGCAATACCTGCCCGCGATCCGTCAGGCCAGCCGAGGAGCGGAACAAAGCCGGGGGCAGCCCTGCACCCGGGCCCGGCCCCGGGCCGGGGGACCCGGGCGACCAGGTACAGACCGCTGCCGCCCTCCCAGCAGCTACCGAAGGAAACGAACATGTTCTCGAAGGGGGCGACGGGGCCGTGCTCGGCGGCGCCTGCCCGGCTGAGGGCTGCGCTGCCCACGGCGGTTACCGCCCGGCGCTGGCTGCCGCCTTCACCGCAGGAGACCTCGCCCCGCCTCGCCGCGGCCACCTGCGCGCGACGGCTTGTCCCGGCCGGCAGGGGCGACACGCCGGGCCCATGGGGGCGGACAGCAGGTCGGGGCCGAGCCGCGGCAGCCGACGGAGGAGGGCGGGCAGCATGGGCCACCACCTCCCGTCCCACCCACCCCCCGCCGCCGGGGCGTCCGGACCTTCGCGGCAGCCGCGCCGAAGTGCGAGCCGGGCGGCCGCCGGCCGAGACCCGCAGCCGAGCGGCGAGGGGAGGCGAGTGACGCTGGCGGCCGCTCCGGTGCCGCACCTCGTGGCCGGCGGTGGCGAGAGCGCAAGAGCAGAGGCGACCTCCCCCCGCGGCAGCCGCCGCTTTGCCGCGACGCAGCCTCGGGAGCCCTGTGCCACCCTCAGCTGGCCGTGGGGCATCCAGGGCTTGTGCGCTGGAGCCCCAGTGCCGGACTTTCCTCCTTGGTGCCAGGGTCCCAGCGCCGCAAAGGCGAGGGCTGGGCCAGGGGAAGGTTGGAGCCGGCCGTGCTGCGCACCCAGAGGCACGGTGCAGAGCTGTGCAGCGGGGGGAGCAGCGAGACCGTGACGTGGGCCCTGCTGTGGCATGAGGGGTGTCCTCCAGCCCCGGGCAGCGGCAGCGGCAGCGGCAACGGCAGCAGCAGCGGCAACGGCAGCAGCAGCAGCAGCAGCTCTCCAGGCTCCTGGCAGCCAGGGGAGAGCTTCTGGGGGGGACAAGACTTAGGGTGCTGCCAGCCCCGAGCTCTGCAGAGAGGGCTATTGGGTGGGTTTAGTGGGGACATGGTACTCTGCAGAGAGGGGATGTGGCAGAGCTGGGTGGGAGCTGTGTTTGGACCCTGCTCAGTGGGGAACCCCCTGGGGCAGAGGCAGGAGATCCATGGGCATGGGGGGAAGACTCTGCAGGGGAAAGCCCTGCCCGGGGCTGGTGTCTCCCTACCAGAAGAACAGGGTCTAAATTAATCCTGCAGCACACGACTTGGACCTCTGTGCTCCCACCTCTCTGTTAGCTACCATGTCTCATCCAGCCTACCTCCTCTATCTCCACTATTTTTAAATTCAAGTCTTTCCACTGGTCTCTCTTGCTTTGGTG
Source organism: Bucorvus abyssinicus (assembly GCA_009769605.1). Lineage (NCBI taxonomy): Eukaryota > Metazoa > Chordata > Aves > Bucerotiformes > Bucorvidae > Bucorvus > Bucorvus abyssinicus. Next base: position 94,803,156 of record CM020024.1, on the reverse strand, counting down.
CAGCCTTTTCCATACGCTTTGCTGACACTTAAAGCACAGAAGGGCTTCCTAAATATAATTGTTCTCCTGAGGGTAGGCACCCGCTCCATCAGAGATCAGAGAGAGCTCAGAGCAGCGCAGGGATTGTGCTGGTTCTTGAGGTTTTAAGGCTCTTTTTGAAGCACAGGAAGTTGTCAGCCATGGCCTCACACATCCAGGACTTCATTCCCAGTGCAGGATTCAGGGTGTGGGATTGGGGCTGGGACAGGCATGAGGAACCTTGGTGGCAGTCAGGGCTGGGGGAGGTTTTCACCTTGACCTCACCCTCAGGGACAGTCATTGTGTTGGCCCAGGGATGCAGGGGTGACATTAGGGCACACAATTTTCTGTTTACCTGGAGCAAGAGCACTGAGGTTCTCCAGCTAATGGGAAAACAGAGCTGATGAGGTCCTACAGGACCAGCTGGAGAATGTTGGTCAGAGGGCTGGAATTCTTCTGCTGGGAGGCCAGGGGAGGGAGTTGGGGGTGTTGAGCCTGGAGCAGAGAAGGCTGCGGGGAGACCTTAGTGCAGCCTTTGAGTGCTTCAAGGGGGCTCTGAGAAAGCTGGGGAGGGGCTTCTGAGCAGGGGCTGTTGGGACAGGACAAGGGGTGATGGGTTCAGCTGGAAGAGGGAGATTGAGACCAGAGAGAAGGGAGAAATGTTTGACGCTGAGTGTGGTGAGACTCTGGCCCAGGTTGCCCCGAGAGGTGGGAGAAGCCCCACCCCTGGAAACATTCAAGGCCAAGTTGGATGGGGGTCTGAGCAAGCTGCTCTAGTTGCAGATGTCCCTGCTCCCTGCAGGGGAGTTGGACTAGATCATTTTTGAAGGTCTCTTCCAAGGGAAACCATTCTATGATTCGATGATTTTGTGATTCTCTCTGTCTGAAATTTCCTGTCTGCCAGAATACTGGTTCTCCATGCAGGACCCGTAGCAAAACAGGGCATCTCTCATATTTCCCCATGCATCAAAAGCCACGTTCTGTGCTCAGCCTGAATCCTCCTGCCTGTTTAAAATATACCAGCAGAGAGCTGCTGTGTGTATTTCTGAGCTACTGTACAGCTTTCCAGAACAAACTTGGCAGGAAAAAGGTGGCAGACGAGATTTCTGGAAAAAACCAAGGAGCCCACATGGTGCAACCCCGCTGCGTTCTTGCAGAGCGATGCCTGCTAGTGTGATCATTAGAAAGAGCCACCAACACTTTGTTCAGCACTTTGTGCCAGCAGGGGGCATCCACATGTTAAAGACTTTTCCAGGGTCAGATCTCTATCCTGCCAGAGCACTGGGGGTTGTGCTGCTGCTATTGCAGAGCCACATCCCTGCGTCAGGGAGAATCGTGTTAATTTTAGAAGCAAAATCCACCTTCTTTTATAACTCGCAGGGAGAAAAGTCATCACTTGTCCAATGAATTTTTCTCTATTTCCCATTGTAGAATTAACCACAATCTTCACTGAAAGCACCAAAACCCACATCTGGACATTGCAAACGTTTCTTGTTTCTTCCTCCGGCCATTGGACACAGTGAGTCTTGCAGGAGTCGAGCTGTGCACGTGGTTGAGTCTTGTTATGCTCAACGGGTGTCCTGGCCACTGGGAACCTGAAGGCTTTGACAGGTAACTGGGATGAGACAAAAGGGGTGGAAATGCATTTTGGCTATTCCTATAGTTAAATTAGCTACTGTGGGCATTGGCAGCAGTTTGGCCACTGCAGGGAAATACACTCTGGCCTTTGTCTCTCTCTTACATCACTGCATAGACCAGATGGAAATGAAGACACCAGACATGCTGATGAAGATGTTGAGATAGCCCTGGTATTGCTATGGAAGTGTTTCATCCAGATTTTTTTTTTCTGGTCTTCCCAAATGGGTCTAGTGACTCACAGAAACATTTTGGTGTGGGAATAGTCAGGCTCTCAGGAGATGCCTGTGGCTGTGTTGCTGCAGTAAGAATAGCAAATATGGAGCCTGGAGCCAGGGAAGCTCCATAGCTGTTCACTGGGAGATGGCCATGGTGATGCAGGGGTCAGCATCTGCAAGTTGAGTCACACAAGGGAAGATCTGACTCATCGCATAAGATCTGCAGATCGCCAAGTGTGTTATGAAACTGGGCAAGGCTGACTGATTGTCCTGGCTTAAGACTTGGGGAAACTGAGGCATGGGGAGTGCATCTGGGGCAGAAGCAGAGCCAGGCATCCCACACCACTGGTTTGTGCTGCTTTCCTTCTCCAAAAGGACACTGAGTACTTTACAGGGAGCTACAGAGGCACCTTCTTGCTCCCTGGACAGATAATCTGCCTGGAGGGCTGTTACCGCGGGATGTCACACTGCTCTTTGGCAGCTGTACCTAAGGAGGGCAGAGCCCCTGTGGTTACCCCAGCTCAAATCTCATCGAGCAGAGATGGATCTCATGGCCAATGCAGACACCTGAGTTTTGCTTTACGCAAGGAGATGCCTGTTTCCCGCAGTGGGAGGAGATGCCCAAACTACCTCTCTTTGTGCCTCCAGCTACAGGGCTGCCCAAAGGCCCAACACAGAGCCAGTTAATCATTTCTCACATAGCCCCTGGGGTTTGACAGGCTGTTTCCAGCGCCTGAGGAAGCATTGGTGCTGATGAACATGGGTTTGCACACAAGGTCTCTTGTTCAGCATGGGGCAGAGGAGGTTGGGCAAGCGGGGGAGAGGTAGGGTAGGAGGATTAAATGAATGGGGACCGTTGTTTCACTTCTGATTACCTTCAGGGGGATGCTGGATGTTTACCAGCCATGCACCAACGGCTTGGATTCAGACTGCGCTTCTGGATTCTGTTGGCTTTGATGACAAGACCTGTATCCCCCAGTGATCTCGCCTGGTTTGGTACCCAGGAGTATGCTGTGGTTAGAAAGACACATGTGAATTGAAGCCTCTTAGAGCTGCCCTTCTCCTTTTCTGCCTGGATCTGTCTCAGGCCCATCCAGCCGGGATTTATTTCAAGCTCATTTGCTGCCTGAACACAAAGAAGAAGCAGCAAAGAATAAAAGGCAGCTCCTGAGCTTTCAGGACGTGAATCAAGGGCTGCAGTTTATTGAAAGGGAAACACTCAATTGCTGAACTTCTAAGGCCACAGGTATCGGTTGGACACGGCAATACCCAGCTGTGGTTGTTATCAACTGCAGTGTCCAATGCAAAGCTCTGTGCTGGACATGCAAAAGTGTGGAGAAACTGTAATTTGTACGTTGTGCAGTTTGTAAACAAGCCAAATTTGCTCCCAGGTGGAGACAGCTGGAAGATCTCCTGATCTCCCTGGCACCTCTTCAGAGACAGCCTCCATGGGGGAGATCATGGTGGCACAGGAGTCCCTTTTCTCAGTGAACACACTTGTGGTGAAGGGTTTGCAGAGTAAAATGCAGAACATTTGGTGTCTCCCATTCACCTTGGTTCACCAATACTCTCCAATGCCACATTTCCAGATTTGATTTCATGTTTTTGTCAGGAAGGCCCCATGAGCATCTCTTTGTCTCCACTTCTTTCTTCCTGCTTGTTTTTATTTTTCAACTTTTAAAGTGGTTTTTTTTTTAACCCTTACCCGTTCTCTGTTTGGACACAATGGCAGGAGTTAGAGAAAAGCCATTTCTCCATCTCTTCCATGGACGTTGTGTCTCTGCTTAAGCATTGGAACAGGTTGTCCAGGGCAGTGGTGAAGTCCCCATCCCTGGAGGGGTTTAACAGACATGTCGAGGTGGTGCTGAGGGACAGGGGTTAGTGGTGACCTGGCAGTGCTGGGGGAATGGTTGGACTCAATGAGCTTAAAGATGTCTTTCAACCAAAACGATTCTGCCCTGGGCAGCCTGGGTCAGGCCTGGACAACCCCAACGGGCAAGAAATTGTTCCTCAGGGACAACCTAAACCTCCCCTGGTGCAACTTAAGGCCATTTCCTCTCATCCTGTCACTTGTTCCTGGGGAGAAGAGACCAACCCCCACCTCTCTCCTGTCAGGGAGCTGCGGAGAGCGAGAAGGTCTCCCCTGAGCCTCCTTTTCTCCAGGTCCCTCAGCCGCTCCTCAGTGCACTTGTGCTCCAGACCCTGCTCCAACTTCATTGCCCTTCTCTGGACATGATCCAGCCCCTCAATGACCTTCTGAGAGTGAGGGCATCACCATCACACAAACACCCTGCGAAGCGGGCAGCAGAGTCCAGAGCATTTAGAAACCAGGACAGAAATATCTGGAGTTTCCCCTGTAGAAGAAATGCTGAGAGTGCTTTTGAGGGCCAGAGTTGGTCTTGGTGCTGGGAAAGTCTCCTGTGTTTGATTCATTTGGTGGTAACCACACGGAATTGAGAGGGAATTGAGAGGCACCGTTAAGAGAAGCAGGTTTAGATCTCAAGTGGAGAGAAGGGTAAATGTGGATGCAGCAGCGAGATGAGGTTAAAAAAGTAGTGCCCGAGAGCTGGTGGTTCATGTTTCCACTCTACTCTTGCCATGTTGGTGGAAAGCTCTAAGCCCAACCTCAGTAAAATGCTTTTGGGAAGTCACCAATATGGTCACCACTGTCACAAAAATGGGTCCCCTGGGATAGGGTCAGCCCCATCTCTGAGCATGCAGAAAGTTGAACCCATGTAAGGCTAGCTGGGGGCTACTCAGTGATCTGGAGCATGATCATGACTATGACATAATCATGTTTTCTAGTTTGTTCACTGTTCCTTCCCAAATAATTTCTGATCTTCCTTAATGCTTTTGACCACATGATAAACCTGGAAAGATGTGTGATGTTAAAGAGCTTATGGCTAATCTAATTGTTACAGTTTGAGCCAAGACTTCCTTGTTTTGGAAATGTGCCCAATAGAGTATCGGGATTATTTCATACAAGTTCCATAAACCCGGCATCCCATTGGCTAACAGTGCAGGTCAAAAGATTTCTTCCGACAGATACTCCTTAAAACCTGCAGCCAGGAGGAGTCTCTTCCTCTTTGGACACCGGACAGCTTCGGAGAAAGAGCCACAGCGAGAGGGCTGGCTACCGTCCAGGCCGAAAGCCTGCGGCCTGCCCCCCCCACCCGGGGCTTCTCCTTTATCTGAAGCCGCCGCCACCTTTTTGGCAGGAAGATACTGAAAAAGGTCTCCCTGCGAACTCGTTAAAATAATTCTCTAAGCTGTTAAAAACTTTTAATCACTTGGCCCGCCGCCATTTTGGATAGACGCCATCTTCTGAGCTACCATCCTGGCGTGACGTCCTCTCCTGGCCTGTGGCCAATCGGCCATAATTGTAGTTTCTTTTCCCTTTTCCTCCCTTTGCAGTGTTTTAACTCTTACTGTATTGTTTTCTTGTTTTGCATTTAATATATAGTTGTGTGATATGATAGTATTTTAGAATTTTTATTAAAAGTTTGTTTCAGTTTCCCATCCATATATTCCGAGATTTGAGTTTTGTTTCCCTTTTCCCCTATATCAATAAGGGATTTAAGGAGCGTTAGGGACCTTGAGTTTTGCTCGGAGGCTCAACCCCTAACACTAATTTACATGTTAATTCAGCACTTAAACCACTACTACAGAAATTTAAGTTTTCCATGGCATAACTTGATCTCTATCATTTAAGGACACGGGACAGATAAACAGTGTTAACAAGACAATAACCTGTTTTGATTGCTTCCACCAGCTTGTCATTCTTCTCTCCTTCAAGCAGTCTGTGGTAATATCCAGGAGTTTGTTCCATGTTGGTTTGGGCCCCACTCACAAACATCCAGATCAATGCACGGTGTTCACTGGGGATGCCTTTCCTGATATATCTCTTCACTGCAAAACAAGAAGTTGGTGTTGGTTTGGTTGGGGGGGTTTATAAATTAAAAAATCCAGCTGTATTTTTATTTTTGAAATAAGCAACAGTAAGTTGAGAAGTCATCGAAAAACTCTTGAATAGAGATTATTATGTCTCTTCTCCTATGCTACCATCTCCTTCTCAGCTACATAATATATATCACTCCTAAGTTCTTGCCACTCAGACTCCCCACACATATCTCCAGACCCAGGCTTTCCTCCCTCCTCTATTTCCCCATTAGGATTTTGAATCCCTTCCTCTTCTTCCCACCTGTCCTGACAGAGATGTAAACAGCAAAGTTTCCCCTCGGTCTTTGTCTTTTCTCATTCAGATGAGTGCTGACTTTTTCTTTCCTTACATTACCAATGGCCTCTGACACAATAGCCCTTTCCATTTGCCTGGTTATGCTCTAGCATGAACGTCTATGTTAACAACCCTAGGATTTCAGCACCTTAGCACCTAATCACTGAAATAACAGAAACTAAGAAATATGAAATATGGGGCTACTGCCTATATGAGCTTCTGGAAGAACTGGAGATGTGAGTGGGCAGCAGCTATTTTTTCCTAGAATAACTTGGCAAGTCTTTTCAAATCTAAAGTAGCTCTTATCTCCTGCATCATAGTAACCATCAGAGTGTGCTTTGTTTTGGTTTTTTTTTTTAAGCAGGTGATTCAGTGTAAATAACTAGGATGCATGGTTGCAGGAGAAGCATCAGGCTAATGACAGCCAAAGTAACTTCCTCCTGGAAACAGTACGAAAAATATTAACCAGGAGTCAATGCTGTTCATTAGTATATAATTCTAAATCAGCATTACCCCTTCTGACCCAAAAAGACAGCCAAATGTTTGAGAACCTTCTGCTTTTCCCAGGGAGAAGAAACTGACAAAGGAAACATCTTTCTTACTAAATGAATGAGACTCTACTAATTAGAGTATCAACTCCCTAAATTCTACAGGACTCAAATAGAGTGCACACATACACACAGACAGTCACACACAACATATCATTGTGTGTATTTTGGATGGTTTTACCCAATCAAAGATCTGTAACAGAGTAAAACAAGGTTTTACAACAACTCAGCCAGGCACCTTCCAAGTGTGTTCCACCTAACTGCAGCTGCCTGTTCTTCAGGGGGCAAAGCTGCTTTCCAGGGTCAACAGAGAGATCTGTGCATCCCTAATAGGCATTTCACCCAGCTGATATCTGGCACTTTCTCTTAAAGAAACACTCCTACCCTTAACATTAGCAATAAACACCTGGTCTTCAGGGAACAGGTTTTGTTTAGCTTTTTGATGTGGATTTATACTATGGGTTACAGTCTCTACTGTTCTAGCTGTAAAGTAACTTTAACTACAACCTTCTTTTAGGCAGAGTGGAAATAATTCATTTGTTTTCATGGTTGTTTAGTAATCCCCACTTCATCTTTTTTACAAGATTTTGAACTCTAATGCTCAAGAAATCCTATAGACAGACATAGCAAATGCAGGAATGGGTATGAGGAACCGTTCAGGTCAACAAAAAGAGACGTTTGGATGACTCTCAGTGCCTCCAGAAGCAAACTTACTGGCTAAATTACTGGATTATCATATTGTAACATAAAATTCCAACAGTATTTGTTTTCCTGGAACAACGGTCAATTCTGAAACCATAGCCAACATCCACATCCGACAATGGATATTAAATTCAAGAGAAACAGAGACAAGCCTTTGACACTGGCCAAGGGGAAAGCTGCCCTGCAGCACAGCATACACTCATTATTCCTCAGCGTCATCATTTTCATGGTAATGGACAGCCAGAGGCTTGTATCATCCCCAGCGACTACGCATCCCAGCTCTCCCACTCCCTGAGGAATGGAAAAGCCCTTTACATGGTGCTTTTCTTCCTCACACCATAATCATACTTGCCAGGATCTGCAAACTGCCATACAGAAACAGCAAAGTGGCTTTAAAAATAAGGACAGCTGCAATTTAACATGTTTTATATATAGACATATAGTATTTATCTATGTCATATTCTACACATAAAATTGTACTGTTTTATACAAATATACATTTATTTCGTTTTCTATAGGCCCTCTTCCACACTATCCTCAGGAACTATAAAGTCCACAACAACAGTCCACACCCCAGAATATCCTCCCACTGTAATATTTAAGAATCTTTCACAGATGAAGCTGGACTGTGCATGTGTCTCCAATCACACATCCAACTCCAACTGTAAACCAAGGGCTTGATCTCAAAAGTAGCACTACTGAATACCACCAAGCCCTGAATATCCACGCAGAATCACTCCCAGGACAACCACAGCGTACACAATGCCTTCTAAGCTTTAAAACCTGTGTAGTAAATAAATACCTTTCCGTGAAATTTTTGTCTGTGTTCATTAACAAAATATGAAACATTAATTTTCAAGCAATCAAAACCAGTCTTAATAATTCCATTACCTCTGACACCCAGTGCCAGTTTCAGAAAAAAAAGCTATATGATAGGTAGTCTAGAAGCACTGATAAATACCCAAAGTAACTTCAAGAGAAAAACATGCAGAAAATAACATTTTTCCAATACTGTGCACTACTTTTAGTAACAAGATTTAAAAGCAAGTAAATCACGTTAAACCTGCATGTCCTTGTTTAATGGCAGAATATGAGAATTTTTGAGGTTTTTGCTTCTAGATAAAGTTCTATTTACCTTTCTCCCTATTAACATAGTCTATGGTGTAGAGTGAAACCAAGTTTATGTAGGAAAACTTCATTTAGGAACAAAAATTATCTCATGTAAAACATTAGAAGAGTGTGTTTTTGAGAAGCATCTTCACTTATCAGTTACTTTTTCAGTTACTAATAATTACTGTTGAATACTTGGACTCTAGAGGAAAAATTCTACAGAAGAGTTGAAAACAGCATACAACAAGGATTGGAAAGTTTTATTGTATGAACACATGACAGAAGAAGCAAAGCAGATCTGTGCTGTAAATGGTCAAGGTACAATCAAACACGAAAACTGACCTTCTAAAATGCTCCTTCCTTCTTCCAGCCCCTGGGCCGGAACGGAAGTGCTCCTGTTGTAACCACTGTTTAGTACCATTACTTTCACCTTTCACTGTATTTTATCAGCCTCAAAGACTAGAAAGCACCTTCTCCTACCAGCCAGTTTTGACAAATCCACTTACAGCCATATTATTTTACATAGTAGCTTCATTCTGACGAAAAATGTACTTTGGGAAATTATGTCAGACAGTTTGTTGCCTGCCTGTCAACAAACCAGAGCAGAAAGCTTTCTTTTGGTCCCATAAAGATCGCAGCTGAATCATAGAATGGTTTGGGTTGGAAGGGACCTTAAATATCATCTAGTCACAACCCTCCCGCCACGGGCAGGGACACCTTCCACTAGACCAGGTGGAATGGAGAAAAGCAAAAATTAAGTGGATCTCAGTAGTGGCAGAGAGAGAGAAGAGGCAAGTAATCAAATGCTGACTGACCATTAACATGTGCAGAGAAAACAGTGACTATAACAAGGGTGTGGGGGGGAAACAAAATACCAGAAAATTAAAAAAAAAAAAAGGAAGAGAGTGGAGAACGAGCAAAACCAACTGTTAGCCAAAATTCCCACGACCTGCCCTGCCGGAAGGCTGTAATCCAGAACAACAGGATACACTGCTTAATTACTGTTGTTAAAATGTAGTCTAATTATTTTTCTTTAGAGTAGAACAGAATTATATACATAAATACCACTCTGGATGTGAGGCAAACACAGTAGCATGTGAACACACCACATTTCCAAACTGGAAAATTAACACAAGTCATCACTTCTTCCTGTTCACCCAGACAGGAATTATGAGCTTCTCTATATGTAAAGGCAAATGGATGTAGAGCTACTGAGACACCACACGTACAAAGTCTCTCTCACATCTACTCACAGCAGGACACATTTTGAAAAGGCCCCAGCAGAACTCAAAAGAAGGATGAGTTTGTAGATACAGCTATTGCGTTTAGGGGGGAAGTGGCAAATCAAATATTCTTCTCAGTTGTAGCTTATGGCAGACCTGCAGCAGAGGGGAAATTAATCAGAACCAGCACCTTCTGAGCAAAGCTTCAGAGGCTTTGAAGTTAAGTTCTGGAGAAGGCAAATCAGGGCATCACCAGGCAGACCTTCTGCTCTCTGACTGACTGCAAGGAAATCATTGCGGGATAAAGGACACACCTGAACAACTTCTTACGTAATTCTAAGTGCATATGCCACAGGCTTCAATCTTAATACTGATATAAAAAGGGAAGTACTTAAAAATCAGTAATTGTACATGTTAACCTGTTGCTCTCCTCTTTTGAGGTATCAGTCGAGGATAATGCGGCAGGCTTATTGTAACAACTTTGAACTTACACTCAGACTACATTCCTCAACGTTATTTATTCCAGTCACTCTCCTTAGAATTACATATTGCATATATACACATGCGAATGCATAGTCTACAAATCCAAGTACCTTTAGCTAAAGTTAGCAGCATCAAAGATGATACACCACCCTGCAAAGGCTTGCTACAGTTGAGAGCCATCACACCTGTGTCCACTCAGTGGATTTATGGTATCCCATTTTCACAAACAGCAGCCTGTTCGAGACAATTAAAGCCACACTGATGGTTACTGCCATTATGTGGCTAGTGGGGCAGCATGACCATTGGTACTGAAGCCTGGTGGATGAGTTGACAGATTTGGTCAAAGTTTTGGCTCCGAAACAAGGAGCATTCCATACTGTTCATATCACAGGAGCATTCTGTGTCTACATTGCTGGAACAGGGAACACAAGGGAAGAGAAATACAATGACCTCACAGAAAGTGCTAAAAGCTGCCACTGTCACAGTTTGCACATTTTAAGAGAAGAAGGTGATGAATTAAAACCTGAGATAATCTTTCCACAACAACTAAAAGACTAAGCTCTGCAGAACCTCAAAATCCTCATGGATTCAAAATACCACACAATTATCACTATATTCAAACTTGACACCCTAAACAAAAGCTTCTTTACATCTAGAAGAAAAAGAAGATAGTAGAAGTAGCTACTTTCTAGTTAGCAGCATATGGTCTAGCAGCTATAGCTCATGCCTACATATTCTAGGAGTCCTCAGCCTTAAAATGGGCATTTGTACACTAAATACACTGTTATACTTCAGATGTCTCACTAGTTACCATCCCATTCTTGTTGCCAAGGAAGAAAAGTTATCCCACAACAATAAAACCACCAGAAGCAGGAATCAAAGTCTGCACCTGAAGCACAGCTCTAAATACTCAGCTATGTACAGTCAGTGTCTGCTTACTTTTGCTTAGTTTTACTCACTTTTTAACATACTTAGAGAGATCTCAGCCCAAATCCAAAAGATTCCCAAGAGAAAGCAAGCTGAGTAGCATCATTAAGAGCAAAGAGGAAAATTTGCAAGGTAAAACATTACTAGGTTTTCTTGCTTTTTGAAGCAGCCATTAGCGGTTCCATCAGCATTTTATCCAATGTTGCATTAGCTCCTGCATTAGTTTTGCCTTCTTCACTTTGTAAGGCATTTGGCATCAGTTCTTACCACACAGCTTTTTAACGGTGAGGTGAACATCGTTTTACAAGACGAGGGTAAGGAGTGCTACAAAAATCACAGCAATCTAAAAAACTGTCAAACGGTCAGCAACTGAGAGCCCTAACATCCTGATCCCTGGGGTACCAGACGGTGTTTTCTACGTAAATCTCATGTCTCTTTAAAGAGAGCACAGAGCAGAGTACAACACAACAAACAGCTGTAAAACAGCATCTTGAAGTGCCAGTGGCCATAATCTCTGGGTTACAGATGTAGTAAGGCATTAGAGGGTAGGCCAAAGAAGGATTACTCCTTTGTAAGCTTTAAATCAAACCAACAATCCCCCTAAAACCAGTATGCATTGCTTATATATTACTGCTGTTTATACTACTGGTTTTCATTTGAAGACAAAAATAGCATTTCACATTCAAAAACACAAACCAATTTAATATGATTTATATTGGTTCCAGCATAATGCATTTTACCTATAAAGAGTGTAAACAGACATACATCTCACCTTTTAAACTCTTCTGTATACTGTTTTTCCCTTTTAGGATCTTGGACCATTTTACTGCTCTTCTATTGAGTACCACTAGGTATCTGGAAAAGAATGCTTCATAGGATGCATAATCAAAGTCTTCTGGCTTTTCAAACCCATATAGATCAACTTTACAAAATAAAAAATAATTCTTGTACAAATGTTTCCTCATACCTACAGCTGAAAACAACATATATACAAGTATGCTTTAAGTAACTTCCAGCTGCTATTTCTAAAAGCAGCTCAAAACTTGGCCCTCCCAACAACAACCTACTTCACACAAACTGTCACGGTCCGTTTAGCGTATCAAAGCTGTTTAAGTACATTCATTTAAACATACACTGTTCAGTCACTTTTACAGATTTCACTACTTTTAGAATCAAGGAGTTTTTAGAGCAAAAGGTCTGTTGTGTGCAAAATCGACCCCAATTACGACCACACCTAAGTCTGGGAGGTATTTTTCTCCACAATACAAACAGTTGAAAAGTATGAAGGTATAGCACAACAGCTCAAATATGGCCTGAACTCGCTTTTTTTTTTTTCTTTCTGCAAAGAAAGATGACAACAAAAAGTGTAAGTGTGGCAAGTTACAATTATTTTCAAAGGGGGAATTTCTTAAATTATCTTAATGAAAGTATATCTTTTTTTGAAAAACAAACAAACAAACAAACAAAGCATAAATCCTTGTGTCAATCCACCTTCTTCCTGTATAGTATCAACAATGCTTATTTTATTATCTTTAACAATTTTTCAGTGTTACAGCACATTATCTTGGGCAGTATGACGCCGATGGGAATTTCAGAACTGCAAATCTGATTCTGTTTTAGCTTGACACATCAAGTCACCTTGCTAAGCGAGATCTATGGCAACTTCACAGGACGCTTTATACTTGCCAGTTACCACCTGAGCACAGAACACTCATGGGCTTCATAGAAGTTGAACAGGCCTGTCCATAGAAAAGGGGTCTGTATGCATAGAAAAGTTTGCAAGACAGACACTGAGGCTTAACTTTCACAATCACAGCCCATTTCATTCATGGAGAAGGAATTTGCACATGGAGCAGCACCAGCACAGCCTTGGGTAAACTTTGGCTCATGGGATCGTGAGGACTAGTAAAGTATGAATGAGAAGAGGAACATTTTAATATTCAGACCTCCGATTGGTATTACCTAATGGGCATTAGAAGAGTTGCCTTTATATTCACGTACTCCTCAAACTCGACACAAAAACCGCAGGTGTAAAAACACTCTGAAACCCGACACAGGTTTCCCTGAAGGCACAGAACATGAAAATGCTCAGAAAATCCTAACACCTCCAGGAACACACCATCCCATATTTATGGCAGCGACTGTCCAGGCAGCAAGTAAAGATTAATTTCATGCTCAACTCCATCCACGAGGTAGAAAGGAAAAATAGAGAGCGAGGAAGGCGGGTTTTAAGGAAGTTACCTTCCCCAACGTGCCTCCAGGCAGTGAAGGTTATCGTTACTCCCAGCTGCCTTTACGTTCACAGCCGCGGCGTTTGCCGGTTCGTGCCGGGGCTTTCCCCCAGGGACGGGGCCTCCACCCGGAGCCCCCTCGGCCATCTCCCGCCGGCCCCGGCCCACACCTGCGGCGTCTCCTCATCACCCCAAACGCTCTGGAGCAAGAGCTTGCTCTTCCCGGATTAACCGGCTCCAAAGTCACCCTCCGCCACCGCTCCTCTCTGCCCCAGCCCTTCGTGTTTCTCGGCAAGAAACCAGCAGGGGAAAAGGCTATTTTAAGGGACTACAAAAAACCCACCCCGAACTCCCTGCAAGGTGCTGAGAGTCACGACTCCGGCTCCCTCCCTCCCACAGACAGCTACTGTAGGCTCACAGGCAAGTTGCAAAAGCGGCATTTTTAAACGTGACACACACACACACGATCCCTCCCCGCCCCCGGAGAGCCCAGGTGGGAGCGGGCAGGCGGCCACGGTCGGTCCCGGCTGGGGGGCGAGCACACCGGACTCTGAGGGGACCGCCGCCAGGCACCCGCCGCAGAGCCGGCCCGCCACACGGGCCCGGCACCGCCGCCAGCAGCCCTGCCTGTACGCCCAGTCCCGCCCGTCACCTCTCCATTGGCCGTCCCCGGTGGGGAGCGCGGCTCCTCGGCCGCGGGGCGGGCTCGTCTCAGGCCGAGCAGCGCCGCGGCAGAGGCCCCGTGCGGAGCGGTTGGCAAGTTCAACTCTCCTGCCGTCCTTCAAGGGCCGGGGGCGGCCGCCGGGTCCCGCCTCCCATGCCCGGGGCCGAGCGGCGGGCAGGGCAGCTCCGTGCCCGAGGGGCCAGGCGGCGGCCAGGCGGACTGCTCCCGCCGCGGCAGCGCTCAGCGTGAGCCGCACCCGCTTCGCTCCTCGCCGCGGCGCCGGGCAGGGTCCTCGCCCCCGGGGAGAGGGGGTCGCGGAGGGGCGCGGGAGGGCGAGGGGCACCTCGGCAGCAGAGAGACGTTGATCTGATACTGGTTTAGGTTTGTGTATTTCACGTTTCTGTCACATACTGGGAAAAATTCAAATATTTTAGCGAGAGGGAAAAGTCTCCCTAACGGAGGGTGAGAGTGGCTGCAGGTACGGCCATTCCAACCAAAGGAATTTCCCCATAACCAACGAGAAGAGGTGCTTGAATTAGTATTGAAGTTCACTTGGTTGGTTTGGGCATTTTTCCCCAAAATCCTCACAGTCTTCCATTTAATTTCCCCAAATAATCCATTAAAGTCAATGCTTTGTTACCCTGAAATATTACCAACTTTAGCTTCTGGAGTCTTAGTTTCCATCATAAACTAACAATCATTTAAATATGACTTAAATAATAAGTGGCAGGTTAAAAACACAGAGTAATAATATCCAAAAATATACCGAGAAGGGCATCCCCATTTCCAGAACCTGCCTCTAACATTTGCATGCTGCACTTCATCTTTGGAAGTGTCGAACAAACCCCCAAACCCACACAGATTCTGCCCTACCCGACTGCCAGCAGCTTAATTCGTAACGCACTGTTTAACAGCAGCAAAAGAGCGAAATTATGTCCCTGCTTGTCCTTTCTGAATCGAGTTCTGAATTTGCACCCAGCAAAGCATTTGGAAAAATACAGCTACTGCTGGAGAAACATTATCTCGTTCAGGCAGCAAGGAAGAGCTGCTGAAGACAACAGATGGGATTTCACCAGGGAGATCAACAGTTGTTCCCTCCCAGCACACACACTTCAAGAGAGCTACCTCCTCTCTGCAGGATCAAATGCAATCACCCACACAGAAATGTGGAAGTAGTTTGGCTCCAAAGGCAGGGGAAAAGGGCAGAGATTTGTACTTGGTTTAACTGCCATCACAGGGCTGTAAAATTTTATGATTGTAGAGCAAAACTTATTTTTTGTGGGAAAATTCTGTGATCAGCAGGCATAGGGCTTCTACCACAGGAGGATAATCGTGCTCAAAATACTGCGTGGCATCACTAACATGCTTGGGTAGTGACAGGACTGGAACTTGACTACAAACCAGCCCAGAGAGAGCTGGCCGGTGCCTGTGCCAAGCCTCTGCTTTGACATTCTGCCAGCGTTGCCTTGCTGGAGCGTAGGCAGAGGCACACTCTGCAAATAGCTCTGCCCCAGTGACTTGGTCAAAGTCGCATAGAAAATCTTTGGCGGAGCTGTGAATAGGAGCTGATGCTGCTCCATGGAAGAGAAGAAGGGAGCATCAGTTAGGCAGAATACCCCCTTGTCCCGCAAATCCTGAAGCTGCAGGCTTGTTTGGTCACAGAGTTATACTTCACCTGACAAGGTCAGGCTCTTTGGTACATGTTCCTTTTAAACTGGATCTGTCAAAAGTTCTCTGCAAACGGTAGATTGTTTCTGAGATTAATTAAGGGTACATCTGCAGTGCATCTAGGGTAGTCCTCCTGCTGGCCACACTATTGCTGATACAAGCCAGGATGCTGTTGGCCTTCTTGGCCACCTGGGCACACTGCTGGCTCATATTCAATCGGCTGTCAACCAGCACCCCCAGGTCCTTTCCTGCTGGGCAGCTTTCCAGCCACTCCTCCCCAAGCCTGTAGCGTTGCAGGGAGTTGTTGTGGCCCAAGTGCCGGACCCGGCACTTGGTCTTTTTGAATTTCATACTACTGGCCTCGGCCCATCGATCCAGCCTGTCCAGATCCCTCCAGACAGCCTCCCGACCTTCAGGCAGATCAACACTACCTCCCAACTTGGTGTCATCTGCAAACTTGCTGAGGGTGCACTCTATCAATCATCTGGAGGAGGGGATCAAGATGTTGAAGAGGACAGGCCCCAACACTGATCCCTGGGGAACACCACTGGTGACTGGCCGCCAGCTGGATTTAGCTCCATTCCCCACCACTCTCTGGGCTCGGCCATTCAGCCAGTTTTTTATCCAGTGAAGTGTACACCCATCCAGGCCATAGGCAGCCACTTTCTGCACAAGAATGTGATGAGACACAGGGTCAAAGGCCTTACTAAAGTCCAGGTAAACAACATCCACAGCTCTTCCCTCAGCCACTAAATGGGTCACCTTGTCACAGAAGGAGATCAGGTTGGGCAAACAGGACCTGCCCTTCATAAATCCATGTTGACTGGGCCTGATCACCTGACTATCCTGTACATGCTGCATGAGGACACTCAGGATGATCTGCATCGTGATTTTCCCAAGCACTGAGGTCAGACTGACAGGCCTGTAGTTCCCCGGGTCTCCTTCCAGCCGTTCTTATAGATCGGCCTCACATTTGCCAACCTCCACTCAAATGGAACTTCCCCGGTCAGCTAGGACTGTTGGGAAATGATGCAAAGTGCCTTAGTGATCACTTCCACTAGCTCTCTCAGAATGTGATGAATTGCAATCAGTTTGTGACCTCATGAAAAAATCACCTGGGACGTCACCCAACCCCACCTGGGACATCACACAACCCCTGTCATGTCACAAACCACCTGGGACGTCACCCAACATCTGTCATGCCATAAAGTCACAACCACAAATTTACAGTTACTCTAACAATTCTTTGTACAGTAAAAAAATTAGATTTGTTTTTCTGCTTCCCTTTCCCACCCAACCACCCACATAGTTTTACTCTCAGACTAAACTACTAGCCAGTCAAACCTGATGGTCAAAATCCTCTTCACCAAGGGTCCAAGATCTCAGCTTTAGCACCCAGCTCAAACACTCTTTGGGAAGATGTTTTTATATCATGTGCAATGGGCAAGTTTTCTCCGGTGCTGCCAGAAGTGTGTGCTGTGAAGAACTTCACCACAGAATAAAACAGTAACAATTCAGACTTTTCGATTTCCAACAGCTCTGTAACATAAAATGTCAGATGATGTTGACAGGAATGACAGATCAAGTGGATTATACACCAGTGCTCATTAGGTTTGGTACTTCTTGATTTCAACAGGCCAAACCAATGTTTTACTCAAGTTCCTCAGTTTCCTTTGTACAAATGTCAGCCAAATCTGCCACAGTCAGAACTGAGGCTTCTGACTGTTTCACAGAAGAGCTCATGCGGCTGTGGGAAAAAGTGGAATGCAGACAGCGGGGAAGGAATTGACTTAAATAACAAGCTGTATGCACTGAAGGCAGACCACATGGTTCAGAGTTCAGGGACTGTTCAGCTTTGAAGCTCAGAAGGAAAACCCCACACACCCATTGGCTACTTCTCTTGCACGTTGTGAGTAAGATACAAAGTCCATCTACTGTCCCTAACAGCGGTCAACACCGAACGCTGCAGAGGCACCAGAACGTGGGATAATCCGCTTTGCCCTCTTCACATTTAAGGGATTGGCCTCAGCTTCCAAGCATAAGGTTTGATACTACTTCCAAAACATCAGGCCTCAATGGATCATTCAAACCCTGTGTATTTATCTGAATTTTATATGCAAAAGGAGTGCTACTTTACAGACATGGAAACTGATTAAATAATTTTTTCAAAGCTAAAGCTGGAATCTTTCATAACAACAGCCAAAGATATGCATGCAAATTTTTAGTCTCATAATTTTTAAAGGTCAAAGAACTGGAAAAATAACTAATTTTTTTTTTTAACAAATCTAGGAGAAGGCCTTTGATTATGTGTATACAATATAGTTAAAGAGGTACAAACCTCGTATTTTCTGCACAAAAAATGTACACGCTACTTTTGTTCCATTCCCAGTTCTGTGCCTGCACACCTGACTGACTTTTGACCCAGCATCTGGACAACTCGTGCACCAACTGCAAAGCCAACCAGTGTGTCACAGCACTGAGACTAGGTTTGTAGAATTTACAATCAATGAAAGAAAGAATTAACTCTCTATATCAGAGCTTCTAACTTGTGCTGTTACTCCAGTGGCAGAGTTAGTATTACTCCATTAATTGCAATGCTTTTATACTAATGAAGATAGGTAAACTGAAAAGATAAATCGTAACCCATCATTTATTAATTGGACTTCTATGAAATAAAACACACAAAATAATAACCAAAATTTTCTCCAGAGAATTTAAAATACCTTAAGCTTCAAGTTCTGGAACCAGGTACAAATTTACAAGTCCTAAAATTTTTTGTCAATCTAAACAATTTAAAGGAGAACAGTTGAAATTTCTGTGGAAGACATGCATATCTAACTGTAATAAAAGCATGGTTGAGAACCACCTTTTCATTTTCAGTGCAATAGTGATGTTTTAAAAACATTCAACACATACCTTCTCTCTACAGTTTTCAGCACAGTCTGCATTCTCTCTTCTATTGTCACTTTTATTAGGAACCTATGAACAATGGTAGATCTGCATGTGTTTAAAGGAAAGAAAACAAGACCAGAAGTGAGCAGAGGTTACACCATTACTGTAAAAGTTCAAGATCACAGTTTTGTTCCATACTAATTATTTTAGAGGCGTTTTTTCAGCACTCTTAAGAAGGAAATCTTACAAGGGGATTAAGAACGTCCCCTGACATTTAAGGATGCTTAGTGCTTCCCAGAGCACACACTTCCGCTTTGGCTGGATCACGTACTGAATGAACAGAAGCTGTACTAACTAAAATCCTAAAGCAGATGCTGGGCAAAGTTCTTCTTTTTGTGTCCCTACTATAAATAAACAGTCCTCAAGAGCTTAGCCTTTTGTTTAAATAAATGGCTTTGGCCCACTGGTTATATACAATGTTTACATTGCATTGTCACAAGTCAGTCCAAGAGATAGAGCTCAGTGTGATAATTAAAGCTTATTCCCAGAGTTTTAACAATATTGTTCTTAAAGATGGCAAAATACTACCTTTTTTTCTTTTAAAGTCAGTAACTGTAATCAGTAAACATGAAATTGTAACCACTGGTAAAACGTAAAAACCAAAATATCAATAAACATAAAAGAAAACAACTCCATTCATGAAATAAAATTTCAGAAAGAAAGTTGTAATAAAAAAATGTCAGGCACAAGAAAGTGAAATGGAAAGGAGTCAGCTCCAAAGATAAAAATGAAAAATCACTCCAGCCTCCCCAATATGAACATTTTTCAAGATAGAAACCCTTGAAAGAGCTTGGATCATGTTCAGATCTTAAGCTGAAACTTTGATGGGTAACATTACACAAATGAATGCTGTGGGAATACTTCGTGATTCATAGGCAAAGGTCTACCCAAAGAGGAGAAAGAAGTCACCTGGACTGGTAATAGTTGCACTTGTGACACTAAACAGAGTATTCCCTTAATCCCATTGTACCTGAACACGGCTGTTTGTCAAATAACCCTTGCTGAATTCTTAATCTGAAGCAGCACAGCGCCCATTCTTGCTGGTTTTATTGCCAAGTTTTTACCAGACCTTTTGTGCCAGCATCATGTAAAATTGTAATGCAAACTGTTGCAATTCATCATTCCTATGCCCTCCCAGTTAATTGAAAATGTTTACCAACACCCCCAAATATCCACCTGTTCATAAACATTCCTTCACAGACATGCTCATTCAGGCCCTCTTGCTTGGCCTCTATAGCGAGAACACAAACCCCACTATTGTTCTAGAATATTATTATTCCAGAATTGATTCCAGCTATTTTTCTTCATGTATAGGGTTTTAAAAATATTTTTTAAAGTGACATGAAACATAAAGGAAAAACATATACATCTTATCTGTTGAGGATAAATTTTCCAAATACCTTGGTTAAGTGTCCAGTACTACCCACGTAAAATCTACAACACTGAAACAAAAGATATGCAAACTCATTAATGCCTTCAACAAGATTGAGATGGGGGTGAGGGCAGAACTGATTAAAAACTAATCAGTTCTAAAGAGTGTGTGCTATAACTTGCTTTTGGAAGAAAAAACAACCAAAAACCTACCACACCACCCCCCTCAAAAAAAAAAAAAAAAAAACCCAACAAACCCACAATAACTTATGCAGCTCCTAATCTGGAACTGGGAATGACCAGCTAGAAGGAGCCTCTCAAGGAAAGTAGGAAGGCCCATGCCTCTACTTCACCGCACAGTACATAAACGGTGAGTTACCCTTACCTGCAAAGCTAACACATTCCTGGATGTGCTTACAAGCAGAACTTCAAAGTTAAAAGCCAAGGCAATGGCACACATAAAATAGGGCAGCAGCTGAAGAAGGTTTTTCAGTATTCTGGACTTGAGCCTACACCCTTCCTAAACGCCTATAGGTTCTGCATCTTATCCCCAGAGCACCAGCTAAATGACAACAGCTGGGATTCAGAAACTTCCACATAAGGAACCTGCTCTCAATGTTTTAGGGTGGCCCAGCAGTAACATAACTTCATCTTTGTCCTCACATCACACACGCAGAATTTGTGGGCTTACAAACAGCTGCAGTGTCATGACAAATCTGAATTTTGCAGTGCAGAAAAATGTAAGAGACACCAACAAATCTGAACATCCAGATCCTACACATTGCTTCCGCTCCTTCTCCATTTGTCAGTATAGCCAGGGTTTCACCCTTGATAACTTGTGGGCAACTATATCTATGTCTCAGGTGTGTTATTACAACATTTCTTGCCTCCGCTACCCTTTCCCCTTGTTTTCCCAGTGCTCAGAGATCCCTCCCAGGCACTAAGCCCTCACCTCAGGGCTGGGTGGCCAAGGGTGCTGCAGCAGAGGCTGGAGCAGGTGATCTCTGGTGTCATTCCTGAGGCTGCACTGCTGAGATTGATGTGATTTAATGCTAGGAGTGAACAAAGACCTCAGAATTTTTTTAATGCTTGTTTAAAAAAGTGTTTGAGCGAAATGCTGAGTTCATTTCATCTGCAGTCAATCTGTGTATGACTTGTTGCAAATATTTGACTTTAAGGCACGTTTGACATCATTGCGTACATTTATTGTATTTTAGAGAATAATCCAATACTGTAAGCTCTCAGTATAAATGAAAAAAAGGGGGGTTATTGTTTGGGTAATTCGATGGTCACAAAAGAAATGAATTATTTCATGGAAAAATATTGGCAAAATATTTTTTACATTTTGTTATTTGGCATACTATCAGAAGGTGGACTGCTGACCATACTGATTCCTCATGGGAGATGGAGATCCAGGATCTTATATTCTGGATTCTTTGGCCACATTGCAGATTTCATGACATCTTCCAGATTCCCCCCCAAAAATGGGAATGAGCAGCCGGGAGACAGCGATTTAGCAATGTCTTCACCTGGATCAAGAGCAGCTGATAGTGTGTCAGACGGCAGCCCACGTCCCCATCCTCGCAGTCTGCTGTACCAGCTATTGCTCATCCTTGGGTTGCCGTTCCATTTGTTACCTGCAGATGAAGATATTAACTTGGCATTTCTGCTCAAATTATCATCAGCGAGAAGGTAGTAGATTTAAATTATTATCAGTCTTCATTTCACTAATTCATAGAGATGAACCGCAAGCCCCTTGCTTGCCGAAGTAGGTGTTTTGTGCAGGTTTACAGACGTGTATCACAATGCAAATCTACATTTACTTAACATGTTTAAAGTTTTCTTTCCCACTTGTATTAACTAGTGACTATTTTAATGAATTCTTAAATTCTGGAATAAAATTACATGAGAACTTATAGTAATAGTATGGCTGCCTGGTCAGACTTACTTAGATAGTTCAGCTAATGATCTTATAATGGAGTTGGTCAATATATAGACTTTCTCCTCTATGGAACCTTTCTACTTTGACTTTTCCTTTTATCGTGAATTGACAGGAAAAGTCAAATTTTCAAAGTTTCCCATGAAGTAAGAATTCAAGAAAATATTATTTGAAAGTTTTTCATCTCATGATGTAAGGACCTTTGGAATGGCTTCAACCTTATTCTTAAGCTTGGTATTTGTGGTTATTTTCATTGCAGAACAATCTGTTGCTGACACATACCATTACCGGTTACAAGTCTTTGCCAAGGGAAGCAAATGTAAGTTGCTGTCACTATTCAACTAACATTCTTTAAGGCAAAGTCCTGTTTTCAATTTTTCTGGCTGACAGTATCTTAGATGCTCCATAATATATCTGAAATACAGTACTTGGCTTACACATCTGAACTGCAAACCAGCAAACACAGGGGAGCTCACGCCAGAGCAGCCGGCACTGCGGCCATTCCCTGCAGAGGTCAACCCCTCCGGGCCGTGACCCTCGGGAAAGCTGGGAGCTGAGGCACAGCAGTGAGTGGTACTGGCAGTTTGGATTGTGGAGGAGAAGCAAACTTGGCTGCCTGTGTGGGGACGAGGAAAACCTCGTCCTTGGAGATGGCCACAAATGCTCTCCCAGCCACGAAGCACCATTTGTTTCCTGGCCGAGTGCTGATGGCTGGATTGCTGAGGGGCAAACCACTGCGGGGCAGGTTTGTGGGGCTGGGGACATGGCAGCATGTCACAGATCCCGTTGTGACACATGCTGATATGGGTGATGATATGAGCACTGATGGTGCCACGGTAACCCCAGAGTGCCCAGAGCAGGGCACAGGACAGGATGGACGGAGCGGTGAGGGACGGAGTCCCTGCACAGCCACGTCATTCCCTGCTGACCCGCATCTGCGGTGCTTTTCGGAGATCTCTCCGATGCCTGTGGCAGAAGACCTCGAGGCCAAGCAGCGCAATGGCAGAGGGACCCCCCAGTGTGCCCAGGCTGGGCTGGGTTGGGAAGGAGGAGAAGGAAGGTGCTGGGGCTGCCCCAGCTTGCATACCCGGGATGGTCTGGGTTGAGGAAGAAAAGGAGAAGGAGCAGGAAGGTGCTGGGGCTGCTCCACCTTGCATACCCAGGATGGTCTGGGTTGAGGAAGAAGAGGAGGAGCAGGAGGAAGGTGCTGGGGCTGCCCCAACTCAGCAGCCTGTTGAGGAGCAGGAGGAGCAGCTGCTGCAGGCGGGTGAGTGGCTGAGTTGGGCCTCAGGGCTGGTGGCTGCAGCCAGCTTGGCCCCATCCCACCCGCCGTGGGCATCCCCAGGGCAAGAGGGGAGGGGGCTGTTCCCCACGGCTGGGCTCTGGCCATGCTCCATCCCCTGGGCACCCCCAGCCCCAACCTGTGGCCAGAGAGACAGGGGTCAGTGTCCCCAGCAGCCCCTGTCCCAGGGCTGGAGTCTGGGGAGCGCAGGGCTCGGCCGTGGTCTCCAGCCTCTTGCGCAGCCCCTCAGCTCTGCCTGCGCTCGGTCTTTGTCACCAGGCTGGGAGCTGCCAGAAGAGGAGCAGGATGGGGAGCACGTCCGTGATGCCTTCCACAGTGAAGCACAGGTACCTGCAGCCATCCCCGCCTGGGCTGCGCCTGCTCTCGCTGCCCAGCCGAGCACGGCCGTGGGGACACTTGATGTGACATCCCTCCCTTCACTTCCTTGCCTTCCTTCTCCTGCAGAAGTTTCAGGAACCCCTCAAGCCTGCTCAGCAGGAAGCCAGCACCATTGAGGTCATCGCGGGCCTTTCAGGCTCTGACTCCAGTGATGGGGAGGATTCTGCTGTCCTGCCGGAGTGTGTAAGTAGCCTGTGGCCAGGGCTCAAGCCTTCATGGGGATCGTGTGCCTCCCAACACCGAGTCCGCTGGGCACCCACAAGCCTTTGAGGCCAGCCCAGTGTGCTGTGACGGGAAGGACTTCTCAAGCGAAGCTGGGGAAACGGCTCGCTCTGGCAGCACTCTTGGCAACTCAGCCACGTCTCCTGCAGGTGCCCGAAGCCGTGAGGTGCATCTACTGGGAGCTCAGGGTCAATGTGGACGAGTCTGCTGAGGGCACAATGGACAGCACCCTTCTGGAGATGACCCTCAAGAGCCCCCATGATGTGGTGGTGACCCTCCTGCGCCGCGCTCCATCATGTGACAGGTACGGGGCCCAGCTGCCTGGAGGGCTCAGGGCTCCCCAGCCTGTGGAGCCCGTGCCATGGGAGCTGCCTGACAGCCAGAGATGTTCCAACCCCTCCATTGCCCAGCGCTGGAGTGTCAGCCCCAGAGCCCACTGCCATGCTCCCTCTCTGCCCCCCGAGGCACCGTGGCTCAGCCGCTTGCCAGGTGCTGCTGGCGAGGGGCAGTGGCAGAGGCAGGGCTGGCAGCCAGCCCAGCCCCGGGGTTGGCCATGCCCCGGCACTGTGGCCGAGACCCTTCTGACATGGAGCTCTGGGCCTGCAGAGCGGCTGCGACCATGTGGAGGACGAAGGTGTCCTCGAGCAGGAGTGCCCAGGAGGTGCTGCTGGAGCTGCTGGAGGTGCTGGAGGACTGGCCGCTGCACAGCACCAGCACCAGCGATGGGGACACTTCAGACATCCTTCCCCTGGCCGTGAGTTTCTGGAGCAGGCCTTTGCTCGCCCCAGGGCCGCCGCTCCCAGTGGCTCGCCATCCTCCCCCACCACTGCATCTCCCTGCCCCTGCACGCTGGGCTGGACGCCGGGGTTAGGGGCAGCTTTAGGGGCAGCCAGGCCGGCTGCTCCCCTGCATCTCCCGTGGCCCAGGGCAGCGCCTGAGCCTCCCCCTGCCACCCTGGTGGCCGGCCACGGGCACGGCTCGGCACTGAGCTCTGTCTCAGGGTGGGGTTTCTTTCCTGCAGGCAACCAGGGTGCTGCGGGAGATCCTCCAGCTGCCCAGCTGCCCAGCTATGCTGAAGGAGCATTTCCCACGCTTCTTCATGGCTCTGCTCTTCCAAACCATCTTCAGCATAGGGCAGGTGCCAGGGGAAGTCGAGAGCTTCTGGAGGGAACGCCAGCAGGAAGACTGCCTTCCCACCCCTCCCAACAGGTGCTCCTTCCCAGTCCTCCCATCCCTGCCATGGCCCCAGGGCTGGGGCCAGGGCTCCCAGCCTGACCTGGGCTTTGCTCTGCTCACAGATTTGCAGCGCTGACTCTGCAGGCGCTGCTCTTACGTCTGGGCTATGAGGATGAGGTGTTAGCAGTTGAACGTGGGCATGGCTGGGAGATGCTCCTCAACACTGAGACCCAGCACTGTGCAGTGGGTCTGCTGGCCAGGTGAGAGCCCCCTTCTCCCTGTTCCACCACCCCTCCGCTCCCCATTTCTGTCCCCACAATTCTGCACCCCGGGCAGGGCAGGGGTCTCCTCAGAAGGGAAGACATCAGGGCAGGAAGGATGTTTCTCCAGTCTCCTCCCCAGAAGGAGCCAGCTGGTGTGGGGCACTGCCTTTGTCTTGGTGAGGGGTGCTGGGGGGAGACCAGATGTCTGTGAGTGAGTGCCAGGAGAGCTTTGCCCACTCTGCTCAGGGTCGATGGTGCCTTTTTCCCCCTGCCAGAGCGATGAAGCATTCCAGCATGGGATTCCCGATCGCCAACTACATGGTCAAGCAATTCGGTGACAAGAAGAAGCGCTGGGTGGTTCCTGCTATGGCATTCGTGATCGAGGTGAGCTGGATGGCGAGCGCTGCCTCGCTGAGCTGCCTGCCACCGCTCTGCCCTCCCGCAGCCGCAGCAGCTGCGAGGGGGAAGCCCAGCCAGTGGAGCTGGGGCCGAGGGTGTCTCCGTGCCCCACAGCACAGGGCAGGAAGCCCAAGGGCTCTTGGCAGCCGCTGCTGCCTTTGGGCTCGGCTGCCCGGGATGGTGCCCGTGCCCTGTGTTGCTGGCTGGAGCCAGCCCGGCACGGTGCTGGGTTCCTGCTGGCCGGGCACCCCGGTCACTGCTCGCTCTGTTTCAGTTCCTGGACTGCCCTGACATGACACAATGGCATGATAAGCTCCTGCAGCTCCTCATGATGTACCTGTGGAGAGAGAGCAGCGTGATGCGTTGTCTGGGGCTCAGAGGCCTCGTGGTGCTCAGCAGGAGACCCTCGATGGTGAGAAGGGGCAGCCAGCTGAAGCCGTGCTGGCGGCGTGGGGCTGGCTGAGAGGTGCTGGGTAACATGGCAGCATGGACTTCGCTGGGCTTCGGGAGCTGTGGCAGCTGCTCCCAGCTCTCCCGCCTCCCCGGTCACCTGCCCGAGTCATCGGGGCAGGCCTTTGGCTTCTGGGACCCGAGGCAGCAGCGTGGGGTCAAAGGGCCAGAGCGGTTTGGCCAGTGCAGCCTCTCCCGGCTTCACAGCCCAGCGCTGTGTCCCACACAGGCCAGAGAAATGCAGGACCTTCTGCAAAGGCTGGTAACGCTGCTGCAGGAAGCAGAGGAGGAGGAGCTCAGGGTGACCCTTGAGTTGCTCCTCAAGGTGCTCTGCGTCACACACAGACCGATGGCCATCCCCACCACTCTGCAGCTGGTTGAGAGGCTCCTGTCTCTCTTCGACCACGTAAGGCTTTGGGACCCCCCATCACAGGTGCTGGGTGCTGCTAGGAAACTTTGTGCCCTGTGGTTGTTCAGAGCCATGCCCACATGGGCCTGGAGCAGCCGGTGCTGAGCTTGTGCCCTCTTCCTTTCCACCAGGACAACGACTCTGTGCAGCAGCTCTCCATTTGCCTCTTTTCTGAGGTGATGGTGGCTGTAGAGGAAGAGGCAGAAAAGCCACTGCAGGCGCTGGTGCAGCAGAGCCTGCTCCCGCTCTTCTTCTGCCTGCATGATGAGGAGGAGGACATGGCCCAGATGAGGGTTTCTGCCCTGCTGGTTTCTCCGTGGGAGGTGGCTTGGCTGCCTCCTGCCCTGGCGCCTGGCAGAGCCTCCTCCAGCTTCCTGCTGCCCTTGGCCACAGAGCAGCAGCTCTGGGGGGGGGGTCTGTCCTGCTGCCCCGGCAGCATCAGCTGCCCGAGATGGGGGCTGACCAGCTCCTGTGCCCGGGCACCCAGCCCACTGAGGGGCACATTCTCCAGCTGCTGCATCTTTGCAGCAGGGGCCAGGAAGGGCCCTGAGCCCTGCCCAGGTGCAGGGGACACAGGTCCTATGCCCTGGGCAGCGGTGCCACCTGCCAGCCTCTGCTTTTCTGCAGGTCTCTTGGCTGACCCTGCTTTGTGCTGCCCAGTTCCTGAGGAAGAGAAAGCTCAGGCAGCTGCTGGAGGGGAAGAAGACACAGGAGATCATCGAGTACCTGGTGAGGATGGCCACCAAGCCCCAGCCCCAGCTGCACAAGACCCTGCCCCCAATGCCCAGTGTGTGAGGCTGGCAGCGGTGCCCCTGCCCACTACCACAGCCCATACCCACCAGCCTGCACCCCACATGTACTCACTTCCCTGGGGCATCTGCTCCAATCCTTCTCTCCATCCCCTTGCGCTCTCTCCAGCTGGCAGAGGACCCGAGCCGAGCAGATGAGTACCTGCAGCAGGCCCTGCCCTACCTGAAGAGCCCTTAGGAGTCCATCCGAGAGGCGGCCATCAGCTTCCTTGGTGAGTCACCACCCCAGGGTCCCTCCTGCCCCACTGCAGCGTGGCCCCAGCCCCAGCTGCTGCGCCAGCAGCAGAAATTGTCCCTGTGGCTGTGGAGCCTCAAGTACTCGATGCAGACTGAGGCGCACACAAGGCTCCCTGTAACCCACTCCCACCCCTGACACGGGTTGTGTGTCCCTAGAGCTCGTTGGACGGCACGTGAGGGGACAGCAGGAGAAGCTCCAGGTCATCTACGAGGGTGAGTGAGGGCAGTGGGTTGTCCACGGTGGCTGGCGAGGAGTAGGAAAGACCCCAGGCCAGGCATGGAGATGCGATCCCTGCCCTGACTGGGGAGGAATTCCTGGGGTCACCGCAGGAGGACCGGGGCTCTGACGGTGGCTCTGTGCTGTTCTTTTCAGCCCTCCAAGGCATGAGAAATGACTTCAGCCTGTCCATCTCGAAGCTGGCGGCTGACACCCTGCTCCTGCTGAGCGCTGCAGAGGGAAATCATGCCTCCAGCTCCAGGCTGCAGGTGCTGTGGGACCGGCTCGGCAGGGCATGGAGGAGGCAGTGGCAGAATTGTGAAGCTCCAGCAGCTTTCCACACCTCGGACCCGGCAAATGACCAACACAACCACGAGTTTTAAAAATACCCGTTAGAAAAAAGCATCAAAGGCTTCAAACTGACCTTCAGAAAGGATGTGTTCATTAAAACAAGCATGATGCATTTTTGGTTTTAACCCTTCAATTGCTAAACACTCCAGCATATCAGAAAAGAAAGTGCTGTGCACTGAGCTAAGGGGGGTAGGAGAAAGGGCGGGGAGGGCTGGAGTCGAGTGAGGACATCCCACGGGTGGGGGCTGGAGGGCCCTGCAGCTGCCAGGCAGCCTGGAGCTAGCTCCCCACTGAGGGAGCACCAAGCATGCTGAAGCTGTTCTGCCTCCTCCAGCCCCAAGACCAAAGCCCTTCCCCCAGTCTCTGCAGCAACACGGGATGCTGGGTTTGGGCTCCTTTTTCCTGGCCTTGTTGTGACAGCCACCACAAACACCATCCCCAGTGCCTTTGCTCACAGCCTAACGTGGCACTCACCCAAAACAGCAACAAACCTGTTCTGGAGGAAATTATGCTTCTGGAGTCCAAGTCGAGCTTCTTGCCTAGAGCAGGAGGGTCAATCTTCAGCCTGGAAAACACACCAGAGGAGGAGAAGTCCCAGTCCTTATCCAGAAGAAATCTTCAGCAGGAGTCAGTATGAACACCACTGCTGGAGCTCTGGGGAGAGCTGATCCACGTGCTGGGGCCACCTGAGCCTGTTGGGTGGCTGGGTGGCTCCTGGCCTCACCCTGACCATGGGACAGCTCTGCTCTAAGAAAACCATGTACAGGTTCCATGCCCTCAAGGGACAGGGAATGTCTCTGGACCTAAAAACAGACTGACAGGCACTGCAGCCATTCCAGCCCTCCTGACAAGCACTGCAGCTCCTCAGACCCCAACGACAGGAGCTGGAGCAGAAAACCAACCTGTGCTGGTCTCAGTCGCCCCGACACAGAAGAAGAAATGCACCAAAAAATCCCTTTGCTTAGCAAAGGGTGAAGGTGAAGCAGCATCCTCATGGGAGCAGGAGGAAGAGGCAGAGGTGACCAGCCATCCCCACTTTCCAGCAGCCCGTGGCAGCACCCACATACCCACAGCCCATGGCCTGGGCACAGCTGCCAGCTGCTCTGCCAGCTTGCGAGAGCCAGAGGAGAGGAGAGAGACAGCTTTTGCCTCCCGGGCAGCCGCTCCGCAGTGTGTGCCCATGGCCGATGTGGTGAGGGGGGGGGATGTGGTACAGCCACAGTGCCAGGCCCCTCTTGTCCCCACTGGCACTGGAGCTGCCCATCTTTTGCTACAAGAGCGTGTGAAGAGATGGAGGGGAATGAGAGCAGCCTTGAAGATGCTGTGTGGAGGGAGGCAGAGGAGGGGGATGCCTTGGAAGAGAAGAACCTTCCCCGGGCTCCACCAGGTGCCAACTTCTTTCTGCTGAGCAAGGTGCCTTCACACAACGGGTGGGTGCCACAGGCTCTTCCCCGGGAGCAGGAGCATCTCCTGCCCGCTCCCAGTGCTGCCACATAAAAACACTCCAGAGACAGAGAGTGATGGAGCAGCGCTGTCGCCCCGTGCTGCACCCACTTTGGAAGGGCAGTGGGAGCTGAGATGGCTGCCAGGAGCCAGCCAGCAAGGTGCAACACTCTGGCTTCATCTTTAGACAGAGTAGAGAAATGAAATGCACGGAGACTTTCTGCTGATCTCATCCAGAAAGAAACTTCAGGTCTCACAAGGCCACAGAGCAGACCCTTGGACATGCCTGGTAGCCATGAATCTTCACTCCTTCCCTTCCTTGAAAGGACACAAAGAGGGAAAACAATCTCTGCTTCACTGCCTCCCTCCCTCAGCGGCCATCCGTGTCTGGGTACAGCGACCCATACTCTCCAACATCATTTAAAGACAGCCACAGGTGCTTGGATGGTTTCATAGGTACCCACTAATCCTTCTCCAGTACTGGCTGCAGGAAACTGGTCCAGCAGGGATCTGCAGGTGTGTCTCCACCTTGCGACAGAAAGGTCATGCTGGCAGCCAGGAAGCTCAATGGCCAGGAAAGACATTTGGAATAGAACCCCAACTCCGCAGGCTCCTACGATGGCCGTGCCAAGGACACCATCACAGCTGTGCTTCGGCTTTCGCTCCCTCTTTAAAGCTTCCTCTGAGGACAGGAGCGGGAGCAGACACAGAACGTGGGATGTGTCCTTGAAGGTGAAGGGAAAACCCATGGCAGTGCTCTCTGGGGATCGTCTTGCATCTCCCAGAACTTTTGCTCTTCTTATGTGAGCACAGACGAATGTGTCTGCTTCCACCATACGCTGAGACAGAGAGAACTGATCCCCCAAGTCCGTCTACTTGGAAAATGGAGCGTTGCAGCATTACTGCCAAGGACACAAATCTCGGCTTTCCTGTGCAATGGATGGCCATGTCTGCTCTGTTCTATCGATTGCTCTACAACCCAGGAAGCAGCAGACAGCGGTAGAACACTGCGAAATCAAGAATGACGGGGCAGTGGGTGTTCTGGCGCAGATCACCAGATGAAAGGTGCTGCACTCCAGGGCACGTGCATCACCGTGTGCACATGTGTTTGTAAATAAATGTCACTGCAAAGATGCATCATCCTCAGCCTGTTGGGGCAAGAGGCAGGGGGTCCTGCAGAGCTGCTGTCCCAAGACCACAAAAAGCAGCCGCTGCTGCCCCGCCCCCATCAGGGGCAGCAGATCAGTGGGACAGGCTGGGAGCACAACAGCTGGGTCCAGCTCTGGGTTCCTCAGCACAGCAGAGACATGGACCTGTTGGAGTGGGGCCAGAGGAGGCCCCAGGAATGCTGCGAGGGCTGTGATTCTGATGATTCTGATGATCTGGTGAAGAGCTTTCATCTCCTGGCCCATTAAAGCTGAGAGTTCCAAGAAGGGATGAAGTAACTCTGCCCTACCGATCGCCCTCGTTGCTATCCTTGCTGCATACCATGCTCAATCCTGGAAAGCAGAAATCCTGCACCAGCTCCGCTTCATGGCAGCTTAGAAGACAACAGACTCCATCCCTGACAACAAACTTCCATCATGGGAAAACAAGGGTCAGTCTCCTGGGTCCCTGCAGCCTACAGGAAAGGGCAAATGTGCAAAGCTGATGGAGTTAAAAAATGTCTTTCCAGAGCACGTTAGGGTTTGCTTTTGTAGAAATCAAATGCTCCTTTAATACATAATCAGGTGAATTAGTAACATTGCTTTAAGCAAGACAAGCCAAACGACCACGACAGCACCAGCCCAGACGTTTTACAGCTGGGCAGGGGGTGTTTGCCACAGAGTTGGGTGTAGCACTGCCAGTACCAGTCAGATTTCACTGTCCACCACCCCAGCGGCTCCCCCGCACCCAGCCCAGGCACTGTTACAACAGGCTGCAGATCTCCATCTGGTTTTTGTAGGATGAGACTCATATCACAAACTGTTTGGGTTTTTTTAAATTAAATTATAGCTCAGCAGATCTCCAGCCCCCGAAATCCAAGGCTCCCCAGGGAGCTTAACCGCACCTGAACTAACTCACGACAGAAGAAATGCAAGTTTTGCCCGACCCGCAAGTGTGTTTTAAAGCTGGGCCGCTGGAGGGGAGGAGTTCTGCTGGAGAAGTGTCTTTTGGCAGCTCTCCTCTCTCATTAAGGGAGCAGAGCAGGCGGAAGAAGGCACCTCCCAGTATCGCTCCCACTTCCCGCTCCTCTCCCCCCATCCCGCTGCTGTGGGATCTCCTACGTGGCACCGTGGGGGCAGGGAGCGCCAGCAAAGCCCGACTGCGCTTGGAAATCTCTCGATGGCCACAGAAATCTCCCCCTGCAATGCAGATCAACCCAATTCCCAGCATTTTTGCCCCGGAAAAATTTTTCACGGTCAAGATTAAGCTGTTTGCTGGCAGTTTGGTAGAATTTACTCATTTTCTGTCCATTCACATCCCTGAAGCGCTGCGAATTTATCACGGCTGTCACAGCAATGCACTCAGCATCGTGAGATCTTGGGGGAATGAATTAGTACTGCGGGGCAGTTAATGACATATGCTCCAAAATCAGGCAAAAATGTGAAAGACCTTTATGCTGTCTGGGCTGCAACACAAAGAACTGTTTTTATTCAACTCCAAATTCCCGTTATTGAGGCAAAGCCGTTTAAAAGGACCGAGGCACCAAGCCCTGCGCTTGTGTCAAAGGAGTTTGATTAAAGTCTTTGGAGCTAATTTTAAATTTCACTAGGAAGGTATAAAAAAAAAAATCTTACATGGGAAGTAATTACCCAGAAGGATTTGGAGGTGAAGCAGTTCAGAGCTCGGCAGCGAAAACCTGCTGACACTGGAAGTTTAAAGGAGCTTTCCTCATCTCTCAGCTGGTACATGCTGCTGGTACAGACCAGTAACATTTCACCTGCGTGTTTGTAGTTTGTTATCCACAAATCCGTTTTTCACTATGGCAACGTAGTAATAAAGCAAAGATTGTGCTATAAAAAACCTGGGGCCACGTTGTGATAATTTATGCAGACTCAAAGCCAAGAAAACTGCTCCAAATATACACTAGAGCACACAAAAATATGAAGCTTGAGGTACTTCAAACCTGCATCCCCACTGAATCCCTCCCAGAAGGAAGCTGGTCTCTGAAGATCGCATTGAGAAGCCATTAGGACCATTGAGGCACATTATCAATAAAGACTGCGGGGTAAGCAAGGATGCAAAAGGTCCAGGGACGATGTCAGCTGAAAACAGAATCACGGAATGGTTTGGGTGGAAGGGACGTCTCAAGGTTATCCAGTCCAACACCCTGCAGGGAGCAGGGACATCTGCAACTCGAGCAGCTTGCTCAGAGCCCCAAGGGACAACCTGACCTGACATGGGGCCACTGATGGGGCTTCTCCCACCTCTCGGGGAAACCTGGGCCAGGGTCTCCCCACCCTCAGTGTCAAACATTTCTTCCTTCTCTCTGGTCTGGATCTCCCTCTTTTAGCCTCCTGTGTGGCCCCTTCTTCCACAGGCCTTAGACTTCCCTTTTCTTCCCGAGTTCCAGCCAAAGCTCTGCTCAGCCAGGCCACTCTTCTTCCCCATTGTGTCCCCCATCCCAGCCACACCGTGATCTCAGTTGCCTCCAAGGCTGAGACAGAGGCAGCCCAGATGGGAATGCACCCCTGTCTCTGCACCGCTTCTTGCTTCTCCTGCCTGCATCTGCTGGACATCGTTTTCTCACCGCGTGAGCAGGAATGGCCAGAGAAGGTGAAGCAGCCTTAAAGAAACCTGCCCTACATGCAGTCAGACCTTCTGAAACCAGTTCAACCCTCCCCAGAGCATTTCTCAGAGCTTCCCAGGACAGCCCAGGAGCAGCGTTATCAATAAGTCACCTGGGATTGGTGAGGAACTTGCATGTCACTCAGCTCCATCAGCCAAACCTCTCCCCAGTCCAGAGCAAGAGGGTCTGGGGGAGTTTGGAAGCAGCTGTGGCTGATGGAGGGATCCAGCCTGAGGTCATCTCCCAGAGTTCTATGAGGAGCTGTGGGAGGCAGCAGCCAGCATAACTCCAGCCTCCGGTGAGTTCCCAGTAGCACTCAAACACCATGGCCTCACTTCTAGGCAAATCACACATGCGTTGGGTGAGGGGTTCCCCATCCAGAGCTTGCCTGGCTCTCTGGGCTCACCTATGGGGTGATGGACCTAGGGGGATTCTGCTGCTCTGCTCAGCTCAAGGGCAAGTTCAGGTTCGGTGCTTTAATTTTCCCCCTGCAACACCCTCCTTTGCCACTCTGGGCTCATTCAGGCAGCTCAAGGTGTCACGAAGCAGTGGATTTGCAGGCAGCAATGTCCTGGACTCAGGCAGAATCGCAGCCCTTTTCCCCCTCTCCGGTTTGATTCCATGTCCAGACCCTGGTTTGGCTGGAGCTGGAAGGGACCAGCTTTGTCTGAACAGGCAGCACACAAAGGAGGGCAGCGAAGCTGAAAGGCTGCATGTCCCGTGGACCTGTGCCCTGGCCTGTCTGCTCTGGGGATGCAGCCCCTGCCTTCCTGGGCTGTCCCAGCGGGGGTTCATCTGCCCTAAAGCTCCCAATTCAGGCTACGGGTACCCACAGCCTCTGCAAAGTACCCGCCAGCTTGTGCTTCTTCAGCAGGTGTGATGGAGGAGAAAAAGGAAGGGGGCTGGGGGGGAAACCCCGTGATTGCCCTGGAGCGGGGCGGATTCTCCATCCATGGGGTCACACGGGTACACCGGGACGCCCAACCAAGGGAGGACGGGCTAGGAGGGGCCCAGCTGCAGCTTTCCCACAGGCTATCAAGGAGGGAGACTTCCCTGACCCCAGGTTGTGATCCCTGTTTAATATTCCCAGAGAAAAGTTCAAAATCCACAGGGTCTCCTGCCAACATGCCGAGGCGGGGGAGAATTCCTCTGGGGCTTTCGGGTGGAAGGGATGAGATGGGCACGGCCTCGGTGGAGGTCCAGCGTGGTGACGGCAGTCAGATTGCAGACCCCTGCATCCCGTCCCTTCCTGGGAGCCGGGCTTGGGGGTGAGGAGATGGGGTCCTGGGGACAGGCACAGCTTGGGGACAGGAGTTTGCCAGCCCTGTGCAGCGAGCTGGGAAGACCCACATGGCCACCATGTCCCACGCTCCTCCTACACTGGTACAGGAGCTCTGCTTTGCGGTTGTGGCAGAGCGGCGGCACTCGGGACTCTGGGTTTCCTTCCCAGGCGGGCTGGATGAGCTGCCAGGGACTGGCCGCGCACATTCCTGCCCCCTCCCTTCTGCCTTCCAGTGCCTGGCACCTTCTGGACCCACCCCAAAATTAACTGAAAGAGAGAAGAACGTGGTTGGCTTTTCAGCCACGTCAGCCGCACCAACGCTAGCGCCGTCTCAGGGGCAGGCTGTGAGAGCAGGGAGAGAGCAGCCATTTGGCATGCTGTAGCCTGTTTCCCCACTGTGAGGAGCCTGAGGAATGCGCCATTTCCACGTTTTGACCCTTTAGTACAAAATCTGAGCAGAGAAGGCCCAGGAACGGGGATGTCGGTCTGGTCAGTCACGCACGACGTGGGGCTGCAAGGGGGAATCTCTGATGTCTTATTAAAAGCAGAGTTCCCATCTGCTGTGATGTTAAAGCTCTTCCTCCTCTCTTCCAGCCTGTTTTCAAGAAGCATTTTGGGAATGTGAACGGTTGGAGCTCTCTGCCTCTCCTTTAAATCTGGTCGAAGCCGTCAGAAAGCTGAGCGGAGGCGCAGACCAGCCCACCCTCCCGCAGCGCAGCGACGTTTCAGGCCTCTTTCTAAGGACACGGAATGTAAAGGGAAACCGCTGACTCTGGAGCCACGGAGGCAACAGCAATGCCTCTAAAACCCACCCTGGCTTGGAGAGAGATCCACCCCCAGCCAATCTTGTGCTTCCAGCGCAGAGCTGCGCTGGGGCGGGCTCAGCCTGTGCACATGTGGGTAGGCGTGTGCAGGCGCGCGCAGGCATGTGCAGGCATGTGCAGGCATGGACACGTTACACAACCGCCCATCTCACCGATCTCACCAGTGTCCCTCAAAGTGGACAACAGAAAGAAATCAGGTCCCCAACAAGCCAAGCTGCGAAACTCTGGTGATGCTGATGGGATGGGGCACTGAATGGAGGACAGGGCTTGTGCTGGTGTTTCTGCTGCCTTGTGGAATTTGGGGTGCTTGATGCTGCAGTTTTAAGGCAGGAAAAGAGGAGAGGAGAGATGAATCTAAGGAAAAACATGCTGGGCTCAGCACCACCGCCCAGCACCGTCCATTGGTCCAGCAGGAGCAAACTGCGTGGACATTTCTCATCGCCCACGTGCTGCGGATATGCAAAGGGACACTTAGGAAGGGGCTTGGCAGCTTCTTTGTCTTTCCCTCCCTTACAGAGGCAAGAGAAAAGCTGCCCAGGACGACACAATAGGAGAAGGAGCTTCATGCTTCCCAGCGTCCGGGGACCACAGGCTCTTGGTTGCCCCAACCCTGGTGACCTCGTTGTGCTGGTGGGACCAAACCAGTCTGGGTCTAGATGTGAGCTGCTGCGTCTTTGCTTGGGTTGACACGATGCACCGACATGGGAGGCAAATATCACCACGGGTCCCTTCCCGTAGGTCCAAACTGGGTCAGGGACTGTAACTGTTGTGGCCATTCAGGATGTCTCTGCCAAAGGTGAAGAGCAGTCTCCAAGACGAGGGGAGGGGCTGGTGGAGGGTGGAGCATGTGGATGAGAACAGAGATAAAGCATTTGAGGGTTTCTTTGATCTCTGTGTTCTAAGAGTGGTTCAGCTCAAGGGAAAGTTGCCCTGTTGAATTCCTTTGCCCTTACCAAGCTTTTTAGTGCTTTTGCAACTTTAATGCCACATTTGATGTCATTTTGCAGTGTGTGAGAGATCCATAGTGTCACACGTAATGCTTCATACATTTAACCATGTTCTTCATGTAACTGTGTATTTCACCATGTGCGCAGAGGGACGTGGACAAGCTGGAGAAGTGGGTCCATGAGAACCTCATGAGGGTCAATAAGGCGAAGGGCAAGGTCCTGCCCCTGGGTCAGGACAACCCCCGGTGTCAGCCCAGGCTGGGGATGAAGGGCTGGAGAGCAGCCCCCAGGAGAAGGACTTGGGGGTGCTGGGAAGGCGGAAAAGCTGGACAGGAGCTGGCAATGTGCGCTCACAGCCCAGAAGCCACCCATGTGCTGGGCTCATCCCCAGCAGCATGGGCAGCAGGTCAAGGGAAGGGATGCTGCCCCTCTGCTGCGCTCTGCTCTGGCGAGACCCCCCTGCAGGGCTGGGTCCAGCTCTGGGCTCCTCAGCACAGCAGAGACATGGAGCTGCTGGAGCGGGGCCAGAGGAGGCCCCAGCAATGCTGGGAGGGTGGAATACCTCTGCTGGGAGGCCAGGGGAGAGAGCTGGGGGTGTTGAGCGTGGAGCAGAGAAGGCTGCAGGGAGCCCTTAGTGCAGCCTTTGGGTGCTTCAAGGGGCCTCTGCGAAAGTGGGGAGGGACTTTAGAGCAGGGGCTGTTGGGACAGGACAAGGGGTGATGGGTTCAACTGGAAGAGGGAGATTGAGACCAGGGAGAAAGGAGAAATGTTTGACACTGAGGGTGGTGAGACCCTGGCCCAGGTTTCCCCAAGAGGTGGAAGAAGCCCCATCGCTGGCCCCATGTCAGGTCAGGTTGTCCCTTGGGTCTCTGAGCAACCTGCTCGAGTTGCAGATGTCCCTGCTCCCTGCAGGGGGCTGGACTGGGTGAGCTTGGAAGGTCCCTTCAACCCAAACTCTTCCATGATTCTGTGATTCTATGAAGATGGTACAGAGCCCCCTAAAAACGGAGCATTTCCGCTCCTGCTCGGGGCGCTTCCCGGCACCGCCGCAGGGCCCTGCCTGGGGCGGGCGGTGGCAGCTCCGGCGGAAGGAGGGACCACGCGTCCCCCCCAGCCCCGCCGGACCCCCCCGCGCTGCAGAGCAGAAGGGCCGGGCTCTCGCTGCCATTGGCGGGCGGCCGGGAGAGCTTCCCCGGATCCTCCCCTTCCTCTCCCTCCCCAGGCATTTTTTGGAGAAGTTTTTTCCCAACTTTCCAGAAGTTTCTCCCCGGCCCCTTATATACCCCCTCCGCGGGAGCGGGAAGTGCACAGGGGAGCCCGGCAAAGCAGCGTCCCAGCCCCCCCACCGCAGGTAACGACGGGGGCGGTGGGGGGTGGGGGGGCTCGGTGGGAGAGGTGGGGGGCTCGGTGGGGGTGACCGGGGCAGCCCGGGCAGGGATGTGGCCAGGCTGAGATTGCAGCAGCCGGGTGTTTGGGCGGAGGGGGGGGTGCCCTGCGTGCTCCTGGTTGACCCCATAGGGCAGGGAAGGCTGGGAGGGGGTTATTGCATGGGGGAAAAGGGGGGCTTGGGGGAAGGGGGTTGCGGGGTGGGTAGGGCGCATGGGGAGGGGATGTTGAAGTGGGGGATATGGGTGTGGTACAGACTGTCTCACACAGGCTGGCTCTGATTTTGGAGAAAAGACATTGAAAGATTTTCCCACCCCTCCAGTTTGCTCGAGGTGGCTGCAGCGAAGCTGCACCCTGGTTTTGCACCCAGCAGAAACTTGCAGGGGGTGAGAAAAGAGAAGGCGGTGGGGGCGGGAGGATAAGGGAAGAACCACCTTGGTCCAAGTGGTCCCGGAGCAGCCCAGGTTGGAGAACGCCTCCAGCCCTTGCTCCTGCGCAGCCTGGGAGCCTCCGGGACCCTGGGCACCATCCCAGCGCAGGAGGGAGAGCTCTCGCTACAGCGACCAGACGGGTAACCCCATCCTTCTATCTGCCCTTTTTTCCCTTGTGTGCCTCCATCCTGCAGCTTTGTCTCAAATCCAGTCCTCAAAGGGGTGTGTCTCTCTGTCCTGGGCGATGGCACCTCCAGATCCTGCCAGGAGAGCGGGTCCCCGGCGGCCCCAAGGAGGTCCTTGGGATGCCACGTTGGCACGGGGCGTCCCTTTGCAGGGCTGAGCTGCACAAACACAAAAGAGGATGTTGCTGGCTGCACATTCCCCCCAAATCCTCTCTATTCACCCCCGGGTCAGGAATTCACCGATAATCTCAGCCGTAATCCACGGATGGGCAGAATTTCTCTGTCCAGCCACCGTGGGCTGCGTCACTCGTGGCAGTGTCTGAAGTCATGAAGCTTTTTTTAAGCTGAGGATGCGAGCAGCGTGGGCCACCCCTTGCTGGCAAGAGAACTACTCCCTGTATCTGTTTTCTTTCAGAATGAAAAAGGCAAACGTTGACCTCACTATGAGACAGTTTCAAGGTATCTTTAGGCATAAAAGGGAAGAAAAAAATCCTGAGGAAAAAAAACCCCTCTGATTTTAAGCACTCACTGCACCCATCTGCACATTAAAAGTGCGTCAGGGGCTGTTTTGAGCACAAATCTTTGCTCGGAGGTAGCCGGGATGGCTCTTCCTTTCCACGGAAGAGCTGCTCCCCAAAGGGTTTTTAGGCTATAAATTGCCCCCCTCTCCAAGGCTGCGTAATTCCCACCGTGACAAAAGGTCCCTGGTGCAACTGCGCACTGGCCTTGCTCGGGGCTGTGTGCGTGTTTCCTTCCATCTGTAATCCCGGCGGGCCCTTCGCTTCCTGCGCTCTTCGCTTTAACCCTGAAGCTGCCCTGTTGCAGCCCATTCTTGTCTCCGCGTTGGCCAGGAGCAGGGTGGGAGACAAGGACCGAGGAAACTTTGCTGTACCCTCGGGTATGATGCAGCCTGTCAAGTAAAAGCTCGTCCAAGAAGTGTCGCTTTTGGGGCGTGAAGGTGGAATTGAAGCCCTGAGGGAAGGTTTGCTGCGCTGGCAGGAGGGAGGGGAGGTCTGGGGACAGGTTATAGCCTCGGAGGTGGGTGGGATGGGATACAAAGTGCTTTTAGGACTGGTCATTCTGCAGGTTTATGGAAGTTCTGCAGGTTTCTCAGAGCCCTCACTGGGGATGGGAGCATCAACGTTGACACGAGATGCATCTACTGAACGCATGGATGTAGTGGGAAAGGGGAAAGGAGGGGTCCACCACCTTCCTCTGCCCCCATACCACGCTGGCAGGGCTGTACAGGCAAAACTAAGTGTACAGGCAAACCAGACAGTGTTCGATCTTCTCAAGGGGGCTCTGACTCAGCTTTGTGGAAGCTCATGTGCTCCATCTAGTGTCTAGAAAGCTAAGCAGGTGGGTACCGAGCTGGGGTCCCCCGAGGAGGATCCCTGTAGGACACTGACCATGTTGGCCGGGCACCTCTGTGCTATATGGCCCTTGGGCAGCAGCAATGTCCTGCTTTTAGCTTTTCCTCACCAGGGCAGAGGTTTGACCTGCTGCTCTGGAGGCAGAATCACAGAATGGTTTGGGTTGTAAGGGACCTTGAAGGTCACCTAGTGCCACCCCCTCGCCATGGGCAGGGACACCTTCCACTAGACCAGGTTGCTCAACGCCCCGTCCTACCTGGCCTTGAACACTTCCAGGGATGGGGCTTCTACCACCTCTCTGGGCAACCTGTGCCAGTGTCTCACCACCCTCACAGTGAAGAATTTCTTCCTAATACCTAATCTAAACCTCCCCTAAAGTGAAGTGTTGATACAGATGTTCTGGCCATCACCGGAGCCTGGGAGTGGATTTCACTGAAAGAGCCCCTGAGGTCTCTGAATGCTCCAGGAAGGGCTTGATCATGCTGACGGTGAGCTCTTCTTACCCAGCAGGTCCTCAGAGGCGTTGGGTGCTGCCGAAGCCATGTGGATTATTCCGGTGTTTTCTCTCTGCGCCCTCGCTGCAGCTGTGCCCTCGGAGGACAGGAAGCTGAGTGACAAGGCAACGACGCTGGCTGACCGCAGCACAACGCTGGCTTTCAACCTCTACCATGCCATGGCGAAAGACAAGAACATGGAGAATATCCTGCTGTCCCCCGTGGTCGTGGCCTCCTCCCTTGGCCTCGTGTCCCTTGGGGGCAAGGCCACAACTGCCTCCCAAGCCAAGGCAGTGCTCAGCGCAGACAAACTGAACGATGACTACATGCACAGCGGGTTGTCAGAGCTCCTGAACGAAGTCAGCAACAGCACAGCCCGCAACGTCACCTGGAAGATCGGCAACCGCTTGTACGGCCCCGCCTCCATCAACTTTGCTGATGACTTTGTGAAGAACAGCAAGAAACACTACAACTATGAGCACTCCAAGATCAACTTCCGAGACAAGAGGAGCGCCCTGAAATCCATCAACGAGTGGGCAGCCCAGACCACGGATGGGAAACTCCCAGAGGTCACAAAAGATGTTGAGAAAACCGACGGGGCTCTCATTGTCAACGCCATGTTCTTCAAGCGTAAGTTCCACCTGCAATTCTTGATAAAAGTGACCCTGGGAAGGTGAAGAAATCCTGGGTCCCTTGGAGACATGCTGTTTTTGAGGGCAAGTAGCTAAGAATGAAATTACCACCCATTCCCTTTTCTTACCAGCTGCATTTCTCTCTCCTGTAGCTCACTGGGATGAGAAGTTCCATCATAAGATGGTGGACAACCGTGGCTTCATGGTGACCCGTTCCTACACTGTGGGAGTTCCCATGATGCATCGCACAGGTAAGTTGCAAACCTCATGCCCCATGTCAAGACCAACCGGAGTTAACTCTCACTACTACTCCATTACCCACTTTTCCCACCAACTGCTGGAAAATTGGTTTGCTTTATGGTCAGTGGGTCAGAGAGAACAAAGCAAGGGTGGGCTTGTCCTGCTGGTTTCATCTCTCAGGGTGAATTCACAGGGTTGTTGGGAGCTTCGCCTCTGCCCCACATCTCACCTTTTCCTGTTTCCAACTTTAAGGTCTCTACAATTACTACGATGATGAGACAGAGAA
Source organism: Bucorvus abyssinicus (assembly GCA_009769605.1). Classification (NCBI taxonomy): domain Eukaryota; kingdom Metazoa; phylum Chordata; class Aves; order Bucerotiformes; family Bucorvidae; genus Bucorvus; species Bucorvus abyssinicus. The sequence continues at coordinate 94,761,724 of CM020024.1, read as the reverse complement.
GCTCCAGGTGGTGGAGATGCCACTTGCTCACAAGCTCTCCAGCATGATCTTCATCATGCCAAACCATGTGGAACCTCTGGAGAGGGTTGAGAAACTGCTAAACAGGGAGCAGCTGAAGACCTGGGCTGGCAAGATGAAGAAGAGATCAGTGGCCATTTCACTGCCTAAAGTAGTCTTGGAAGTCAGCCATGACCTTCAGGTAAAGGAGGTCCTTAAAGAAAACAGTTGGGCCTTACAGTTCTTTGAGTTGGGAGAGAAGGTTGTGGGATGATGGGTTGGTTACCTGTGCCTGTCATCCTTTCTCCAACAGCTTGTCTGGCCATGGCTGGAAAGGATTGTGCTGTGTCATCTCTGGGAGGGTTGCTGACCTCTTTTCTCCTCCTAGAAACACTTGGCTGATCTGGGCCTGACAGAAGCTGTTGACAAAACCAAGGCTGACCTGTCAAAGATCTCTGGCAAGAAAGACCTTTACCTGTCCAACGTCTTCCATGCTGCTGCTCTTGAATGGGACACGGAAGGGAACCCTTACGATGCTGACATCTATGGCCGAGAGGAGATAAGGAACCCCAAGCTCTTCTATGCTGACCACCCCTTCATCTTCATGATCAAGGACAGTAAAACCAACTCCATCCTCTTCATCGGCAGGCTTGTGAGGCCCAAAGGCGACAAGATGCGTGATGAGTTGTAGTTAGTTTGGGGTTGTTTTTTTTTTTCCAGAGCTTTGGTTTGTGTGTTTTTTTAGGGGGGGATTTCAAAAAAGGGGAGACACTATTTTGTATCCTTCTCGAACTATGGGTGCTATTCAGACCAGGATGCGTTGTGAGGAGAAACCAGCAGACACTTTACCTCGCCCCAAAATACGTATTGCACAAACCCACCTCCAGAGAGGAGCAAGGGGGAATCTGGTCCAAGAGCGTCACCAGGAGTGGAAGGGAACTGCCATGCGCTGTCTCAGCTACTAGCATCCTCAGCTGAGACGTTCAGGTTCCTCCCTGCACGAGTTAAGCCTCCTCAGAACCTCGCTGCTACCATCAGCCCTGCGAAGGCACAAGTTCTCCACCCTTCCATCTCCACTGCTTCTGCACATTGAGCTCTGCTGCTTTTCTCCCGCTTTGATGCTCTGTGGCACCTCACCAGCGCTGCTCTGGTCGCTTTGCAGTTGTTCCTTGGTCTCTCTTCTCTCTCCGGCGCTATGGAACAGAGCACAAAGGGTCGGTTCTGTGGTCCAGGCCCTGAGAGCAGAGCAGGACCGTGACAGCATGTGAGAACAGGGATCGTATGGAGTTGGGCCTTTCGTTCCTGCCTCACCCTGCCCTGGATGACAGTTAGATGCTTCAACCACAGCAGGTGATCAGTTCCTTAGGTAGAACCTCCTAGAAAGATAAACCTGAGGTTCCTACAGCACTCCTGCATGACAGAAAGGGACGTGCTCCACCCCTCTGGGGATCACGAAGGGGGCTTTTGGGCCAACATCTGGAATAAAACATCCTGTATCAAAGGAACTCCACTTCTCCTGGTGCTTCTGCATCAGCACGTAGGGCTGGGAAAGACAGTTACCACTGTGAAGGGTCTCCCAGTTAGGACCAGCTCCTGTAGCAGGCCAAGGGACTCCTGGCTGGCTTCTCCCAAGGAGGCGGATTAAGTCCACTTCCACTTTCCTGTTTAAACACAAAGCTTTAGAGTTGCCGTTACCTCACTTCCTAACGACCCTTCTCTGAGGCTCCTCTCCCCCGCAATGCTTTAGTTTCCCATTGGCTGTCCTGGATACAGGCACGCCAGAAACCAAACGTATTTAGAGTGACACTCCTATTTATGTCTGTCCGTGAGCAGGTTTCACTGCCTGCTCCAGCCAAGACCTGGAGTCGGGTTGCTCCACAGAAGCCTAACGCTGCATCTTCTCAGACCACACACAGGACCATTCCCACTTATTTATGAAGTTACAACTAAAAATTCTCCCGTCAGCTGTTTCCTACAGACAGAACTAACGTCTTCTCCAGGTTCACGAGGTTACACCACCGTGGCAAAGCTTGTCTGCCCCCATTCCTATCCAAGCCAGCCCGAGGGGGAGATCCTTTGTCCTTAAAGCCTCTTCCTAGATCATATTCCCAGGTGCTTTCTTTCCCCACGGTGGTGGGAGGCAGGCGGCCATCCACAACACCACAACCCATACCCTGCAGCGTTTTTGGAGGATGGGGAGGGGGTGGGGAAAAGGGGTGGGTGAGGCCAGGACATGCTGTGGGATGTTGTGCCTTGTTTGCATCACAGCTGCAGCCGTCTGATGGCTTTTGTTGTCTTGTACCACGCAACGACAGTTGTGTAATTTTGCAATAAAACTTTTTCAATGAAGCTCTGGTGGCCATGGTCACTTGGTACCGTTCGGGTGGAGATAAAATGCTCCTACAAAAGCTGAGAGGTTCCTTTCACCATCCTTAAATCCAATTCACCCTTCTTAATGATGGGCAGAAAATGGACCAGCCGTCCTGACCCTACAACCCAAAGCTGGGATCTACAAGGGGAACAGACCCCGCTGGGCCATGTCCTTCCACTGCTGGGAAGGGATGAACCTTTTGCCACTTGGTCACAAGCAACTCCCCCCCATTTTCCCTCTGCCAAAACAGCACATCTGGGTCAGGCACATGCACCCATGTGGAGCTTCTCACAGACTGGGAAAGCACTGGGTAGCTGCCATGTCAGTCTGTCATTGCAGAAAGCCACAGAAGCCATCTCCAGCACGAACCACAGCAGCCCACCATCCACCATCAACCTGGAACACCAATATTGCAAGGAAGCTCAAAAGCTTTCCAGAGGTCCTAAGCCCATCACAGCCCCAGCTTGTCTTCCAAGCAGCTTTAGGTATTTGTGGTTTTCACCCTAGGGAAGACAACAGCACCATCAAAACACAGGGAACTCAACAAGCCAGCCCCACAACTCTCTTTGAGCAGCTGCTTCAAGCAGTTCACAGGGGTGGGATGCTCCAATGGATGCATCGTAGAGTTCAGTTCACACGAGCAAACCCTGGCCATTATGGGAGTCACAGACTGGTTTGGGTTGAAGGGACCTTTCAAGCTCACCCAGTCCAACCCCCTGCAGGGAGCAGGGACATCTGCAACTAGAGCAGCTTGCTCAGAGCCCCAAGGGACAACCTGACCTGACATGGGGCCACCGATGGGGCTTCTCCCACCTCTCGGGGAAACCTGGGCCAGGGTCTCACCACCCTCAGTGTCAAACATCTCTCCCTTCTCTCTGGTCTCAATCTCCCTCTTCCAGTTGAACCCATCACCCCTTGTCCTGTCCCAACAGCCCCTGCTCAGTAGCCCCTCCCCAGCTTTCTCAGAGGCCCCTGGAAGCACTCAAAGGCCACACTAAGGTCTCGCCACAGCCTTCTCTGCTCCAGGTTCAACACCCCCAACTCTCTCCCCTAGCCTCCCAGCAGAGGGGTTCCACCCTCCCAGCATTGCTGGGGCCTGCTTTAAACCAGAAACCATCTTCATGACAGCCCTCACTGGAGGGTGCAGGAGAGATTTCTACTGATCATTATCTACTATACTGGGACAATTAAGAGTTTAGACACAACATGCAGGGCCTTGTACTGTGTGTCACTTCTGTTGCTTCAGCTTTCACACATCTTCTGCTCCTATAGAGTGACAAAGCTGCTCTGTCACCTTTATTTTATGGAGGTTTTTTTCCAAACTCAAATCTATATTTAAAAATACATTAAAAAATTAACATTGGTTTTGCTTACTTGAACACTTAACATGTAATAACTTTTTAAAAAGCTCTCCACTGAAAGATGTGCTGAAACAGCTCCACCTCCTGGAAACCTCGAAGAAAGGGACTGGGGTGTAACTGGGGAGGTACCAGTACTACTCCAGTTCATGGGGTGTTCTTCAGGATCCTCTGAACACTGACCACTGCTCCAGCTCTACCTAGAAACCAGCCTTCTGTCCTCTTTGTTTAGATCAGGATGTGGTAAGTTTACCCCGAAAGGGTAACATGAGCTGGAAGAAAATGCAACAAATTCCTTCCACACAGAGGTGGAGGCGAAGCTTTCCTGGGATACATCCTGCAAACAAATAAAGCACCTCCACAAACGCTGCCTTTTGTGATTTTATTAAGAGATGTTTTCAGAACAGTCAAAGCTGCTGGCTGCAGATGTTACAAACCCTACAATAAAAAAAACAAAACACCAAGTGAGACGGTGGCAAAACCATTTCCCATACTGTTCTCCTACCCAGAACACTGACAGGCTCCCAGTTTTCCAATTAAAGGGTCTCACTTCTTGCATTTTAGCCAATGATCCCCCTTCTCCACCCCGGGAGCAGATCTTGCTTGTTGCTTTTAGAAGCAGTTAAGTTGCTCATTTTCACTGGGAATATCCCAGAGGTGGTCTCGGACAATTCCAAGCTTAGAGGGTACACATTCAGAGAGCTGGGTGGGCTTTGCTGGTTCACAGCACACCTTAAACCATGTCCCCTTCATCTAAACCTGACCCAGCTCATCTCTGCACCTTCTTTCCCCCAGCATCCTAGCTGCTACACAGCTGGTTTTGGTGGATCCTCCCACTGCTGCAGGCACTCACCCCTCAGGCCGTGGGAACCGGCTGAGGCATGGCTGGTTGTTCTGGTTTGCCACCTTTCTGCTCTGAAATGGGGGTGGTGGGCAAGATCTCTTCTTTGGGTTCCACAATGCTGACGTGATCTGGCAGAGGCTTTTTAGGGCCAATCTTTCCACTCGGGTCCCAGGGCAACATAATCTTTACTTTGATCCCCAGTACTCCTGCAGAGAGCGACAGGACAACACAGGCTCATTCAATACAAAATACCAAGAACAGGTTCAGCAGGGACAAGTCCCAAGGTCACAAAATCTGCTACTGGCAGCAAAAGCATCTCCTGAAGATGCAGCTAATTAACATAAATGTGCTATGGCTTAAAAATCTAATTACTGATTTACATCAGCTTATTTACCCTTATCCTTTGGTTGCCTTTGCTACGTGCAGCCTGGGACTGTGATGGAAAGGTGCTACATCAAGTCACGCCAACCCTGGTTTAAACCTTCCCAGGGTAACTCAGCTTACTGGGGTTTTTTTTTTCCACCCCTTCTCAGACAAATGCCTCAAAATCATCCAATGAGCAGAACATCCTGCCCAAGGCCGCCTCAGCACAGCACCGCAGGACGCAGCACTGAACAGGCTGCCATGGCACAGGAACATCCCTTCTGACTCGTCATCGTGTCATCACCGAAGGGAAGGTGGAGAAGAGCTTGGGCTGTGCTAGCACCCCTACATCAGGCATTCTGCAACGAAGGGGCAGAAGCCATTTGTGTTTTACCAGGGGGAAGAACCAGTGTAAGCAGGCTTGGCTGGTTTAACTGGGAAGACTTGCCAGGGCACAGCTATGGGGGAAAACTGTCTGTCATTTGCTTTTCCGTGGGTCTTGCAGCCCCCAGGTTCTGGCTGCTGACCCCTATGAACAAGAAAGCAGAATCCAAGCTGTCAATAGCTCTTATACTTGGTCCATACACATTTCATTTGTAAGTTGTTTTGCTGCTGACCTCAGAGGCCACAGTACACAAGTGAGAGTATCTGGAAAATCTAAAGGCACGTTCTCAACTGGAAACACTCCATCCTCCCCACCTGAAAAGCAGGTGACCTGGGATGACTACACAAAATCCTGTCATCTGCTGAAGGCCCCTTCTCCCATTCTCCCCTTTCCCGTTCACATTACACACGTGTAAATAAAGTTCTACTTCAGATGTAACATGCAAACAGTGAGAGCAAAAGCCCAAGAAAAAAACCTTTTCAGAGACAGTGGCGTGTCCAAATGACGCGAGTTACCACCCATGGGTGACAGAGCGGAGTTGAGATCTTCTGCCTCTGAAGCACCAGAAGGAACCAACAGAGCTGCAAAGGGCCTCCCAGCCACTCACCCTGCCGCAGGAGGACGTGACGCACAGCTGTGTCAACGTAGTAATTCACCGGGTCTCCGCTGTGGATCATCAAGCCGTCCACAAACTTCATGGACTTGGCACGCTGACCTCTGAGTTTGCCGGACACGACCACCTCACAGCCCTTGGCGCCGCTCTCCATGATGAAGCGGAGGACACCGTAGCAGGCTCTGTGGGGAGAGGACACCAACCACAGCGCTGACTCCCACTCTGCCAAATCCACGTGGCTGAAGGTGGACAACGTCACAAGGGCAACTTCCCATCCCTTCTCAGACAAATGCCTCTAAATCACTCAATGATGGCAGGAAGCTCCTGCTGAAGAGCCACAAGCAGCGTCACAGAACATGACGCTGCAGAGGTACCACACCAAGAGCCACCTGCTTCTGACTCGTCATCTTATCATCACCGAAGGGATCAGAGAAGCGAGGCCACTCTTACTTGAGCTACAATTCAGCTAGAAGGCTTGAAATTGTGTTTCACCCCTCCACCCCTTCATTCACAGACAGACAGATAAGGTGGCAAGGAGTTTTTTTGCAGGGGTATGTGAATCCCACCCTTCCTCCCTGGGCCATCACCATCAGGTGGGTTCTACTTACCGGCGCACTGCTAAACCTCCCAGAAGCTTGTACCGCAGGGACTCAGCCTGAGCGATCGCGCACAGGCCTCTCGTGGCCACCTTCTCAGCATAGAGCTACAGAAGAGAAGATGTAAACTCAGAAACGGGGCCTTATTTCAAAATATTTTTAATTTAACAATACACAGGAGCTTCATACTACTCTGTGCCCCATCCTCTACACTCCTTTCAGTTAGCCCTTCCACATTCACATGCAAAAGCTTTATCCTCAGACGCTAAGCTCCCTCAACTCCTTTGGTGCCTGTCCCCTACTCCTGGCAGAGTTGAGACACACTGATAACACTCCACTGAATGTCAAGAGACTGTTAAAACACCCATGGTGCAGTCTCACAGTATCATAGAATCATTTTGATTGGAACAGACCTTTAAGCTCCTCCAGTCCAACTGTTCCCCCAGCACTGCCAGGTCCCCACTAACCCCTGTCCCTCAGCACCACCTCGACACAGCTGGGAAACCCCTCCAGGCATGGGGACTCCACCACTGCCCTGGGCAGCCTGGCACACGCCTGCACAACCACAAGGGACAAGAAATGGCTCCTCAGGGACAACCTCAACCTCCCCTGCAACAACTGGAGGACGGTTCCTCTTGTCCTGGCACTTGTTCCTGGGAAGAAGAGACCGACCCCCACCTCACTCCAACCTCCTGTCAGGGAGTTGTTGAGAGCCAGAAGGTCTCCCCTGAGCCTCCTTTGCTCCAGGATCAACCCCCCCAGGTCCCTCAGCCGCTCCTCAGCACACTTGTGCTCCAGATCCTGCACCAGCTTCGTTGCCCTTCTCTGGACATGCTCCAGCCCCTCAAGGTCTTTCTTGGAGGGAGAGGCCCAAACTGAACCCAGCAGTCGAGGGTGGCCTCAGTGCAGGTGGAGGATCCCTGCGGTGCTCCTGCTGAGACACCAGTGCTGCTACAAGCCAGGATGCCATTGGCCTTCTTGGCTGACCAGGCACTCTGCTGGCTCCTCTAGCCGTGGACACCAACTCCACCAGGGGCTTTTCCCTGGGCAGTTTCCAGCCACTCTTCCCCCAGCCTGGAGCATTGCCGGGGTCGTCTCAAAATTTCAAAGAGCTGCTGCTTCAGACAGCCCCAGAACATCAGGTATCACTGGAGAGAGGTATCCAGACCATCAGAAGAACTTCATGTGAGACACAACACAACATTTACATAAGAATGCTTAACCTTTAAATCAAACCTAAGGAAAGGTTTGATTTTTGGAAGCTGGCATAGTGTGCTGTGTTAACACCAAGAGACCAACGTCAGACACTTCAGAAAAAGCAGACATTCAAAATAATTCACAACATTCCTCGACCTCACAATTCATGACATGCTCCGCGAGGGTTTGTGCTGTTCAGGACGTTTAAGCATTTGCTGGAGATAATCAGCAATTTTCACTGTGTAATTTAGTGATCCACCAACACTGGCCAAGCAGGAATTAATGCGAGCACTACCCCACACATCTCCACCCCTCTAATTTAGAGGAAAACACTAGTAAGGTCACTAAGTTTCAAACATTACAAGACCAGACATCACTGGTATGTCACTTGACCATCTATTTCAGTATCATATTAAAAAATCTGAAACATTCTGCACCGAAACTGTTTGTAAGGGCAGAAGTGTTATCAAGTCAGTAAGAGCTGGTAACACATGAGTACATGAATGTTAGACTCTGCGGCTGAACTCGATCTGAAAGGCCTTTTCTAACCTAATTCTCATCTCAATACTGGGACTTCAACCTTCTCTATAAAATATTTACAGACAAGTGTAAAAAGCTTTATCTGCATCCTCCTCATTGGGAAAACCAGCCCAAGTGACAGCACTCAAAACCCCACAAAGAGCAAAGCAAGTTGTATTCCAGTCTTTTGTGACAACAGGTGGATCAGCCCCATGTTATCTTCAAGACAAACCTGCTTTTAAGCCAACTCCATCCCAACACTGTACAAAGGAAACTGCTCATCCCACTCACTACTGGTTTAACTGAGACAGTTTTACCTCGACGCTTCCCTCGGGGAAGCCGAACCTCTTCTGCACGACAGCCGTCAGCTCCCGGATGCGTCGCCCCTTCTCACCCAAGACATTCTGAGTTCTGGGGAAAAAAAAAAAGTACAGCACGACTCAGAAAAGCATCTCCAGGTCTGAGCCTGGAACCATCCCAAAGAGCTTCCAAACTGAGCATCGAACTCAGTCCGGGGGCTGTAACACCGCTGATCTCTTCAGGATCTCTTTCCCAAGTAGCTTCTCGTAATAATATTTACCACTTTAAGCTTCAGCCTGCAGCAGCATCTCTTAGAGCCTGGCACAGAACCTGTGAGGCAACAGCAGCAGCTCAGTTACCTGGTGGCCAGGATGATAATCTCAGTCCTGGTTGGCGTGACCCGCACTTCAACTCCAGAGTACCCATCTTCGGCAAGCTCACGAGTCAGAAACTCATTCAGCTCCGCTTTGAAGATACCATCAGCAACAAACTGAAAAACAAACGGACCAAGTCAGGTTCTCTGTTCAAGTGCTCAGCCTGAACACAAGGTTTTTGCATCTTGAGTTTGGGGGCGATTCATGCCTGGGACCGTCCTGCAGACTGGCAGCCTCAGCCCCATGGAAAGGGAGCAGCAATGGGGAGAAATAGACAATTTGCTTCTAGCAGCAGCCTACACCGCTGCCTGATCCATATGTCATGCTGAAATCACATGCCATTTCTTGCGGTGGCACCTTGTTTTGGTATGAATTTACGTTAACTATTTAGAAGGGGCACATAACTTTTACCAGCCCTACTGCGAAGGCTCCCACTTCCACCCTTACAGTGCACAGGCCCCAAGCCTCCTTCCCTATCCAAGACAGGCAGAGCCCTGCACCCTCCCGGTCCCTCTGACCCACAGAGTCACTTTTCAGAACAAAAAAGGATAAAACTAAGTTCATCAACTTCATGCCCCGCTCCGCGCCCCTCGGCACAGCCCCCGCCGGCCTCCCCCGTGCACACAAGCCCAGAGCCCTGCGTGAGCCCCACGGAGGGCTCTGCGGGAGGGTCATGGCTCTTCCTGCTCACCCCGGAGCCCGCGCAGGACCCCAAGCGCGCCCCCTCACCCCGGCCTCCCGCCGCCGCCATGTTCCCCGCCGGGCCGCCGAGCCGCATCCACCGCCATCCTCCCGCATCTGCCGCCATTCCCTCGCCGCCGCCCCGCCCAGGCGAAGCCCGAGGCCACCCCCGGCACGACCCCGCCGATATGGAGGATCCCCACAGCCAGGCGAGCCGGACCGCCGGCCTCACCTTGCGCTTCTTGGATATCTGCACCGCCATGTTGAGCCGCGCCGGCGGAAAGGAGGGAACTGGTACCGGGGGAGGGGTATATCGCCCTTCCGCCGCGCTCCATTGAGCCGCCTGGATCACGTGGGCGCGGGCGGGAGCCGACGGGAAATGTAGTCCTCCCGCTGCGCTACCGCGCAGCCATGTTGGGGAGACTAAACCCAGCCGCTGTCAGGGGGATGTTCCGACCTCGCAGGGTGCGGGGAACGCCCCCAGCCGGCTTTCGAACGGGTGTAAAACCCATATGAGCGGGCACCGGAGTTAGCAGCATGGTAATGGGCGAGGGAGGGTCTCCTGCCCCTCTGCTTTGCCCTGGGGAGGCCACCTCTGGAGTCCCATGTCCAGGGCTGGGCTCCCCAGTTTGAGAGAGACCAGGAGCTGCTGGAGAGAGTCCAGCGGAGGCTGCGAGGATGAGGAGGGGCTGGAGCATCTCTGTGCCCAGGAAAGGCTGAGAGCCCTGGAGCTGCTCAGCTGGAGAAGAGCAGCCTGAGAGGGGATCTCCTCCATGGGCTCAAGAGCTAAAGGGGGGTCAGGAGGAGGGGCCAGACTCTGCCCAGTGGTGCCCAGTGCCAGAACAAGGGGCAACGGGCCCAAATGGGAATGCAGGCAGTTCCAGCTGAGCAGGAGGAGAAACTTCTGTGGGGTGAGGGTGTGGGAGCCCTGTCCCAGGCTGCCCAGAGAGGTTGTGGAGTCTCCTGCTCTGGAGAGATCCCAAAGGCACCTGGACGCCCCCCTGGGCACCCTGGTGTGGGGACCCTGCTCTAGCAGGGGGTTGGGCTGGGTGATCCCCAGAGCTCCCTGCCAGCCCCTAATGTTCTACAATCCTGTGATAATTCACCTCAGTTTGTTACTTGGAGGCCTGCTCTGGTGGTAAAGATGTCCTCCACTCATAGCACTGCCACCAGCGTGAGGGTACCAGAGCTCAAGGGCTGGTGGGAGGTGAGAGGAGCAGCAAAGCCCCCGTCCTAACAGCTGCTTCTGGCATTTTAACCTTTTTTTTTAGCCAGTCACAGATGAAGGAAACGCCCATTAGAAAAAGTGTGAAAATTGGACAAGCTTTTTGGTCATTTCCAGGGGAGCAGCAGGAGTCTTTGCTGGCAGCAGATGCTGCACTGCTGCAGGATCACAGAATCGTTGGGGTTGGAAAAGCCTTTCAGCTCCTGCAGTCCACCCGTTTCCCCAGCACTGCCAGGTCCCCACTAACCCCTGTCCCTCAGCACCACCTCCACACCGCTGGGAAACCCCTCCAGGCATGGGGACTCCACCACTGCCCTGGGCAGCCTGGCACACGCCTGCACAACCACAACGGGCAAGAAACGGCTCCTCAGGGACAACCTCAACCTCCCCTGCAACAACTGGAGGACGGTTCCTCTTGTCCTGGCACTTGTTCCTGGGGAGAAGAGACCGACCCCCACCTCACTCCAACCTCCTGTCAGGGAGTTGTTGAGAGCCAGAAGGTCTCCCCTGAGCCTCCTTTGCTCCAGGCTCAACCCCCCCAGGTCCCTCAGCTGCTCCTCAGCACTATTTTTCCTGAATGATTTGAGGACTGTAAGGGTTTGGTTGTGCCATTTCCATTAGAAATAATAATAATAATGGGTAGAATTAATCCATGAAGGTAAAATGTGGTCATGATCTTCCAACGATGGTGTTTTTGGGCCTGTGTGTTTTCGACAGCGCTTTCCTGCCTCATTGAGATGCAGTCAGGACAACCATGCAGGTAATACCAGTGTGACCAGTACAGAGCCGGTAAAACACCTTTCAACACCCACCCCCAGCATAGCCCATGAGGAGCAGCGGCGGGGGAGGCGGGTGCTCCAGCGCCAGGAGAAGGCAGTTCTCCTCTTGACCGGGGAAAGGACCATTTTGCCACTAGATGTCAGTGGAGACAGTTTCCAGGGTGGGAAAAGCTTCGTGTCTGTCCTCTCCTCCATCTTCCCTCTTCCCCAGGGATTCATTTGTCCAGGATTTGAGGGATGATGGAGACATCGGCGAGACAGAGCCTGCCCAGAGCAGCCCACGGTCCCCTGTGCAAGGACAACTGCAGTGAGGGACTTGTGTGCCCTCCTGTTGCCCCAAACACCTTTCTCTCACTCCTGGTATGTCCAACCATCATACCCTGCCCTCAGCCAACTACTTCCTGTCTCTGGACCTGTCCAGGCTTGGCTGTCCCTCACCCTCCACCGTTTGACCTCTCTCCCCACCCTCTGCAGAGAGAAGGGACACAGCAGGACATGCTGTCCCTCACCCCATCCCCCCTTCCTGCTCCGGTCATACCCACTCTCCTCTTCTCCCCTTCTCTTCCCTCATTCTTGGGCTGAAAAACCACCTCAGTGGTCTTTGGTGGCCCCATTCTTCTCTATCCTTTCATCTCCATGCTCCTCAAATGCAGTTGCTGTCCCTGGACTCCAGCAGTGCTGTTCTCTGGGACTTCCTCTTGGCCGACATTAGGAGCCGCAGCTCCATTGATCTCTCCCCCAGGGACTGAGGCTGTGGCCAGACTGGAGCCAGATTGACCACAGATGGATTTGAGGAGCACTGAGGGACCATGCCCTACTGATGTAGCATGGACAGAAATTCCTGCTTAGGCACTCTGTGAGCTCCTGGTGCTCTTCTCCATCTGCATCCCCAGACACGATGAGACAAAGCCAGGTCAGGTCCAGATGGCAGAAGAGGTGCTGGTCCCTTCCTAATGCTGTATAAATCGCCACCAACACTTCACCCAAGCTGGTATCTGCAACTCATTGGCCTGGACGTAAAAGCATCCTTATTTCTGTCCCCCCATCTAAGCCCACAGGCTTCTCCTCACCATGAAGTGACCCATCAGAGGGATCTGCTGAGCACCATGCTGCAGAAAAGCTGGGGCCATTGGGCTGTGTGGAGCTGTGACGGAGCTGCAGGGAGGATGGATGGACCTCCAGGAGGTCCTCCAGGACCAGGAGGATGCTCAGGATTTAAAGCAGGTAGGAAAAGGGGATGGGAAAGCTGCTTTATGGGGAGATACTGAAGGCAACAGGCCAAGGATGTAGCTGGGACATCCCTAATCCATCTGGTTGGACCATAGGACTGATCAACACAGCGTTTCTGCACTGGATGTGAACAAGCGTGAGCGCATGTGTGACCTGGCCCAGCCCGTCAATGAGACACAACATGAGCAGCAGAAATCTCATCTCCCAGCACAGCGCAGGATCGGGTTTTCCCTGGCAGCAAAGAGGCTTAGAGGAGCTCCCGTCTTTCCTCCCTCCCCCCTGCCCCTTCCTCCCCCCTTCCCTGGCCCATCCCGCTGTTCCTGGAGCCCGGCTGTCAACCAGCTCCCAGAAACGATCCAAGACAAACACATAGAGATGTTGGAGGAGGTTATTTAAAGTCCTGCTCGTTTCCTTGCTCCAGCCCAGCAGCCTGTGAACACCAAGGAGAGCGCAGCAAACTGCGGCAGGGGGACGGGGATGGGGCCAGGCAGGAATATCTCGCTCAAAAGATCACGGAGAAGGTCAGGTTCAGGGTGGCACTTGGGGAACCCACAGTCCCAGCACCACACCCAGTTGAGGGGACATCTGCATTCGAGGTCCTCACCCTAGGGTAACACCAGCCACACGCATTAACCAGGGTCTCAAACCATTTTTAAGACCCTCCTAAGCTGCACAAACACCACTCTGTTTGCTGGTTTCCACCTTGGGACCATGATACTTCCAGAGCAGGAAGTATCTGCCCAGGATCATCTTTTTTTTTAAGCTGAGTTTACCCAGGAGGGGCTCAACCCGCATATATCTGGATCACATAAAGGCAGGGAAAGGCACAACATTAGCCAAAAGCCTGGCCCTGACGTGAGTCGCCTTTTCCATGTCCTATTAAGGAGAAACTATGTGTTGTGTCAGCATTTCAGGGTCAGAACCGACAACCAGAGCTGGGGTCAAGCTGCACCCTGGTACAAATCTGGGGCCTCAGTGGCGTTAGGCAGCAAGGGAATGTCCCCTCTCCCCCTAGACAAGGCCCGGCTAAGCCAGCGGGCTCCGAGCCGCAGTCGTCACAGCCTGGAACATTTCAGTCCCTTCCACAAATAGCAACGTGGGATTCCGGCAGCTCCCATATGCAGCCCAAGGCGGCCAGCGCGGCTCCCAGAGATATGTGGTGATGCTCCCAGATGCTGTTTGCAGCCCACTGGGGATGGATCCATCTCTGTTCCATCCCTGCTGAAATGGAGGCTGGCAGCAACCCCAAAAAGCTGTTATGTACCCACACCCTTCACGTGTCACTCAGGTTTCTGGGGCCAGAGGGAGCAGGGAAAGGGGTGGCCACACTCAGGCATTTCCCTGTCACCATGACATGGAGCCAGCCTTGCCCTGGAGAGAGGAGCTCCCTTTGTCCCTGAAGCCGTACATGGGTGGAGAAACCCTGGGTGTTGTGGCAGCAAACAGGTCCCCGGCTGCATCCCAGGATGCCCTGGCCAGCCTCAGAGCTTCCCATACTCCGGGAGCGGGATAAACAGGGGTGATCTGGAAGGCACCAACGATCCCAGCTCTGCAGCACAGCCCAGCCTCGCTCTGCTGCTGAGGACTGGGATTTGTCCCCACAGGCTGCCACAACGATACAGCCACCAGCTACAGCTCTGGTCAGAACCCTCCGCCTGGCTCCCAGGCACAGGATGGGCACCTTTACAGCCCACCTACCCTCTAGCTGGCATTAAAAACTCCACTGCAGCCCCCACTCTGACACCCAGCACTCGAAAAACAGGTTCCCTCATGCAGCCATGAGCAGGAGCGAAAGCAGGGCACGCACGGAAGCGATGTTATCCCTGGACGTGGCATTTGGTGGCTCGAGGGACCCCTCTGTGCCCCCACTGAGGGCTCTGTGCAGGTGCCGAGGGGTTAGCGGCAGGTTTCCTCACCGTGGGGGATGCCGGCATGGAGCAGGTTCAGGAATCGGGAGCCGTCCTGCCTCCCCCCAGCTCCTTTCATTGCCAGACAGCAACATGGTTTATGGCAGCCGAAGGCCATTCAACAGGCTCCATTAAGCTGGCGTTTTCTCCCCAGGAACCTGGCTGCTGTTCAGACCATCCAGGAGGGGCTGGTGGCCCTTGGTGGAGAAAGGGACAGGCCAGCCCGTGGCTCTCCCGCACTGGTGTGGGATAGCCCTGTGCTTAACCTGGGTGATGGCGAAAGGTGGCTTTGGGAGTGAATGTCCCTCCTGGGAAAGTCCCTGACAGCTGCTGCTGCTGCTGCTGCTGCTGCTTTCATGGGAGTGCAGGGATATCCCGCAGGCACCCAGGACCCAGCTGGCTCTGCCAAGGGAGAAAGTGTCAGGGAACGGCCTCAGGGGCATCCAAACCGCACCTGGACGGATCAGTGGGGGCAGAAGCACAGGCTACTCTGATTCGGCCTCTTCCGCCTGCGCTCGTGGAGCGAGATGCAAACGGAATTTTGTGAGAGGGAGGGAGGTGAGGTAAAACCTCAGCCCTGTGGTTCTTCCCTTGCAGGAGCCCGTTTCTTCCGACGTCTCTCCCTGAGAAAACAAGTGGCAGCGCAGTCCTTGGGGCCATGCCACAGGGGGGATTTCGACAGCCTCAGCACAGACCTTGTCTCCACCCACAGCAGAGCCCGAAAGAGCCCCTCCAGAGTGAGTCCTCGCTACAGACTCTCAGACGAGCTCTGGCTCTGAGGACACCCCTCCTTCCCCAAAAAGCTTTTTGGGTTCTTGGAGGGATGTCACTCCTGCCTCCAAAATCACAGGAGATGAGCGTTTCTCCTTGGAGCTGTGGGCAGCAGGAGGTGGAGCTGGTGCTAAATGAAAGGGTGGCTGCTCGAGACAGTCTGTCTGGATATAAATCCCCTGACGAAGGCTGATAGATGGTCTTGATCTCCTGCTGTTCCCCAGCAGGATGGTGTATTACAAAACCGTGCTGTTAGGACAGAGACTCTTGGACCTGTGCCACTGGACCAAGGGCCAGCACAGGGCTCATCAGACCTGAGGAATGGCAAAGAGGAGCTGTGGTGGACCTTCCTCTGCAAGGAAAGAGCTGACCCAGCAGCAACAACTGTGATGATCACTATTACAGGAATAACCAAATCATAGAAAGGAGGAAAAAGAATGCACTTATGCCAGTCAGCATTTCCCAGCACTGATGAAGCTCTCCTGTAGTGGGGTGGACTCAGGGGAGAACATCTGCGATGGGAAACGGAGCACGGAGCAGAAACCTTGGCCCAAGCCGAGGCCCCGCTGCAGGCTGGGAGCTGCACCCCGGCAGGCCAGCGCTGCCAGGACCAGAGGAGGAGACCAGGTTCACATAGAGAAGAAGCCAAGGGCAGAAGCTCTCCTCAGGTCCCTAAGGGAGAATGGAGGGCACTGAGCCACCTGCTCGTGGAGTGTTTCGTTGGGAAAGGAGCCATTCCCCTGAGGCAGAGTAATTTGAGCATGAGCCATCCAAAACACCCACGTGGATGAGGATCCATTCAGACACATCGTTCAGGCTCGGTTCTGTGGTTCTGCCCAGCCAGGATGAGGGCCACGTGACAGGACAGAGCACAAGAGCCAACAGCTTGACACATCTACCCAGCGATGTGTCTGTAGGATGCTGCTGTCTCCACATGGCTGGGAAGAGGTCCCAAAACTTGGCCATCACCATCAGAGCGACAGGCTGCCTGTCCCACACTCCTGAGAGCATAAGCCCCATCACCCAAAGCTCCCGGGCCCTGCTGGGACACCACAAAACAAGACCAAGGTCAATGCTTCACGTCTCACCACGTTTTTATACAGGAGCTGGAGGCCTAGAAAAGAAAAACACCCCAAATACCGTCCCTACAACCCGTAGTTCCATCAGAGGCAGCACAGAGCTAATGGGTTTTCCCAGGGAGTGGCTGTGGAAGGTGAAACCTGGGGTAGAGATGGACCAGATGAGGTAGTTTGCATCAAACAAATGGAGACCGGTCCTGGAAAGTAATTCGAGTAGAGAGATGATGGATTGCAAGTACCAGTTGTAAAGCATTTGTAAAATCTGACCCAGACGGGAGTTTCATGGCAAGAGCCGGAGTGTTACAGTTTACTGCTGCAGCTGGAGCAGCTGCTACCGTTCGGGTTGAATCGCCGGGGCTGATATGAACCCCTCATTGAGTCACTCGCAACTTTCCAGCAGCTCTGGAAAAGTTCCTGGGAAATGTGTCCTGCTCCTGTGGAGCCAGTTGCCTTATGAGGAGCCCAAGTCCTGCTCCATTGAGCCCCTTCCTGTACGGAGCAGCCGTCAGAGAGGGACGAGATGGACTGGAAACACAGCCGGGAAGAGCCCGAGTCAGGGCCACATTTACACGCCTTTTGTAAACATTTCACACACACGAGGATTTACTGGTTCTTGGCTTGGCAAGAACACGGGGACTAAGTCCAGCAAACCACTGGCTGCGGGAAGTGCGGGAAGGGAAGGTACGGGAAGGGAAGGTGCGGGAAGGGAAGGTGCAGGAAGGTGCAGGAAGGGAAGGTGCGGGAAGGGAAGGTGCGGGAAGGGAAGGTGCGGGAAGGGAAGAGAAGGTGTGGGAAGGGGAAGTGTGGGAAGGGGAGGTGCGGGAAGGGGAGGTGCGGGAAGGGAAGGTGCGGGAAGGGGAGGTGCGGGGAGGGGAGGTGCGGGGAGGGGAGGTGCGGGGAGGGAAGGGAAGGGAAGGGAAGGGAAGGGAAGGGAAGGGAAGGGAAGGGAAGGGAAGGGAAGGGAAGGGAAGGGAAGGGAAGGGAAGGGAAGGGAAGGGAAGGGAAGGGAAGGGAAGGGAAGGGAAGGGAAGGGAAGGGAAGGGAAGGGAAGGGAAGGGAAGGGAAGGGAAGGGAAGGGAAGGGAAGGGAAGGGAAGGGAAGGGAAGGGAAGGGAAGGGAAGGGAAGGGAAGGGAAGGGAAGGGAAGGGAAGACACTGTGTTTCCAGGCAGAGATGGCATTCAGATGCCCCAGCCCTGACTCCCTCCCTGCAGCTGGCTACCGGAATCCATGAGCAGGGTTGAACTTGGGGCAGAAACAGCTCAGGTCTACGCTAGTAACTCAGGTCTACACTAATAACTGCTCTAGTGAAACGCAGCTCTGGAAACGGGCACCTGAATCTCTGGGAGGAGACTTTGCACATGTGAGAACAGGCTAAAACTCTGGAGTGACAAGGCTTGAATATCAACATCCCTAAACTTACAAATGGACACATTTAGAGGTTCTGCACCAGAAATTCGCTGGACTTAATCCACGGATTGCAGCAATCGCCAAGCTGTTACTGAAGCACCGAAGCCCCACCCACTGGCCTGACTCGATCATCATCCTGGCCCATCACCTCCATTAAATCTGATAAAATGTTGGCAGCGTTTTAGTGGCTGTTCACAAATGGGTCCCTCACTCTGACACTTTCCTTTGAGCACCTGCCCTGGTAAACAACATTTTGCTTCACTGCCTGGCTTCGCTTAAAGGACTTTAAGCACATTAGTAATAATTTATACTTCCTTTAAAAACAGGAAACGAACTAAGGACACTCAGCGTGCTCTTCAGCTGGAAATTGTTTGGATCTTTACTATTTAATGAACTGACTGGCTGCTAACAGAGGTCACTTCTCAGCAGCTCACGCCCTGGCCCTGCGGCTCTGCACGAGGAACGTAAATTGAAACTTTAATGGGTGCTTCATGGAGAGCAGTTTGCCCTGGTAGTATCACTTGAAACCCATCAGCTTAAGTAAGTGATTCTTAATCAGCTTTCAGGCTCTGGAAAATAGCAGAGGGCAGGAGGTGGCTGTCGTACCCCCCCCCCCCCCCACACCCCCCCCCCCCCCCCCCCGCCCCGTGTACCACGTTTTATGGTGATTTACGGGTACATCGGTATTGGCCACACTGAGGTAAGGCTGGTCACAAAGGGCATTACCTGCTCTTCCAGTCACTCCCTGAAATGGCAGCTGAGGGTTTAGCCACCTGCCATGGTTTGCAGGAGGACGTGGGGAGCCCAGGAGCGCCCAGGTGCCCCACGCCAGTACAGACCCTGCAGGGGGCATTTTTGCTGCTTTATATCAAAACAAAAGGTGGCGAGTGGGAAAGCGCCATGGCGCCATGTTTCAGTCTCCTCGGTTCCTGCCCGAATCTTCCTGCTCATTGTCTGGAGCACTGGGGATGTTCGCGCTCTGGACAAAGGCTCCGGAACTGACGGTGAGCTCAGCGTGGCAGTGTCGAGGCGATGACTGTGTTTCTCCCGCTACCTCCTTGGATTTTTCTGCTGGGAAGCTGGTCCTTGAGAGAAGCAACACTAATACCCCAGAGCACAGAGTGAAAAAGCACAGCCTGAAACCTCGATGTGCTGTCTCCCTGCCATGCTGCTACCCACAGCTTTATGCTCCTTCCTCTGCTGGGTAATGAGGTGATTAAAAGCAATAATTACAGCAGGAGAAATGCAGTGCCAGAAAATTACACCCCTTTGGTACGTTTCACAAAGGTGTCGTGCCGCATCGGAGAGTAACCGCAGAGGAGCTTTTCCTCCTGCCAGCAAACACCTCCTGACAATCCAGAGGCCCGAACAGCGTGGTGGGATCTCTGGGCATTGTGCAAGGGTGGAGGAGAATAGCTGTGATGTGCCTGTGGGCACACAGGTCTCTCTCCCCCAGGCTCAGAGCAGTGGCATGTGTCTTTTACACCTCCCTGGTGCATGTGTATCCCCCTATGATGGAAATGTCACTTATTTCATGGTTGTGAAAGGGGACAGGCCAGAGAAGGGTACGCACAGAGCGTCAGCGGTTCCGTGGAGGACACAGGTGTTTTTCCACTGCACCAGTTTTGTTCCTTAACACCTCCCCACGTGCACTCCCCAGTGACTGCAACCAGCTCAGCCATAATTATCCCCCTTTTCTCCCAAATAGGAGTTGTGCTTCTGTTGTTCCCAACCCCCAGCAGCGAAATGGCCTGACACAAACCCCAGCTCTGCCAACAGAGAGCCCTGAATCCTGTTGCTACCACAGGCACCAGATGGGAGCACCACTATCAGGTTGGAGTGGCTTAACTGGTCCCTTTTTTTAAACTCTTTTTAGCACAAAGCAAAGCAGCTCTGCCAAGCTGCTGCTCTGAGGAACACAGGATCCACTGGGTTTCTCCACCTTGGTGACGTTCATGCAATCCTGGCTGTGGCCACCACCAAACAGTCACGGTAGAGCCAGCAGCGTGGCTATAGGTGCTATAGGGCCCATTCCAATCGCTCACTCCTTTACCTGCTGCACCATGGGCAAAGGCAGCCAGGTCTGCACAATAGCCCCACACTGCCCTTGTGTCTGCAAAGTCCTCGCTGGCCACAGACTCACAAGAACATTTTTTATTTTCACACTATTATGGTCAAGTGACAAAGCGCTGAATAAAAATACAGCCTGTGTGTACTGAAGCCATCAAACGTGGGACACTGAGGCTGGGGGACATGAAGTTGGCTGTACCCAAACAATTTAACTGCCGGTTTGGTCTCTCTATGAACATGCAACACCTAAGCTCGATGCTGCCCTCTCCTCTGGGGTTGGCATGTGAATGTGAGATCACTTATGCCGCAGAGCTATAGAGATTTTGGGGGTTTTTATGGGAGTCTGGGGATTTGGAGGATGGAGGATTTTCCCTGCTCAGGAAACCAGGGCTCACTGGTGGTACAGCAAATGAAAGCAAAATTGGTGGTGAAAGATTCCCGGTGGGGAGCAATAACATGAGAGGCCCGAAAGGGCCAGAAATCAGCAGCATTTGCTCCGTCTTGGAGGCACCACACCTCTCTGTGGAGCCATCCATCTGGGAGGACAATGCCCACAAAACATTTGAAGGGAACTGGAGGCAAGTACTGGTGAAGTGACTTGGTAAAGCTGCAGCAGGAGTCAGTGGAAGGGCAGGTCTCGACACCCAGACCCTTGTCCCAGAGCTGTGCCTCAAAAGGTTTCAGCTGCGTTGCCTCCCTTTTTGGACTGGGGGAAGCAAAAATACTTTGCAATGCAGAGAATGAAGATGAAGGCATCAAAGAGGCAACATCTTGACTTGTAATCCAACACCCGGGCTCCTCAGGGAGCTTTCTGACCCAGCGCTGGCTGACCTCCATCCTGCGGTTCCTTCTAATGACTGTTGGCAAGAGGACAGGCTGAGTACTACTGGGGGAAAACGCTTGCTGAGGTCCCATCACCATGTGAGTCTCAGGGTCCAAGCCCACCCTTCACAACATCTGATCTTTGTAACTCCCATGCGCCAGGCTGCCGGCTCAGTGAAAACCCCGGGTCAGCTGGCTGTGGTGGGCAGGAAGGCATCTGGCTCAGGATCGGCGGCGCGGCAGCAGAGCGGGAGCTGTTTGTGAACAGCCTGGCTATAACCTGGGTCTGGTTCTGGCTTTAGCTGCTTCTGCAGGTGGTTTTCCACCCCCAAGAAGCAGCAAGAGAGCAGCAGCGATAACACGGCTCAGTCAAAGCACAAGGTTATTTTCTAGAACATTAACCAGAGGCCTCAGACACCGGGCTGCAAGAGCAAGGAGACACCTGACCAGAATGCGAAAGCAGAGCCACAAACTCAACACTGTTTTGTTTTTAATCTTTTAAAAATAGCTTTAAAGAAAGGGCAAGCTCAAGCCGGTATTAGAAGATGCTATTTGCTTTAGAAAACAAGAAATCTGGGCAAAAATATCAAAATGACTATGATCCCAAAAGCTCTTTTTTTCAGTCTCTCAGTTATTCACATCTCTAAAAAGCTGCGATACAACACAACGGTTTTGCAGAATTTACCAAGCCTGCTTTCTGTGGGAATAATACCCCCCAACATCCTGGAATTATCTCCATCTACACCTGGCTCAGAGTCCAAATCAATCCATGGTCTCCTTATCCTCAGATTAGCTCAGCAGCTCTCCGCTGTGAGTCTGAATTAACATCAGATTCCCCCCCGTCACCTGAGAACAATCACACACAGACAGCGTCCTCGGATGGTAATTTGCGCTGACCTCAACAGCCACTCGCGGTGGCTGTGATGTGGGTTTCCTTTCCAGGAACACTCACTGCCTGGCATTCAGTCTGCTCACAGCCAACGTGGCTCTTTACTGCAAGAGCCGGGATGTGGGAGCATTGGCGGAGGGAAGTGGCACAGATTTATGGCGCAGGGAGACCCGGCCTTGCGAAGCCAACGGCAATTGAAAGCCAACTCATACAAGATGTCCAAGAGACGAGAGCTGGGTTAAAGGAGATCGCTGTAGATTTACCGATGTGTCTCTCAGTGCCGCCACCTCTCTCCTCTCCTGCAATCCCTCAAATGTCACTTTGAGCCAAGTCTTCCCTCCTCCCTCTTTCAATCATAGAACCATGAAGCTGCTGGGGCTCTGTCCTGCATGGCAACAGGTTTCCACTTCAGATGTCTGCAGGCTTCTCACCAGGGGGATTTTCAAAACGTGACATTTCTGTTGTGCGCAGAAGTCCAACAGGTCAAAAATAGATATTTATGAAGTTTAGTATTTGGAATTAAATTTCTGTTAGAACTCTGGCAAAAACCCGCACCTGTTTTGGAGGCAAATGCTGTGAATCCTGAATGCCATGACCCAAAAGAGGCCCTTGGGTACTGGGAGTGAGGAAAAAGCCCCTGTTACCATCAGGGAAGCCCAATGAGGCATCGAGGGCTTCTTGGTTCTGCAGATGACTGATCCTCGTCTCTACATGCTGGTCACAGGCTTCCAGCTCCACACAGGCAGTCTGCAGCTGCAATGGTCCTCGACCCTGGTAGAAGCCCTCTCTTCAGTGGCAGTCCCCAAGGGGACAGCAGCGTGGGTGGGTTGTTGGGGATTCATGGAGGAGGCAAAGCTTCCCAGCAGTGCTCACCAGGGTTTGGGGTAGTTCCCTCCCCAGTTTCCACTCAACCAATCAAAGCAGCGAAGTGTTTTGCTTGAGCTACTGCTGCACATCTTTAAAAGGCCCAACCAGCATTTCCCAATACAATCCACTTCATTAGAAACAATTCTAATGGTTTTCCCAGTTTACTTTTTTATTTCAGAAACAAGACCCGGCCCCCTGTCCACCCAGACAAAGCTGAACCAACCCCGGCACTGGTTTGGCTTTGCTGACCCAGCTACAACCCCCAGCGCTGACCTCACACCAGCTCACAGCCTGCAAGGGGACATGCAAAACTTCACTGGAGATATTGAGAGTGACAGAGGCTGATAAAACCCAGCCTGCTGGTACAGAGCGGGACCCGTCAAAGCACATTGGACCCATCTGAGCTGGCAGAGGGAGTTTACCCGGACCAGTGCTCCGTCTTATGGGGCATTCCTGGATTAGCACAAGGTGCCCTAAAGCTGGATTTCTTCTCATCGCTGAGCCAGGGCCTCAGAAACCCTCCTGCCACTTTCACACCTTAACAAGTGATTATTATCATCTGCCTTCGTCTCAGCTCCACTGGCTCAAGGACCCCAGGAGCGCTCAGATCCTTTCACTGAAGGTCCTGGGAAGTCCAAGCACTCACAGCTTCCCTCTGTCTTTCCTTCAAGCTCTGCCAGAAGGAGCTTCCCTCTGCGAGGTCTTTCTCTTCTGGCAGCCGAACGTGCTGGGGGGTTGAACCCTTCTTTTCTGCTCGGGTTGTTGTCTCCTACCGTTCCTGATGTTCTCTGTAACTACGAGTGTTCATCACCCCCAGTCCCCTCTTTGCCTCCCCTCTTGGTGCCACATGGACCCCCACTTTCTCCCTCCTTCCTCTTCCTCTTCACACAAGGTTACTTGGTAAGTAAATCTGAGCTTGTTGCTGGTTTCTATCCATGCTTGACGCCTGCAGACACAGTGTCCTCACTTCATCATTCCCCTGTGTTAAGCAGGAAGGAGACCCCAGTCTTAGAGACATTAATTAGTGCAGTAATTTGCCCAGGATGCAGAGGTGAAGCTGAATTTGGTCCACTCGGCAGGATTCGGCTGAGAAAAAATAGCTGCTCTGTGGGGTTTAAAAAAGCTGCCGTCAGCACTCCCAGTGCAACCAGACCTGGAAATCCATTCGTCTTTCAGTAAACAATGGAAAAAGGAGAAGCAATTACAGTAGACAAAACTAATTACACCACCGCAGAAGTGTCACCTCACAGCAATCGCTCTGGAACCTGCATTAAAAAAGAAAAATCTAAACCCGAAACTCCTCCAATAAAAAAAAGGTAAAAAATTCAGGAGCGGAATAAAAACTACTGTAAACCAGAAGGGTACTTCATCACGCAGCTTGGTAACGCACAGGCGCGTTAGCGATCCAAGCCCAACTACCTGCCTCAGCAGCACCCTCTTTCCCAGCAAGCACTCAGAGGAGGACCCAGAGTCTTCTCCATCTGTGGGTACCTACACTGCCTGTTCTGCTTCCAATCACATTTTTGGCTAAAATGATCTATTTAGGTGCAAGAAGAACTGGAGTAGCTGGGGAAACTGTAAGTGGAGCTTGGCTTGCAGATCCATGGTTGAACAGCTTCTGTTTCTACAGGCTGGGGGAAGAGCAGCTGGAAACTGCCTGGGGAAAAGGCCCTGGGGGTGTTGGTGACAGCGGCTGGAGAGGAGCCAGCAGTGTGCCCAGGTGGCCAAGAAGGCCAATGGCATCCTGGCTTGTCCCAGTACTGGTGTGGCCAGCAGGAGCAGGGCAGGGATCATCCTCCTGGACTGGGGGTACTGGGGAGGCTACATCTTGAGTACTGTGTTCAGTTTGAGCCCCTCCCTCCCAGGAGGCCCTTGAGGGGCTGGAGCGTGTCCAGAGAAGGGCAACGAAGCTGGAGCAGGGTCTGGAGCACAAGTGCGCTGAGGAGCGGCTGAGGGACCTGGGAGGGTTGATCCTGGAGCAAAGGAGGCTCAGGGGAGACCTTCTGGCTCTCAACAACTCCCTGAGAGGAGGTTGGAACAATGAGGTGGGGGTTGGTCTCTTCTCCCCAGGAACAAGTGCCAGGACGAGAGGAATCATCCTCCAGTTGTTGCAGGGGAGGTTGAGGTTGTCCCTGAGGAGCCATTTCTTGTCCCTTGTGGTTGTGCAGGCATGTGCCAGGCTGCCCAGGGCAGTGGTGGAGTCCCCATGCCTGGAGGGGTTTCCCAGCGGTGTGGAGGTGGTGCTGAGGGACAGGGTTTAGTGGGGATCTGGCAGTGCTGGGGGAACGGGTGGACTGGAGGAGCTGAAAGGACTCTTCTGCTGGGACTCAATGGGCTTAAAGGGCTTTTCCAACCAAAACAATTCTGTGATTCTACTTCTGCAGAGAAGATGAAACACTAGAAAGACAACCTTAAACATGTCTTTTGTTCTTCACAGCAAATAAAGTTTGACTCAGAAGAGTATTTAAGAGATATTCATGTGGTTATGTTTTTGTTGGGTGAAACAATGTAAGAGAACCCAGAGCCTTCTCTAAAGCCCACTTAATCCTTGGCCACTGCCCAGGCTGTCAAGTAGCAGGGACAGTTTTGGTGAGAGGCCATGTCCATTCAATAGAGATGGATGGAGATCGCCAGGCCCGTTTCCTCCACCGTGTCCCCTTCATACACCAGCTGTGAAATTCAGAAGACAGCAGAAGAGAGTTTTAAAGAAAGTGGTGGAAGACCATTGCTGAACACGCTTGAGATAGGCCAAGGGGCTGGAAAATGGACTGCAGGAAGCAAACTGGGAACGGGAAGGTGGTGAAGAATGAGATGGGGCTGCAAACTGCTCTGGCAGACGCCACAAGGTGCCTCACTCACTGGTGATGTGATCTGGACTCCGGATTTCCAAGCCTCCATGAGCCATTTCCAACGTACAAAGCAGTTGGTCTCTATAGTGTGTAGTTTTTTTCCAAAGCTTTTTTGGGAACAGAAATGAGGCTGTGTCAGAACATTGTGTTTTGTGGTCTCTTAAGGAGGTACAATTTGAAGCCTCAATCCTGTCACCCCATTTCCGAGTCCCTGTGGCAATTGCGCAGCCTAACGCACTGTTCAACAGCGAGCTGCTCCTCACCGCACCTGGGACACTCCAGACCAGCTGAAGCAGCTAACTGGGATCTGCAGACCACACAAAGCCCACAGCA
This sequence comes from Bucorvus abyssinicus, assembly GCA_009769605.1. Lineage (NCBI taxonomy): Eukaryota > Metazoa > Chordata > Aves > Bucerotiformes > Bucorvidae > Bucorvus > Bucorvus abyssinicus. Next base: position 94,735,897 of record CM020024.1, on the reverse strand, counting down.
CTTGCTGTCTGAAAGGCTTCTGGCCAATGTAAAAGCTCTTCTTGGCAGGGAGTTGACACAGAGAAGGTCAGAGAAACATGTTTTCAGCCTGGAGAAGGCTCAAGGGGTCTCATCAATGTGTATCAGTATCTAACGGGTGCCAAGAGGACAGAGCTGGGCTTTTCCTAATGGTGCCCAGTGACAGGACGAGAGGCCACGGGCGCAGATGGAAACACAGGAGGATCCCTCTGAACATCAGGAAACACTTTTCACTATGCGGGTGAGGGAGCCCTGGCACAGGTTGCCCAGAGAGGTTGTGGAGTCTCCATCCTTGGAGGTATTCAAAAGTCATCTGGGCAGGGTCCTGCGCAACGGGCTCTGAGTGGCCCTGCTCGAGCAGAAGGGTTGGACCAGATGACCTCCAGAGGTCCCTTCCAACCCCCACCAGTCTGGGACTCTGTGATCCTTTTCCGGATGTGTGTTATGAACTAAACCGTGGTCTGCTACAGATAAAAATAATTCCAGGGTATATTTTTGAGGTGGAAAGGGCTGGGTTTTCCCTTGGGATGCAGCGCACACTCCTGCACATTACATCACAGCCTGGCGATGCTGCCTGCCAGGTCCCCTCAGCTGGTGTGGAGAAGTACAGCTGTACTGCGACCGTACCCAGCCTCTGCACACAAACGCTGCTCCGTTGAAACGGGGAGCGACGACGCTTGTACTGAAGCAAACCCCTTCCCATCCCCCTCTCCTTGCTGCCCACAGAGGTGGTTATTCACTGCACATCCGCTGTTCAACTCCGCTAACTGCAGAGATTTCCAACCTGCTCCAGTCCAGCCCTGGTATTACTGCAGTGCTTTTATTTTCTGGATGAAATGACCTGCAATGCAGAGGCTCACTTGCTACAGCGATCTGTAATCCTCAATCCCCCTGGGTAATGCCTGGAGTAGAAACTACTTGGTACAGTGAGCACGTCAGCATTTTCCTCGCTGCATTTTTTATTGGCTTATTTGCTGCATCCCAGACTTCAATGAAGTTTTCTTTCCTTTTATCCCTCACTTTCCCAAACCTCCCCCTGTGCCATAAGCTGAGGGCTCAATATCCCCAAGCTCGTCTCTTGAAGAGAGCCGGCCAGATGTTGGAGAGAAGGGGCAGCACAGTCCCCTCTGCCCTTCCCCTCATTTCACAGAGCCACAGAATCATTGAGGTTGAAAAAGCCCTTTCAGCTCCTCCAGTCCACCCGTTCCCCCAGCACTGCCAGATCCCCACTAAACCCTGTCCCTCAGCACCACCTCCACACCGCTGGGAAACCCCTCCAGGCATGGGGACTCCACCACTGCCCTGGGCAGCCTGGCACACGCCTGCACAACCACAACGGGCAAGAAATTGCTCCTCAGGGACAACCTCAACCTCCCCTGCAACAACTGGAGGACAATTCCTCTCGTCCTGGCACTTGTTCCTGGGGAGAAGAGACCAACCCCCACCTCATTGCTCCAACCTCCTGTTAGGGAGTTGTCGAGAGCCAGAAGGTCTCCCCTGAGCCTCCTTTGCTCCAGGATCAACCCTCCCAGGTCCCTCAGCCACTCCTCAGCGCACTTGTGCTCCAGACCCTGCTCCAGCTTTGTTGCCCTTCTCTGGACACGCTCCAGCCCCTCAAGGGCCTCCTGGGAGGGAGGGGCTCAAACTGAACCCAGGAGTCGAGGGGTGGCCTCCCCAGTGCCCCCAGTCCAGGGGGATGATCCCTGCCCTGCCCCTGTTGGCCACACCAGTGCTGGGACAAGCCAGGATGCCGTTGGCCTGCTTGGCCACCTGGGCACTTCTGGGCAATTCTATGTAGGGCAGGAGACCTGCAAATGTGGAAGAAGTGGGGAGTCAGGAGTCTTTTCACGGAGCGGCATCTCCCCTCCACAGCTTCTGGGAGGCTCAACAGAAGGAAAAGCTGATGAAGGGAGATTTCCTGCTCCTCCTGCCTCTGCCCTGCCGAGATGTGCAGGTTTTTGATTAGCGGGACCTTGCTGGGAGAGCAAGCAGGAAAAAAGTGCAAGTTGCAGAGCAGCTGGTCCTCCACGTTGTCTGCAGAGAAGCAAAAGATCCTTTATTTGGAGAAGAGGGTGGGGTTTTTTTTCTCCCTTTTAATCACTACTAACAGTGAGAGACATTTGTGCTGTATGGGAAAGAGAACTTGCCCACGTGCCTGGGATTCTTTTAATGTTTCCATGAAACGATCAAAAAGAAACCTCAGCACAATTAACTTGTAGTAAGGTACATCATTTACCCCCATTGCTTCTGTTGAGTCTGTCTTGTTACCCTTTTTGAAATCTGGGAACCAGAGCCATGAGAGAAACCCCGGCTCTAACGGAGACAGCGATGGTCCTGCTGCTGACTTCAAGACCAACGTTTCAACCCTGGTGCTGGGCAAGTTCCCTACTCTGCTTCTCTGAATATCCCAAGCAGAATATATTCCAGAACCCCAGACTGGTGGGGCTGGCAGGGAGCTCTGGGATCACCCAGCCCAACCCGCTGCTAGAGCAGGGTCCCCACACCAGGGTGCCCAGGGGGGCATCCAGGCGCCTTTGGGATCTCTCCAGAGCAGGAGACTTCACAACCTCTCTGGGCAGCCTGGGACAGGGCTCTGCACCCTCACACCATAGAAGTTTCTCCTCCTGCTCAGCTGGAACTGCCCACCTTCCCATTTGGGCTGCCCCTTGTCCTGGCACTGGGCACCACTGGGCAGAGTCTGGCCCCTCCTCCTGACCCCCCTTTAGCTCTTGAGCCCATGGAGGAGATCCCCTCTCAGGCTGCTATTCTCCAGCTGAACAGCTCCAGGGCTCTCAGCCTTTCCTGGGCACAGAGATGCTCCAGCCCCTCCTCATCCTCGCAGCCTCTGCTGGACTCTCTCCAGCAGCTCCTGGTCTCTCTGGAACTGGGGAGCCCAGCACTGGAGCCAGCACTCCAGAGGTGGCCTCCACAGGCCAGAGCAGAGAGGCAGGAGAACCTCTGTGACCTGCTGCCACACTCTTCTTTCTGCACCCCAGAAGACCATTGGCCTCTTGGCCACGAGGGCCTGTTGCTGGTTCATGGGGACCCTGTTGTTCACCAGCACTGGCAGGTCCTTCTCTGCAGAGCTGCTTCCCAGCAGGTCCCCCCTGACCTGTGCTGGTGCAGGAGGTTGTTCCTCCCCAGGGACAGGATCCTGCACTTGCCCTGGTTGAACTCCATTGGGTTCCTCTTGCCCAACTCTCCAGCCTGTCCGGGTCTCGCTGGTGACAGCGCAGCCTGACGCTGTCTCAGCCCCTGCTCCCAGTTCTGTGTCATCACATCCCCATGGAGCCTTTGTGTTCCCTTAGCATCTTTTTTTTTTTGCCTCTCAAGGGCTGCCGCATGCTGTTAAACCTGTGGCCATCTCCCACTTGCAGCCAATGGCAGCCACGGGGACTTGCCACTCCACTGGGAAAGCACTTCAGGGGGAAGAGATTCTCATGGACGTGACTTCTGCTTGTGCTAATGGCAGGATGATGCAATCGCAGCACACTGGCCAAGTGGGCGTTATCTGCTGGGGTGGTTTAGTCACAGCGAGGCTTTTAAAGAAGGGGAAGGAGAAACATTAGAGGTATGAAGGGGCCTGTTAAATAAATGGAAGAAACGAGAAGTGGTGGATTTGAGGATTAATATAATTTATAAACGACATGGATGGTGAAAAGAATCACAAAGAAAGAGGTTTGTGTGTGATGCAGCAGGAAAAGGAGAGATGCAACGAGCGAGAAGCTAAAAGAAAAGGACAAAGTGGTCACAGCAGCAAGGCAGGACAATAATTTTTGGAGGAGTGCTGTGAATGCATCTAAGAAGCAGGGGAAGATGGGATTTCTCAAAGGAAGAAGCTGCAGGAGCTCAGGGAAAAAAAACGATGAAAGCCTGTGGAACAGCTCTGTGTGAACAGTGGAAATAAAAGATGAATGATCCAACTCAATGCAGCAGCGGTGCTTGGTGGCCGATGGCTCAGCGAGATGTGTTCAAACAGTCCCAACAACAAACAGCTGGAAGCAAAACTGGGGAAGGAACAGGCACGGCGGGGCTCAGGTATCGCTAATGCAGGTTGGGATGCTGAGGTCAGCTGGGGGAGGAGCTCGTCACTGGCCGGGGGATCCCGAGGGCTGGGAAGAAAATCTAACATGGAAACCCAGCGCAAAAAGGGACCCTAAAGCTGGAGAGGTCTGGACACAGGGGAGATACTCCTCAGGCCATTGCTGCATCGACCCTACTCCAGGGTAATCACACTGAAGTTAGGATCAGTCGTTCTCCCTCATTTTCTGTGTGCGATTATCCTCACGGCACTAAGGCTATTGAGCAATTGTTCAGTATCTGGAGCTTTGTTACTGGCTCTCCGTTTTTGGCATAATTTTGTGCCTCATATAAATGCCACCTTAAAGCGATGTTTAAATATCGCTTCAAGTACGCGAGGAAGTGTTTTCCTGCACGGGAGATTCAAAAAGCATCAACCACAGTAACAACACCCAAGAAAACGCATGTATTTACTCCCAAATGTCAGGTTGTCCCTCAGGCCCAGCATCTTCTGACGCCATTTTGCCACAGTGCCATCTGTCCTGAGGCGACGCCATGGGTTTAGTTCCACTTTTTTATTATTCAACTTTTTATACATAATAAATACAAACTTTTTACAGCCAATATAAAGAAAGCACTCGCCCCTTATGCTTTCAGTGTACTGACCTGTACACGGTGAGACGTCGAATACATGCCCTGTACGAAGAAATCAGAGTTCCAAAGGAGGCAGGTTTTTTATAACTTCTCTTTTTTTTCCTTTTTTTTTTTTTTTTAAATAAAATTAGCAGCTCTTACAGAAAATATTTTAAAATACAACTAAAGAGACTTTAAATAACACTTCTGGGATTTTGAAAAGTCCGGGGATGAAGGACGCAGAAAAAACTGGCCAAAGAAATTGAACATGAACCTTATGGCGATGCTTTTGTTCTGCGTGGTGAAGCGGTCAAAACTTTTGCAAACAGTTAAATCTTTGTTAAAAATTTCTTTTTTTAAACTTAAGAATAAGTTCGATAAACACATAAAAAGACCTCAAACAGATCAACAGGACAAGAGGTGCAAAAAGAATGGAAAAATATGGAGAAGGCTTCATTGGACAGTCACCGACTCCGGAACCGAGCCATGAATTTTCTTCAAACAGCCTCGCTCTTGGTTCAAGATCCCACTGGGGAAGGAGGTTGGCAAACATGGAGGTCTCAGAGACGCAGCTGGGGTTGAGATTTACAAGCATGTGCAAAGTTTATGATAAAATCTGGTTAGATGATTTTAATTTTGTAAATGCAGCCTCAAAAAATAGCCCTTGTTAGTAAACTAAAGGTAGAAAACTTACTGGCTTCAAAAAAAAACCCATGAAGATGTAAAAGCACGTTGAACAGAACTCACAGAACAGCTCAAAAAAACCAACCTTGTGACGCTTTTAACTGCAGCTTTGATCCGATGGAGATCGCTGAAAATAATTGAAGAAAAACACAAAGTAAAATGTGTTTTCATCCAGTTCTGAGCATTTTCCTTTGCGTTAAACCTCAGAACATCCTCTGTCCTTTTCTTTCAAACAACAGCTTCATTTTCAGAGATCTCCGGATGAAAATTAATTTCAGAATTCTTTTCCTCTCTATTTCTTGCCTAAGAGTAATTTGCGAGTGTAGTCTTGGCCGGATGCTGGAGCTCTTCCCGGCTTTGGCGAGTGAATGGGGTCCACGTGGGAAAACGCGATGGGAGCGTCCGATGCAAAACTGAAATAACGGGGGTAAAAACTCTAACAGTAACTTCTAACTCTAGCCGGATGTTTGTATGCCAAAGATATGCTGCTAACGTTGGATAATAATGTACACGGCAGTAACTGGGATCAGAGTGACCCCAATACTTTAAAATAATAAAACAAAATCCCCCAAATCTGCTAAGACAAAAAAAAAAAAGAAGTTCAATTTCCAGATCTAGACAAAAATCTCAGTTACTTTGCTACCGGTTGGTTTATGCTATGGAAGAAGATGTTGCTACTAATTTAGCACCTCCATACTGGATACTCTATTACTAAATGTACGGCATAAACGTTACTACGAAAACAGTCGAGCTGTTGGTTATTGAAGAGGTGAGCATGAACGTCATCGACGCCGCGTGATCTGCATCAGGTTTCCTTACCTAGAAGATTATTTTCTGCCTTTCAGCGAGGGGATTAAAGAGGAGCCAGCCTCTCCTTTAGACTTCTTTTTCAGTTCCCTTTTTCATTCCGCGAGATCTGATTAATACCTAATCAGACAAGTAACGCTATGAGAAGAACGGACAATCTTTCACACATTCCTATGGCGACAGTAATATACTGTACTAATGCACGTGGTCGAAGGACGCTATGACTCTAAGTTGCATGGACGAGGCTCTTTCCTCAGCCTCCATCTAAAAATGGACCGTCTTCAGCCGAGAGAGAACCCTGCTTCAAGGTGACCCTCTACTCTGGTGCTGGTTGGCCCATCTGGGTTTGTGCTAAGAGAGGAAGAACGATGTATAGAAATCAAAAACCAAAAAAAAAAAAAAGGCACGAAATATTCATGACTGCAGGAAGAATCCACCGAGTTGCTGCCACAGAAAATCCTCCCTATCTCTTGCTCTAGTCAAAGTCTTCATCATGCAAAGGTGCCTAAAAATGAGAGTGACCAAACTCTGCGTTTGGTCTTGATTGTAGCACTACTACTGAACCAGTCCAGCGTTACACCAGAGTAATCTCCACATCCTCGATCTTCTCTGTTGCCCGGCGATGATGCTGTGTAGGGGGGGGTGGAGCTGCTCGCACCTGCAATAGCCAGAACCAGCCTGTGTAACCATCAGAAAACTTGGCATTTCAAAACCTGTATAGACCAAAACTACACCTTTGGGCTCATACCTCGAGACGATGCAAATATACATATTGGATATTAAGATCAACTCAAGTACAGTGAGGAAGCAGCTGAATTCAGGTCCAGTTGTCTCCAGTGGAGCCATCGCAGCCCTGTTATAACCTGTCACCACTCCCAGGTGACTTGTCTCCAGCATGAGGGGCCAATCCACCGAGTGAAATAACCTGGATCTCTCCTGCCTGAACCCGCGGACAATCCAGTATCTAAACCCAGGATAGACTTTGCACTTTATATAAAATGCTGAAATCTGAGGATGCTCCTGCCTGGAACTTCTGTGGACTGGAAACTACAAGAGCACTTTGCTGTGTCTGAGTGGCTTCCTCATATTTAATCCATTGCTGACCTGGACGATGTACGGCTGAAACCTGATGCTATTTCTACACTTGCCACATCGATAAAGTTCTTCTGGCTCCTGATGGAGATGACTTTAAGTGCTACCAGCAATTCATGCCAGGTTTTTATCACACGATTTCAGAATACAATATGCAATACTGACAGAAATCCTTTTGATTAAGGCATGACACTGCAGTGGGATCTTGAAAAGACAGTAAACTGCAAGAAAGTCGTGAAGAAAATATCAATCTACAAAACTAAAAGCTGAACCAGTGTGTTTTACAAGGGAATAAGAGAACGTGGAACTTCTCTGGTCAATACTTAAATACCTCTGCCTTGCGTTTGCCACTGCATGAGGGTAACTCACTGACTACTGCAATATCCAGAACATCATTTCTCAATGTCCCAAATTGCTCTTTTTCTTCAGCCTCGTTCACTGGGAATGCCAGGAAAATGTTCCATCTTGACACAACTTGGTTTAGGACTTTGAAAGCCCCCAAACTTGATTTCAACTTCAAAACTCGGAGATTGATTTTGCAAGTTCTAAGTGATTAAATTCTTCATTTCCTTTTCTGGCAAAATCTCTCTTTTGGGGGCAGCAAAGACAACACAGAATATCTGTATCTATCGATATTATCTATTGCTAAGAATTTCTAATCCAAACCTCCCAAATCCAGGGGTTCGGAAATAAATCAAACCCTAAACTCAACGGCGTCCCAAGGACCGCGTAGGATGTCAAACTGCTGCCAGCGGAGAAGCAGCAATTGTACAAATCTCACGATGAAACCGCTCTGGCATTTATTCACCACTTCATTTTTAGTTCTGTTTAGGGGTTATTCCGTGTGGTGAGAACAGAAATAACCTCCTGGTGCCAGAAAAGGCAGGGTGGGTTTATCACTAACATCTATTTTACTGTCTTTATAGCTGTCATTTCCTCCCAGGTCAGATCTGATGATTCCGTGCCTCACGCAGAGGCACGCAGCTATCACATCTCCAAAGCAGGCATGGGGTAGATGAAGATGAGGGGATGGGTAAGATTCAAGGTCACCCTTAAAGTCAGGGACTTACTGATTAAACAAGCGCAGCTTTGTTTTGTTCTGGGGTTTGCTTCATCTCAAACAGCTCTCACGTTCTGTAGCTTTATGACACATCCGTGGTGTTATCAAAGGGGAGGGAAGAGCCCTTTCCTTGCACTATTCATCTGAGATTCTGTCGTTTTAGACGCGGTAATTGGATTGGCAGAACCCAGAGAGCCAAATCCTCAGTGCTGGTTCACCGCCCTGCTCTGAACACGCCTCCCCCCGTACGTCGACATGGCCCCGTCACTCTACAGCATCAATAAAACCCCCAGGGTTTGGTTTGAACTTACAGGTCGCAGTTTGCCGTACGAAGTTTCAGGAGGAACTCGTGGGGTCTGTGAGAATCCAGGGGACTCTGAAGTGAAGCTGTTTTCTGGAAGAACAAGCAACAACCCCTCAGGAACGATACACTTGGTACTGCTGAATTAACTTTACGTTGCAAAAAAGCTTCATTTTTTTTTCTCCCTCTGAAATGTGAACATTCTCCCAGCTGAAATATTTCCTTTGCTATCACAAAACCTCTTACCGTGAGTTGACGGCGATCTGGGGAAGTACTGAGAACCCCGTTTATCCGGGCTGTGGTAGGGACTGGTGGGAGGCTGGTCATACAGGGGCAGTGGTGGAAGGGTGTTATTAGGCTTCGGAGTCGGGGATACCTGGGTTAAAAAGAGAGAGGGGCTGCAGAAAACCTTATCCCCTGGCGGTTTTTACGTACATGCCAAGGTGTGGGAGGTTCTGTGACACATCGTATGCCAGGAACGTTCCTCTGGAGAAAAACTACCTGTCAAAAGTGCTGTCGGGTCTGTCTGGAAGGAAAGCCGAGATATCCCACAGTGCTGGTGGTGTTTTTAAATCACAGGTTGCTGCTGAGCAGAGATTTCCATCATCTCTCAGATAACTTACACTCTTTTTGAAGGTTATTTGAAGAAAGTCACTTGGCCAAGCGAGCCTCTCCACAGGTACTCACACAGAAGCACTGAGATCCTGGGTTTTATCCCAACTCAACCGTGTTTGTATCATTTAAATGTTAATACAAATATTGCACTTCAAAACTGGAGAGGCCACGGAACAGATTTAAGTACGAAAACATTCAATCAGGGCCCGGAGAGCCTGAAATTCCCTTTGTGCCAGGTTATGTTTGATGTCTCAGGCTACACCATAAATTAATTACAGGAAGTAGACTGTGAATTTTCTCCTTTGGTTCATTTCCTTCCTACCCAAACACTCATGTTTAGTCACCAACCCATTACACTCGCCAAAATATATCGGTCGATAATAATGAGGCTGGTTAAGAAACCCAAAGGTGAGCACCTGGGGTTTCTTTTTTGTTTTAAATGGGGATTGATTTGTTTTTCTTAAGTTGGTTCAGATTTTCTCTTAATTAGTTGGTTCTGATTTTTTTTTCTTAAATTGATTCTGTTTTTTTCTTAAATTGATTCTGATTTTTTTCCTTAAGTTGGTTCTGATTTTTTATTCCCTAAAGGAGCGGCAGATCTTTGCAGCTCTGCAAAATCGCCGTACCAGACTTAATATTACGCAGGCAAGCTGCCACCTCACCTCTTCACATACCTGAATATCTCCAATCCACTGAGTGTCTCCGTTTTCTGCAGCTGTCAGCTCTTCGACTAACACCGATGGGAACACCCCGACACGTCCGTTGAATTCCCCTTCCCAAAAGCCATCGTCATCTTGATTCTCCTTGTTCAAGATGCGGATGATGGCTCCTTCCGGGAAGGAGAGCTCATCATCGGTCTGGCCCTCGTAATCATAAAGTGCTTTTACAAAACAGACTGAAGAATGGAAGAGGGAAAAAACTAAGTGTAACTGGTGTGAGCTTAAAAACATTTGAAGTAGTATAAAGTTTTCACAGAAGTCGTTTGGGTTGGAAAAGCCCTTTCAGCTCCTTGAGTTCACCCGTTCCTCCAGCACTGGCACGTCGCCACTAACCCCTGTCCCTCAGCACCACCTCCACAGGTCTTTTAACATGTTTTATGGGTGGACTTGATGATCTTAAAGGTCTTTTCCAACCTAAATGGTTCTATAATTAATTGCTGAATGGAAGTATTTTAGTTTTCCATAATCTTAGCTAATGTTAACCTAAACCCTATGGGATATGCAGATTTGATATCAAATAGATAATTATTGAGAACACTTGTACTCAGATACAGGTCAAACACAAGCAACTCTCCTAAGTGACACCCAAACCAGACAGGCACAACGATCTCAAGACTACTTATTTTTTTATTGCTATTTACCACTGGAGTCTCCGTTGAGGCTGCCTGAGACCAGGTCGGCTTCGGTGGAGTTGTTTGAGGTGTGCGATCGACTGTCCAGCGCGGCGAGGGACTGCAGCATGCTCAGCAGGCTGCTGGATGTTGGGAACTGCAGGTACTTCTCTGGCACATAACCCACCTGACCCGCTTTATTCCGCGCCTGTAAAGAACCCAGAGAAAAGATGCTTTGCTTTTGCTCACTGAAAACAATCCAAATACTTTCTCCCATCCCAAGTTCTATTTCTGAAAGTAACAGTGAAAAGAAAAACAATGTCAGAAAAATTATACCTTTACCCAGTCTTCCATATCTCCATCCTCAATAACCTCCAGCACCTCGTGTTCCTCTATGGTCAATTCGTCTGGTTGAGATGCCTGAACAGGAAAATGAGAAAATAAAAGTCATTTTGGGTGCACAAGACAGGCAGAGTAAAGAACATCCTCATCCAGACTTCTATTAAATATCAGTCTTTTAAAAAAATGGAAAATGTTATGACTTTAAAAGCTATAAATAAGGGTTCTTCCCACTGACGTTCACAAGACCCTTTTTCACTCAAGAGGACAGATGGAAGCACCCTGAATAGCACCCAGCACGTCCATCCCTACTGATTTCTGAAACCCCAATTACTCTGTACCCTGCCACCGGCTCCAGTGTGATTTACAGCTGACCCAGAGGTGTGGGCAGAAGGAAATGGCATGAACATGGTTTGTCAGCAGAGCTTGAAGTCATGACTGGTGGTTTCACTGATACACCACAAAGAGCTTTGTCGTACAGTAGGGAAGCCTGATGAAAACCGAGACAGCATTTCTGATACAGACACACCGAAACTGGAACATCTTCTAATGGCAGACACACAACTGGTCTTGAAGCCAGACATGGGCATCTCTACATGGTGCATTTCACAGAATCACAGAGTTGTTTGTGTTGGAAAAGTCCTTTCAGCTCCTCCAGTCCACCCGTTCCCCCAGCACTGCCAGGTCCCCACTAAACCCTGTCCCTCAGCACCACCTCCACACCGCTGGGAAACCCCTCCAGGCATGGGGACTCCACCACTGCCCTGCGCAGCCTGGGACACACTGGCACAACCCCAACGGGCAAGAAATGGCTCCTCAGGGACAACCTCAACCTCCCCTGCAACAGCCAGAGGATGGTTCCTCTCATCCTGGCGCTTGTTCCTGGGGAGAAGAGACTGACCCCCACCTCATTGTTCCAACCTCCTGTCAGGGAGTTGTTGAGAGCCAGAAGGTCTCCCCTGAGCCTCCTTTGCTCCAGGATCAACACCCCCAAGTCCCTCAGCCGCTCCTCAGCGCACTTGTGCTCCAGACCCTGCTCCAGCTTCGTTGCCCTTCTCTGGACACGCTCCAGCCCCTCAAGGGCCTTCTGGCAGTGAGGGACCCAAAATGAACCCAGTACTCAAGATGTGGCCTCCCCAGCGCCCCCAGTCCAGGGGGACTATCCCTGCCCTACTCCTGCTGGCCACACCAGTTCCGGGACAAGTCAGGATGTTGTTGGCCTTCTTGGCCACCGGCACACTGCTGACTCCTCTTTAGCCACTGTCACCAACCCTGCCCAGGGCCTTTTCCCCTGGCAGTTTCCAGCCACTCTTCCCCCAGCCTGAAGCATTGCTGGAGGTTGGGGTGACCCCAGGGCAGGACCCAGTACTTGTCCTGGTTGACCCTCAGCCCATTGGCCTTGGCTCATTGATCCAGCCTGTCCAGACCCTGCTGTGGAGCCTCCTGACCCTGCAGCAGATAATTCATTCAGGGACTTCAGTCCTCTCCTGACCTGTCATTCAAATGTGTTTCACAACTCTTTGGGTTTTACACTGCTGCAGTTTTCACAACTAGATGTTGGATATATTTAACGTGCACCGTGACTGAGCCAAATGCTGACATCCTACCCCAACCTCCCACAGGCACAGTTACATCTGTTATTTCATGTTACATCTATTATTGTGTTTGTTGCGGAATTCATTTTTCTAATAAAATAAAATAAAAATAATCACCAACCTTATATGAATAAACAACTTTGCAGGTGAGAGGATAATTTCTTAGAGTACCAGAAGGACTAGAACTACTATCATCAAAAACATCCATGCTGTCGTCGAACTCCTCACCTTCTTCCTTTTCCATGTCAGCATTAATCTATTAAAACAAATTAAACTTGTTGTTGTACCATCAAATAAAAATAAGTGAGGAAATAACAATAAAAATAATTAGATCTCTATTTTTCAGTGTTTTTTCACTATTTATGATGATTGAAACCGGAAACACACACAAAAAAAGACTAAATAATTTCAACATATGATTTGAAAGAACATCAGGAAAACAGTCATCAACTACAGCAAACACAGGGAAGGAAAAGAAGTGCTGACACCAAATTCCATCTTGGATTCAAGCACAGACCCGTGGACTTCAAAAAGATGTTGGAAGCCCCACCTCAACGACTGGACAGTCCTTTATTTTTGACCAAAGCTGTGAAACAGTGACTAATGGGCTTTGGAGGTGCCACTTCAGAGGCGTAGCAAATAGTTTAATGGAAAAAAGAGTCACTGAGAATTTACATGACTAAAAGATTAAGGGACCTGTGGCGGCGAGTTCTAAAATGCAACTGCAGTGGAAATACTGAAACTTGAAAAAAGAACACAAGAAAAGCGTTCTGTACAATCTATTGTGTTCGGGACAATAGATTTGCTGCGGGTTATTAAGAAAAATAAATCCTTGGAGCAAGGATGATGATCAAAAACGAGCTCTAAAAGTTTAAATCAGAACTTTAGTGAATACACTGGAAAAACCCATTTCTGTGAATGCAGGTTGACATGAGCTATGCTTTGGCCTTGCGCCTGGGTCTGATTTTGAATAAACACCTTATCTCATGTGAAAACAGACAAGTCCTGTGCATCAAAGGCAACTCTGTCAGGTATTTGCCATCTTCCCTTTATTTATTCCTTTGAATCTGGGATTTGGCATGAAAAATAAGAGGCCAATGGGTCGGCATGAAGTTCAGCTGAGACCAAACCACATTGTGCAGGCTCCCTAAACCAGCCACCTCCATGTCTCTGCTCTGTAACACCTTTCCTTTTCTAGACCTGCAGTAGAAGAGCACAAAGTTTCACCATTTTCTGACTTAAATGACTTTTTATGTTACAATTTCTAGGCTACATCCTCATAATTTGTAGGGATTTTTCCCTGCTCGTTTTCATTCCGTTGCTACTTAAATGCGCTCACGGATGTTGCGGTAACAAAAAAATCCCTGTCCTGCCCAGCTGAAGCTTTGAGATATCACCAACCAACTACAAATTACAGCAAATTTAAGGTTTTTCTCTCCAGTTGCCTTTTGCTGTGCAAAGTCTGTGTCACAGCAGCCCAAGAAATGACGTGTTCAGGGAAATGGCATCTCACAGCTAGAAAGACTTGTTTGTGAAACATCTGGTCCCGCTTTTCTAACACGAGGAGGAAAAAATACATTTTATTTTTCAGTCTGTGGGCTGCTCAAACTGCTTGGATAGAATCATCGTCCCAGTAGGTCCACAGAGGGAAACCAGGGTGAATGATACAGAAAACGTAGCGGTTGGTTTCGTAAAGCTCATCTGTCTGCGGAGTCTGGGGGTGAAAAGCAACATAAGCAAAGAATAAATACGTGAGACATGATTATGCTGAACATGGACCAGTAACCTGAGAGCTAAAAGATGCTGTAAGATGTGAAAGATGCTACTGCTAAAAGCTGCTACATCCCTTTCCAGGTAAAAGCATTTATTTTCCTCTCCACAGTGAAGGCACCGACTGTGAACTTCACTTCCAGCTCAGCAGTCCTGTACCTCCACTGCACGTTTCTTATAACCGTGCTGCTTCCAGCCCCAGCAAGGACAAAACACATCCTCAAACCCACACAGACATTATCCTGTCCTCCTTCTCTGAGTAAGGTACGTGGTTTTTACTATATACGTTTTGCAGGCAGCATAAAGGTTTCCCAGTGATGTTAAGATGTATGAGCAGTTCTCCATTAAAATTCAAAATACCCATTAACTTTTTTGGACATGTGCAGTGGAAAAAATAGAATGTGTTTCTTCCCAAGAATATGCATTTCATCCTTATATCAGAAAGTGCCCCAGGAATGCTGGGAGGGTGGAACCTCTCTGCTGGGACGACAGGGGAGAGAGTTGGGGGTGTTCAGCCTGGAGCAGAGAAGACTGCGGGGAGACCTTAGTGCAGCCTTTGAGTGCTTCCAGGGGCCTCTGAGAAAGCTGGGGAGGGGCTTTTGAGCAGGGGCTGTTGGGACAGGACAAGGGGTGATGGGTTCAACTGGAAGAGGGAGATTGAGACCAGAGAGAAGGCAGAAATGTTTGACGCTGAGGGTGGGGAGACCCTGGACCAGGTTTCCCCAAGAGGTGGGAGAAGCCCCATCGCTGGCCCCATGTCAGGTCAGGTTGTCCCTTGGGTCTCTGAGCAAGCTGCTCTAGTTGCAGATGTCCCTGCTCCCTGCAGGGGGTTGGACTGGATGTCCTTGGAAGGTCCCTTCAACCCAAACCATTCCATGATTCTACGTAAGTCAGCTGACTGGAGAGGTGATGGGATATTAACTCCTCCAGCTTGTTACATTAATGTAGCAGGTTAAATAAATAAAGCATCGATGCTTTCTTCTTTTTATCTCTTCTAAATAAAATATATCAAGAGTTTTGCTCAACAAATTACCTCATGACAAGTACCGGCACAAAATTGCTGTGCTGGTTTCTGAGCATTAAACACTGTCCGCTCTGCAGGATGACATGAACGTGCCGCTGTTCAGACACTGCAGTAATTCCTCTCATAATTGCAAGCAGCGTAATTTCGATAACAGTTCTAAGTATTCCACCCTCAGGCTGTCCTCATCTGGCCTGCCAAGGTCAACAGCATGGTTTGTTACACGGGAGCGCACGTAAGTGTACAAGGGGAAAATAAGAATCAGACTTGAACCTCCCATGCTGTGGCATCTGCTGCCTCGCCAGGGACTGGCAGGGCCAACCATGTCTGATGGGACAGAGAAAAAGGTACTGGGCACAATCCAATGCGCACAATGGGAAGTTAAAGGAGGTGGAGTACAAGAAGAAAGGGAAAAAGCGACTGTTAAACACAGCTACATCACATGTCCTCGCTATCCTGCTAGAAAGGATCTGAAATGAAACTTGTCATGAGAACTCCTTTGGGATCTGGGGATCTGCATACAACAGCATCAACCTCTAATTACACTCCTGAGCACGGGATGAAGAGACAGAGCCTGCAGAGCGGTGACTGTAACAACCTCCACTGCAGATCACCGTCACCGTGTTTGAGCTCTGCGTGTAACGTCCCGGAATAAATGTCCTGACGCCCTGAAGGAAGCAGAGAGTGGATTCAGGAGGCTCAGGATTTGATTTTTGAGCTCAGGTTGACATAGATGAAAATAGTTATACATCCAAAAACCTTCTAAGGGGAAGGTTCAGGCAGCAGCTTGATTCAGCCATCACTGTTTAGTTTTGAAATGTATCATTCTTCAGGGGGTAGAGGGGAGGAAAACAAGAATTTGCTTTTTTATTCCTTCCTGAATTACATAAAAATGTCCTAAACAGATGGGAGACGTCGCCGGCCTGTTTTGCAACAGACATTACAAAAGCAATTAGTCTCACGTACAACTGAATAAAAAATCGTTACCATGATCAAAGGTGCTTTTTAATTCAATTTTGGGTAAACAGGATGACATTTTTCAGAGAGTCAGTGTGACTTTGGACACAGCCACAAATACTCACCAGTTGAATTGACCAGTTGAAGTTACCAGCTCTGTGGATGAAATGCAGCAGCAATCAGGTTTGTGGTCTGTCCCCATTTAACCTCTTTATTGCTTTAAGTGAAACTAGTTGTTCGTATAGAAAATGCCAAATATTTACTGTATCTCAAATGTCAGGGCAGTATCTTGCAGGCGAATAGTGGTAACACCTAAATCGGTGACAAACCTTTGAGGAAACACCTCACCCTGCTCACGGGAACAGATGGGCTGTTCTCCAAAGCCTCTCACTGATTTTTAATGAATTAAATTCTCATCTCGAATACCCAAATCAATTTGCAAAACAGGCATTGCTCTCCCGATGCCTTTCACTGCCATCTCTACATCGACTCTTGAGGAGCTGATGGAGAATCTACAGGTTTCTAAACATTTGGAAGAATGAAACCTTTCATCCAAGTGGCTCCGATAACACGTAAACCATTAATGAACCTTCAAAGGAACATGCAGACATTTTTCTTTTCAGGGAGTAGCAAATAAATGTGCTGGCACTTATCCAAGGTCAGTAAAATCAATCTAAATTCAGCAACAGAACTCAGAAATCCTTTTTTTTTTTGTTAGTTTGGGTGGTTTTTTTCATGAAATAAATGACATTTTACATGTTTCAGCTATGTAAAGCTCCAAGATTTTCCCAATTAGCTAAAAAGCAACCAAATATTATCAGTTTTGGTTTGTAGTCAATATTGTTAGGAGACAAGGTGAGGTCTACACGTACCAGGTGTGAGGAGCCGTTGTTGGTCACCGAAGGCAGGCTGGCCCAGCGCTCATTTTCCAGCTCCTCCATCACTTGGTTCATTGCGCTTTTCAGCCATGTATCTACGGACACCCCGATCTGCTTCAGCAGATCGAGCCGGGCTTCTGCTTTCAGCTTAATTACCTGCGGAAATAAAGAGGCGCAGCTCAGAATTCTTTCACGGTTACATTTCCCTCCTTGCCACGAGTCAAACGCCTTCTTTCCTGATCTGCCAGTTCCTCAGGTGGCTCCAAAAGCTGCTCCATGAGGTAACGAGTCCAGTTCTTCATTTCCTTGCCTGCAGGAACACATGGTGAGCCAAGAGATAGGGCATGTGTTTTTGGAGATGTAGGACCACAGGCACAGCCCCTTTCACAAGGGGGTTGTTTTTAAAACAACATCTATTAGTTTACGTGAACTTTCTATTCATATATTCCAGTGGTTGGTTAGTTTGGATTCTTTTCGCCAACCCTCCGTGTTTCAGAGTATTTTGGGTATTAGCAACACTCTGGGGCTGCAGACCCTGGACGCCCTTTTGGCCGCTGACTAAACTGATGTGATACACAAATAAATCCGAGGTGACACCCCCCCTAACCCCCCCAAATGAGGCCATTTTCCATCAGCACTTGCCAGAGATCACAGGAAGCTGATGTGTTATGGAAACAGAGTAGCTTAGTCATTCCAAAATTCAATAAATATAACACTTCAACAAACAGCTTCAGGATTTCTGTCTTTAGAACAGAATGAAAATTTTGGTTTGCTGACAGTTGGGTTCACTTCAGCAGCCTGGAACACTCGCTGGCCGGCAGAGCCAAGGCTTGAACAAACTCATGGCAAACCACCACCCCGAGGCAAATTATTTAACACTAAATGGAAGGAGTGGAACGAGCAGGAAGAAACTCAGAAATTCAAGAAAATCAAAATCCAGAATTTCAAACACTGCAGCAAAAAGTGGGGGACAAACCTAGGAATAAAATCGAGGGTATTTTTATCCAGTCCAGCCCTATCATCTTCCTGTTGCACTTGCTCATCAGAGGAATGAAAATCAAGTGATTTACCAAAGGTCCTTCAGTGAGTCACTACCAGAAAACCACTGAACCGCCCTGGAGTTCCTCCTGCATTTCCTTTCACAGCATTGTTCGTCCTTAGCACATTACTGTGCAAGTAGCAGAGTTTCACCTCCTTTCTTGGCCCTCCGCAGGAATCAGAAGCCCCTTATTTCAGCATCGCTACCGGTGTTGACACATCACCTTGTCAGTGGCAATGGGATGCCAAGTGAACCCAGCCAGAATAGAGGGGTCCAAGCAAAAATCAGAGGGACTATATATACAAAATTTTGTGTTGAGCTGAAATGATAGTTGTGGTTTTCTGGGTTTTGACAGGCCACTGCGCTTCACTATCATCCTTCTGTTAAGAAGGTAAGGCAGAAAATAAATGACTATAACTGTCATTCACGTGAACCTCAAAACACAGATCCATTTTCATCACAGAATCACAGTCATTTGTGTTGGAAAAGCCCTTTCAGCTCCTCCAGTCCACCCGTTCCCACAGCACTGCCAGGTCCCCACTAACCCCTGTCCCTCAGCACCACCTCCACACAGCTGGGAAACCCCTCCAGGCATGGGCACTCCAACACTGCCCTGGGCAGCCTGGGACACACTGGCACAACCCCAACGGGCAAGAAATGGCTCCTCAGGGACAACCTCATCTTAAAACTATTTGCAAAGGTGCCCTTAAACCTGTTTCAAACTACTTTTAAGAGATATTATTTTTAATTCCCTTTAGAAGAAAAGTGTTTTTTGAAAAGTACATAAATGATTAAGGTAAAATTCATTATGTGAAATGTATCTTCGCATGGGTACGGCTGCATGCACACGCTCTCCCACATGCTCAGATATGGAGACTGAAGGATCGGACATGTTTGAGAAGTATTTCCCACGGGAAAAACCAAAGCCACTGAGGCAAGTGAAGGTTCCACCTCTCCGTGCAAGTGGTCTTCAGGTGAATGATTAACATGAACTGTAAATACTGTTTGTATACTGGAGAAAATGAGGGAAAAAGTAAAACCTATTAATATGCATCTCACTACTTCAGTCAAGAGTCAGAAAACACTGATTTAAAAAGACTAAGAAGTCCAAAGGTGGATCCACACAGCAGCAGTTACGCAATTGTGGCATCAAGCATCTTGTGAAAACCTTCTAAGTTGGCATGGCCCAAGCCCCAATCTGAAATCTGTAAATATTTACAAAAGCAATTAAAAGGTCTGGAATCCGAAGTGTTAGACGGTTTGTTAAAGGTTTGGAGTTCCAGGGGTGAATGCAGAAGGCGTTTTATCCCTTTACTGGTCTTAGAAAGGCAATTCTTCTCACTTTTACCCCTTTTGCCCCTGCTTATATTCATCTGTATATTTTAAAGCTCTAAGAACATGGAAACAATAATATTTTTAATTAATCATTAACCTTTTCTTTGGAAAATCTTGCTTGAGGAGCATGAATCAAACTGAGAAGAGGATTTCTCACCGTATGAAGCCAAACAGGGAGCACACCACAGCACCCAGTGAGGGTGAGCGCAGATCCTGCCTTGCACTCAGATGCTCCTATACCCAGAGGAACCACCTCATGTTGGAGCACCATCAGCTCCAACCCTTTATCATGTTCCCCAGCCTTCATGAATAAACACAAACTGGTGGGGTAAAGCAGCCAACCCCTAACTGGTCTTTATATCCCAATGTTACACCACGAGGACTCGCCGTGCGCCTTCCACAAGAGCTGCACAGGAAACGAGCACCCAGTTGTGTTGCTGTTTCACCTCGTTATGCAACTTCCAATTAGCTTGAGTTATGCGATGGCAATGAACGCTGGTCCAGGCCTGCTGTAAGCATTGGTAGCTCCTATCAGTACTTGCTCTCCTGGAAACCAGGTTGTTTGTACAAACTCATTAGCTAAAATAAACAAACTGCTCCAAGCCCCTTGACTGCACTCACTACGGGTCAGGCGAGAGCTTTTAATTCAAGGTTCCAGGTGGATCCACTCGCATTACCCCGCTCTGTTTACACATTGTCGTCTTAATAGTCAACAAATGTTTGTTCCAAACAACAAATGTTTTGAGTTTCATCCTGCTGCGGACCAGCCATAAAAGTATTTACAGTATTAGGTCAGGCCGGCACTTGTCAGATGTATAAGGCTATTTACAGGCACACATATATATTTTTACCTAAATGACTGCGCTGGTAGACCAGGGTTGGCAGCTTCCTACCTACGTGAAAATAAATTAAATACCAGACAACAATATCACTTGATTCTGCTTCTGACACAGGAACAGCTACATATGAATGGGGAGAGACCTTTGAGCAGGGGCTGTTGGGACAGGACAAGGGGTGATGGGGTCAACTGGAAGAGGGAGATTGAGACCAGAGAGAAGGCAGAAATGTTTGATGGTGAGGGTGGGGAGACCCTGGCCCAGGTTTCCCCGAGAGGTGGGAGAAGCCCCATCGCTGGCCCCATGTCAGGTCAGGTTGTCCCTTGGGTCTCTGAGCAAGCTGCTCTACTTGCAGATGTCCCTGCTCCCTGCAGGGGGTTGGACTGGATGAGCTTGGAAGGTCCCTCCAACCCAAACCCTTCTGTGACTGGATGATACTTAAAAATACGAGCACTTCACTCAAATATCACTCTGTCTAAATCAGCTGGGGTTTGATGCTTTCATCATGCCAGAATAAAATGTTAAGGGGGAAACAAGGGATCACCTGGCGGAAACTCTGATGTTTTCAGCAGCATCAGGTCATGCAACCAGGCTCTTCTGGGTGTCCAGCCAGGCACAAGGTCAGCCTTGTTCCCTCCAAGAGATCATCTATTTCAAATTAAAAACTGAACCAGGCTTTCATCATCAATTTTCCCTCTCAACCAACTGGGGTCTAGCAGACACTCGGGCCATCCTCCCCGACCGAGTGACCTCCACTGACAGAAGCTTGTAGGTTTGAAAATACTTGAACTCAAGCCACCACTTACATTCCCAGCAGTAAAAGCACCTCCAGGAAGGCAGCTGAGTTTCGAAAGCCCAGGAATGCTGGAATCTTGCACTCGCTCTGAAACCTGGGTGCTGCCCAAATTTCATTAAGTGTCTTTGTAGGGCAAATATTTCCCTATTTACCAGCGAAATTGCCTTGCAACTACATTTTACCAATCGCTGTTTAATAGCTGAGGCCTGGGGTATCTTTACAGTGATTTAAACACCTTCAGCTACCCACAAAGTTTACAAACAGCAGTCTGGGTGGTTCCTGCTTCTCTTTTGCCCGAGCTGGAGGTAGGTTAGAAGATAAAAGGAAAAAAACCTCCCAAGTTTTGAAAGCTATAAATATTGTTATCTATTCCTCACATCGCTGCTCTACATGGAAGAAGGCAAAGCTTTGTTTATTTACTGCTCCAGCCTTAATTAAGCAAAGTCTTTAGGGTTACGAGGCCCTTAAAGTTGGTTATAAGGTGTTGGGGTAAAAAGCAAACAGAAATGCAGCAAAGCTGAGCTCATGTGGCCCCTTTAAATATTTTGCTTTATGATTGTTCCATTGGTTTTGGATGGAGTTGCTTGAAAACAGAGTTACTTTATAATCCACGATTTTTCAGGGTGCGGAACAAGACTGTGACCCCTGACCATCAGAGACCCCTGCGCTCCTTGACCTGTCCTAAACTCACCTGAAATCCACTGCCCAGCCCCTATTTTTTCTCCTAAAGAAATCTTATTATTTATTTTACAGAAAGGTTATACCTACAAGCATGCTTACATAGGAAAACCAGATTAAATTAGGATTACAAGTAGATGTAAACAATAAATATTTTATTCCACTGGGGTACTTTTGTAGAGGCAGGAACAAAATCATTAGCAGGTTGGACAGACTCATTTGGCAAATCGTTTTAGCTAAGAAGAAAGCAACATGGAGAGGGTTTGGGAAAACACTCTGGAAAAATATGATCTTTATTTTTTTCCCCCATTTAGAAACTTTTTTTTTAAATTCTGGGCTTTTTTAAATTTAAACGGTATTAAAATGAAATAATTCTCTTAATGAAAAAACAATGTATCTTTTAGATTTGGGGCCACCAGAATTATTTGCTCAGTGACAGGTAGAAGTTACTGTGAGTACATAAAAAACAAGTATTGGAATGCCACAAATTTCTCAAACCCCAGCGAAAGGGCTCCACTGCAAATCAGCTTTAAATTGCAGTCCAGGGCTATTGAAGTGGGGACACATGAGCAGATAATAACAGAGTCATTTCGGTTGGAAGAGACCTTTCAGCTCCCCAAGTCCACCCGTTCCCACAGCACTGCCAGGTCCCCACTAAACCCTGTCCCTCAGCACCACCTCCACACCGCTGGGAAACCCCTCCAGGCATGGGGACTCCACCACTGCCCTGCGCAGCCTGGCACACGCCTGCACAACCACAACGGGCAAGAAATTGCTCCTCAGGGACAACCTCAACCTCCCCTGCAACAACTGGAGGACGATTCCTCTCGTCCTGGCGCTTGTTCCTGGGGAGAAGAGACCAACCCCCACCTCATTGCTCCAACCTCCTGTCAGGGAGTTGTCGAGAGCCAGAAGGTCTCCCCTGAGCCTCCTTTGCTCCAGGATCAACACCCCCAAGTCCCTCAGCCGCTCCTCAGCGCACTTGTGCTCCAGACCCTGCTCCAGCTTCGTTGCCCTTCTCTGGACACGCTCCAGCCCCTCAAGGGTCTTCTGGCAGGGAGGGGCTCAAAATGAACCCAGGATTTGAAGGGCGGCCTCCCCATTGTCCCCAGTCCAGGGGGACGATCCCTGCCCTGATCCTGCTGGCCACACCTGTGCTGGGACAAGCCAGGATGCCGTTGGCCTTCTTGGCCACCTGGGCTACCCAGGAAACTTGACTTTCAATGCCTTGGTGATGTTCAGGGTGCGAAGTCCCCCATGTTAAAACCTCCCCAATTAAAAAGAAAAAGTCCCATTCAACATGATCCACTTTAAGTTTTGATCCCTGAGACACCAACTTGAGCTCAGTCTTGAAAGAGAGCCTGGAACCACCCGCACCTATGAATTCACCTTGCCAGGGGTGAAAACTCCAAACCTCCCACTTTTTCTGCACCAGCTAGAGAAAGACCTCTGAGTCTTTCAACCTGAGAGGGTTTTTCAAGTGGGAGGATGGGTGGGAAGTTTCTACAGATATTACTGGAGAGTTGGTTAATTTATATGCTAAATAATCTGCATGGAGTTAAATCAAATGAGATTAGGGTGAAGCAAACAGGAAATGAAACGCTGACACAGGTAACATGTCTCAAGAGCAAATGCCAAGGTTCGGAAAGCACAGGTGAGGCTCTGGATGAAGAAGAGCCCACCTGCATAGCTCCAGCGCAACTGGCAGGTGGCTTTTTCCCAAGCTGAAGCACATAAAAACATGAGAGATTCCTAAATGAAGAAAGAAGGTGGTGGAGAAGGAGATGGAGAGCGGATGAGAGTAGCTTCAAAGTAGTTTGTAGGGTTTAAGAAGTTGTTCTCAGGCTACTGGTAACAGGACTGAGTGGAAATGATCCAAATTCGCTAAGTGGAAAATGAAATGTATATAAGATATATGCATGCTAACCTTGAGTTGCAGTCCTGATAATGAACACTGGCTCTTAACATAGTGAAAGGTGTTGTACACATTTCATAGTCAAACGATTCTGTAAGATTAAAGCAGAGGCTGGACTGGAGACATCCCCACAGCCTCTAACCTGAACAACTCTGTGAAATGACACAACATTCAAACCACAGGTTTAAGGATCTGAGCTGGATTTGACATGTGATCCATCTTTCAAAGGAACTGAATACAAAAAAGGACAAAAATAAAATCTAAAAAACAAGCAACATCAATATTCTCGTAGCCCAGACTCATTGCTGATCCCTTTACCAAAGAGACCTGGGAGATAATCTCCTGCCTGAAGTCCTACAGCAATTATTCTTCACCTCAGCAACAATTAAAGTCACGATGAGTATCATCTGTACGATGTTTTCAGAAAGACTTATCCATCTGTGTCCATATATGAGGATATCTGGCCTTCACAGTACATTGGGATCTGTGAGATACATAGAGACAACCTGGCTCTTCAGTTGACTATATCCTTCCAGCAATCCCTATGACTATTTCACTGTTAGCTTCAAAACATCTCGTTGTTTGTTCCTGCCTCTTCGTCCCACCAAATACCTTCCTTTGCTCAATGTACAGGCTGGTATTTACACGGTAATATAACAAGGGCTCTGGTGATGTTCCTCTCTACGATGATGTTCTCGTCTCTATAGACGTCCTCACAAAACTGCTGTTCACCAAAAAAGTTCAAAATTCCTGTGGATGTTGGCGGCATTGTTCCAGGCCAGTCCTCACCCTGCCAAGCCGGAAAGACTAATGGCTCCTACAAATCTCATACCAAGAAGACAATCTGTTACTCAGCACAGATCTCCCAAGCGTATGTTCCCTGAGCAAAACCAGAAATAGCAGCAAATGACATTTTACAAATTCAGCTCTTCTTGGGGGGATGGTAGCCTTGTTCTGTTTCATTTCTTTTGGTGAAGCACATGGAATTAGCTTTTTTCATGTTGCTTGTGAGCAGAGAACGACAACTCTTGAAAGTCGAAAGGTTCAGCTTGGTGACAATACCAAGATGAGTGGTGCAGTAGACATGCCTAGAACAATGGGATCCATCCAGAGGGACCTGGACAAGCTGAAGAAGTGGATCCATGTGAACCTCATGAGGTTCCACAAGGCCAAGGGCAAGGTCCTGCCCCTGGGTCATGGTAACCCCTGGTATCAGACCAGGCTGGGGATGAAGGGCTGGAAAGCAGCCCTCAGGATAAGGACTTGGGGGTGCTGGGGGGCGGAACAGCTGGACAGGAGCCGGCAACATGTGCTTGCAGCCCAGAAGCTACCCGTGTGCTGGGCTCATCCCCAGCAGCATGGGCAGCAGGTGGAGGGAGGGGATGCTCCCCCTCTGCTGCGCTCTGCTCTGGGGAGACCCCCCTGCAGTGCTGGGTCCAGCTCTGGGCTCCTCAGCACAGCAGAGACATGGAGCTGCTGGAGTGGGGCCAGAGGAGGCCCCAGCAATGCTGGGAGGGTGGAACCCCTCTGCTGGGAGGCCAGGGGAGAGAGTTGGGGGTGTTCAGCCTGGAGCAGAGAATACGGCGGGGAGCCCTTAGTGCAGCCTTTGAGTGCTTCCAGGGGCCTCTGAGAAAGCTGGGGAGGGTCTTTAGAGCAGGGGCTGTTGGGACAGGACAAGGGGTGATGGGTTCAACTGGAAGAGGGAGATTGAGACCAGGGAGAAGGGAGAAATGTTTGATGCTGAGGGTGGGGAGACCTTGGCCCAGGTTTCCCCGAGAGGTGGGAGAAGCCCCATCCCTGGCCCCATGTCAGGTGAGGTTGTCCCTTGGGTCTCTGAGCAAGCTGCTCTAGTTGCAGATGTCCCTGCTGCCTGCAGGGGGTTGGACTGGGTGAGCTTGAAAGGTCCCTTCAACCCAAACCATTCTGTGAAGATCACACAAATAACAGGCTGAATCATGCTACATGTGTCTGAGATAGAGCAGGACCAGAGACAGCATACGAGTAATAAATTGGTTCCTAAGATAGAACAGGAGCCCAGCCAGCAAACACAACTGTTATCACAGCACAGTAATAAATATTCATAGATAAATACATGGGGAAGGAGAAAACAGGCCTCCATTTACAATTAAAACTGGACCTACGCTTCTGAACTAATCAAATTAAGTAAACAGCACCATAGTGAGTCTTAATCAAACCTTATCTTGGACAAATAATCTCTGGAGAGTTGTAGATATCGAATGATGAGACAAAATGCATCCCGCTATAATTAAGTGGAAATAGGATTAATTGCTGTGGAGACCCCAAGACCTTCTTTGAGCACAGATCTGAGCATAAATGGGAAATCTCCCGTTGTCATCGAGAAAAATTATGTCAGCCCTGGGAGCACCGACACTGCGTGGTAAGACAACAGGCCATCAAAGAACCAGAGTCTTTAGCTCAATAAAGACAAAACGAGCTGAGAGGAAGAATTAACCCATCCTGAGGGTCCGGGCTGTAGGCTGGAGGAAGGGTTATGGATCCAAGGAGATAGCTTCAACCTCTGCTTTCCTTACTTCGGCAGCTCAGATCACTGGAGACAGTCAATGTTTGTCTCCAATAGTTTAAAGATGAAGGGATACAGGCAGTGGGGCCTTGAAAGCTCTTTCAAGGCAAATCAGATCCATCCAGCTGTAAAACACCCAGCAACCTTCCGTAGTTGGCACAGAAATGAAAGCTTAAAATACAGAAGCTCAAGTTCAGTTACCAGAGTTGGTTGGTTAAGTGCAAAGGAGCTACATGAATTATTTATTATCGCAAATCATTTGAATTTCGAAGCATTCGACCTCCTTTACAGATGATACTTGAATTGTGCCACCTTTGGTTTGAACAACCACCCTCTGCTCTCAGGGCTTGTCTCTGTCAGAACCCAGTCCTGATGCAGCAGGGGTTAAACACGGCTTTAACAAGGATGAATATCCTCTGGATCTACACTCCATGGTGGAGCATTAACCACAGTCAATTTATCGCTCTGCCAGTGCCAGAGGTATTATCAGACACATTCTAACATTTCCTTGAAAAACAAGCGAGCAAAAGAAACAAAAAAACTTTAACAAAACAGAAACATTCCATTTTTAAGAAGAAAATACGTCTTCTGGCAACCAGTTGCAGTCATTGTGTATCATCTTCCATGAATCAAATGTTCAAGAGCACTCTGGTGTAAGCTGTATTTTTCCCCAAACTTTAAGCAGGGAGTTAGCTCCCTGAAACATCACAAGGAAAAATACCTCCTACCCCAGAGAAAAAAAGATCAGAAATAACCCACTGAGCTGAGAATGTGCCCATCGAAGGTTTTGTGTTCAGGCACCACATCTTTCAGGAGAGAAAAAACTTTGGTTTCTCGGTCAGAGAAGGGACACTTCAAGGTCACCCAGTCCAACCCCCTGCAGGCAGCAGGGACATCTGCAACTAGAGCAGCTTGCTCAGAGACCCAAGGGACAACTTGACCTGACATGGGGCCAGCGATGGGGCTTCTCCCACCTCTCGGGGAAACCTGGGCCAGGGTCTCACCACCCTCAGCATCAAACATTTCTCCTTTCTCCCTGGTCTCAATCTCCCTCTTCCAGTTGAACCCATCACCCCTTGTCCTGTCCCAACAGCCCCTGCTCTAAAGACCCTCCCCAGCTTTCTCAGAGGCCCCTGGAAGCACTCAAAGGCTGCGCTAAGGGCTCCCCGCAGCCTTCTCTGCTCCAGGCTCAACACCCCCAACTCTCTCCCCTGGCCTCCCAGCAGAGGGGTTCCACCCTCCCAGCATTGCTGGGGCCTCCTCTGGCCCTGCCCCAGCAGCTCCATGTCTCTGCTGTGCTGAGGAGCCCAGAGCTGGACCCAGCACTGCAGGGGGGTCTCCCGAGAGCAGAGCACAGCAGTGGCGCAGCATCCCCTTCCTGTCATGACCCTGATCATGACCTTGATATGTCTTGATCCTTTTACTATATTTCTTTGCGGTTACTCTGCTTCCACACCCATCATGCTTGTCAGAAAACACCTAAGTTATTATATATATGGTTCCGTTCCTCAGTTCCTCTCAGCTGTTGTATTTCAAAGCATTCAGAGCCTCTGAGGAAGAGGGTGAGATTATTAAATCTATGCTCAATGCACCCTGGAGAAATCACATCACCAATATACATCATCTCTGAAAGGTTCTGACTCAGCTCACATTGTATCAGATGGCACAGAGAGACCGGTCTGTCTTCAGAGAATTCAGCAGGCTGGCACTGGAGCAATGGGTCAAGAACGTAAAATTCCCCAGGGAGAAACACGCAATTGGAAGCTTCCAGTTATGACCCAAATAGCTTTGCCAGGAGAAAGACAAAATTTAATCCCAATGTGCTTGTGATGTTGTCTTCCCCTTCAGAAATGGTGAAGAAAGAAAAGGAGGAAGAGATTGGATTGGCAAAGGGAAAAGCACCAAAGGAGCAGGTCAGGATGGCAAAGTGGAATAGAACAACAGGCACAGTACTCCAGAGAGGAACTAAAAATAAAACCCATTTCAAGAGAAAACCATGAAATAAAGGAAGAAGTGAGGACACCTCTGAAGGAGGAGGACACTCTATCTAACACACCACAAGGGGGGAAAAACCTGTGCACGAACACATGAACCACAAATAACCTTCAGCACTGCGTCCACGGCTTCAAGCGCCAGCAGAACACATACACCATCACTTAGAACCAGTAAGTCCTACACACTCTGTAGGTATTGCAGGTTGAGGTAACCATTGCTTTGAGGAAACTACCTCAAGGGTATGATACCGACACCCTGAAATCCTTGTCATCTTCTCAATGTGCTGCTTTACTCAACGAGAATAAACGGGAGCTTTCCATGCCAGAGATTTGACGATCGTGGCAAGAAACAACAGCACATTAACCAGTCATTGATGCAGCAAAGTTGCATTGATCCTTCCCTGGTTGTTAAAAAATAAAATAAAATCTACATGTTATCATCAAATGCTTTCAGACACAGCCCCAGTACATATCACTCTTCCAGGCACCATCACAGCAGTACCCACAAGGCTTGGCAGTTGGTAAGATTTAATGTGATGAGGTGATAATGAACTAACTAGTGTCAAAGGGCAAATTACTTTGGGCTGTTCACACAGGGTGCAGCCATGTACGGTGTCAGGTGACCGTAAAATACCAACGTCAATCCCGTGAAGACCTGTTTGCATGTTTTGGGGACTTTTTCTCTTTTATGTTATAAATTACACACATCAAACTGACTTGCACAGAAAAGACAAAAAGCCTGTGTATGATCCTTCTTTTTCCACTTTCCAAGTCCTCTTTTTCTGAGTAACATGATGGTGCTGAAAAATCCTTCTCCTTCCTAAGCCAGGTCCCTCCAAGAACAGACCGTTGACTCCTTTGTTGACACCCTTCTCTCCCCACTTGCTGTGCTGAGAAGCACCTCTTGGAAGCCCTGAGCTACATCGGGGATCTTTGTCTTGCTTTACTTACCAGCTGCAGCTTCTTGACCCACAGGCAGTGCAGCAGGGCAGGGAAAGGGCTGTTCCACAGCTCACCTGCAGCCTAAACACCCGTCTGCAACTTTACTGCAAAAGTATCATTCCCCAACCCAACCATCAGCAATTCCAACTCCACCAGACGCCCTCAAACATGCAGGAATGCTGCAAGCTGTCCGTTTTCACATCCCAAAAAGTATTATAATTGCATTACAAAAGTAAATGGTTTTACTCAAAGCTTCCATCTACGAAGATGGATGTTCTATAGAAGAACATCTGTGTTCTTCTACAGGTTGTATGTGTGCAGAAATCTCATGTCTAATTAATGATTCTGAAATTACTTAATAGTGCCACTTAGAGGAGTGGGGACTAACAAGGGTTGAAGCTAAATGAAGAGGCTGTCCCTACGTACAAGTGAAGCAACTCACCGATTTCACCTAGGAGCTTCTCTTGAAAATATATTCTATACCATAAATACCTTACGTGGCAATACATAAACTCATGCAGTGGTTTACACAGCCATCCAAAAACTCAGCAACAACTTCACGTCTTTGAAATACACACCAGAAAACTTGCGTCAAAAGGAAGAAAACCAGTGAAAATGGCCCAGCGCTGAGTCTTCCTACCAGGAAAGTGATTGATAAAAGCAATGAAAGGGGAAAAAAATCACATCTTCCTGGCCATGGTGTGTGTATATATACATGTATATACACACACACATATATATATGATCTCACCTCTTTTTTTATTTTTATATATATATAAAACCTTCCACTTTGTGGCACTTCCCTTCTACCTTCAGTTATATTCAGGGGCTGTGGCCACCCTGCTATTGTCTCAAGCTCTTTTAGCTAAATCTCTCCAAAAAGTCAACTTTCTGCTGGGGAAAAGCCCTCATGGGCTCTCAAGCTGCTTCTTTGCTGCGTCTGCAGAGACGTGAGCATGTTATCCCCGCCTTTGTGCTCTTTGCATCATTCAGACTTGCAAACACTGAAGTTCCAGCCTGATTTTATTCGTAGCTTTTATATTTTTATGTGAGACCCTTCTCCTATTTCTGCTGCTGCTTTTACCTTTCATGCTCGTGCTCTCCATCCTGGCGTACGCAATCATTAACTACACACACACTGAAGTGCTTTGGAGTACAATCTGGTGGAAACAGTTTACTCAAAATAAAAGGCTAATGAATTTTAAACCACTTTCTGCTAGGAGAGCACATTCTGGATTTGTTTTACCATGAGAACCTGACATTTATCATACCAGGAGGAGGAATATTTTCACTCTGTATTTTCTACCCTCTTGAACTGTGAATCACATCCCTAATTACATCAGGTACTCCAAGAATCCAGCGGTATGAGAAGCACTTCACGGAAACAATTACATTTGCTCTACAGTTTTAATTAAGCAACTCACTCAGTTGAGAACTAAGAGACTGGTTCCTGTGCCTTGCAGTAAGTTCTTTGAATCACTGGCCATGAAAACAGGTCACTTTTACCAACCCAACGCTGGCAGTAAGGTATGAAGCTGGTTTATCTTTCTCATGGGTCTTTCTTAACCCAGCACAGGTCTCATAAAGCTCTGTCACCTTTCCAAAAGTACCTCGGAGTTAAAGTAGAAATACATACAATGATTATTTCAAATGTTTTTCCATCAATGTTACAAATCAATATGTATATCAACACCCACTGGAAGAGAAGGTATGTCAGTGTGTGGCAGCTCCTTCTAGAAGGCAAAAAGCATGACGATAGGGAGACGATCATCAGTTTCTGCTACTAATTCCTTCAAGCAGAAGGAAACCAGTAAACTTGAGATTGCTTTTTCTCTATTTCAGACAAAGCCCCTGAACAGAGAGATTCTTGACCTTTGCACAACAACGGAAAACGCAGCACGTTTAATCACTCCTCATCAGGAGGGTTTTTTAATATTACTCTTCTAATCTCGAGTCTTTCATTACATTGATTCAGTGATTTGAGAAGTATGAAATCAAGAAAACAACCAACCTCTTAAAAATCCCCTGATTTTTGCTGCTAAAAACTCACATTTCCTCCAACACAGTTAAATAGCTGTCACAGAAACCTGTCTGTGGGAAGAAGCTGAACATGCCAAGACGATTTCCTTCTTACCTCAGCCTTGCGAATGCTCTCTCTGGCTTCATCTATTTTCTGCTCCAGTTCCACTCGGGTTTGCTCAGACATCACAGGCCCATGGCACTCCAGCTCTTCTAGTGTCTGTCAGAGACAAGAAAACACACCACGGATGCAGTAACTGCCAAGAAGCCATTTACATGATAAATATTTATTTATAAATCAGGGAAATTAGTGTTCGATTAGATGCTGGGTTGACCGGCAATAGCCCATTCCAGGCAAAAATATGATGACCAAAGCAAAACGCTGTTTAAAAGCACAGTGTTTCACATGGAAATTCCAGTTACGCTTCAACATCTCACAACGGCGTGATATTGTGGTATGAATCAACTCATCTACATGTTGGTAATTATGTATTTAAAATGGGTATGTCGATCCACATCTATGTTACGATGAAAAAGAGCAGCTTAATCATGGAGAGAGAAGTTGCTCGTGCTGGCCTGGCTGTTGGGGAAGCCAAGACAGGTTTCCTGCATTTGCAGGAGCTTTGTGTCCAGAGCAGAATTTGCTCAATCACAGAAGGCATGCTGGAGTTTCTCAGCTTCATGTACATGTGTGTTGACTGTACAGATCCAAATGAAAAATAATAAGCACGTGACTGCAAGAATCATGACCGGTTATTTAAATCTGTGCCTGGTTCAGTGACTGTTTGTGCATTTTGTGTTAAATAGTATTTGGAGAAAGAGCAGAAGGAGCATCAGGTGCTAGGACCAGAATCCAGGATGCTCCCTCCTTCCCCTGAGCAGAGTTTTCCCATAACAGTTTGGTTATGGACTCCATTAATACCCTCTGCCTGGTGCTACAACATCTGGTTTTCTGCTGTAGAGCGACTCAGGTTCAGCAGAAGACAGGGAAGATGGTCAACGCCTGCTGTGGTCTTGCTTCTTGCTTGGCTCATTCTCCTGGGTAGTCTGAGGAATGGCTGAAATCTCTAAAGTGGAACCAGAAGCCAGGTCTCCCACTTCCTGGACAGCAGTGCACGAGTATTACATGATATTACAGATATTGTAGAGCAGATACATCTTCTTTAACTGAGATTAGTCTGTGCAAGTTAGGCTGGACCTGAGCAGGTGAAATGGATGGCTTTAGGCAGAAGTTAGCACAAGATGTTAGCTTGGGTCCCAACACTCTCCCTAAACAAGAGCATGACAGCCTTGCTGTAGATGTTTAAGGAACTCGTGACCCAAGGGAAGCATTTCTGCTGGCTGACTTGATTCCCACTCCTACGCAGTCTCAGCTGCATTCCCAAACACAGCTACCTGAAGTCCCAGTTAGGACATCCAAATACAGCCCAAGGTTCTCGAGTCACGTATGCAAAAATAAATCTAACAATACACAATTTTGTGTCTTCACATTAGATTTAAGTGTGCATTGCTCATGGATTTTCCTAGTGTTGAAAAGACTTTTGATATCCAAATGAATACATTTTCTTCTGTATGGGTAATATGATACAGTGGAGAATCCCTGAGCCTGTCAAAAGACAAGGGGAGACAAGAGAATCCTTTAGAGTGTGTCCAGAAGAGAGCAACGAAGCTGGGGCAGGGTCTGGATCACAAGTGTGCTGAGGAACAGCTGAGGGACCTGGGGGGCTTGAGCCTGGAGCAAAGGAGGCTCTGGGGAGACCTCCTGGCTCTCAACAACTCCCTGACACGAGGTTGGAGCGAGGTGGGGGTTGGTCTCTTCTCCCCAGGAATAAGCGATAGGATGAGAAGAAAGAGTTGTTCCAGGAGAGGTTGAGGTTGTCCCTGAGGAACCATTTCTTGCCCGTTGGAGTTGTGCAGGTGTGTCCCAGGCTGCCCAGGGCAGTGGTGGAGTCCCCATGCCTGGAGGGGTTTCCCAGCAGTGTGGAGGTGGTGCTGAGGGACAGGGGTTAGTGGGGACCTGACAGTGCTGGGGGAATGGGTGGACTGGAGGAGCTGAAAGGGCTTTTCCAACCAAAACGATTCTGTGATTCCGTGAAATCTTAGTCCCAACAGAGGACGGTGTGCAGAACAGAGGTAGGTCTGTGAGTTATTTGCCCTTAAGAACAAGCTGTAACCTCAGATTTGTATGGGAGTAACACGACATACTGATGAAACAGAAGGTCTGAGGAGCTGCTAACCTGGTAGTCTGAGTGTATCACACCAAGAAAGACTAAGATGAAAATGGCAGGTTGCTTGGAGAGGTAGTGGGACAAAAATAATTCCTTAGTTTCTTGCAGCAGCTCCTCTTTCATGCAGCGGGGAGCTGCAACAAAAAAACTCTGTAAAGGAACATTTTGGCAACCTACCCGCTGACTGTGGATGATGTTTTTGTGCTCCCGGGCTACCCGGGTAGCCCATTTCCGAGCCTCCTTGTTGAGGCTGTGCTCTTCAGTCGTTCCAGTTTCCGATTCCAGTTGTCGACTCTGGAACAGAAAACAAGAGAAGGAGTCAGGACACAGACCTGGGGCCGTAGCTATGAGGATAGTGAGTTATAGGATAACTTTATATTGCAGTTATCAGCCTGGGATCTCATTTCATACAGAACAAAGAAGATTCAACAGAATTCAACTTCCTGCTGATGGTGATGGTGCCATGTTGTGGAAAGCCAACAACGGAAGCAAATCAAAGTTCACAAGAATCACCACTCAGGGAAATCAGCATGACACTGAACAGCACACACAGTTCTACTGCAATGGGAGACATCCATGATGAATAACACTGCTTCATTACATCAAAGACATGAAGAACAACCAGCCAAGGAAGCCAACTCACTTCTAAAGTAAACGTGCATTAGAGGAAGCAAAGATGAAAGGTTAAGCGTGATCCAATGGGTCATTTAGGCTCATTCTTTCTAATTTGTCATCAACCATGATGCCATCAAATATTTTAGAACAGCACAGCAATTTCTGTCCCCCAGAATTTTGTCTGCAAAAGAGCAACTCAAATTTCAAATCACGTTTTTTGATGTTTCACCTCGTGCCTTTTATTGTGTCAATAATCAAAAGAATGTCATCTCTCCTCTGCAAGAAATGCCAACTAAAGCAAGATGAAATAGTTCTCTACTGTCTACAGCTTGAGCAGAACCTCTCTGAAACTCTGAAGACACTTCTCAGCATTTAATTACCGAATCATTCCCAGTCTTTCTATCATTTCCATTCATGCACCACCCAGTGCATTTACACACACATCTCAGTGTTTAGGGTGTAAATCACTCTCCATCTGTCCACTAAAGTGGGTTTCTGGGTATTCCTTCTGTATTTGCGGGTGTTCTGCAGAAATTTATTGCACCTCAACTGTGTAAGGATAATAGCCATAGTGGAGAGAGTCCAGTGAAGGGCCATGAAGATGATGAAGAGGCTGGAGCATCTCTCCTATGAGCTGGGAGAGCTGGGATTGTTCAGCATGAAGAAGAGAAGGCTCAGAGGGATCTCATCGATGTGCATAAATATGTGACGGGAAGGTGCAAAGAGGACAGAGCCAGGCTCTTCCCAGTGGTGCCCAGTGACAGGACCAGAGGCCACGGGCACAGATGGAAACACAGGAGGATCCCTCTGAACATCAGGAAACACATTTTTCCTGGGAGGGTGACCAAGCGCAGAGAGGTTGTGGAGTCTCCATCTCACAGATATTCAAAAGCCACCTGGTCACGGGCCTGGGCAACCGGCTCTGGACCAGTTGATCTCCAGAGGTCCCTTCCAACATCAGTCAGCCTGTGATTCTGTGATTCTTGTTCTGAGCCAGTCTTATACACTTCTCCTCATTACAATTAGCTGTGAGGGGACATGATATTCACCCCACCTTCCCAGGGCACGCTCCTGGCACAACAGAATGGATTCTTCCAACACACATTTCAGTGGTTTCTCCAGTTTAAGTTAATCAATACTCCGAAGGGGATTTTCAAGAACAACTCCTTTTCCTGGAGGACTTGCTTACTCCTGCACATCTCCCTACCAAGAAAGGCACTCCAGCCCTGGATTCCTTTTTATCACAAGTCCTCTTCAGGCTGATATCATCTTGCACAATCTTTGACATCAACCCTTATAATTATCACTTGAGAAGAGAGAGTGTGCTTAGTGCTGTTCAAAAGACAGGATTTTTCCTCATCGGGTGTAGTTTGAAACTTGAGAAGATCCCACGTGTATGGAAAAGTTGTTTAGGAAGGAGAAATTCATGGTGAGGCAGCAGGTAAAGAGCAGAAAGACAAGGAAGTATTTTCAGGCTAGGTTAGAAGCCTCCAGCTGATGCAGAAGAAGAGATGGTGTTACGAGCTCTTTTAGCAGTACAACTGGTGTCAAGGAAGGAAGATAATTTTATTACCATCATTTGGTATAAACTGGAGCAAAATCAAGACTGGGAAGCAAATTGAAGTGATATTAAAAGTGAGATTTTTACACCTTTAGATTACCCTGCTCTCGTGGGAGAGGCAATGATCCCAACCTATGCAACGTTCCAGCAGAGGTTTAATTGAAAATAAGCCAAAAATTGGTTCAGCTTGTCATTTTGTTCAGCTAAGCTCCTTTTCATCAAAATTGAATCTGGCCTTTATTCTTATTCATCCTCTTACTACAAGAGAGCTGGGGCTAGCGGCTTCAAGGGGTTGTGAAGGAGAAGATTTCCAATGGTAGAGACAAGGAAGGGAAAGGAAGACAAACCCTACACAGACACACACACTCCTACCACAGGCCTCTGAAATGTATCTAATGTTTCAGGTGACTCCTGGGCTGCTTTTCGCCTCCATTTCAAGAAGCTGTAACTCACTGTCATCATCGAATCATCACAGACTGGTTTGGGTTGGAACGGACCTTAAAGATCATCTAGTTCCAACCCCCTGCCATGGGCAGGGACATCTTCCACTAGACCAGGTTGCTCAAAGCCCTGTCCAACCTGGCCTGGAACAGTTACAGGGATGGGGCATCCTCAACCTACCTGAGCAATCTAGGCCAGTGTCTCACCACCTTCACAGTGAAGAATTTCTTCCTAATACCTAGTCTAAATCTCCCCTCTTCCAGTTTGAAACTGTTACCCCTCGTCCTATCACCACACTCCCTGATCAAGAGTCCCTCCCCAGCTTTCCTGTAGGCTTGCAGTGCTTCAACTTGTCCCTACAGAATGCCTTGACAGAAATCAAAAGAGAGGTGGAGGGGAGGGAGCACCCTTGTGTTGCTCACAGTGACCCCCAAAAAAACCCCAATCCAGTTTCACAATCCAGTATAAGATTACAAGATCTTTTAGTTCAAAGCCAGAAACAAACATTTCTATGAGGTTCACCCACTGGAGTGGGACAGAGCCATGAAGTCCACGTTAAAGCTGTTTTCAAAGGAAAAGGAATTGTTAGACAAGACGTAGAGCAGCCCAGAAGAGGAGAAGGTAAGTTATAACCACATGGTCAGCTCTGGCATGGACAGGTAGGAAGGTAAAACTGCCAACCGAGCAAAGAGCGGACAGGGGCATCTCTCTTCACCCACCCCCTCACTTTAAACAGCGAGTTGGCTTCTGCTTTTATTGAGGTGGCTTTATACAATCATGTTTCCTCATTACTGTTCGACCTCTTTAATTACCTACGTCAAGATGCTCCACTGAGTCACTGCAAAATGCGAAGATGACAAACACATGGAGTTATTTAGGCACATCTGATCCTTAAGACAACATTTGACCTCCGTTTTTTCCCAGCGTATTGGAGGAGAGCATTTTTGTACGGTTGCTTCCACAGCTTCCAGCTGAGCCTTAACAGCTGCAAGTCTGAGCAGAAGGGTTTGACATTGCCTCTCCCCTATAAAACATCTCCTAACGAATTGCGATGTTTCCACTGGTCTTGCTCCTACTCAGCATCTCATTTTCATTAAGAAAGGATACAGAGTTCTTTTCAGTCACTTGATAACCTTCTCCCAAGTGTGTTTTCCATTTTTAATCTATTTATCAAAAGCGCTTGACCAGAAAAATGAATGCAAACTTTGTGGCTATGCCTAAGGGCACAGTAAAAAGGAAATGAGTTGTTATTGGATCAGAGTGGTGATATTAGGTATTCATAAAGCAGGGTTGTATCCAAGCGGACCTCACTCTTGCTTAAAGGTCTAAAAAGAAATGTAAAAATGGGGTAATAAAAAGAGATGGGGAAAAACCTAGAGCAGTGGTCTGTGTGGATACCAAAAACAGAGGCAGGAGAAAGATCTAGAGGCAAAATTTAGTATCCTGGGGAAGAAGCTTGAAACAGGGACTCCTAAGCTGGACAAGACCAGAGAAAGCAGTGGAAATGCACAGTCTGAATACTCAGCCGAGAACACAGTACCAGGAGAAAGGTTTCAAAGCCATCAGAATCTGGAATGCTTCCGAAAGGAATGGAGCTGCTATGGCATGGAGGGACTTCACCTGACCTGTGAAAGACCAAGCTGCTGGCACTCAAGGCGG
This sequence comes from Bucorvus abyssinicus, assembly GCA_009769605.1. NCBI lineage: Eukaryota > Metazoa > Chordata > Aves > Bucerotiformes > Bucorvidae > Bucorvus > Bucorvus abyssinicus. The sequence continues at coordinate 94,698,177 of CM020024.1, read as the reverse complement.
CTGTGAAGGAACTTACAAGCAGAGGATTAGTTGCAAGCTGACTGGCATGGAGAGGACATACTTCCAGAGGACTTCAAGGATGACCTGAGAAGTCTGGATCCTCATTAAAGAAAGGCTAGAGAGTACATCAAGTAAGAAATGAAAGACCAACTGCCACTTAAACAGGTCTGAAGAAAGGAGCTAAAATGGATTTATCTGCTAGAAACATAAACCCCAAAATTTTTGAGAAGAAGGTGGGGGAAATGGAGTGTCTGGTCCTAATCTGAGTTACTAAATTAAGCTCTTGCATAAGGGTTTTCAGGACTGCGACTTGGTGGTGGTGAGATGTCCAACAACTCAATTTAACCTCTTCCAGAAAAAAAAAGGGAAACCAAAACCACTTACCCATGGCCAGGGAATGAAGGAAGAGCCAAAAAACCTGAGCTAAACATAGAGGGACATTCTGCTGCTCTCTCAGGGTTTGGGTTACAGTGAAAGCTGTGTTTAGTGCTAAAAATTCAATCAGCAAACCAATGGAAAGATCTAGATGTCTGCAACCAGCTAAAGAGCTTAAGGGCTGGCGATGCTGTTTCTTAAATTAACAGATGCATTTGGGCTGCAGACACATCTCTTGCTTCTCCGTTTTTGCCTGAGATGTTGTTGCAGGTGCAGAAGTTGCCTTATGACAGGGACAAACACACAGTTCACAGTTATATCCGGAGGCAGATGGCACGTGGACAGTTTTCACAGGAAAAAAGGTGGCTCTGGAGCCTAAAAGTTCCATATTTTTGTAGCTGAAAGACTAAAAGTTGAGTTCGACAGAGGAAAAAAGTAGCAAAAGTTTATTGCATGCAAACCACCAACATAAACCACACCCACAAATCACAGCTGTTGCTTTTGAGGAGGTGAAAACCAATGCTGGAAAGCAAGCTCAGCCTCACCAGCACCTCTGCGAGGGAGGAGGAAGGGATATGCATGACATTTTTCACCCAACTCACAGCTAAACCCAACAGCTGTAAAAAAATTGTGACTCCACTTTAGTGCTCGTTTTAGTCTGTTATTGTAGAACTAATTTGATTTTAGTTTACCCAGGAGTAAGTGAGGACTGACCTGCCCTGCCGTCGATTTTCAGCGTTGCAAACAGGACACCCCTCATCATTCAAAAGAGATTATTTGCAATATGTTTTTTTTTTTCCACTGAGAAGAATAAAAAAGGACCTACATCCCCTATTAATAGGTTATGGAAACCTATTTACATACATGATGATAAAAAAAACCAAACCAACCTACTAGTGCTGCTTTCTACAACCACATTCCGCTGCTTAATCTAATAAATCAACCTCGTGGTGGTGAGCGCTGGGAGCCGGGCAAGGATAAGGACCACTCTTACCAGGCAGGGAATAAAGCCAATAATTACATCTGGACTCCTCACAGGAAAGATGGTTCTGGGATATGTGAGCAGAGAAAGGGGATCCTGGGGCCTTTTGATGTCATCCGGGCTGAAACCAGTCTCACCATGACCACGTGCTTTTTACTGAAGAAATGTTCTATAGCAACATTTTTATTCCTGTATTTCCACTCTCAGCTATCACAGCAGCTGCATTCACACCCAACTTTTCCAAAAACCTATAGTGCATTCTATTATAACTAGAAATACAGAAAAATTAGGTGACCAAAGGAAAAAAAAGTGGGGGAAAAAGGACCTTTAAAATCAACTTTGACACAGAGAAACTGATTTAATCAGTATTTTCAATGCAATATAAAGAAAGATCCATGTCTCGAGTGGCCAATTCTTTTGAGTGTTACCCTGCTCTCCAGTCTCACTGTTAGAAATTACTCAGAGCTTGGCTTGAACGGTGTTTCCTGACTGCAGAAAACAGGATGTGAAGAGCATGCTCTCTAAATTCCAATAAAATCTATGAGGTTGTGAACCAACCTCAGCTTAAGCAAATCAGAAACGATGGTAAAATTCAACCCAAGGTAAGAGAACCAGTAACTCCAGGGCAGGGACCTTCCCTTTTCTTCAACCTACCCTTTCAACAGCAACTTCAAACACGAGGATTTTCTCTCAGACTTTATTTTAACCATGACTGGGGAGGGGGTTAATTAAGTAAAATTGGTTTTAGTTGTGGCGAGTTTCCCAGGAAATGCACCTCTTCAAATCTGGTGAACCTTCCTTTACCTGAATGGCTGTTCTTCTCCTCAGCAACAATTCCTAATATTTTATACATTGGTAAAATTAAATCATACCTGGAATTTTTTTAATATTTAGCTTCCAAAAAAGTTATAGTTAAAACAGTCACCTTACTTGGTTCTGGTATTTCAAGCACAGACTATTCTAAATCCAGAAAAAGCAGCACATTCTCTGCACTCGTTAATTTGGGGGATTATTTTTTACTAACACTTTATATTTCCTATACTGTAGTACTTTATATTTCCTTTTTTGAATTCAAATCTTTACATCAAATGTCAAATATGTATATTCAATAATGATAAAACCAGAATGTAACATGATTTAGGAAGCAAAGGAATTTTAAAATATTTACATGTATTTAATAAGTTTTAAATCCATTTTAAATATTTAAATAAATTCAATAGTGAATGCTGAAGTAGGTGTCGATGCCTTTGCCTCTGCACTGACACCTGCTAAAAGTCCAGTCTGACAAACCAGAGCCCTCGACCGAGTCCTGGTTCCCATTTATTCGGTGATTTCTACATACTTTCAAACCCCTGAGCACCTACAAAGCTGAGAACACACGTTTTGCAACAAGTGAGAAGGGTGTCCTAAGTACAGCTTATATATCTTATATCATACAGCTTAGTATAAGCTGCTCAGAAAATCAAGATATTCTTAGATACTCTTCTGCATGTGATAGTGAAATTCATCCTTCTTCTCCCCATCTAGCCATAAAACTTGTGCAGCCAAGTATCGAGGGGTGAAACTGCGAAACTGGGTTTTTCTGCAAATTAGAGTGAGAAAAATAGATTTTTTTCATGTTGATAAGCTGTCAGACAAATCAGATTTGACTACTTTTTGGCTTGCGTGCTCAGAGCAAACACCAGTATCAGGAATGTATGGGGGAAACTACAGTCACGGGTGACACATCAATAAAAAACAGGAAAAACACCTCAAAAATTTAGTGTCAGCTTTTTGTCGCCATTATCCCCCCGCTCCATGAATACAATTTTTGTCGCTTGGCTCATTTTCTCACCCGATAACAGCAGTTCAAGGAAAAAGACTCTTTCCCAAACAGGAAACAGTGAAAAGCTGCCTAATTTCCTTTATTTTTCATCCCGTTCTTATGGCCGGGGTTATCTGCAAAGCGTGGGGACAGGGTGTTTTCAACGTAAGAGGTTTCTGCAGACAATAAATCTCTCTTCCCTCGTGGGAGGATGTTTGGTGATTAAACTGTCACTCCACTGGACAGAGCAGCAGCTCCTGTGTAAGTTCAGCATGTGCTGACTGGTTTTTTTGGTGAGGCTGAAGGTATTTTAAAAGACTCTATTAATATTTTTTTCTGTCTTGCTGTTCATAAAGGCCTGAGCCCTTTTGTGAAATCATTTATTGAGAGGATTAAAGCTGGTTGGGAATATATTAATGATTCCTTACTGAATACTTCCACAACAAACCATTTCCTTAAGGGCAAATGGTTAAAATTTTTTTTAAACCTTCATTTTTTAAAAATAGGAATAGTGGAAATTAACCAAGACACTGAAACCATCTACATGATATAGTAACATGAACAAATGTACAAAGTAAAGCTTAAAACAATTTTTTAGATAGTGGAAAATAGCTGATTAATGTAAAATATTTTGTAGGGACAGCTCTCCACTTGTAAAACAAAATTTGGAGATGGACTATGTGAAGCTGGAATTTACAAAAGCACTCACAGTTCTCCATGTAGGCGAGTTCCACATCCACATTCTTCTCGCCTACAATACGCAAAATTTCATTCCAGAAATAAGCCCACAAAGTAAGAGGCCCCAGCAATGCTGGGACGGTGGAACCCCTCTGCTGGGAGACCAGGGGAGAGAGTTGGGGGTGTTCAGCCTGGAGCAGAGAAGGCTGCGGGGAGCCCTTAGTGCAGCCTTTGAGTGCTTCAAGGGGCCTCTGAGAAAGCTGGGGAGGGGCTTCTGAGCAGGGGCTGTTGGGACAGGACAAGGGGTGATGGGTTCAACTGGAAGAGGGAGATTGAGACCAGAGAGAAGGCAGAAATGTTTGATGGTGAGGGTGGGGAGACCCTGGCCCAGGTTTCCCCAAGAGGTGGGAGAAGCCCCATCGCTGGCCCCATGTCAGGTCAGGTTGTCCCTTGGGTCTCTGAGCAAGCTGCTCTAGTTGCAGATGTCCCTGCTCCCTGCAGGGGGTTGGACTGGGTGAGCTTTAATGGCCCCTTCCAAGCCAAACCCTTCTGTGATTCTATGCAATACCTAAATGCTCCAAACTTTGACCCCAGTCATAGTAGATCATATATTTAGTTTGAAGAGAGGCCATAATTTCTTGTTGATTAGATGTGATTTGATTATTTTGTTCATTTGATTAGATGTGTTAATCACCAGATGTCTTTCAGTGTTAGTCTTGGGTGTGAAAATTTTCATGCATAACCCACACACCCCAAAAGCCAGCTGATCATCTCTGCAGACTATCTCCAACGAGAGGATGTGGCAAAAGAATGCTTGATAGTTGTTATTCTATTAAATGCTGTCCAATTAATTAGAAAACATACAACTTGAGACAAATTCAAAAGCCTGAGCAAAAGCCCCCATCCTCTTGGACTTACTGATTGAAAATGGTGGATGAATAACCTGCGAATGCCCAGGTAGGGTCCTGCTAGCTGAGCGGACTTGTCTGGATCATAAAGAAGCCTGGATAATTTATTTACTTTGGTGACAACTGGTTACAGCAGAAGCATCCAGAAGCTCAAACAAAGTTGTGCCAGGCTGAAATGCAGTAATTCCACAGCCCAAGTGGGTTAGGGAGGTAAATGAGTTACTGATCTGCGGTTCTGAGGCAGCTTTTGACAGGAACGACCCACTCGTCGCCTTCTTGAGAGCTGCCGGAGTTACACAGTACAAGCCGACAGACCACACAAGTGCCGGGTCAAAGAATCATGTAATTTGTCGTGTCCAAGAGTTTAATAGGAGTGAGTTCCAGTTCTGTTTTACATGGCGATCGCCCTCTGGAAAAGGCACAAAATTAAATTAGCAGCAGGGCTGCGTTTCATCAGTGCATGCTAATAGCTTCCAGTTGTTTGACGAGTGTCCCCATTCACAGCTGAGGAGTAACCGATTATACACATCAATATCCTGAGCTGTGAATTTTTAATTCAGGCCCCCAAAAGGTTCAAACATTGATTACAAATGCAGGGTGAGTGCAAAAGGGAAGCGTGGAGCTGATTGCCGCATATAACACAGTTAAGTTGCTTTTTCCTTCTTTAAGTCTCATTGTGAAAAAAGCTTTTTTTTTTATTTTATTTTATACACATATATTATGCATTCTGTTGCCACAAGAGTAAATTCAACGTCTCGAGCCACATGCACAGAGATAGGGTCAATAAGGCTGATGGTCAATACTCTGATGGGGTACCTCTGCTATCGTCATTCTCATAGCACTGACGGGTGCGGGCTCAATGTCCACCAGCTGAACCGTGTTAAAACTCTGGATGTGACAGTTGCCCAAGGATGAAAACACACAGCAGCCAGGGTTAGAAAGGCAAAGGCAGGAAGATTCTGCTCACTGTATCGAGAAAAACCTAAAACTTTAAGGGAATATTTGACCCTCTACAAAGGAGCGGGGAGAAAAACCAAAAGCACAGTTTGTTAAAATGGAAAGACAAAGGAATCTGTTATCGGTGTTAGTACAGCCAGAACAACTGACCTATCTATTAACGGGGCTCTGGAATTTAATCACCTGAACTGGAGATAGAGACATTTCAGTCCCAATCAGTTTACTCAGGAATTCGAGTTATCCAAAGCTGCACCAGGTTCACTTTGTTAAAGATCCAGACTAATTTTAAACTGTTATTGCTTAAAACGTTAGCAACGTCGGCAGGACGTCAACAATCCACATTTATTACAGTGCCGCTTGGAAATGTAGTTACATCCCTCAGTTTTAATGTCATTAACGATCACTTTGGAAGTAACACATACACCAAAATAGTATTTTCTGAGATTACTTTGGAGTGTTTTAACAGTATTGTGTCTAAATCAATAACTTCTTATATGCATCCATAGGTATTCCTTGATATCTGTAGGTACTCCTCGAGATCCATAGGTACTTCTCGAGAGCTATAGGTATTGCTTGAGTAATTTTGAGGTAAATGGACACTTCATTTGGCATAGCATGAACCTCACCAGCATGATAATATGTTAATAAAATGTAGTGAGAATTACACTGACTTTGCTTTTCTATGGGTGATGTTGAGCCTATTCGATGTTTTTGTTACAATCACCCACCTACTGCCTGCAGGACTGGTGGAATCAGGCCACCGTCCCAAAAACACAGCATGAGGTTAAACCAGAGCACTATTCTCTTACCCATTTATAACCATGGGCTTAAAAAGAAAGCAAGAACCAACAAATCAAGGAATTCAGTGGGGTTCTTACAGTGTCACTGTCACTCGGTTGGAACTGGAAAGGCTGCGGTTTGCGAAACGCGGCGTTCTCCTGTAGGAAGAGCTGCAGGTTGTAGTCCCGCACCACCTGAGGAAACAGCAAACATTTAAATTTATATTATTTAGATTTGGTGGTTTGTAACCTTAAAAACAGGAAAATTAGTTCAGTCTTTCAACCAGAGAGCAAATCTGCAGCAGAACATTGACAAAAGGAAATACAGGGTCAGGTTCTGGTTATCCAGAAGTGATGGGCAGGACAAAGCCCTCAATTCCATCTGTCATTATCAACCTCCAAAAAATACCCCAAAGGCAAAATGGGGACAGAAAAAAGCCAGCTATCAAGTAGACAGTATGTGGCATCACCACCATAAATATTTTTTTCCTCTCCTCTTGTGGATAATTGCTTGTGCACCATTCCTTCTGAAGCTAAAATGTCTAATTTATACACAAATAATTAGTTGCAGGAGCTGGAAAGACTCTTTGGAATAACGCACACAAAATCAGCCACAGAATTCATTCCTTTTTATTAAGTTGCTTTCAGAGGAAACTCTCCAAGCTTGCGTTTTGCTAAACCAAAACTACTTCAGCTCCCAAATTTGTTTAATGACACATTCCAGACAGCACCACACACATCCCCAATCACATCTCTTATGTCACAATTTACACTTATTTACAGGGAAAAACTCAAGTGATTGCAACGTGAAAAAATAGCATCGCTGCTTGAAGAACTCTGGCGAGTGTTCACTGCTTCCATTGATGAAAATACATGAAATTACACAAATCTATCAGCAAACTGAGGGTTTCATGGACAGAAGCGTGTAATAAAGATGCTATTTACCCAGAAATAGCAGCAGCACTGTGTATGGCCAAGATTTCTGTGTGTACTAAATACGACGTGTTCTCTAATGCATCAAAATGTTGATGCTTGTGTTAGCGAAATACTGAGCTGTAAAAAATTAATCTTCACTTAAAGAAAGTAAATAGTCCTCCAGGGCCAATAACGCGCTCGGTTAAAACAGCAAAGTACATAATTACTGTGCCAATTTGAGCAGCTGAATGTAAACATGTTCGAATGCGTAGAAAGACCAACAGGGAGTTTGGGGTAGGAATAACCATCAGAAATTCAGAGAAATTCAGAAATACTGAAGGAGGAACCATCTATAGCTTCGGCTGATGCTCAGCACCCACCATGCCATCGAGATCACTGATGTTAAACTGCTCAAACTCAGAAGTGACTCAGTTCTTCCAAGGAGAAAAAACATCGTTACACCAGCATTTATAAAAGAGTTTTCCTCAGAGCAACAATATTTAGTTATAAAGAACAACTGTTACAATGTGAGACTTGGGAGAGCTGCAGGTCCAGCAAATTAACACCCCGCAGCATTTTGCGCAATGTATTTGCCAGTTGTTAAAAAGAAAATGAAAAGACTCCCAAGCAATACAGCTTACTGTCGGGGTTAAGCAATGACTTTTCCAAACAGCTTTCCTGTTATTCAGAAATTCAGTTTCTTTTCTGCAGTCAGTGTCAACTGACGTGTTAAAACAGACTTGAAACCAAATGTTGAAGATAGCCCATACGCAGAAAGAATGCACAGTCAGGGACGAGCATTTTTTACCCTGGTCTGGTGAAGCTTCTTAACCAGAAACATCACAGAAAGGTTCTTCAAAACAGCAAATGGAATTTCCAAAAATGTTCCGAAGAAAATCAGGGTTTTTTTTCCAAGCGCAAGAAGTACAAGTGTTGAATGAGGCTGTTGAAATGAGAAGGACGTTGAACAGCCTTTTCATCTGCTGTGGCAGAGGGTAATTATTTCCTGGAGATGCCAGAGGAATGACATGGCTCAGCCCAACCTAGCAGCAAGAAACCTGCCAAAGCTGCCACAAGTAATGCTACGATAAACTGTGAAAAACCTTCATTTTATACAGAAAATTTGTTTCTGAGTTGTTTCCTGCAATCTGTATTAACTTCAGGTGCCTGATGGTCTCCTAAGGAGCTGAATCCAACCCATCCCTGCCCAGCCAGAGCAGCCATCTCTGGCTCTCTGGTGGTCACGAGCTTCTGGGAAGCAACTTGCCTTGTTCTAAAGCAAATAGAATTTAATTCCACCCTGTAAACAGAAATATAGTTCCAATGGCAAAGTGAAAGCTCTTCTACCATGATCTAAAGCGTCTTCTCCGAGCGCAGCCTGGCACGTATGTGATCTGGCACTTGAACAGCAAACAGGTGAGGTATAAAAAACTCAATAAATATTTAAACTCTTTGCTTTGCAGGCTGTATTTTATTCCAAACGACTAAATCTGTTATGGGTTTAACACTTGAGCTACTCTGGAAACACACACTGATAAGAGTTTCTGCTGCAGATTCACCGCTCCTTTTTGAGCCCATTCCTGCAACGTGGCACTACAGGGACTGCACAAAGTGCAAAAGGAAGGATGAGCAAAGCCTATATCCATGGAATAATCCACTGATTCATTAGTATTAATTATCATTTCAGAGCGAGACACGTGTTTTCAGTAGTAACGTAACACTAATTCTGCTCCTCTGCACTCCTGACCTGGAAGGAGAGAAGAAAATTGGTGCCCATGAGCTATAAACCGCTCATAAACCCCCTGTTCAGACCTGACAGCTGTATTTACATTCCTGTTCATTCTCCAGGCATAGTAAAGCAGAAACAGGACTATTTTCCTCAAACATCCAGCATGACATCGTTACTGTGTAAAATAAGACATGGCCAGGCAGAGGCTTTGCCATCACCAGCTCAGCGTCCACGGACACGACCAAGGTAACTCCTACGCAAAGGAGCTGCTTGGAAGCAACAGTTTAGCTTGCTGCAAGTCCCAGCCAGGCAGCACTCCCCACACAAAGGATTTAATAAAACATTGAGAAATTAAGGATGAATATGTAGGTGCTATATATAAGGATATTTAGTTAAAAGATTCAAGCCCAGCATTTTGGGGAAGCTATTTTAAGCTGACCTGAACGACGCACACCAAGGAAAATGATTGAAAGTCCTTTTCCAACAGCAGATAAAATGGTGTTTTCATTATCTTTACAGCTGCTGCCAGGTAAATTCAGACATGGCAGCGTGAAGCCAATTTTTAACACTCTCCTTTTCTACCTGATAAGGCAGAGGTGAGCCCATTCACAAGTGAGTAAGGAAGGTGGTAAACATGTTTTTTATGTAAGTCCCTGCAGAAATGAGCTCTGCTCCTGTGCAGGGGGTTAACATAAAAATATAAATATTATGACTGCTGGTTTGGGCAATTATTGTTTTTGTTTTAGTCCAGCTGATGAATTATTTAATTATTGAAACTATCCTGGAAGCCATTGCATATTTCTGATTCTGGCTGCGTGACAAAGCAAAAAAACCCCGTCTCTGATCTGGTTCCTGCATTTGTCATTCTTTATTCTAGGGAGGAAACACTGTAATATTGGAGGTTTGAAGGTTTTCAGTCCATTATTAAGAGATGATCCCAACAGTTTCTCAGGGCTGCGCTGCCAGCAGTGACTGATGCGGTTCCAGATCACACAGCGCAGAACTTGCGGCTGTAATTTCTCTTTCCAAACGTGCAGAGCGAGTAGAACCAAACGGCTCTTGATCACTGCTCTCTGAAGATCTTGTACTTATGAGAGTGCAGTCTGGGGGGAAAAATCCTCCCCAATAAAATTGTCTGGTTTCTTTTAACTTAATACCCCTCATGACTGACCAAAGATAACAACCCCAAAATACCAACCTTCAGTTCTGTCATTATTCTGGATGCAAATTTAAGCCTGGGAACTTCTATATGCTGTAAGTGTTCAGTTACAAAGGCTCATTCAGTGCAAACTTACCCTGCTGGAAGTCTCCAGTAAAAACTGGAATGTGTTTTGTACAGCTTGGCATGTCTCTAGCTCAGTCCTGCTGAATGCCATTAAATAATCCTTAAGGTGATCATAGATGTTTCCATCGAGAGCCTGTATGAGGGAGAGGAGTTAAGAACATTAAGAAAAGCAACATGTACTCCTGGATGTGATTTATTAGTGTTCACAGTGAGATTTCTAAGATGCTCCTACAATTGTTTTTAACACATATTCACCTGTAATTATTTGCCTGGACAGTGACAGGCGAATGTCTCGTTTTTGACAAGCAGGAATGACAGCGTTCCATATCCATTAGATGGCACCACAGAGCACTGTGATAGCATGTTATATGAAATTATTTCCATCCAGTTGTGTAATACGGCCACAGCAGAGCAATGAGGTTGAGTTTAGAGACATGAATATGCTCAAGGAGATGTCATTTAGGTCAACAAAGGGGCCTAGTAACTGCGAGGATATGGGGCTTCCACCAGCCAGAGCCCTCCTCGAGTCCCTGCACCATGCTCCAGATGTTACCAAGACTCCCAACAGCTGTATGCCTCGGATCCACAGCTATTGGCTTATCAAATACAGCTGATCACAGGATCCCAGACTGGTGGGGGCTGGCAGGGAGCTCTGGGGATCACCCAGACCAACCCCCTGCTAGAGCAGGGTCCCCACACCAGGGTGCCCAGGAGGGCGTCCAGGCGCCTTTGGGATCTCTCCAGAGCAGGAGACTCCACAACCTCTCTGGGCAGCCTGGACCAGGGCTCCTGCATCCTCACCCCAAAGAAGTTTCTCCTCCTGCTCAGCTGGAACTGCCCACGTTCCTGTTTGGGCCCATGGCCCCTTGTCTTGGGGCTGGGCACCACTGGGCAGAGTCTGGCCCCTCCTCCTGACCCCCCTTTAGCTCTTGAGCCCACGGAGGAGATCCTCTCTCAGCTCCAACAGCTGCCATTTCATGTAGGCACAATATAGCTCTTTGGTGCACAGAAACATCAAACACATAACAAAAATTGATCATAAACTCAGTAGTTACCAGAGGACGACAGCAAAGTTCAAACTCAAAAGCCCTGTTGTAACCAGAGACGTAAAATCACGTCACATGGCCTGGGTTACATGTAGGTTTAATGCAAGTTCTGTATGAAACACGTACAACTCAGCAAGTGACTGATCATTTCATTTAAACATTTAACTCTGGATATATTTAAATATATATTTTATATATATATATATTTTTAAATAGACCAAATTTCACAGATATCCATTTAAGTGGGATATTGATTGAAAAATAGAGTCTATCAGATCTCTACAGATTCCAGAATTCATTCATCATTCATGGCTTGGCTTCGCGGACGAAGATTTGGGAAGGTCTTTGCCCACGCTTATTGCAAGCGCGTTGATGGCTGAAAAGGCCAATGCGGGATAGGCAAGACCGGTTGCAAAGAGCACACCGGAGGGTCTCCTTGGGTGGTATAGTCGAGGCACGGCTCTTTCTGCGCTGTCTTTTCTCCTCGAGCCTGATTCTACGCGTGCTCTCAAAGGAGACAGCAGCATTATGTATGGTGTGTCTCCAAATCTCCCGATTGGAGGCCAGGGTGGACCACTGATGGTGGTCAATATGGCCTAGGCTGAGGTGTTGTTTCAGGGAGTCCTTCCATCTCCTCTTTGGAGCTCTTCTCTTGCGGCAGCCGGTGGCAAGTTCACCATAGAACACGATCTTAGGGAGGCGGTGATCCGCCATCCTGGAGACGTGCCCTGCCCAATGCAGCTGCGTTTTCAGCAACATGGCCTCAGAGATTCCAGAATTAGTTCTATACTAAATTGCATTTGATTATTTAAATAATTTTGAAAAGTTAGGGGAGAAAAGGAGGTGAAATTGTGCAATCCTTAAGAAATAGCTTCTGCCCCAGCAAAACCAAGCCCAACACTCAATGATCTCAAAGGTCCTCTCCAATATGAGTGATTCTGGGATTTAAGGCAAGTCTAACGGGCGACAAATCGTTCCGCGCTTAGGAGCAAGAGAAGAGATTTTCCTTCTGCAAAGGAATTTTCACCCACCACCAGTACACAGTGACCACCAGATGAATTCTCATGTTCAAAATTCGATCTCCAAAATCTACACTATCTTCCTCATCCTCCACCTACCAAGTGCAAAGCTCTTCCTGGAACCCACTTCAAATTTGCCAGTGCAAAAACTACAGCCATCAGAAAACAGACTTGTCAGTCAGCCACGTCAAACCAGCCACGACCAGGGGGATTTCTTTCAAGCCACCACAATGTTGCCGGCTCACTCAGCCCTGCCGGTCCCGAGGGGTCAGCGGCCGGGGCAGCTCCTGGAGGCCCTCCTTGAGGCACGGGAAGGCTCTGGGAAGCGAGGAAAGACGCACCACAGGGCTATAGCTTCACTTCTCTGCTGTCAGCTCCACCAAATACTCAGTTAAACAGCACTTTTATAAAAAATAAATTTCTTATTAGCTTTTAGAACACTAAAGGGATGAGCCCTCAGTATCACAGTGATATGAGCACCGATTATATATACCATATATATTTATATATTTGCCCTCATTATATATATGCCCAAGTTCACAGGCATTTATTTTCACATCAAATCCACACAGTCCCAACAGGTCCCTCTGGCACTTCCACAGGACACAAACATCGCCAAGCCTGGTTGTGCTCTCGGTAGAATTGCTGCACAATGCACAATGATCCTGAAATTCCCCCAAAATGGAACTTGCAGACTTTTATGACCGAGCTTATCGGTTCCTAAAGCTTTGCAGATCAAACAGGAGTGCAACTCTGCTAATAAATGGAAATAAATCATTTAAACTTGGCAAAGCAATTAGAACTGCTCAGCTGGCAAAGGGGTTGTGATTTTTTCATTCCAGGACGCTATAAAGGAGGATTTCAGAGCTCCCCCTGTCTTCATATCCAGCCCATCTGTTCTTTTTATGTCAAACCCAGCAGGAGGGGTTCGTGTCGTTTAACCGAAGCCTTCTGCAGTGCTGGAGTGTGTCACTCGAGGTCCTTTATAGAGTCAATGGGGAGAAGTTGATGCTTCTGGGGTGTGATTTACCTCCTTCTCAGAGAGATGGTTAAAACAGGTCAGCTGAAACGCAGCCTGCCAAGTGCCGATTCCTCTGCACTGACCAAAAATAGCGTCTGGACAATTAGCTCAGATAGACACGCCGATGCGGTGGGCGGATGAAGCTGGTTGAGATGAAGCCCATCTCAACCCACCTTTATTCTCTGCAGTTACCATTTAGCGATCATTAGCGCTTAATTCATCTACAGCAAATATTAACTTCATTATTTCACTGCTCCTCTTGCAGTGGCCGCAGTGCCAAGATGCCAGAATAAACCACAGCGTGATATAAAGATAGATAATAAAGAACATCAAAGAAAAGTGTGGCAAAGCACGTGGGAGTGCACAAATCTGTCAGCATGAGAAAACTGTGTTACAGCCCTTCTCCTTCCTTTAATTAAAAGCGCTTTCAACATGATGAAGTTCTTAAACACCGATGAGAGCTGCCAGAGTCGAGGTTATTACAGCCAGCACGACGCAAGGCAGGCATGTTGGTCAGCCAGGTCAACCCGTGGCCGAGCACGTGGCTCCGAAAACCTCGTCGCTGCTCCAAAAACGAAACATCCCCTTAGTGACAGGAGTCGGGCCGGTGGGTTACGAGATGCTGTTGATGATAATGAATCTCTTCAGTCTATAAAATGGTAATGATTATAGCGAGCTGGGTATGTTAATATTAAAACAAAAGGATTGACTTGCTGAACAATACGATATAAATTAACATTCATGTGGGATTTTAGAATCTGCATCTCATTTACGTACAAAACACCCTGACCCAGAGCACTGAATGTCAGCGTTTAGGTTTGAAATAAAGTCTTTTCAGAATTTCTGATCACACAGCTTGAAGGGGAACCCCCCCCCCCTAATTTTCAAACAACTCAACACCCATTATTCCCCTACAATGGCTTTTGCTCTCCATCTGAATCTCAGAAGATTCTCGAATCACTTACTGTAGTACATCAGACTGACAAACCTGTCTTTCTTCCCAAGCCCAAAAGGAAATCAAGAGTTCTTTTAAAAACAAATCTGGCATCAGAACTAAGATAATATGCAGTTAAGTACCACAGAATGACAATTTCCAAGGATAGAAAAAAGTTGATGTTTTAATTAAATCATTTCTTTGCTGTGGAATTGTCATATTAAAGGTGCAAAGCTACTTCCCCACCTGAGTCCAAGCTTTAGAAGATAATGGGTGAAATCAGGAGAACTGAAACTGTTAATAGAGGCCATGAATACACAACTGAATTAAAGTGTATTTTAAGAAGAAATCCTATATAGTAATTCAAATCAGTAAAACAACATATGGGAGGGTGGGGGACAGGAATTGAAAATTTTTCTGATTTCAACATAAAGATTCAATTAAAACACAACGGTTTTCCTAGGAACAAAATTCCAGTCCCAGTTCAGATCATCATTTTGAGGAGGTGTTTGAGACTATATTAAACATTTTCAGACCCTGGATGCATTGGCTTTAATCTTTCCACAACCCATAAAGATTTCCTCAAAAGCAAAGATGTAAATAAAACTATTTTAGCTGCTGTTAGTATACTTGGTTGCTTTGGGATGTTGTTCTTCATCTAAGATGATCGGGGACGATGCGAACTATCACTGCCTAGAAATAATTTCAGAGTTTCAGACACGGGCATTTATATTTTCAGATATTTTTGAACCCCAAGACGACCATCTTGGATGAAATTAAGCTTTCCTTTGTAAACATCCATCCTGTTGAGCATTGAGGCAACTCGACCATTTACCTGCACTAATTTTGCACTAAAAACCTTCGTAAGCTGCCACCGCTTTGCTGGAAACAACAGAGCTGATGTTGAAGGCAAAGAATTTCCTTGCGTGGGTGGAGATGACATAACAAAATCAGAGCTGACCCTGCTCCGCCCCAACCACAGGCTGAAAATGAGAAGATAAGGAGATTTGAAATGAACCAAACAACCATCATTGTGCTGGTGGGGCGACCACTCTCCTGTGAAATCAATGCTGTTGCATCATGGGAATATGACATATTTTCCTGTTCAGTAACCAAAGCAAGACCCCCAAATACAAAGGGAGATCCGTATCATAGATGCTGCCTTCTGTCTATTTTTGGTCGCATATTAAAAATGAAAATTCCATTCTTCTATCACCCCATTCTTATTGGCATTAGAAACCCTGTTTTAGCCATCCCTGATCTGTTTAGTTTTGAAAACAACCCGTAACCCCTAAAAACAAGGACTTTATTTTTCAACCCCTATTTTCTGTAACACTACTCTAAACTTTTATTTACTTAACATTAAAAAACCCCGATACGAATTACACACCAGTCATGCTGAGTGAGGCTTTTTGAGTGTTTGTGTTTAAACTTACGCCTTTAATCCATTAAATAAACGGCGCGATTGCATGGGTGGGAATTTTCACTTGAATGCGTTTAGTAAATGGGACTCCCAGTGTTTTCATTTTTATATGCAAATACCTCAGAATATGGAAAGGAACGTAAAAAGGAAAGGTTGGGTCACGTCCAGTAACAGCTAAATTGTTAACAGGAATTATGATTATTACGACATTGGCTGAAGCGCCTTTCTGGGTCTATGAGGGGTGAAGAACAAAAGGAGTTCGTGCTTTATCCCGAGCGTAGCAACAGATCTCGTGTTATTTGACAGTGAGGGATTGTAAAAACTCATCTAAAACTCAGTAGTAATAAAGTCAACGGCTCGAGTTAGCGGCTCTGCTGAGCTCAGCAGTATTCGGATCAGAGCCACGTAACAGCATTGCCCAAGGACACTGGGGGAGAGAGGAAGGAAGGTTAGGAGAACCCATCCCTGATGGTTCCACAGTGATTTCCCCTTAAAAACGCCGATTCCTGGTAGTACTTTAGCGAGGAGCTTCCTTCCTTTAAGTCTTTTTCTGTTAAAATCCTTCCATCGCTGCAGTATTTGTCACCGCTCAAACACTCTTCTCCCCTATCAAGGCATTCCTAACATAAAAGTAAACCAGATCTGTGACTATTTGTCAACAAAATGCGACTTCTACATATAAATTACCCACAAACCCCAGATCAAAGCACCAGAAGTGTCCCTGAACAGCGTGTCTGCAGCAGCCGGGTGTCTGCTGACATCAACCCAGTGCGAGCTCCTGCCTTCCTCAGTCATTGCAATCCTGTAGGAACAACTGCGCGGTGTCTGCACCCATCATGGAGCTGAAGGCTGAAGCCTGACAGAAAACTGATGGGAAGCCGGCTGCCCGGCCGAGTCCGGACAGGCTCTGCAGCTGAGAGAAGCCCTAGTTTTCTTTCACCATATGTGCAAGTAGAGAAAGCTGCTAAGAAAAGCTGATGACAAAAACCTACCATCGTCTCTAGATCAAAAACCTAGTACTGGATCTTCTCGCCTAAAAGGAGAAAGGACCATTGAGGGGCTGGAGTGTGTCCAGAGAAGGGCAACAAAGCTGGAGCAGGGTCTAGAGCACAAGTGCGCTGAGGAGCGGCTGAGCGACCTGGGGGGGTTGAGCCTGGAGCAAAGGAGGCTCAGGGGAGACCTTCTGGCTCTCGACACTCCCTGACAGGAGGTTGGAGCGAGGTGGGGGTGAGTCTTTTCTGCCCAGGAACAAGCACCAGGATGAGAGGAACCAGCCTCAAGTTGGGCCAGGTGAGGTTGAGGTTGGATACTAGGAAAAATTCCTCTTGTGCTCCAGACCCTGCTCCACCTTCATTGCCCTTCTCTGGACACGCTCCAGCCCCTCAAGGGCCTTCTGGGAATGAGGGGCCCAAACTGAACCCAGGAGTCGAGGGGTGGCCTCCCCAGTGCCCCAGTCCAGGGGGACGATCCCTGCTCTGCTCCTGCTGGCCACACAGTGCTGGGACAAGCCAGGATGCCATTGGCCTTCTTGGCCACCTGGGCACACTGCTGGCTCCTCTTCAGCCGCTGTCACCAAACCCCCAGGGCCTTTTTCCCAGGCCGTTTCCAGCTGCTCTTCCCCAGCCTGGAGCATTGCTGGGGGTTGGTGTGACCCCCAGAGACAAGAAAGGAGCTTCCATCATGGCAAACATGGGAACAATAAACACCAGAAGAGAACAAGAGCCCTGACTCTCTGCCTGCACCTTTCAGCTTGGTGCTCCTGAACACACTGTGCACTTTCCCTTACCCCAGAGCTCTGGATTTTCTACCATCAATAGTTTTGGGCTTGTTTGCAAGTTCTTTTGTTTGGTCTTATTAGTCACTTGATTGTTCTGCGCATCATTTTGCTCCTTTACAATTTAGGCAGGGTCATTGTTTTAATGACAAAACCTTTGTTGTTGGTGCTATTCTGAGCACAGAGAAACATGGAATGGCCACCAAGAGACGCCCATCAACCTCCCCCAATCCAGAGACAAAGTCCCTTTAAAACAAGGATAAGCAAAATTAATGATAAACCAGTGGGAATACCCTGATCTAAGTGCCGTAAGAATGGAAAACCACATCTTCAAATTCTACTGTATGAGGCTTAAAAACAACTGGAATATGAAAACAGATTCTTTACAATGTAGAAATATACACCTACTTTTCCAAAAGCTTTTAAGCATCATCTCCGAAGACTTCTTGGACCTGTTTTCCTTTTTCTTCCATAGCACTGGAATAATCCCAAGGGGATTCTTCTGACAGGACAACTTTTCAATTAATTGCACTGGTGCAATTGTGCAATTGTCTTTGCTTTTGAACTTCCTGATTCTTGGGGGAAAAAAAAGTAATTCTGGCTCAAAAACCAACACTCAGAAGATGGTTTTGGGGCGGACTGTCATCGGTCATGTTATCTTCTTACCTGAAGAGTGCTCTGTACTGCTCCTGCCAATAGTGTTTGGCTTCCTTCACATGGAAAAACATGTATTTAAATTGTTCAGCATTTTGCCACTGATTTCTCCCCAGGAACAAGTGATAGGACAAGAGAAAATGGTCTCAAGTTGTACCAGGGGAGGTTCCCCTGGGTCAAAGGTGTGGATTTAGCAGCAAGTCTCCAGATAAAACCTCACTCTACAATGAACCATCCCACACTCCAACACACTGGCTCTGCTGGGAAGTCTCAAAATCTTCTGTATCCTACAAGAGTATAGACTAAGGAACAGGAACCTTAAATTGGCACATGAAAATGCGTTTCATACCAAATTTCATGTTTCTTAATAGATAAAAATACTCCCTTGGCAGAAAAAAACACAGAAAAAGTGTAATAAATAAAATGAGATACTGACCATAGATATTCCTCATGAGATTTTATTTCTCTGTTGCATCCTTCCATTTTTCAACCATTTATTTTGCCACTGCTCTGTTACTTTTTGTTGGTTCAATCTCTGTATTATCATTTTTGCCTACTGTGCTTTTCATTGACTTCTTCAACTAATCTGTTGAACAAAACCTTTTCTGCTCCAACATGGCCTGTTGTTCCCAGTTGCTATTTGATTTATCACTTCCATGTTTTTTTTTTTCTCTATATGTGTTTAAAGTTACCTGTCGCTTCCAGCAAACCATTCAGTGAACAGTCTTTTCAACAGACTTTCTTCTAAGTTTAGTGATGGAGATATTGAACTCTTAAAAACCTCGATAAATTTCATGTTTTATTGAGCATTTCAGATTCTTACCACACCAAACACACAACCTCAGCTCAATGCGGTGCTACAAGTGTAACACTGCAAGGTCCAACCCACCACACAAAGGGTCTTGTCAGGATAATGAAGGTAATTCCCAACTCAAACTGAAATACAGAGGTCTTTTAATCGCATGTTAACATATGAATTAATTAAACACTATGAAAAGGGCAGAGCATGGTTCACACGGCGAACCCCATGTTCCTGAAAGGGCTCTACACTAAATGATCACTAAATGCTCTTTACCAGTTGTACTAAAATTTAAGGACCAAAACAAGTGAAACTATTTTCAGGAGCTTTTGTAAAGCTACACAAACGAGTGACACGTTCTTAAAAGGAAAATGGCTCCAAGTCACAGAACTGTGATTCCTGTAATAATTACAGAATCCTAAACCAATGAAATTCTCTCGCACAATAAAGGCAAACACACTGCAGGGTATGGCCGAGCTGTAGCAGCTGCAGTGCAGCACAGAACGTGCATCCGGGTTCCCCAAATATTGCCTGGGCAAAATTGCCAATGAGGCTTTAGTACTTTGAGCTGTCCATTCTCATTCATCCCCAGGGATGGCCGGTTTATGGACACACTCTTTATAAGCACCAGTGGGTTAGGACAAAGATAATTTTAGGCTGAAGTCTGTAATTAACATATTGTGAAAGGTTTCTCCCTTTCAAATAGATTCCACCCACCCTCAAGGCAAAGCCTGGCACAAAAACCCATTACAGACCAAATTCCTAAACCAGCATTGATGGGTTCATTTTTGGGCCATTTTCTCCAGAAGTTGATGGTATTTAATAAGTTTTAAGTAATGGATACACAACGGTGATGATTAACGCTCAAACCTGCTCTGATGCCCAGACCCCACTACAACCGGTCAGAATGCAGCAAGTGATGGGTCAAATCACAGAGGAAGAGGAAACCAAAGACATTTCTCACTCCAATTTGCCATCTTCTTTTCGTCCAACTGGTTCTCTTTTTCACTCTGTATCTTTTTTTAATTTCTCTTTTATTAAATTGAATCCTCATCTACTAAATTAAATCATTACAATCAAAGGTCTAATCTGAACCATTTGATTAATAGGAGCCGTTTAAAGATATTATTGCTAATATTGTTGAGCTTGAACTCGAAACCTGACTTCTGCCTATCTCCACATACTTGCTTTTACACTTCAGTCAAAATTCGCTTCTCCAGATAAATTTCAGCCCCCCAAAATCACGATGTTCTTTCAAATCCGTTTTCCTTCCAGTATCTTTAGATCATTTTCAGCTCTCATAACTTTGAGTTCTGTGAGATGAAGCCCTTGAACCTAAGCACAAGGCTCTGGACAACCAGAGAGACATTGCCTCTAACCATCAGCATTCGAATCCTGTCAGTGGTTACCTTAGTGTTCAATAATTTGTCAAACATCACAAAGTATATCCTTGCTCAGCTGGCTGCACCGTTCCGTCGTCCAGCATTACAGATCTCATGAATCTCCTGGCAGGGACAGTTGTCCCCCTCCATGATGTGGGGTTTCTCCGCCTATAAAGCCTTTTTAGCAGAGATGACAACTTGAACAGATGGGAATATTTTTTGCTGTATGAAAACTAGCAGGTACATGGACAAATCATATTGCAGGACTCCCCAACCTCCTCCTCCGGTAACGGAGCTTTTCGACCAGCTTGCCCATCAATTATCTCCCCAGCAATATGTAATGCTAAGTAGGAATTTCTTGCCTCCTAATGCCCTTCTGTGGCCTAATTCTGATGGCACACGGAGCAGCTCCGTTCATTTACTTTGAGAGCAGCTCACAGTGGAGGAACAGCTCTCTCTCCTGATATCAGTGGCACAGCCCATTCATTGCTGGTGGAACCCTGAGCTATTTACTGACCTCTCAAAAGGAGACAAGACTCAGCTGCAGCAAGAGATTCCAAGGCAAGAAAGTTTTCTAAGGATTAAAGTGCAGCTCAAACAGCCATTGTCTATGCAGGCCATGACACTGATGACCAGCTCCTCATCTCCACCCATCCATACTGGATAACACCTCCACTGTCACCACATGGACTTAGGTTAAACACAGAAGATGAGCTTTGGAAGCTGAAAGAATAAAAAGGATCTCACAGTTTGACAGCTGTACCCTACGGAAACCTTCTCATTTTATAAAGCTCGGACCAAGATTGTCTCCCCTCAGGGTGACATCAACATGCAAAAAAATAATAGATTAGAAGCACTGGAACTGGTTGCCCAGAGAGGTTGTGGATGCTCCATTCCTGGAAGTGTTCAACAGGTTGACGGGGCTTTGGACAACCTGCTCTAGTGGAAGGTGTCCCTGCTCATGGCAGGGAGTTGGAATGAGGTGATCTTTAAGGTCCCTTCCAACCCAAACCAGTTTGTGATTCTATGATTTATTATGCTCCAATTTCAGTGTGACATTTTCAGTGTGCCAGGGTCTCCCCATCCTCAGCATCAAACATTTCTCCCTTCTCTCTGGTCTCAATCTCCCTCTTCCAGTTGAACCCATCACCCCTTGTCCTGTCCCAACAGCCCCTGCTCAAAAGCCCCTCCCCAGCTTTCGCAGAGGCCCCTGGAAGCTCTCAAAGGCTGCACTAAGGTCTCCCCGCAGCCTTCTCTGCTCCACGCTCACACCCCCAACTCTCTCCCCCATCCTCCTAGCACAGGGATTCCACCCTCCCAGCATTGCTGGGGCCTCCTCTGGCCCGCTCCAGCAGCTCCATGTCTCTGCTGTGCTGAGGAGCCCAGAGCTGGACCCAGCACTGCAGTTGCAGGACGTATTTCTAGTCCACAATTTCAATAACGTTTATAGTTTAATATCTCATTTAACAGGAGAAAACCTGTGCACACACTTTCATCTTTAAAAACCATACTTGACCTTTCCACATCATTCCAACGTAAATATGTTCAAGTTCCAGGTAACTCACTGAGACTTTGGGTGGACACAAGTAACAGCAGATAAAAAGCTGAGGAAAAAAAACCGCTTCCTCCCTTGCGTCTTCAATTCTTCAAGTGAATCCGGAGTTGCTAAAAACAAAAACCCAACCAAAATCCCGGGAATGAGCTGTCTGGGTTGTCTGACTCCATGACTTCTAAAATAGGAATGTCGCGTGGTTTCTGGTTAAAACTTCTTGACGTGGCCCCACCTGCCCTCCGACCAGGGCACACCAGGTGCTTCCTGAGCTTGGCTCTTCCTTGGCGGTGGCTACAGAGTGACCGGTGGGCGTGGGGCTGCTGGCTGGCAGAGCAGAGGATTTCGAGAACGGCTGTTATTGTGTTACAGCGCAGCTTTGAAATGAGATGGCAAAGCTTCATTTCCTGCTCAGAATGGGTGCATTTAGGACATTTGACAGAAAAAGCTTGAAGTCCGATCCAAATCCTAAACGGGTTTCTGCATAAGATCATTAAAAGCCAAGGAAAAAAAAAAAGTTTTAAAATTTCCTGTTAACTCCTTTAGCCAGATTTCTCGAGAAGACTGCCCAGATTCCTGTTAAGGTGCCTCCTCCTCGATCTTAACCCTCTCACCACTGCCCTTGGTGCCCTCTTCCAAGCAGCGATTTGGAATTTCTTTGGCTTTCCAGCTCTTTTCCTTGTTCTGCTGCACTGCAGCCAACCTTCATCACAGATTATTTCTCTTTGCTCCTTCCGACATCGCTCCCACTTGCCACACCACCAATCGCAGCCTCCTCACACAAATACATTCACCAGTTCTGCTATGTAACCTCCCATGCAGGAAATACCTTTCATGAGCATCTGTAAAATCATGCCGCAGTTTTTCGCAATCGCCCTTTCCCAAAGTTATTTCTGTCCAAATGCAAGGGAAAAACTTGCTGACAAGTCAGAAGCATTGTCAAGAAGTAGTTTTATTATCCCATGATTGTTGTTTTAAGATAATTCAGTACATTGCCCTGATTTATAGATTCAGCTTTGCTCTGTCTTTACACTCTACACTCCCCTTCCACAGAATAATAAACACTTAAACCCCTGGAAACAAACAGCCTTTTGGACCACCCAAGGAACTGATCCGTGGTTAAAACACGAGGTGAGGCAGAGGCTGACTGTTGTCAGGCCAATGTGATCATTGCTCAGGTTTCCACAGTGATTCAGACCCACTCTTTTGTCTCGAGTTGGCGTGGAAAGGCTGTGTGAGGAGTAATGGGATCTCCCAGGGTGCGAGCAGTGCATTTAAAATCACAAATATCACATGCTCCCATAGCTAGTGGGGGCAGCACCATGAACAGTTAAGGCCATCTCAGCTTCCATGCTTCTGATCTGCCAAAGTGACCACCAGAAGTGGGTGTCTCTCCTGGGAACCTGCTTTTCACTTCCCTGTAAATGTTTACTCACAGTCAGCTGGAATATAAATGCTCAAAAACGTAGTCAGCACATTTTCAATAGAATGTGAGCTCAAGTTCTCAAAGCAGCGCTTGGTATCAACTCGGAAGTGTGATATATTTATTTTAAGAAAAAGCCTAAACAAGAGAACACAATAAGTTCGCAGAATACACCAAGTTGGATGGGTGTGTTGATCTGCTTGAAGGTCAGGGAGGCTCTACAGAGAGATCTGGACAAACTGGATCGATGGGCTGAGGCCAGGGGTATGAAGTTCAACAAGGCCAAGTGCCGGGTCCTGCCCTGGGGTCACAAACAACCCCCGGCATCGCTCCAGGCTGGGGGAAGAGCGGCTGGAAACGGCCGGGGGAAAAAGAACCTGGGGGGGTTGGTGACAGCGGCTGAAGAGGAGCCAGCAGTGTGCCCAGGTGACCAAGAAGGCCAACAGCATCCTGGCTTGTCCAGCACTGGTGTGGCCAGCACGAGCAGGGAAGTGATCGTGTCCCTGAACTGGGGACACTGGGGAGGCCGCCCCTCGACTCCTGGGTTCCATTTGGATCCCTCACTCCAAGAAGGCCCTTGAGGGGCTGGAGCATGTCCAAAAAAGGGCAACGAAGCTGGAGCAGGTCTAGAGCACAAGTGCACTGAGGAGCAGCTGAGGGACCTGGTGGGGTTGAGCCTGGAGCAAAGGAGGCTCTAGGGAGACCTTCTGGCTCTCAACAACTGCCTGACAGAGGTGGAGTAAGGACGGGGTTGGTCTCTTCTCCACAGGAACAAAAGACAGGACGAGAGGTAACAGCCTCCAGTTGTTCCAGAGGAAGTTGAGGTTGGATATTAGGAAGAATTTCTTTACAGAGAGGGTTGTGAAGCATTGAAATAGGCTGCCCAGGGCAGTGGTGGAGTGCCCATGCCTGGAGGGGTTTCCCAGCCATGTGGAGGTGGTGCTGAGGGACAGGAGTCAGTGGGGACCTGGCAGTGCTGGGGAACAGGTGGACTCGATGATCTTACAAGATCTCTTCCAACCAGATGATTCTGTGTGATTCTGTGTAATTTTGTATTAATTATCGAACAATTTACGTGGATGCATAATCCCACTAGCAAATAATTCAAGGAATTAATCTACCCAAGGTTTCAGGTGCATGTAGCGCCCAGCCTGCTGGTCTCAGCTATTGTGAGGCCTCCAATGAGCATCCTCTGGAACACTCCTATCATGTGCTGGGCAACAGCCTTCCTTCACTCCTCCTCCATTCAGAGGAATGAACATGAGAAAGCCCTGAGTGCTCACCAACCGGCTGTAAAGGAGAGTTCCTGCGCCCATCTGATACTGTAGATAACGCAATCTACGTCTGCCTTAATTGCAATTACAAATCTTTGTGGCTTGCAGCTGACAAGAATGGGAAGTGAAACAATAGTTCTTTCACTTACATAAATTCCTTCTCAATTTTCCAAGGAGTATTACAGGATCTTAAAAGAATAGCCAGTGCTGAATTAATAAAAGAGATTTATAGAAGAAAATGAAAACCTCCAGTGACTTCAAAATTATTTTATCTTAAAGCTTTTTTTCCCCTTTAGGACAGAATCTCCGTTTTAGAAAAGTAATTCCCTGGGTGCTTCTAAATCATTCTAAAGAGAATAAAACAATACCGGGTATGGAAAATGATTTCTCAAAGCGATAATATTGGTTCTGCTTGTTCTGGAGGCTACAGAAATACTCATGCAATTGGTAATCTGTTATTTATACAGTGCTAATAAAGAAAAAACAGCCTTCATCACAACATGAATATTCTGGCACTGCTGGCTCATGCAGTTACTCCAGTTAACGGCAGAAAAAAACCCCAGAAACTAGAAGTTAGGGGCTCTCACACAGGATCCTCCTCACCGAAAATGTTATTTCACCGGATTGTAGAATAATTCAGATTGAAAGGGAGATATTGGTCCAACCTCTGCGCAGAGCAGGGTCAAAGAGACCAGGTTGCTCAAGGCTGGGAACACTCAAGTTCTAAATGTCCCCAAGGGATGATATTCCTTCTCTCCCCAAGACCCTGTTTCTGTTTGACCACCTTTATGGCAAAACTTTTTCACTGTATTTAAGCAGAATTTCCCGGGTATCAATTTGTCCGCCTCTGTGCCCTTGGAACGGCTCCACCACTACTCACATTATCCTCGTGTCTGCCAGCTTGCTCCTCAGCAGCCAGACAGACCTCTTCCTCTCTCAGAACCTTTTAATACAGACAAGGATGTGAAAACATCACCTGTAATTTGAAAAACTGATCTCTTGCATTAACAAAGCAGCTGTTACATGTCTCGGTACCGTCAGCCGTACGTAGGTCAAGAGCTCCTCCAGGGAAATTACATGACGGGAAGTTTCTATTTAAACTCATCGTATCACAAGAACTCGGATCAAGAACAAGAGCCAAATTATACAACTGCACTTCCTCGTGTCAAGCAAACGGCGAAATACAGAAGAAACAGGAAAGAAGACTGAGACTTACAGCAATATAAAAACCTTACTGAAACCATGACAAAAAAATAGCCAAGCACACGGGGTGTAGAAACTGTTCTCCTACGCCATCCTCAAAACCCCACTGTGTACAATATGAAATAAATAAAAAGAAAAAGTACAGAGAGCTTTATTTGGAAATAACATTAAGATCACACTTGACTACCAAATGTTTGGTGGGGTTTTTTTTTGTTTTGGGTTTTTTTTTTTTAATTATTCCTTTGATATCACTCAGGATCCTTAGAGACTGTTTAGCTACGATGGTGACTGTATGTTTGGCCTCAACCATGAAGCTCCACTGACGATCTCACTCTATAAATTATGTTTGAAAACTTAAGGCAGATTTTCCTTAAAGATTTCAGTGTTGGATACATTACAAGAGAAACCCTTGAGAGCAATGGACTTTGAAAATGTACCAGAGGAACAAAAGAAAATACTTTATTAAAGTATTTTATGTTGTGTCAAAGTCCTTGGTTTGTGTGAAGGTCCAACGAGACAGTCTGAGCCCCACGACTCTCGCACACACACGTGCACCCATCTGTCATGGGCTGTAATGGAATAAACGACCGAGCTGATGCTCCTGCCATCTATAAAAGTCTTGACTTTGAAATCAGTTTCAGTTTTAGTTCTCACCTTCAACTAAAAATAATCCAAGAATTAAAATGTTCGTGACGCCTCCTTTATTCTACAGCAACATTTGCTCACTAGAAGTTGCTTTATCAAGTCAGATGCAGAGGTGATTCATGAGAGGCCCTTACAGAGGAGTCAAGAGCAGAGCAGCAAGAAATGAAACGCAGTACAAATAAAGCTTCTAAAAAGACAGGTACCAAACCAGCCCTGAATTTACTTCAACCACCGTCTCACACTTCCTTCTGACCTCAGTTTAAACTTCCGCAGAAGGTGAGCACCAGGCAGACAACATACCCTCAAAAGGGTTTGCAGACTATCTCAGCGGTCAGGTGATGGTGGCTGTTCCTAAGCAGCTTGGCAGGAAACTGGCAGAGAATAAAATATTACTATGCTTTAGTCTACACTTTATTTTTTTTAATTTGACTACAGAGATTGAAACACTAAGTCAGGTCTGTGGCACCACTTTGTTATATCCAGATGTAAATTCTGGACTAAGGGATAGATATGGGAAAAGGCAACGGGTGAAAAGTTTTTCTAAAGGGAGATCTAGAGTGGGTTTGCTTCTCATTTACTGCTGTAATTGAAAAACTAGGATGGCACCGTAGAACTAACACTGTAGAAATAATCCACTGTAGAAATAAGTCTTGATTCTTTTCAAAACGCTGGAAGCATTTTGTATTTTTTTCCCAGCATCCCTGTTTTTTTTGTGATAGGTTTCGCAGTTACAAACCCAGCAGAGAAAACTGTTTTTTCGTCTCTGCATAAAAACGTCACGAAAAAAAGTAACATATTCTACGCTACCGAGAATGAGCAGAAGCTGTATGTCACCAGGAGTCCTGCCTAGGCAAATAGCCATTTGTTGCCTGCTAGAAAACTAAGGCCACGGCGTAGATTTGTGATCCATTTGTCAAAGGACAGCACAGGAGCAGCATTTCTGAGTCAGCTCCAAGGAGCAAGCCAAGGTGTTTCCAGCCTAACACACGTTACACCTTCCCGACAATAGTTTCACAGCTTAAACCAACACTGTGACTGCAAAAATAACCCCACCCCTCCTTTCTCTGAATGGTACAAGCAATAAAACCCAATAAAAGCTCACCGACCACTGATGAACATGCTGTTGTCAAGGCTGTCGGGTACACATTAACGTCATTCATCTGCGTTCAGTTTGACTTGCGCAGGATGCTACGACCAACCTTTGATACACACATCCCATAATAAACTGCGTCACTAAGTCAGAGACAAGGGATGTGTGTAGCAAAAAAGGTGTCTTTAAGAAAGGAACCCCCATTTGCAGAAGTCATCCTGAAAGAGCAGACACTAAATAACTGAATAAGCCCGATGACGATTGAGATGCTACTGATTCCACTCAACGATCGCAACTCACTCCTTAAAAATGTCCATCTTCCAGTTGACTGTCAAACGGGGCAGCTGGTATGAGAACTGAATTTGTTAGGAATGCTTAGTTCTGTCTTTGAGAGTCTTAGTCAAGAGAGAAGCAAGAAAAGAAGCTGGGTATCTGCATGAAGGCAGCAACTCCAAACATACTGCAAGACCCATAAAATCTGAACAGTTTAAGGAGAAGCTTGATGTGATTTAGAAACGTGGGCAGCTCTGCAGAGTTCAGACAGAATGACAGAACCATAGAGTTGTTTCAGTTGGAAAAGTCCTTTCAGCTCCTTGAGTCCACCCACTCCCTCAGCACTGCCAGGTCCCCACTAACCCCTGTCCTTCCACACCGCTGGGAAACCCCTCCAGGCATGGGACTCCACCACTGCCCTGGGCAGCCTGGGACACACCTGCACAACCCCAACAGGCAAGAAATGGCTCCTCAGGGACAACCTCAACTTCCCCCCCTGCAACAATTGGAGGACAGTTCCTCTTGTCCTGGCACTTGTTCCTGGGGAGAAGAGACCGACCCCCACCTCGCTCCAACCTCCTGTCAGGGAGTTGTCGAGAGCCAGAAGGTCTCCCTGGAGCCTCCTCTGCTCCAGGCTCAACCCCACCAGGTCCCTCAGCCGCTCCTCAGCGCACTTGTGCTCCAGACCCTGCTCCAGCTTTGTTGCCCTTCTCTGGACACGCTCCAGCCCCTCAAGGGCCTTCTTGGAGTGAGGGGCCCAAATGGAACCCAGGAGTCAATGGGTGCCCTCTCCAGTGTCCCCAGTTCAGGGGGACGATACCTGCCCTGGTCCTGCAAGAAGGTCTATCAGCCCGGTGGAGAAATGCTAAATGGAGAAATACCAGCAGCAAGGTGGTCACTGCTAAGGACTTACTAACGTTAAGATAAAAGATGCATTTTTAGGATGTTCATCTCAACACATAAATGGACACATTTAGTTCAGACTCTATGGCTGTATTACAGCATGGAACATAAATGGGGTCACACCACAGCTCAACCTATTAAAACAGGAACCCTGCTGCCTGGGGAGGGTTTTAATGTGCTTTCAAGATTCCTCCCTTCCCGGTGATGTCACCTAGAGGAAGGATTAGAAACATCTAACAGATGAAGTCCCCATTTCTTGACCCTTGACTCCATTTTCCAGTTGTCTTTCATAAATGGTAATGGCTATTCCAAGCTCTTTATTCTGGAGGCAGCAATATTCTCCCAACTGACTGCTTTTCACTTTTTAACAGAAATTTCATGCGCTATTTTCTTGCCTGCTCAATCAACATTGTCAAGAAGGCCAATGGCATCCTGGCTTGTATCAGCAGTAGTGTGGCCAGCAGGAGCAGGGAAGGGATTGTCCCCCTGGTGAGGCCACACCTTGAGTACTGTGTCCAGTTTTGGGCCCCTCACTTCAAGAAGGACGTTGAGGTGCTGCAGCAGGTTCAGAGAAGGGCAGCAAAGCTGGTGAAGGGTTTAGAGAACTTATCAGGAGCAGCTGAGGGAACTGGGATTGTTTAGTCTGGAGAAGAGGAGGCTCAGGGGAGACCTTATCGCTCTCTACAACCACGTGAGAGGAGGTTGTAGTGAGGTGGGGGTTGGTCTCTTCTCCCATGTTACAAATGACAGGATGAGAGAAAATGGCCATAAGTTGCATCAGGGGAAATTTAGGTTGAATATCCGGAAAAATTTCTTTACATAGAGGGTCATTAAGCATTGGAACAGGTTGCCCAGGAAGGTGGTGGAGTCCCCATCTCTGGAGGGTTTTAAAAGACATGTGGATGTGGTGCTGAGGTACATGGTTTAGGGACTCTGGCAGTGCAGGGTGAACTTAAAGGTCGATGATCTTAAAGGTCTCTTCCAACCAGATGATTCTGTGATTCTGTGAAGATCTTACTGCAAATCTCTTGGTCATAAGCTTTAAATTTGCTTACACTGAATGATTCTTCCACTTCAAATCATCTCCTCTCGTCAGCCTTCTCCATATTAGGTTAAATCATTACGTGAAACAAAATAATGGTTCTCACCATAAGGTGAACAACCTGGCTCCCACCCGCATGTCAGAAGGAGGAGATAGGTAAGAGAGAAAGCAGGACCTTGCCAGCAAATCTCCTTCCCTTATAAACCCCAGGTATTTACTTTAATCCCACATCTTCTCTATCTCTTCATCAGTTGTTAATCTATGAGAAAACCCTCACTCTACCTGGAACAACGTCGTTCTTTTACGTCAGCAGACACTGAGTGGGATGTTTGTTGAGAGCTCCCAGCAAACTCGAGACATTCAATCAGATGAATCACCCTTATCCCCAGGCTCACCGACTCCTCCAAGATCTCTTTTGGAAGGACGCTTTCCCTCTGCCAAAAATCCCACAGATTGTTCCCACTGTACCGTATCTACTGGAGTGTGAACTGAGCCCATTATCACTGCACTGGTTTTATCAGCCTGCCTGGTAGGGAACGGGGATTTCTTCACCTGTAATGCAGAGGTACCCTCCCGGAGCCCTTTTGGAAGGCTGGGACATGCTCGTTGCTTTCTGCTGGCACTGAGGTGGGTTTTAGCACCACATTACATACTGTTGTTTATAATTTAAGTGGTTTCACATTTGAATTTGCATCAGAGCTCTTGGACAAATGTAGTTGGAGCCCAGTGATTCATTACACTTGATTCTCCTGAGGATTTTCACCCCTCTTGTACAGTGCATTCAGTAGCCAGTTCCATTGCAGACCTTGCCTTTGACTTACTCTCTCCCTTGCTCCAAAGAATGACCTTGTTGGAAGGAACATGTGGGTGAGCTTCCATGTATTTTTGCTCATGAAACAACAGTGCAAACCCCCTGAAATTACAGTTCTTCATTAAGAACACAGTTGTTTATCAGACAAGGAGATTCAACTACTATAAAAACTAGGAGAGACATGGAAAAAAGAACCTGCATGTTGTCCTTTTCTTCCAATCTGACTCGATGAAAATACTTGCAGCTTAGGTTTTCAGCAAAGCACAATTATTTATATAGAAGAGGTTGCACAGAAAGGATCCAAAAAAAGGTTCACTTTGAAAAAAGCTTCAAAACAAGTTCTACAAAGGAAAGGGCTGGATAAGAGGGAGAAAGAAACCACTGCAGATCAGCAGCGACTTGAGCAACTGGACCCCGTGCACGTAGAACATCGACAGCAACAGTTGCACAAGCAGAGAGAACGGCACCAGCATGACTTCCTTCCCATTATTGTATTTTTCAGTCTTTTTGAAATGATTGAGGTTTTAGTTCAAGGTTTTATTGCAACTTATCGAAAACCCACATTTCTGGGGTACCTGCAGAAAGCCCTCACCACCCAGAAGACAGAAATGTTTACTGGCAGCTCAAAGAGAGGAGGTCCTGCCTAGGTCACCATGTGCTTTGTTTGTAATAGACACAAAGTGTGGCCAGACATACGGAGGAACCAAGAATCCCTTTGCAGTTTGATGTTGCGATGTCCTAGAGATGACAGCAGCCACCACCCACCAGAGCCAGCCAGAACTTTCCCTGGGCTACCTACACATTTATTTTATTATTTCAAACGTCCTTTTGGTTTGTTTTGTTGGGAACGTATTAAATTCACTGCTGGCGTGACTTCCGAGTAAGAGCATTACCTGCTGACAGCCAACCGTGCATGTCAGTCTGGATTATCTCAGGTAAGCATCAATTAATAACTTTATCACCAGCATTAGAAGGAAATACTTTCTAACCCTTTCCATTTAGTCAGCACAAATACTCGTGTTTTATGGACAGAAAAGCACAACCACACATACACAGAGCAAAGGCGGGGTGGCTGCCTCAAGGACTATTGGCCTCTGAGATACCCAGCTCTGATTTAGCCTTCAGGAAGGCAGATATTAGGCAGAGCACTGACTTTGTAACAGAGGCTGTGATTTACTCTGAGGCACGCACATATTGCCAGAGGAGTGGCAAATTTACTCAAGATACATGGAATTACACCTGAGAATTCCTTGGAGGCCTCATTTGCTGCTCTCATTTTCTACCTCGGTTATCCGCTTTTCGTATCAACACTTCTTTTTTCCCCAGTATGCAAAAGCGCATGGGTAATCCAGTGATTTGTTACAACACAGTGATAGCTCTTCACTAAAACAATTCTAAATGCAAATTCTGGACCTGTAAGCTGCCATGCCTGGCTGCACCACCTGGAAATAGTCCTAGATAGCAAATTTAAATAAACTTTGAAGCTGTCAATAGATAAAATGCATCAATGTAAAGCGTGAATTAGCTTAAATAGCTGATTTTACAGATTTTAAAATTTATCTCTGACTGTCTAAGTTACAGAAAGAGTGGGAATTTAAGCAATTCTCGGATAATATTAAAAAACCACTCCTGTGAGCAATCATATCTGAATTTTTTAAGTATGTCATTTCCTTTGAGTTCAAGTGTCTCTCCTGGCTTGACTTGGCAAGCTGCCGCCTATGAGAACAGCGATGCTGATCTGCTATTCACTACAATTCCTAGTTTGAAAACAAGATATCTAATGATGATACTGTCATTAATCATACCATAAAGAAGTGTTCTGATCAGATAATTGGATTAAGAAAAAAGAAAGATTACGGGACACACGACTGCAGCACTGAAAAAATCTACTGAAGAACTAAAAAATCTGCTCAGCCTGGAGCAGAGAAGACTCCAGGGAGACCTTAGTGCGGCCTTTGAGTGCTTCCAGGGGCCTCTGAGAAAGCTGGGGAGGGGCTTTTGAGCAGGGGCTGTTGGGACAGGACAAGGGGTGATGGGTTCAACTGGAAGAGGGAGATTGAGACCAGAGAGAAGGGAGAAATGTTTGATGCTGAGGGTGGGAGACCCTGGCCCAGGTTTCCCGAGAGGTGGGAGAAGCCCCATCGCTGGCCCCATGTCAGGTGAGGTTGGCCCTTGGGTCTCTGAGCAAGCTGCTCGAGTTGCAGATGTCCCTGCTGCCTGCAGGGGGTTGGACTGGGTGAGCTTTGAAGGTCCCTTCCAACCCAAAGCATTCTGCGATTCTATGATTCTACTTAAGGTTGGCTACAACAGGAAAACACAGGTCTTACAAACTTGATTCCTTTATGCAGGTGAGTTTTTCAGAAAAAAAGGAATAACCAAAGGTGACTTTAACTGGGTCCAAGAATCCTGCAGGATCTACCTCCTGCCCTGTGCTTTCATCTATTGCAGCTTACCAGAGAAGTAACACCGCTGTTGCAAAGCAACCCAAGATTTTGTACTTCTATTTTGCCTTCCAGATTTTTACATAGCCCAGCTCCCACCTTTCTTACCTTCATGATGTTCACCAAGTCGGTTTGATAGTAGCGGTCTTGGTGTGCATTAGCAGCTGCTAAAGTGAGAAGATAATCATTCCGTGCGTGGATGGCCTTGGAATTGCACTCGGATCGTCGCGCTTTTAACTATGACAAGAAATGCAAGTTAAAAGATGGGGACTAAGGAGAAGTGAAATGTCCAAATGTGGATTAATAGTAAATCCACACCCACGTGTATGTATTCATAGGCAAAAGGCTTAGGGATTAATAGCTCATTTTGTTAATCATAAGGGGATTTCTCATGTATTTTTCTCTCATGCTGCTGTAATTTCACAAAGAAATTTCACAAAGGTCTTCAAAGAACAGTTAAAACTCCCACTAGAAAAGATTTCCTTGTAAATTTGGAAATTGTGCACTCTGTCAGCATAAAGAGTGCTCTTATCTCATCCCTTGTTCTAACAACACATCCTCCGAAACGTCAGTCAGCTCGAGACCCCAGACGACTCTGGGCACACGCCTCACCAAATCAGCTGCAAAGCATTATGATGAGACGGATTTTTATACTCACCTTTACACTTGCCTTCTGCAAGCTTATTCTTGAGTGAAAAAGACTAAGTTTGGACCTGAAAAAAAAATAAGGTAGTATACTGTCATATACATGTCCTGAAAAAGTACAGGCTAAACAGGCCTCTGCACCTCTGTGCAATTTTTATATATTTAAATAACTCTATATGCTGAAATATTTATTTATATAGTTTTAAGTAAAGCTTAAGGATGAAGAAAAAATATTACAAAGTATGCTGACCTACAGCAACAGCATCTTCATTGCATTTTCGAAAGCTTTTGTTCAGTTTACCCTGATTTTGGAACAAAATGTAAACACCTCATCAAAGGGAAATTGGGAGGCGGCTGCGATTTGTGTTATATTGGTGTTTCACAGATTTTGAGTTACCCCTCCAGACACACAGTGCTGTCAATTTGAACAGCTGGTCATCTGAAGGAAAACTAATGCAGAATCATCAGTAATTAGGTTCCAGCAAGCTGGAACGAGTGGTGATGAGTGGCACAGCGCAGGGGTTGGTATTGGCACAGGCACTTAAACATCTTTGTCAGCAACATGACAGTGAATCAAGGGCACCCTCAGCAAGTTTGCAGATGACACCAAGCTGAGTCATGCAGCTGCCGTGCCTGAGGGATGGGATCCATCCAGAGGGACCTGGACAAGCTGAAGAAGTGGATCCATGTGAACCTCATGAGGTTCCACAAGGCCAAGGGCAAGGTCCTGCCCCTCAGTCATGGTAACCCCAGTATCAGCCCAGGTGGGGAATGAAGAGCTGGAGAGCAGCCCCCAGGAGAAGGACTTGGGGGTGCTGGGGTGGGGAAAAGCTGGACAGGAGCCAGCAATGTGCGCTCACAGCCCAGAAGCCACTCGTGTGCTGGGCATCCTCAGCAGCGTGGTCAGCAGGTGGAGGGAGGGAATGCTGCCCTCTGCTGCGCTCTGCTCTGGGAGACCCCCTTGCAGTGCGGGTCCAGCTCTGGGCTCCTCAGCCCAGCAGAGACATGGAGCTGCTGGAACGGGGCCAGAGGAGGCCCCAGCAATGGGGGGGGTGGAACCCCTGTGCTGGGAGGCCAGGGGAGAGAGTTGGTGGTGTTGAGCATGGAGCAGAGAAGGTTGTGGGGAGATCTTAGTGCAGCCTTTGAGTGCTTCAAGGGACCTCTGAGAAAGCTGGGGAGGGTCTTTTGATCAGGGGCTGTTGGGACAGGACAAGGGGTGATGGGTTCAACTGGAAGAGGGAGATTGAGACCAGAGAGAAGGCAGAAATGTTTGATGCTGAGGGTGGGAGACCCTGGCCCAGGTTTCCCCGAGAGGTGGGAGAAGCCCCATCGCTGGCCCCATGTCAGGTGAGGTTGGCCCCTGGGCTCTGAGCAAGCTGCTGGAGTTGCAGATGTCCCTGCTCTCTGCAGGGGGTTGGACTGGATGACTCTGAAAAGCCCCTTCCAACCCAACCCAGTCTGTCTATGAAGGGCACTCATGTACACACACGTATGTTTTTAAAAGCAGAATTGGTTTGATTTTCACATTTGAATTAATTAAAGAGAAATTAGAGTACTACTTTGGTAGCTATATGAAAAACAGTTGTTTAAAAAGTAAATAAGAAAACCAAATAGAGTAAATATCTCTTTTAATTGGAATAACACTGCAGTATGAACCCGATCCAAAACTCCAAAGCTCAAGTTTTGGTTTTCAGTTGTTCCAAACTTAAAACACGCGAGTGACTTGCTTTCCTGAAAGGAAGGAAATCAACCTCTTTAGGATGTCAGGCAGCATAAAAACCCTAAAGCCTCAAAAATTTATCTTCAAAAATGGGAAACAGTGTTTCCCTCTTCTCTCCTCCAAATGGAGCGACACCAAATAGGAGATCTGTGGAGAGAAAAGGAAGGAAGAAGCCTTTAATATCAAAGAGTGCCAGCTCACACAGCGGCCTTTGGAAATGTCAAATTGAGGCAGTTGGTTCAACTTCCTTCCTGATGAAACCAGCCTAAAAAATCATCCTTTACTCTGAGGGGAGTGGCATGATGGAAATGGTTACCAAAATGTATATAAGCAAAAATTAAAGAAAAAAATGGCACAAGCTCACTGAAAGCCATGATCTTTGTTCTAAAATAATATCAAGTGTAAAAATTAATAAAGTACAATTCAACTTCATACACGTGCAATCATTTATATAGACACTACATGAAAAACATACTTGGCCTCAATATCAGCTTCTCCCGCACAGCTTGAGCCATCTGTTCAGTCTCAAAATACTCTTTTTGCCTTTAGCTAAATCTTTTACTGTCTCTTGGAGCTCTGCTTGGATCCTCGTCAACTGGTCCACGCACTGAAAAAAAGCATTTCAGAAGCAAAATTCATGGGGTTTTTTGCGTCCAAGTAATACCCTCCTCATCATTTTACTGCTCTCTATTACATTTTCTACAGAACAACGTGGTCTCCAAGTCAATCCTGGTCAATTATTCATGCTTCTCCTTTAAAGCTGATCAGAACATCAAACCAGCTTTCTTCCTGCTGTCGTTTAACTCTCGCAATTCAACAATAACTTTCAAATTAAACATAAAAGTTCAGAAAGCTTTAGATGAGGAAATTAGTTGAAATAATTGGAATACGACTGGGAAAAATCCAGAGGACTGATACAAAAAAATGATTGATCTTTCTCCTCTACAATTTAAAACCTAAGACAAAAGCTACGATGTAAAACACAACTCAACAGCCACAAGAACAATTTGGTAAACATTATTTTAAGAACTCATTCTTCTTCAATTATTTCGAGAGCTTTCCAACAAATTGGGTAATATCAGAAATCAGTGTCACTCACAATGAAACATGAGGCTCAAAATGCACAGCGAGCTAGTTGAGGAGTGAAAAGAATTCCATAACACCCGATCAGGGTTACAAAATGCTTTTTAATACCATAAAATAATATCCAAAGGAATATAAAACTAATTATTATCCTGGTTTTGGCGGGGGGGAGCGCTAATTTTTGTGTAGTAGCTGGTATGGGGCTTGGCTGTGTATCTATGACCAAAACGGTGTTAACAACACAGGGTTCTTTAGCGATTCCTGAGCAGTGCTCACACAGCAGCAAGATCTTCACGACTTCTCACGCTGCCCTGTCAGTAGGAGAGCTGGGGGTGCAAGGAGTCACCCCAACCCCCAGCAACACTCCAGGCTGGGTGAAGAGCGGCTGGAAACTGCCTGGGAAAAGGACCGGGGAGTGGTGACAGCGGCTAAAGAGGAGCCAGCAGTGTGCCCAGGTGGTCAAGAAGGCCAATGGCATCCTGGCTTGTACTAGCACAGGTGTGCCAGACAGGATAGGACAGGGATCATCCCTCCGGACTGGGGACACTGGAGAGGCGCCCCTCGACACCTGTGTCCAGTTTGGGACCCTCACTGCAAGAAGGACATTGAGGAGCTGGAGCATGTCCAGAGAAGGGCAACGAAGCTGGAGCAGGGTCTGGAGCACAAGTGCACTGAGGAGTGGCTGAGGGACCTGGTGAGGTTGAGCCTGGAGCAAGAAGCTCCGGGGGAGACCTTGTGGCTCTCGACAACTCCCTGACAGGAGGTTGGAGCGAGGGGAAGGGGGTTGGTCCTATTCTCCCCAGGAACAAGCGCCAGGATGAGAGGAACTGCCTCAAGTTGTTGCAGGGGGGAAGTTGAGGTGTCCCTGAGGAGCACTTCCTTGCCCGTTTGGGGTTGTGCCAGTGTGTCCCAGGTGCCCCGGGCAGTGGTGGAGTGCCTATGCCTGGAGGGGTTTCCCAGCAGCGTGGGAGGTGGTGCTGAGGACAGAGTTAGTGGGGACCTGGCAGTGCTGAGGGAATGGGTGGACTCAACAATTTTAAGGGTTTCTGCAACCAAACAATTCTGTAATTCTATGATGCTGGGACAGGACCACAGGTTGGCACAGCTGAGCCTGACTGACCAAAGGGTTATGCCAGACCACACGACATCACAGTCAGCAATATAAAAACAGGGAAGAAGAAGGAAGGTGGGGAAGTCACCATTACGCCTGATGGAGCCTGCTTTCTTGGAGACGGTTGCACACCTGCCTGTCAATGAGAAGGAGTGCATGAATTCCCTGTTTTGCTTTACCTGCTCTAACTGTCTTTATCTCAACTTCCATGTTTTCGCACTTTTACCCTTCCAATTCTCTCCCCCATCTTGTCAGTGGGAAGTGAGCGAGCAGCTGCACGGGGCTGAGCTGCTGACCGTGGTTAACCCAGCACAATTACTGAGATGTTCAGCAAATCTCCAAACATCCCATCAGCTTCAAAATGAATTTCTGGGAAAGGGTCTGTGTTAAGCAGAAAGGATTCCAATTAACAAAAGAAGTGTGAACTATCAATGTCTAGAATTACACTAGTTCACTGCATTTTCTATTTAATTGTAGCTATTACAGACTAGGTGTGGTCAGTGCAGGCTCCAGGAGGTGCCTGGAGGCAGAACCTCAAGCTCTCTCAAGGAAACCAATTTGCCTTTCAACTTGCCTTCCTGTTCCTCCAAGCCTAGACGCAAGGTCCCACCTCTTTTAACATCATTATCACAAACCTGACTTCTCCCATCCAAGGTGCCACAGGTTGTCCTCTCACTGAAGACCCCTCCCAAACACCTCAGGGTTTCACTACACTAATTATTAAGGCACGTAACCTCCTTTACAAGCCTTGCAAGACTAATAAGGTGATGTCATCCAACCTAACCATTAATTTGACAGTATTGAATTGTTAAAAATAACATCCAGCCACCTGCAAAAAAGAACCTTTTTCATTCAGTCAATAGAAACTGTTCATCTCACCACACAGTTCTGCTCTTACTAAAAATGGTGAATTCCTTTCTGGCTCTAAAGTACATAAAACTTCACATAAATTCACACTAAACCCAGGATTCAATGTGTGCAGACCAATAAAGCGACAGGCTGCATAAGGTAGGGATCATGGTGGGTGGTCTGGGGAGTGGCGGAGGGCAGGAGTGGGTTTTTTGAAGATCTCTGAGGGTATGACAGAAAAATTAAAGGTAGAAAAATCTGTATATATTGGACAGCTGACAGAGACCTAAAATCGTTTCGAAAGGACTGGGGGTTTGCTACATCAATTGGTATTTTGATCCCTGAAGTCTCCTGCTGGCATCAAAAAAATTAAAGTATCAAATAAACGCCCCTTGTTAACACTATCATTTTAAAACCATAAAATAATCTTCCTTTTGCATCTCTGAAGAATAAAAAATTGCCAGGAGACTGGGCACCAATTTAGGGGTTTGGAGGTGGGTAGACAGAGAGTTTCAGAGAGCTAGCAGAGATGGTTCTCGTTTCACTGCCTCCACACAGAGCGGTTTTATTCCATTTGCCTTTCAGTCTTCTGACACAGATCTGTGCAGACCTTCGCCATGGTGGCCACATCATCTTGTCTGAAGACACCTGACGAACGTCCGTTGCAGCGCTCTGCCTTATCTTTCAAGGCCAACATCTGAAACTTCGCATCACTTATGGGATGAGCTTACAAGGTCTCTGGGGAAAGATAGTGGCAGGGGGTGGTCTGGTGCCCTCAAAAGAGCCTTCTGTTCTGTGTCCAAGAGCCGCTGAGTGAGGGCAGGTGATCGACTTTCTGAAGAGATCAGACATGGTCTATAGGAGACACATTTATTACCCCAGCTCTAGAGTCACGGTGTGATTAAACAATATTTTTCAGCAAATTAGGATGAGATTTTCTGATATTGTTCCAGTTCAGTGTTAAAATGTGCCGTAAAAATGAAGTTTCCCTATGCTACCAAGTCAAGGAAGTAAAAGTTTACAGAAACATCTGGAAAATAATGATGACATCTCGTCAAGAGCAACTCAATACCCGCTGCAATTCTGGGAGTAGATGCTGTGTCTAACAGAAAGTTGATTTTAGATGAGCATTCCAGTGTAACAGGGATTTTAGTGCCTCAGAACTCCAGTTTTGAGAAATACTGCCCTGATAACTGTAGTCATTTCTTCTGCTAATTCAGAAGTGCAGGAAAAAGGCACCTCTGTCATTTATATATATTTAAAGAAGTGGTCCCACTTCTGCTGCTCCCTCATAAACACTCGCTGGGTTTTTAAAACGGGTCTTACTGCCTCACGGAGACAGGTGGAACATCACATCTTAATGGCTGGAAACTGTCCAGCGAAAAGGACCTGGGTGTGTTGGTGACAGCGGCTAAAGAGGAGCCAGCAGTGTGCCCAGGTGGTCAAGAAGGCCAATGGCATCCTGGCTTGTACCAGCACAGGTGTGGCCAGCAGGAGCAGGGCAGGGACCATCCCCGTGGACTGGGGACACTGGAGAGGCTGCTCCTCAACTCCTGTGTCCAGTTTGGGACCCTCACTGCAAGAAGGACACTGAGGGGCTGGAGCATGTCCAAACAAGGGCAACGAAGCTGGAGCAGGGTCTGGAGCACAAGTGCGCTGAGGAGTGGCTGAGGGACCTGGGGGGGTTGAGCCTGGAGCAGAGGAGGCTCTGGGGAGACCTTCTGGCTCTCAACAACTCCCTCACAGGAGGTTGGAGCGAGGCAGCGGTCGGTCTCTTCTCCCATGTGACAAGTGACAGGACTAGAGGAAATGGCCTCAAGTTGTTCCAGAGGAAGTTGAGATTGGCCCTGAGGAACCATTTCTTCCCCATTGGGGTTGTGCAGGCGTGTGCCAGGCTGCCCAATGCAGTGGTGGAGTCCCCATGCCTGGAGGGGTTTCCCAGTGGTGTGGACATGGTGCTGAGGGACAGGGGTTAGTGGGGACCTGGCAATGCTGGGGTAATGGGTGTACTCGATGATCTTAAAGGTCTCTTCCAACCAAAACAATTCTGTGATTTTATTTGGGACATTCTGTTTTAAGAGGTCTGGTAGAGTCCTCTTCAGAAATAAATGACTTTCAAATGCAACAACCAATTAAATGAAAGTAGAGTTTAATTTTTTCCTTGAACTTTTTTTGTTTCTTTGCATGAACAGATCAATTACAGCAGTTTTTGGAACACTCACCTGTGCTTCCTTTACAGGAGGTGGCTGGACCTGCACTCTACACCTTGAAGGTTGCACAAGTCCTTCCTTCAGGTTTAAGATAAGGCTTTTCTTAAAATCAGACCTGATTCTACCAAAACCCACTTGCAGTTGTCACTGCAAAATGAATTCAATGTAACTGCCACAGCAGGGTGTTTGACCACCTTTTTTTTCTGAACAAAACTGACAAAAGTTTAAAGAACTTATTAAAGCACAAATACCTTCTTCAACTGCTGCTCCTTAAAGCACCGGACGGTCCTGGCTGGTTCAGAAATTAAGTTTTTGTAGTTCTCACAGATATTGAGTCGGGATTGGGCCACTTGCATGGTGCCTTCGAGAAGTGATTTCCAGACTGAGTACATGCTCCTAAAATAATGAAACACAGACGGCTTGTGGGAAGGGAGGGAAGGAGCTCACAGAAAACACGGGTTGGTTCACATAACTGTAGCATAATTCTTCCAAGGATTGCATTTAAAAATCAAGATAAAGCACAACCCTTCACATTGATCTAGCAAATATTTCCACTTATAACCAAAATTTCAACTCAAGTTTTACCAAGAATAAAAATTTCCCCTCTTGTCGCTGTTTTGTGATTCAATTCTTGGCAAACATCTTCAGTTGAACCTATTGCTCCAGTGGAACAGACTCTACAGAGCCCACCAGCCAAAGGCAGATCAGATGGTGACAAGTTTTGAAGAGATCATGAATTTTGTGATTTTGGGAATCGTGCAATCGAGTCAATAGTTACAGACTGGTCATCCACTTTGCCTTAGCTACCCGTAGTTTCTTCATCATGTGTAACAGGCCAAAGACAACAACTGTAGCTGTGCAGTAAGCTTTGCTGGTTCCCAGTAATTCACCACAAAAGCTCAGAAGTGCCCAAGTCAGAAGGAGAAGGTGGAGTAGAGAGAGCCAGGGAAGAGGGCGACAAGATCAAAGGAGACATTATTGCAGCCTTCCAGTTCTTAAAAGGGCCTCTAAGAAAGCTGGGAAGGGGCTTTTGAGCAGGGGCTGTTGGGACAGGACAAGGGGTGATGGGTTCAACTGGAAGAGGGAGATTGAGACCAGAGAGAAGGGAGAAATGTTTGATGCTGAGGGTGGGGAGACCCTGGACACCTGGGGAGCCCAGAGAGGTGGGAGAAGCCCCATCCCTGGCACAATTGCAGGTCAGGGTGGCTCTTGGGGCTTTGAGCCACCTGCTCTAGTTGCAGGTGTCCCTGCTCCCTGCAGGGGTGTTGGACTGGATGATTTTGAATGGTCCCTTCAATCCAGCCCATTCCATGATTCCATGATTCTATGATGTCCCCTGCAGTTGGCAGAAATAGAAGATCGCTGGAGCTTGCAGAGCCCAAGTATGTGCTGATAGAGATGGAGGGGGCAGGTATTTGGAGGATACCTCTGGGCACTGTGGTATATCTGATGGTGTGAAAGTATCCTGAGTGGGGAGCAAACTGCAGGTAGGAGGGCTCTAGGTGTTACGGGAGCATTTTATACATACTTAAGACCAATAGTTCAATTTATTTCTTCTTAGACACACAACTGGTGTAAAGGTACTGAAATTCCAAAACATAAACCTATCAATCATTTCTACCTGCTTGAAATAAGACTTGTGAGAACACATAAAAATAAGTATCTTAAAAGTTTTTCCAGATGTTTGGAGTTACTCTTCAAAGGTGGGAGCTTTCGGCAACTAAGTCATGTCTGGTTTCATGTTAAGACCCACCTTTCACATCATTGAAATGAAGTTTATAGAGAACAGTTTCTTGCTTTGTGTTCTCCTTGCTGTCAGATGTCACCTGCATAAATGGCCTCCTACAAGAGCTTTGTT
Source organism: Bucorvus abyssinicus (assembly GCA_009769605.1). Taxonomy (NCBI): domain Eukaryota; kingdom Metazoa; phylum Chordata; class Aves; order Bucerotiformes; family Bucorvidae; genus Bucorvus; species Bucorvus abyssinicus. Next base: position 94,655,583 of record CM020024.1, on the reverse strand, counting down.
GTCATCTTTTCCTATGAAGAAATCCACACCTTTCTCACTCTAACACTATTTACTAAATATATCTTCAGGATACAAGCACTAATACCCAAACCGGGTGCACCGTACAGTTCTTTTCTGTCGTGCAGCTTCATTTTTCCAATCTTCCTAAATTATTCAAGTAATAAACACCTACTTAAGACTAATCTCAGAATTTTGAGGGGAAAACAAAACTTTGGTTTTATCTAGCAATGCTCTAAACCAAAGAAAATTACTACAGAAGAGCAGTGTTACATCTTTAAGTGGAATAATTATACAAATTGAAATTATAAAGACAGCTATTTCAAGATATCCAACTGTTAAATTACCTGTAATCGCTTCGTTCATCAGCTTTTACTCCAAGCCAGTCCTTCTTTAGGTATTGGCTGGCCAGCTTCTGGATGCTCTGGGAAAAGAAGGAAAAAAACATTAACAATAAGAGGTAACTAACATTTTTGCTCCTATATCAGACTGAAAATATTTCTGCAAGGAAATATCTGGTCATTTATGTGCCCAAACTGAACTTGGATCATTCCAGGGTGCTCCATTATCAGCGAACTGAAGCTCTGCCGCTCGCAGGATCAGGCCTTTGCTGAGAGGATTAGATTAGAGATTGAAAAATGCAGTTCATTTTTAATTATTAATGTTCATTATACTCTTTAGTCTCTGCGTTTCACTTTGCACGTTCTTAGAAAATCAATATTTTCATATTCAAGCTCAGAGAGCAGCAAAATTTCATTGTAAACAACGCAGGAGAGGGGGGAGTCGCTGCTGCGCCGGTCCCTCCTTCGGCTCCGAAACTACTTTAACAGAATGTATCGCTTACAAGAGAGTACACGGAATGGAAAAGAGGAGCTCACAGAGTTGGGGTTTAGGAACCCTCTTCTTCAAAAGAACCAGCACCACAGACACGTTCTCCAGCTTCTGTATAAAAGTCTATTTAGCAAAGAAGTGGGAGACCTGGGTTGTAATTCGATCAATGTTAATTGTTGCTCATCCATCATTAGTAGAAAACTTACGCTCCCTCATATTAAATATATTTTACCTTCGAGTCCAACTCCAACTGCTCTGAATGACCTGCTGAGCTGGGCACCAAGTTTTGGTGTTAATGACACCTCAAGCTGGGTTTACACTAATAGTTCCTGTGAAGCCAGTTGCTGAGAACAGTTATTTCCCGTTCTGAGCTTCCACCTTCCCTGATTTCCGTTGCGCTTTTTGCTCAGTTAAGGGTCATTTTCAAATTGCACATCAATATTTCATTGTGGAACAAGAAATACCTGAGCATACTTGTCCACATACAGAGTCAGTAACTCTTTTAATGGGTAAAATTATGCCTGTCACTATAAACTCTTGCATTTCCACTGCAGTTTCTTCCATTGTTTTTCAAAGATGCATTATGTAGCTGTTAAAAACCCCAGATAAAAGGAAAAAATAACATTTCCTTTAACTCTGGCAGAGCAATTTGTCATGAGATTTGGAGCTTTATTAGGTACCCCCACCTGGTGCTACTCTCATGCTTCACTCCCTTCTGTATCAGACTCCACCTTCAAGATCTGCCCCAAAATGAAACCCTGGCCCAGGTTACCCCAAGAGGTGGGAGAAGCCCCATCCTTGGCCCCATGTCAGGTCAAGTTGGCCCTTGGGGCTCTGATGTCCCTGCTCCCTGCAGGGGGTTGGACTGGATGACCTCTGAAGGTCCCTTAAACCCAAACCAGTCTGTGACTCTAAGATGCTGAACAAACGTTCAAAGAACACAAAACCAACCACAAAAAAAGCTCTCTGGTGGTTGAGAACAACCTATGTCAAAATTAATGACGCCAAAAAGTCACAATGGGGATAAATAAAGCCAGTTTTGCACACAGAAACCCTATTCCTGACGTCAGCAAATCAATTATAGAAGGGTGAGTGAGCATTTATTTCTGAACTGATGGAGCTCACCCTTGAAACTAATGGAACATGGAAGAGAATTATCCCAGTGCAGCAGGTTTATTTTCTTAAACTTTAGGCTGAATGTAACTTTTTCGTATGAGATCCTCCTTGTTCTGTTCTCAATAACGCTTCTTGTTTTGCTGTACCGAAACAAAGAAAACCCTTGTTGGGCTCAAGCGGGGAAGTTGATTGATTGTTTAACCTCTGGCATGGCCCGACGTGTGGCTTGTGAGCCCCATGTCCTGTTTTGTTGGGCACCTCGATGTGCTTTCAGAACCTGTGATAGCTGAAGAAACCCTAAAACTATTTTTAATATAAATATGGAGAACTGTAGTTCACCAAAACTACAATAATAGTCCGGAACTTTTAGGTTGGGAAACAAGAAAGGGGTTTTGATTTAATTTTGCCGCTTTGTTCTAAGGTGTGTATCACTGAATTTGAAAAAAAGTTCAGTAATTATTATTGCATGGTAATAACAATTGATTTATTTTAAAGCACAATATTTTTAATCAACAATTATTGACATGAAAGATCCCCTGCAAGCACTGGGCAGCCTCTGCTCACCCTTTGTCGAAGGAAATGTCCTTGATGACTCCATTTCTGTGTGTTATTACCCCATTAAACAGGATTTTGAAAGAGCCGATATATAAAGTGCAAACAGAGCAGCTGCCATATAAACCCCATTTTAACTCATCCGAAGAGGACACATTTCATTCCTCCGGGTCTTGGTTTTCCCTTCCTCCCCCCCAGCAAAACGCATGTTGTATCATTATGCTACGAAGACATTATTCTCACTCATCCGTGGGTACGGATTTGTTTGCATATCTGCCTCACAGATGGGTGGATGGGACATAAAATTGTGCCAATCAATCACCCGAGGAGTCAACAGCTAGAAATGAAACTCTGTCGAATGGGAAGCCCATCAAAAATCAGCACAGACTCATGTACGCTCAAATTCCTATTTCCCAGTGCCGTGAATCCTGCCTGGTGTTCCCTACTACCAGACCTTGCCTCAAGTTCTGCTTATTGGTATTTTCTAACAAGGCCAGTTGTGAGACATGTTGGGGAGGAAAAAAAAAATAACCAGCATATTTGCTATAATCCCAACAGAAAGTATGTAATTACCAACAGAAAAGGAGAGAGAAAGATGTTCCCAATTAAAAGATCACTGTGAGAAAAGGATGCGGCTTTTAAAAAGACATATTAAAAATGCTTTAATTGTAATAATCGAGAGGGCCCCTAGAACCTCTTGGTTTTTGCTGATCTAACACCAAGTTTTGGAAATCTCTCTCTGTCAGACCAATTTAGAGCTGTTTTTCACTGAGGGGGTTGCAAAATCTTGCATCATTTTGATCATTTCTCTTTATTGGAGCTGAATCCATCAACCAACCCCTTTGAACTTCCATTTCTGCAAATATATCTACACTCCGCTGTCATTGTTGCATTAGAAAGGAACCTTTGAGTGGAGAAGGAGCAACACTGTACTCTGAGAAATCTCCAATATTGAGCGAACCAAGAAACAGGCTGTAAGCAAATGGACCAAATGATCCTTGTGAGAGGAAGCAAGGACACGGGTGGGAGAAAAAGCCTGGCCAGAAGGTAAGGTCTGAAGCGCCATGCTGAAGCTGAGGTCAGCAGATGAGAAGGACCCAAGGACAGCAGTCTGTGCTTGAAAAGCTTCCTCTGGCCACACCGTCAGCAGCAGTGGCAGGACCCTGAAACAGCAGCGACAGAGGAGATGCCAAGGAGAATTAAAGCAGGAGAAAAAGGGAGAGCAACCACCTGCAGGCAGGTCTGAGCTGGGAAGATGATGGCCTGGATGTTTAATATCCGTTAATTATGACGTGATGTTGAACCACCACTTTTCTAGTCTGAAGAGCAACTTTTTGAAACACTAAGTTACAAAAAAGAAGCTTTTTTTCTTTTCCCCATGAGGAGCAATTTGCTTGCTGGGTCCTCGAGATCTCTCCCTCTGCACCATGTGCTGCGGCAGCAGCTTTCTGACGTGGTTTTATTTCCTAAATGGCATTATTTTGTCTGCTGAGTACTCTCCTGGCAGGCAAATGCTCCTCAAGGGAGAGGTTTTTAGCATCTCTCTCGCTACATGACTTCTCTGCAAGGAGCGAGGTTACTCCCAGTTCCACTTCACAGATGTCTGGAAGGTGGTCGTACAATCAACACCTGCAAATTGAGGCTCTCCAATAGCAGCAAGGAAAAATAATGGGTTTACTATGGATACATTCTTATTATTAGGCCCATCCATTGGTTATACATGAGACTTCTGTTTTGTTTAATTTTTAAATGAAAATAAAAGTTGAACAATATTGGACCATTTTTATTATTATTACTGTGAGTAGTGTGTAAGAAGGAAAATTCTATTTTATTTCTGTACTGCTGGGTCCTCAAAAATAAAATTGAGAGTTACATTAAGACTTTGTTGTCGTTGCAAAAGCCACAGTTTGATATCAGATACTTTTAAAACCACTTTTTTTGTGGTAGGAGTCTGTCTCACTGACACAACGAGATATTTAGTGCCAAAAACGCCGTCAACAGCTTTATCAATCAGACAGATGTTTTTGTTCACAAGCTTGAAGAGTAACTTGAAACACATTTTATGCTGTTGCCAATCTCTTGAAAACATTTGGACAGGGAGAAGGGAACGCGTGGGAGTGGAAAACACGCCGCAGTCTGCGTGGTACGAGGAGGATTCCAGCTCCTGGATGCAGTTCAGTCTCAATATTAAATTCCAGGAGAGTTATGAAGTGTTCGCAGTCATTATAAGGCTGGTTATCTGCTGGGAAGCTGCACCTCGAATCCTGCTGCTTCTTCTCCCTGGAGATGGGGAATCCCTTCCTACCATGACAATTCCCTTGCCAGAGAATACGGAGTTTCACTCTTTCATTCGCCATTTCTTTCCAAGCTCCTTCACTTCTCATTTGTTTGGCTATTTGAGGCATGACAAAAAAGGAAAACAAAGGGGAAAGCTGAAAAATCAATTTACAGCAGTTAAATATCACCTCGGGCACTGCTGCATGCAAAGGAAATGTCCAATCTCTTTTCCTTCATGGGTTTTGTTCGTTCAGTTAAAACCTTTACTTCACTGAAAGCGTGTCAATTCTTTTCAAAACATCTTGCTCCTGGAATTTAGCATTATTTGCTATATTCAGTCCTTAAAAGGGATAAAAACCAATAAAACATACCCTCAAGTACTGCTTATTCCACTGGCAGAAGGAGCATCTGTGAGATGCTACAGGAAGGGAAGGCAAGAGGTCATTGACACGACAGTGCCCCAGGTTTGAGGAGCAATGATCCTACACCATTAAAAACCATTCGGGAAAGGTCATGGAGTCTTATCTGAACCCCAAACCATTTTTATTCTAATGTCCCTAATATCACACACTGCAATTAGTAGCGTGTTATAAGCTAAACCAGAAAATTACACTAGTCTTTTTAGTGTTTCAAGACTTAATGCTTTTGAGTGAATGATTCAGAGCTGAGTCTGGAGCAAAGGAGGCTCAGGGGAGACCTTCTGGCTCTCGACAACTCCCTGACAGGAGGTTGGAGCAAGGCAGCGGTCGGTCTCTTCTCCCCAGGAACAAGTGACAGAGCAAGAGGAACCAGCTCCAAGTTGCACCAAGGGAGATTGAGGTTGTCCTTGAGGAGCAATTTCTTCCCTGTTGGGGTTGTGCAGGCATGTGCCAGGCTGCCCAGAGCAGTGGTGGAGTGCCCATGCCTGGAGGGGTTTCCCAGCAGTGTGGAGGTGGCGCTGAGGGACAGGGGTTAGTGGGGACCTGGCAGTGCTGGGGGAACAGTTGGACTCGAGGAGCTGAAAGGGCTTTTCCAATGCAAACGATTCGGTGATTCTGTGAACATGTGCCTCTTCACTCAAACCTACATTTTTCTCTCTCTACTTGGTCCAAATCTTCCTCGAAACGTAGCAGCCAACACTGGAAAGACAGTACACTGATTTTTTCAAGTTGATTTTGAACTTCAGTGCTGTTGGCAGATTCACCTGCTGCCCATTCCGAGTCAGCATCAGCCAATTTACTCAGCACACACCCTCCTCCCTCCCCCCGGCTACCAATGGTAATGCCAATTACCACTGGCTTAAGGACAGGCCCTAAAAACCTCATTCATTTTACCAAAGAATTATTTGATATCAAAATGATTTTCCAAACATTTTCCATGATGGTTTTGTCATTTTATCCAGGCCACACTTCCGATTTATTCATCAAAATACCCTCTAACCTATTATGTACCCGATCTTACATCAGCCTGAGATAGAAATATAACCTAGGGACTAAGGGGGGGCCAATCCACCCACAGTGCTCTACCGCACTTGGCAGAAAATCCACAGTGGCGGTTGCTTTATCTGCCCATCTCCATTATTCAGAGTATCCTGACAGATCGGTTCAACAAATTTTAAGTAACAAAACCATACGTTACTAAGCTTCAAGGAGTTTGTTTTTTCTCTAAGTCCTCCTGCCTTCGGCTTCCAGATTTTAGGCAGTCAAAAAAATAACTGTTATCTTCACAGTGTGGCAGCACATCCGTAAGTCAACTGCAGACTCTTCCAGCTCTCAGGAAGTTACAAACTACAATAAAACCTGTTATAACCACCAAATTTTCACTTTCTAAATTACGTATTTTAAATTGCTCAACCAGAGTTATGTTGCCATTCACAAACACTCCAGGTTATTTTTAAGGCCTTTTGCTAAATTATTCCTAAAAATTGTCTGCGTGGATGCAGAACTCTCTCATGGCATGGTCCAGTGAGTATTTCACCATGTTTCCTCTCCTGAACCCACTGCAGGGCTGCCCAGCTGAGAAACAGCTTCAAGTTTAAGGACTGTCTTCTTGCAGACACAACTTTCACCTCCACAACCTATGAGGAGGCGCAACACACCAAGCAAACGGACATCTCCGAGACACCAACAGAAGGTGGCTGAGCAATATTACCCCCAGTCTTGGAGTAGAAAATGTAGGAAACTGCTAATTTGTGGTTTTTTTTTTTAGTCTTCAAAATATAAGTAGCTTGTGTTTAGACTCCTCCCTCTCCTTGCAATAACACTTTCAAGATGGTGAAGTAAAGCCCTGTGCAGTGGTACTGAACAGGGTGCTGTTGCTTTACAGAGCTCCTTATAAAGTTTCTCTTCTCCATCGTACTGCACTAGATAACACTATTTTTGGTTGAGTTCATTTTACACTTTTAGGTAAACTTTTAGCCACCTTGGGCCTTGACTTCCAGCACATCTAGGCATTAAGGACAAAGCCTCTGAAATCTATATATTATTCTGTGAACATTCATCATAGAGAATGAGCGATGAGTTTTTGTTAGATGGATGCACTTTCTATCAGCAAGCATTAGAAAGGTGCCACACTGCAACGGAAAGGTCAGCAAAACTCTCTACCTGTAGATGGAAGACCCCACGAAGCAGAGGTAGGAAGTGCAGCACCATGATTTAACTAACCTCTGACAGAGAGGAAGAGTGCAGTTTCTTCCAAACCCTCCTTAGGATCACAAACTGGTTTGGGTTGAAGAGACTTTTCAAGCTCACCCAGACCAACACCCTGCAGGGAGCAGGGACATCTGCAACTACAGCAGCTTGCTCAGAGACCCAAGGGACAACCTCACCTGACATGGGGTCAGGGACGGGGCTTCTCCCACCTCTCGGGGAAACCTGGGCCAGGGTCTCACCACCCTCAGCGTCAAACATTTCTCCCTTCTCTCTGGTCTCAATCTCCCTCTTCCAGTTGAACCCATCACCCCTTGTCCTGTCCCAACAGCCCCTGCTCTAAAGCCCCTCCCCAGCTTTCTCAGAGGCCCCTGGAAGCACTCAAAGGCTGCACTAAGGGCTCCCCGCAGCCTTCTCTGCTCCAGGCTCAACACCCCCAACTCTCTCCCCTGGTCTCCCAGCACAGGGGTTCCACCCTCCCAGCATTGCTGGGGCCTCCTCTGGCCCCACTCCAGCAGCTCCATGTCTCTGCTGTGCTGAGGAGCCCAGAGCTGGACCCAGCCCTGCAGGGGGTTCTCCCCAGAGCAGAGCGCAGCAGAGGGGCAGCATCCCCTCCCTCCACCTGCTGCCCATGCTGCTGGGGATAAGCCCAGCACACGGGTGGCTTCTGGGCTGCGAGCGCACATTGCCAGCTCCTGTCTAGCTTTTCCACCCACCAGCACCCCCAAGTCCTTCTCCTGGGGGCTGCTCTCCAGCCCTTCATCCCCAGCCTGGGCTGATACTGGGGGTTACCATGACTGAGGGGCAGGACCTTGCCCTTGGCCTTGTGGAACCTCATGAGGTTCACATGGATCCACTTCTTCAGCTTGTCCAGGTCCCTCTGGATGGATCCCGTCCCTCAGGCATGTCCACTGCACCACTCAGCTTGGTGTCATTCTGAACCAGCGTTTGGGAGGAACATGTTAAGATGCTAGCAGAGAACAGCTACCAGCTCTGCTGCTCACAGCCAACCTCAGCAGCCTGCTCCAACTCCTGCGGCCACTCAACACTGTTGGAATTCTTCACAATCTTCTCAAGGCTCCAGAATAGTTGGGAATCAAGAGGGCACAAAACACCATTTGTAAAGAATCCCCCACTCTAAGTTTAGAGGCAGAGACCATGTAAAACTGGTATTAAAAGACTGAAGAGAATGAAGTCACAGCTAAACATCTGGTTTGTTCCAGTTACAGGTCTGTCTGAGAGCGTTAATTCAAAGTGAAGTTTCTCAACATCTTCACCAATGCAAAAGATAATCCAAACACCACGTGTAAAAGAGATAGTGAAAAAGTAGACACACAAAAGAGGAACTTCTTTTGCTCTTACTGGACCCACCAGTCTCCCTGGCCCTCTGTGACACAAATGCCACATCCTTCCTCTGTCTCAAACATGGCATTTGCACAAGCCTTATCTTAGCTGACAGGTGGAGGTATTTCTCTTCTCTGCACAACTTCTCGTTTGAACTGCTGAGAAATATTTGCAACAGGCACAACACCGATTCTACAGACTACAGAAATGCTGATCGCCTCCTTCCCCCACCCAAGTGGAAGGTCCATGTTGGTGGAGAGAAAGACAGACAAGCAAAGCACCAATTAGGACCCAAAAGAAAAAGCAACAGCTTCTCAAATCCTCACCTTCCCCATAAGTATCTCCCCTAGTTCTGTTTTTGCTGAGCAAGACCATAACCTGGTGCTTCCCATTTGTGTAATGTGAGAGGATTTAGTGTAGCGTTAAATTTCAGATTTCCTGGAATTCGGATCTTGGGTGGCTGATGAAACATGGCAACAATTTCATCTTCTCCAGCTTTTTTAGCTGGAGAATAATGTGACAACAACTCCTCCACAAAACAGAAGCAGGACAGGATCTTGTAGGCAAAGACTGAACTAGGGATTAAAAATCGATGTTATTTGTTCCTGCTCAAATGGGAAATGCTTTTTTTACACACACACCCCAAAAAAAAAGAAAAAAGAAAAAAAAAAGAGGTAATTATTATCTAACCAAACTTTTGGAGGAGACTGGTCAGGTGACATTGCCAGCTGAGCCTGACTCTATGCCTGGTTTGCAAAGGAACCTGAAAATCAAAACTTCTGCTTTCAGAATGGAAAGTGACTTAATGGTTGATTCAATTCTGGAGCAATTTTCTGGGAGATGAAGGGACACCCAATTTGTGCAGAAAAATTAAGCAAGAGAAGAGCATTGTACAAGAATGTACACTGGGACATCAGGCAGGAGACTAAAAACACGGCAAGTAAGTCATTGTAGAATAAAACACTACAGAACATAAGTATTGTCTTACATAATTACATTAAAGTGTAGAAAGATATGAAAAGAAAGTGTAAATTGAACAGACAGGCTGGAAATTATCTGAAAATCTGATGATAAAATTACGTACTAGATCAGTCATCCACAAAGACAGATTAAGTGACAATGAAAACAGACTCTTCACAATTAGAGACTATGAAAAAAGGGGATTTTAAGAACATTTGAAAAGCATCAAGTATGTTAATTCAGGAAGTTCAATTAAGGAAAATCCCACAGTCCAACTTTACTTGATCACAAGGTTATTAAAACTCGTGTGGCTGAATTTTCACGTGGTGGAATACAGTGTTTCAGGAAAGATTCAAATAAACGGGAAGTTCAAATGAAAATCAGTTTTAAAAGCCGGCAAGCGCAGTATCACAGAGGAAAATAAAATTATAACTGCAGTCACTGTTTGAGACTCAATAAAATGAGGAATTATGAACTAAGCAGCGTAAGAACCTTCCCTAAATGAAACACGTTAATTTTCAGATTATTTAAAGAAAACAGACGTATATGGAAAGAGTGTATGATTAAGAACCAACAAGAAGGATAAAAAACATCCATCACCTCAATGACGATCACAGAGGATGCTGCATTGTTTCAGAACCGCGGAGCCATTTGGGTTGGAAAAGCTCTTTCAGCTCCTCAAGTCCAACCGTTCCCCCAGCACTGCCAGGTCCCCACTAACCCCTGTCCCTCAGCATCACCTCCACATGGCACGGGGACTCCACCACTGCCCTGGACAGCCTGAGACATGCCTGCACAACCCCAACAGACAAGAAATTGCTCCTCAGGGACAACCTCAATCTCCTCTGGAACAACTGGAGGACGGTTCCTCTCGTCCTGGGGAGAAGAGACCGACCGCTGCCTTGCTCCAACCTCCTGTCAGGGAGTTGTCGAGAGCCAGAAGGTCTCCCCTAAGCCTTTTTTTCTCCCAGCTCAGCCCCACCAGATCCCTCAGCCACTCCTTATAAGACTCGTAAGTGTTGCAGCTGAATTCCGGATGCTTTGGCCAAAGGTGACGTTTTCAAAGAGGAACAGGCAAGCTGGAGTTATTTATTAGTTGGGAGGCAGGAATATAGACTTGGCATGTCTCATCCTACCTCGAGTCAGTCTGGTGTAAGGTAACACATTCATTGAAACACTCCATGTTCACACAAACCAGCACATCGTGTAACCTTAACATATTTTTCTGTTTTAAGGTCACCATGAGCTAGTTCCAAAAGCAGGGAAACACTAGAAAAGCTAAAAAGACGGCAGGTAGGAAGGGCGGAGTGAACCAAAGAGTGGCCAGTGACCTCTCCATCCTGTTTCAGACACAGACTGCTATTGAAAATGGTATTTCCTAGAATCACTGAGTGCTTTGGGTTAGTTGGCCACAGAGCCAGGACCATAAAACCACGGTTCTCTCGCTGTCCTTGCATTCACATTTATCTCTATTCTGTGGGAACTTGTTAATTAAAGGTTCATGATTACAAAGCCCTGACACAGCTCCATGGTTTGTATAGCACAAAGCTCAGGTTTTTCCCGTCCTGAAACAGCTGGCAGACAACTCTTACATTTGTTGGGCTTCCCACAGTATTTATTGATCAGTTTTTAATAACCAAAATGCTACTATTTGGAAATTTATCACACTACAGCATGAAAATTGATTTTGCATTTGTTAATCAGCTTCCAAGCTCGTGATATCTTCAGAATATGGAACTTGCAATTAGGACATCTTTTATATTCAAACTTTATAAGGCAGGCTTTGGCACTATTTAAAATGTGAGGGGAAACACAACAATCTGCCTGAAAACACAATGCCATATTTTTAATTAATTTGTTGTATCTGGGGATATTTTGGTATTTCTGGCAGAGTTTCCATGAACAACCTTCGCTCGGGAAATCACTCTCATCACTATTCAGACTTCACAGTTTGCTTGGTGGGTTTTTTTACCAGTAATTCTTGTTCATTCTGTTCCAAGGATTCTTTTAAAACAGTAAATCCTGGAAGTCAACTTTTAGCACTACTGAAACCTCACGGCCTCTAAGACAAGATGATGATGATGATGATGATGATGATGATGATGATGATGATGATGATGATGATGATGATGATGATGATGATGATGATGATGATGATGATAAAGATTGGGCACAGCCAGTCTGTTTCTACAGACACATATTTATAACCTTATGACGTTTGGGGCGAATTGAGGAAAGCATCTTTTCCTCAAGTAGCTCAGAAAACACCTACTTGCACAGACAATATGTCATCTAATTCTACTTTCACATGTTGCCAGTGTTACTGGAGCCCCCATCCTGCCTCAACCTCCCCGCAACCACCACAAATGATATGACCAATTAACATAGTTTTCTCCAAGAAACGTAGATTTGCTGTAAGTGTCCTTGATGCCCAGACCCCTCTGAGGTTGTAGGAGTATTTCACATGTTCTTGTTGGAAAAGAATATCCCAATGAGTACAAATTACAATGTTTATTATGAAATATAGACCTTAAATATAAACACTTAATGTATGTGATTGTGGCCAGCAGCATCAAAAGAGGGGATGCTGCCCCTCTGCTGTGCTCTGCTCTGGGGAGAACCCCCTGCAGGGCTGGGTCCAGCTCTGGGCTCCTCAGCACAGCAGAGACATGGAGCTGCTGGAGTGGGGCCAGAGGAGGCCCCAGCAATGCTGGGAGGGTGGAACCCCTCTGCTGGGAGGCCAGGGGAGAGAGTTGGGGGTGTTGAGCCTGGAGCAGAGAAGGCTGCAGGGAGACCTTAGTGCGGCCTTTGAGTGCTTCCAGGGGCCTCTGCGAAAGCTGGGGAGGGGCTTTAGAGCAGGGGCTGTTGGGACAGGACAAGGGGTGATGGAGTCAACTGGAAGAGGGAGATTGAGACCAGAGAGAAGGGAGAAATGTTTGATGCTGAGTGTGGGGAGATCCTGGCCCAGGTTGCCGCAAGAGGTGGGAGCAGCCCCATCCCTGGCCCCATGTCAGGTGAGGTTGTCCCTTGGGTCTCTGAGCAACCTGCTCTAGTTGCAGATGTCCCTGCTCCCTGCAGGGGGTTAGACTGGATGTGTTTTAACGGTCCTTTCCAACCCAAAAAATTCTGTGATAAACTCTGATGATGTGAGGAGGCACAAAGTCAAACCCACCCAATTCAGCAGTCAAACAACCACCATTTCTTTCCCAGTCTTGCTCAGTAGCATCTTCCCTTCCTCTGTCCCCTCCAGCTTGTTTTCTTCTGACTAAAACAACAGTCAAGGAAAAGTTTCCCACTACTTGTCCAGTTATGCACAGAGCAGTAAAATAATTAACTCCAGTGTCAACACTGTAACAAGCTGCTTCAGCCAGTAAATTTCATCTCTAGCCTGATAGTTTGGGTTTGTTTTGAACAAATAAGCTTGTACTCAAAGTACTGTTATGAATTTTAAATGTAGAAGACAAAGGGCCACAAAACTGCACATTTCTGAAAACAAATGAAGATGATTCACCATGGCTGCTCCACTCTTTCAGCTGAACAAACACCCCCATTGTTCTCTGGAAAGCAGAAGCAAAGCAGCTTCCTTACATCTGCAAATAAGTTTTGGCTTCCTGATCGTTACAGAAAACAAAGGTTTGGGCTTCCCAAGTAAAACAGCTGGATTAAAGCGCCAGCTTGAGCAGGAGATGAGTGAGTCCACTTGTATCTAATGCTACTTTCAACCTTTGAGGTCAGCAGACACCAAAGCAACTTTCTGCTGGTTAGTGAAGTTTGAAGACAGACCCACAAAAAGGGACTGACGAACTATTTCTCAGTGATTTTAGTGGAGGTGATGTGTTGTGGTGGAGAAAAGGGGGAATAAATGCAGTCTGGGTGAGGGGAATGCCATCAAAGTGGGTTTTTGGAAGAATCCAGTCATGTAAGGACATAAAAGGTGATGTGATGGTGTCCTACAGGGAAATACAGAAGAAACTAAGAAGCTCGAGAAACATAATTTCAGGAGAAATGTGTCCAAAGATGTTTTTTTCCAGTCTCATGACTGATCATGAAGCTGACACAAGCTGATAGCAGAGTTAATGAGTCTTTAAGTCTCAAAAAATCTCACCTTTCATTTCCACAGGCAAGAGGTTGGGACAATACTCCCACAAGAATAAAATAAAACTACTGTTTCCTTCCAGTAACTCCAAACCTCTGCCTTCATTAGGCACCAGTCAGAGCAACTCACTACTGATGACTTGGGACAGCTCAACTTCTTGCAATTTCTATTTTTCCACATCAACAGAAGTTTCTTCAATCTTTTGGCTGAGCTCAGATGAAAAATGACATTCTCAGGAATCCATAACCAATGAGCTACTACTCCAGTTAATGTCTGAGCCACTACCAGGAGATTGCTACATCACGTCCTTGACAGTGCAGTGCATGAAATGCTGGATGCCAACATAGCAGACAAGTTCAAATGATGAGAAATTAACTGTTTGCCTGAAGTTGTCAACATTCATACTCCAAGATGACAGAGTTGAGCCAAGATTTCCCACCACTAGATGCAAAATTGAATTTTACACTCCTGTGATGAATATATCAACATTAGAAAACCAAGCTTGCTGCTTCTCTTCTGCTGATGGTGATGAGAAAGGACAGTGGCTTCTTTGCATGTCCTGAGTCTTCTTGGCACGGCAGCAGCTGCAGGTCCAGCTATGCTGGAGAGGCACAGGGGCTGTGCTCATCTCTTGCCCAGTGCTGTGGTGTGGTCATAGAATCATAAAACCAATCATTTAGGTTGGAAGACACCTTTCAGCTCCTCGAGGCCAACCGTCCCCCCAGCACTGCCAGGTCTCCACTAAACCCTGTCCCTCAGCACCACCTCCACGTGGCTGGGAAACCCCTCCAGGCATGGGGACTCCACCTCTGCCCCGGACAGCCTGGCACAACCTGGCACAACACACCTGCACAACCCCAACGGGCAAGAAATTGCTCCTCAGGGACAACCTCAACCTCCCCTGCAACAACTTGAGGACAGTTCCTCTCATCCCATCAGTTGTTCCTGGGGAGAAGAGACCGACCCCCCTCCCCTCGCTCCAACCTCCTGTCAGGGAGTTGTCGAGAGCCACAAGGTCTCCCCGGAGCCTCCTCTGCTCCAGGCTCAACCCCACCAGGTCCCTCAGCCGCTCCTCAGTGCACTTGTGCTCCAGACCCTGCACCACCTTCGTTGCCCTTCTCTGGACACGCTCCAGCCCCTCAAGGTCCTTCTGGCAGGGAGGGGCCAAAACTGAACGCAGTATTCAAGGGGTGGCCTCCCCAGTGCCCCCAGTCCAGGGGGACGATCCCTGCCCTACTCCTGCTGGCCACACCAGTGCTGGGACAAGCCAGGTTGCTGTTGGCCTTCTTGGCCACCTGGGCACGCTGCTGGCTATCTGTAGTTCCAGCTATCTGCAGCTTTAGGCAACTATTTCCTTTGTCCGCACTAAAAAAACCCCACTTCGTGTCCATGAAAATCACATGCTCTGCTCACTAAAAATCTTTGGGGGCTTTTCCCTGTAGAGCAGCAAATTAAGCAACAACTGTAACAGCTGTGAAGTCACAAAACTTTGCTGTGAGAAGATGCCAGGTGAATGCACTATGCCAAGACTCCTGCCAATCATTAATCAAGCTCCAAAGGCGATCACTGATACCAGCAGCCCCTAAACAAGGTGGCTCCAAAGTTCACAACCAGCTTTCAAATAGCAGCAGAGGTTTTCAGGGTTCGCTGTCTTTGTACTTCCATTATCAAGGGCACTTCCCATATAAAATTTCACACCTTCCTAAGACTCCACATTAAGTGTGAGTGAAGTAGGATCTAATTTAAGAGTAAAATTACTTAGTGCAAAGCACTTTCCTACACCTCCTGCCCTCATGTGTCCTACAGGTCACACAAGAAGCTTCCACATCCCTTAATCTGGCCTTTAAAAGTACTAGTTTGCGTGTTAGGCGTTTTACTGTGCTTTATTTTGTCTGTTAAAAATCAAACCGTAGCAGAGACACATCTTTGAACGTGGATAGTCATATTATGCAAATTATAAGTAAGGTTTGAGTAATCTTAAACTGTTTTTAGTGGCATCTTAGGTTTACCAAAGGTCATCGGTATCTCGAGGTATCCTGGTTCCTTAAATCGAGGCAAAATAAATCTCTGTTTTGAACAGAAGAGCAGGTGGTTGCAGAGATGTTAAAGGTTTTGTTCATGTCCAAACATCTGTAGGCAAAACCCCCTCCACGGCGCAGGACACAGGCACCAAAAGCGCTCACTAAGGGGAAAAACAGCCCGTCAGAAAATAGTTTTTCTCTGAAGTTATAAGACAAGCCAGCTCTTCTAAGAGCTGCCAAAAGCATCCAAGGCCAACTTAGTTTGACTTCATTCATATAAAAACAAAATTTCCTTTCTGCTCATTTAAGAAAGAATTTTAACGGGAATAATTCAAGGAAAAAGAAAATCATCAGGCTGACCTCTGCCCAGAAAACAAACTGGTGAAAGGCAGCCAGGAGCGAAGGAAAGCTCCTCTTTGGGTATTTACAACATGGTTTTCTTCTGTCTTAATGTTTGCAAAGTAGAGATCCACCCACAGGAACTTTTATGTATATATATGTATATATTTCATATGTGAAACTCATAGACTTGGTATTATCAGACAACCAGAACAACTGTGAAAAGCAAAAAGATGCCCGGCGACGGGGGAAGGAACCATCAGGTCTCTACCACACAGACACACTAGGGAAGGAGTTGGATTTGGCAGCTGAGGACTGGGAAGGATATAGCACGCTTCCTCTGAACTGGGCACTTCCTGGCTTCTCTTAGTTTGAGTCAGAACCTCAACAGCCCCTTGTGCTGTTGGATTAAGTTTTGTCACAGTGAAAATTAAACCAGAGAGAGCCTCAGTTCTTCACTTCAGGTAATTCAGGAGCAGGGGAAGTAGGAAGAAGAACAAAAATCTCTGTCATCTTTCGAAGTTGTCATGTTGGTGGGTTTTCTGCATGCATGGAATATTTGGACCAAACTTATTTGGGCTTATTTTTTAAATTTAGGTTTATTCTCAAAAAATCAATAGTTCAGTTTAGTTGTCTCAGGGGTTTTGTCCACCCAGTTTATTATAAGGTTTTGCCTCCTTGATAACTGAAAGTTCTCAATTGTATTTTCAGAGCAGCAATTTAAATGAGATAAATGTCAATTGCTGGAGGTTTTTCTACATAGACGAAAGTGGTGTGTGGGACCACCAGTACCTTCTGAGCAGATCAGCACTCAGGGTGAAACGAGAGAGACCCAAACCTCCAAAAATCAAATACAGTAACTTAAACTGCTCAAGTGCAAGACAAAAATTACACACAAGGATTAATTCAATGTAAATTAATCAAGCAGAGGAGAGAATGAGACATTAGTCAAGACAACACTGACCTCAGCACACTAGCACCTTAATCTGAGATTACACAGCAGTAACGCGAGGTTGCACTATTACAGAGTGCAACATGTTCAGCTATTTCATACTCAAAGTCTTGACGAGTGTTTAGCATCACTAGCAGCAGCTTTCCCTTTGCAAAGATCAGTAGGTTCTATTTTATTGTATTGTTGCTCTGTGGCAACCCAGGCTTGGCCGATGTACAGAACATTGCAAGAAATGGCTCCTCAGGGACAACCTCAACCTCCCCTGCAACAACTTGAGGACAGTTCCTCTCATCCCATCAGTTGTTCCTGGGGAGAAGAGACCAACACCCCTCCCCTCGCTCCAACCTCCTGTCAGGGAGTTGTCGAGAGCCACAAGGTCTCCCTGGAGCCTCCTTTGCTCCAGGCTCAACCCCACCAGGTCCGTCAGCTGCTCCTCAGCACACTTGTGCTCCAGATCCTGCTCCAGCCCCTCAAGGTCCTTCTGGGAGGGAGGGGCCAAAACTGAACCCAGGATTTGACGGGTGGCCTCCCCAGTCCAGGGGGACAAGCCCTGCCCTGCTCCTGCTGGCCACACCAGCACTGGGACAAGCCCAGATGCTGTTGGCCTTCTTGACCACAGTGCTGGCTTCTCTTTAGCCACTGTCACCAACCTCCCCAGTTCCTTTTCGCCAGGCAGTTTCCAGCCGCTCTTCCCCCAGTCTGGAGTGTTGCTGGGGGTTGGTGTGACTCCAGGGCAGGACCTGGCACTTGGCCTTGTTGAACCTCATACAACATCTCCTGATGTCTGTATAATTTCAGTGTTAGAACAAAACCGAGTAAAGCCGATGCTCATCGACTGGAGGTGGAACAGTCACATCCAAGAACATCAGCAATACATTTGATAATTTATAATTTATAAGTTCTTCTCTAGGCAAATGCTTAAGAGACTATCATTAGAAATTGCTCATAACTTTTTAATTTTATAACATTTATGAAAGTGGGAAAAGCTCAGAGAAAAAATCTTTTACTTATGAAAAGGGAGATAGCACTTGCAGACAGTATTTTGTACAAGGAGCCTTGGACTGGATTTCTGGTTCTCTTTGCCTTGACACATCTTCAGGCAACTCGGTCTAACAGCTCTTCATCCTCCTGCCCCTGAAAACCCTCTGATGTAGCCAAGGTTGGAAATATCGGTATTTTGTTAAATATTAAACTAATAGAAATTATTTCGCTATAAGGTGTCTGTATAATTACTAAGATCACTCTTAAGTCACTGGTATAAACACCAAATACACTGAAATTATGGTCTTGCTTTCCTTCCTTCTCCAGCGTTATGGGGTTTTTTCAGTTTAATATTTAAGTCTACAGAACATGCAAAAAATTCACCAAGTTATGAGCAAATTCAACTGAAAGGAATTTTAACAAAAGTATCTGACAAGATTTGCAAAAAATAAGGTTGTTGAAAGGGTTTTATGTATTCACAATACACTGTGGCTCTGAGAGACCTGAACAAGCTCTTACGCTCAGGTAGTAGAACAAAGCATTAATTAAGAGATGACAAAGTCATCAGGTTCCATATTCTCCCCTGTTCTTCAAAGGCAAATCATTCCTAACATGAATATGGGCTTCACAGACAGCCCTGAAAGGTTAAACCGAACCCGCTCAGTCAAAACGCTCCCAGCTCTTAAGATAGTGAGCTATAAATTATTAAGTAGCTTGTCTAATTGCTTCATGATGGCATCCAAAGACGTCTGTCTCCCCCTACCCCCACGTCCCAAGGCACAATTCCAGCTGGATGCACTTTCACCACGGACCATTATTCAGAGGAGTCCGCTCTGGTGTTATACGGAGGTACCAGAGGTCAGGCTCCGACAGAGGAAACAAAGAGAAAGGTTCCCACAGCCACGTAACATCCTAAATCTCGATGCTCCTTCAGCGAGCTGACAGCTGGAAAACCCAGGAAACCTCACCAGTAAGTAACAGAGAAAGGGATTGGATTACACTGAGCAGTCGGCTTTTAAATCCGCCAAATGAAGTCATATATAGAACTGTTCCTAAGAACCCTGCTCTGAACGACCAGGAACTCTAAAACTAAGGATTAGGGAACTCTCAGGTCTTCAGTCAGAGGATGAGAGTCTAAAAAGTGGACTCAATGTCCAGTTATTATGAAAGAGACAGGCAAAGCAGGAAAAACCAGCAGTAGATAAAAAAAAATGTGTCCACTTCACCAGCGTGAAAAGATTTTCCAACTCACTGGTTTGTTGGTCTTTAAACAACATATTTCAGGCCAAAAACCCACATATCTAATGCTTCAGGGTTTACAAACTACAGCCTGGTTTGCAAATCAAACAAAACAACTCTTTTTTTTACTGCTGTAAAATTCATAATTCTCTAAAATATAAATAAATCATAATCATCCACACACACAAAATCAAGAGGCATGTGAAAATGTGAACTGCTGAAGTAGTGAGTCTTGGCTTGAAACTTCTCATCGTCTTAATTTAGATGTTAAATATTTATTCTTACTCGCCTACCACCATTCACTGTCATGGAAGTATTTTTTACTACAGCAAAATGTAACTGATTTTAGTGTTCTCTCTCAGAAAAAGAATTGTGTCATCTGGCAGCCGCCAGATTGGTTTAAACCGACAGTGACCTGAGGGACTGATCAGCCCATCTTTCCACATGGTTTTCATACCAAAGTCCACAATACCTGGTCCACAAGCTGGTGAAGGGTCTAGAGAACAAGTCTTAGGAGGAGTGGCTGTGAGGGACCTGGGGGGGTTGAGCCTGGAGCAAAGGAGGCTCAGGGGAGACCTTCTGGCTCTCGACAACTCCCTGACAGGAGGTTGGAGCAAGGTGGGGGTCAGTCTCTTCTCCCATGTGACAAGTGACAGGACAAGAGGAACCATCCTTCACTTGTTTCAGGGAAGGTTGAGGTTGTCCCTGAGGAACAATTTCTTGCCCATTGGAGTTGTGCAGGCATGTCCCAGGCTGCCCAGGGCAGTGGTGGAGTCCCCATGCCTGGAGGGGCTTCCCAGCGGTGTGGAGGTGGTGCTGAGGGACAGGGGTTAGTGGGGACCTGGCAGTGCTGGGGTGAATGGGTGGACTTGAGGAGCTTAAAGGTCTCTTCCAACCAGAACAATTCTGTGGCTCTGTGAAACACCAGCACAGCTGATACTTCCAACGTGGAAGCCATGTGTCAAGAGTAATGTGCAACGTTCATTAGAAGCATTATCAAATGATTGTTAACTAAGGGGAATACATGAGCAGGAGCAGCTCAAACAGTGGCACACCTGTATCAGGAACAAGAGAGAAGTAAAAGGAGGTAGTAAAAGGTACGTGGTGTGTGTCTTGTCTCAATTGCAAGAGCAGTTGATTGACACAATCTCCCATCCTTTCATCCACTGCCACCAAAGAGCGACAGATATTGCAGAGCACTGGGTAATGGCTCAAAAAGAGAGTTAAAGTAATAATGTTCTCCTGACTCAATGCATCTCGTACCTTTAACTGCTACTGAAGAAGAAAAAAGGCCAAGGAATAAAAAAAAACCCCATGTCCGGCTTTAGCCTTTATTAACACTTGCTTAGCTGAACATTGGCCAATTGTTTTTCAATAAGGGCAAAAGAAGACACCAGTAAATGACACAAGTAAAAAGGAGTAATCTGGAAATGTTACTATTGGGCTTTAACTCACACGCCATTTATGGTCAAAGAAGCCTGGAAGGGTTTGGTTTGGTTTATTGTAATGCAGCATTCGAAACTCAGTTGTCACACACCAGGACATGCAAAGGTTGATGTGCAATAAAACGCGGCACCAGGAGTTTGTCCTTCCTACCTCTTGGCTGTTGAAAGCACCAAACCTATACAGAAGAACGTGGTTTAATATTTTTCTCCTTAAAAGTGGAAATTAAAATGAGTTTGTTATGGCAGCTTTAGTCACAGCGGTACCAAAGATCAAGAAACAACATTCATACACTCAGAAGTCCAAAAATTACATGTCTAGCGAAGGAGCTGAATTGCTGCAGTGAAGCCCTGGCTGGAGCAGCGTCCTCCGCACCCTTCCCTACCCTCCTGTCCTCCTCCGCCAAGAACTCTATTGTTTAATTAATTGTTTGACATAGGTGAAATGGACCATTAGAAAACATTAGACAACACTTAATTTATCATTTATACCAGGATGAATGCAAATCATTTTGAGGTTTGGGGGGGTTTTTTCCTTCCCACACCCCTAATTAATATTCATGAGGATAATTTCACAAAGGCAGTTATAAAACTATGTCAGAGGCAGCTTGAAAATATAGTTGTGCTGACACAGAAAGAGGAAATTCTCTCCCCCCTCGCCCGCCCGCTCACCCATGAAAGGGGGGATTTAAACCCAACGCAAACATTTACTGAGGGATGGGGGTTTATAATATTTTAATCGAGTTATTCATTACACAAAAATAACGCTGTGGAAAAGCAGATAACGCGGTACAAAAGCCGAGTTCATTTGTTCTGGACAGGTGGCCAGTCTGCAGCTCCGTGCCGGCATCCAAAACCCGCCCACAATAGCTCTAAAGACGATTATGCAAATGGACCTTATTCCCTGCTATTTTCCCAGGAATGGGCCAAGGGCTCCATGTGGAAGGAGCAATTGTTTCCCACTCATGTGGAAAACAAACCGAGAGAAAGAAGGCAGGGAATGTGAACAGGAGATGGCAACATGGACCCTTACACCAGGCTGGGCTTCTGCTCACTCGCCCTGAAAAATGCTGGCAATAGTCATAACGGCACCGTGATTTCTGCGGCGGAGCGCAGCCGGCGGGGGTCAGAGCCAGAGCTCAGAGACCAGGAAATGGGTTCTTCACACACAGCTACTTCCCCTGAATTCCAGGGAGGGACAAAGCAGCTTGAAGCTGGTCCCTCTCCACGGGTTGTAACACGTCACTGCAGCTGGAACGATGCGGCCACACAGTGCTTTACTAGGACAAATCTATTTCTGCGTAAAACGCTTTTCACCTCTCCCAAATAGCACTTTTCCACCTAAGCACCCACATAAATAACTCAGCTCTCCTGCTTTGTCATAACTATCCACAGGACACAAAAACACTGTAGGCAAGTGAACCAGCAACCTGCAACTTCACTAATTAAAAGTTAGACTTGATGAAATTTAAGGGTATGTCTGTCCCTTCCCACAAAGCACCAGGTATCAAATAGACGCAGAGCGGCACTAAAGGGCTCGTAGCTGTAATAACCAGCTTGTTCCATCAGCATTAACTTCGACACAGGTTGAGGACAAGCCCTTCCAGCTGCAAACGGGTCCTTGGAGCATCTGTGTTAATCAGGGGTAGATTCCCCATCCACCACCACTACCAGGGCCAAGCATCCCACTGAGATTTCCTCCAGCAATCGGCTTAATTTGAACTAGACAACCACAGCAAGTTGTGAAACTTGATTCAATCATCATTTTTCCTTCAGTTCACTATTATTGTGACAGGACAAGGGGTGATGGGTTTAAACTGAAAGCGGGAGATTCAGACTGGAGAGAAAGAAGGAATGTTTGATGCTGAGGGTGGGGAGACCCTGGCCCAGGATGCCCCGAGAGGCGGGAGAAGCCCCATCCCTGGCCCCATGTCAGGTCAGGTTGGCCCTTGGGTCTCTGAGCAAGCTGCTCTAGTTGCAGATGTTCCTGCTGCCTGCAGGGGCTTGGACTGGAGAAGCTTGAAAGGTCCCTTCAACCCAAACCATTCCATGATTCTGTGATTCTTTACTCTTCCTATTCTAAAGGAACTCAGTTTCTACAGCTGCTATCTGGAGACTAAAATAAATAATCATCTGGTTAGCCTTGCCCAAATGAAAAAATGCAATAAAATCCGTAACTTCCCTTGTTGCCCAAAACCAGACATGGCCATCGGAGTAACAGCGAGCCGCAAAGTCTGTGGAGTGGAACTTCCAGGAGCGTGTTCAGGATAATCAGCATTTGGCGATTTGAAGCCCGATACCTCCTCCACTTCAAGGAATGCAATCCAAGTTTTCCCCCTATTCCAGTCGTGTAATTTGGGTTAGTGAAGATAAAAACTGCCTCCTATACAATTTTTTTTTTTTTATTTTTACACTTATACCTTTGCAGTACCTCATTTTTTACACTTCTCTTGGCTTCACCTCACCACCACCTACCCTCTGAGCTGGGTTGCCACAGCACACACGCTTTGCCTCCCGGTTGCTGGCAGTTTGTTTCCATTTCCCACCACCAACTCTTCTCCATTCACATCCTGACAACTGGAAGACTTCACGCTGATCTTCAATTCAAAAGAGTTTCTTGGCGATTGCTTTAAATCCTCCTTCCATTGCTGACATTATCACTGCTTTTCCTCCTTCAATGGAATTTACAAATAGAAGTGTTGAGTGAAGACTCTTGCTCCTAAGTTCATCGTACACACCCTGACTTCAGCCTGTCTCCTCCCTGCCTGTTGTTACTGCACTACTATTTTGACACTCTCAGAATTTCTACCCTTCCTTTTTCGCAATGCACCAAGTGCTTTGCATTTCCAGTAACTCCACTGTGCTCTCTCCCTCTTTCTTGCAAGAAGCTCCTCCAGGATCAGCCCGTTTACTGGCTTTTGGGCGCTCTGTACATCTTCCAAATATCTTTCAACTCTTTCTTCTGGTGTTCCTGCTTGTTTTCAATTATTCCTTGTCTTCCAGCACTGACATCTTCAATTCGATTGCTCCACTTCAGAGTTGTCTTATCTCACGACACAGCTCATTTCGGGTTTCTCTCCGCATACTCTTCTGACCATTCTTCCCCTTCCCTGGCATTTCTGCATTTCCATTTTCCACACCAACTATCTGGTCAATCTCTTCAATCTCTTTTTTTCCCTTCCCCTAGCTACAGTTTCCAGCTCAGTGGCTCCTCGTTCTTTACCCACCTCCATTTCTTTGTCTTGGCCTCGTAACGCAAAACTTGATCAGCCATTCCTGTAATCTCATTTTTAATGCTGTTCCACAGCTCTTCACCATTCAGTTCCTCTTTCACTAGAGACAAAATTCCACACCCCCTACTCCTTTGTTTTCTTTCCTGTATCTGGCTCTTTCCATCTGTGCTTATCATAGATCTTCACTCTTGACACTTTTTTGGTTGCTCTTTGCTTTCACTGATGCCAGCACTAACTGGAGCTCTGGAGGTAATTCTGTGAGAGAAGAAACTTGGACGGCCTCAGAAGCGTACCCTGATTTACTGCAAACTCCCTCCCGAGTCATCAGTTCTTGTTCTCTGTCACGGGCAAGTCACTAAATCTTTAGAGGACAGGGACTGTTCTGAGACTGAACTATATACTTGCTCAGGTAAATAATCAGGAATTTCGGAGAGTTAAAATATATGTTTTCTATTGCCGCTTCCAGCTGTAATGATATGACCATACATAACTGGATTTTACTGAAAGTTCTGCTCTATCTTCCATTTAGTAGATTTTATGTATTCATTACTATTGGTCTTTTTCCTGGGTATACAGAAACTATGTTGACAGAGGGACAAAAAGCATTTAGAATATAAAAACAGGTTGACAGAGACAATACTGTTCACTAACGGGGGAACATATCCATCCTGCTGTAACAACCTCCAGTCCATGGTCTTCTCCCCATCACCCTCCTTCCACCCAGAATTCCCATAACCTTGACCAGAAATCACATCACAGTTGTTGCGGTGCTGCATATGGTCCTTCTCAGGACCATCTTTCTTCCACCACTGCACTGGCACATCACAGGGCATACATCCACACTGGGACCCGCACGTAGATGCTCACCTACTCCTTTCCTGCAATTCCTTGACAAATCCTTTTGACTAAAGAGACATTTGTTGAGCTACACAGCCAGGGACTAGCCCAGGACATGCCTCTGCTCCAGCTAACATCATGGAATCATGGAAGGGTTTGGGTTGAAGGGACCTTTCAAGCTCATCCAGTCCAACCCCTGCAGGCAGCAGGGACATCTGCAACTAGAGCAGCTTGCTCAGAGACCCAAGGGCCAACCTGACCTGACATGGGGCCAGGGATGGGGCTTCTCCCGCCTCTCGGGGCATCCTGGGCCAGGGTCTCCCCACCCTCAGTGTCAAACATTTCTTCAAATGTCCACCCAGACCAGTGACACCCAGACTCTTCCAGAGACTCTCAACAACTTCATTTTTTCCCCTAAATGAATAGATAAAAGCACACTTTATAAAAACAGCAAAGTAGTGCTAATAAAAAAATATAACAAATGCTCTTTTGAAAATGAGATCCATATCACCACTTTTTCATTAGACACATACCTGAGAGGGGAAAAAAAGACATTTCCCCCCCCTTTTTGGCACACAAAAACATCACAATTCATTTAGCATCTAATTAACATATGTTTGTCAACTCCTTGCTTCACTTCAGGCTTCTAGCCCAATATTTTCGGAGCACTAGATAGATAGTGCCACCATTCATTATTCAGAGGGTTCTGCTGCAAACCAAAGATGTCCTGGTAAATACCAGCCTTGGATTCATTGCAGGGTGAGTCATGTTCGAGTTTCCAGTCCTTACAGGTAACTCAGCTATTCATTCTTAAAATATTTTTGCTTTTCGTATATTATTCAGGGTTGTGTAGAGAAAATTGTTGCTACGAGCCGCAGGGAGAAGAGGAAAAAGAAATTCATTGTAAATAATCAGCTGCTCCTGGGAGCCAGGGACATTGCAGCGTGCCAAGTCAAATTAATCCCAGACACAAAGATGTGAATAAAGCTTTAACGCTGAGATAAAGCACAGAAATTAAACAGATCACTCAGAGAAATAAAACTAACTTCACTCGGTGCTGTATTTTACACACCGCCCAATGTGTGTCTCAAAGTTTCGGCAGAGGGAAAGCTCTTCCCGTGAATGTTCAAAGGCAGAAAGAAGCAAGCAGTCTATCTAGAGATGAGGACACAGATGGGCTTTCAAAGTCTTGTCTGAAATGCATCGAGAACAAACTTCTGCTAAGAAAAGTCAACAAAACCTGGTTTTAAAAGATCTGAACTAGAATCAGAACCAGAGTGAGGTGCATTCATATTGAAATCAGCATTGCTGGATAATGTGTTTTAGAAGAACAGCTTCATTTAGCCCCGGGCAAGCTTCAAATCTGCAGTCTGGTCTCATCACTCCACTCAAACCTTTCTGTAGCACGTTTTTCATTTTGACTCCGTTCACTAATACCGACCATCAAAGTCAGCTCTCATGTGACTTACTTAACTTCTACAGGGGCAGGTCATAAGAAAACATTTCTATATTGTTGCAAATTTATATAGCACTGTATAAACACAGAAGGAAACAGATTTCCTACCTGGGAGCACTTACACCCCAAATAAACCTACCAATAACTGGGGTAACCAGGGGATGTGGTGACCTGGCAGCGGTTTAGGGGCACAGAGCGGTGTCACTGAAGGCAAAAGAGTCGAGATTGAGAGAAGGGAAATAAAACCAGAGGCAAGTTAATACATGAGGGGACAGCACTTTAGAGCTTCCCAAGGAATGAGCTGAACTGAAATACAGTAAAGGACAGAAAAACCCTCGTGCTCAGGAATCTCTACCAAGTATTTCCATGAATATTAAAAGAAAGTTTTCATTCAAGTTGTTCCGGTCCGTACTTCAGCAACTGAGAAGGACATTCTGGCAATAATAAAGAGGCAAAACTGAATCAAAATACATGGGAAAAATGAAAAAATTATCATGGAGAAAGATGGTATCTCACTGTTTTCCAAACAAGAATCTCATTTGTTTGAGAAAGAAAGACGCAAGGGGAGGTTTGGAAATTAAAAGCCAATACAGTGTTGGGGAAAGGCAGGGGAGATCTGCCCAAGATGGGGCTGAAATCACAACAGGATTCACTGAAACCATTTGTTCACTCAGTGTGTGAGCAAAGGATGATCAGAAACTGAATCAGCTCTGGAAAAGCTTCCTGATAAATCAAACATCATGAAGATGATGGCTGTGACAACCGCCCCACCTCCTAAACACACAGACATCTACCAAAGCACCTCAGCAGCAGGATGCGAAGGGTTTAACGAGGCCACACACAAACAGGGATGATTAAAAACCCTGCTGGTATCATGTGAGACTGATGTAAATGAGGGGCAATTAACAGGACTAAATCGCTTCTTACCTTTAAACACTACCCTAAACCCAGGCGTGATTTTGCTTCATTGATTTTTGCCCCCCACCACGTTGCTGTGGAATTTGATCACAACCAGCACAGTGATGATGAAAATCACATTCACAAGGTCATCTTGCTCCACGTAGCTGTATTTTTATGAGCAGAGTGTCTGCACGTACGAGCAAATACATCTTCCAGACACTCTGAAAGGCAGCAGCGGCAGCTCCTCGGTTGGGTTTTCATCCCCACTCCCCCAACAGGGAAATTTCTGAGCACTTTGCCAAATGATATTTAATTAAAAGCTACTCTGCCTTTGATTCTGTAGTCACTCAGTTACCAGCTCCGGTGGCCATTTATGCAGGGAAAGGAATTTAATATAAAACTGGGTTGCTCTTGTGTTTACAGAACTGGTGAGGGTGTAGTTTTGAGTGCAGAGACAGCTGGCAGCGCCGTTGGCTTCAATAACTCAGGGACAGAAAACATTGAGGTAGAAAAAACCCCAAATCAATGAAGTGTTATGTACATAAATGGTATGTATTTGGCAAACCCTGGCAGAGAGGCAGTTCTGTATCACCAGCGCTATCCATGCCCGTGTTGCAGCCTGGTATCAGAAGGAAGTTAAAAAAAAAAAGAAGGATTTTTGATTTAAACTTGTGTCTCCTGCACTCCAAGAGAGCTGATTAAGGCCATCCAGGATGGAGATACACAGCAGTGAAGCATATAAACACCTCCTGGATAATAAAGGGGTAAAGGGGGCTGGCTGAAGAATTCTTTGTCTTTCAGGTTGTGTTTACTTTGTCTTTTTTAAATGGTAGAAAACCTCTCTGATCCTATCAGTAGCCTCTGGTCGTGGTTTGATACCCAAAATCATTTTTATTGCCTGAAATCATATTTTAGTGTCAGCAAAGCAGTTACTGGCCTTTCTGATAACCTAAGTACGGCAGCATTTATAACCCAGCCTACGGAACCACAGACAGAAAAAGTCACTCCAGGCATTTCTCAGTGCAGCAGCCGCACAAGGAACTGAGCAAAACCAGTGACTTTTCCCAGAAGTGGTAAAATCAAGTGAATTTCAACGTCAGAAGCCTGAGTGAAATCAAGAGAACTGAACCAGGCGATACCTTCAGGAGAGCTGGTGCGGTGTTTTCAACCTTAAATAAAGGAAAAATGGACAATACTACGTGAGCAGGGCTGGTCAGGAAAGCACAGTAGAACCACCTCAGATGTTCTTCCATCTTTACCAGACGATACTTTTCTTTTAAAACACGTTGAGCACTTCAAACTGCAGATAATATCAGAAAAACCACAAAACATCGGAAAAAACAGACCCTATCTAAACAATAGAACTAATGTAGGACGTATTCCTGCATCCCACAGTGGTGACCATCACCCAGCCAGGCTACACTCGTGTTCACACCCCGTCTAAATTCCAGTGATGCTTCCTCAGCACATCCTAATCCTGCATGAATCATCATGCATTTCATGGTCCTGAACCCGGATAAACTGTAAGAATAATGAGGGAGAAACTTGGTCAAACACAACGTCAGAAATGGGTTGAAAGAGAAATTCTCTGTTTATTGCTGCTACATGCAACCCTGTGGGGCTGGGGTAATTTTACAGCTTGCTTAGCGTACATGGTTTTAGTCAGGAAAATATCATCACTGTGCAGTGAAAAGAAATTTTTGAAACCAGGGAGTATTTTATTTTTAACTATAGTCTAGGACTCAGGAGCCTGTGTGATGTTGTGGCCTGTCCCTCTGCTCCATCTCCAAGAAATACAGAAGAGGGGGAGAAGAACAAGGATGGTAAGAGCGCACGGATCAGCAGCCACATCAGGAACAGCTCGGAGAGCTTGGCCTCCCCAGTTCTCCCAGCAAACCAGACAACTGAAGGGCCAAGGGAATATGATGCTGGTTTATGAAATCATGACCAATATGATGCAATAGATGGAAATTAACTGTTTCTTCTTTCTCTAATACATTGAGGGCACCAGATGAAACCAGGAGAAGGTTCAAAGGACACATGAGCCAGGCTGCATCAACAACAGACGGTGCTGTAATCTCCTGAGCTCCAGCCAAACAACAAACCTCTTTTAATCCCGAAGCAGCATCATAAGAGAGAAAGAAACCCACTTAAAATTTCAAGGGGAAAAAACGGCAACCTGAAATATCTCACATGAAACATCTTGACCACAGCATAAGGACCATCCAAGGCCCTACTGGGTTCTCCACCCCCTGTGTGGCCTCCTTGAAACTCAGTCTGTCCCAAGAGCCACGACACATACCGGTACCTCACACCGGGAACATACGATCTACCTCATACACAGAGGACACCAGCTACCTCTGATGGAAATGGTGAGTTAGGAAGGTATTACCATGCCACGCATCATAATGTGGTCCTCAAATATCAGCCCCAGCACACCCAGTGACTCATTTCACCCCACAGAATTATGTACCCATTTTCACAAAGCTCGGTTCTAGTGATCATCAGTGACAAGCCCAAAATCAAGAGCTATGACAACTGAGTGGTCAGCGCAGATCATATGGGGAGGACTTTCCTGCACATGGGTTGGGGCAACCCCTTGTATCAGCCCAGGCTGGGGATGAAGGGCTGGAGAGCAGCCCACAGGAGAAGGACTTGGGGGTGCTGGGAGGTGGAAAAGCTGAACAGGGGCCAGCAACATGCGCTCGCAGCCCAGAAGCCACCCGTGTGCTGGGCTCATCCCCAGCAGCATGGGAGGCAGGTCAAGGGAGGGGATGCTGCCCCTCTGCTGCGCTCTGCTCTGGGGAGAACCCCCTGCAGGGCTGGGTCCAGCTCTGGGCTCCTCAGCACAGCAGAGACATGGAGCTGCTGGAGCGGGGCCAGAGGAGGTCCCAGCAATGCTGGGAGGGTGGAACCCCTGTGCTGGGAGGACAGGGGAGAGAGTTGGGGGTGTTGAGCATGGAGCAGAGAAGGCTGCGGGGAGCCCTTAGTGTGGCCTTTGAGTGCTTCCAGGGGCCTCTGAGAAAGCTGGGGAGGGTCTTTTGATCAGGGGCTGTTGGGACAGGACAAGGGGTGATGGGTTCAACTGGAAGAGGGAGATTGAGACCAGAGAGAAGGGAGAGATGTTTGACGCTGAGGCTGGGGAGACCCTGGCCCAGGTTTCCCTGAGAGGTGGGAGAAGCCCCATTCCTGGCCCCATGTCAGGCCAGGTTGGCCCTTGGGTCTCTGAGCAAGCTGCTCTAGTTGCAGATGTCCCCGCTCCCTGCGGGGGGTTGGACTGGGTGACCTTGAAAGGTCCCCTCCCACCCAAAGCATTCCATGGAATGCTTTGGTGGCCAAACACATCAGTACAACCGTAGAACCGATGTATTTTTGACTGTGACCTGGAGCTGAGGCATTAATGGACACAGCCTAAGGAGAAATGAGATCCAGCACAGACCGATAATAGCAACCGATCCAAATATTTTTCACCATTTGGAGTACTAGAGAGAGAAAGAAGATGATGTAATTTGTGGTTTACTGAGATTTAGAAAAAAATATGCTCATAAAATTTATGCTTTGGTATCATGATGGTTGATGTTGTTACTGTCCCTTCCTTCACAGATGTTCAAATAGGCCATCAAAAAGGGTTTTGCTTTGTCAGTTCTTCCACTGCCATTGGGCACAGGAAAATAAACAACTCAAGAGGAACAAAAGACTGGAAGAGAAGGAACTGAAACGCTTGTCTTGTCTCTAGCTTTTATAGCAGTTTCCACCCACCAGAGCAGCTCGTTAAGTACCATGATTTCTTCTTGCAATCAAACCTTTTCATTTCTGTCTGGAGCCTACTGCAACAATACGATTGCAGGACACTCCTCTGCACTTGAGGACTTCCTGTAAGAGCATGGTGCATGAAGGCGAGGTGAGGCAAGGACTAGAGACCGTGTCAAAAGTAATGTGGTTAATGCCAGAGATTAATTCTGCATTGCTAACGAAGAGCTCAGATGCACCAGCAGCTGAAAGTTTTGCCTTCAAAAAATAACAAGCTACATGAAAACACATTTCCTTGTTGTACAGTGAGTTAAACAAGTAGGATTCTATCCACTTCCAGTTAATATTTCTATTTTATATTATTTCCAAGATTTTGGCCCCTCCCTCCCAGAAGGACCTTGAGGGGCTGGAGCATGTCCAGAGAAGGACGATGAAGCTGGTGCAGGATCTGGAGCACAAGTGCACTAAGGAGCGGTTGAGGGACCTGGTGGGGTTGAGCCTGGAGCAAAGGAGGCTCAGGGGAGAGCTTCTGGCTCTCGACAACTCCCTGACAGGAAGTTGGAGCGAGGTGGGGGTTGGTCTCTTCTCCCCAGGAACAACTGATGGGATGAGAGGAACTGTCCTCAAGTTGTTGCCAGGGAAGGTTGAGGTTGGCCCTGAGGAAATTGTTCTTCCCCTCTGGGGTGGTTGCTTTTCTATCCATCTAACAGCAACATAGGCATATTTACAGCACGTTTTCAAAACCAAAGGCCTAAAAATGGACACATCAACCCTTTGCTTTTCTTCCTCAATTTTCATCAGATGGTCTTATAAATGTTAATTAAAAATTGGTTCATAATTTCAGCTGATAACAGTTGCACTCTTGACAGCTCTTTTTAAAAAATAGATGGTTTACTATCCTTCTGATCCAGAAGACGCCGCCTTTATGAACCCGCAGAAAAAGCAACCCCACCCACAAACCTCATCCCCAATCCCACGTCCTGGGGAGTTTCAGACAGAGGCTTTGCTCTACTGTAAGTGAACAGAAATTATCAAGAAAAAACCAAACCAGACAGAGAAGGTCTTTCAAGACGCTGCTATGAACAGAAGAGAAATCATTTGATAGGAAAAATGCAAATTTCTGGGTATTTGGACAGACAATCGGAAAGCAAACACAGATGTACTTGGCACCCTGACCAGAAATAAATCCAGGAAACCCACGAGCGCAGTTTCACATCTCAAAAAATAAAAAGGTGACCAGCCCTCACTCTTTTTTCTATTCTAAATTACCTCTTTACGGCTTGTGACGGTGAAAAAAAGCTTCGAGCCACAGTTGTACACAATCAGAGCTAAGAAAACCAGTGCTGAGGGGTTTTTTCATAAATCTGCAGGCTTCCTCCTACTCAATTAGTTTCTGTTTGCAACCAGTATGAAATATGCTTTTATTCTTGTTGAAAACATGACAAACTACCCTTTAAACCGCACGAGGCAGCGGATTTAGTGCATTGCTGGTGAAATGAACAGCAGTGAGAGCATCTGCCAAGCAGAAAATACAGAATAATACTAAATAAATTTAAAAACAGGGTAGGAGGAATAAGTCTACACAATCATCAGTGCAATTTTGGTGACTGAAAGGAACATTTTACATAAATTAAAAAGCAAATCAATGGTAAGGATTTGTTCTTGCACTATGCTTACACTAGATTTCCACTTCAGGCATGACATTCATGTTGACTGATGATGATGATGTCACAACTTACCACTCAAACCGTGTCTTAAAAGGTTTGCTCAGTATAACCGAAGTACAAAGTTAATCTACCTCAATAATCATGGAAATCCCCCAATATAAAGCTTGTTGCACAGACTAATTTGACTTTTCATGGAAAATACTGCTGCAACTAACAGGATACAACCATTGGTCCCACTTTTTCACAGCTAAGGCAAAAAATGGCTTTGTTGAATTTGTCCAAATTTTCATGATTTGGTTAAAACCTTTTGCCTAAGTAGTGAACAACTGTTGTACTGAAATTTCACCCAGTGCTCTAGACAACGCTTCAGGTTTCAAAGCAAACAAAGCTCTATTTTAGTTATATTAAAAAAAACCCAAACAAAACTACCGAAATAGTTCTCAACTAGCATCTTCAGCATCTTTGGCATTGCGACAGAAAACGAGAGCACCGAGCTGTTAAGATACTATTATTTCTTCCTTCTAAAGCATGTTACTGCAGGGGAGATTCTGATTATAGACACCAGAGGAAAACTATTCACAAGGACAATCAGCCACCGGAGTATCTCCCCAGGGAAGCAGTGGAGTCCCCAACATGGGACACTGTTAAGATGGGGAGGGGCTTTTCAGCAGGGGCTGTTGAGACAGGACAAGGGGCGATGGGTTCAACTGAACGAGGGAGACTGAGACCAGAGAGAAGGGAGAAATGTTTGACGCTGAGGCTGGGGAGACCCTGGCCCAGGTTGCCCCGAGAGGTGGGAGAAACCCCATTCCTGGCCCCATGTCAGGCCAGGTTGGCCCTTGGGTCTCTGAGCAAGCTGCTCTAGTTGCAGATGTCCCTGCTCCCTGCGGGGGACTGGACTGGGTACCTTGAAAGGTCCCTCTTCCAACCCAAACCAGTCTGTGATTCCATGATTCAGCCACACAGGGTGCTGGGTCATGTTATCTAGACCAGGCTTTTGCCAAGAAAGGTTGGACCAGATGATCCTTGAGGTCCTTTCCAACCTGGTACTCTATGACTCAATGATTGTGTAAGGGAATGACCCAGCTGAGCTTCACTTCACTGCTGGCCACATAGACCTGAAAAATGTAACAACAAATGTTTGAGGCAATAACCATTTTTCTTGGTGAACTATCAGAAATAATCTCCAAAAATCTAAAAGGTGATGTGATACCTACTTTTTGTTATGTTTTGCAACAGTGCCTTTAAATATGGGCAAATCACTATTTTTAAACAAAAACTTAAGATGTTACTGGTAAAGAATAAGAAGATGTAGAAGTTTCTCAGCTACAGTTCATAAATACTCCATGCCTTTATCACAAATCACGCATCAGTGAGAGGGTTGCCCAGTTGTAGCTCCAGAGCCTGCAGCGGGCACGAAGAATAAGAACGTTCTAACCATTTCCTCACACATTTACTGGAGGACTCAGCCATCCAAACAACACAGGCGCTTGCTTGCCGACATCATCTCGACAGCATCTCTGTTGCTCGCACATATTTGTCAGATTAGCAGCACATCTTTTATTACTTTGCAGCTGCCATTCATGTCTTCTGCACTGGCCTGAGCAACCTCACGTTCCCTTCTCCCTCCTCTTTCTTGGGAGAGGAGGCAGGACTGGCTGGTAAAAGGTCTTTTATCTGTACAAAATGGAACAAGTCAACTACTGTGTATGTAGGGTCTTATACTGAATAATCATTTACGGTGGATTTGACTTAAACATTCCCTCTCTGTTTCGGGGTTTTTTTTTTAGCTGTTGACACATTCTGGTTTGCACAGGTCTGAAAGCAAAACTTCCGAGGGTGCAAAGGGGAAGAAGAGAGTATAGTTTGTAAAACCAGTTAAGAACACGTCTACTGTCCCCTTTAAAGTAACCTTGGGTCTAAGACAAACAGCTTTAGCAGCCAAGACAGTCTGCCCAGTTTACCTGACAACCCTCTAATAAACGGCAAAGTGTAACATCGGCATCACTGGGGTCAGGGGCTGCCCTAGAGCCAAAATGATGACAGGCTGCCCCTGTAAAAGTGTGTTCAGGCATTTTTACAGCATACATAACAAATTTATTTTAGTCTATATTTATTATTTAGTCTATATTTTTAGTCAATATTTATTATTTAGGCTATATTTTTAGTCAATATTTATTATTTAGTTTATGTTTATTATTATTCTAGTTATTGCACAGTGCATTAAGTGAGCTTTTCTTTTTTTTTAACCAATAGAGACCTTGCCTCAGTAAAATAAAGGTAACATGATCTGAGAAATAAGAATATAAGAAAATAAGAAAATAAGATCTGAGAAGTAAGAATAACTCCTCAGAAACATCACTGCCTACAGCACAGGGTGTCATAAGCAGCCCCAAACCACTCCAGTTACTGCACAGAAGGTGCAATCAAACATTCTTTAAAGTGCCACAGAGAAGACTAACAACTCTTAGGAATCACCTTTGTCTGCCAAATATTTAAGAACCAGCTGAACTAGTTGAATTGCAGAAGAATTTCATTGGCTGAATTAACCAGCTGAACTTCAGGATAAAACAAAGAATGAAACTCTACACATCTTTAGTCCCGCGTGGATTTTTTTTTAAAAAGCATTTTCTTTTTAATTGCACTCTCCAGAGGACCATTCTCAGGCAATTCTAATTTGCTAATTTGCTAATTTTCCCTAAATTACCGCCTTTTGGAACGTGCTCATTAGGTAAAGTCACCGTGTAAGGTTGGAATACAAAGGGTTGGTTTTTAAGTTGATGGGCTGAGAATGTGCATAAATGCAAAGAGAAGACAAAAGAAGGTCAAAAGACAATTGGCTTCACACAAGGGAGGGATGAGAGGTGAGGAAGGGACAAGAGATGAGGAAAGGACGAGAGATGAGGAAGGGATGAGAGTGATGCTCATCCATGACATATTTGCCTTCTTACCTAGAAGCTTTGGAGATGAAGAACCCCGCCCCACATCCAGAGCATTCATAAGCTTGTTGACAGCTCGCAGATCTCCACCCGGAAATGGCCAGCAGTGGTGTGCAAACCCACACCTGAGGAAATGCTGCCAGCCCAAAAGCTGAAAACAAGGGCAGGAAGAGAACAAAGTGCGGAAAGGAAGGTGTAGCCGTTAGCAGGGGCTTGGGTAGGGCCTGGGCTATCAAACAGCCCTGAAAATGAAGGCACGTTTGTCACGAGGGCTGTTCAATGCTGGAACAGCCCCACAGAGGTTTGGGAATCTCCGTGCTTCAAGATTTTCCAAACTCAAAAGCAGAAGGGCCTCACCAACCTCACTGAACTTTGAAGTCAGCTCAGCTTTGACCAGGAGGTTGGACCAGATGACCTCCAGGAGTCTATGCCACCCAAAACCATCCTGATTCTAAAATGAAGAGTAGAAACAGAGGTCCATTAGCGA
This sequence comes from Bucorvus abyssinicus, assembly GCA_009769605.1. Taxonomy (NCBI): domain Eukaryota; kingdom Metazoa; phylum Chordata; class Aves; order Bucerotiformes; family Bucorvidae; genus Bucorvus; species Bucorvus abyssinicus. The sequence continues at coordinate 94,619,540 of CM020024.1, read as the reverse complement.
GCAAAGGTCCCAGGAAAGGAAAAGGCAGTCATGACTGTGACTGGAAAAGGGTCAGCTTACAGCGGTGATGCCACCTTCTTTCCTGACCTATGAACTGCCAAACCCAGCCCAGTTTTTCACAAGAGCATTCTCACAACATACCTGATCCAGCTACCTTGTTCCCACACATTTTCTGTTCCACTTTCCCTTGTCTTTGCCCACTTCAGCCATGTCCTTTCCTACTGCACCCCAGAAACACTGCAGGGATAATCCTGCCCTCCATCCACAGGCATGAGGTGTCCCTGCCCATGGCAGGAGGGTTAGAACGAGGTGATCTTTAAGGTCGCTTCCAACCCAAACCCATTCTGTGATTCTATGAACTAGGATGGAAAATGGAATCCAAAGAGAGGTGGAAAAGCCTGGGTAAGGTATTGCTGGTGTGGACTCATGACTCAGTGCTGGTATTGCTGCTACTTTGGAGGCCCAAAGTTTCCACTGGGTTTATTTTTAAAGCGCTGAGTTGTGACTAACCCGCCCTGTTAAATCACAGGAAAGAGGAAAGCAGATATTGGGAGGGATGACTGCTTGGATTGAACGTGTTCGAAAAGAGCTGAAATGCTGATGCAGTTAGAAAAAAAGCCAAACACACACAACCTACAGTAGAGACAACAGCGATGACCACAGAACCAGCTCCACAGACCGAGACACACACTGGCTGGTTCACAAGAACTGAGAGACCAAGTGAAAATGAACCGCTTTTAAGAACGAAGTTTTTCATCTGAAAGTAGAGCACTTCCGTGTATCAAAATTCCAGGCAGTGTATGCTTACGAGCACAGTAATTGGAAAGAAAAACACCGGCTAAAAGCAGGCAAAGAGAAATGCGCCTGCATCACTTCAGCAGCAATGTAGGTTCTTCATGAAGGGCTTTCTTTGTGGAAATTGCATAATTCTAAGCTTAGCAACCCCTTTAGAAGGAACTAGATGTTTTCACTGAAAATAGAAGCTGACAGTCCACCTCTGTTCTTAGAGAAATATTACTTTAACCTAAAGAATTCCATAAAACCTGTAGCAGATAGCTTAGCCTTTTGAAAAGGCTGCCTTTAAAATCCTTGTTAGGAGGACAAATAGTTCAGTATGAGGCATTTTAATTTTTCATCTCACAGAAAGCTCTGTGAGACAAGACCTAAATCAGACACCAACTTTTTTTCCCTTCTTTTAAGTTCTGATGTGTTTCTTGGAGAATAAAAAGTACACAAACGACTGAATACAGAACGTATATAAAAAGAGGAGGTCACCGATGACATTGTTTTGCACGTCACACATAGACTCATCATCTTTGTTCCATTCAGAGTATATTATATTTAATGTTAAAAGGACATTTAATAGAGAGAGTCCTAAAGAGCTGCTTGTTTTGTGGTGAAAAGGGCAGCATGCACGAAGGGGTTGAACTGTGACAAGCACAGAATAGTATCGATAATCCCATTATAACACCTGATTTGTCAACCTTGGCTCTACAAGTTATTCGAAAACTCACAATGGTGCTCTTAACCGTTTATGAAATGGAGCAGCCCGCGTCTTTGTAGCGTTCAGGGCCGCTGATTCTCCATGCTTTGTTGGGAAGAATGACATGAATAGCTACTAAGTCTTACACTTCATTTTCTTCGGCCTCTTATTGCTATCCTGGTGCTTTGAATGGTGTTGGCTACACGAGAAGGTAATACAAAGGTAGGATCGAGCAGGTGTTTTCTTTCTGGAACCAGTAAGTTCTGGTGATGTATTATGTGGCATTGTGGCTTAACGGACCAAACGAGGTCATCAATATGCATGATGTCCACACTGGACAGTGACTAGGAAGAGCTACAGATCCCTCTTTCTTGTATCAGAAATAGTGTGGCCAGCATGAGGGGGGAAGTGATTGTCCCCCTGGAATGGGGGCACTGGGGAAGCCACACCTTGAATACTGTGTCCTGTTTTGGCCTCTCACTCCCAGAAGGACAGTGAGGGGCTGGAGCATGTTCAGAGAGGGGCAACGAAGCTGGAGCAGGGTCTGGAGCACAAGTGCGCTGAGGACCAGCTGAGGGACCTGGGATTGTTGAACCTGGAGAAAAGGAGGCTCAGGGGAGACCTTGTGGCTCTCAACAACTACCTGACAGGAGGCTGGAGTGAGGTGGGGGTTGGTCTCTTCTCCCCAGGAACAAGCGCCAGGACAAGAGGAACCGTCCTGCAGTTGTTGCAGGGGGGGTTGAGGTTGTCCCTGAGGAACAATTTCTTGCCCGTTGGGGTTGTGCAGGCGTGTGCCAGGCTGTGCAGGACAGTGGTGGAGTGCCCATGCCTGGAGGGGTTTCCCAGTGGTGTGGAGGTGGTGCTGAGGGACAGGGTTTAGTGGGGACCTGGCAGTGCTGGGGAAACGGGTGGACTGGAGGAGCTGAAAGGTCTCTTCCAACCAAATGATTCTGTGATTCTCTCCTTGTAAATGGAAAGTCTGTCGTGGTGAGACTTAAGACAACCCAACAAAATAATCCACGTTCCAGGTGTATCTGAAATCACGTGTACACATGTTCCACACCGAACAGGAGATTTTTCAGGACAATGGCAAGGAATAAAGACACTTATTCAGAGTGATTACTCATTAATAAATCCATATTTCTCATAATCCAGGTTGAAAAAACAGGTTTTTCTCTTAGTTTTTTACCACAACTGAATGAATCCAAAGCTCTTTTAGAGATCACCAGGGTTTATCCAGAAGAAATAATCAGAAACTAAATGACAGCATAGAAAAAAGAAAACTTGGAATTTTAAGATTTCAGTAGCTCTCTCTGCACAAGTAAGAAATGAACTTTCCTGAGTCAAAGAGGTGCCATATTCATTCACACAGCTACTGAAGCTGGATAAAGGCCATGCAGAAAGTCTCTCTCCACGCTCTGATGGTGAGGCCACAGCTCTGGCTTGACAGGAGAACGTTCCACAGTGCTGGCTGGACAAAAACGTGGGTTTTCACATTCAGTAAACAACTGAAAAATTATTAAAATGCTACATGATTTCTTCCTCAAAACCACTCACATACTTTAGAGTAACGCACGTGGGCCATCTCAAGCCTCCAGGATCATTCCCAGCATGATGCAGGCTGGACAGAATCACAGAATCATTTGGGTTGAAAAAGTCCTTTAAGCTCCTCAAGTCCCAGCGTTCCCCCAGCACTGCCAGGTCCCCACTAACCCCTGTCCCTCAGCACCACCTCCACACGGCTGGCAAACCCCTCCAGGCATGGGCACTCCACCACTGCCCTGGGCAACCTGGGCCACACCTGGACAACCCTTTCTGTAAAGGAATTTGAAGTTTGAAAATACAATAAATCCACAGATGGATTTCAAAGCAATTTGCCGCCTTCCCAATTAACTGCTATCAAGTACATCCAGATATAGCAACTATTCATCTTGCTGCCTAGCACGGAAATTTCTGCAGTCTCCTCATTTACTACGAGTGGAAGTTTCTCCGCAGAGAAACTGCGGAACGATCGCCAAGTTTCTTCAAAAGATAAGCCTGAGAAAAAAATAGTTTCTGTGTGTGTGCTAATTACCAGCTAAAGGCCTCCTCATGTGATCTGGAGTACAGAAGACAAGGCTTTCCCTTCCCTAGAAGATAAAGCACACTGTAGTTTTTAAGAGCATACCTTCCCCCACCCCGCCAGCTGATTTCACAGGTATGTTTTAAATTACTGTTTGAGTACAAAAGCCACCGATTCCAGCCATAAAGTAAAAACAAGACAAATGTCTTAAATATCACAGGACTTCTCTAGAGGGAGATTTACCGCAACAGTACATCCATCGTCTGCAAAGGCAGAAACAAATAATTGAAGTTCATGGGTTAACAAAACAGGCTACTGATGAGTCAACCTCTGGCTGCTTCTTGTTTGTCCCCAACTCAGGGTACTCACCCTTGAAGGCCACCATCTCCTCCTGTGAGGCCACAGTAACCATCTGTATCCTTCAGGCTGAGCAAAACTCAGCATGTTCTGCCCAGACTACAGGGAATGAACTAACAGAAAGTTGCTTGTTGGATTTTTAAGGCAGGTACCTCAAGTTTTTTTTCCCCCGATGCCCCAGAGCTGCTGAGTCACCGGGAACACTTCGCTTCACCCTGACAGTTTTTTTTATTCCAGACCTGTGGTACGGTTGTGTTTGCCAAGCGGCAGCTGCTTCGCCACGTGGCATTTCTGAACCAGTCCCCGTGACTCGCGTTCTGTGCTGAACTGGCTGCATTTGCAGAGCTCGCCAGCACCTTCCTCAAGCCACATCGATGTTGTTCTTCCTGGGTAGCATATGCCATTCTCCTGCTCACACTGCAACATCACGATAACATGATGTATTTTCGGAAGAGAAATACTTTACCGCACATCTGACTTTCCTTTCTTGAGTGATTCTACTTTTACTATAAGTGGAACAATTTGATCATAGAATCACAGACTGATTTGGGTTGAAGAGACCTTCAAAGATCACCCAGTCCAACCGCCTGCAGGGAGCAGGGACATCTGCAACTAGAGCAGCTTGCTCAGAGACCCAAGGGACAACCTCACCTGACATGGGGCCAGGGATGGGGCTGCTCCCACCTCTCGGGGAAACATGGGCCAGGGTCTCACCACCCTCAGCATCAAACATTTCTCTCTTCTCTCTGGTCTCAATCTCCCTCTTTTAGTTTAAAATTATCACCCCCTGTCCTGTCACAATAGCCCCTGATAAAAAGATTGTTCTCATTTTATTCTTATAGGCCCCCTGAAGCACTCAAAGGCTGCACTAAGGGCTCCCCGCAGCCTTCTCTGCTCCACGCTCAACACCCCCAACTCTCTCCCCTGGCCTCCCAGCGGAGGGGTTCCACCCTCCCAGCATTGCTGGGACCTCCTCTGGCCCCGCTCCAGCAGCTCCATGTCTCTGCTGTGCTGAGGAGCCCAGAGCTGGACCCAGCCCTGCAGGGGGTTCTCCCCAGAGCAGAGCGCAGCAGAGGGGCAGCATCCCCTCCCTTGACCTGCTGCCCATGTTGCTGGGGTGAGGCAAGCTGATAAAGGCACTCACACTACCTGCCAAGATTCTCCTTCCTCTTGCCTCTCTTGCTCCTCTCTCCCTCCACCTCCTCTTGCTCTGTCTGCTGCTCTGACAGGCTGCTTTTTCCTGTGACATTCATTTAATCTTGTTTTAAGGCTCTTCCCCCTATTGTCACCAATATAAACACCACCAAAGAAAGCACTTGCACTTCACTCACGGCTGCCACTAGGAATGTGTGGCTATAAATGACACCACCTTTTATTTTCTCTGTGTTTTAAAATGTCTTAAATATATCAAGTTTCTCCCTGCAACAGACACCGAGTGACCTGTCCACTCTCTCCAGATGTCAGAGAAGATATTTTTACCAAGCACACACAACTCTTTAATGTTAATTTGACCTCCAGAATAAAAGACAGGAAAGCTGAGTTACAACAAAAAGTACAGCAGAGATGTAATTATGATAGGAAAAAAAAAAAACTGTTTTACCTATATAACAGGCAAGGTAAAACAGATTTTTACTGGGTAGCAGCAAAAGCACATGCTCACCAGGTTCTGCTGTCACCTAACATGAGTATTCTTAGCCATGGATTTCAGCTAGCTTATTAATCAAGAATAATAGCTAATAAAAATACTATAAAATGGCAATATAAATGCTATTACTAGCATTAATGGGAACTAAGAGCCTTTCTGCACTCTCAATTCCAAATATCAAGGTAAGCCCTTAAGCATCTATTAAATAATGCAGGACTGACAATACGAGCGGAAAGACTCAGTGTTCACTGCGGATCTAGAAAGGACGGCAGAACTGCAGTATCAGGGCTGCTGCATCAGATACTGCTTCCCTTTATCCCTCAACACAGCCTAGAAAACCCAGTAAGAACCCACTGGAGACAGAAAATAAGCAGAAAAAACAGCTCAAAAAAACCTTTGAGGGTAACAGGTGCAATATGGTGAAAAGCTTCAGTAAAAAACTCCCTTGACAAAGTAAGACACAGGGGAATTTATGCACAGATCCCAGAATTCACGGCATACATTTGTACCACTTACAATGTAATTAGGGATAAATTATGAACACTGAGCCCTGGTGTTTCACGAGGCTTTGCACAGGTTGTTCTCCAGACAACAGTGCAAACTTGGTGCCCCAGCACAGGGCATCAGCATTCAAGGGGTTTAAACCAGCAAAGCATCAGTGCTGGGAAACAGGTTTTCACCGCTCACCCTTCCACTGGTTTTTTGCCTTGCTAAATATATAAGGATCTTCCAAGTTCCCTGAGGTGACAAAAGGCATTTGGATAGAATCTGTGAGAAGATTTTGAAATCCTGCTTCAGAAACTATCTAGTGAGAATCTCCAGTTCCCTTTATAACTGGATTAAAAGGAACATCCCACTGCAGACAAATAAACTTCATGTTTACTTTAATTACCAAAAGGCTTTATGTGAAATTGTATCACCATCTCAACACCAAAAATCCTTTCAGAGGCCCAAGAAGAAACGTCTGACATTGTTCTCCAACTGTGTACTGCTCAGCAAAGCAAGGAAGCGCCCCACATGCCTCCATTGACAGCAGCCGCCATCCGGAGAATCTCAAATGATGCAGCTGTATCACTGTGGAGCTGGGGAGGGGGGAACTGCGAGTATCTGAAAGCCTCAGTTGTTAAGTCCGAGCTTCCCGAATCTGAGAATAATTGTTTTTCCAACTTGTCAAGACTATTGGCTAAATGCAGTGACGGCTGGCAGTGCCTTGGCAGATAAAAACCATTCCCAGCGCAGAATGGATCAATGTATTAAGAACTGATCGTCGATTCTCTACAAGGCCATTACAAAAATTACTAAAGAACACATATTTTTCATCAAAGTTTCACAAGGCACCTATTGATTCTGCTGGATTTAATCACATGAAGGGCGACCATCAATGCCGTTAGTTTACACGGGTGTAAATTCCTGTGCAGTGAAGAATTGGGAGCACCGAGAACTGCAGACCCTCAAAGCACCACTGTGAGCATTTAGGTTAAAGTCTACAAATTTCATTCCATTTTTGAAGTGGTTTGGGCTGAGACCACATAGAATCATATAATCATCTGGTTGGAAGAGACCTTTCGGCTCCTCGAGTCCACCCATTCCCCCAGCACTGCCAGGTCCCCACTAACTCCTGTCCCTCAGCACCACCTCCACACATCTCTTGAACGCTTCCATGGAGAACATCTAGGTCTGGAAAACGTGTCCATTGCAGGTAGAAAGACCCTGATGGTAAAGGCTGGCCCACGCAAAATGTTCCTGCTGTAGGTCTGTGCAGGTGACGCAGCGCTGAGGACTCAAAGGATGCTGAACACAACAGCCTCCAAAGCACCTCTAGAAACAGCCCGGCAGCAGCTTGTGGTTTCACATCTCCCTTCTGTCACTGCCCCAACACCAATGATTGTAATGTCAGGCCAATCTCCAGACGTAGTTATGGTATATTGAACTCCACGAGCTCCCGTGTGTGTATTTTATTCTACCTTTAATCTATTATAAAATAATGTATTTTTAATCTGTTGGACTTGGACATAAGCTCCAAGAGCCCACTCCCTATCACAAGCGCGAGGCCCAGTTTGGCCGCTTCTATTTCAGATGGAGGGAAAGCTGCTCTGACTGAAGAATGTCGATTTATTTTAGACTGAGAGTGCCAGAACACATTTCTTCACCCTCTCATTGACCTGGTTTTACTTTTTACCCAAGTTTCGCACTAACTTCTGAGAAAATCTCCAAGAGTTGATTGACTTTATAACAACTTGAAAATAAACCATGTCTTCCGTACCCAAGTACCTCCTCAAATCAGAATGTCCATGAAAACACAGAATGGGCCGAAGTCCTGCACCAGCCAAACTGTCAGATTCAGAACTTTAACAGCGCTTTCATAGCTCTTAACTTACAGAAAGGATAAAAGAAAAACACCACACTGGGGAAAACTTGCTAATGAATAAATTACCTCAAGAGAAAACACCACAGACATTAAAATTATTCCAGAACCTACCTGTGCATATTCTTTCTCAATTGCAGCTCTTTTCTGACTGAATGCTCTGAAAGAGGGAAAAAAAAATCAATCCATTAACACATACAGCAAAACACAACAAATTCCATAACTTACTTCAAAGGATTTTCTGCTTTATAGCAGAAATGAGCAACAAATTCGCAAAATTGTTGACAACTCTGTATCATGTGGGTGATGTTCAAATTTCCAAGTTTTATTGGGAAAATTCAGTTCCCAGGACTCCCGGTGTAAATATAGAGGGTTTCAACACTGCTGAGACAGGAAGAAGGTTCAAAAACCTCAACGTGTCAAGGTTCTTCCTTCAACACCTTAAGCTCCTCCCTCTTTAGCACTTCAGCTGTGAAAGCAGTCATTTATTTCAACCTATGCCATAAACCACTTAGCTCAAGGCTACAGCATCAGCAAAAGAAAATCTAATTCTATTTAAATTAGTTACACAATAATTATGGTGACATGTTAATAAAAAAATCCTCAGGAACATCCTACAAAAAGGTTAATGCAATGAACACAAACAAAAGGAGCTCGGAACGGGCTCTTTCTGCTCCTGCCTACTCCATTTCACCCATGAAGAGCGTCCACATGCTCACAGGGCTTTAGGGGCTGGGGCTCACCGACGGGATGGAAAACAAAAATCTCAACGCAATAAACGACCTCGTTTTCCTTTTAAAGGTATAAAGAACCGCTGAAATGACTACTGGGAGTAACCAAAGTGTGTGTAAATATTGAAAAGGTACAAGAAAACAAGCCGCTGTCTGTGGAACTTCACTCCGGGAAGACTTTAGGCTAAGGCAGATATTTTCCAATTCTCACTAATCTTCAGTAAAAACATACAATCAAAGCAAAATGTCACAGATATTCGGTTTACACAAAACCTGGATATTTCACCATGAGGGTTTTTTTTTCTCCCTACAAAAAAAGGCCACTTAAACTAATCGTGTAACAACGACTGCAACAAGCTGGAAGCCTGAGATAGCCCCTGAAAACCTTCTACATTATAAGGTTTACACCGGAGAAGAAAACCCAGAGCACTGGCCTGGCCCCGGTGTGGGATTACACAACACCACGCAAATCAAATTTACCCAAAAAAACCAACAGAAATCTTGGACTTGGAAGATCCAGCAAGAAGAAAATGTATCGTACAGCAGCACCCCCATAAATTAGGAAGATTTTAGAGTAGACACAGATTTAATTCTGTATTTTAAATGGAGTTTTACAAAAAAAAAGAAGCTGGCAAGACAGCACATAATTCCATTTCTACATTCCTTGGAGCAAGGTTCGCTGCCGCTTTGTGACTGCATTTCCCTTGATTAGTCAAACACAAAGTGCCTTTTAACCTCGGGACAGTTTAGACAGGAATCCTCCTATGACAAGCATAAATATGTTACAAAACACAACAAAATATGAGACTGAAGGAGACAAATGTCCCAGGAGAAAATTATTTGAGCAGGGAATAAAAAATAAAAAGTCTGACTAATAAATGCAACAGAGTTGGGAATTCTGAAAACGCTCCCATGTGTATCTGGACTTTATGTGAACGCTAGGATATTCTTCACCTTATTGTCATTCAAGATGGAACTTCAAGTTCATTCACGGTTCCATAAGCTGATAAAGTGTTCTCTAACTGTTACTGGAAGGCTTTTAAGAACTGAATTAGTGGCACTGCAACAAAGCAGGAACATTATGTAGGGTTTCTTTAAACTAGGAAGTATTAGTACCTGCTATTACATCTTTTACTCAGATCAAATATTAATTAAATGCAGGAAAAAACAGAATTCCACACCCAGAAAAGTTTCTTTGTTTTTTTGTTTCTGGACAGTAATTCCTAGATCTCATCTCTATTCTGCCAACATTAATTCAGGTGATATATTATTACCTTCGCCCCACTAGAAATCATTCAGAAATGTCTTCTGACAGTTTAAAAAGAGGGTGAGAAAGAGTAAATGCAATGAAATTCAATGATATTTGGTGTAAATCAAGCTAGAACCATTTGCCATTTTAAGAATGATATTTGCCATAATCCTCATATTGCAGGAAAACCCTGACTTAGTATCCCCAAAAAGAAAACAAAAAAAACCTAATAGGAAAACTAAAACTAATAGGAATATCTGCAGAGGAGGAGGTTGGAGGTTTTTCTGCTGCATCCACCCTCATCATCTCCTTATGCTCCTCACCGGGCTTCTGACCTGGCGTTAACACACTCCAAGGTGCACTGTAAGGCTGAGCTGATCCCTTTGTTTCCTGAGGAACAGAATTCTGTGGTCTTGATTCATAGGACTTCAGGGGATGAAAAATATCTGGATGAAGCCTAATGATCTGTGGTATTAAAGAAATCAGATCACACAATCCAACTTTCCCTTGGGCACTGTGAAACAGGGAGGATGGGGAAAGGAAGCTGCACTTACTGTCATCCCCACTTCGCCAAGAATCAGCCTTTACTAGTGCCGAACCTTCGCTGTCCCTGCAAACCCCCCAATACGAATTCCAGCAACTGCCAGGTATTTAAATTACTCCTATCAGTTTATTTCCCCTGTACTGGAGGCACTGGGGAGGCTGGTCCTCGAATACTTTGTCCAGCTTTGGCCCCTTCCTCCAAGAAGGACACTGAGGGAACAGAGCGTGTCCAGAGAAGGGTAACGAAGCTGGAGCAGGGTCTGGAGCACAAGTGTGCTGAGGAGTAGCTGAGGGACCTGGGGTTGTTGAGCCTGGAGCAAAGGAGGCTCAGGGGAGACCTTCTGGCTCTCAACAACTCCCTGACAGGAGGTTGGAGTGAGGTGGGGGTCAGTCTCTTCTCCTATGAGACAAGTGACAGGACAAGAGGAACCGTCCTCCAGTTGTTGCAGGGGAAGTTGAGGTTGTCCCTGAGGAGCAATTTGTTGCCCATCAGAGTTGTGCAGGTATGTCCCAGGCTGGCCAGAGCAGTGGTGGAGTGCCCATGCCTGGAGGGGTCTCCCAGTGGTGTGGAGGTGGTGCTGAGGGACAGGGCTTAGTGGGGACCTGGCAGTGCTGGGGGAACAGAGGGACTGGAGGAGCTGAAAGGGCTTTTCCAACCAAAATGATTCTGTGATAATAGATGCTATGAAATATTCAGGTTTCTTTTTAAATTTCCATTGTAAACAAGTCTAACAAGGTGAAGTAACGATTCAGGCCAGGGAGAACGATACTTCGAGTCTTCCTATAGAGAAACAGACAGGCTCAACTTGGTACAGGGATATTCTCTTGAGCTGGGAAAAGCTCCCGCTTTCATGAAAAGCAATGTATTAATATTAAAATATACATTAGTGTTATATAAAACTATGTTATATTTGCCAAGTTATATCAATTTCAGGACGAAAGTCATGGCTCACATAGTGAACGCAGCTCAACACTGCGACACCCTGAAATCAGAAAGGAAATCACTCTCTATATTAAAAAAGCCAATTTAATCACATGTAGAGAGCTATGCAAAAATGTAAACAGCCATTTGATGTTCGGGTCTCCTGAATAAAGGGTCTAAATTTCCATAGGTGACTGAATTTCCATTTAAAGGCTGGGAAACTCAACAACGGGCCAAGCAGGGGCCTGAATCACATTTGGAACAAGTCCCTATGTGAGTCAAAACCAAGATGTATTAACTGGCAGACTGGTACAACTCACCTAGAACAATTTTTTGGCTGTGGACGTTCAGATAAATTGTAATGAGAAAAAAATCCTTACAATTTATACAACTGTACAAAGCACCAGAAAACCCAAGTTGACAAGGAGCAAAGCCCATATTAAGCGATGCAGATCAACAGAGAAGATCTATAAAGCCCCAATACAATGAGAAAAGGAATAGAAAAAAAGGCAGAGGAATAAAGATTTTCCACTGTTTCAATTTTATGGGCTATTAAGGCCATTTTGAAATCCAGTTTAAAAATTAATTCACCCCATCAAGAATTCTTGCAGTAAATCTACTTAAGGATTGTAGAGGTCCTTGCAACTGATTTTAACCTGACTCAACCCACCGACACTCAAGGAGGCGGAGCAGTGAATTCTGAAATACCTCAAATCTCCACCTTCCCAAGAACTAGATCAGAATAATTCCTGACATCTAGAACGTGCCAGCAGAACACTGAGACTACACCGGTAGCACACGCACTCAGCTCCCCACCTCCCTGCACAAACGAACAGCTCTAGGAGACCTTTCACAGAGATGAGATGTATTTATTCTGAGAGGGAAATAGATCCTACTACATCAGTAATGGGGAAGGCACCCTGATTGTGAACTACACACACTTGAAATATTTATGTACACAACGGCATTGAAACTCCCCACCGGCTGCCCCAGACTGGCCTGTTGCTCAAGGCTGGTGTGTCCTAGTGGCAGGACTTGGCACTTGCCTCTGTTGACCTTCATGAGGTTCCTGCCAGCTCATGTCACCCATCTGTCAAGGTCACTCTGAACGCTGCCCTGCCTCCAGCCTAACTACCAACCTTTCTCCCCCAATCTGATACCCTTCAGCAACTTGCTGATGCTCTGGCCCGCCGTGAAGGTTGTTATTACAGTCAGTAAACAGTATCGATCCAATATTGACCTCTGAGGGACAGCCAGCTGCCAGCTGGACTTTGCTCTGCTCTCCACCACTTACATCTGGGAATTTTCCACCCTTATCAGTCCATATGTCCCCGTACTACAGGAGACTGTGTCAAAGGCCTCACTAAAGTCAACTCAAACAACATACGCTGCTGTCACCACACTGCCAGCTTTCTCAGAAGGCCATCACGCACAATTGCCCTTGTCGAGTCCACGCTGGTGCTCCCAATCACTGTTCACTCCTGCCCAAGCCCTCCACCTTCACAGGAAGGACTAAGGACATCCCCAAGGCACCCTGCCCTTCATACTTGTTCCCAGAGTTCTGCTATCACTCTTTACTCATTCAAAGGTCACCTCTGGTAGCATCCTACGTGTCCACATGGGGTAATAGCCCCCATGATGGATGAGCCTTTGTAGCTGTTCTGCAGTATCCTGGATCTACCTGGCCAGCAAACAACAAACCTCCCAAGACATCAAGTCAGCTCAGCACATGGCTGCTGCTGTTTCCTGCAGGAGGGAGTCTCCAGTGACCATCACTGGCCTCTGATGGTATGCAGACTGTTCACTTCCTTCCACAGCTCCTGTATTTGGTGGCAACCTAGAGCACATCTCCCATAGGGAGGTCACTGTTGATTCCAGCCCCAGGAAGAGGCACCACGCACACCTTGCAGTCCAGGACCTAGACAGCAGCATCCTCTGTCTGGGTGGAGACCTCTGATGTGTCAGGGGTAGTCATTCCCATTGATGTTCCCAATGTCATCATCGCTCCATTTCATGCAATTCCACATCTTGAGTAGAGTCTTTGGCCGGCCTTGGGTTCCTTCTGTGCCTTCTGCTATCTGTCAGCTGTACCCGAGCTCTGTAGTCACTGTCTAAACATATGAAGAGTCATTGACACTCTCTGGCCAGTTCTGTTGAGGACCAAAGGTTTAAGTGGTTCCCTGTCAGAAGCTGTCTGCTAGAGCCAGCATCAAGCCATCAGAAGTGCCCAGAAGGTGATCGCTGAAGAAGCAGCCTGAAACGTGCTGCACAACATCAAGCCGTAAACCCTGCTGCAGTGTCTGCCAGTGCTAATGGAAACCTTGCTGGAAGCACATGCACGTGCAAGCAGAAGGCGCAGCATCCAGAAGAAACATCTCAACGCTTTCAAAGGTACCACAGCTCATGTTTAATAGACGGAGAGTTATGTTTGATATTGTCAATGGAACATGCTTTGTCATTCCAGCTGCCACTACAAAATCAGAAGGGGAGCAGTTCTGAAATACCTGGGGGGAGGGAGTGGGTCAAAATATTTTCCCTCTTGTAGGAAAAACAGGATTTCTTTAGGAATGCTGATGTTCTTGTCTGGAGGTTTAACTCAGCGCTCTTATCTGGATGCCTCATCCCACTTTACCCAGTAAAAGGAAAAACCCACCATAATGAATCAACATCCTACAATCGAAGAAATGCTTTTACCTGGTTTTTAATTTAAGGTTAAGTGTGTCCCTAACAAAGGCACGACTAAATTCAACAGTATTTCAGGTAACATAAATCATCACCATAGCTCTGTTTAGGTCTTTAAAAGTCGTTGGCAATAAATAAATGCGGAGATAAGGTAGCACAGCAGCAGACCATGGCTGATCAGGCACGTCAGGAACACCCGCGGATGTAGGGACAGGCTGCATTAATATTCCCTTCCCGTGGCCGACAGAGACACAGCTGACATACCTGGAGCAATAATTAATCTACAGAAATTATTCATCATGACGAGACTCTCAAACACTGCGTGTAAGAGGCTCCTCTTTGTGTATTTCTGTGTACACTAAACAGAATTCCCACTCTGATTTTCATCACCAAACACCCACGGCGTAAGGTTCAGAGACTTTTGTAGGTTGGGAGTTCTCATAATTACACAAACGACCGGCTTTCCCTTCTCCAAGCAAAACTCCTCTGAACACAGAAAACGTTGTCTTATGGCGACGCAAGAGCCTTGCCTGGAATACAGTTAGAGAACCATTTCCCTGCCTCAGAAAATCACCATCAGCTTTGTGATTTGATACAGGGAGCTGACAGACAACTAGAAAAGTCAGTGAGTTTCTCTAGGTTTATATAAAGTTCAACATGGCATTAGCAGGGAAGAAGAACCAGCAGGACAGTGACCGCTCTTGCCCTCAGCACCCAGCTGAAAGGAAGCTGAAGGAAGTTCACAGCTTCTACGTTCTACTACCAAAACAAGTTCAGTGGAGGGGTTGACGGGGCCTTACGGCATGAATTGTGGACTCTCAAACGGCTGAAATTGTACCAGCACTGATCTTTGGATATGGCTTTGTGCTACCAGTGATAGGTCAGCCAATCCTCTTTCTTCTCTTAACTGCTGCGAAGGCACCGGGCTGCCTGCTTTTCCTATAAGAACTGTGTCTTGAAACCCCCACAGCTCCGCTGGGGTTTGTGATCTTCATTCCGTTTTAGGGTGCTCCTTTTATTTATAACTTCTATGAAAAATCACAAAAGATTGATGCAGTGATCAACATCAATAAAAGAACGTATCCATCAAATCACAGAATGGTTTGGGAGGGCATCGCCCCCAAACATTTTCATAGAATCACAGAATCGTTTTCATTGGAAAAGGCCTTCAAGATCATCAAGGTCAACAGTTCCCCCAGCACTGCCAGGTCCCCACTAAGCCCTGTCCCTCAGCACCGCCTCCACACTGCTGGGAAACCCCTCCAGGCATGGGGACTCCACCAGTGTCCTGGGCAGCCTAGGACACGCCTGCACAGCCCCAACGTGCAACAAATTGCTCCTCAGGGCCAACCTCAACCTGAACCTTTCCAGCTAGTTGGATTTGATTTAAATATCCCTGTATTTCAGTCAAACCAATGCTGCTTCTCTAAGACCAGACCTCTTGCCCTTGCTCTTGCAAAAGGCAACTGAAGCATTTAAGAAGTTGTAAGCAAATAGAAACTCCCTTCCATTTCACTTAAGACTGTACTCTCCACGGCCACCAAGTCCTTTAGCTTCCTCTTCAGCCACTCCAGGAAAAAAAAAATCACCAGATGCTACATTACCACAAACAGAATCATAGAATGGTTTGGGTTGGAACGGACGTCTTTGGTTTTAAAAATAATAAACTCTGTTGTTCAATGATTTCAGACCATCTGAATGAACAGATCTCTCCTCAGGCAGGTGACTATTGTATACCCCCACTTTACCTCCTGGATTTATCTGATAAAGAATAAGCACTTCACCGGCACTTTTATCTGGATTCCTCAATGCATACACCTCCTATTCCATGGCAGGTCTGAATAATGTCGATAATTAATAATAACACCTTTCCTGCTGAATGACTTGGTACCACCCATTAAATAAGCTCTAGAACAAGCGACTGTATTGAGCATTTAACAGCACTGTTGAAACACAGCTCTGCTGCTCAGATTTTGGGTTGGCTTTATTCGCCTGGTCTCCAGCTAAACTTGCCGTCTCACACACTAGCCCGAGCCCTTCTGATGGAGATGCAGGTGTGCCATCTTCTCCCCAGGTCTTGTAGACAGATGTTGATCAACATTCATAGCAAGCGTTATCTTGGCTCTTCTTTCCAAATGATGTTCCACACTTCAGTCTTGGTTAAAGGTTTCGCTTCAAAGACTGAGAGGAATAAAACTGACTGAATCTGTTGAGTCTTTTCCCCATCACTAGGCTGTCTCCCCTGTTGCCTCTGAAAACGTCGTGCTGCTGCCATTCTTAGTGCACCCTTTATTACTTCTTCATATCTCTGACCAGCTGTATATGTAACGGATATTGTCCTTCAGCAGCCAAGCAAAGCCTGAATACCCCTCCTTCTCTGCCCACCATTTTCACTTGTGTGCTGTCCTTCAGCTCCTGCTCAGCCTTGAGGGCTTCTGCTGACAACTCCTGGTCTTCCCACACATCAGGATGGTTGCTCCTTGGCTTTTCTGGAAGTCTTCCATCAAAAAACTAAGCTAAACCCACCAATCCCGGCATATTTGCCTTCCTGTCTGCTTCCCCGGAGATTCTGCCCACCGACTACACGAACAAGCTGAAATTTGCTCTTGTGACAGTGTTGTATCCAGGTTCTGAAGTCAATTTGTGGTCAGAGAGGCCCAAGCTGCCACTAGTCTGGACAGGACTCCCAGCAGCCAGTCAGAATCCCAGCCTGCCTCCCCCAGCAAGGACGGACAATTTGCAGTTCTCATACCACAAGCGTCTCAGCGCAGTGTGACTGTGGCCTCCAGGCCATTACTTGTAACAAGAGCAGACCAATCGATCATTGCTGAGCAGCCGAGCCCCCGCCAGCTCTGAGAGCACACGAGCTAGGAGTACAAACCCAAAACCACCCTCACGAGGTCACCCACAGCCTTGACTTTTGTCCACAATGAAGCTCTATGACCCACCACGAGCAGCCAATGACATTTCCTGCTCTGGAATTGACCGAGGTCTGCCTGATCTCAGCAGATATGTGAAGGACATCTCTTGAAGCACAAATATTTGTACCATCAAGGAAACTCTGCTAAGGCAAGAAACTCAGCTGCAGTCCTTGGTTTCAATAGACATACTCTTTGCACTGTCTCCCTCTGAGGGACTCCTGCTCCACCTTTCCACCCTATTCTGCTACACTGAGGGATTACAGCAACCCACCAACTGCGTCTGATTCAGCATCTCGATTCTGCAACTAGACAGACGCTTTCCTGTCACAAACTAATCCCCTCAGGCAGCTTCACTACGATTTGTCCTTTGGAATGTTGACTCTTTAAATAGCCACTCGCACTGCAGTTCAAAAAACAATCAACTGTTGTGGTTTAGGCACTGCTCTTCTCCTAACCTTCCTCAATTCCAAGGAAGGTAAAGAACTAATTGACCATCCACGCCCACAACCAGCAAGCAGACAACGAGATCGTGCTTTGAAACACAAAATCCAGACAGTCTACCTTTGGATTTCTTTACTCCAGAGGTTCTCACCCCTGTTTTAAACAGTAGGGAGTCATTCCTGAGTGGACTTTTAGCACTATTTTGACCAAGACATTTAGAGGTCAACCACAAGTGGCACAGGCCAGTGGTGCAAGTTGAGGTGCTCTTTGTAACGCACGTGAGAAACATCTTGGGAACATATATAACACAAGTGGTTTAATGCTCTATGGTAAAGCATGCTCAGTAAAAGACACCTGATTTTAAACAAAAATATTAACAATATGCAAAAGTACTTAGTGTGTTAACACCCCCACAATCTGGAGTTTTAACAGGAGATATTTGTGATTTTATCAGCACAAGTTTCCAATTTATCAGCAGCTTCTTTATAAACCTATTAAAAATGTTGAAGCAATTTTCTCACCAGTTTCAGCTCTAAGTATGCTTAAAACTGAGGTTTTCTTCACCATTTAAGACGTTCTAATCCACACAACCTCTTTCATAAAGCGTGAAGCATCTTCACCTCGTGCCTGAACAACGAGCCTCCAGCAATGCACGCAGAAAAAAATTCCAGACAACACCAAACAGCGCGTAACATCCTCCCCATAAATCATATTGCTGCACAGTTTGGGATTAGGATGAGTTGCCACTAGCAACAGAGCCAAAAAAAAAAAAAAAAAATCAATTCTGTCACTATATATAGAGAATTCTTGTAACCTCAGCCACAGTGGATGTTCTCAGCAATTCGTTCTCAGAGAAATATTTGCAGTTCAGTGTGTGCTCAGAGAAATGCGACAGCCAGACACAACCCAGTGCTAAAACAATCGGGTCTTCCCTTCAGGAGAATAAAAAAGAAAACTAAAAGAACAACCAGAAGCTGCTGGTGAGCGTGACGTTCATTCACGACTTCCTGGCATGAGCCTTTTACCACACCTATGAAGATTGGGGTTAGGCTTAAGCGGGTTTTAAATGGTCACTAATGAGGTTTTGTTTTAAACAGGGAAACCAGGCAAATGTTCAGGAGAGAGACAATGCAGACACACACAAAGGCCCTTTTTTAGGCTTACCCAAACCCGATTCATCATAATTCAAGATATTTCCTATATAAAAAAAACCAACACTAGCAAAATTCAGACAGTCCAGCTGTTAGAAAACAGGAAAACAAGGAGTTTCTTCGATGCCCATTTGCTTGACAGCTCTCTGAAGAAGCCAAGACACCGTTCATGCAGCTTATTTTCATCCTGGATCCACAAACTGGTTTCAGGAGGCAACGACCACTGCAGAGACTCTTCCTCACCATCTGGCACGTGTCAGGAATAGTGACAGTGCCAGCCAGGGTTCTTACAAAGCCTTTTTCTCCTTTCTTTACCTAGATTGTTAATACAGGACACTTCATTTTTAAATTATGCCCTTCACAAGGTTCCATTGTCATTAACATTGACAGAAATCAAATTCTGCATTTTAATGCATTCAACAGGTAATAATACTTACCAGAATGGTTTCTTTCTCAAAGCACAATTGCCCTCTCTTATGTGCAGTATATGTACTCATTTTTTTAATTAAAATAGTTCCACTGAAAAATACACAGTCCGCCTTCTAAACCGTATCTGTGGGTCCAGCTCAGAGTATTTCTTAGAAAGTTCTAGAGCAAGAAGACAAGCTGCACCTGTAAACAATTTATCTCCACTTTTCACCAGTACATTCACCATAAAACACTGTTCATGAGGTGTCTCTGCATGAAGGCGATATCCACACGCTATTCACATGCTGATCTGTGTCGTAACCACAATCTTCTCATTTCCCTGCTAGACTAATTCAACTCTACATCACTATTACAGGTTGTGGTCCCACACACTACGGAAAACCAACGATTCTCACCACTGCAAATGCCTCTTCTGATCAAGCAATGGAAAGGTTGCTCAGTTCTCTGCTATCCAGCTCATGGACAATACCCCTGGGCCGATAGTACACAGAGGAAGCAACAGGGGAGATGCTGGAACAGAATTATGCTTTCTGAATTTTGTCATCTGCACCCTCATCAGTTTGCCCACAACACCAAGTTAGGTGGGAGTGTGGATCTCCTGGAGGGTCAGGAGGCTTCACAGAGGGGTCGGGCCAGGCCTGGATCAATGGGCTGAGGCCAACGGTTATGAGGTTCAACAAGGCCAAGTGCCCTGGGGTCACAACAACCCCCCTGCAACGCTCCAGGCTGGGGGAAGAGCGGCTGGAAACTGCCCTGGGAAAAGGACCTGCAGGGGTTGGTGACAGCGGCCTGAAGAGGAGCCAGCAGTGTGCCCAGGTGGCCAAGAAGGCCAGGGCATCCTGGCTTGTACCAGGACTGGTGTAGCCAGAAGGAGCAGAGCAAGGATCATCCCCCTGGACTGGGGACAATGGGGACGCCACACCTCAAATCCTGGGTTAAGTTTTGGCTCTTCACTCCAAGAAGGACCTTGAGGGGCTGGATAATGTCCAGAGAAGGGCAACGAAGCTGGAGCAGGGTCTGGAGCACAAGTGTGCTGAGGAGCAGCTGAGGAACTCGGGGGGTGAGCCTGGAGAAAAGGAGGCTCCGGGGAGACCTTCTGGCTCTCAACAACTCCCTGACAGGAGGCTGAAGTGAGGTGGGGGTCAGTCTCTTCTCCTCTGTGATAAGTGACCAGGATGAGAGGGAAACGGCATCAAGCTGGGCCAGGGAAATTGAGGTTTTGACATTAGGGTAAATTTCTTGCAGAGAGGGTTGTGAAGCCCTGGCCCAGGCTGCCAGGGCAGTGGTGGAGTCCTCATCCCTGGAGGGGTTTCCCAGCAGTGTGGAGGTGGTGCTGAGGGACAGGGGTTAGTGGGGACCTGGCCAGTGCTGGGGAAACGGGTAGACTCGAGGAGCTTAAAGGTCTCTTCCATCCAAATGATTCAGTGATTCTATGATGAATTGGTGGCATTGTTGAAATAATGAGAAAAGGAGAGGTGCACCTAAAAAAACCAACCCTGATATTTTCTTACTAATGCCACTTGCCTCCAGGGCACTGCCTGCCCTTGAAGTGTTTCTTTTCCAGTTCAGCTCATCTCCATTTCTGGAATGGTGCCATTCCTTACCTCTACCCATTTCACATGGAAGGTTCTTCAGAGTACAACCAGCCATTTCTAATTCTGCTTTGCTCATTCTCTACTGAGAGAAAGAGAAGCCAGAATCCCACTCCCTCCTTTTTCCAAAAAACAGAAACTCTTTGGGTTAAAACAGGTCTGGTCCCAGTTATTAACTGGACAGCAGCACTACAGCGCACCTCCGTGTGAAGGACTTGGCAACAATCAGCTCCAGCAAGCACAGAACATCAAAGCACCCCCT
This sequence comes from Bucorvus abyssinicus, assembly GCA_009769605.1. Taxonomy (NCBI): domain Eukaryota; kingdom Metazoa; phylum Chordata; class Aves; order Bucerotiformes; family Bucorvidae; genus Bucorvus; species Bucorvus abyssinicus. The sequence continues at coordinate 94,598,705 of CM020024.1, read as the reverse complement.
GCTAAGCAAAGGAAGTTTTTGGGGAAGACCAAAACTGAACACGCTCCACAATCTAGGCCTGGGGTGTTAAAGACAACCCCAAACTCCAGAACAAAGACCACCATCAACAATCACATTCCTCTGGCACAGCAGAGTTTGGCAGTAACAGTAAACCTTGGCTGCAGGACACAGAAGGCGACTGGTCAGGAGTCCAAGTCTCTCCAGGAAATCAGGAATAACAACATCTCCATCCGTGGTTTCAAGTAAAAGGCTCATACCTTCACTCATACTTGCACAATCATAAAGGTGAAATGGAAACAGCACCTCTTACCAAAAGACAAGGGAACGCCAACAGGAAGCATGTGCAGAAGAAAGAATTAAAGAACATTTTGAACAGGCTTCAGCAACACACAAGGCGATGCTCAAACTCCTTATGTAGATTTTCATACTATTTCTTGAGTACCTAATGCCCAGGAGCTGCTACAGCAGCAATAGAAATGCAGAGGATTCAACTCCCCTGGCATTGGAGATAGTCAGGTCATAACCCCCAGTGACAGACAGACTGGAATACCAACTTCAGCTAATCTTTCGATACTGGCAGCAAAATTATGCAGATTTACAATTGAAATACTCATGTAATTACAAAGATTATGCTCACCTCATCAGCAGAAAAGCTAAGCTTCAAACACTTAGAAAAATCGAGTATATGGCTGCCTTTGTTTGCCACCCAACTGATTAGCTTGTAGTAACTAACCAAAATCTGCTTTCGCCTAGATTAACAGAAATAGAGATTAACATTTTTGGAAGTCTGGGGTTTGTTAACCTATTCGAACACAATGCATGTCATTTAAGCACCGCATGCATGATAGATCAGAAGGTTTTAAGCAGATGCTACACAGCACGTTGGTCACCGCATCCTGTCAAGTGCTTCTGCTTCTTGCACACAGCAAGCACAGGGGGGGGAAAAAAAAATCAGATGCCTAAAGAGAATGAATGCACTTCTGAACTCAGTCACTACACAGAGATTCGAAAGACTTGACACCTCCGGATCATCACACTCGTGAGCTCCTCACTTGTATGTGAAACACACAGAAAACAGCTCAGAAGCCAACACAGACTAGTCTTACTGTGCCGCTCAAAGAAACTGCAGAAGTGACTTTAGAATTAAATTCTCCATTATAGAATCATAGAGTTGTTTAGGTGGGAAAAGCCCTTTCAGCTCCTCGAGTCCACCCGTTCCCCCAGCACTGCCAGGTCCCCACTAACCCCTGTCCCTCAGCACCACCTCAACATGTGTGTGTGTATATATATATATATATATATAATGAGATACAAAACTGCACAACATCCAGCTTTTCCAACCGATATCCATGCACCACATTACCCTGCTCTGTGGATATGCTATTTCAACACTGCCACTGCTCAGATACACAGTCCCATTGTCACCTCCAGGAGCACTGAAGAGAGGGGAGGATTAAAAACAGTAGAGGTTTGTAGTCCTCTACTTGAAAACATGTAAATTCTACTGGCTGTGTAGCCTGAACTAGAAGGTCCCACCTCTGATTCTTTGTTGTCTGGTCACACAATTTCTCTTTACAAGAGCCATGTGGAGAAGAGACAAGGGGCAAGAGTTGCATTGTGAGAGGTTTCATCTCTATACAAGAAAGCAAATTTTTACAGGGAGAACAATCACTGGAACAATCACCCCAGGGATGTGGTAGAGTCCCCTTTGCTGGAGGCTTGCAGCGATTCAACTGGGAAGGGTGATAGATAATCACACGCAGGCTGCCTTTTCCTCAAAAGGCTGGACCAGATGATCAGCTGAGGTCCCTTCCAACCTGGGCTGTTCTATGATTCTATGAATTTGTGGACCACAGTTAGTTTGTGTTTTCTCAACTTAGAGAGTCAAGCCAGCAGATCCGCTCCCCAGGATTCTGTCTGGGCATACCACAGAATCACAGAGTGGTTTGGGTTGGAAAAAGAGACCTTTCAAGCTCACCCAGTCCAACCCCCTGCAGGGAGCAGGGACATCTGCAACTAGAGCAGCTTGCTCAGAGACCCAAGGGACAACCTCACCTGACATGGGGCCAGGGATGGGGCTTCTCCCACCTCTCGGGGCAACGCGGAGCCAGGGTCTCCCCAGCCTCAGCATCAAATATTCTCCCCTTCTCTCTGGTCTCAATCTCTCTCTTCCAGCTTAACCCATCATGCCTTGTCCTGTCCCAACAGCCCCTGCTCAAAAGGACTTGTCCTCATCTTTTATACAGGCCCCTTTAAGTACTGAAAGGCCGCAAGAAGGTCTTCCTGGAGACCATATTTTTCTTATATAGACCTTTCTTACACTTCCAGGTACAGCCTTATGCCACACTGAAGAAAAACACAAGTCACCTCAATAGTTTCATTGCAAAACTCAGCAGGGGGAAAGAGATCATTCCAGTCACCAAACTGTTTCCTCCAACCAGTATCAGGAAGGGCCAAAACTACAGCTGCTACTGCCCATATGCACACTGTAAAGGGGAGAGTGGTGTAACAGCAAACGGACACAGCAATAGCGCAGCTGCATGTGATTTCATTTCTTCACCTAAGTAGAAAACTGCTGGTTCTGTCAAGGCAACAGAATCACAGATCATTTAGGCTGGAAAGACCTTTAACATCGAGTCCAACCGTTCAGCCAGCAGTGCCAAAACAGTTCAGGTACGGAACGACAGAGTTGCAGATTTTGAAATTCTGACTGGTGGACTTAGAGCGCTCAGAAGAGGAAGATGAGAAGAGGAATTTCAAAAGCAGGACCTATTTCTAATTAGGTGTTACTGGCCAGCTTAGATCACATAAACAGAAGCAATCACACAAAATCAATTACTGTGAAAGAAAACTTCATAAGCAACAACAACTTAAAAGAACAGGTAAAGTGGCTTGCCATCTACATCCTCCTTCACTAGCAACAGCAGCGATGAAAACGAGCAAAGCACATTTAGAGGCAAGACAAGCCAACACCATACTGGGTAGAGACCACCAGTATGAAAAACTACACAAATTCATTATTCTTACATTCAAACATCTTTAAAAGCACTTTTGATCCAGGATTGTCTTAGAGATCACACCCTCAAGAAAAATTCTGGCTTGTTTGGGTTTTTTACCCTCCTCCTTTTTTTTTCTCCCTCCAAATACTCATACGGAATAAAGCAGAGCCAAAAAAATAACTCATTTATGCTCAGTATCGTAAGTGCCAACATTTTCTTCACTGAGACTGGCTCACAAGCTAGAAACAGCTATACTTAGTGGCTTACCACCATAAATCTTGGAAAGCTTTCTGCAGGGCTGAGCTCTCCTCAGAAATCAGACACCAACGCGTTTTGTCTGCTTCGTTCAAAGGACATTCCCTGGAGAAAGCACAGGAGGACAGTGATGTGTGAGAACAACCTTCCTGGAGCCACCAGAGACTGGCTGGAGATTGTGTGCTTTCATACTGGCAGTAAGTGACTGCAAAGATTGAACATACTCGTTGACTTTACTAAGACACAAAAAAACCCAACCAGATGCATATTAATCAGAAAACTAAAACCACCAGCTGTACTACAAGGTAACAGCTGGGGTAGAAGTTCCGAGGAGCAGGAGAAGCTGAACTCAATGATCAACCAGGGATGGCAAGCAAAGTGACACAGTACTAAGTTCTCTGCAGTCAAGATAAACCACGTTACAGTGGCCTCTACTTGAAAAAAAAAAAAAAATAAAAATCTCTCTTTTAACCTTTGCCTCCCCTATGGGGAGTATTTACAAGAGGTAGATCTGATAATATCGTTTCCCTCATCTGCCAGGACAAGCTTCCCACTCCGCGGATTGAAAGGCACCAGGTTTTCAAGATCTCCTGATGGTAGATGAGACTGTGGCCTGTTCTCTTTCGAAGCCAAAGCCGAATCCAGAAACTCAAATATTAAAAGAAATTCACATAATGCACCATCAGGAGACCGGCCAAATGGGTCTACCAAGGTTAATTCTGAACATTTCTTAAGAGTTCTTCAGCACCTGTTTTGTATCAGGTTCAACTAGCCTTCAAGTGAACAAAATACACCCAGATCCCAACGACAACTTTGTAAAAACATAAAAACCATTCAAATGCAGCAACAACTATCAGATTCTCGACTCATATCTATCTTTTTTATTCTTATTATTAGAACACCAACCTGAGACACTGCATTAGGGACCATGGACAAGGTTTTACTCTCTGATTAACTCTAGTTCCGTGGCACAAACATCGGCATTGGTCAGAACCAATGTTCACAATGTGCTAGCGGGTATTTTCAGCAAGACAAAAATGGAACTTGTTTCTGAGCCAGCTTGACACGCAGGTCAAAAACACTTTGGTTGAAGCCCCTGTAGTGGCTTAATACCGTCTTCTGCTATTCACCACACCCTTCTCAAAAGGCAGGAGACAAGAATCTGTTCCGCAGACAGATAAAATAATGGACATGAACGGGCTAACACGGCATCAGCTTCTTTAGCTCAAACACATCTCCATGTTCACCTGGGAATGTCTAAAATCGCTTCCAGAGGAAAGACATGGCTAGCACAGAAGGAAGGGAAAGAAAAAAACAGCATCTTCAGCAACGAAGCTGGATGAAAAGGGCAGAGTGTTCTGTATCACCAGCCTCCCCACCCCAAGCCACAGCAGGTCATGTTTATAAAAGTCGTTGTGGAGGTGACACTAAAAAGGCCACAAGTGCTGTCTGCAAAAGATGCTAAAAGCACCACTGGCAAAGGTTGCAAACCCTGCAAAACAAATCTTTTCCCACCAGACAAGATGAAACAAATACAACAAAACACCAGAGGAAATTAAGCCAGGCTACACTGATTGTGTCTGGAATGCTAAGAATGTGCTTCCTCTTCCCAACAGAGCTTATCGTGACATATTGGTATGTTCTGAACATCTTCAACTCCTCCTACATACAGGGATTTGCAAGAGTTGGGAATAAACATACAGAACCACTGAATCGTTTGGGTTGGAAAAGCTCTTTCAGCTCCTCCAGTCCACTTGTCCCCCCAGCACTGCCAGGTCCCCACTAACCCCTGTCCCTCAGCAACACCTCCACACTGCTGGGAAACCCCTCCAGGCATGGGCACTCCACCACTGCCCTGCGCAGCCCGGCACATGCCTGCACAACCCCAATGGGCAAGAAATGGCTCCTCAGGGACAACCTCAACGTCCCCTGCAACAACTGGAGGCCCGTTTATCTCGTCCTGGCACTTGTATCTGGCTCCAACCTCCTGTCAGGGAGTTGTAGAGAGTGATACTCAGAGTCTCAAAGGCAAAGCCTCACGGAATGCAACCTCAAAGGAAGAGCTTTTTGTTCCTTTAAAATGATCCTGTGCCGTATTTTCTAACACATGTACCTGACCTGGTCGGTTGTCAGCGACGCCTCACAACTGTCACCATAAAATCTGTAACAAAGGCAACTTCACAGGACAGCACCACAAAGGCTGGTTTTCTAGAGCTCTGCCAAGTGATGCTGAGGTGAAAAATGATAGCTCCAGGGACGGCCACACTTGGATAAAATTCAGAGAAAAAAAAAAAGTTAAAGAATTCATTCTTAAGAAGGGGCCACTGAGTCAGCAGTGACAACGCAGCCTTTGGCAAAGGACGCCCGTGTTGCTCTTAGCACCAAACTCCTCTTTTTACTGTCTTCCCAGTAAAGCACAGTGGAGGCCCAGGGCTCACCAGCGAATGGAGCAAGCCTGAAGTCTCTTGAAAGCTTCTAAGGAAACACCAGCTCTTAAAATGAGACTTCCAGAGCATGTGTTGGAATTGCTGTAATAAACAAAGTTCTTTCAAATGCAAACCTTAAAGTGGAGAAAAAAAAAATTGGCTTTCTTTCTGATGTGAGAAATGGATTTTTTTTTTTTACAGTATTACTTCTGCTACAAAAAAAACCCCAAAGAATCATCAAAAACAAACATTCAGCAGTTAACCAAAAACTGTAAAGCTGCTTAGAAATACTGAAACAGGAGATCCATTACTTTTTATATGTCAGGGTAAAAAAAAAAGGAAGGCGTGTGGTCTGTGTGTCAGTTTCACCGTGCCAAGAGAGGCCTGAATCATTACACTGTGGCTGTGTTTACACTGAAACTTACTTTTTGGACTTCCACACCCAGTAGGCAACAGGTTTTTAAGCACATTCCAAGCTTCCTTCAAACAGTTCCAGTCAAAAACACCACCAGATTTTAATTCCCTCAAGAATGCAAGCATCTCATTAAAGGACTGTTTAATTACAGGTAACGTGCCCAGACCACGGATTCTGTGGGCTCTTTATATGGCATATTATTCAGAAGTAACACCACCAACTTTTCTCCAAATTTCTGAAATTTCTGCTTATTCATAGCAAAGAATTATGCTGTGTCCCCTCAATTAATCAACAGAGCTTGGGAAAAATACAAAAAATAAACTCATAGGACCCACTACTGGTGAAAAAGATCAAGCCAAGAGGAAAGAATGTCATCAACTCCTAAAAAAATCGGAAGCTCTAAAGACAATACTAAGCCTCTAGATCTACTGGTCACACAAAGAAAGTCTTTTCAAGCGCGAGTCAAACCCACTATTGCAGTTTTCTCGAGTTTTTCTAATTCTTCTGCCTTCCGCTTCAGCAGTTTGCATATTTCAGAATGTGTAAGCACAGAAAATCCCTCTGCTCCTCCTGAATAAAGCAGCGAGAACATCTCATCTGCTAAACGGAGTGAATGACCTTGGAGGAAAAAGGAAAGGTGACAACAAAGGACCAATTTCTGAGCAGTATTAAGGCAAAGAGATCACCCCCTCATGAAAAAAGGGGAATTTTACAAAAAAAACCCTTATCAGATACCCAGTAGCCAGAGGCAAACACGCTCTGGAGCCCAGTACAGGGTTCAACAATATCCAATCCAATTGCATTCCCTGCAGCTAGAGATCGGGAAGAGCAGGAAGGAAGGAAAACTCACTACCTCTTTGCCTCAGGACAGGAAAAGTAAAGCTTTCTCATAATCTTTCAGTATCTCGTAGAGCATCCTCCTATCTATGGCTCCATACACACATAAATACAGACTCTCACAGATTTCCCAGTCCGCACCCTCCTGCAGCACTATCTGTACTGCAACGAGACTCTTCCCTAACACGGGCTCTGTGAAGTGATCTCCTTGTCGCTGCTGTATTCAAAAAGTGGAACCGCAGTTCATTTCTACTCCAGCAGCTCGGCTCATAGCCAAAGCTGCCATCAACCTTATCATGAACCTACCAACAGCATCAGAGAGAGCACAGGAGCCCATCAAATACTGCTGGCGAGGACAAAGTATAGTCACAGCAAAAGGTTACCGGCAACTTTAGTCAGCGGAGTATAATTCAACACACAAAACATGTTAAACCAGCAGCATTCTACAGATACATGTTCATTCATACTTTCACTTTTTTTTTTTTTTTTAATATCTGTACTGTTCACTCAGGCTTGTTATGACAGGAAGGAGACACCAAGTTAGAGACGTCGAAGAAGTACTGGGCACATAAACACAAATCCCTTGGAAGTTCCTCCTTCCCTCACATGTAAGTGGAGCAGGAGCAAGCGACAGCTCTGCTGACAGGACAACAGCATCCGAGACCAAAAAGGCCATGGGTGATTGAGGAGAGCCACAAGATCTCCCCTTTAGCAACTAAACCCTGAGGATTAACAAATGGAGCAGGTGTGAGCGGTGCTGCTGATCACTACATACAAAACCATCTTGGAAGTAGAGGTGATGCCCAAGAACCAATTAAAATTCACAAGCTCAGAATTGAATAAAGAAAGAGACGGAAGAGAAAGAGGAAGTATCTGGGAGGAAAACCAAAAAACCAAGTTGACAAATTGGTCTCTTCTCCCCAGGAACAAGTGCCAGGACGAGAGGAACCGTCCTCCAGTTGGGCCAGGGGAGGTTGAGGTTGTCCCTGAGGAGCAATTTCTTGCCCGCTGGGGTTGTGCAGTCGTGTGCCAGGCTGCGCAGGGCAGTGGTGGAGTGCCCATGCCTGGAAGGGTTTCCCAGCGGTGTGGAGGTGTTGCTGAGGGACAGGGGTTAGTGGAGATCTGGCAGTGCTGGGGGGGACGGGTGGACTGGAGGAGCTGAAAGGTCTCTTTCAACCTAAATGATGCCATGAAGAATCAATGTTCAGGGGGCAGAGCTTTTGGTGAGAGGATGGAAGATAGAACCTCACAAAGGCAAGGCAGTAGCAGGAGAAAGGCAAATGATACAGAAATAAAAATGAGAGGAGAACATAGAGAAGTTGAATGATTTATGGGATATATTAGACTGCAATATAGGCTGGACTGAACAATGAGAAGGTATTTTAAATAAGAAAGAGTAAGGAGGGGAGAAAGCACAAGGACAAAAGAGGGAAAGAAACAGAAGGAGGTATCTGTACAGATATTTGCATCCATATCAGGAGCACACGCAGATTATGAGCGTATAATGTTGGCAATTCCTTTTACACTATGAATTTAGTTGGAAACGATGAAAAACTCAATGCAGGAGCCAACAGACGGAAGGTCTGTATCGCTATTCCACCTCAGCCAGAAATCACGCAATCTTTACATCTCTTCTCAACACACTGTACAGCCAACTGACTTAAAACAATGAAGCCTCACAGGATCAGCACATCCAGACAGCAAAAATCAGCTAAACTTCAGTGGAGCGGCCTTTCCAGCTCTGCCTTCCTCCAGGAGCATTAGGCTGCAGATACACAGTGACTTCAAGCCCACCAGTGACTTTAAACCCATATGAACCTGGGCTGGTACCGCACAGCCTTGCAGGTCCTCACTCCTCCTACCTCTCACGCCAGCAGCCATGCTGCAAACTGGATCACGGAATGGATTGATCTAAAAATTACCCTTTTTGAGAAAAGAATCAGTGAAGGTCTGATTTCAGGTGGGTAAATGCCCTAATCCATGGTTCACCCATCCTTGTGCTCCTACTAGGAGACAGCAGAAATAGTTGGTGGGTGGAGCTGGCCCTTCAGCAGCAGATTAACCAGCCACTCAACCGCGACCTCATTCACGCTGGCAAAACATGAAAGCGAGGCAGCTTTAAAAAACACATTTTGGAATACATTAGCACGAAACTGGGAAGGCATATAAAGGCCTTGAGAGGTAGAGCAACTATCACCTAATGAGCTTATAAGTCTTTAGCATCCAAAATACATTACAGAAGTACCAAACTGAATTAAGATGTGGATGACGCTGAGCTCTTTACACACACAGAAGGAGAGCGACGTCCCAGCAAACTAAGGGCAATTCAGAGTACTCTGTGTGACTTCTACTATCAACAACCCAATAGGTAAATCTTTAAAACCACAATAAGAGATATGAACATTGCCAGACCTCTGATAAAATTCAGCCATTCAAAACCCAGGTTGGCTTCTGGAAATAAAAATAATAAATTCACTGGCTGCCTAAAAGCAGCCCGGTGTGGATGAGTGACGCTAGCACTTACGGCCACAGAGAAACTCTGCAGGATTTCTGGTTCGCACAATGAAGTCCATGTTTACCTTTCATGGGAAAAACCTCCTTCTCCATCACAGTTACAGAAGACAATCTTTTATAGCAATGCCAGCACAGATCTCCCACATGAAAGGACTACAGTAGCTTTAGTGAGCTACAGAAGATAACATATGTCACGCCTAAAACTGAGCCAATGATCCTAAAAGCATCCTGAATCCCTCGTTCCACAAACTCCCCAGCCACCACATACGAAGAGATGTAACACGAAGAGATGTAACCCGAAGAGCCAAATAGAGATTAGAAACACCGAAATGTATTTTTAAACCTGTTTGCTAATACTTTTCTGAACACATTTTTTATTACAGTCTCAAGTCATAAAAGATACTTCAGTTTTACTGCTACTGAGCCCCCGCAGAGAAGAGACCGTTTGTAGGACCGCAGGGGATATTTGATAATTTTTTTTTAATGGATATTAGAATTCTACATTCTAAGAAAACCACCTGCACGTAGTTTTGTCAAGTCCCAGATAGGCTTTCCACACGGTGCCTTTGCTTCCCAGCCTCCAAGACCTGAATCAACACCCTTGCACACAAAATACTGTTTTCCCTCGCTCCAAAAGACACAGTTTAAATTTAAATAAGCACGGTGGGTTTGTTTGGTTACAGCCCTCAAGGAGACAAAGTGTCTGCAGAGAGGCTGGAGAAAAGGTAGTTACCCTTTACGTCCCAACCCCGACCAAGAATCTCATTTGGAATAAACAGTAATCCAGTCTCTGCCCTTCCCAAGTGACATGGTTTAAGCCTTCGAACTACAAACATTTAAAGCAGTGCCCACGTTTGCGTAAGGATGTCAAAGCCGTTGGAATGGCAAATATGCCTATGAGCTGGTAGGCTGCCAAAAATCATCTGCTAATATGCCAGACAATGGATTTATTCTGCTGGAACTCTCAAGAGAACTTTCTGATCTTTTCCTTTAGCGCTTCTTTCTAGTTGTAGACAAAACTGAATGAAACGACATGAAAAATACATGGAGAGTTTCAGACCCTCTACAAATACTCTGGATTGGAAGAATTGTACGGGTGATTTGAACGCTTGCATTGATAGGCCAACAATTACAGGAAGTATTTGAAATAATGTAATAAAATACACATTCTTAATCACAAACTTGCAAACCCCATATTCAGAGTTTCAGTTCAGTTTGTGGAACTCAGAGCAACACAAAACAAGAGCATGAAGTTGTGCCCTTGCAGCACCCGAAAGCTCCAAGAGGACTCGAACTCTCTAGAGTCTTGATAAACAAACAGCATTCAGTTAAATTTCATCCTTTTGGACAACAGCAGGGTGCTTGCTATAAAAACCATTCTTCGTTCCAGAGACAAAAAGATGCTGTGTGTGGTTCCGGCGAGCGCGGCTTTCTGGAACGCTCCGGCCTCACGGTTGCTGAGTATCCTGAATACGGTCATAAATACACCAGTAACGGGATGACGAGGTTGACACCCAACTTGTCACACGAGTGTCACACGCTGACTGGCACAGCATCATGACTACCAAAGCCCAGCTCCCTTTCACAGCTAGATGCCGTGAAAAGGCCTCTGCTTCACAAACCAAGATCATTTTCTCTCTTAGCACATTTTTAAGAAAAAAATTTTTCCTGTTCTCTCCGGTTATCTGATATTTGAAAGACTCCTTGACACGGTGGAGCTGTCATATCCCATTGCACCGCTCCATGTTTAAAGGATGTTTAAGCTGTAAATCCACACAGTGACTCTGCAAACATAGATTTGCTCGCAACAAGAACGCCGAACGCAGACTGTGTGTGTTTAGTGACCGTGGTGGTGAACGGAACACATTAACCCGGTTTCTTAATCCATAACAGTGAAATCTACAAATTAAATTAACTGAAGAAATTAAATGACATAAAAGAAAATATTTTAACCCAGCAGTTTCACACGATTTCCTGGATTTGTATCCACAGGCTAATAATGCCAATGACATCTTTCAGCAGAACACAGACTGAAGTAGTTCTAAGCTCCTGAAAAATAGGAAATGGTAACAAAACCTGGACTAGAGCAGCAGCACCTGGACTAGATTGTTCTAAAAATTGCTCTCTAGAGGGAAAAAATGCCTTGGATCAGTCTGTTACTTATTACTCAGCGTTTGCTAGTTAAACACTGCACAGCCTCGAATCAATTGGAGGAAAGGAAAGCTGTGATCTTTCCCATACAAAAAAAAGTGTCGAAACACCCACGAGGAGAAACAGGCCTCAAGCCTCAACATTCTGATTTATGAAGGGAGGACACAGAGAGGGTAAGACAAACAGTACGTCATCCATCAAAGTTAACACATTGGTGGTTTATCTACAAGCTAGAAATCTCATTTAAATAATGAAGGGTGGACTATGCCAAAAAGAGCAGGACAGCAGTGGATTCACTGCTGAATATTTCGCAGAAGAGCCATCACTCCTCTCCACATGGAACGATTAATTGTCCACGTACTGCCAGGTACCCACTAACCTTATTTTGTTAAAAGCAAACTTGTAACTTCCAGACAAGCAATCACATTAAGTTAAACAAGTATTAAAACCCCCACAATTGATGTCACGTAGATTTGCCCTACTTATTTTAACCTGTGCAGAGTTTTAAATTACAAATGCAAATGAGGTTTCTGGTAAAACATACACTCTATTTAAAAGTGCTGTTCAATAGCGAGACATAAATCATCAGTGGGTTTGGAATAGTTTAATAATTTTAGCAGCCTCTAACAACCAGTAAATCAAAATCTTAGTCTATTACCTAGAGAAATATTGCTGAAAAGGCCAATGCTTTCGATATGGTGTTTGTGGCTTTTTTTTTTTTAAACATTTCCCCCATTGAAGAAAAGAAAAAATGGTTTGCATTGTGTTCGCTCCAGTTATAATTTCCAGCTGTGTCAAAACTTGAACAGCGTAAAAGCAGGAAATCCAAAGAGGAAATTCCATCGTCAGTTCCTGAAGTTTTGTAACTCAAATGTTCTCCCACCAACTGGATCTCAAAGGAATTTGGGTAGCATTTTCTGTAGCCTTACCTGATATCTTCAAGTAGTTCACATTCTGCCTGATGCTTGGCCTGAAGTTTTGTCATCTGCTCAACCTGAATGTTTTTTAGCTCTTGTGTAACTTTCACCTACAAAAAAAACCAAAACAAAACAAAAAAAAACCCCACATACATTTTCTGTAGCATTTAAGTCAAATTTCAACAAGAAAAAAAAAAATTCATGCCCTTTCTCTATTCTAAAGCGCAGGTTTAACCCCGTGCAACATTCATGACGGCTGATTTAGTAAGTGCTGTCACCCCAGTGGGCACATGGCACAAATCTCATGCTTATGCCCAACCATTAATAACAAAAATGTGATTTTATTCTAAAACCTGAGCGCGCAGCTTCTGTGCAACAGATGAGTTTTGCCTACAAAAAACAAAAAAGCAGGCCACAGAGGAGGGGGAAAAATTCAATTCTACTGTGTACTTTTAGCACTTCACTGCAAGTCACACAATTTGGATATTATTAAACTGTCCTACAATTGCTATCAGTTAAAGACAGCTTAAATATCAAGCTGTTTTTTGATGATGCCCTCTAAAAAAGGCTGGCCTTCCATTTTTAGTATTGGTGTTTTCCTTTGAACCTTGTCATCATGAAGCTAAAATTTCAATACTTTGGGAATCTGCTTGGTAAGTGGCAGATAGCACCACTGGCGCAAGTATGAGGAATGGTTTGGTTTTGGAAGGGAACCTTTGGGTTGTTTTGTTCCTGGTTTTAAAAAACGCGAGGTCTCGGCATCGAAGCCCTCTAGTGATGGCAGGGAATCCATGTGTCAGCCTCAAAAAAATGATCTCCAGCAGATCTGAAGACATTATGCATTCATGAGGCCAGAAATGCCAAACAGTTACTGTAATGGGGGAAGAGAGATGAAAAATTCAGAGAGGAAGGCATGGATCGCCCTCTTCTTCGCTAGCCAGAGGAAAAAAAAACCAAACCAACAACTAGATCTCACCAGCTAGCAAAAGCCTCTTCAATTTTAACACTGAAAACATTCTCCAGCAAAAAGCACCCTTTAATCACATATTATAAAAGACAAGTTTTTCACATGATATAAAAAAAAAATTTAAAATCCACATGTATGCCCCTGACTTAAAGCAGACAAAGTGTCTATTTTTAACATGAACTTTCGCATTTTTGGTTTTAGCTGTCCATGAAAAAACCCCAACATAAAAAGCCACACAAGATGACCCCTTGGAATGGAAATAAGCTCAAACGAAATAATAGAAGCAAAGAATGACATGCACATAACATAAATAAGCCACTGAATGCAAGCTAAAATAGAAATAAGAGCTGTTTAACAAAAAATAAGAACAAGCAGGGTCCACCCGCAGAACAGGAGGGCAAGAAGCAGGAAGGAGCCAAGGAGAGATCTCCACTGCAGCTGCCTGCCAGGGCTACTGGGGAGCTCGGGGGATGACAAGGATTGCTGTTCTTGCTCCCTCCCAAGTTCTCCTCCCCTCTCCATCTCTCCTAGTCACTATTACACCATTCTCCACCAGGCAAACCCCTGCCAGCTCCTCAGCCAGAAATCTCCACATCACAGATGAAATCTCAAACATCTACGGCAAGCTATGACCACCAGGCTGTCAATGGTGGCAGCCCAAACCACCCTCACTGGGCAACATCGCAAGGAATATGGAACAAATCTGGAAACCACAAAACTCCCTTCCACGGTACCTGCAAAGGAGCAGCCTCTCCATCCTGAGACCCTCTTTACTGTCTCCAGCTCCCACTTTCTCCCAACACACCAACCGTTGCGTACAACCCTCAAAATAACTCACCAGTAAATCTCTACACTTATGCATAGCTCTAGACCCCACTACAGCTCGAGTCTCCCCAATAACAACCTGCCTTCACAGACAAGCCACGCTAGAAACAGCCTTTTTTCCATGTCTACATTTGTTCTTACGCTTCTTCCCACCCGAGCCCCCCCCTCAAGCAAAGCACCTCATGTCCCCACAGACCTCACAGACACAAAAAGCCTCCCCGCTGCATGTGCAGATTGCTCATGTCACACATATGTTGCACATTTTTGTCTGTGCTCATTCCTGATACACGCCGGGACTGCCTGCATCCTTGCATCGACTCCAGACATGACCTTCTGCTCCAAGACAACCAACCCATCACTGCTGGTGTCAACCCACCATTGTACCCGAACACAGCTGAGCCCCCAAAACAGATGGTAGCACCCCAAAACTGCTCTCAACACCTCCAGGCAGTGCCAAGCCCTCTGCAGTCACCAACCCCCTTCCAGCCCTACCCAGCCAGGAGAGCCTCCACTGGGTATGGAGGTGGCCCAGCCACCCCAACACCCACTGACCAACCACTGCCGTCCCCCCCCCCCCCCAGCACCTCTTTCCTCGCCAGCTCTTCCCCATGCCCTGTTCTGCCTCCAGAGCTCACCTCCCACACCTGACCCATCCAACCCCACCACCACCCATGTCCTGCTTCCAACACCCCCCTAGACATTCCCCTCCTTATCCACCTTGCCGAGCCACCCTCATCAAGAGCCCCCCCACCTCCAGCTCACCCCTCCACCCTCTTCCCTCTTAATACTTGCTCTCCCTCTCACACCTACCTCCACACTCCACAACCCACCCGCAGCCCAACCTGCTACCCCCCCCACAACCCCCCGTGCCCTCAGACGCCACCCCCATCCCCATCGCCCCCCATCCCCTCCCCCCAAACCCCACCACCGTGCCCCAAAAGAACCCCATCACAATCAGCCCCCTCCGCCCCAAGCAGCCCTCAGCCCTCCTCGGCCGCCGCTCCCCCCTCCCCAGCCCCAGCCCCCATCGCCTTTCCCCGGGGGGGGGGGCCTCACCTTTCTCGGCGGGGGCTGCATGGTGCTGCGCTGGGTCTCCACATCAATTCCCTCCCCCGGCAGCAGGACGCGGCCCCCGCTGCAGGGGAGGAGGAGCGGGCAGCGATCGTCTCCCGCCCGGTTCGGGGCGAGTCCCGGTCTGCGGGAGGAGCGGGGATGAGGCGGGGGGGGGGGTGGGGGAGGCGAGGGGGAGGCCGCCTCTTCCTCACGGGCAGCGGCGGGCAGGCGCCGAGCAGCGTCCCGAGTCCCGGCCCTGGGGAGCGGGGAGGGAAAGGAGGCGGTGGAGGGAAGGCGGGGACGGGGCTGAGGGGGAAGCGACTTCGGTTTAAAGAAAAAAAAAAAGGAAAAGAGAGGAGAGAAAAAAAAGAGGAAAAGGAGACGAAAAAAAAAAAAGCAGGAGGCGGCGGAGCGCAGCTCGGGAGCGCCCCGCTGAGGGGACGCGCGTCCCGCCAACAGCCGCCGGCGGAGGCCTCCCAGCCGCCACCATAGAGCGGCGGCGGAGAGAGGCGCGCGCGCTGGGCACGCCCCGCCGCCGCCGCCCCGCCCGCCCGCAGCTCCGCGGCGGCCGCCGGGGGGCGCCGTGAGCAGGGCGGGAGGAGGCGGCGGGCGGGCAGCAGGGGAGGGACGGGGGGTGAAGGGGGGTGCGGGGTTTAAGGGGGACGCGGGGTGTGCACAAGGGGGGTACGGGAGGGTGCACGGGTGTGCACAGGGGTGCAGGGGTGCAAAGGAGTGCATGGGGGTGCAGGAGGGGTCCAAGGGGGTGCGGGGTTTGCACAGGTGGGTGCAGGGGTGCACGGGGGGGTGCAGGGGTTTGCACAGGGGGTGCAGGGCACAAGGCGGGGTGCACAGAGGTCGCGGGGGTTTGCAAGGGTTGTGCACAGGGAGGGCGGGGGGCGGAGGGGTGCAGGGGGTTACAGGGATGTGCATATAGGTGCAGAGGGGGGTGCCCGGAGGGGTGCCCAGGCTGGACTTGAGCTGGAGCTGGAGTACGTGAGGAACCGTCACCCTTCGACCCCGGGGACAGCGGCTGGAGCAGCCCCTTGAGGCTGGTCCCCAGGTCCTGGGGCTTCCCAAGGGCACTGCGCCGGGAGCAGAGCACCCCAACAGCAGCGGCTCAGCAGCCCTTCACAGGAGGTGTCTTCGAGAGAATAAAATGAGAATAAAACAACCCCCAAACTCTTGAGCGTGACCTGCAGGGTGGCCCAGGAGGTAGAAGCGATGTCCCCAGCCACACGATGTCACTAAACCTCCCTGACCAGCTATGATTCTCGCCCCCCACCCGCCCCGCCACGCGTGGGTTGCTGAGTGCATCACATTGGTTGCGATGAAATCACGACAATATCCAAGAGCCTTTAGATGTTTCCTGTAACCGAATCACCCGATGGTTTGCGGAGCATCAGGCAATTCTCATAATCTCATTTTCCCAAGTACTCTGGCATCGCTGCTGCTCCAGCGCTGGCTCTTTGATTATTGATGCTCTGCTTCACTCCAGCTCTCAGACAATGACCTTTAAAGAAGATTTAAGCATCTTCAAAATACTAAAACACAACTTGAATTCTCCTTTCTCCTCCAGCTATTAGTTTATTAGTGCTGCTAATTAGTCTCACTCATTCTTGCCAGGAAACTCGCTCTAAAGGATGAGTGAGCCGTTGTGTGTCGAGGGATGCTATGAAAATTCGTGGCATCTATTTCATCAAATCACAGGCTTATCTGGTTGGAAGAGACCTTTAAGATCATCAAGTCCCTCCATTGCCCCAGCACTGCCAGGTCCCCACTATCTCCTGTCCCTCACCACCACCTCCACATGGCTGGGAAACCCCTCCAGGGATGGGCACTCCACCACTGCCCTGGGCAGCCTGGTCCAATGGTCCCATTTGAGCAGCACGACCTGCAGTCCCTGGAGATGTTTGTGCAAGACCATGCCCCGTACGCAGCAGCAAGTTTAAGTGCAGCCAAAATGTTTCCTACACGCTCATGTTCAGCTGGGAACGCTTTGGAAAGATGGAAGCATCAAGTGCAGTTGTTATTTAATAAAGATATTGCAGTTCCTGGACAAGCAAATGCAACGGGGTGCGTTGGATGCAGAGGGTGCTTCGTTCAAGAGGAGGGTGAAAAAATGGGTTGGAAAAAAGCGTTTTGCTGGGCTAGGAAAAATGAGGTGGTGGTCTGGAAGGCAGGGCTTGAGGCAGGAGTGGGGTTTTGCAAGTAAACTCAATAAATAAATGCAATAAACTCAATAAACTCAATAGTGCAACGTGCACTGATCTGCTTCCTCAGCAATAAAGTTATCGCACAGAACCGGTGTGAACTGCAGCCTTGCAGTGGTTTAACTCATTGCCCCAAAACCGAGTCATCCTGCTGAAGTTTTGCATCTCACAATTCATTCCTTGAACTAACCCGAAGGAGTTTCCTCCTAAATATCTCAGAGCAGCATCCGTGTGTGCAGCCCTTTACACGTGTGGGCGTAAATCATCCACAGGCAGTTGCCTGTGGGTCTGAGAAGAATTTTGGGTACCGTGAGGCGAACAGATTCATCATCCTTCCCTGTCACGCCTTGCAGGAGTTTTTCTGCCGTTTGCTTGTTTTCTTCCATTAATAATTTCGTTTTATTTGTTTGATCGCAGATTCCCTGACCCACGGGGTGCTGCAGTTTCAATGAGGGTCTCAGGGGACTTGGCATCTTTGGTGATAAATCACAGTGGAGCTGCCTCTTGGAGCTGCCCATAGCACTTCCGGATCTTAATAATACCATTAATAATTACGATGGGCATGAGAAAAGACCTAAAATAAAGAAGATAATCAAAAAGTCAGTAGTATAAGTGTCTACGTGCTGAATTTTTTATCAAACATACTTGTTTTCATGGGATAACTTGAGTTCATGCTGCATATTCTGAGCCTTTACCCTTTGATTTCACCTTTTTGATCACACAAACATAAGCAGGACTTGAAGGCAGTTGAGTATCCACAAACACAAATCATGGAATCACAGAATGGTTGGGGTTGAAGGGACCTTTCAAGCACATCCAGTCCAACCTCTTGCAGGCAGCAGGTACATCTGCAACTCGAGCAGCTTGCTCAGAGACCCAAGGGACAACCCGACCTGACATGGGGCCAGGGACGGGGTTTCTCCCACCTCTTGGGGCAACCTGGGCCAGAGTCTGACATCCTCAGCATCAAACATTTTCCCCTTCTCTCTGGTCTGAATCTCCCTCTCCCAGTTTAACCCATCACCCCTTGTCCTGTCCCAGCAGCCCCTGCTGAACAGCCCCTCCCCAGCTTTCTCCAAGGCCCCTGGAAGCACTCAAAGGCTGCACTAAGGGCTCCCCGCAGCCTTCTCTGCTCCAGGTCAACACCCCCAACTCTCTCCCCTGGCCTCCCAGCACAGGGGTTCCACCCTCCCAGCATTGCTGGGGCCTCCTCTGGCCCTGCTCCAGCAGGTCCCGTCTCTGCTGTGCTGAGGAGCCCAGAGCTGGACCCAGCACTGCAGGGGTTCTCCCCAGAGCAGAGCGCAGCAGAGGGGCAGCATCCCCTCCCTCCACCTGCTGCCCACGCTGCTGGGGATGAGCCCAGCACACAGGTGGTATTATTGCAGACAAGCCCAGGTGAATCTGAATATCGCAACAGAACAAAATATGGGGTTTTTTTCCTTCCTTAAGTTATATACAGCAAAAAAGTTCCTGGCCAGATGCTGGAAATCTAATAATACATCCTCTACCAGGCTGGCTTAGTGGCTACATCCCAATCAACCCCCATCTGCCACATCCACCCGCTGTACTCAGCTGCACCAGATGTTTTTCGCACATGCTCCAACCTTCGTCACTGCTAGAAACCCACCTCTGGGTTGCAGCAGCTCGAGTAACAACTGACCATAAGAACAAAAGGAAATTTCTGCTGCCCTTTTGGAGCATTACATGAAGATAACAGGAGCTTGATGCTTCTCTGCCCTCCAAAAACATGGACCCACTGATGGGGTTTAAGAGGTTGAAGCAATTGTAGGGTCTATGGTAGTGTGCGGCATATTCAGAAGCCATTGCATGGATCTAAAGTCAAAGCTAAATTTTCATTTTGGTGGTATTTATTTGCTTTGCATTGGTAGGAGGTAGTGAAGGCCATACAGCTCGAGGTGGTTCAGCCCGAAATATTAACCAGGGTAAGGAGAACAATCCGTGCAGGAGGTTTGTTAACGGCTTCGTCCTCCAAGGTCTCCACAAGCAATAAGCATATTCACAATAAAAAAACCCAAACAATAAATAAATGGATCCTCTGCTACAGAAATAGTGTTATTAGTGGCAGGATTAATAAATTGATTAGTTAAATAATCATGGAAAAGGGAGAAGCAGCATCAGTGAAGAGAGGAATGCAACCAAAGGACTTTTATAGCTTTCTAGGTAGTCATTTGTCTTACCTTGTCTCCAAACAAGAAGCACTTGAAACATTTCCATGAAGCCGGGACGAGCTTTAAGCAGAGATTTACAGCTCCAGGAAAGTGCTGGCTCTGGTTTACAGCTGGCAAATGGGGCCATTTCAGGAGGGTTTTCCTTCTCCCTCAGTTGGGGATGCTCAAAGTGTGACCCGGAATGTTCATGGCATGATGAACTGGTGTCCTTCAGACATTGTTCTGCGTGCTGAGGTCTCTTAAAAAGCTTTTCCATGGGGAATTGGAGGATTTTGATAAGTTGGGGGCACCCACTGCAGCCATCTGGCCCCTCATGGGTTAATCTGCCCTTCCAGCTAATGAGCTAGCAGTATCCCGATGAGACACAAGCAATTCATCCTCCATCCAGGAGACACACAAAGCCTGGGACTGATCCTGGCCCAGCAGCCTGGAATGGTTCCCCGGTCCCCAGCTCCTGGTTCATCTCCATCACTGGGAAACTGGGAGCTGGATGCGCTAGGAACTGGCTGTGTATTGGCAAGAAGAGGGAAATGTATTTATTAGGTATTGAGACAAAATCCTCCCGGCAATGGGCATGAGCAAACACTCCCGCGGCATTCCTCGGAGCAGTCATGCATCCCTAATCCCCTGAGCGATGCTCAGCTCAGCAAGCAAATAAGCACAGAAACGATGCGAGTTATGGGCTGGGCAAAGTCAGGTCGAACGGTTTTGGCTGAAAAATAGGAAAAATAAATCGTGGTCCTCAGTGAGATAAGCAAGTTCTTGGGGTACAAGCATCTGTGCCGGTGGGGAAGAGCTTTCACAGGTCAAGGGTTGTCTTTGGTGATGGAGTGGCTCCAGTCGAGCTGGCTGGTGGCTTTCCCATCAAATCCTGCCACAGAAATGAGATCCTGAAGGATCCCCTTCCCTCAGGGACCTGCCCATGCTGCCAGGCCATGGCTGCGGAGGCAGCTCTGCCTGAGCATCCCTGAGCACACCTCATCCGCTTTAAGTAAGAAAGCGGCTCCCAAAATCCATCAAGGCAGGATCTAAGATGTAGTTCCATGCAGTGAGTAAAAGGGGTTGGGGACCAGACCTAAGGGATGAAGGAACAAGAGTTTTGGGGTACCTAAGCTCCATTTGGAGTACCCTCATCTGCATAAGCCAAGTGGAGGCTGTGATCTTCCCCATCCCCATGTCTCTTGGCCACGCAACCCTCCTGCTTAGAGAATCATTGGGTATTTAAGCTGGAAAAGACCCTTAAGATCAATGACTCTAACCATAAACCTAACTCTGCTAGGTCACCACTAACCCCTGTCTCTCAGCACCACCTCCACATGGCTGTGAAACCCCTCCTGCCCTGGGCAGCCTGGGCCAGGCCTACACAACCTCAATGGGCAAGAAATTGCTCCTCAGGGACAACCTCAACCTCCCCTGCAACAACCAGAGGATGGTTCCTTTCATCCTGATGCTTATTACATGGGAGAAGAGACTGATCCCTACTCGTTCCAGCCTCCTGTCAGGGAGTTGCTGAGAGCCAGAAGGTCTGCCCTGAGCCTCCTGTGCTCCAGGCTCAATCCCCTCATGTCCCTCAGCCGGTCCTCAGCGCACTTGTGCTGCAGATCCTGCACCAGCTTCGTTGCCCTTCTCTGGACATGCTCCAGCCCCTCATTGTCCTTCTTGTAGTTCTCTGTTGTTTTTCATATCATGTCATGTTGTGTCCTTACATACATGACAGTCCTTCTTCTCAAGTAAATAGGGTAATAAATCCCATCCCCAACCAAGGTGCAAGGTCCAGAACCTGGACTGGCTCTGGCAAGAGCTCTATTGCACAGAGATATGGTAGATGCCTCATCCCTGGAACCATTCCAGGTCATGTTGGACCTTGGGACTCTGAGCAAGCTGCTCTAGTTGCAGATGTCCCTGCTCCCTGCAGGGGGTTGGACTGGATGACCTTGAAATGTCCCTTCAACCCAAACTAGTCTGTGATTCTATAACAGTGGGAGACATGACACGACAGTGGGAAAATCCAAGATGATCAAGCTGTGGATGCTCACAGAGATCTTCACTTGCAGTGAAGACACTTGCTCCATGTCATCTCACCAAGAAGACAACACAAACAGCCACAGGAGCCACCCTGTGGCACATCCCGTGGATGGAGATAAATAAAACACAACCGTGCCTCGAGCGTAAACAAAATTCGTCAGCCCTGTTGGTTTTAATCTTCTGGAATTTTTTTTGTAAATCTGGCTGTTCACAAAGGTTTATCCCCTTCCCATGACCTCTTCAGAATGGGCTGAATTCTCATGAGGATGCTCGGGGTATCAATACTGCAGTTTCCCCTTGGATGTGCTGGTGGGAATGGGGAGCTGCCTCACTGGGGTCCACACTGGAGCGGGGAGAGGGATGAGATTTTGGGGCAGAGCAGCATCGAATTAGCTGAGAAAGGCAGGAGCTCGACACAGTGTCAGTAAGCCAGGCAGACTAAACAGCTTTTTTTATTTTCTTTTACTTCTTCTCTTTTTCCTTTCCTTTCCTTTCCTTTCCTTTCCTTTCCTTTCCTTTCCTTTTCCTTTCCTTTCCTTTCCTTTCCTTTCCTTTTTTTTCCTTTCCTTTCCTTTCCTTTCCTTTCCTTTCCTTTCCTTTCCTTTTCCTTTCCTTTCCTTTCCTTTCCTTTCCTTTTTCCTTTTTTCCTTTTTTCCTTTTTCCTTTTCCTTTTTTTTTCCTTTTTTTCCTTTCCTTTTTTCCTTTCCTTTTTTCCTTTCCTTTCCTTTTCCTTTTTTCCTTTCCTTTTTTCCTTTTTTCCTTTTTCCTTTCCTTTCCTTTTCCTTTCCTTTCCTTTCCTTTCCTTCCTTTTTTTTCCTCCTTTTCTTTTTCCTTTCCTTTCCTTTCCTTTTTCTTTTTTTTTTTTCTTTTTTCTCTCTTTCTTTCAACTTTATTTATTTATTTTATTTTTTTTACATGAAGAGGGTACAGAATACGATCCCAAAGAGACACATAGCACCCAGAGAACCCCAACAGATGAGACTGAAGGTTGGAAACCCCAAGACCCAAACCAGCCGATGGTGACAACCCCAGCAAAAGCAGCGTTTCCCTCCTCTAAAAAAGGAATAATCTAACCATAAAAGCAAAATTTGGAGACAAATCCTGAGGAATGGAGGCTCCCTTGATTCCCATCCTCATGCAATGTGAAGGCATCACTTTGGAGTTGGGCTCCCAAGCAGCCACTTACCCATGTGCCTCTTGATTCTTCACATTGAATTAAATCCCTGAAGGAGTTTAAACCTTTTCAAGTACAAAATGGTCACAGTGAGTGAAGAAAACCTTCGCATTTGAGTACTCTTGGCTGCAAGGCTGCGCTTCGGAGCACAACCGCATGTTTAACCCATGCTACAGGCAGGGTGATTAACGCATGAGGCAGCTCTGGCTGTGAAAGCCTCGGTGGAGACGCGTTTCCACCAGCAATCTGAGCACTGCTGATAAGCAGGTTTCGCCTGCTGACCTGGCAGGAGTTTTCCTGGCAGAAGTGTTTTGCTCGCCAATGGAACCGCAGCGGGATGGGGCTGACGAGGCAGCAGCTGCTGGGCTGCAAGAATGAAAAAATGAAGAGGAAAAAATGAATGAAAGTATTAAAAAAATCGATTGCCCTAAGAGTTTGGAGAAGCCCCATCCCTGGCACCATCCCAGTCAGGTTGGCCCTTGAGGCTCTAGGCAACCTGCTCTAGTTGCAGATGTCCCTGCTCCCTGCAGGGTTGGACTGGATGAGCTTGAAAGTCCCTTCAACCCAAACCAGCCTGTGATTCTACAAAAAAGAATGAAAGAACAAAATTATCCACAATAATTAACCTGGGGGGAGGCACAGCCATTCCCTCCCCTGCCTGTCTCTTTGCCAGTGTGGAGTCAGCTTCTCCAAGGAGCAGGTACAGCAAAATGAGCTTGAGATTATCTGATGGCCCCAGTTTTGCTCTAAGTGGTTCTCCCAGGGCTTCAAAGATCATGGTGGCACTGAACCAGATGTTTCCAGCCTCTAGATGTTGTGCCTCCAGATGTTTCCAGCTCCTCCTTCCTCCTCCACCCCTTGCCACTGCTCCAATGAGATGGGCAAAGGTTTTTTGGAGGCCACAGAGATGCTTTGCCATATGTACAGCTCAGGCTGGGGGTCTCAACATATGTTGTGGGGGCTTCTCACAGCTCTCTGCTTCTAAGGATGGGGTGAAACACAAGGGTGATGGGTCCTGGTTCCACCTTGGTTGCTCAAAGCAACCCACGTGCTCAAGAAATGATGCTGCCATGCACCTTGCAACTGCCCTGGCAGAGCTTTCCCAGCTGTTTTCCCCGGATTTCCCCCTAATTAATTATTTGCCTTTTAATTCCACCTCATCATTCTTTTGCCCAGAGAGCTCTGCGCATCCATCAGAAGGAAAACGCCAGGCTGGTGATGGAGCCTCCGGGTTTTCCCCCACGTGGGGGTGCCATGTGGATGCGAATCGAGCTGGTGCGCATGTCCTACAGCCACGGCGAGGCAAAAGGTAACACCTAGGAACTGAGACTGCTCTTCCCACCCCTCCCCCCACCCCTCACCCCCCCCCCCTCACCCCCACCCCCCACACACCCCACCCCCCACACCCCCCACCCCCCCCCCCCCCACCCCCCCACCCCCCCCCAGAAGAAAATACATGGATTGGGAAAAATAAGATTCAAAAAACATGCAAAAGGCAAGAATTATAAGGATGGAAAAATAAAAATCACAGATCGTGCTGTGTGAATAAAATTCACGTTCTGTGATTCTTATTTTTCCCCATCCGTGTAATTTCTTGCTGTTTGCATGCTTTGGCATTCCCCAGCAGAAGGGAAAATCCTTCTCTGCAGCATGTTGTAACTGGTGCAAATTGACAAAACCTTGAAGTGGCTCTTCAGGAGCCCTGAGATGAATCGCTCCTCTAGGTTAAACTGGGGTGGAACAACTCATCCTGCAGCTGAGATGTCGCGGGGTTGTAGAGGTCCGGCCGAGCTGGAAGAAGCCCGTACAGCCCTGCCACGTCCTGCTTGGGCCTGTTCCACCGCATGACGGTGAAGGCTGGTACACCCAAACAGCTTTGTTCCCCATGCTCTGCTGTCCTGGCCTCTCCCCATTCCTCGCTTATAATGTTTACCGTACCTGGAGGGGTGAGTCTGGGATTAATTTCCATGAGAACACATTTAAACAGTAAATATCTCTGAGCAGGGACGCTTGGCAGGTTTATGGTTTGTTTTCCTCCAAGAACTGGCACCTTTCCTGCTCTTTTTCTGGTTGTTCCTGACCAGACACGAACCCAGGGTTCACATGGAAGCAGGAGACACCTGCCCGTCAGGAGAAAGACTCAATCTCTGCCCTTTGTCCCATCCTGGTGTGGGACCATAGCTGTTCCTAAGTCTATCCAGGAGGTATTTCTTGGTGCTTTCAAATGGATGTGGCCTCTCTGCTGGTGTAAATCAGGTAAGTCCTAGCGCAGCCTCCTGTTTGTGTTGGTGTTATCTCCCATCCTGCAAGCTGGGAGCTGACGGGGGAGGCAAAGAGAGGCGATGAGGTGATGTCCAGTGATGGGTTTTAGCCCTTGGGTAAATCTGTGGGGCTGTAGACTGGGACCCAAAAAGCACAGCCATGAGGTCGCATCACTCATTGGTTGCTTTTCTGATGTGGAGATACGCAACATCAGCTGCACCCCAGGAGAAGAAGGTCACCAATATACTGGATATAGGCTCCAAGAGCCTTCCAACAAATTTTGGGAGTGTTTTGACAGCAGGCACAGCTTCATGGGCTTACATTGTGGATCACATTGCCCCTGGGACATGGGCACCCAGAGTTGGGTGTAGGGCCTTCTATCAAGAACCAGCCCCACGTGTTCACCTCTGGGTATAATAACTCCATGAACCCATATGTGTGTTCAACCAGGAGTTGGCACTATCGCTTCTGTGGAGCTGGGATGGGATCTGAGGTGTTACTGCCACCAGCCTTCTTCCTAAGGTTGCTCTACAAGGTCCAGGGACTGGGGTGTCAGCAAGCTTCCACCAGCCTCTTTCCTCCAAAATTCCACGTGACATGGACACAATCATGGACGTGGACATGAACAGGGACATCCCAGTGAGCAGCAAGATCACCTGAAGACCTTTTCAGGATCCTCAAGGCTGGGACCACCTGCTGGGCTCCTCCTGAGAGGCAGTTGTTTGATTCTTCAGGAAGGTAGCATAACTATGAGGAAATTATGGCAGTAAGGAAGGGTGGGACAGTAGAGAAAAGGGATGAAAGAAACAAAAGCTCTAAGGGGAGAAAAGGACCCAGCAAGAGAGGCATGAACCAGGGAAGAAAAGAAAGGGCATCAAAGCAGGAGACAGGTCGTAAAAACAAGGGAGGAACACTGAAATTGCACAGTGTGAGCTGTGTGACAGCAAATACAAAGATGACAATGCTGCTTGCCCCAGGGTATTGTGGATGCTTTCTGCAATGCAAGCCTTCCATGCTTGCTTGGTACATGCAGGAGGACAAGGCTGAGGGGACACTCACTGGGACAAACCTATGAATCCCTGAAAGGTGTTGCTGTGTGTTCAGGACTCTCCCAGAACAGATGTCCCAGTTTGGTTTCCTCTGGGAAGAACCAAGATTGTGTGCTCCAGGGCTGTGACTCCAGAGCAAACCAACGTGCATTAGGTGGGACAACCAGAGCAGTCACCACAAAACTGCTTGTTGTTCTAAATTAAAACATTGTTCTTGAGTCCTGTGTGCTTGGCAGCGCAGACCTCCTTTTTGCTGCCCCACCAAAAGGTCCACATCAGGTTACTATGTCTGTGCCTGAACTTCTCCAAGATGTGCCTGCTTTTAAACAGAGGGTAATTCGGAAAAGAGGATGTTGCATGGGCAATGGACATGGAGAAAAAGTCTGATGAACACATGGAAGACCCCTTCCCCATGGTGGATCCCAGAGCCAAGCTCTTGTGTCTGGCTGTCTCCAGGTGGTGTGTTCACAAGCGTAGATTGCTCCCAGTAGCCTGGCTTTGTTGTAAGAAAAGACAGGAAAGGATGAGGGTGGTTGCAATGTACTAAGGCAGACTGACAGGCATGCTCAGCAATGATGAAACTGGACCTCTGAAGCTACTCAAAGGGTGGCCATGAGATCCTGCTTTGAAATAAGCTGAGCTGAGGCCCTTGGCAAGCTCCAAAAATGAAAGTGCTGCTCATGGATGGCAGGTCTCCAAATGACTTTTATATTTTCAGCAACCAGTGCCTGTTTGAGGTGCAAGGTCAGAGCCATAACAGCATCTCAGATTTATGAGAACTTCTCCACATTTAGAGGTTTCCAATGCTTTCTTGGAAGTACAAGCTGTTGTCAGACTGAAGAACTCCTACTCTAAATTAACTTTGGCCTGATGGACACTGATCTGATCCCAAAAGCAGTGCTTGTCCCTTTCCTGGGCACACTCTTAGTGTCTCCAGCTCACAGAGACCTGCTGCTGCCAACTTGTGCAGGAGCACATTGAGATGAGTCTGTCCTCTCCGTTGTCCCTTCTGTGTGAGCTCAGCAACCTGTGCATTCCTGCTGTAAATTCCGCTGCCATTCGTGCGTCACCGCTGCTCTCCCCGTTTCTTGTTAATATGTAACTTGAAACTTGCTGGGGCACATTTCTGTGATCGTAACATTATCTGTCCACTGGTTGGACACATCCCTGCCTGCTTGACCATGAGTAGATGGTATCATGTGAAGGGCAGTGGATGGGGAGTGTTGAGCACCCTGGAAGGGTTTCCTGGATCCTCCAGGGCAACTGAGGAAAAGTCCTTCTTGAACAGAGGGTGAATAACCACCTGGAGAGACGTTCTACAAAAATGTGTCTGAGAGCAGTCCTGGGGACCAAGACCCAGATGGCTCAAAGCTTTTGTGTGACTGGGAGAAGAGGTGGGAAGCTCTCCTGCTTCTTATTACCAGGTGCAGAGGAAAGGGACTGTTGGATTGCTTTCTGTGTCCATGGTGGATGTTCAGGAAGTACATGGCACCTCCAGCTCTGGATGGTTTTTAGAGCACACGTGTTCATCAGGAGTGGTGTGGGTGGAGCTGGTTGACTCACAGAGTTGGGGGGCAGTGAAGATGCTGGCACCTTGCTGCCCCTCCATTATCAGAGCTCTGCGCCAAGGACTCAGCTACGCAAGGACCGTATCAGCCCGTGGCTGCCTGGGCTGGACTGAGATGGCCCATTTCCAGGGTTCCTCACTTGGTCACATGCCATTTCAGCCCTGGTTATCAACAGAAGCCATCCCCACCACCCTGGCACTGATGTTTCTCCTGGTGCTTTTGCTTTCAGACATGCATTCACCCTGACTAGCCTTAATACTCTGTTCCATCGCTCTGACTCTCTTCCTATAGCCATGAACAACAAAGGGAGGAAGAAGCAGTGTCCTGTTAGAGATAAGCCCCTTCCAAACCCAAACACTCCCACCTTTGAAGCCTGGGAGAACATCTGCTATTCAGCCTTAGGGTCTGGATGCAGCCTCAGATCCTTCAAAGACCTTTCCCAGCACCTTCTCCAACAAAAGGAGACTCTGGCAAGTCTTATACGACTTGTGGCCATGAGCCAAATCCTACTTTCTCTTATGCTTCATACTTTGCGTGATGTTACCATCTCAACCACTGAAGTGATGGTTGGATCAGAAGAATTTCTTCTTTCTAAATTTTCCTACTGCTTCTGACCAGAGTGTTCGTATAGTGCAAGTCCACAACATTCACATCCCTTCCTCTCTCATTTCTTGGAAATGTCACTTTCTGTTTCCTTTTCACCTATGTCAGTCTTCCCCATGAAATGGGTGAGACCCCAACACCGAATACTACATCCAGAGACACACAAATGAAGCCATGCTGAGGTTTTGCTTGCTTGGGCAAGAGGCTGTAGGAGCCAAGAGCATCCTTACAGGGAGGGATCCCATCACTGCTGGTTCCTCCCAGGAAGGGCCTGTCCATGGGTGCCAGTCAAGGAAAGGAAACAGAAAGAAGAAAACCCGATGGGGAACTGTGATCTTTGTGGTTGTTGACTGCTCCAGAGGGAGCACCGGAAAGGAGAAGGGGAGAGGGCATCAGGAGGCAGATGGGTGGCCTTGGAGGTACCCATCTGCAGATGGGTGTAGAAACTTGGGCTACCCATCCCTGCCAAGGCAGGAAGGAAGCAAACTAGGTTTGAGTTGAAAGTGGTGTGAGCTAAGATCAACCTTTTTGTGGAAGGGCCTGACACACTCCTTCAAGAGAGCCGTCGCAGAGGAGCCATGGCTTAAGTTGGCCTTGGCACACAAGAGGGGAACTGAAACTTCCACTGCAAAGGGGAAATGGTGGATACAAGTGCTGATGTGTCTCTAGTTCCTTTGATTTAATTCCTATTAAACTCTTCTTACAAATAATTGCTTCTCTTCTATGGAGATTGTAGAATCAATGAAGGCTTTCAGTGGGAAGGGACCTTTCAAGCTCATCCAGTCCAACCCCCTGCAGGGAGCAGGGACATCTGCAACTACAGCAGCTTGCTCAGAGACCCAAGGGCCAACCTGACCTGACATGGGGCCAGGATGGGGCTTCTCCCACCTCTGGGAAACCTGGGCCAGGGTCTCCCACCACCCAGCATCAAACATTTCTCCCTTCTCTGGTCTCAATCTCCCTCTTCCAGTTGAACCCATCACCCCTTGTCCTGTCCCAACAGCCCCTGCCCAAAAGACCCTCCCCAGCTTTTCAGAGGCCCCTTGAAGCACTCAAAAGGCTGCACTAAGGGCTCCCCGCAGCCTTCTCTGCTCCACGCTCAACACCCCAACTCTCTCCCCTGGCCTCCCCAGAGGGGTTCCACCCTCCCAGCATTGCTGGGGCCTCCTCTGGCCCCACCCAGCAGCTCCATGTCTCTGCTGTGCTGAGGAGCCCAGAACTGGACCCAGCCTGCAGGGGGTCTCCCCAGAGCAGAGCGCAGCAGAGGGGCAGCATCCCCTCCCTCCACCTGTTGCCCACGCTGCTGGGGATGAGCCCAGCACACGGGTGGCTTCTGGGCTGCGAGTGCATGTTGCCGGCTCCTGTCCACAGAGATGATGCTCCGTGGTCAAGCATCGTGCTCACTAAACAAAGTTACCTGCCAAGAACCTTTATCCGTGTTGTAAATGGGCAAAGATGCAGAGGTCAGCCCCACTCCTCTCTGCTTTTCTCTTCCACTGCTTGTTTTTGCCAGTGAAATGGTCTTATTTAGAGAGTGAGGCTTTGAGACATGCGGGAGGATGAAAGCCCTGATACATGAAAGAAAATAAACCAAATAGCCCAGAGATTTTTATTCTCCTGCAGTAAAGCATAGCAACTCAGACAAGAGATTGTGCCTGTATTTATCAGATCTAATCAAAGTGTTTTACAATAAGTAATCCCCTGATTTAACTTCCAAATGTAAAAACAGATAATTTATTGTTTTGAGTTTTCTATGAGCACATTCATCTTGCTGCTTTCTCCCGAGCATCAGAAAGCAGCAATAAAACACGACTTTCCGTGCTGATTCTCATTGGTACAAAAGGTTGAGCAGCCTCACTTTGCTCTCCCAAAGCTGAGTTTGTTCAACCTTAGCAGATTAACAACAACTTCCCGCAGCACTAAATAAACCCCAGCTCGGGTGTGCGTGCTGAAAGGCTACTGGGTTTATACATCACCTGCATAAACCCATCCCCTCCACAGTAGAAAACCTGCCATTTTCTGCAGAAAATTGCTTTCTGGTGCCTCAAACATTGCTCATGCTCCATGAAGCGTTTTTCTTCTCTGAGAACGGTTGGTAGGTCACAGTGGCAAACAGTAGAATCCACTTACCAAGCCCACTCTTACACAACATCCACTCCAGAGATGAGTTTTCACCCCTGAGTCATAGGGGAAATGAAACAAGAATTTATTTGTCTTTGTTAACTCCATGTGGTAATTAATCTGTTTTCTCTGCCTGTTCACAAATGCTGATCATAAAGCCGGAAAGTCCCAGCATTTAGAGGCATGAACATGAGCTTAGCTAAGCCTTATCCTTGGCCTTCAGCATATAGAGAAGATGAGATCTGGAAATTCATGACTTAACAAAGCTCAGAAAGGGCTGGATTCCCTCGCTCCAAGAAGGACATTAAGGGGCTGGAGTGTGTCCAGAGAAAAGCAGTGAAGCTGGTGCAGGATCTGCAGCACAAGTGCGCTGAGGAGCAGCTGAGGGACCTGGTGGGGTTGAGCCTGGAGCAAAGGAGGCTCAGGGGAGACCTTCTGGCTCTCAACAACTCCCTGACAGGAGGTTGGAGCAAGGTGTGAGTTGGTCTCTTCTCCCAAGGAACAAGCACCAGGACGAGAGGAACCATCCTCTGGTTGTTGCAGGAGAGGTTGAGGTTGTCCCTGAGGAGCAATTTCTTGCCCATTGGGGTTGTGCAGGCATGTCCCAGGCTGCCCAGGGCAGTGGTGGAGTCCCCATGCCTGGAGGGTTTCCGAGCTGTGTGGAGGTGGTGCTGAGGGACAGGGTTTAATGGGGACCTGGCAGTGCTGGGGAACAGGGGACTCAAGGATCTTAAAAGTCTCTTCCAACCCAAATGATTCTGTGATTCTATGATGTGGCCAGCATTTCTTGAGCAAGATTGCACCATAAAGCCCAAGACTCTGGTGGGACTAGATGACCTTTAAAGGTCCCTTCCAATCCAAAACATTCTGTGATTCCATGATCTCCCAGGAGTGCTCATGGCACAGATGCATCTAAAACATGAAATGGAAGGTTTCTCTTCCTTGCTTGCTGCTGCTGCTGTCTTCACAGGTCAGTTTTGCTGCTGGTGTTTCCTCTTCTACATGTCCGAACTCCCCAAAAACTATCATACAGGGCTGGCTGCGCTGTGAAGAATGGCTGATTCATCTGCTGTGCCCTTCTCGGCTGCTGATCACAGCACGTCCCGACTCAGGCTGGGACATGATGAGGAGCCCTGGCAATTTGGGAACGCCCTGAGCAGTCTGGGTGCCATGAACGCCCCCCTGGCTCCAGGATAGCATCTGGGATATATATTAGTGGCTATAGGACACGAGTAGTCTCTATGGTTGCACAAGCCACAATGAACTTTGTAGGCACAGAGCATCCCCATGCCCTGGGTGAGATGGATTCACCAGCTGAGGTCAAGAAGGAAACGCTGCCTGGGGGTAAAGGTTGCCCTTGCCAGGACATGGGAGTGGTTTTCCTCTCCTGAGAATCCCTTTTCAGTTACAAAAGGCATTGCCCAGGGCTAGGCAGTCCCTTGGACCAAGGTGTTTCTGATCTCACTGTGCTCTAAATGCAGCCCTTTGCTTTGCCCATGTTTTTGTCAGCCCTCTGTGGCCTTCACTTGTCTCACTCTTCCCCAAAGTCCTCTCATTCGTCACTGTCCTGTTGGTGACATCTGGCTACAACCCATGAACAGGGACCTCAAATGAGGGTGTCATTGGGTGCTGCTGGATTTGAGCTAGAAGGCCTCTGTGTGTGTCTTTATAGGGACAGTCAAGGTTGGGGAAATAAGGACAGGGCAACCCCAAAGTGGTGTGGGTATGAGGGGCAGTGGTCATCCCTTACCCAAGTAATGCATCTATGTGGGACCTCCATGAAATGCTGAAAAAACAGGGGACAGGGAGCATCACCTAACCCTAACCCTCATGCCCCTCCTATCCTGGGAAGGGTCTGTGGGTGAATCCGTGCTCCCCAAACCCTTGTGAGAGTCAGAGAAGAGCTGTTTCCAACCAAGGAGCATCCATCAGCATTTTCTTGGGCACTGAACCAAAGCAACAGGACAAGGGTCACCTCAACTAAAAGGAGGATTGGGTGGTGCGGGCAGGCTGTCCAATGCCTAAGAGGGCAAGAAGCAGGGGTGTTTCCAGGGACAGGGCTTAGGACCACCATGCTGTGAAGGTGTCCCTTTAGATAAGGAGCTGGTGGCAGTGAGGCAGCCCCAAATGCCATGCAGTATTGAGTTGGTCTTGACCCCACAAGACCTTATCACACATGCATGAAGATGTGAAACTCCTTTTAAATCCAAGCATAAACTTCCAATGACTTTTCCTCTCTCTTGCCTGATGATGAAATGCCATGAACTCTTTGGGAAGTGAATCAGAGAGCTGGGAGGAGAAGGAATGTGAAGAGTTAACCCAATTTCTGGCTGAGGTCTGTTGATCCCACAGATGCAATGTCCCACTGCAGCTGCGCTGCTGATGCCCCTCATGCATGCTCCAGGGAGGGCTGAAGGACCAGGGCATACTCAAGCGCTCTTTTAACAACCTCCATCACTCTTGTAATCGCATGATGGGATGGGAATGCTCAGCGAGTTTGGGACCACCGCTGGGTTGGGGAGCATGGTCGACTTGCTGGAAGCAGAGCTGCTGGAGGGATCTGAAGAGGTTCAACAAGGACAAGTGCAGGGTCCTGCCTCTGGGACATGCTGACTGTGCAACAGGGCAGGCTGGGGTGGCCAGCTGGAAGCAGCTGGGCCACAAGTTGCCCCCAAATCAGAAGTGTGTATTTGCAGCAGTGAAGGTCAACTGTGCCCTGGGTGGCATTTGCAAGAGTGCAGCCAGCAGGGCCAGGGCAGTGATTTCTGCACTCTCTTAGGCATTGGTGAGACCATGTCTGGGCAGTGAGTCCAGTTTGAGGGTACCCTGCACCAGGCAGAGGTGACAGATAGGTCCAGAGGGACCACACCAAGCTGGAGTTCAGGACATGGAAGAAGAGGCTGAGAGATAGGTGTGCAGTGGGGAGGAAAAGGCCAAGAGGGATTTTACTGTTGCCTGCAGCTCCCTGCTGGCATGGTGCAGAGGAGATGGAACTGCCTGGTGATGGGACAAGAAGCAGTGTCACAAGTTGCAAAAAGGGAAACTTCCATTAGGTACTAGGAAAAAAAGTCCCATGAGGTTGGTCAAAGCTTGGAAGACAGCCCAGAGAGCAGGAAAATTCCATCCTTAGAAAGAGTCAAGCCTGTCCTTGACACAGCCTGTCCTTGCTGAAGGACAGGCTTGGAGCAGGCTTGGAGCAGAGGTTGAGAAGGTCAGGCTTGGAGCAGAGACTCCAGATGATACCCCCAGCTGTTATTGTCCAAGTCCTCCAGGCTGTGCTGAAGCTTGGGATCACATGGACAAGCTCTCCTGGCAATAAGTCCCCATCAGTGAGGCAGAAAGTCACTCGGGACCTCCTAACATGGAAAGAGATGGAGGACACAGGCATGCCTCACTCTGAGCACCAAGGGACCCTCTGCTCTGTCCATGCCATGGCTCCCCAACATTCACTGGGCTTTTTATTTTCTCCACCGAAAGCCAAGTGATGGATCATTTCATTCACATGGCAACAAGTTGACTTCCTCCACAGCCAATGGGCTCTGAAGCCAACAAATTTCTCATTTGACATATCCCCCAGGGATTCTGCACCCACCTCCATTGGGAAACCCTCTCCATCTGCTCCAAGGTACCCACTACCCTTGGAGCCTCACCAGCTCTGGTGGGGCAGGACAGGGAGATGCAGTTACCAGTAGCTCCATCCTCCCTGTAGAGCATCTCCTGGGGCTCAACAGGGCAAATGATGGCGGTACCCGGACTTGACCAGAACCTCAGTCCTGCTGTCACTCCATTTCATAAGTGGGGAGGAGGCCCTAGGGCTGAAATGGAGGCCAAAATGTGAGAACCTGAAAAATGGCTGTTGTAAACAAGGGGGAAATAGCATGGAAATGTAATTAGCTAACGCAATTATAGCGTTGTGCTTCATTCCATGGGCATGGTTTTGGTTTAGGCTCTTAAGGAGATGTGGAGGTGTAATACTTGATCTGTAGTCACCATTAACAGATGGGGAAACTGAGGCACAGGCTTTCCCTTGTGGTGATAACTGGTGTGGCCAGTGAGCATGCATAGACATGATGACAGGACCAAGGATATTGCTGGCTGCCTCAGCCCTGAGTCCCAGAGTAAAACGCCCACCTCCTGAGCAATTGCTCCACCCAGGGTGCTGCTCTCCATCCATCACAGAGCTCATGGTCTTCTTGGAGGAAGTCAAAGCTTGGTGCAGATCTTGTGCCCCAATTGCTGGGAAGGCTGGTCCCACACTGCTGCCCTTTCACCCCTGTCATGCTGCCCAGCTGGGTCCTAAGGTTGCTTTGGAAGCTGAATTTCAGAGCAGAGGACCTATAAGCCTGGCAGTAGGTCCCCTAGATGCCCTAAAACTATGTCGGTGAATATGATCATGTCCCACCTCCTCCCGGCCCATGGAAGGTGATCACAAATCCCTCACCTCAGTCTTTGTGGGGACATGCAGAGGTTGCCCTGGGCTCCATGGCTCTGCTGAGCCAGTTAACATCAGCAGTGAGCCTTGCCCAGAGTTGTCCGTCAGCTTTTCCCACTGGTCCCAACCGTTGCCATCACCCCATAGCGTGGTGGGTCAGAGAGCATGGAGCCAGAGTGGTATGGAAGATCACTACTGTGCCAGGGACTCCCCAGCCCACACCATTGGCCCTGGGGGACATGGGTCATTGTATCCCAAAATAGCGGCCTCATTACAAAGGAAAGGTTGGAGGAGAGCCAATCCGTGGGGCTCCATGAAAGCAGGAGGGTTTCCTCCTGCCACAGGAAGGTGACTGACTCGCTCCTATGGAAACTGGAGGGACAGGGGAGGCAATCCCTCCCTGGTGGCTGTCTATCTGGAGATCAATCTCCGTCCACTTCCCTTGCAAATACCTGCTCCTGAAAATATCTGTTCCTGCGATTTTCTTATCAGATGGTCTGTTTATTCCGAAAATCACAGTGCCCTGAGTATCCTTGCTGTGGCTCCAAGCACATCCCAAGGCTTTGCCATGGCCACCCCATGAATGACGCATTGAAAGAGAGAACCCGGCCAGTCTCCACGCCTGGAAACACCAGGAAACACCTGCAAGCACTTAGTTAAGGGAAGGGTCTTCCTCATGGTGTTTTCTAACCAGGAAGAGGGAGATCCCAGTGACGATGAGACAGTCTGTTGTGTCTACGTGAGTCTGTGGCTCAGTTTTAATAACAGCTATCAGCTTGAGGATACTGGTGCATTCACAGTCCAGGTGATGTCCGGGATGTTTTTCAACCTGCTGATGTATGAACCGTGCACTGTGCCCCAATCGCTGCCCAGGCTACACCACAATGGGTGGGACAAATCTTGAAAGGGAGCAAAGCCATCACCTATTTTCTATGGGTACCCTAGAATCATCGAATCATGGAATGCTTTGGGTTGAAGGGACATTTCAAGCTCCCAATCCAACCCCCTGCAGGGAGCAGGGACATCTGCAACTCGAGCAGCTTGCTCAGAGACCCAAGGGACAACCTGACCTGACATGGGGCCACGATGGGGCTTCTCCCACCTCTCAGGGAAACCTGGGCCAGGGTCTCACCACCCTCAGCATCAAACGTCTCTCCCTTCTCTCTGGTCTCAATCTCCCTCTTCCAGTTGAACCCATCACCCCTTGTCCTGTCCCAACAGCCCCTGCCCAAAAGCCCTCCCCAGCTTTCTCAGAGGCCCCTGAAGCACTCAAAGGCTGCACTAAGGGCTCCCCGCAGTTTTCTCTGCTCCATGCTCAACACCGCCAACTCTCTCCCCTGGCCTCCCAGCAGAGGGGTTCCACCCTCCCAGCATTGCTGGGGCCTCCTCTGGCCCCGCTCCAGCAGCTCCATGTCTCTGCTGTGCTGAGGAGCCCAGAGCTGGACCCAGCTCTGCAGGGGGGTCTCACCAGAGTGGACCTTGTGTGGTCCATCTCTCACTGTAAACCCAGGACTTTCCCCTTGGCTTGAAACAGGCTGGGAAGTGTCTGTTGGTGACCACCCTCCACTTGTTCATTTTGCAGCCCAGAAAGGGCCAGCTCAGCTTCTCCTTTCCAAAAAGATCTGCCTAAACTGCTAAAAGGAATCAAGACCTGGCTTGCATCACATGAGGCCCTCTGTCGTGTGTCCAAGGGCCCTTTGGTCACTAGATGTCTAAGCCAGACACATGCTCCTTTTAAATAAGGCATGAAATGTTCATACAGAGGACCAGAGACTGTGTGGAAGAAGCATTGTTAAATGAAAGGACCATCTTGGCAAGAGGCAGGGGTCTCCCCATGGATGTCTAACACAAGACATGATGCTTCTAACAGAGATCAACCCAAGCACTAGTTACCGGCTTTTGTGGGAGACTGCAGGGTGAAATTTGGGTGACGGCTAAAATAAAATGGACCTGCTTATCTACTGGTCTCAGCAAAACTCCCTGGCACTCACCCAGTTTGAGACAGAGACTTAGGGCTCCGCGCAGTGGAGCCACGACAGACCAGGCCACGGTGCTGCTCCATCACTTGCAGGTGTTGGCACCTTCAGCTTGACCCCAGTCTACCGGGATCCCCTGATCAGAGGTGACAGGATAACTTAGGTTGGAAGGGACTTCAGAATGTCCCCAGTCCCACCTCCTGGTCATGGCAGGAGCAGCCCTGGGGTCAGACCAGGTTGTGCAGGGCTTTATTCAGATGGGTCTTGCAAACCTCCAAGGGCAGAGGTTGTGCAACCTGCTCACGATGTGACAGTTTTCCCTTATACTCAACCTGAAATATCAGTGGCAGCGATGTCGGCAATGTTGTCATGATAATCGAGACACACCCAAGCAGGTCTCCTTGGCCCTCATCATGGGAAGAGAATGAAGGCAACAGTCCCAAGAAGCATTGCCATCACCTCTCTTGGGAAAGTCCCACTGGCACCAGGAGCAGCCCTGAGGAACATGGGGAAGGAGCTTTTCTAATTAAAACATGTCCCAGGCTGCGGCTTGCAAATTTGAACACTGCCGGTTTGGTCCATCCAGCTGAAAAAAATGATGCTGTTACAAAGGTTTATGTCTCTTTGCAGAGGACACACTCCAGGTCCCACTGTCCCCTCCCCAACTTCTGCATCACAGACTATCAACTGGCTCTCTTTTCTGTGGGGATAAACGACATTATCATTTCTCTTCCCCTTCCCTCCCACCTTGCCTACACGTCCTCTGCTCCTTAGGCACAATTTATCTCTTCCTTTAGAGATGGCCTGACTGATACCATGTCATTAAACATCCATTGCTCTCTGCTTGTATTTAGCCTGGAAACCCACTCCTTTGATTCCAGGACTTGTCTGAGCAAAAACCAATCACAGGACCAACTGGACGAGTTGGTCAAATAAACACCGTTGACTCCAAAGCTTGTTTTGCCAATTTTGACTTCCCAAGACTGCTTGGCCGAGGGCTTGAAGTTAATTTACAAGGAAATAACCATTGACTTGGAGTAGTTGGCTTCTGTTTAGCAAAGTCTGGCTGATAGCTATCTCTAGCTCGCCGAGTCTGTTGAACCTGGCGCTGGTGACAAGTCTGCTCCCAGCCAGGGGAACTCCAGCACTGGGAACACACACCCAGCACTGTGATGCTCTTGCTTCGTGTCAGTGTCATCACCGATCCCAAGCCAAGGAGCTGGCCTAAGAGACTCTGGATTAATCCCCGAACATGACCTTTAAATGCTGGGAGTGGTGGGAGAGTTATTTAACTGCAGTGGCAAAGATCCAAATAAGAAACACCAGCCAGGCTCTAGATAACAATATTGGCCTCCTGACAAGGACACCAGTTGTGAGCGAGCTTTTGGCTGGTCTTCCTCCTGAGGGGTGGGTTATCGTGGGGCGGACACAGGAAAGCCAGTGCCTCCTCTCTTGCTTGGTTGGAAGTAAAAAAAAATGCACATCCATGGTGGAGCACCCAACCATCAGCCTGTGTTTCCCCCGGAGAAATCCATGTGGACCCAATTTCCCACCTCCTCAACTGCTCTGCCTCTGCTCCAACCATGGTCAGGGCAGCTCTGGGCTCCACAAGGCAGGCTTTGTGAGCCCAGTTTGGGTTTAATTGGTCTTTTAAATGAGAAAATATGAGGAAAAGGCAAGAAAATTATTCTTGATGCTAGGAGGAGTTTTAAAATGGAACAGCTGAATTGCATCCATCCTCTGCAGGGCGGTCTTCCTGCCCAGGGCAGTGGTGGAGTCCCCATGCCTGGAGGAGTTTCCGAGCCATGTGGACGTGGTGCTGAGGGACAGGGGTTAGTGGGGACCTGGCAGTGCTGGGGGAACGGGTGGACTGGAGGAGCTGGAAGGGCTTTTCCAACCAAAATGATTCTGTGATTCTGTGTTTTTTATTGAGAATGAAAGTGGACCTGGTGCAGGTCTGCTTCAGACAGGGTTTGTATCCATGGGGAAGCTGCTACGAGATGACCTGGGTTCAGCAGGATGCGTCCCCAAGGAGGGTTGTTGGGGTATCGTGAAGGTGTAATGCTGCATTCTCCATCCTCACCCACTTGAATAGGGGATATTCAGTCTGGGGTCTAAAGAGGGTCTTTGGTGAGGTTCTTTTACCCATTTGAATCATTAATTTAGATGGACATGTCCAAGGGCCCATGCATGGGCTGGACTCATCCTGGCATGGCTTGTGTCTGTGCTCTCCGAGCCCTGCCTGGGCAGCAGGCCTGAGCAAATCTCTTATTTTCTGGGCTGAGCTGGATAAGGAGCATTTCCACTGCATGGCACCCACAGGGAGCTGTGGCTTTCTGGGGTCCCTGTGTCCAGCTACCCTCCCAGCATCGTGCCGTGGGTCGTTTCAGCACAAATCTCTCTGAAAACGCAAAGGTTATTTTGGTGCAGGAGGGGAAGGAAGTTAATTCAAAAGCCCCATATTGGAACAAGTATTTTTGGAAACAAAGGGATTCCAGGGTGGGACCCTGTACTGGTCCCTGTGGGGTGCCAAAAGCAAGAATAATGACCCAGAAAACTACTGTAAAATGGCTTTTCCCCAACCACCAAAGTGAACTTGCTTCTGAGCATCTCTGTGGCTCTTGTCTTCTGGGGCCTTCAGAGGAACAGATAAAAAGTGGGACATGTGGGATGCTATGAGGGTCCCGCCACCTCGTCCCGTAAACCAACCTCTGACTGGAGGAGCCAGAGCAAAATCCACCATGGTGCCAGGCTGTGCTTCCACCTTCAAGTTGAGCTGCCGGTGGGTCAGTTGAGCGGTGACCCCACAAAACTGGGGGAGGCAGCTGGATCCCATGATCCATCTGCCCATGTGTCCCACCATGCTGCTACAAGGCATGGTTGGACCTGTGGCTGCTTGGCCCTTCACCAGCTCTGCAAATAGAGAAAACAGCGTTTTTCAGGACAGCTTCTCCCAAAGCTGGAACCATTTTAGGCTGGGACCATTATGTGGGTGGGTCACTGCTGTTCTTTTTAGGAAGACTTGGCTTCAAGACATGGGCTTACTTGCTCTCTTGGACACCAAGCTCAGTGCACGACCCCTTCCTACAGCACCAGCAACGCCCAGGGCAACATCTCTTCTCCCAGCCGCCTCTTCCAGCACCTCCTCCGGTTGTGACTCACTCAAAGCCCCCCCAAACCAGCTCTTGAATAAGACATTGTTGCGTTTTTTAAATCTCAGTCTTATTTACTGATTTCTGCGCAGTCCTAGAGGACGATGCAGAAAAGACAAAGAGCGTCACAAAATTTGGCAGGAAACTCAGGATTTCTGCTTCTAAGAAAGCCATTGCTGGGGTCAGCAGCAGCAGAGCTGAGGATGATAGCGGCCAGGGAGGAAGTCCGACTCCCCATCAGCCTGCAGCATCATTGTGACACCCCTCCCTCCCTTCACCAGCCGCAGTGCGAAACCACATCCACTGCAGCCGCCTGCAGCAGACGTACCCCAAACCGATGGGTTAATTTTAACATGCCTGCCCCGGTGATTTGTGTTTATTTAAGGTCTTTATAAAAGCCACACTGTCGGTCACAATGGGAACCTTGTGCTTCAGGGCCCACAGCCAGCTCCTGCCACCTGGGAGGTCACAGCAGCACTCGAATCGCTCTGTACAAGCATCTTCCGGAGGGAGGGGGATGAGCTTGGAGTTTGCAAACCCTCCAAAAAGCTGGGTTATGTAGGAGCTTGGAAGAAAAGTGAGGGGCTTGAAGCTGGCACCTCCATTGCCTTCCTGCTTTCAAGTCCCACAGTGGGTGGAGGAGGAGGGCTGGGGCGTCACATGCTCTCAGTGGGGAGGAAACCAAAGCCAGGCTGAAAAAATACCCCAGCCGCTGCTAGAGAATAAAAACCAGACACCCGGATGGATAAAGGCTGCATCACAAAGCCATTGCTTTGATCAAGTCTTGGCTGCTTGCAGCTGCTTGTTCCAGTGAGCAGCATGTGCACCAGGTCTTCTCCAAGTGCCCTTTCCCAAGATGTACCAGCTGGATGCGGCCCAGGACAGCAAAGGTCCCCTGTGCCCGTCTGCACCACGTGTCAGTTCTGGGTGCAGTGATGAGAGGAAAAAGGTGTGGTGGGTGCCGCTCTGTGCTCAGCACACCCCCACTCACCCCAGGGCTGTAGCTCTGGTGCTGCTCTCCAAATGCAATCAGCCTCATGGTAGCAGATTCATACAGGAGTGTGTTTGACAGGATGACAGAGGGAGTTGCTCATGGTGCTTTTCCAGCCCCAACTCCCACCTCCAACACCTTTCTCTAATCAACCCTGCTTTGGAGCCCAGCTGGCTGTTGGGAAGGTCCTCCCATGTTTCCAAAGCACCCAGTGGGTACCAACCGTACCAACCCCACCTGTCCTCATCCCCTGCACACCCTGTTGTCCTTCGCCACCATGACCAGATGCTTATCCTCCAGCTGGATGGGTTTTTGCTGCATCTGATACACCCTTAAAAGTTGCTGATGGTGCGGAATTAAAGCATTCCGGAGGGAAATCACAGCCACCCTGGGAAGCTGCAAACCCAGATTTGCTCCCATGGGATGTCCCTCCTGCTCTGTGGGATGTCCCTCCTGATCCCATGGGATGTCCCTTCTGCACGCCCGGTCACACAGGGCACATTTCTGCCTCCCAGTTAGACGCTGAAGATCTCACCAGCCAAGACACCATGAGAAGCGATCAAATGCCATGGTCAGGTTGGATCAGGTCATCAGTTTGCACTTACATAGGTTTAGATGAGCATTCATGACCGTTTCTCTCCCACCAACACATGCAAGGCAGGTCTGCAGGCTCAACCCAACATGTCTGCATAAACTTTCCTCCTTGCTTCCACTAAGGCTTTAAAAAAAAAGAGATCTGATATATCCCAGATTGTCTCAAGGACTTCTGACGTGTCTCCCTGCCTGCACTGCAGGTTTAAGCGGCACCCATGGGTGCAGCCTCTCTGCTGTGGCCACCCTGACCTTCTCAGTCTGCCCGTTCCTGTATCACATTCCTCCCTGCTAGACAACATGGAAATGTTTTGAAAGTGTCTTAGAAACCTGCATCGCTGCCAAAACGGTTGAAAAGTGAAGCCGTGAAGGGAAGCAGCCATGGGGCTGCTTTCCAGCTCAGCTCGAATGGGTTAACACCACTTGCCCTCCGTCCTCTGCTCTGCAGCTGCACAAATCATCCGCTTCTCAACTAGATTTAAAACATCTGCCTCTTTCTTTGGCTTCTTTGAGCAGGAAAACTGAGATTTTAGGGGAGGAAGGCTCTTGGTTTAGGTCACCCTGGGCAATGGGTGACCATCACCTGCATGAGGATGGCAATGAGAAAGGTAGGTGAGGTAACAACCCTCCTCCCATCTCCTTCCCACCCTGGAGAAAAGTGAGAACATACAAAAGAAGGGGAAGGGAAGACTTTTCCTTGCAGAGGCGGAGTGAAGCTGGGAAGCTCCTGTTTGCTGAAGCTGCTGGAACTTCAACCAGACTTAGAAAAGGTCTGATGGGAAGGGACTCTCCAGGGGACCACTTCCCTGCTTCAAAGAAGATTTTAGACAAACATCTCCTCTTGCTTGTTGAAGCATCCAGCAGTGAGCCGCCGACCAAACCTCTCTTGCCGGCCATGGCCGTAATTAATCACCCCTTTGACATGAAAAGAGCCGCCTGCCTCGTGTCTTGAGTTGTTTGGCTTTATCTTGTGATGGAAGAGCTGTGGGTGTTCAGACCTCGGAGGACCAGCTGGGGAGACGGCACAGGCAGCGATAGCCCATGGGCCAAAGCTTATGCAAGGACAGACAACAAACCCCCGTCCATCATCTCTGGACAACATTCCTCCTTTGGAGGGAGCCAGGTCGAAGGATTTGGAGCATGAAACCAGGGAGCTATGGTCCGGTTAACACAGCCTTGCCCAAGAAGTGTTTCCAAATCCCAGAGAGATGGGTTTAAAACCCATCACCGTGCTGGCATCCCAGAAGGGCACTGCTAGGCGGCTTCACCAGACTGAGCCAGCATCTCCCTCCCTCTGTGCAAGCAATGAGCTTGTCCTTCCTCCCTTATCAGCCCCAAATAGCTGCGACGTGATGTATGTTTTTCCTCCTCAAACAA
Source organism: Bucorvus abyssinicus (assembly GCA_009769605.1). Lineage (NCBI taxonomy): Eukaryota > Metazoa > Chordata > Aves > Bucerotiformes > Bucorvidae > Bucorvus > Bucorvus abyssinicus. The sequence goes on along the minus strand of CM020024.1, from coordinate 94,555,626 downwards.
ATTACATCAGAAGAAGGAAACAGGTTTTTTTTTTTTTCCCTTCTTTTCTGGCATGGAGGTCCGTCAGCAAGACCTCTGCAGCACCATTTCCGTGCCAGCCATTCATACCCTCTTTGCACCGGCTAATGCCTCCTTAGCCGGTTGCCACTTTCTGTTTCTCAATAATAGATGCCATTGGTGCCCTTCCCCTCCTCCCTCGGGGCTTTATGGTCCCCCCTGCCATATCCAGGAGGCCCAAGGAGCCCCTGTGTGAAACCGGATCGAGCTGCAGAAGGATCTGGCTTACATCCATGGACACAGATGGGAATACACGGAGGGGCTCTGGGGCTTTCTCTGGGCTCGCGGAGGTGGAAAACAACTGGGCCACCTGCACATGATTCGGTGGGCTTGGTTCTCTGGCCTCATCCTGCCCAGAAGCCCTCCAACCCTCCCAAATTTGAAGGTTTTTCAGCCCAGGTGAGTGAGCTCCACTGGGGAGGTATGGTTACACCTGGCTACTGCTTCACTTGGGCATCAATTCTCTGCAGGGACAGGGCAGGCTATGAAGATGGTGGTGGCCCTCCATAGCTTCCTGCAGCTCCTTAAGAGGCTGTGTTGTGCCAGAACTCAGTGGGGGACAGATCCCAGAGCATCTCCATAGGATGTTGGGGGCATACGGAGGACACAACCCTCCAGCTCATACAGATAGCACCCAAACTCAGCGTATTCCCTAGAAATGCAGGACCCTCGAAAAACTGCTCTTCTACAGTATGGTCCAGTTTGCTTTTATGTTTCTGTAGACGTTTGCATCCTAGCAGAGGAATTTTGACAGGTCTACTACTCTCCGCAGGAGCTGGACCCCCAACTGTGGTTGAAACCAGCCCCCAGCAGTTCACAGGAGAAGACACTGCAAAGAGCAAACCTTGAGCAAACCTTCTGCCACATCCTCCTGCCTCCAGCAATCTCTTCCCTGGATGGAAAACCCCAAAGACTGGGATGGAAGAGGTGCAGCATCCACTTCCCCAAGGTTTACCTTATCCCCAAGGAAGAGGCATTTTGGCAGCACATGGCTCCCAGGAAAATGAGAGGGGAGCAGGAGAAGCTGTGAAGAATCAGGCCCCCAAATTTACTTTTCTCTAAAATAAATTCCCCCCTGGGGAGTTGGTACCCTCCCTGGAACACACATAGCGGGACACTGTCCCACAACAGGGTGGCTGTTGCAGGACCCACAAACTGGGTTCGTCCACCCTGTTCAGAGGCATCTCTTTCGATCCTGAGAGACTCTTACCCTGGTGTGACAGCTCCATGCCTTGGGTAAGGGACTGTGGGCTCTGCCACTGGGGCAAGCTCCAGTACCAGGGCACCCCAGGATGCAGGGTGTTCACCAGGGCACTCAGCAGCTCTCTGGGGACTCTGGAGGGGTGTCTAGTCCCAGTCCCAGCCCTGATTCCAGCCATGCTCCCAGCCCCACAGGTGGGGGGCTCCTGTCATAGCCCTAACTGTGGTGCAATCCATGGTCCCATTGCCAGGAAGGCAAGGGGGGAATGATCGGGATCCTCCACTGGTCCCAGCCCCGAGGGGAAGTATCTGACCCCCGTGCTAGCCCTGATCCCATCCATGGTCCCATCCCAGAGGGATGATTACCCATGCTCCCATCCTTGGAGGGGGCGTCTGCTCTAGCATCAGCCCTGGGTCCAGCCCCGGTGTGGGAGGGGGGAGTCCAGCCTGTCACAATCCCAATCCCAGTCCCAATCCCAATCCCAATCCCATCCATGCTCCCACCCCCGAAGGGGAGGTCTCCTGTCCTAGCCCTAACTCTGGTCCCATCTCCAGAGGGGGAGCGATCGGGCTCCTCTCCCTGTCCCAGGTCCGTCCCAGCCCCGACGGGAGGTGAATGGCTCCGGTCCCAGCCCTGATCCCGTCGATGGCCCCATCCCCGGAGTTGGGGGGCTCCTATCCCGGTCCTAATCTCCGGGGGAGGGCGGTCCCGGTCCCGGTCCTGCCCCGTTCCCAGCCCCGGGCGGGGCGGTGCAGCCCCACGCCCGGCCCCCGTCCCGCCGCCCGGCTCACACGCGGCGCCGGCGACCGAAGACAGCGGGACCTGGTTATGGGAAGGGGAAAGGACAAAGCCCCGGGCATGGAGCTGCCTCCGCCGCCCGCCTGAAGAGAGCAGAGCGATCGGCACGGAGCCCCCCGGCACGGAGCCCCCGGCACGGAGCCGCCAGTCCGGCGTGGACCGGTTGAGAGGGGGCGGCGGGACCGGGGGTGGTGCGGGGGGGTGGGTGCGTGTCCTGCCCGCCCAGGAGGATCAGTGCAGGACCCCCTGTGCGACCTCCGGGGTGTGCACGGGCTGGGAGTGGGCACACGGGCGGGGGGGACACGTACACGGGTGGGGGGGACACGCACGCCCCCCTGTGCACACACACACACATACACATACACACGGGGTTGGCACTTGCTTCTGGGTGGGTGACGTGTGACGCGGGGTCCTCATGCACCCCGGTCAGGGAGCGGGGCACTGCAAGGACAGAGCCGAACCCCTCTTCTCCTCCTCGGTGTGGGGGCAGCTCGCACCCCATCTCCTGCCACTAAAAGTCCCCCAAACACCCAAACTGCCCCAAAGTCGGGGTGGTTGGAGCAGCAGCAGGCAGTGAGCCGCTAGCATGGGTTGGTGCTGCATGAAAGGTTAAAGCCAGGCACTGGAGGAAGCCTCCTGGGCTCCCTTTGCTCCCCTTTGCCTGAATTATTTGATTGTTATGCATTAATTCCCAATAATCTCATTTGCTGCTCGGTTTCTCCCTTCCCAGGAGAATCCACTGGCTGTTGTCAGGGGTTTCCTGTACACACCAGTGGCAAAATCCATGGAGGTGACTCCCTGCTTTACTCCAGCCTGTGTTTTCCCACCTCTTTACATGCTGAGGTCCCTGTGTAATCTATTTAGAGGTGTTTACTTTCCACCAGGATGTGGTTTCAAACCCTTTGACATCTTTTGGGTTAGAAGCCCCAAAACTCCTTCTCCCCCTGAAGCTGGGCACTGGGTAGCATCACTGCAGGAACAAACCTTAAGGGTGAAACTTCTTATTCCTCTTTCTGCCACGGTTTTCTTAGCGGCTTATTGCAAAACCCATTTGGCAACCCGCTGCCTTCCTGTGCGTTAGGCAGGGAGCAGCAAACCCCATTCCTGAGGGGCCGCCGGTGCTGGGGAATGCTGCTCCCGGCACAAGCCTTGCAGCTCCCGAAGTCGGGCCATTTTGTGGCCACTCGGCACGTGCCCCAAGTTCCTCTTCCTCATTTATACCCAAGCAAAGGGAACTGTGGCTTTTGACCTTGGTGGCTGATGGGCAAAGGGGGACACCCCTAAACCCACTGCTGAGCCCCGGAGCGCAGCTGCATCCCAGGGTTTAGTGGGTTACAAAACCCCGAGACGTATTTTTGACTGTCCTGACGCTGGGTGGCTTTACCCCGTCTCTGCCCGATGCGATTTTTATCTCTGGTTATTGACACAAAGCCAAAGGCATGAATAGTTTGCTGGCAGCAGAGCGTGCTTCCGGCCACGCTGTTGTCCCTCCTGTTAAAGCCTTAATAGGAACCGGTCCATGAAGCAAAGACCCTTTTTCTCCCACAGAAGCAAATTATTCTCCAAAGTCCGCCTCGCGGGGGGGTTTTCTGGAGTTTGGTGCTGCTTTGGCTTTGCAGTAACTGCCGGTGCCATGGTTGAGCCTGATAATTGTGTTATCCCCTGTCTTCGGATGCTGGTTATCTCCTAGATGGGCAGAGCGCATTTGGTTTTGCTGGGGCGGGGGGGGTTGTGGTGTGAATGGGTGACTCCCTTGGTTTGGGCAGGAGATTGTTATGTCTCTGTGAAATGTCATTTTTTCCCAATATGGGGCTTGGGGGTTAAATAGTAACAAAAAGCAGGTGATCGAGCAGAAAACTCATCCCACGCTCTTCTCTAGGTCGGTGTTGCTTCCTCCAATGAGCACCAGAAAATGGTGGAGAGCAAAACCCAAGTCAGATTCCTGGTGTAAAAACCAGCGCAGGGTTCATTTCTATCTCCAGGAAGCCTAAAGGATGCGAGGGCCCAGTTTTCCCTCCATGATAAATAAAAAACAGGGTTTGAGGGCTCAGATAGGATCTGCTCCCAACCCCGTGGGATGCTGCAGGGGACAAGGGATGTAGGAATGCAGGGGAAAATCACGCAGGGAGCATCACCTTTGCTGTAGCAGGAAGGGAAATGTTGATGTAGGTATTAAATATGGCCAGGGTGATATTTGCTTCCAGCAGGATCAGTCCCCGGAGACCTGCTGTGCTGGGAATCGAGTCAGGTTCAACCGAACGAAGGCGGCTTTAATTATGCACAAGCACCAGCATCGATGGGTTAATGCTTTTATCTAATTCGCTCTAAAGCCACAGCTTTGGTTAATCCGGACTGACTTCCTGTGGTGTGGAAAAAGGCAGGAGGTTTTGGTACCGCCTGGGAAGCAGAGGCTCAAGGGGGATTGATTCAGGGAGGAATTCAGGGAGTTTCTTGGCGGAAACCAGAAATTCGCAGAAAAAGTCACTGGGCTCAAAGCAAAACATTTTATTTGACCTACAACAAAGTCATAAAGTTCTTTTTGAGTTGTTATGTCTTTCATCCAAACCCTGTCTCTACTTCTCAGCTGGGGTCAAGTTACTGAAAAACCCTCCAGGAAACCAAAATTCCCCCAGCAGAAAGCTTTTCACAGAGAAAACAATTCAACTCTGCTGCTTTCTCAGCCTGGGGACAGGAGGAGAAAACTGAGGCATGGGGCTGCTTCAATGGAACAGCCCTATTTCTGCAGCTGGAGCGGAGCTGCCCAGTGCCCTCCAAGGTGCTTTTTGGGGAGAAAAGAAGAGAAACACTGATTCTTTGCAAGCTTCTTTAGGGAGGAATGAGGGTTTCTGGCTATTTTGGGGGTGGGGGAAAAGGTGGGGGATAAAAGTGGTTCATTGGCGGGGTCTCCAGGTAAAGCCCCTTAAGCTGCTTCAAGCTTGTGTTTGGGTATCTTGGAATTGTATCTTGGAGGTATCTTGCCTTGGGATTGCTGGGGAGAAGCACCAGGGAGCGATATGGGTGGTGGGACTGGGGTGGCTGGGGATGTCCTCAGCCCATGCTGGTGGCCGGAACCAGCCTGGAGGAGAAAGGTGCCAAAGGTCCACCCGCAGCAGAAAGGAGCCAAATGGAAAGGACAGATAGAAAACTAAGCAGTTTGGCCAGGCTCAAGTTTCAGCCTGGTCCCATCTCACGTCCTCCCAACCAGTCGAGCTTGGTAGCATCCCAATGCTCCATCTGTTTGCTTTTGGTTGTGGATGGTTTCAACCACAGTCCCAAAGGAGGAAAAAAAGATGCCAGGTCGTTTGCTTCCCAGCAAGTTGTCCTGATCTGGAGCAAGGATTTTGATGATCTACTAATGCCTATAAATTAGGGCAGAGAGAACACCCACGCTCTCCTTGTGCCTGTTGCAAAGGAGGCGGTGGGGAAGATGTGGTAAATAGTTTGTGGTTTTGACCTCTAGCATAAAATGATGGAAGCTGTGGTCACACCACGCAGCTTTCATTTCCAGGGCTTCACGCCAGCAGAGCAAAGGGCTGCGTCTGTGAGGTCCTGCCAGTAAATTAATCCGCATTAATTATCTGGGAAGGTCAATTAAACCTCACACACACAACACCACCCACCCCCCACCCCCCCCGCCATGGAAACGCATTCATCACAGCAGTGATTTGGTTGCACTTTGTTTGCTTTTGTGACTTCTGCTGGCAGGTTCCCAAGCACAAAACACCTTGGGATGGACAGTGACCTCTGGGGTGGTACTGGGAATGCCGAAAAGTGGGGCAGAAACCACCATTAAAGCCCTTACTCAGTGATTCAGTGTCCGACCCCTGGTCCCCCTGTGCTTGCTCTGGTTGCTCCCCAGCCCTTGGCTGCCTGTGACCTTCTCCAATGGCAGCCCCCTCCTTCCCCGCGTTGACTCATCTAAATATCTCCTGCCCGGCTGTGACAGATACTGTTACGGGAGCGTTTTGGGATGCTGACATCACAGGCACATGCCTGTGGGTATATATATTTGAGGGCACATGGCTGCTGGCTTTGCCACACCTCTCTGCGTGGGTTCCTCTCATCACAGGGCTCCTCTCCCACGCTGTCTTCATCCACTACAACTGATGGTACCCGGGGAAAAAAAGACATGTCCTGTGGAATAAACAGGTCCAAGGCCATGCTGCAAGGAGAGAGATGGTCCAGCCATTGCAACCAAGTTCATCCAGACCCAACACGTGGTCCAGCATGGAGGCAGCTGGTCAGGATGATGCTCTTGCTGTGCATGAGTGGCTGTAAGGCACCTATAAAGTTGTGCATAGTCACCTGCACTCAATGCCAGAGAAAAAACCTCCTGCCATGACCCCAGGAAGGGCCATGAAGCAGATGCAGGTGATCCTCACCGAAGCATCATGGTGGGTTTGCTTTTGGTAGTCATAGATGTGTTTATCCTGCTTGGCATCCTCAGGGATCGCCGTTACTTTCCCTCACCCCTTGTCGAGTTCGATGCGTCACTGTAAGAGCTCGTGTTCGTGCCGTCCAGCCCGTAGGCAGTGGAAGGGGCAGCTGCCAGCTTTGTGCCTTCACACGCCTTGGCTGGCCGTGTCCTCTCCAGCTCACTCACTGCGGATGCAACAGGACTGGGAGTGAGGGGGTGGACTGCAGCCATGGCCCCAACAGACACAGCAGGTTTTGTCCTGAGGATTCTGGGCAAAAGTAGGGGGAAAAAAGAAGAAGAAAGAAAGGCTTCTGCGTTTCCAGAAGCAAAAGGAGGGTGAGAACGATGGCAAGGACAAAGCTGCCTTGTGAGCATGATTACCCCATTCAGGCCAACCAGAGCCCTGTTTGCTCCTTGTCCGGAAGATGGAGATGTGGATCTGGCTGTGGCTCGACCTGGGGCAGCCCGTGCTGCTCTGCACACTGGAGGAGATTCCCCACCTTGGCTTACAGATGGTTTTCAAACACCTTGTTGGGGTTTCTATCTGGGAGCCTGTGGGGAGGTGGGCAGGAAGATGGGGTGATCTTGCCCCCATCGGTGCTTCAGAGCTGGGGCGACACGTCTGCAGGGGACAGAGAGGATGCAGATAAAAAGGCATGGAGAAACCACGTTCAAGGCCGAAGTCTTTGGAGCTCTGTAACCCATCCCTGTGCCTTTTATGTGGCTTCTCTCGGTCATGGGGCCTGTCCAACCCATGTAATCGGCTGCCAAGTCTGCGGGCAACCTCTGTCTCATAGGCTGCAGATTTGCAAAGCTCAGAGGGAAGGAAGAAGTTGGGGAAAAGAGCAGCTGGAAAGTTTTCCATCTGCCCGAGTAATGTCAGCCCTCTATTTGCAGGGACAACCCTGTCGCTGAGGACTTGAGGGAAGCAGAATGAAGGGTGATGGGACCAAAGCTGAACTGGGCACATGAAAAGCAAACCCTGGGGCCAAGTCAGAACACTATCAGTCCTGGGTCCTCATGTTCATCACAGGGTGGTTTCCAAAGTTGTTCTTGTGTGTCTGCTGATGTGGCAGATCAGTCAGGGCGTGAGCATGTGTGTGTGGTTTCTGCCCACAACCTTGGGAAGCGTGAGCCTCGGCCAGTGCTGCTGGTGGTTTACTCCAAGGGGAAAAGCAGCAAATGGGGAAACATCATCAGGGATTTTGTCCGTGCCACATCTGGACAGGTTGTTTGATCCAGTCCCTGGAGCAAGGGCTGGAGTGATCCCTGTGTGATGGGCTGGAGGCATCACTTCATCCCTTCTCCATCAGCTATGAGTTGTCAAGATGATTTTTAATGTCACAGTGCTTTGCTTTGGTGAGAGATCATACAGGCTGGCAGCTTCTAGGAGACCCTCATTGCCTTCTTCCCTGCAGGATCTGAATTGGAGGTAGGTGCAGGATAGCTCTGGGTCAAAACATGCTTGTTTGCAAGAAAGGGCATGCCCAACGCTGTCCCGCAGCAGGCTGGCACCATGTTAGAGCTGAACCATTTAGTTGAGAAGGCTGATATTGCTCTTTTCCACCTAAAATCATGGTGACATTTGGGTCAGGGCACATCCCAAGTTCAAAGGGCACCTTTACTCAAACATTTTCTCCTGCAGTAGCTCCCGAACTCTGAACTCTTGCACTGGTTTCATCTCCTTTTAACCCCGTTTCTACAGGCTTCCCGTAACAGGGTACAGCAGTGACATCAAACCAGCTTGTTTTACGGGAAGGGAGGCAAAAGCAGTTTAATTTGCTGCCTGGCTGATGGGCTTGCTGAGCGATCATGTGTCAGCTGGGTCGTGGGCTGTTCCCGACACACAAAAGGGCCCTTGTGCCTCCTGATACAGACAGTGCCAGATTCTGTGTTTGCAGAGACTCGTTCGAGTCCATTTTTCCCATCTCAGCTGGTCATTCCCATGTATAAACCAGCGTTGCACAAGCACGGGCAGACTTTCTGGTGGTGGAGATGCTGAGGAACAGGTCTCAAGGCCAGGAGACAGGACTAGTGAGATGACCACCATCAGCCCAATGCTAAACGCATTAAAAACCCATCATCATCATCAACAACCAACCCAGGCAGAGCCCCTGTGGTTGAGAACACGCTCCCTTTGGCAAGGTTTGGTTACAAGGGCCTCCAGATGTTGTGGTGATGTTTGCTCTACCAGAAGGAGCTGAGGACCTCTGAGATCATGGCCCTGCTCACTGAAGAGCAGCTCCCTTTTCTTGCTCTTTCTGCCTGGGGTTTAGTAAGACCCACCTTCAGGGTGCTCAGCTGAGTCTCTACTTGTGAACGGTTAAACACAGGATGGAGCATCTTTCCTGTTCTGTAGTGCAGGAGACCAAATTTCTGCATTAACCTGGTAGGAAGGGTGTATTGGGACATTGAACTGGGCTGCAGGAGATCCAAGTTAGACTCACAGGTGTGGCCTGGAATTTGTTAGTAACTTTAGAGCATCTTAGTTCCTCCTCTGTGCTCCAGATGCAAAATTAGGATAAATAAAACTCCTTTTATCTGCTTGACTGCAGGTCCTCCATGCTAGGGGCTGCCTCGGTTGTGTCAACACCCAATGCAACAAGGCCAGAGTCTTTGTTGGTATGCGACGTGCTGGCAGGAGGCACACACTGCCACCTCTGTAGTCAATGTCACCTGCACTGAGGTGACACTGCCTGCCAGACAGTGAGCTGTGCTTGTGGGTAGCTTTTGCATAGACACAGCCACATTGATGGCAACCTTGATGGGAGGAGAAGGGAAGGGTATATAGTAATAATGACGGTGTGGACCACGTAACATGTCACAGCATTGTGGCACTGGCGTTTTCTCATCCAACCCACCTCATCCAGGGACTCCTTACCTCCGTGTCCTTATAGCCTCTTTGCTTTCCCCACAGGGCGATGGCGAACCTAACAACTACTCCAGCCTTGACTAGATCCATCAATGGCTCCTTGGACCCAGATGGCACCTACAAGTGCATATTTGATGAGGACTTCAAGTATGTCCTGCTGCCTGTGTCCTATGGCATTGTGTGCGTGGTGGGGCTCTTTCTCAACCTACTGGCCCTCTATGCCTTCATCTTCAGGATCAAGACCTGGAACGCCTCCACCACATACATGTTCAACCTGGCTGTGTCTGACACGCTCTACGTGGTCTCCCTGCCCCTCCTAGTGTATTATTATGCCATGGGGGACAACTGGCCCTTCAGCGTGGGCTTGTGTAAGATAGTCCGCTTCTTGTTTTACACCAACCTCTACTGCAGCATCCTTTTCCTCCTCTGCATCAGCATCCATCGATTCCTGGGCATCTGCTTCCCACTGAAGTCACTGCAGTGGGGACACGTTCGCTATGCCCGGAGGGTGTCGGTCATCGTGTGGGTGGTGACCGTTGTGTGCCAGTCGCCCGTGCTCTTCTTCGTCACCACCAGCGTGAAGCGTGACACCATCACCTGCCATGACACATCCAGCAAGGACCTCTTTGGCCAGTTTGTCATTTACAGTTCAGTGATGCTGGTGCTGCTTTTCTGCATCCCTTTCCTCATCATCATCATCTGCTACTGCCTGATGGCCCGGAAGCTGCTGCAGCCCACACGGGGGATGTCCCGGCTGTCCCGATCCAAAAAGAAGTCGGTCAAGATGATAATCATCGTCTTGGTGGTCTTCATTGTTTGTTTTCTCCCTTTCCATGTCACTCGTACCTTGTACTACTCCTTCCGGAGCTGGGACTTGAGCTGTCAGACCCTCAATGCCATCAATTTAGCCTATAAGGTGACTCGTCCCTTAGCTAGCACCAACAGCTGCTTGGATCCCATTTTGTATTTCTTAGCAGGACAACGATTTATGAAGTTTAGGGGCCACAAAATGGTATGGAAGCCTCAAAATGAAATGGCGCTGGGCGCCGTGGCCAACAGTCACCTGGGAACTAGCAACAACACAGAATCGTCATCCAAGGATGTGAAATTCTAGCTCTGCTCTGGCACGGCCAGCCCCGTCTCTGCGGCAGAAGGGTTTATCCCAGCTATGAAGGGAGATCAGGATTCTTCAGGGCTTGAGGCTTTTGGTGTTCACGGTGCCTTGGCTTGCACGCACTTCAGCATGGTCCATGTTAAATGTGCTTCTTTGCTTGTTGATGTTTCAAACACTTTTTTTCAGGAAGACGCCCCTGTGGTTATACACACAAACTCCGTAACTCTGCCTCTTCATCCAATCAGGCATCTCTGTTTAACACTGAATGGCATCTCTGCAGTGGTGAGGCTAGGTGACCTTTATGATGGTGGCCAAATCTGCTACAAAAAAAAAAATCATGCCCTGAAAGTCTTAGATCATTTTCTAAAGCAGAAACGTTGTGTGCAAAAGGTCCTCCTAAAGAAATCCATCTGCCTTTCTCCAGGTTCCCTGTCACAGAGGGAGAAAGAGTTTCTCTGTGCCTTGCCAAGGGAGGAAAGGCTTTTGGTCAATGAGGAGAGTCAGCTGCGGTTCTGCTAAACAGGTCAATGAAAATGTCAAGGGCAAATATCAGCCGCAGCGGGAAAGAGTCTCCCACAGCTTTGCATCCCTGAAGAAATGCTCTCCCAGCTTCAAGCCCCGGCATCTGCTGGCAGAGCCGGGACGGGGCTCCTAGCTCCTATTCAAGGTCTCGCTTCCCATTAAAAGGGTGCTGGTAGACCTTCCATCCCACTGGAGCGCACTGGTACCATCCCTCTGGAGTTTATATGTACCATCAAGCAGGTCCCATGTAGGTTTCTCCAGTGGGGTCAGCATCTTCCCAAAGAGCCATTAGTGCTTCCCAGCAGCAACATTCACCCTTGAAAAGCTTTCTTTTCAGCTTTCTTTAGGTTGCTGCCTTTAATGACCATCTCCAGCTCATTAAAATTGAGGGTGAGCTCCTCATGGCTTGCTTTTAAGCTCCTTACTAGTGACTCATTTCTAGGAAGAAGCAAAGACTGTTGTTCATCCCCTTGGCTGAGTGCTGCCACATCCTCATTGCTGCTCAGAGGTGACAGCCCCCTGGGACATTCAGCAGATTGGTGTGACCCAAAATGCTGCCCAGTTGTTGCTGTTTGGTCTCCTTGTAATCCCAGTAAACCCAGTGCTCCACTGAAGCCAGTCAACATATCCCTTACTGACAGTGTGGGCCTCCCCTGGGAAATTGGGCAGCGTTGATCTCTGGGTTTAGGAGCCATACCTAAACATGGTGCTAAGCTTAACCCCAGTCCTGTCCAGATTTGGCCTTGCATTCCCTATCAGCCAGGACAGTTCAAAGTAAACTGGGGAAAATACCCACAAAACACTTCACCAGAAGGTCCTCTTGGTCTTTCTCTCTGTAATTGTTGGGTTAGAGAGCCAAGAGCCCAGGTCCATGGTTTCCTTGCCCAGCCTTGCCACAAGGACTCTGATTCCTCACCCCCAAAATGAAAATGGCTTGTGCTGCAGCACTGGGCAAGTCATTTTTTTGTAAAAGCAGCCCTGGCTCTATTTTAGGATTAGGCAAGCGCATTTGATCCTGGTTTAGCTCCGTTCCTCAGACCTCTTCTTAGTTTCTCCCATCCCTCCTTCTTGTGAAGTGGCTTGGTGGAGATAAAGACACATCGTGACTTAACCAGACAAGTTCATTCAAGGATGACTGGGACTGTTCAGGGTTAACTGGGAGATTCTCGTGGTCCCAGCTCAGTGGAGCTGTGGTCCCGTGGAAGTCTTTTGTCCCAACCAAAAATGTCACAACCACAGGAGGCAAAGGAGGGGACTGTCTCAGATCTAAGCACCATCAGCAAAGAAAAATAGGACATTTATAGAGTGGTTTATCTCATCCTTGAGTGAACTTTGAGGATAGGATTGGGTTAAGATAGGACTTGCACCGTGGCAACAGGTTTTTTCCCTTGTGCCTGTGAAGGGAGGTTGCGTTTATGGGGAGGGCCATGGCGTAGTCACCAGGCCGAGACAAATAATTGGTAGAAATTCATTCAACCGAAGCACTGAACTGGTACAAACATTACTCCAGGCCAGGTCTTGCCTGGTCTCCCACACTTGCCAAAAAGCAGCGTGAACACCAAGTTACGTGCTCTGAATAATCCAACACAAATGCCCTCAAAGTTCCCTCCTGCAGTCCTGCTCGGCCATCCCACAGTTCCCTGAGCTGGCATCCACCATCAGTCCCATCACCGGGGTCCCCCTCTGGTCCCGATCCCTCTGAGATCCTGATTCAGATGCAGAGCTGTTGGAGAAGTACCAACTGGAAATTTATATAGAGAATTTTTTTTGTTTGTTTGTAAAAGCACTAACTTATACTAAGAAAAAAAAAAAAGTGGGTTTTGTGACAATGACTGTACATTTTTATTTTTGTAACATACAAACACCTCAGATTTCTTATAGTATATAAATTTATTTCTACTCTGAGCACTCTTCTACTGTCTCCTCTGATATGTACAAAGAAAAAGGGGATACTGGGGGTGAAAACTGGGTTGTGGCATGTCACAGACAGGTTTCAAGCTCCGGATGCAGCTGTCCACACATGGGCCCCCCAGTAGATACCTCCAGCATCTGAACTGCTGTAGGAATCCATGGAGGAGGTGCTCATCCCAAGAAATGGGTCTTCTCATCCTTGCTTAAGGTGAGATGGAGCTGAGATGGAGAGGGCTGCTGGAGCACCCCAAACCCAGCAGCTCAGTGGGGAGGATTTCACTTTATCTTGCTGTCCCCTTTCCAGAAAGCCCAGTAACACTGGTGCTCATCCTGCATCCTTAGTTCTCAGAGACAGGATGACCCAGAGGAGCAACTCAACTGTCTCAGATGAGAATTTACTGTGGAGACTGGTTGGAGCATCCCAGTGCACCACAGGATGGATCCTTGTAGCTGGTCAGAACAAACCTCTGGGCCTCAAAAGCCACTGAGCATTTCTTCACTCCTCTCTCTGACCCATCCCCTGTGGGGACATGCATCTACTTGCAGCGTGCCCATGGGCATTGCACTGCAGAACCTACAGCACTGCCCTGTAACTGCAATGGGCAGACCCGACAACTCTGATTTACCCCTTAAAGGTCTGGCAAAGATTCAGGCAGCATAGAAAATGCCCCAGAAGAGATCACTGCTCCTGGAGTCCATCTGCCAAACAAAACCTCCCCTGTGAATCTTGACTTCCACCTAATGTCTCTTGAATTCAGTGCTTGCAGGGGGCTGATACCACCAGTTCTGGCAAAACCCAGGTGCAGAGACAGTTGCATGGTTGTGGCAGGGCTTTACAGGGGCCAAAACCCTGGTAGCATGACAAATTCAATAGCCAGTCTTTTTCGTTGTACCTCCGCGGACTCGGTGGGTAGCTTCTCCTAGGCCACTCTTGTTGAAGACCAAAGAAATAGCTGCGAGCTCCAAAATTGCTAAATTAGACATCCCAAAATACACTCTCCAAAAAACTCCTCTTGATTTTCAGCCAGGTTTTGGAATCCCACCCCAGGGTCAATGCCATGAGGTGAAAGGGCTCACACGTGAATAGCTTTAGCTCGTGGGTTTTACAGCATCACCCCCAAGATTGTCCTGCAATGACTTCTCTGCAGCTCCTGCCAGAGCTGACTCATGTGAGTCACTCAAACCCTAGAATGAGAATTGAGGAAGAATAATACCCATTGACAGGGAACACAGAGGTTGTGCAGCTACTTCAGAGAAACAAAACAAAACAAACCCCCAAAGCACTTTTTCTAAGTAGCTCTTAGCACTGGGAGCAGGAAGAGAAAGTTAAGAGCATTGATGGTTTCCTGCCAAGCAGACCAATGTGCCATGTGGGCTGGAGAGACGCACACATCTGCTAGACCTACCCAGCACCCAGGTACAGGGTTTTTCCTTCCGAATCTGCCTTTCTAGGAATAGATCCTTAATCCTGTAGAGGCAGGCAGTGAGCCATGTTGTTGCCGTAAGCCACTTGGTGTGTCCACTTCTTTTTTGTGTAGTGAGTCCTGGCTTTGTTTTTCTTCCGGCTTTCCTCCGTGGGGCTTGATTTTCTAAGGAACAAGCCTGTCTGTTCCTCCAAGACATTTCTGACCTGGTTGGTCAATTTAAATAGTCTCTGTGCTGTTAAGCTCCTACACGTTTCATAGAAAACAGATTGCCACATGAAGGAGGAAGAGCCGAAGGAGGAAGAGCCAAAGGAGCCCTCACCCAATAGCTTAACCTTTATATTAGACACCAGAGAATCCACACCCACTTCCCTTGCTCTGCAACCTGTGGTGGCTCATCACACCATCAATGATGAGTGAGGAAAGGTGACGGGTGGTGCCCCAAAGCCATCCAGGAGGCCAACACTAGGTTCAGACAAAGGGAGGAGATGTCCAAATCCCACAAACCAATCACACGATTGCAGAAACTCCCCCGAAATGGATGGGTCGAGGCAGTGTCTTCTTCGGAAGGAACCAAACCAGCGGGCAGTTGGAGTAACACACCAATCATCCAGCTTTGTGAGGAGGTCATTTTAAGGCTTTCATGGATTTAATACCAATATTTGCAGACTCCTTGGCAAATAAATGCTTGGGAAAGCCTGAAAATTTAAAACATTTTTCTCTTTTCTTCTTTCACCCCAAATACCTGCGATTTTAAACACTGACACGCTGGAGCATGTTTTGGGCAGCAGCTGGACTGTCACACTGCGAATGCACCCATGTACACATGTATGTGCACACATGCACATGTGTATAAGCACATATATGCCCTCAAAGCAGACTTCCCAGACTCCAGGAGTGGAGTGAGGGTTGAGCGCTCGTGTCTGAGCCCTGCTGTGGCTCATCACCCATGAGATGAGCTGCAAGGGCTCAGTTTGGTGCTGGAGTTCTCCTGCCTTTGCAGCAAAGGATGTGCAGCCCCCCCCCCCCAAAAAACCCATCCGGACTGGGTGGGTTTTGCAGCCCTGTTTGACACTACTGGTGGTAGAAGAGGAGATCCCTCACCGGATCCTTTGTTTATACCACCCTCCATGAAAAGGCAGCATGTCACGACTCCATTTCTAGCCCCTCCCAAATCCTGGGGGAACCCTGAGATGTCCTCAAACTGCCAAGCACCTACCCTTGAACTTGGAAAGCAGGGGGTGAGGGGTTTCCAGCTGGGATCCCAGCTGGTGGGATGACCAGAGGGAGACCTTGGAAGATGGTGGAAGATGCATGGAAGACTATAGTCCCTGTAGTGCATAAACCAGGCCGGCAGCATCCTGCACTGATTTTTAATAGGGAAACCATTTAGCTGAACAGACTGAACTCTGCTGCAGCAGAGTCCTCTGCTGGTGCTAAGGGGATGTGGAAGCAAGGGGTCCCCATGTCCACCCTGGAGGAAAACGGGGCTCCCCACAGGAACACTAACAATGCCCTAGGAACACCTCAGAACCACTCCAAGGGATGGGGACAGAGTCCCAAGACAGTGATGGGGCCATTGGGGTGCCAGCTCTGGGTCTCTGTCCCCAGGCTGGGATTTCCACCCAAGCACACACGGCCACTCAAGGCAGGGTCCTGGTTTCCATCCACGTGACTTTCCAGGGTATGTTTTCTATGCACTTTGAAGTTTCTTGCGTGAGCTGAGCAGCAGAGTGTGAGATGGCCGGGGAATCACCCTCCGCTCCCGTGACCTGCAGTTTTGAGGACAAGGAAAGAGCCTGGCTACCATCTGCCTTTCATCCAGCCACCCACCCACCGCTCCAGCTCCATCCCTGCCTACATGTAAAGACTCAATGCTCGTTTAACATCCTTTCATCCTTTTCTCATCAAATCCATGGCAAGCAGGTTGGAAACCAGCTGACCCTCTGGGAAAAGAGCACAAGTGCAAGGCCAAGTGCATGGATGGAGGTGAAGGCCATTTGGGACCCACACTGGGAAGGACCTTGGTATGTTACCTTCACAATGGGGTTTTGCCACCATTTCTGCATTTGGAAATGAGATTATTCTGGAATGATGTCCCTGATCATCTGTTCACTTGGGCTATCAACCTCTCTGCACAACTTCATCCATGTCTGAACTGCTGGACCAGTTGTCCTGGTTCCCTGAGCTCTCCTGCAATACCATTAGTGAAGCTGTGAGCCCAGCACCATGATGTGGGATACGAGCCAAGCGCTGGCTGGTGCCTGCAAACCTCCTCTGCTATGATGCAAGAGGATGCAATGCCTTTCTCAAGACCTTCGTTAGGTGAACAGCTCCACCACCCCCAGCCGGATGCAGTTCTTCTCCTGCTCCTGCTTCATGACTGAGTGCATTTTGCAGCCTGGCAGCAGGACAAGATGCCATGTGGGTGCCAGCATGGCCTGTTTGCAAACAGGGTGCGGGCGCAATGCCCCAGCACAGCAACTGTTACTCGTGGCCTGTTGAACAAGTCCATCTGGTCCCAAAAGAGCGAAGGGGCCTGAGCAACTTGGGATAAGGTTGCAAAGCAGGTTGTAGCTCCTGGGGGGTGGCCGGCTCTTTGGTATGGTCCTGTCACTGCACACGGCAATTTGCAGGGCCAAGTAGAATGGCTGCAAGGAGGAGAAGCAGAGCATCGGTTAGCAGAGCTTCAGGTCCTCCTTGGGCAAAGGATTCACTGACCTCAGCTTCCATGCTAGGAAAGAAGGACATTGCTGTGCCTTTTGGGGAGGTGATGGACACCCAGAGATGTGCATGGCCTCATCCCTCTGTGCAGGACCTGTGATCACAAAAGGAAGATGCATTTCCCACAGTCCAGATCCCCGGGGAGATGTACGCCACCTCCAGCCATCAGTGGAGGATACAGAAGGCCAGCTGCCCCTCCACCAGCCCCATGGAAAACCAGAGGACCTACTCTAGCAGAGCCACCTGCATTGGTGGCACCTCCATTGAAGTAGCTGCCTGGAGACCGTCAGCATAGGATCAGAAAGGATCTAGAAGAGGGATCTACAGAGGTCTTAGGTTTAACGTCCTACTCAGAAGGGGGCTAGCACCAAAACTGTCATCCTGGACACAACTCAGTGCACCACAGAGCTGCGTCTCAAGGGTGTCCAGGGGTGCATGACCCAGAAATGCCTTTTCCTCCCCCACTGGGTATCAAGAAAGTCTGGTCAGCCATGTGGGAGTTGTTAAATGACATAAATTGCCCCCAGAAAAGCCTCTGCAGCACTGCCAGGGCCCTGTGCTCAGCAAGATGCTGATATGCCGGTGTCTCACCCTTTCAGCATCTTCCCAGGATTAGCTCACAGGGCTGAGATTTAAAAATAACCCAGCGGAGGCAGCGGGTGGGTGGGTATCGCTGTCACCGCACCATCACTAACATCAGCTTTCACAAACCCCTCTGCACGGTGATGATGGCTGCGAAACCCCATCTGACACGCTGCAGCTGCGCAAAGGCATCCGAGAAACCACAGAGGTTTGCCGAGGAAGTATCAAAAGCCCTGAAGCAACGTCCCTGCTGGTGCCTCCTCATCTGCTCTTCGTTAGACAAATGAGCTGTGGACTCTTGGCTGGGTGGTCTGGGCAAGGGGACCGCTCTGTGGTCTGCTCCTGGGGTGATGTGGTGGGGTTGGGGAGCAATGACAGTGCTGGGGAGGCAGGAATTTTGGGGATTGTGGGCCTGGATTGAGCAGAATCCATATGGATGTTGTCTCCAGCCGGGGCTGTGGGCAGCGGTGAGTGCCCATGTCTTATGGCCCTGATTCCAGCTGGTGATCAATACCCACAGTCCTGAGCCTCATCCAGACTTTCTGGGATGGTTTCCTAGAAATTCATCATCCCTTCCCAGGCAATACTTCCCAGATGTTGCAACCCATCTCTGTGTTTCGGCATCTGGCTGGTGATGTGAGGCATGAAGCCTGGGGGAATAGCAGCACTTTACAGCAAACCCTTGTAACATCAAAATCTCCCTCATCTCCAAAGTATTTTCATTTTTCATCCCAATTAGCAAAGGATTTTTATAGTGACTCTTCAGCATCTTCAGAAAGCAGCTGCTGATGTAAAAATTAATTTTAGCAGCTGTTCTTCCTTCTGGTTGCCCATAGATGGAGGAAGAGAGCTTCACCCCTTTGGGTTCCCTCCTTCAACGATCTGGTTAATGAGATTGCGTAGTGTTTTGGGGCTCTCCCTCTCCCTGCTTTGGCCTATCAGATGCTTGGTTTGGGTGATTTAATGCCTGACCTGAGAAAGACATTGGCCATGACCTGCACAAGACCCTGCTACTCAAAGAAGAGATGGTTCCTCCAGGAGCCCACATAACCTCTCAAGGCTCTTGAGGTGCCACATGAAATGTGGCCCCAGGATAAGCAATAATGTGGGGATAAGCAAAGACAGCTCTTCTTGGTTATGACTGTGCTGGTCCATGAGACAACCTAGGACCACTCTTTTGGGTACACATCTCATAGGGTTACTCCCTCACCACCCTGACCCAGGTGGCTACATCCAACCCACTGCTGGGCATCCCGAAAAAGAGCTACTTTGGAGGAGTCCAGGTCCGAACGGTGTCAGCAATGGTGCTGGACATTCACAGCCCAGGGGCATGGATCCAGCCATGGAGGCCAAGTCATGCCAGGTGAGGACCACAGAGAACCAGCATTTGATGGAGAGAAAGATCTCCCCAGAAAAGGTGTTCCCCTGCTCTGAGACCAAGGTTAGTTGAGGATGGAGATATTTTAGGGGAATAACTCAATTCCCAGAATATGTCATAATTTTTTGAGATTTTTATTCTTTTCTTCCAAATTGGAGTGATTTGCTCAAGAAGTGCAGAATTATTTCCCCTTCCCCCTTTTCTGATACAAAGCGCTTGACTTTTCACTTCAAAAAGTCACTTTTTCAACCAAAACCCCACTTTTTAAGCAAGCAAACCAAAATCAGCAAGGGTTAAAAAAAAAAACAACCCACCAGCAGCAGAAAATATTCACTTTGACCTCCCTTTGACCGGAATCATGTTTTCCTCCCAAATTTTGGTTCAAACACCCAGTCGAAAAATGCCTCCTGCCCCAGCCTTGCTGCTTGGGCTGGCTTTGTGGGTTTTGTCCAGTTGCGAGTTAATGGGATTATTGTGAAACTGGTGGATGCATGCTTGACGTCGACCCTGTGTGGGAGGAAGAATCAGTTAGAAAACTGTAAGAAAACCGATTTAGAAGGAAAAGAGCAAAAGAGGGACTTTTGTTGCTTCATTACCCCGCAGATAAAGCGTTCACAAAACCAGGGAAAGATAAAGCAACTCTTTCCAGTAAGAGCAAATGTTTACCCTGCACGACGCAAACTGACCCCAGGTAATCTCGGGCTTAACGACATGGTTTAATACCACCGAAAAGGGCCTCTTTTGTGTTTCACAGGCTGTCACCCGCAGAAGTCTTACCCACCAGGGGATTTCCTACACGTATCTGAAGATATCCTGGTCACAGCTGTGGTGCTTTTTGAATGTGTTGTGAAACATGCGTTATATATAAATAGATATTTCTTTTTAAAACATGATGTGCATTTTTATATATATGTATTTACATAAGCCCCAGTGCCCCCTCGCTGGCCAAGGCCACTGGGGAAGGGACAGAGGTAAAGAATGAGCAATGTGATACCTGCTTTCAATCACGCCCTGCTTTGTGGCTGCAGGGTTTTGTGAGATGGAGGTGAGGTTACTGTGCTCGATAATCTCCAGAAAATTTCCCAGCCTAGGAAACTTTCCTGCTTTCATAACCTCCATGTGTCGCCCTGCCTCCTGCAGATGGGACAATGGGTGGGTGATGGAGGAAGATCCTCAGTGGCTGCCACCCCCATCTCTTGGTGGTGGCAACCTGGGTCTTGGACAGGTCTTTTACAACCATGAGGAGCTGAGGAATTACTGAGGGAGACCTTCATCCCCCACCTCAGGGGTTGTTACAGCTCCAGCCCCTCTCCCTGTGGGACAGTAGGAGGGGGACAGCCCATGGGAGATGCTGACACCAAGCAATTCAGCACAACAAATTTTATTCAACACCATGAAGCTCTGCAGCTCTTCACTGTGGGCTTTGGTTCCTGTTAACTCATTTTTCAGCTTCTGGCAAGTTCCTCAAAACCTTCCATGCACACTCAAGCAGGTCTTTGCATTTAGCTTGCCGAGTTCATGACCTATCCCATTTTTCCCCCTTTGGCTCATGCCACGAACCTTCTGCAGGAGACTTTCTTTCTTCTAGTGACACTTTTCACTCTGCTGTTTAGCTCTGGCAGTTCTGGGGAACGTTTTCACAGCCTGTTCAAATCAGTGCATTACATTTGCATCCTCAGTCCATTTGCTTTGCATTTGCATCCTCAGTCCATTTCCATTTCCATCTGCAAACATTTCATCCTTGTGTTCAGCTGCTTAATTCTGAGACCGTTCTCATTTCTCTGCAATTTCTCTTTTTGCAGTTCAACACTGCAGTAATAGCTTTTTTTTTTTTTTCCACTGCAAATACTTCACAGTCACTGACTCTCCTCTGCTAAATCCATACTACTTGCTAACTGTGGCCAGCCAGGGGTTTAGCTTGTGCCAACTCAAACCCAGCAAGATAACGCCCAAGTACGGTCAACCCTGTAGGCTGGCCATACAGCTGGCCTCTCCAAGGATGGAGCACATACTCAGGTCTAGATCAGGAGGGATTTCAGGACCCACGAGCTTTTACAGCTTTTGCAGAGGTTGAACTATTGTGGACCTCCTCAAGGAAAAGCCCAGAGCATCTTGAAGCAGACACCTCCTGTAGACCAGCTCTATGTGTAACTGGCTTAATAAAAGAGAGGAGATGATATCATTTTGAAAGCAAATGTTGCTGCAGAAAATGGCTTTTTCGGCTATATCATAGTCTAGGCCAGGGTCCAGGGGATCTCATCACCATCAACACCTTCCCAGGGCAAGGCTGGTGGAGATAGTGAGAGCCTGGCTGAACTTGTTATCCTGGAGGATCCTCCCTGACATGCACAAGGTTCTGGGACAACAAGAGCACCAAAGGGTGCTTCAGACAGGAACATGTTTCCATGGACACTTCTAGTCTGGGGATTGGAGTTTTGCCCAGTAGAGACAGTGTGGTCATCCTGCTTAGGGATGACAGTGCCCTCTGACCACGCTCCTCCAGGGACAACCTCTCCGGACTTCCACCCCAGTCAGCAGATTCTGGGCAGGCAGTGACTTTCCCTACACATAGCCTCAGTGTAATTAGTTGAAGAGGAATATTTGTTCTGGCTTTGCCCAGAGCAGCTGGCCATGGACCAGGACGTTTTAACCTCCCAGTCTGAGCCCTGGAGAGTCAACGGTCAGACTGTCACAGCACAACAAATACTTTGCCCTGACTCTGTCCATCACAGTATGGCTGCTACAGAAGAAGAGGAGAAGCTAATGAGAAGCATCCTCAACTTCTAGTGGGGCAGGACCTACAAAATGACTTGGCTTGATGGTGTATCTGCACCCTCAAAGCAAGTTGATGTCCTTTTTTTCCAGGAAAGCTCAAAATCTGCAGATTTATGCAGGAGTATAAAAGCACTGTCTCGTGTAGCTACACAAAAGACCCTCTTGGTGCAAAAATGTTATGGGGAACTGCAGATGCCCCTGATACACAGCCAACACCCTTTTTCCAGGGAGAACGGTGCAGAACTCCTTGCCTAGCTGAGCCCACATGAAGAGATAAGAATCCCATGTGGGTATCTTGGGGGTCCTCAGAGGTAAGCCCCTTTCCTAACCACTTGACTTTCTGACTTCACAGAGAACGCAGGACGGGGACGTCTCCTTTGTCTCCTGCCACCAGCCTGCCTCTTTGCTATAGTCTGTGGCCTGAGGTTTTGAATGTAATCCAGAGAGAAAGCAAAAGTGGAAATTCCCCAGGGCACAGAGGGAAGGAGGATGGAGAGGGAACAGTTTCTGATCTCGTGGCAGCTGTGAGGTGGCTCCTTCCTGCTGGCTGTGGACCCGGCAGCCTGGGCTATGCTGGCTGGGCAGCCAGAGACCACCAGGACACGAAGTCCAGGGCAGGCTGACCTAGTGGTTCACATCTTACTAGGCTTTGCTCTTTAAATGAGGTCATCACAGGCGCAGAGGTGGAAAGGGGATGAAAGGACATGCCTGAGGTAGTAGAGTGGCAGAATCAGAATGAGACCCAGGGTTCCTGATTCAGCATTTTACAGTCAAGACCATTGGCAGCCAGGAGGACAACAAGGACTGTGGGGTCTCTGTCTGGCTGTGCTAGCAGGGGCACGGGAGGACAGGTAGCCATGCGCCTTATGGCAATGCCCAGTTCACATGCTCCCTATGGAGCTGGAGAAGCTGGAGGCTTTATCACAAGTGGATTTTCTGAGGTCTAATAGGGGTTTCTCCCTGCCTTGTCCCCCATGGGGTGATCATTCAGGGTCTGTCTCCTTCCCCTTCCACATGCTGGTGGGAACATCACTATCTCTGAGCTTTCCACCTTCTTCCAAGTGTTATCAAATAGTCCAAGAAGCTCAGAAGTGATACATCGCACAGAAGAATGCTCCAGTGTGCTGATGAGCACCCATTTTCTCACCAAAGCCACCATCGGGCCCCTCCAAACTCAGATACAGCTGCCTTCGAGAACGCAAGAGCTTTTAAGACATGTTCTGTTACTGGGTTCTCTCTATTTATCTTCTCATCCCAGAGTTTTTCCAGTATTTTCTAGGCAACCCTTGTGGCCAGAAAACTGAAACTTCCCAGTCTGTGAACTGGGACAAGCCCACCAAAGCTAGTATCTCCTCTCCACCCAATGGATGGGTAGCTGTTGTTAGAGATGCCGGTGAAGCACCACTTCTGCTTCTTTCCAAGCTCCTCAGTGGGCACAGCAGGGATTTCTGATCCATATTTCATCACTGTTTCTTGCTCTTCTCTGGCATCATGTCGCAAGTGCAAACACACTGAGATGTCCCCACTAAATTGCCGCTGGCTGCGGTGGGAGGTGCGGCAGGTACCAGCCACGCACATTAATGCTTGGTTAAAATAATCCATTAAAACCAGGAGGGAAGAAGACTTGGTGTCCTAGGAAACATCACGAAGAGTTGAGTTCACTGTTCAAAATCTGGCTAAAACGCTGGTGCTGGTTGTCTGCCCCTGTTATTATTTACCAGCCAACCTGCTGCCCTCCAGCTTCTCTTCCCCTCCCCTTCACCCTGGTTTAGGGCCATGATAGCTCCACTTTCTGCAGGAGAAACCCTCCTTGGGGGAGCGTGAAAGGACAAATACTTGGCTTTGCATATGTTGTTTGTGTTGTTTGTGTGCACTATTTCTAAGGCACTGGTATTTCCCCAGTGCCCCCATTGCCGCCGATCGTGGGAGGTCACTGTAATTCAGCAGTAGGCAGCAAAGAGCTCTGCATAATCCCAAGCCTTGTCCCCAAATATTCAGAAATCACTCGCTGATGCCTTTTGTGGCATTAAGTGCTTGTGTTGTCCTTTGAAAACAACTCTCAGTGTTGGGTGAATAGATAAACTAAGCGAGATCCTTCCTGAGCTGAAGGGAGAGGGAACTGGGCGAGTAATAGAATCATGGAATCACAGAATGATTTGGGTTGAAGGGACCTTTCAAGGTCACCCAGTCCAACCCCCTGCAGGGAGCAGGGACATCTGCAACTCGAGCAGCTTGCTCAGAGCCCCAAGGGACAACCTGCAATGGGGCCAGCGATGGGGCTGCTCCCACCTCTCGCGGCAACCTGGGCCAGGGTTTCCCCACACTCAGCGTCAAACATTTCTCCCTGCTCTCTGGACTCAATCTCCCTCTTCCAGTTGAATCCATCACCTCTTGTCCTGTCCCAACAGCCCCTGCTCAAAAGACCCTCCCCAGCTTTCTCATAAACCCCCTTGAAGCACTCAAAGGCCACACTAAGGTCTCCCTGCAACCTTCTCTGCTCCACGCTCAACACCCGCAACTCCCTCCCCTGGTCTCCCAGCAGAGGGGTTCCACCCTCCCAGCATTGCTGGGGCCTCCTCTGGTCCCGCTCCAGCAGCTCCATGTCTCTGCTGTGCTGAGGAGCCCAGAGCTGGACCCAGCCCTGCAGGGGGTGTCTCAAGTACTTCAGGTGAGGTCTCACATGCTCAGGGATGCTTAGACCTGCTCAGCGCACATCACAAGGATGCGAACAGGAATACTGAAATCAAAAGAGATGGGGAAGGGGAGGAGAGAAAGGTTTGCAGCATATTGGACCAAGCAGAAGGACCTGGGGCGGCTGACATCTGGGCATTGAAGGAAAGGCTAAGGGAAGGGAAACAGTGTCAGGGTGATTTCCTGAGGGAAACAACGCTGAGCTTGGCATTGTATCCAACCATGGTGCCACAGAGAACTGGAGAAGGGGCTAAAGCCTGGATCCCACCAGGGGAAGGGCAGAGCTGTATTAGTGTCTCCTGTGCATGTGTGCATGTTCCAACCCAGTGAGCCAGCTCAAAGACACTGTGGGGAGGCAGAGAACAGATCTGAGCAGGTCATGGAGACCTGCATCCTCTGTTTGGAGTAGTCACCACCTGCATCTCTCTAGATGAGGTCAGGTGAGACAGTTCTGATGTGTGGATGGATTTTTGGCCAGGTGTGCTGCTGGGACAGCCTCGTGACTCACTCCAAGGAGACCCCTTCCCTCCTGCAATGCACTTTGCTCCAAGCACCACAAAATTAGTAGGAGAGAGCTGTGGTCCCTGTGGCTGCTTGGTCCAGGGCATGGCAGGTCCCACAAGTACTGCTGATCCGCTTGGAAAAACAGCCAGATCTGCCGAAGGGCCATTTTTACCCTTTCTGACCTCTTTATCCCCCTTGATCCCCAATTCCACCAGCTCCTGAGTCCGGCCTGGACCAAGGTGCCAGCAGATGCTCAGTTATAGTTAGTTATAGCAGCGATTTTTAAACCCAGGGATGCAAAGGGCAGCAGAGCAAAGCAATCCAGTTTGAACCTACATGATTTTGGACCTGGTCCCAGAGAAGCAGGATGTGTCCATGCGCCAAGGCTGGCAGCGTGTGTCCCTCTCCTATCTCTGGTGGAGTCCAGGGTCGCTTGTCCCTGGGTGAGGCTCTATGGTACTGAAATATTTCCATGCTTTGCAGCCTGACAGGAGTTTGCTGATGACTGCTCTGCTGCACGTTATCTCAGCCCAGCTCCCTGCGTCTGTACCAGCCCTTATCTCCCCCCCAAACACTCTCCCCATGCTTATAAACTGGGAGTGCTTTTAAACTGGGCGCACTTTTAAGCTCAGAGCACTTTTAAACTGGGAGTGTATCTTTCCCTGCCAGTCAGTTTAGCAGGCTGGGTGAGTGTGGTGGCATGAAGGTGAAATTTGGGGCAGTAAATACGTCATCACATCCACTTCCCCGACCCCCACCCCACCCCCTTTTTTTGTTGTTTTCCTTTTCTCTTTACATTGTACTGCCTCAGCCTGCATGCACTGGGAGGGATGGGAGATGCATGCCAGGACCGCCAGCCCTACCCTGCATGGAGGGATTGCAGGGCTTGGTGGCTCTCTCCCCTTATCCACAGTGGGTGAGAGGTCCAAGATGTCCCTGAAGGTGCTGAGGTAAGCAGCCCTGGAGGGCAAGCACAGGCTGGAGCCAGCAACCAGTGGGAACGGGACTGTTTGGGCTAAGGAAGAGAGGGTGATTAGAGCTGCTCAGGGCCCCCAGAAAGCTGACCTCGCTGCAGCAGTGAGGATAAGGAATAGGAGCAGAAGGCCTGGCTGGGACATCCCACTGCACATGGGACCTGCTCTGCCCCTGATTGCTCAGGCCAAACAGCCCAGTGTCCGTTTTTGCTGTGATTTCTGGAGAAATAGTGATTTTAGGATGTTCATGGTTGCCCGAGACCCTCTCGAAACCTCAGTCAGCAATGGAACCAGGTGACTGCTGGACCTCTGCATCCCCCAAAACTGCCTGGGGCTCCCCAAAGCACGACTGCTCGAGCACCACTGGCACTTTGTCCCCAGTGCCACGTGACTCACAACAATCACACCACCTCTGAACACCTCCCAGGAAAGCACTAAGCTTCAGCCCTTTGACTCTCCCACCCAGAGCAACCTTCACTCCCTTCTTTGCCCCACATTCATGGTGTTGGTGAACTGTGGGACAGAAAATAGGAAGTGGGGAGAAAGTAGGTGTCTCTTCATGCCACAAATCCTTCTCCAACCTTCACTCAACTGAGTGATTTCTCACGAGCCCAGTATTTTATTTGCTTTTCCACCAAAGTGGCTGCATTGTTGGCTCTTTGTGCTCAGCCTTTCACTTAAGCCAGCAGCCTCCAAACTTGGGGGTTACCTTGGTCCAACCAAGGAAGACAATTGCCCTCTATGGCAGCAGCCACAAAGGTGCCATAATCTGGGGAGGAAATATCTAAAGCCAAGTAGGCATGAGAGGCATTTTTGTGGTGTGTACAGATCCATGTACCACACCCATCCTTCCAGCTCCATCCTCATCCTCATCTTCCTTTCTATGTCTGTGAGATGTTGGACTTGGCAGTGCCTGGTTAACAGTTGGACTCGATGATCTTAAAGGTCTTTTCCGACAAAAATGATTCTGTGTTCTGAGTAAACATTCTCCAGAACAGTGGTTATGGGAATTGGAACGAAAGTCTCTCCAAAGCCTCAAGGCTGATGTTTTCCACAGCCTGGAGAACATCTTTAAGGTGACCAGAATGGTGAACCTGGCTTGGCAGAGCACCTGAAACAGTACAGATGCCTCTTCTGGGGGAAGGGGGGTTCATCTGTCCTGGTTTCAGCAGGTAAATTTCAACCATGGGAGTGTGAGAGGAGTCTCTAGCATCAAAGAGGATGCTTGCAAAAGACAGCAGAGATGCAAGGTGCATCATCCTCTGGAGATAGCTGTTTTTCCTCATGGTATTGAGACTCAAACATAGGCCTTTTAAAACACATCTGGACTCATAAAACCAAAATTAGGCATCTACGATGGTTGTCTACCTGGTGTAGCTACCTGGATTCTCTGTTGGGAGGGATGTAGGTGCTCCCCGGTGTTGTTTGGTGCCTGTGCTGTCTCTCCAAACCACCTGGAAATGGGCCTCACAAGAGCACTGACATCTCTGCCAGCTGTGCTAACATCTGGGTTTTTTGCTGTCCTGCAGAAGCACTTGCTTTGGAGGACAGAATTTTATCCGCTTCAGCCAGAGCTTTTATCTCTGATGTAATGACAAACACATGGTGCTCATTCTCCACAGCGTGTCTGGAGGCTGGCTGGGATTTACTGGGGAGGGAAGAGGAGAGTGACGATCTCACCGTGTCCTCACAGGACCACCAGGCAAGATGAAGCAGCCCTGCCTGCACTCCCCATGTGCACTATGGAGGGTGGGACAAAGCCTCCTATCAGGGCTCAGAAAGGGCAGACATTAGCAGCCCCTTCACCCTGCAAAGAAGTAGACAGAGCCCAGGACAGGTGCATCCTCATTGCACCAAACTGTGGCTTCAATGACTTTCCTGGTCACTTCCCATGCCCCAGAGAGACTCTCACCTTCCCACACAAGTCAGCAGGTTTTATTTCCTGAGTTTGTCCCTCCCTCCCTCTCCTGCCACAGAATGGCTGAGGCTGGCAGAGACCTCTGGAGACCATCTAGTCCAGCCACATGCTGAAGTAGGGTAACCAGAAGCAGGGCCGTGTCGACTTGGGTTTTGAGCATCTCCAGGATGGAGACCCCACAGCCTCAACAGGCAACTTGTAACAGTGCTTAACCACCTTCACAGCAGAAAAATAATTTTCTCATGTTTAAACAGCACTTCTCATGTTTCAGTTTGTGCCCATTGCCTCCTGCCCTGTCACTGGGCACCACTCAGAAGAGCTTGGCTGTTATTTCTTTATTCCCACCCCTTCAGGTATTTCTGTACATTATAAGATCACCCTGAGCCTTCTTGTCTCCAGGCTGAACAGTTGCAGCTCGCAGCCTTTCCTGACATGAAAGATGCTCCAACACCTTTGTCATCTTCACGGCTGTTCATCAGACTCACTCCAGTAGGTCCATGTCCTACTTGTGCTGGGGAGCCCCAGAAGCCCACCAGGACACCCAAGTCCTTCTCTCCTAAACTTCTTTCCAGCTGCTCAGCATCCAGCCTGTGCCTGAGGTTAGTCCTCCTCACAGGCAGGACTTTCGATTTCCACTGATAGAATTCCATGAAGTTCCTTTCTGCCCTTTTCTCAACGCTTGGCCAGGTCCCTCTGGATGGCAGCGTGTTCATCAGGTGTATCAGCCACTCCCCGCAATTTCCTATCCCCTTTCGCTTTATCATGGAGCCATGGGACACTCCTGGACTGGTAGGGCCGGGAACTATGCAGCCAGGACCCATTCCGCCATCCCCAAGAGAGGTGAATAGGGCAGTCCTGAAGTGGGGACAGCCAGGGGAAACTCCCAGCCCAGGGCACCAAGGAAGTTTGTGGTGATGAAGCAGGTCTGAGGTCAAGCCAGGGCATCAATCCATGAGCACCCATGGCCAGGCAAGGCCATGGTGGGGCTGGAGACACCTACAGTGTCTCTGGGGCAGGAACTGATAGCCCTGGGATGAGCTGAAATGGGGGTCCTGTGCCCATGGGCAGGGTGGGGGGAGGCCCCAGGGAAGACTGGGTAGGGCAATTAAAGCAAATTAACGTCCTCAGACCCCCAACACTTGTCTTTTCTCTTCCAAGTGACCAGGGCTGATCACAAGTAGGAGGGAGCAGACAGGAGGGATGAGAACATGGACATGGTGCAGGTCTCTTGAAGACTTGGCTAGTGGTTATCGGCTTAAGATCATAATAGGTGAGAGGTTGAGGGGATCAAGAAGGGATTTTTCTTCCTGGTTTGGGCCATGGAAAGTGTCACAGAGCTTTTGGCTCAGTTTCTCTCCCCCAACACCAGTTTCAGCTGAGAAGAGAGAGGCTCCATGCAAAAAGATCCCATGGCCCGAGGTGGTGGTGGTCTCATTTCTGCTAGGGATTTCCCATTTTCTTGAGAGCTTTGTCTTGCAAACAGGCATGGGAGACACTCCCCCTCCTTAGCATGTGTTCGGCAGGGACGTTGGGGTGGTCTCACCCTGTCTGATCCCCTACCGTGACACTCAGGAGGGCTCTGGGCAGGCTACGAGGGATGAAAGTGGTTTTGTTTCCCGTTGTCCTTGTATGGGAATTCGGATGGAAACAAATGTGTAAGAAGCCAGCCAAAAGGAAACGCTCTGCGAGAGATGTCAAAGCAGATTTTAATGACTGTATACAAACCGCCCAGCAGCCAAGAGCGGGAATAAAGAGGGAAATAACGATAGAAAAGGACAGTTTTACTATTTAAATCTTCCTGAATCATTCCTACCCAAAAGAACAATCAACTCTTACTCATTTTACTTGAAAATAGAGACTTTTGGGAGTCTGCAGGACAGGGCTGCATCACCTCGTGCCAGTGCAGGCAAGACGTGTGGCATGTGGAAGAGGAATATTCCCAAATCTGGGATGGTGTCTGTGTAACCATGTGCCCCTCAGGGACAAGGTTTCTCTCCTTGGTCCCATCCCTCCATAGGAGGGCTGTCCTGCTGACTCCGCTCTGCTTGAGGAACAGAGAGCTGAGGAGGGGAGAATTTTTTCACCTGCTCCATCTGCATTTGAGAGGAGACGCACCCGGTGTCCTCTCCAGGACCGTGTGGATTTTAACACTAAACAATTCCCAAAGCTCAGCTGAGGCCTCCGCTTTTGTGCTTGCCTTGGCATGGGGCCATCACATGAGTCATAAACTGCTTGTTGTTTGTTTAATGTACCAATTCCTCTCTATCGGCTTCCTAAGAGGGAAGTTAATTCATAAGCCAAATCAATATTAACTGCCTGAGGAAGAGGAGAAGGAAGAAGAAGAGAAGGAGAAAGGAGCCAATTCAGCATTAACGTCGCACCAGTGAGCTGTTTCACGTTGCCTGCTGATGTGAACACATCTTCCTCACTCAATGGTCTTAGGACAATGTGACAGTCCTAAGGACCTCTGAGACAGTCCTAGGACCTACGTGGGCATTGTTGTCCTCTCCAGGCCCTGCGTGATACCTGCAAAGTCTTTCTGGGGACTTAAGGGAGGAGCACAACCCACTGGAGACATCTGCTTGGAAGATGCCCAAAGAAATCAGCCTGTCTGCACACAGGTCCCAACACCCTGAAGAGTGAGCTGGTGATGTCTCCGGTGCCCGGGAGCTCTCCAGTGTTGATGCCTGGCAAGCAATGGACATGCAAAGGGAAGAGAAGCAGGGCTGGTCTGCTCAAATGCAGAGGAAGGAAGAGGGAGAAGAGCCATCGGAGTAACAATTGCAGAAGCTGGCAGGGCAGAAGCCAAGCCCTTGAGCTGTCCTGTTTGTTTGCAGACGTAAAAACCTTGTGCACACATGAACACTGTGGAGGTAAGTGCTGTCTCTGGAGGTTGTGAACTACCAGCCTGGGAATGCTCAAAATGGTTCATTGCTGTGTTGACTCATGGGCCACGTTCTCCCTTTAAAGTACTGGAGATGGAGGAATTTGGACACTTACCCAGAAGGAGATCAACCACATGGGATGCAGCTCAGCCCTGTCACTGGAACTGATCAGAGAGGCATGTTCAGGCGTGCCAAGGTGAGAGGAGACCACAAGGTGTGTCATGCCCAAAGGTTTTGGTTAGCCAAGAGTTGTTTGCACCTGCTCTTATCCTGGTGGAGAAAACCAGCGTTTCCTCTTACGACTGTGTTGAAAACCAGATGTCAACATGCCTGGGAAAAAAAAATATTTAATGACGTGCTTAATTGCAGCCATCTGGTTGCAGACACTCCCCTTGGCCTCTGGAAGACAAGGTCCTGTTGACCACTAATACTTTGTGCTCTGAGCCATATGTCTCAGGGATGGAGAATATCACAATATATTTTGAAGACGGTCCCATGGCTCTTTCTCCAACCACTTTGCTGAGATGAGCCAGTTTGAACCAAACAGGTCCAAGCCAACCAACAGCTGCAATTGCCATTGATTTTGAAGGCAACGTAGCACCTTTATCTCCAACGGAGATTCAGAGAACAGAACAGTCACGTCCTGTGCGGGAGGTTCTCCTTGGACCTTCCTGGAAGCCGAACTAGCTTCTCATCCATCATTCCCATTATTTTTCTGGTTTTATTTTAACCTCCTGTTTGTTATTGTTCAGTTTTCCTTTGAATAATTTTTTCTGTATCCAAGAATAGAACATCATGTCAGATAGTAACAGGAAGGAAGTGAGAATGCCCAGAATTACTGGATATGTTAAATAACTCCTATTTCACAAGGGTTTTTCTGTTTATGCTAAAGATTCATCTCAGCTTTTATCACGAAATTTTACATTAGAGCAGCTGCCACCCTGCTGAGATCTGGGCTCTTGTTTGACGTGCGTGGAAAGAGAAGCACCAGCCACTGGCAGCTCCCAGCCTGAATAAAGGAGTTTAAAATGCTGTCTGTCTGTCTGTCCCTGAGCCTGGAGCTGGGCCTAACCTGCCTTGAAGGCAACATAGCACCTTCATCTCCTCCTCCAATGGAGATCTGGAAGGGCCTCTGAGAAAGCTGGGGAGGGTCTTTTGAGCAGGGTTTGTTGGGACAGGACAAGCGGTGATGGGTTCAACTGGAAGAGGGAGATTGAGACCAGAGAGAAGGGAGAAATGTTTGATGCTGAGTGTGGGGAGACCCTGGCCCAGGTTTCCCTGAGAGGTGGGAGAAGCTCTGTCGCTGGCACCATGTCAGGTCAGGTTGGCCCTTGGGGCTCTGAGCAAGCTGCTCGAGTTGCAGATGTCCCTGCTCCCTGCAGGGGGGCTGGACTGGGTGAGCTTGAAAGGTCCCTTCAACCCAAACCAGTCTGTGATTCTGTGATTCTATGTCTGGAAGTGTCCACAAAAAAAGTAAAATACAATAGAATAAATTGGAATAAGCTAAACTAAACTAAACTAAACTAAACTAAACTAAACTAAACTAAACTAAACTAAACTAAACTAAACTAAACTAAACTATAGTAAAATAAACCTAAACCTTATTTGGAGGAGAAAGGATGAAAAAATATTCATGTTGTTGGGGCTGATATCTTGCAAAAAGTGTAAGGCACAGCACGCTGGTACAGGGTTGTGAGTTGAAGTCACCCGCTGCTGCCTGCGTTACCCAAGCAAAGTGCTGCCCGTGCTGCCTGCCGGGACATGCAAGCGCAAGAGGAACAAGCTGATCTTGTTTGCTGTCTCATCCCCCTCCTCCCTCCCTGCCAATGTGCAGAACTTTCACTGCCACCTTGATTTTGCAACACGTCCCCAACTGGACGGACCTGCTTGAATATTTTCAACTTGGGCAGGTCTCAGGTGTCATGCGTGGTGCAGGACAGGCAGGTTGAGGGCAGGAGGACCCTGTCTGCTCATCCAGGAGGCTTCACCCATAGCAGACATGGGGTACAACCCTCCAATTGAGGGTCCTGGAGTGTTTTCTAGATGTTAGCAGGAAGCTGGGCATCCCCTCTTTTGTGCAGCTGGGGAATCTGAGGCACAGATTGGAGTCATCACAGCATTGCCCCAGGAGCTCCCTGGTCCACCCTCCCACTCCCAGCAGTGATAGTGACCTCCTTGCACAGGATAGTCTTACAATCCGCCAAGGATGAACCTGACCTCCACATCAGCCTCTGTGAGCATGTCCTGGATGGGCTCCCGTGCCAGAGAGGCACCCAAATATCACCCTCCCTCCCTGCAGCACCCAAACCCCCAAACTCATGCAAGCCACCACACAGAAAGAGAAGGTGCAGCAACCATGCCCAGTTTTGCCCAAACCCAGACAAGCGATGGTCAGGACCCCCCAGGATTGTATTTTCCTTCTTATAGTTTCACCCCAGTGTTTGTACAAAATGTCTGAGCACCGGCTCTGCTCTGAGGTTTGTTTAGAAGATGCTGCCAAGGGTAACACTGCTCCCAGCACTGTTGCACGAAGATGATGTCCCTGCAAAAACTGAGTCCATCCTGGGAAGCTATTCCTGTCTCCCTCCTTATCCTGGTGTACCAAGCCGGTCCCGGACCCCTAATTCTTCCTCCTATAGGGGTAAAGTTGCCCATAACCCAAAGTGAACCTTATAGCAAGCCCCGAGTGGCTTTGCTGGAGCTTTGAGCCCTTCTCTGCTTGCAGAAAAGGGGATGTAAGGGGTTTCCTGATGGATTAGATGGTGAGAAAAAGATGGAAATCATCCCCATTTGAGGATGGAGGACGTGAGATGGTCCCTCTGCAGGGATGCTCCTGGTAAAGCCTCCCATGAATCATGTTTCTGTCATGTCCCAGCAAGCAGCGCAGAATAACCTGTTATCCATCAATCAAGAAGCATCAATATCAAGGATATTTCCAGAATGTTCCTATAAGATGTTACCATCACATTCGGTTTAGCTGAGTAGAAACCTCAAGCACTGGTGGGGATTTTTTTGCTCGTCTGTAAGTGGCAGAAGAGATAATTTGTGCCTAAATTTTGCCTTATTTCTGTAACTCTGCTCTTTTCCAGGAAAAAGCAGCTGCTTTCCTATGAAAAAGAGACAAATTCTTGGAATTACAAAAAAACTCACTTGGGAGGCAGCTTCCCCTTTCACTCTCTTCAAAGGCACAGCATGATCTTCTGAGAAGCAGAAGCGAAAGGGAGAAGCGAGAGCGCGTGCTTCCTCCATACAGAATACAGCATTGACAATGCCAGGCATGAAATAGATGGGTTTTTTCCCAAAATAAATGACCAGTTTGTTCACCTTTTCAATGGAAGGATGTGGCTTAAATAGTTGCTGCAGTGGCTGGGTGTGATGGGCCCACCTGAAGGCAAAGGAGAACCAGCCCAAGGGTTGAACAGGTCCCTACATGCTCCTGGGAAGTAAATGATCCATGCTTTGAGTTTTAATTCCTGGAAGGTTTTGGTCTCTATGTGAGATGCCTCATGCGTGAGGCTATTTTGGCTGCTGAAGCATCCCCAAGGTCCCCCCCAACATCCTCACCCCCCTTGGCGAAGGGATGGTCATTCTGAGTCAACATCATTGCATTTAATTTTGGTAGTGAGCAAAAAGAGCAGCAGAAGACCTAAAATTCCCACTACGGACAGGTGCAGGCTAGTTGTACGGACATAAAAATTGCATGTCCATCCAGCTGGGAGATTTGAGTGATGGCTTGGAAGTCCCAAGTGAGCTCATCACATGCCAGGTCCCTCATTGCTTGCTGCAGGAGCAGCAAAACCGAGCATGTGGTTCCTAGAGGGGCTACAAGACATTGCATCAAGTAGTTTTTAATGTAAAGCATTAAATTTGCAGTGCTCAAAATTGCTGGGTTCCTGGTGACTCACACTCAATCAGGTGAGAAATTTGCCTGTCTCCCCCTTGTGTTGCTTCAACACATCCATAAGTCTCAAGTGTTGGGTGGCCACCAGGCATGTGACAATCTGTGCTCCTGCAGCAGCACAAGGTGGCAAGTTGGGACACTTGTGTTTGGCTCCGGCTTATGGTTATGGATCATGATCATGGAGCCCCTTGGATTGACCCATAGCTGAGATGCTGGTTTTCAACCTTCAAATAGCTATTTTCACCCTACAAATGTGCCTGGGCATGTCGTCCTGCTGGGATGGTGGTACCCCAAAAGCAGGCATCTCCATCAACATTTCCACCCTGTGTCCCTAGTTGTAACTGGGAGGCAATCATTTTCCAGAGAAAACTCTCCAGCTGGAGAACTGCCTCTGGTCCAACAGCCAAAGCAAACAAGCTATCGAGGAAACAGCAAAGGGTTGAGGGAAGTTACTTTAAATCTTTCCCAGATGGGAACTACCAAAGGTACCTGCAGGTCTCGTATGCTTTGACCTGCTTATTCCTCCCTGCAGAGGCAGTCCAGAAAGCGGAGGAGCCTGGAGGCAGTGAGCCAAAGGAATACGGCATGCTTCTCCATCAGCCCCTGGGCAGCTGGCAGCATGGCCAGATCCTGCAGGTCCCCATGGGAACCTAAGCCTGCTTTTGGACACCCTTTTATTATCACCTGGTACCTGGATCTAGCCCTGGGGCTGCTGTCAGAGCCAGTTCTCCCAGCACAGGTGGAGCTCCATGCTGGGTTGCACCTCTGCTCGATACCGTCATGGGACGTGGATGATTATGAAGAGGTGTGTTGTTGAGAAGACCGAGATGACCATCGCCATGCTGAGCCTCAGGATGGGAAGAGCCACAAAGACATGAAAACCCAAAAGGGCTACGTGATCTGCTGGCATGGGATGGAGGGGAAGGAGCTGAAGGAGGAATTGTGACCGACCTGGAGACATTTGATTTCCACTCAACCACGCAAGGTTCAGAGATGTTCCCATCTCAGATCCCATCTCTTGTCCTCAAAGCAAGAAAGCGCAATTATTTGTAAGGATGACCTACCTCTTTGCAGAGCCTCCTAGTAGTGGGAGTGGAGAAGACCTCTCAAAGGTGTCCACAAAGCATGAAGACCCATCTTGGAAACCTCTGTCACAAGACCCTCACATGCCCTGGCATTTCCTGCCCACAAAGGCCCACAGATGTGAGTCCCAAAATTCCTTTCCCACCAGCAGACGAACAACGTCTCCTGTGCCCAGGCCACCTCCCAAACACTCACTGCTTTCCTTCTACTGAAGTTGTGGATGAAACTGGAGCCTAAAACACCACCCATGCCTGGATCCCTGTGCTCCACGCTGCTCCTTGAGGATTCCTGAGCAAAGAAAAGCGATGAGCGGAAGCGACCTTGAGTCCCCGAGGCATGTCAGGGTGTGCCGGTGAGAGGAAAGGAAGCCTGCAAAGATCAAGGCATTAATCATCTACATGCTGGGGGAGGTGAGGCTCATCAACCCCTTACTCCCCTGATGACGTCTGCGGAGCTCTAGGAAAGCAGGTTGGAGAGGAAAATGACCTGAAATATACTTCTTGAGAAACACTGAGGCATAGGAACAGAGGGTCAGATCACACTTGGAGCAAAGCCAAGGCTCTTTTGTCTGAATTCCCATCAAAGCCAAGGTTTCCCAGCACTCCCGCGGAGCCCTGTCTGGAGCCTCATCACCTCCAGAAGGAAATTTGGGCTGGATGGCCAGAAACGTGGTCCTGAGCCCAATGACTGCAATGGAGGTTGAACAGTTTCTCCAAAGCAGAGGTCCAGCAGTGAGAAGACTTGTTTTCTTCTGCTGGGGCTTTCACCACCGGTAACTGCACTAGTTGGACTGCGGTGAAGGTTGATTGCAGCAAAAGGATGGAGGGCACCATCAGAGCGGACCTCAAGAGATGACACTTTCTCCACCAAACACGTTCTCTGCCAAAAATGTGGGACTGAAAGGCAGGTGCTGGGCTGGCAGATGTCTGCAAGTGACCCCGGGCTGATCATCTCCTCTGAGCTGGTTGAAAAAGAGAAAGTTGCTATCAGGTGTCATCTCCTCCTGAGCAAGCTCAACTAGTCCACTGCCCTGGCAGGCATGAGAAATGAACTCCATTTCCGTTATAAATAGCTTTTAGATGTAATGAAATTTTTCATGCAAAACATCTCTGGTCTGGTGAGCTGCAGCGGAGCTCGAGGCAGAAGGGCTCCAGCCTGCATCCCTGGTATGTCTGTGTTGGGGCAGAACATTAAAACCCTGTAGGACCCTCCCCATGGGGACATCCAGCACCTGGCGGTGGGGACATCCCAGCGCTGAAGTTTTTGCAAAG
This sequence comes from Bucorvus abyssinicus, assembly GCA_009769605.1. Classification (NCBI taxonomy): domain Eukaryota; kingdom Metazoa; phylum Chordata; class Aves; order Bucerotiformes; family Bucorvidae; genus Bucorvus; species Bucorvus abyssinicus. The sequence goes on along the minus strand of CM020024.1, from coordinate 94,518,624 downwards.
CTTCAACATTTAAAAAAATGCTACTTTTTGTCTCAATCGAGATTTTTGCATCGGTTGGAGTAGCATGGTCCCAGCTCCTTGGGCCTCGACCACAGATGCTCCTCTCTCCGTCCACAACATCCCACAACCCACTGGTGACTGGAAACCTGGAGCCTGGTGGGAAGATGCAATTACCCCAGCCAGCAGCAGCAAAGGTTGCCTGCAATGAGCCGCTAACACGATTACTGGCAGCATCCAGCCGGAGAAGCAGAAACCAGGCGGTGAACGAGTCTCATGAGGCCAAATCCGGTACCGCGTCAGGCCTTTCTGCCAACGATTAAGTGAATTGGTGAGACTCCAGGAGGAATCCTGACTATTCCCTTTCCCTGGTTATTTCTCCCAGTGAACTTCATCTGCCTTTTGCATGGATAAAAAGAGGCGAAAAAAGATGCTTGGCTTGAAATCTCTTTTTTAGCCTCACCGCTGCCTCCCCATTTGTGTCTCTGTCCCTGCTCAACCCCCAAAAATGTAATTTTTTTGGGGTGTTCCTGTTTATTCCAGGTGCTCTAGGGCTGGGCTTGAGGCTACGGGTCTGTCTGCTGGGCTCAGCGGAGGCGGTTGGGGCTGGTGGGCAGCCAGGAGCCGCTCTTTTCTTTTTTTAACGCTCCCTCCTCTATTTACAGTGTCCCCACAGCAGGACAGCCAGCTACAAGGTGTTCACCTTGGAGACCTGCAAGGACACCCGTGGTGCCGGGAGGGAGGAGGACACCAGCTCTTTGTTACCTGCTCGTAGCTTGCCCCGAAGATGTTGGCAGCACTGGAGGTGCCATAAGCGCTTTCGCTGCTGGCTCATTGGAGGAGTGAGTTGTGTCCATTCTCAGCTGCATTCCTCGGGTGCTGTGGAAAGCCCTGGGCTCCCCGTCGCAGGCTGCTGGGCTTGTTTGCACGAGACATGTTTGAGGAAAGACACTTTCCCCCCCAGTTTCCTTCTCCCTGTGGCAGCTGAGGGAGCGGGGAATTTCACAAGGGCACTGAGCCATCACCAACCCAACCTCACAAGCCTGGGCAGCCCCAGGATGAGGGTGATGGCTCCAGCCTGGCTGTGGTTGCAAATATTCAAGGCTGCTCCTGCCAGAGCCCATCTCCCCCGTGGCCCCACTACCCAGCTTGGCCGCGGGCTCGTGCCAGGATCAATGAAAGCCCACGTTGTCCATGTAATGCAGGCGCCAGCGGGATTGATGGGCTGCAGCACCTCATTCCACCTCCCCATCCCGCTCCATGCAGCCCAGCCTCTGCTTAAAAGTCCTCACCTCATCTTTGGGTGCCAGCTCTGGGGGTGCGTCACTCAACCCGTTGACACCGGGGAGACCCTCACATGATGCAGGTTGACACGTCCTTGTCCGCCACCTCTACTGAGACCCATCACAAGCCCCTAAAAAGGAAGGAGGGGAATAATTTTGGAGAGCAAACTGGGCTTCCAGGGAACGTTAGGTAGAAGCCTGTCATCCCGCGTAATCCCGGCATCCCCAGACTGTTTATGTACCAGACCTTTCATACTCCACTTGTCCCCCCGGGGTTCCTTTTCTTATTGCTCTTTAATAGCCCTGCTCAGGAAGCATGGAGCCTTGACCGCCTGGTTAATGAGTACTGAAGCCACCGTCCCCTTTCGGTGACACCCAGTGCCGCGGGGAGACCCTGTCCCCAGTATCCAGCAGCTCCCAGGCTCTGGCCAGGACAATCCAGCTGTGCATGAACATCCCACCTTGTAAATCCCTCGTTTGGGGTTACTGGAAACCCCCAACACCCTATTCAATACAGATGTTTGTCCATGGTGCCAAGCCAGATGTTTGCCTGGCAGCCCCCCAACCCATGCAGCTGTCGGCCCCCCATCCCAGCTCTTTTCCGCCCGTCTCCCCTCCCTTATCCAGCTGTGATCCTTCCCCAGTCCCCTCCGGGGCCCTCCCGCAGGTGCCGGGGGCCGGAACGGGGCGGAGCGGGACGGCCCCGGGGCGGAGCGGGGCCGGCGGCGGGCGGCAGCCGAGCGTCTCCAGGCGCTGAGCACAGCTGCCGCCCTGGCGCATCCCGCTGCCGGTAAGTGTCGCGTACGGGAGAGGGACGGGACCAACCGAACCGGGGCGGAATCTGACCCAAGAGGTTCAGAGTGAACCGGGCAGGATGGGGCTGGAGTGGGCAGGATGGGACCCACCAGGGTTAGACCGAACGGGGCAGGATGGGACCTGAATGGGTCAGACTGAACCCGGCAGGATCAGACCCAAAAGGGTCAGATCGGACTGGGCAGGGTGGGGCCGGGCTGAGCCTGAGCGTGTCTGACAAAACCGGGTCAGGATAAGACCCGAGGGTCAGACTGAACCGCGCAGGATGGGACCGGACAGGGTGAGACTAAACTGGGCAGAATGGGACCGGACAGAGTCAGACAGAACCGGGCAGGATGTGAACCGAGGGGGTCAGATCGAACCGCGCCGGATTGAACCCGAGGAGGTCAGACCGCACCGGGCAGAATGGGGCCTGACTGGACAGGATCAGACCCACCAGGGTTAGACCGAACCTGGCAGGATGGGACCCGAGGACAGGATAGGACCCGAGGGCGTCAGACTGAACCGGGCAGGACGGGACCCGAGGGGGTCAGATCGAACCGGGCAGGATGGGACCCAAGGACAGGATAGGACCAGAGGGGGTCAGACCTAGCTGAGCAGGATGGGACCCGAGGGGGCCGGATCACACTAGGCAGGATGGGGCCAGACTGGGCAGGATAGGATCCAAAGGGGTGACACTGAACCAGGCAGGATGGGACCCGAGCAGATCCAATCAAACTGGGTGGGATGAGGCAGAACTGGAGAGGACGGGATTGGATCCAGAGAGTATTGGGTCAGATCCGGAGAGCATCGATGCTTCGATTGGGCTTTGGAGTGGTCCCAAAGCCCCCCTAAATGTGCCGGACTTTGCTTTTAGGGAGGTTTAGCAGCTTTCACCGCAGAACAGGGCTTAAAACCACCCCGTGACCCCCACAGCAGGGCTGGTGCGGAGCTCAGCGGGGTGGGTGCACCCCAGTCCCTCCACTCCCACCACCTGGGCTGCATCCACGATGCGCCTGTGTCCCCTGGGGCACCCACAGGGATCAGCTTGGTGGTGTCACACATGGAGTGTCCTCAGATCTGCTGGAGAGACCTTCCCCAGGAGCCTGGCCCCACCTTTATATATATATCTGTATGTATTGGTACATATATACGTACAGAGGTATAAATGTATTTGTATATATGAACATGTGTGTACAGAAGCATAAATATGTATATATGGAGAGTTACGTATATACATGGGTGTGAGGCCACGTGCTTGGAGACATATTTGTGTATATACACACAGAATTTTGTATATAGAGAGTCATAGAATTCTCCGTGGGAATGGTGATATATATGGTTTTTTATCTATTTATATATATGTATTTCTATATATTTCTATATTTAATATATTTAATATATTTATATAAATATATATAGAGAGAGAGAACTGTATGTGCGTATACATAGAGCCATATATATGTTGTATATATATGTATGGACATATATTTACGTACAGAGCTTTGATAGAGAGAGAGGTACATATTTATAGAGGTATATTCATATATAGAGGTATATAAATGTATAGAGGTGTATCTATATGGAGGGATGTATACGCGTGTATATACATGTTTATGCATCTGTGTGTACATGTGGGTGAGCACGTGGCTGTCCATGTGCCTATAGGTTTGTGTGTCTCTATGTAGGGGTTTATACAAGCCCAACCTGAGCCTCGGCGCTGCCAGCTGAGACCAGGCCAACTCGTATCTTCTCCATCCCCAGCATCTCCCATTTCCAGCAGGAAGAGGCTGCCTGGGTTGCTCAGAGCATCCCTGAGATGATGATTTCTTATAGAGACGGGGCACCAAAGCCTGGGGAGATGAAGGGAGTCACCCAAAGGCAGGGGACGTGGGTGGCAGAGCCACCCAGCATTGCTGGAGGGATCATCCCTACACCCTGTCCCCACGGGTCCACGTTAAGCACGCAAAAATGCTGCTGTGGCCCAATTTGGCCCCATCATTACACCTTCAGGCTTTGATAAATGAAGATTTCCCTTAAAAGACCCAAGCCTTGGTCCCCAAGCACCCTGGGGCAGGTGGGACATGTCCACAGGCACCTGAAGATGTCTTGGGGCCAGCTAGAAGGTGTCTGGGGACAGGGACGTTGTGGCTTCAGCCAAGCAATACATGAGGAAGGAGCATCCCACTGTTCACCCCCTTTGAAATGTGCTGAGCTGGAGCTTTTGCTTCCATCTCCTCCATTCCAGCTCTGCCTTCAGAGCCACCAAGATAACCACACCGTGATCTCTTCCCAGGGCAAGACAAACCAAGGAGGAAGGTTTCCAAGGGCGGAAGCCACCCCGCCATAACAACTTCTCTTTCTCAACCCTGTTCCTCATTTTCGGACATCTTAAACCCCTGGGATAAGGGTCACCCTATCCTACAGAGCACCCCAACACTATAGGCACCCCTGTTTTTTTCCCCTGCAAGTCTCATTTCACAACAGGTTTCTCCTGGTGCCCATCACCGTGGCATCAAGGCACCCACTTTCCCCCTTCTGCAAGTCTCCTTTCACAATGGGTTTTGTCTCATGCCCATCACCTCGGTGTCTGGGCACCAGAACGGGTGGGCAAGCACCCACCCCATCACCCCAAGGGCTGGCAGAGATTCCTGAGATGGGTTTTTGGGGTGAAAAAAGAGACTTTTTGAGTAACCCACCAGACCAGATCACAATCCGGGGACCTGCCATGGGCACAGCATCAGGATTAGGCCAAATGTCTTGATGTGGTTTCGTTCGTTGGAAATAGCGGCGATTTGTGGGCAATGACAGACTGTGATTGCAGGATTACAGGTGGTTGCAGGCAGTGGGTACAGCTAGGGTGGGGATTCTGCAGTATCTAATAGAAAGGTTGTACTTGGCACATCTCACAGCTGCATTTTTCCAGGGATCAGGAGGGATTTTCCTCCTCTCCTCCAGCTTTCCTATCCCATCCAGCCCAGCAGCCCTGGAGTTCAGTGCCTCAGGGGTTTTTTTGCTCATTTGCCATTTTTGGGGGGAGGGGGTCCTTTGTTTCTTGGCTGCTCATTGTATTTTTGGCTCAGCTCTGGATGCCCTCTGCCACCAATGGCCTGTGTAGCCTTGGGCATGTCCCATAGCAACCCCCTACAAACACCCCTTCGAGGGATGGTTTGGGGAGAAAATCTGTTAAAACGGGGCTTGAGCCCCATTAAAATAGGGGTTTGCTTCAAAGCCAGTGCCTGTGCCTCAGTTTCCCTTTTCTGGCAGCAGCAAGAAGGGACAAGGCAACTGGATCATCTTCCTCCTCTTGGTGCCACTGTGCCAGGTGACCTTTCTGTCCCCAGCATCTGCCCCAGATACCTTGGAAGGAGCCAAAAATGGGGGGGAAAGATCCCAAAATGGAAGAAAATACCCCCAAATTCATGGGTCTGGTGGCCTCAGCTGGCTACTTCCTGGCATACTCGAGCTGGGTCTGGGCCACATTTGCCAGCTCTGTCCCTTGGCATCCAGGTCCAGATGTTTTGGGGGTGCAATGTGGGCGCACAGGTGATGCGTGTCTGTGCACACGTGTAGTGCATGTCTATGTAAGCATGCACACGCGTGTCTCTGTGTATGTGCAGGGAGGCTGCATATGGGAGCCCATTTATGTGCCACGTGGTGCCCACGGTGCCCTGCCATGTGGCCCGGTGCCCACCCTCCCACCCAGGTTTCTCTTCCTCATTGCCCCTGAGTGCTGCCATTGGGTGGAAAGGGGAAGTGGTGCTCAATGGGGAGAGCGCAGCACCCTGGGGCTGCAGATGTGGCCGAGTGCTGGGCAGAGCGGTGAGACTCAGCACCCAGTGGCACCTGCTGGCACCTTTCTGGCACCCCAGAAAGTAAGATGCGCTCCCAGGTCCCCCAGGACTCTCCCCCTCCCGCCCCCCCCTACCCCCCCCACCCCCTTCCTCCTGCCAGCTGCCTTGTCCCCAATGTCATGGTGGTGATGGCAGCGGGTCCTGTGGGTGCCCAGGGTCGGGACTGGGTGGGTGCTGCCTCAGCCTGGGGTCCCAGGGGAGGTTTCAGGGGTCCCAGAGGATAGGGCAGTTCATAGCCCTGGGGCACTTATTGGCTTGGAGGTGGCAGAGGTGGGTGCTGGGACTGCCTGGAGCTGGGTGAGAGAGGGTGCAATGGGGCACAGCAGGGTTGCAGGGGGCACAGTGGGGTGCCAGGAGGCTCAGGAGGGTGCAGAGGGCTCAGCAGGGTCCAGGGCGACTCAGGGGAGTGTCAGAGGGGCTCGCTGCGGGGCTGGTGGTCTCAGCAGGGTGTCAGGGGTCTCAGAAGTGAGCCGGAGGGCTCAGCAGGGTGCAAGGGGGGGGGGCTCAACTGGGTGCAGAGGGTCTCAGCGGGGAGCCAGTGGGGTTAGGAGGGATATGTGGCAGTAGGGAGAGAAGGGGGGACTGATCTACAAGCCCAGAGCACCCCCAAAAATGGGGGAGACTTGCGTGTGTCCCCAACACTCTTTCCCAAGCCTGACCCCATGGCCAGGCTGTGCTCTGGCGCTGGTAAATCCCCACAGACCTGAAATGGGGCTACCACGGTGGTACAAGCTAACAGGGTTGTCCCTGGACTTGCATGTTCCCTCCACCAGTCCCCTCTGCCGCAGGTACCTGGCCAGAGCTCAGCCACTCTACTCCCTGCCTCAGTTTCCCTTTCCAACTGGAGTGGGGATGCTGGCCACCTCTTTTCCAGGCAAGCTCATCTCTGCCAGGCAGTGAGGTGTGTGGGAGGAAGTGGGTACTGGCCCCACACCATCATCCGAGGTTGCAGACAGATCTGCAGGTGATGGAGGAAGTGTGAGGAGGAAGGAGAAGAGTCTCTGCATGTTCCTCCGAGCTGCTGCAATCCAGGAGCGTGTAGCAGCCATGGGTGGCATTGGCCGAGTGACATGGCTGGAGTCAGGGGACTCTTCATGCTGTAGGACCATATCTTCTGTGCTAGTCTCAGCCTCTAATAAAAGTAGATGGCCTCTTCCCCAGCTCAGTGCAGCCCAGAGGCCACCTGGATGGGCTCTCTTGAGCCCACAAAACCAAAAATCTCCAGGACCAGAGCATCACCAGTCCCAATTCCTGGAAAAAAGTAACCATGAAACATCTGTGGGTCATGCTGGGCTCAGCACAGGTGGCATCTCCTGAAAGTCAGGGGACCCAGCCTGCTCGGGTGACCAGCCGTAGGTCTTTGGCACCCCCTGCAGAGGAGCAGGAAGCCGTGCCGGTGGCTAACCACGTCGGGCCACAATTTCCTCTCCCACACTGGGATGAGGGTGGTTTGGCCTTGTGCAAACCTTCCTATGGGGTGTAAGTGTCAGGGAAAGCAGAGCTGAGATGGTGGTGATCATGGCCACTGTGCTGCCCCGTGTGCCACCACCTCGTGTGCTCCCACTCTCTCCACCTTCACCTTTCTGATGGACCCCTAAATCTATCATTGTGGTTTAGAATCAGAGTGGTTTGCATTGAATGGACTTTTCAAGGTCACCCAGTCCAACCCCCTGCAGGCAGCAGGGACATCTGCAACTACAGCAGCTTGCTCAGAGCCCCAAGGGACAACCTGACCTGACATGGGGCCAGCGATGGGGCTTCTCCCACCTCTCGGGGCAACCTGGGCCGGGGTCTCCCCACCCTCAGCATCAAACATTTCTCCCTGCTCTCTGGTCTCAATCTCCCTCTTCCAGTTGAACCCATCACCCCTTGTCCTGTCCCAACAGACCCTGCTCTAAAGACCCTCCCCAGCTTTCTCAGAGGCCCCCTGAAGCACTCAAAGGCCGCACTAAGGTCTCCCCGCAGCCTTCTCTGCTCCACGCTCAACACCGCCAACTCTCTCCCCTGGTCTCCCAGCACAGGGGTTCCACCCTCCCAGCATTGCTGGGGCCTCCTCTGGACCCGCTCCAGCAGCTCCATGTCTCTGCTGTGCTGAGGAGCCCAGAGCTGGACCCAGCCCTGCAGGGGGGTCTCCCCAGAGCACAGCGCAGCAGAGGGGCAGCATCCCCTCCCTCCACCTGCTGCCCACGCTGCTGGGGATGAGCCCAGCACACGGGTGGCTTCTGGGCTGTGAGCACACGTTGCCGGCTCCTGTCCAGCTTTTCCCCCCTAGCACCCCGAAGTCCTTCTCCTGTGGGCTGCTCTCCAGCTCTTCATCTCCAGCCTGGGCTGATACTGGGAGTTCCCTGACCCAGAAGGATGGAGCTATGGGGTCACACACACACTAGTCCAGGTTCATCCTACCAGGTGACATTATGTATTTCAATCACCAACCATCCCCTTTGTCATTTGCAGGCGCTGCTGAGGGACCACACCAGCAGAGAGGACATTGACAGGAGGGAACCACCACCATGGACAACTTGACAGTCCTCGTGGGCACCAGGAGGAACACATGCACCTTCCACGAGGAGTTCAAGCAGGTCCTGCTGCCCCTGGTCTACTCAGTGGTGTTCTTGGTGGGGTTGCCCTTGAATGCTGTTGTCATTGGGCAGATCTGGGTGGCCCGTAAGTCGCTCAGCCGCACCATGATCTACATGCTGAACCTGGCCACAGCTGACCTACTATATGTCTGCTCCCTCCCACTCCTCATCTACAACTACACCCAGAAGGATTATTGGCCTTTTGGGGACTTCACCTGCAAATTTGTCCGCTTCCAGTTCTACACCAACCTACACGGCAGCATCCTCTTCCTCACCTGCATCAGTGTCCAGCGGTACCTGGGCATCTGCCACCCCTTGGCCTCATGGCACAAGAAGAAGGGGAAGAAGCTGACGTGGCTGGTGTGCGCCGCGGTGTGGTTCATTGTCATTGCCCAGTGCCTGCCCACCTTCATCTTTGCTTCCACGGGCACCCAGAGGAACCGTACTGTCTGCTATGACCTGAGCCCACCAGATGGCTCTGCTGCCTACTTCCCCTACGGCATCACCCTCACGGTCACTGGCTTCCTGCTGCCCTTTGTGGCAATTCTCGCCTGCTACTGCAGCATGGCCCGGATCCTGTGCCAGAGGGATGAGCTGATTGGCTTGGCGGTGCACAAGAGGAAGGACAAAGCCGTGCGGATGATCATCATCGTGGTCATCGTCTTCTCCATCAGTTTCTTCCCCTTCCACCTCACCAAGACCATCTACTTGATCGTCCGTTCCTCGCCCAGTCTTCCTTGCCAGGCTCTACAGGCATTTGCCATTGCCTACAAGTGCACACGTCCCTTCGCCAGCATGAACAGCGTCCTCGACCCCATCCTCTTCTACTTCACCCAGCGCCAGTTTCGTGAAAGCACCCGTTACCTCCTTGACAAGATGAGCTCTAAGTGGCGGAATGACCGTTGCATTACCTACGGCTCTTAGGTGAGGACAAGGACCACTTTGGTGTCACTGAGACTGGGCAGGGAGCAATTCTGGCTTTAAGGTCCACGGAGCAGAGATGGCTTCAGCTGGGGACGTGCTAGAGGACAGGACGATGGCATGTCCCAAGCTTTCAGCACTTTTGTTCCATCTCCAGCCTGCAGCAGTGCAGTATTAACCCCATCATGGCACAGACATAGTGTACTCTTTCGGCTCAGTTGCTCAGTTTGAGCAGCTTAGCACAATGTTTCCTTGGTGGCCAAGCCATGCATGCAATAAAAACCATTGGTGGGACTGTGGACAACATGGTGGGACCAAGGAGGACATGGTCCCTGGCTCAGGGCAAGCTGCTGGCGGGTGATTTCTGCCCCTTTTTATTTCAAGATTCCCTGGTGGGGCCATGGTGGGAGGGATTAGTTCAGGTCATACCTGCCTGGGGAACAAGGGACTGTGCGTTTCTCCAGCTCAATATCAGTGTCACGGATGTTTTTTCGGGTAATACTGGGACATCCCTGTCCCCCGGTTCCCCAAATGGGGCCACACCAGTAAGATACATGGGCCCAGTGGTACCACAGGTGCTGCAAAATGGTAGGAGAGCATCCCTGGACAGACTGGGAATGGGTAAGGGGGGACATAAGGGCAACTGGGACACCCATGCTGAATTTTCCACCCAAGCAGTGACCATGGGCTGGATTAGGCACAAGCCAGTGGTGGTGTCACTTGCCTGAGGACCTTCAGCATCACCCAGGTCCAACTCTCTGCTTGGCCCAGCACTCCAAACCTGGCCCATCTTGGCATCCTTGGCATCTTGCTGTCACCTCCTAACCAGGATCCACCAAAATCAGACTCACCACATTCAAACACAATGCCTGGAGTCAGGAAACCCATCACAGAGCTACTCGGAGTCCTCAGTTGTGTCACCGCACGTCCCACCATTGGCTTGACCTCTCCACTGCCCTCACGATGGGTTGGGGCTTGAGCTTTGCCTCTGTCACACTGCTGCTCCTGCCCGGCAAGGAGGGATTCGCTACACAGCGTGGGGTGGACGGACCACTAATTGCTCAGTAAGTCTTCTTTAACATAGAGGATGTATAGAATAAGTCTCCCACCCTTTTTTGGGTGGACATGTACATATATACACACCCACTGTACACATCCACTTGCTACATCCAACCAGGGGAAGGTTTGTAGCCCAGCACAGGCCATGTAGCGCAGATATTCTCCACCCTGAACATGCTGTATGTATCTATTGAGTGTGTGTATGTACATACATGGAAACATAGAACCACAGAGTGGGTTGGGTTGAAGGGACCTTCCAAGTTCATCCAGTCCAACCCCCTGCAGGGAGCAGGGACATCTGCAACTAGAGCAGCTTGCTCAGAGACCCAAGGGACAACCTGACCTGACATGGGGCCAGTGATGGGGCTGCTCTCACCTCTCGCAGAAACCTAGGCCAGGTTCTCCCACCCTCAGCGTCAAACATTTCTCCCTTCTCTCTGGTCTCAATCTCCCTCTTCCAGTTGAACCCATCACCCCTTGTCCTGTCCCAACAGCCCCTGCTCTAAAGACCCTCCCCAGCTTTCTCAGAGGCCCCTGGAAGCTCTCAAAGGCTGCACTAAGGGCTCCCCGCAGCCTTCTCTGCTCCACGCTCAACACCCCCAAGTCTCTCCCCTGGCCTCCCAGCACAGGGGTTCCACCCTCCCAGCATTGCTGGGGCCTCCTCTGGCCCCACTCCAGCAGCTCCATGTCTCTGCTGTGCTGAGGAGCCCAGAGCTGGACCCAGCCCTGCAGGGGGTTCTCCCCAGAGCAGAGCGCAGCAGAGGGGCAGCATCCCCTCCCTCCATCTGCTGCCCACACTGCTGGGGATGAGCCCAGCACACGGGTGGCTTCTGGGCTGAGAGCGCATGTTGCCGGCTCCTGTCCAGCTTTCCCCCCGCTCAGCACTGCCAAGTCCTTCTCCTGTGGGCTGCTCTCCAGCTCTTCATCTCCAGCCTGGGCTGATACTGGGAGTTCCCTGACCCAGAAGGAAGACCTTGCCCTTGGCCTTGTTGAACCTCATGAGGTTTGCACATTGACCCACTTCTCCAGCTTGTCCATGTCCCTCTGGATGGATCCCATCCCACCGCATGACTCAGCTTGGTGTCACCTGCAAACCTGCTGAGGGTGCCCTCGATCTTGCTGTCCGTGTCATTGAAGATATTGCTGCATTTCTCGCAGGTTGTGCATAACAATGTCTAAGCTGATTTAAGCAATTCACTTCAAATCTCCAGGGATGAGCAATCCCTCCAGTTTGGCTGCCTACATACGACTTCATCCCAGCTTGCTCCCCACAAGCACATGGCGTCTTCCTCAGGACACAGACACCCAAGGACCTCACCAGTGTTCAGTATTGGCGGTCCCAGCATGGCTCCTTGCTGTCGCAACGTTACAGGAAGGTGCCCAGGGTGGCCATCAGGTCTTGAGTGACGCTCAAAAATCTCAGCAGTGGGCTGAAAGATTTCAGGTGGGCTGAAATGGAGAGGGATCCTGCAGCAGCATTAGCTCAAACCACCTAGTTTTGAAGGAGGGGTGGCTGTGTCCTGGTGGGGACTACCATGCATGGTGACAACAACTTTGGATTGGGACACAGAATGTGATGGAGAAGGCAAAGCCAGCCCTGGGATTTCCCTTGGATAGAGCTCATCCACACCAAAATAATCTCTGATGTGTTTTTTGGGTCCTGCAATGGAAGGGTAAAATGCTGAGGAGCTGCAAGAGTGGTGGCCAGTGGGACAATCCCAGCCTGGTGTCCTCATCTCTTTACAGGCAAAAGGTGACAGGATGGGAGTCTCCAGACCATGCCATTGGGACCCAGGAGAGGGCGCAAAATATTTAGATTTGGAGAAATCCAGCTGGGTCTGTGGGTGCCCACCCGGCTCCAGGGAGGGATGGAGGAGCCCTGCTCTGTCACGCCACCCCGTGCCTGGATAGCACCCACGGGAGGAGGTGGGCGGCCACAATTTAACTACGGTATAAAGCTTTGAGGGGAATAAACCAGACAGCTCCCAGAAAGGCTGGTCGTGGCTGCAGGGACAGCGTGGGCTTGGGTGGTGACATCCAGCAGCGCCAGGACACCCTAATGAGGTGGAATCACCAGTTTGGGATACTTTTAACAGTTGGAGGTACATAGAGCTCTCTTTGGGTCTGACCATGTCCTGCCTGGCCTTGGGGTCCTGTCAGCAGTTGCCTTGGTACCACCAGGCCTAGAAGTCAGGGTGATGGGCACAACAGGCTGCCTTAGAGATGGGGTGGATGCTTCAAAACATTTCATTCACTTGTGAGATGCTCAACACCAGCAGCCTGAGGAGCAGCTCCTACAACTCAAGAGGTGATGAAATACGTGGCTCTTTCCAAAATCCCATCCTGAACACCAGGTGACTGCAGGGATGTCATGGGGACATCGGGAGACACCCAGCCCTGGGGGAACCAGGGGAGGAGGGTGGAGGGAGAGCCGGGGAAGCAATACTTGCCTGGGCAGGTGCATGTCACGGCATCGCCACAGGCACTTTTTAGGTCCTGAAAAATACATTTACAGGGGTGTTGGATTTTTTTTTAATCACCCTCTGATTTTTGTGCCCCTAGGACAGAGCCAGTAATGTCCTTTACGTGGCCAAGACACCTCTGCAGCCCCATCCATGCTTCCAAGGCCCCAAGCTCACTCATCAACCGTTCCCAGCCACCTTCTTCATTTTTCACCTCCCCAGCGAGAAATCTGGTGTTTTGGGGGAAAAGGGGTTATGGGATGGAAATAGCAAGCGCTGACAAGCGATGCTAAAAAACCAAGAGCAAGTCTGTTCGCGCAGGCAGCGCGTTGCCGGAGCTTTTTGCAAGTTGGGAACAAGGTGTTCTGCCTTCCTGGGGATGAGTTGCAAAGCAGGGGCTGGAGAAATCCACAGTAAAAAGAAAGAGCTCCCGCTGGCACCCAAATATTTGCTGGTGTTTTCTGTTTTCCCCTAAAAAAGTAAAAGCTGGGAGGAGATGGAGGGAAGGGGATGAAGGATGGGGGGCGGGGGGAAAGGATGTGGAGGATGCGGGGAGGAGGTGAAGGATGTGGAGGGGGCTGAAGGATGGCAGAGATGGAGGTAGGGGGTGAGGGATGGGGGGGATGAAGGGTGGGGGGAATGAAGGATGTGGAGAGGGGGTGAAGCATGTGGAGAGAGGGTGAAGGATGTGGAAGTGGTGAAGGACGGGGGGCATGAAGGATGGGGGGATGAAGGATACGGGAGGGGGTGAAGGATGTGTGGAAGGGTGTGAAGCGTGCGGGAGGGGTGAAGGATGTGGAGGGGTGAAGGATGGGGGGGGTGATGGATGCAGGGGGGCTGAAGGATGTGGGGACAGGGAGTGAAGGATGTGGAAGTGCATGCAGAGTGCTCCTGCTTGGCCTGGGAGCAGAAGGGCAGTTCTGTGGCCACCTTCCTCTCCCCCATAAAAATTAAAAATTAAATAAATTTAAAGTGAAAAAAAGGTAAAAGCTCCAACCATCCCCCTCTCGCGGGAGGAAGCCCCGCCTCCAGGGAGGAAAGTTTATTTGAATGCAACAAATAAAAAAGCGGGGGGTGAGGGAGGAGGAAAAGCCGGAAAAAAAAAAAAAAAAGAGAGAGCGAGCGAGAGAGAGAAAACAAAGCGGGAGGGATGAAGCCCGCTGGCAGCCCGGAGGAGGAGCGGGGCCGGGCGGTGCCTGCGGCGGGGCCGGGGCCGGGGCGCGGCGGCGGCGGGGCCGGGGGGCGGGCGGAGGCGGCGGCGGCGGCGGCGGCGGCGGGGGGGGGCACACAATGGCGGAGGGGGGCAGCGGCCGGGGGGTAGCGTCGGGTCGGTGGCTCCTGCCCGCCTCCTCCCCGCCTTCCTCCTCCTCCTCCTCCTCCTCCTCCTCCTTCTTCTTCTTCCCGGGTAGGAAAGTTTCAGCGTCGATCGCGGAGCAACAACCGGGCCGGGCTTTTGGCAGCCTGGCCCCTTCGGTACGGCAGCTTTCGCTTCGTTTTACCGAGCCGGAGCCAACGGGCCCGGTTCATGCCGGGGTTCAACCACCGTCCCCGGTTCTCCCGTCGCCGCCACCGCCGCCGTCGTCGTCGCCGCCGGGCCCGGGGTTAAACGCGGAGCCGCCGCGTTGGCCCAGCGTCCCGGCGATGCGGAAACTCTTCGGGGAGAGCTGCCGGCAACCTACGGGGGGAACCGGGAATGGGAGCGGGATGGGGAACGGGACCGGGAGCGGGAGTGGGACCGGGAGCGGTCGGGGAGCTCCCCCGCCGCCGCCACCCCGCAGCCGCGTCCCGCACCCGGCTCTCCGTTCTCCCCGCGGAGCTCCGCCGGAGCCCGGCCCGCATTCCTGGCATAACTCGACTCAACCGCAACCACCCTCCGCCTCCCCATCGCCCCGCTCCAACGGGGAAGATGAAGCAACGGCATCCCGTTCTCCCCGCGCTTCATCGGGCAGCGAAGGTGAAGGGCAAACCAGTGCTCACCGTCACCGCGCCGCCCGGAAGAAGAAGGAGAGCGGTGGTTGGGAGAGCCCGGCGGATGGCGGCGATGCCGAGGCCGAAGGCTGCGGGAGGGTGGTCCCCCCCCGCCATCCGTTACCCGTGGTGGCCCGCGTCTCCAAGGTGAACATCCTGCCCTTTGGCAGCCCCGGCGGGTCGCGGAGCAGCAGTCGTTATTCCAGCACGGAGACGCTGAAGGAAGAGGAACAGTTTGGGATCTGTTGGCCCAACCAAGCACGGACTCTCCAGGCAGGATGCAG
Organism: Bucorvus abyssinicus; assembly: GCA_009769605.1. NCBI lineage: Eukaryota > Metazoa > Chordata > Aves > Bucerotiformes > Bucorvidae > Bucorvus > Bucorvus abyssinicus. Next base: position 94,503,425 of record CM020024.1, on the reverse strand, counting down.
CGTCTATCGATCTCCCAGTTTCGGGACGAGCGATGGTCTGGTGTGGGGACAACCAGTGGTCCGTGTCCGTCCCAAGCTGTCACAGGATATGGCCAAGGCAAAACCGGACTTTGGGAGCGAGAGTCTGAACCAGCCAGGGCTGGAAGGGGAGCGGGCCAAGCACCGCAAGTCCTTGTCCAACCCCGACATCGCCACTGAGACCCTGACTCTCCTCAGCTTCCTGAAATCAGACCTCTCGGAGCTGAAGGTGAAGAAGAAAGGAGTGAGGATCGGTCTTGATGCAGGCTCCGACGGCTGCTCTGGCATTGCCAACCCCTCCTCAGGCAGCCGTGGTGCTGCTCAGCCCCCCAACCGCTGGGCGCCGGGCGAGCGGCCAACGCTCAAGGACTTGACAGCCACTTTGCGTCGTGCCAAGTCCTTCACCTGCTCTGACAAATCAGGGACGCGGCGGCTTTTCCTACAGAACACCATGAAGCAGAGCTCCTCTGAGCTCCTCCTGGCCGCTGTTGACATCCAGGACCGGGTGGCTTCGGATAAGGGGCAGCGGGAGGATGAGGATGCTCTCCCCATGGTCGTCCAGGACCAGTACATCCAGGAGGCGAGGCAGGTCTTTGAGAAGATCAGCAGGATGGGTTCCCAGCAGGACTACAGCTTTATGGCTGAGCAGAAGGACAGCGGAGGTGTAGAGGGCGCTGAGGTGGTGGCATCGACAGGGACGACAGACATGACTCTTCAGGGACAGGCAGAGAGTACACGGTGTTTGAAGGAAGTGGAATCAGAGAACCTTGCTCGCAGGAAATCCGTGGAGGAGCTGTCAGGTCACGAGTCGAGCGTGACAGATGAGGGCATTGTCACAGAGCCAGAGCCCATGGGGATGACCTTCCAAGACCTGCATGAAGCTGTGGACACCTGGACGCTACCCAATGCCAGGCTGGCAGCCAGTGACACTGAAACACTGCCTGCTCACCCATCAGTGGCTGTTGAAGACCTTCCAGCTGGCAAATCCGAGACACCCAGCACCCCCGGCAGCTTGCGCCGCCGCCGTAAGTTCCCCTCGGCAGGTACCAATGGGATGGAGGGTGGCAGCGAGGGTGGCACCGAGCCGTACCGCTCCCTGAGTGACCCCATGCCCCACCGGAGATGCTCGGTGGCTGAGAATGCGAAGAATTTCTCCGTCGACAGCAACTTCCTGGGCTCGCTGAGCACCAAGGTGGGCATCCCCCAACCTGCCGCCATTGCAGGCAGCGCAGGCAGTGCAGGCAGTGACCTGTCACTTGGCAGCGATGGGCCGCGGGACTATAACAGCCTCATCCAAACCATCGTCAGCCAGCCCGGCGCCATGGCTAAGCTTATCGATGAGAAGGGCAACGGCAAGACCATCAAGAAGAAGTCGTTGAGTGACCCCAGCCGCCGTGGTGAGCTGCCAGCCGGCACCTTTGAAGGTCCTGGTGAGGCCATCAGCGAGCTGGAGCCCAGCATCCCACCATCCAGTAGCGAACCCATCCTTTCGGCACAACCAGCAGCACCAGGCACTGGGCATGGCTATGGCTTTGACCCCAAGCTGGCTGATGTATTGTCCCCTCGTATTGCCCGGCGCAGCTCCAAGAAGCGCTCCAATCGCGTGGCTCACCAGGAAAACCAACCGCCTCCAGCTCCTGCCATCCTCACCAAGAGCCACGTGGCCACCAAGCACATCCGTCACACCAGTGAGCCTGCCACCTTCGTCCCCATCACTGTCCCTGAGCCGCTTGTCCCTTCCGGCCACCACAGCCACCTCCCCTCACCGGCTGCCTGCCGCTCGCCTGGCAAATCCTTCCCGACCCTCCAACCTCCTTCGCTGGAGGATGTTACCAAGCGGTACATGCTGGCTCTCAACTCAGGTGACGCATCCCCCAGTCCCGGGGATGGACCCCGCTCTCTGCCTGCTGCACCACCGCCCCGGCTGCCCCTCTGCCCACGGCCACCCGACGAACACGTCCCCAGGACCAAGCCCCAGGTGGTAAGTGCCCATCCACCCTAAAAACACTTTTGTTTCACAGGGTTCATGACCCCTCCAGAGCACTGGTGGCTTTGGGGGGTTCCTCACATGTCCCTCACTGGGGACAGATTCCCATCTGTGCATATGCTGGGCCAAGAGTCTTCCCAACCCTTTCCGGCAGTCCCAAGGGCATCTCCTTGGGATCCCCTTAGGCTCTCTTCTTTCTTGGAGTGACGCCCCCAATAAAAAGGCTATTTTTGGTGGGAAGAAGCAGTTTTCAGATTAAATAGCACCAAATTTTGGTGGAAGGTGGTTTTATAGAGATAAGTGCCATGTTTATATATACCATCTCCCAGCAATGCTAGAATCTCAGTAAATAGGTGTGTTCTTGGCTGGTCCCGAAATGCTGAACCGAAAATTGCTTTTCCCTTGGTGGGGTGGGCTGAAATGGTCCTTTTGCTTGGGATTCCCCATGTCATACCCCTTATAGAACAAATTGGCATTTTCCCCCCAAAAAATCGCCATCCCTCCACCTGGGACCATGGGCTTTGCCATGCTGGCGGCGCGGGGAAAAGGAGAAAAAAATATTCTTGTGTGTGCACTGAATATTTTATCAATGGGTAAAGTTTTATCCTGTCCTTGGAAGATTTAATGTCACTTGGGGGGATGTGAAGGCAGTTTGCTCACCCTGAAGTGTGGCTGCGTACTTTCCTGGGGTGGATTTTTGGCATTACCAGCCCCTTGGCTGTTGTTTGAGGACGGACTTAAGTTCCCATCGCTCTGAGTGTTCGTACCGGGAAGCACTTGGAAGCATCACCTCCTCCTGCAGCACAGCAGCACTGGCACCCACGGGGCTTTTAATAGCTCCGGGCGAAGCCCAGAAATACCCGTTCCTGCGGGGGATGAGCTGAGAGTTTGCGGGAACAGGGCTGGCAGGGCTCTCTCACCCTGCTTCAGTGCCGACTTAAGAGGACGGGCTGGACCGTTCCCTTCCAACAGCCACTGGTAGCCAAGCGTGAAGTTCCCGGGGCTGAGCCCGGCGGTGTAACCCTTGCTAGCTGCGGCAGCGCTGTTTGTAGCTCCCAAAATCAAGATCCCTGCAGCATCATTCCCCTAGGGGTCAGGCATCCCAGCAGAATCTTCCCCCAAGATATTCTCCTGGGGTCCAGCAGCCCCACAGCGTTATTCCCTGAAGATACTATCTTGGGGTTCAGCATTCCCACAGCATCATCCCCCCAAGATGTTCCCATGGGATCCAGCATCCTCACAATGTCATCCCCCCAAGTGTTCTCCTGGGGTCCAGCATCCCCACAGCATAATCACCCCAAGATGTTCTCCCAGGGTCCCGCATCCCCACAGCATCATCCCTCCCCCCGCCCCGATGTTCCCATGGGATCCAGCATCCCTGCAGCATCATCCCCCAAAGATATTCTCCTAGGCCCCATCCAGCTTCTTCTATGGCTGTTGTCCCCATTGCTGGACAACACCCATTGGTGGCCAAGAACAGGGAGCTCTTGGCTCCTGCATAGAACATCTTTGGAAATAATTTTGGGTGATTTTTGCAGCATTTTTGCCCAAGGTACCAGTTTAGAGAGAGGTGCTTGTCCTCTCTGATCTCAGGGTAAAAAGTACTGTTGAAGCATCAAGCAGGGTAACAAGGAACCTTCCAGGGCCTTGGCTGGGGACATCTTGGGGACATCAGCAGGTCCGCAAGGTGAGGCAGGGCACCTGGTGGCATTTCTTTATAAAGAAGTATCTCCTACTAAATTATTAATGGGTGAAGTTTATATAACATGTGGTTCGTATTAATAATTTATATAGAGATTTTTCTTATTCAGGCAATTCCCTGAGGTGCCCCAGGGACAGTGTCCGCCCCATGGTGGCCCTGGTACCAGGGATGCTCTGCTGACTCCACCCCCTGACACACGCCCCAACCCTAGTCACTTTGGGATCATTTCAGGTGGATTTTTACCAACTCCAGCACTGGGATCTGACAACTGGGAGCCCCCATTTAGCCGAGCATCACCTTGGGGACATGGGCCACCTTGGGGGGCTGGACCCGAGGGATGCTACTCCTCACCTTGCTTGAACCCGCCAGCCTTGGTGAATAGGGTGCGAATTTTCCCTTTTAAGGGCAACACCGCAGCTCTATCTTCAAATCTCTTTCCTGCCTTTGAATTTCTTTGTGCTGCAGCCATAACATAACTGAAACCAGGATTTTTATTTCTCTTTTTGATTTATTATACAGTGGAGATGGGATGTTTTATTTCAGATGGCACCAGCCTTGGAGCAGGAGGGTGGAGGGGACTGAGCCCTGTGAGGGAGTTGCTTTAATTACAGGCGAGAGCCTTGAGGACCGGATATAACTTGGCACTGGGACGACTGGCTGAGAGCAGAGATTTACGTGTTCCCTGACCCACAGCAAAGAAATAAGCTTTATTTTTTATTTTATTATTTTTCCCTCCCTAACTCAAAGGAGAAGGCCAGTGTCATGACGTCGGTCGTCTGCTTGGGGAAATGGTCATCGCTGCTTGGGGATTTTGGGACACTGGAGCATCTGTCTCACATCATAGCGATGGTCCATCCTTCCTGGTGTTCATCTCCAGCAGATGGTGCTGGGAAGGGATTAATTAATAATGGGGTCTGGCAAGTGCATGACTGCTCCTCCAAAATGTTCTCTCCCAAGATATATCTTGCTCCCCTGAGATGCTTTCTTGGGGTCGAGTGTCCCTGCAGCATCTTCCCCCCAAGATGTTCTCCTGAGGACCAGCATCCCTGCAGCATATTCCCCCCAGGGATACTCTCCTGGGGACCAGCATCCTGTGCAGCATCATCCCCCCAGGATCTTTTCCAAGACTCCATGGTTTGGTGGCAGTGGCTTTGGCAGTGATAAGCTGGCAATTTGCTGGGTTCGGCCACCCGGCACGTCCCGGCTGGGAGAGGTAACATGCTGTTCTCCCTCGGCAGCAAGACTGTTTGTCCTGGGTGCTTTCCAGTGATCCTCCATGGGGCTGGAGCCAGCCAAGCTGTCCTGGGTGCAGAGGAGCTCCTTCATCCTGTGTCTGATGTTGGGCATGAGGCTTTTCATTCCCTGGGAGCCGTTAGCAGCATGTCCCGCTCTGGTCCACAGCCTGGGGGCTGCAGGGTGAAAGTATGCTTTCAAGAAAGCCTGAAAAAACCCCACAAAATATCAAGATAGAGAATTTTTTCTGCCACCAGCATCCCATGAATTGCTGACATGGGCAGCACACACGTGCACACCTATGCACACACGTGTGCAGCAGCCTGGCACGGAGCTAGGGTGCATTTGGCATGGATTCGTGGTGGATTTGCTGCTCAGTGAAGGTATGAGTGGGATACCAGGCTTGGTAACCTACTTGGTTCATTCTTTTCCCCCATGGCTGAGTGCAGCGCGGGATGGAAAATGAGGTATGTTCGCTACCCCGCTCTGTTTGTTGACTTAGCAGCAGTCAGATTAAACAGGAAAATATTGATTTAAATATAGCACCTCGCGGGAGTGGAGGAGTCGTGGGAATGTGGCCCCCGGCGCCCCGGCCGCTGCCTTCCCCACCTGCTGCTCCCAGAGCGGGGTGGCCGCACCCCAAGAAAGACATCGAGGATGGAGTGGCAACCCCGGAGGGAAATGTCAGGGTCACGTTCCCAGGGACACTTGCGTAAAACTCCCCTGTCCCTCCCGAGTGTCCTCCTTCCGAGCTCACCCTGGTGAGGGTCATCCTCCAGAAGCTCATCCTTGCTTTGGGGACAACTCAAGGGCCAGATCCATCCACTGCCCCTATCTTCCTTGGCCAAAGTTTGACATCTTTGGACCTATTTATCCTTCCATTTCCTGTCCATAAATCTCCATAGAAACCAGGTGCTGGGCCGCGGCTAGGAGTTTTCTCATTTTTTGGCGTTACTGGGAATCTGTAATTAAAGCCTCTGCGAGGGGAGGATGGGGACGGGTAAATCTTGGGTTTCCTCTCCCAGTTCCAATAGTTTGCCCAGTTTTTGTGCCCCTGGCTCCACCATGCTCAGTGAAGTGCTGGGGTGGGGGGAAACTGAGGCACGCAGGCAGCCCCTGCTGCCCTTCAGGAGGAGGTTGGAGGTGGGATGGAGCAAGGAGAAGTTGGCCGGTGAGGGAACCCAAAGGTGATGCTACCTGTCAGCGTCATGGATCAATGCTGGGATCACCGGCATGGGGCCAAGCAGCATGGTCAGGGGGGTGTACCCGCCCCAAACTCCTTAACTCTGCCCATTTTTGCCACTTCTCTTCCGCGCTGCCAGGGTTTTGAATGCCCTTAGGTGGTGCAGAGACCATGACTGGTGTCACACAGAGCCACTCCACTTACTCCTTGTCCCCGGTACCTACCCCCGCTTTAATTTAAAACCTCTAATTAATTAGGCAGCAAACTCCAACAGAGGGAATGGACCAGCCGGGCTACACATCCTTTGAGCCAAACACCCCAGGGTGGCAACCCATGGGTGGGGAGTGCCCTGTGATGGTGGCTGTGGGGCAGGATCCGGCCCTGGAGCGAGAGGGTTAGTGCTGGGCTGAGCTTGGTGCTGGGTGCTGACCTTGGCCCGCGGCCACCTGGCCCAAAGGTCAAGCTCTTGGCAGGCTGCAGCGAGGTGGGGAGGCTGTGCCGGGCTTGGTGTGAGCTTCACTTCCAGCCTGCGGAGAGACCTGTGGCCCGGCGCAGGTGCTGGGGTGCACAGAGAGGTCGCTTGTAGAGGGGTGCACATGTGGGGATGTGTGGAGAGGTCCCTGGTGCAGGGGTGGACGTGCAAGGGCACATGGAAAGGTCCTTGGTGCAGGGCTGCATGGGCAGAAGGTCCCTGGTTGCAGAGGTGCCCATGCAGGGGTGCCCAGGGAGGCCCCTGGTGCTGAGGTGACCATGCAGGGGTGCACAAAGGTGTCCCTGGTTCTGGGTTGCCCATGCAAAAGTGCACAGCAAGATCGCTGGTGCTTGGGTGCCCATGCAGGAGTGCACGGGGAGATCTCTGGTGCTGGAATGTTCATGCAGGAGTGCACGAGGAGGTTCCTTGTTCTGCAGTGCCCATGCAGGGATGCACCAGGAGGTCTCTGGTCCTGGGGTGCTCATGCAGGGATCCAGAGAGAGATCTCTGATGCCAGTGACGAGCACACACAGAGTTGCACAGGGAGATTCTGGTGCCGATGTGGGCGTTCAGAGGTGCATGAGGTGCATGAGGTGTATGGGGTGTATGTGCAGGGCGCACGAGGAGGTCCCTGGTGCTGGTTCAAGGGTGCATAAGGGTGCAAGGATGCATGAAGAGATAAGTTGTGCCAGTCTGCGTGTGCAAGGCTGCGCGGGGAGATCCCTGGAGCCGAGGTGCACGTGCAGGGTTGCGGGGATAGATCTGGCTTCATGCCTGGGCTTTTCCGTGCAACATCACACGCCTCCAAAGCTTCTGCTTAGAGGAGGTGGCCTCGATCTCCGATCTGCTCTTGCAGGTCAGCAGCTCTGAGATGTGCGCATCTGTTGTTGGTACCCTCCTGCCAAACTCAGGTGGGACAGGGGCTCAAAGCTTTCTGGGTCTCGTGGCTGCGGCATTTGTCCATCCTTGCAAGAGTTGGGAGATTTAGAGCCTTTCCCTGGGATATTTCCTAAGTGGGAGGTTTCCCATGGGTGCTGATCCCTGTGTGATGGAAGGAACCAGAGAGGTGACGTGCCAAGGTCTCCCCTTGCTATGACTTCGTTGCTGAGCTCCATCACCCATGCGGCGCAGGCAGGTCCCAGTGGGGCAGTTCTCGCAGCTTTGGAGCTGCAGCAGGGACTTCTAAATTTAGGATGGAGAAGATGGTGCCATCACACGAACGGAAGGTGCAGTAAGGCAGCACTAGGGTTTGATCTGTACAGAGTTTCTTCCTCTTGTCCCAGGCCTTTCTCCTGGAGGAGACTCCCTTCCTCCCATCCATCCATCCATCCATCCATCCATCCATCCATCCATCCATCCATCCATCCATCCATCCATCTTCTCCCATCTCCATCCATCTCCCTCCATCCCCATCCACCCATCCAGCCATCCACCTCCACCCATCCCCACCCCCCATCCAAGACAACAGGCCCCACTAGCATGGTTTTCAGAGTGGGCATGCTCCATCTCTCAAGACATCTCCTCCTGAAGGCATCACACCCAGCTTGCACAGACAGAACCCACTAAAGGAAATATGTTGCTATTTCCACCATATTTCCAGGCCAGTATGTGTCCAGAGAGGAAAAATCAATCACTTCCACCCCTTCTCCCTCAACGTGGCTCTTTTTTAAAGCTCTGGTGGCTGGTCCCAGTGGGGCTGTTTCTCCGGGCTCCCTCGGTTTCCATGGAGAGGATGGGTGAGGAATTTCAAAGGGAATGGCTCCAGTAAATGAATGCTTCTCTAAAAATAGAGTGTTTGCTCTTGGGTCTTTGGGAACTGCGGCCTGGCCAATGGGAGGGAGAACGAAAATCAGCATCTGGGTAAAAATATTCCAGTAACTCGCCCTTCGTGCAAACTCCCATTGGAGCTGCTCAGCTTCCGGGGGATAGGGATTGGTCCCAGTCTGCCCAGTTCCTGCTCACACTGGTACCAGTTGCTCTGTGACTACCATTGCTGGTTGCAGATGGGGTTGTCCCCAAGCTGCGTGTCCCCCTGTGCCTTATATAGACTATTTTAAGTTGAATCCTTTCAGTTTGAGGGGTGGAAGTGTTGATGGCAGAAACATGCTGGTCTTGTGTGACTCCTATGTCCTGCGATGTCCCAGAGCCCCTGGGCATGGCCCTTTTTGGGAATGGGGTTGGCCACCACCATGTTCCACGCCACCAGTGAATCCAAGACACCAGTGAATCCCACTAGGACATCTCTGCATGGGTGTGCTGGGAAATGGACATATGTGGTAGTGTCCACCACTAGATTTCCTCTGGAGAAGTCACCATCCCAGTGTGGGAAGGGCCATCACCAGGTCCCCCTTCCAGAGAAGCCACCAATGCAGTGTGGGGACAGCCACCACTAGCATCCCCTGGAGAAGTCACCATCCCAATGCGGGGATGGCCACCACCAGGAACCCTCTGGAGAAGCTATCATCCTGATGTGGGGGCGGCCACCACCATGTCTCCCTTCCAGAGGAGCCACCATCCTGATGTGGGGACAGCGCCTCCAGGTCCCCCCTGGAGAAGCCACCATCCTGATGTGGGGACAGCGCCACCAGGTCCCCCCTGGAGAAGCCACCATCCTGATGTGGGGACAGGCACCACCAGGTCCCCCATGGGGTAGTCATTACGCCGACATGTGGACATCCACCACCAGGTCCCCTCCAGGAGAACCACCATCCTGACATGGGGACACCTGCATCCGCGCACGGCTCCTGGGGCTGGAGAATATTTCCTTGGTCGTGCCATGGAGTTGCTATTTGTGACTGCCTGTTCCTGGGCCCTCCAGTACTCTCCAAAAAAAACAAGAAGGGGGTTGTTTGCATGGGAAGATTGGCATCTCCAAGCCCGGGATATGGTTTCCTGCTTTTTTTAGCTGGAGTAGCAGCAGACTCATCAGCCTGCCCTGATTTGGCATCCTTCTTCTTGCCTTTTCTTTTTTTTTTTTGGAAGGGCTTCATCCTGACCCCTCGGCAGAAACACCGTCGCTAGCAGCAGGGAATCGGTTTTGGTCCTTTATAAATTTTTTTTAGTTGCCCAAAACCCCAGTGAGATGGGATGTAGATGGCTCAGAGCCTCAGTAAGCGGAGAGGGGACTCGTCCCTTGGTCGTCCGAACCCAGCGCAGGTCAGTAGATGCTGAAACACCCTTTTTTGCTCCCCTGACCTCCCTCACCCCAGGGTGTTGCCGTGACAATGACATGGCAGGGAAGGCGTCACTTCTCATCCGGTTGTGATGTGACGTGGGATGTGGGCGTTCCTGACAAGGTCCATGGTGTGTGTGTGTCCTGTCCCCCCCCAGCTCCGAGTTGCAGTTGTGCTGGGCAAGGGGACCTGTCGAACATGGGGTGCTATGGGTCTGAGTGTCCGTGGGGCATGGGTGATGCTGGGGATGGAGGCTGGTGTGGGCACAAAGGGGTTCTTCTCCTGGTGGTTGCACCCAGGCTGCTGCCAAGAGCACAGATCCAGGTGGGGGGTGCTTGAGAAGGGCCAGGGCAGGGGCACAGCATGAGCTGTTCGGGGCTTCTGGCTCCCATATGTCCATCAGTTCCTGGGTGCCCATGGACTCCTGGGTACCTGTTGGCTCCTGCCCATCAGCTCCTGGGTAACCATCAGGTCCTGGATATTTGTGGGTTTCTGGGTGCTCATGGAACCCCAGATGTCTGTTGGCTCTTAGGTATCCATCAGCTTCTAGATGTTTGTGGATTTCTGGGTGTCCATGGACTCCTGGTACCTGTTGGATCCTGGGAATCCATCAACTCCTGCATACCCATGCACTCTGGGTGTCCACTGGCTTCTGGGTGTCCGTCAACTCCTGGGTACCTGTTGGCTCCTGGATGCCTCTAAGCTCTTGGGTGTCTGTCAGCTCCCAGTTGCATGTGGGTTCGTGGGTGTCCATGGACTCCTGGGTACCTATTGGGTTCTGGCCATCCATCAGTGCTTGGGTGCCCATGGACTCTGGATGCCCATAAGCTCCTGGGTGTCTGTTGGCTCCTGGGTGTCCATCAGCATCCTTTGTGCTTGTTGATTCATGGGTGCCCATGGACTCCTGGTACCTATTGGATCCCAGGCATCCGTCATCTCCTGGGTGCCCATGGGATGCCCATTGACTTCTGGGTGCCCATGGACTCATGGGTGTCTGTTGGCTTCTGGGTGCACAACAGCTTCTGGGTGCCCATAAGCTCCTTGGTGTTCCCAGGTCCTGGTGCCTATCAGCTGCTGGGTGCCCATGGACTCCAGGGTAGTTCCTGGGCATCCATCAGCTTCTGAGCACCCATCAACTCTTGGGTGCCCTTTGGCTCCTGGCTACGTCTTGGCTTCTGGTGCCCCAGAATTCTGGGTCCACATGGAGGCCTGGATGCCTATTAGCTCCTGGTGCCCATCACGTCCTGGGTACCCATTGGCTCCTGATTCCCATTGCCTCCTGGTGCACATCAGCTCCTGATGCCCATCAGCTTGTTGTGCCTATTGGGTCTTCAGTGCCCTTTGGGTCTCAGATGCCTATTGGCTCCTGGCCTCCATCAGCTCCTGGCCTCCATTGGCTCCTGGTGCCCATTGGCTCCTGGGTGCCCAGAGCCTCCTGGATGCCTTTTGGCTCTTGGGTGCTCATTGGCTTCTGGTGCCCATCAGCTCCTGGGTGTCCATCGGCTCCTCGGTGCCCTTTGGCTGTTTGTGCCTAGTGGCTGTTGGGTGCCCATCAGCTTCAGATGCCCATTGGCTCCTGATGCCCATCGGCTCCTGGTGCCTGTTGGCTCCTGGGTGCCCTTTGGCTCTCAGATGCCCATTGGCTCCTGGCTCCCATCGGCTCCTTGGTCCCAATCACCTCTTGGTGCCCAACGGCTCTTGATGCAATTGACTCCTGGGTGCCCATCAGCTCCTGGTGCCCATCAGCTGCTGAGTACCCAGTGCCTCCAGGATGCCTTTTGGGTACCAGTCAGGTCCTGTGCACCCTTCCGATCCTGGGTGCCCACCAGCCCCTGATGCCCATTGGCTCCTGGGTGCCCTTTGGTTCTTGGATTCCCATTGGCTCCTGGCCCCTGTCAGCTCCTGGTGCCAACTGGCTCCTGGTGCCCATCACCCCCTGGATGCCAGGCCGGTGCCCTCCTGGGTACCCCAAGTTTGCTTGCACCCACCTTACCTGGATCCACACCCCATGTCACCAGGCACCCAGGGCACCTCATACCCACATATGCCAGGCTGGCACCCAGCAGTGATGCCAAGGAGTGCCAGCACCGGGCACCCTTCTCCTCCCTGGCATCCCTTTCCCCCCCAGAACTCCCAATAACTATTGCTTTGGGGTGCTGCGGGACACAGGGTGCAGCTTGTGCCAGCAGCAGAGGATGCTGGTGGGGGACCCAGGGGTGCTGGCTTGTCGGGGGGTGGCGGTACCTCTCGCCCAGTGGGTGCAGGGCCAAGTCAGCAGAGAAGGAAGGGGGTGGGGTGGGGGGGTGGGGAAGAGTGTGGCTGACCTCAGCCTCTGGAAAGCTCCGCTCTTGGGCTGCGGACTGCGTGCCGAAAACCAGAGACCAAAAAAACCTTCCATATTTGGTGAAAGCTGCTCTAGGGCTCAGCAAAGGCCGGCTGCAAACAGGGGCCGGCAAGCCCCCCGCCGTGCCCTGGGCCGCCGTGACACGAGCTTTGCAAGGGCTCTGCAAATGCGCCGAGGGATGGATGGGAGCGGGGAGCGGGGGCTGAACTGGGGTGAGCATCGTGGAGCGGCTGAGAGGGGAGCATGGGGGTGGGGGGGACCCACAGGGTACTGCCAGCGGCCGAGAGAGGATGCCCCGACATGAGCCAGCATAAGCCTGAGCCTCATATTTTGGCATGGGTGGGGAGGTGAGCAGGAACCCCTCACATGCCGGTGCCAATGATGCAAACCCTGATTTTGAGTGAAAATCCCACGGGAAAAGACCCACGACTCGTTTAGAGGATGAATTTTTGTTGCTTAGAGAAATGAACCCCTCCGCCACCTCCCCGCTCTCCACTGCTCCCTGCACTGCCACTCACTGGGATGGCACTGGGATGCCCAGCATCCTTCCACCCTCCCCTGAAAAAATTGCTTCAACTCCTTTATTTTTTATTCCTGGTTTTTTTTCTCACACTTAAAAAGCGGAATTTCAGCCAGGCCACGTCCTCCCGGGATGAATCAGTGCAGCCGAGAAGTCAGGGGAGGGTAAACAACCCAGTTCTTGGTGCATCCGTTTGGGGCTGAATCCACCCTCCTCCCTCCTCCTCTTCCTCCCCATCCCGGAGGCAGTTGTGCCGCTGAGTTTCTCCATGGGAGCATCCCTGAACAAATCAAGGCTCCTTGGTGAGCTGGGAGCCTGGGAAAAACCACGACCGAGGGAAAAGCAAACATCTCCAGCCCCAGGCCTGCGAATAAACACAGGAGTATTATTAGTAACCGAAGCAGAGCTGAATCAGAGCTGCTGATTTATGCTCTTATTTCCTTTCAAGAAGTTACGCTTCAGAAAGTGGCTCCGGCTTTTCTTACCCGTGGGAGAAGAGGGAGTGGCTGGGCAGGGAGGCGATGCAGGCCTGGATGTGATGCTGAGCGGCTTTGGCCTGGCTCAGGCACGGTCCCGCTTCTGCGGCACGGATCCTCGTGGTCCCCTGGGATGTGGAGGGTGGTTTCTGCTGGTGATCCTGGTACCAGCCTCAGGGGTGGGATGGCTGTTCAGGGATGGGGAGACTGGTACCCAGGGATGGGGTGATTGGGGCACAGGGATGGAGGTGATTGGTAGCCAGGGATGGAGGTGATTGGGACACAGCGATGAAGGTGATTGGGGCACAGAGATGGAGGTGATTGGGACACAGGGATGGAGGTAGCTGGTACCCAGAGATGTGGTGACAGGTGCCCAGCATTGGAGGTGACTGATACCCATGGATGGAGGTGGTCTATGCCCAGGGATGGAGGTGACTGGTACTCAGGGGTGGGTTGACTGGTACCTAAAGATGGAGATAGCCGGTACCAGAGTTGGAAATGACTGGTGCCCAGGGAAGGTATGACATGCCCTGGTAAGGAGGTGACTGGTACTCAGGGATCAGGGGGACTGGTACCATAGATGGGGAGACTGGTACCCAGGGATGGGGTGACATGTCCCAGAAAGGAGGTAACTGGTACCCAGGGATGGAGGTAGCTGGTGCCCAGGGATGTGGTGACTGGTGCCGAGGGCTGTGGTGAATGGTGCCCAGATATGGTGGTGGTTGATAACCATGGATGTGGTGATGGGTACCCAGGGATAGAGTGACACACTCGGGGATGCAGTGACTGGTGCTCAGGGATGAGGAGGACAAGTACCAGGGCTGGAAGCTACTGGTGCCCAGGGATGGAGGTGACAGGTACCCAGGGATGCCAGGGGCTGACACCCAGTAAATCAAGGTCTTCTCCTTTCTGGTGGCTGCCACCCATGTGGCACAGAGCTGTGTGGGACATATGGCTGAGCATCATATATCCTGAGGCAGTGATTGGATGGGTTTGCCTTGAAAGCCCTACAAAAGCCAATCAAACCTCCTGCTTAAAAACATTCCAAGAGGAGATAATGCAATTTTTTCCAAGTGATTTTTCTGCCAGAAATGGAGCGATTGAGGAAATATGAAATTGGATGTAAGAGCATCATCCTATTTTGGGTGATGGTGCCATCCAGGGGCTTTTCTGGCTGCGTGAACAAGTTTTACATGTCGGGATGATGCCATTTGCCACAGAGGTGTTTGCTCATCACATTGGGATGGATGGAAGTGGGTTCAGTTTTGTTTCTGAGATTTTTTTTTTCCATGGTTTTGGTAGCAATAAAGCTGAGGGTGCATTAAAATTGTTACGCTTGGGAGTTTGCCAGGCGCTGCAGGCTCCCTGGGACAGGGGACTGTCCCCATGGGCCAGTGGCTCCCACTATGTCCCAGCTCCCTTTAGTGGGATCTGCCCCAGGGAAGAAGCACCCAGGGTAAAAAAAGGTGCAGAAATCCCATTTCTGCCCCAGTTTCTTCCAAACTGGGAATGGAGGTCTCAAGGAGGTGCCAAAATTGCTCCTAGCACAATCCTACTATGAGACCCTAGAGAATCCCCAACCCCCCTGCAGCGGTGCGGAGCATCAGGATCCAGCAGCGGGGACAAGCTGTAATGGAGGAAAAACAACTTGTATTTATTTATTCTTAAAATTTTGTCACATTTTGGCAGGGTAGGATTAATTTTGCTCTGAGCAGGACTGGCTCCTCCTCCAGCAGCTGTGGGACGAGCTGGGAAGGCCCCGAGTGGCAAATCACACTCCCAAAATGATCCAAAATGCTCCAGGTATTTCCTAAAGGTGCATTTTTTTTCCCCAAAGTGAGGTCTCAGGGGCAAAATCACTGCTACAGCTCACCCAGGGTATGGCTGAGGCCTCACACAACTCATTACACTGCTGACCTCAGAGAAACCCTCAGCGTGGCGAGTCCAGGAGGGGAATATTGGGGTGAAATGGCAGCTCCCTGCTCCCACGGGATGTGATTTTAGCATCCCAGCTGGGTGGTGACAGCGTGTATGACACCCACTCACATGTCCCGAGCTTCAACCACCCAGTTCCCGCTGCCAGTGGGGTTGAGAGGGGGAGAAGTCCCAAGTGGCTGCGAGCAGCATCATTACCTGCACTGATGTGTGCATGGTCTCAGCCTGGGCTCAAGGGCCAGAGGCAGTCATTGTGGCTCAGATTCTTCCTGGATGTACATCCTTGCTCTCTCTTTCCCCTAAAAACCCCATTTTTCTTCAAAAAATGAAGTTTTTAGGACTTTCCTCGATGCTTCGTTTGCAGGCGGTGGAGGCAGGACATGATTCGCCGGGTCCTTTTTCTAATATTTTAATACTTTTTAGTATTTTAAGATGTTTTAAAATCCCTGGGGGTGCTCAAGCTCCTCCTGCATCTCTACACCCAGGGTGTGTAAAAGCAAAATTATGGATTTGCACCCGGATTTTGTATTAAAACGTAAAATAGAACAGCCTAGGAGAGCTGCCATGCTTCGGTGGGGGGCCAAGAGGGGTTGGGGGGTTTTATTTCCAATGCCAGAGGAAAAAGCTGAGGGAAAACCCCCTCTCTGAGCCCCCCATCCTGGATTTGAGGTGCTGCCAAATTGCCCCCAAAATCCTGAGTGCTGGATCAGCTCCATATTTGGGTTTTCGGGAGCATCCTCACAACACTGGCATAAGGCTTTGGGGGGGGGGATGAACCCTTTGGCTTCATCCCAAGGGATTGGGATGCTTCTCCCAGGAGAGTTTGGGGGTTTTTTACAGGGAGGAAACACCCAGGTTGCAAAAAAAAAAAACCCCAAAAATGCTGGTCCGAAAGGAAATCTAAAGGTGTTTACAAAGAGCCACGCTGCTAAAAATAACCGGCTCATATTTTAGACGGCCCTAAAAATAGGCAGCGCTGTTGGAGTGGCCAAACCCTCCTAGGAATTTCCTGTGGGCTGCGGGCCGCACGCAGGGGGGTCCGGGCTCGGCGGCCGGCGGGGACAGCCGGGATAGCTCTGGCTTTTTCTTTCCTGGGTGATGGCGAGATGTCCTCCGGTGGGCCCCTGAATACACAGCAGGATCCAGCCTGGCTCCTTCCCTGATCCAGGCAGCGACGGGCTTAACCCTTCTCCATCCATCCTTCCTCCCTGAGAACATCTGAAGATGTTGGGTGGCTTTGAGAGTGGTTTTTAAGCCTATAAGCCCAAAGCTCAACCTTAATAGTAGACACCGGAGAATCTACTCACAACACTGCTGCAGGAAGATTCCAGAGATTGATTCAAGGGTGGTGGTTAGGGAGTGGGAAGGACCCTCTGCAGCTGAAGGGATCCCCCTGCTCAGCCCCGGGGACAGTGGATGCCGTGGGAGGGCTTGAGGGCGTTGCTGCAGGCAGAGTGGCCAGGTCATCATCACAGCGACACGACGATGTCGCTGGGGCTGGAGCTGCAGTTTAAACAAGGGATGGGTTTGGGACTGCAACTCAGATGGGTCGGGGATTGGGACCCCAATGAGCCTGGGATTGCAAAGCAGATGGACCCAGGAGTGCAAACCGAGGGGGCCTGGGGTTGTAACCAGCCCAAATGGGTCCAGAACTGCAACCCGGGTGGGTCCAGGTTTGCAGCTAGTTGGGTTTGGGGTTGCAACCATGTGGGTTTGGGTTTGCAACCCAGATGAGCTCAGGATTGCAGAAGGACCCAGAATTGCAACCCAAATGGGCCTGCGATTGCAGCAGGAATGGGTTTGGGACTGCAGCCACACGGACCCGAGAGTGCCACCCAAACGGGTCTGGAATTGCAGTGCAGATGGACCTGAGGTGGCAGCCCTGATGGGTCCAGGACTGCAACAGGAATGGCTTTGGGATTCAAGCCAGATGGGTCTGGGATTGGAACCCCAGTGAGCCCAGGGTGGATCCAGGAGTGAAACCAGATGGATTTGGGGTTGCAACCCAGATGAGCCCTTCTGGGAGGGACCCAGCAGGAATGGGTTTGGGACTGACACCCAAAAGAGCCCAGGATGGCAACACAGATGGGCCCAGGAGTGCAAATCAAGTGGGTCTGGGGTTGCGACCCACAGCAGCCCAGTACTGCAACCCAGATGGGTCCAGGGTTGCAGCCTGGGTGGATCTGGGATTGCAACCCAAATGGGCCCAGATTTGCAATCCTGATGGGTTTGGGATTGCAACAGAAATGGATCTGGGATTGGATCCCAGAAGATCCCAGGACTGCAACACAGATGGGTCTGGGATTGCATCTGAGGGATCACAGCCCAAATGGGTCTGGGGTTGGAACCCCAGTAGGTTTGGGATCGGAACCCAGAATGGCCTGGGATTGCAACCCAGACAGGCCCAGGATTACAACCTTGATGGGACAGGGGTTGCCACCCAGATGGATCTGGGATTGCCACCCAAATGGGCAGAAGGTCACAGTCCATGTGGGTCTGGGACTGCAGCCTACATTGGTCTGGGATGCTCATCATCCTCATTAGCAAGAGGAAATTCACTGGCTGCAATGGGAGGATGCAGCCCTGCTGCACGCCGTTGCTGTGGAAACGGGGGGAGCAGCTAATTAGATTTAATTAACGAAGCAGGAGGGGAGGGTTACAAATGGATCTGGGCAGGCTGCATCACCCAGCAAGCAGGGGATGTGGGTGCTGAGGTGATGATGTAGGGGGCGGTGAAGGGGCTTGCTCCGTGCCTCAGTTTCCCTGTCTGCAAGGTCAGAGAGAGGGATATCTGTTGGGGATGGAGACCTTAAGGATGCTGAGCACCCCAACCCAGTATCACCTGTGCCTCTCCCCTCTCCCCAAAAATCACACGTCCCAAGAAAGCATCACACCCCCCCTCCCTAATACAGCATCCTCCTGGGCAAAGCCTCTCCACCAGCATCCCCTCAGCAGGATCCGGCCCTGCCTGCAGCCGCGCGTCTGTGTGTCTCTGTGTGTGTGTGTGTGTGGGCACGGCTCTGCCTCCCTCTCTGATTGCTCTCGCCTGCCCGTGCCTCGGTAGAACCCGGGGCCGGGGACCCGCGTGCCGCCACGGAAGCAGGCGCGCGCATCCTTGCAGCCGCTCTGCGGGAGGGCTTTATTTTTTTTTATATATATATATATACACACAGAACCTTATCGCTATAAATAGCTCCTCGATTTTACTCCCCTTCCTCGCTGCATCCCAACGCAGCTCCTAAAGGGGGGACCTGGGGGTACATCTCTCTCTATATATATATAATTTTTATTATTATAATTATTATTATTATTGGGCCGCGTGGGACGGACCGACCCCCTGGGACCCGCATGCTGCAGATGGTGAGGACTCTGGCGCAGTTCACCATCGCGCTGGAGGACATGCGAGACATCGGGGACGGCATCGACGCGGCCTTTGCCGCCTCCGGGCTCGGCGGGGCGGCCGAGGAGCTGCCGGAGAAGGGTTGCGGCAATCGCGGTGGTACCGAGGTGATGCACGAAGGGATGATGGAGGTGGGGGGGGGGTCCCTGGGGATGGAGAGGTTTTGGGGGGTCTGGGGGGGGTAAAGGGGGGTTGGGGGGGAGTTTTATGGATGCGTCATGTTTGGACACGTGTGCACCCAGCAGAACTCGGCACCTGTGGGGTTTGGACCGCGATTGCCGTGGCAACGGCGCCTTCATCCTCCTCCTCAGCTCACTGCCCCCCCGTGGGGTTCTCCAGATTGTGGGGAGGGGGGGAATGCTTCTACCCAGAGAGGGTGGTGGGGGTGCTGGAGCCATCGCCGCCGCCACCACCCCCCAGTGCTGATTTAGACCGCGGAGGCATCGGGTGGTGGGGAAATGCCCCAATTCCCATTGCGGCGGGGGCTGATTCTCAGGGTGCTGAGCATCTCCGGTGTGAGGGGGCAGGATGGGGTTGGGGTGCAGTGGGGGTGTCCCCAAGGAAAACAGATGGAAACGAAAGCAGCATCAGCCCCATGGGGGAGAGGCTTTGCTGGGATAAGGGATGCAGTGGGACACATCCTGCCCACGCCGGGGTTCCGCTTCGCCCTTCCAGGATGGTGCATTACCTGCAGCTCCTGCTCATCCCAGTGGTAATTTCCCCCTGCCAGGATAATAATGCTGCTGGAATGGTGGAAAAAAATCCCCTGCCAACAGTTGGGCCTCAATCCTGCATCTCCCCACCACTGCAAATCCCCAGCCGCCGGTGTGGTGTGCGGTGCTGAGCCTGTTCAGCTCACTGGTCTGACCCCTTGCTTCGATCCTGAGATGGGACGGCTCCGGAAAATGCTGGGAGCATCATCCTACAGGCTGTGCTTAGGTTGGGGAAACTGAGGCAGGTCATGGAGCGGGGTGGGTGAGGTGCTTTGGTCTCCTGAAGTCCATCCTCCAGTGGGTGCCCTTCGGCCTGTAATTACAACAAATTAACCCATGAGTGAGAGCGTGATACACCTTCAGGCTGTAACCAAGTGGGGAGGTCTCAGCCGGTGTCCCCCAGCATCGCCATGTTGGGGGGGGGACATTTCCTGGGGGCACTTGGACCCGTCACCAAAATATTTGGCTCTAGGCAGGAATTTCCTCCTTGTTTGGCTGAAAAGACTGATATCACCTTGGTGGGCAAGTGGGGAAACAGAGGCACAGCTCTGTTCTCGAGCACCGAGCAGGTTCTGGCTGGGATCTCTCACTGTTGCTCCCTGGGGACAGCCGGGGAGATGGTAGCCTCCATCCATGGTGAGGATGGTTGGGCTAAAGCTTCTTGCTGTGGTTACAGAGCAGCTTCACAGCATATGTGTCCCCCCCACGTGTCCCCTCATAGCCCTGCAAGACCATGGGACATGGGGTCATCCCACAGTTGGGGGACACAGGGGCTCACACCCAGTAGGGGCAGCAGTGGGTCAGGGGAACTTGGTCCCAACGCGCTGCAGTGGCGAGGTGGAACATCTCTGCATCCAAGGCTATTGGGGTGTCCATGCACCCATGACCTTTGGAGAGTCCTTGTCCACAGGGACTTTAGGGCCTTTGGGTTGTCACCATTGATGGGACCCTTTGAGTGTGCCCAGGTCCACTGGAGCATCTCCACATCCAGGGCCTTTGGGGCATCTCAGTACCCAGTGTCCCAGGAGGAACATCTCTGCACCCAGGGCTGTTGAGGTGTCCAAGCACCTAGAACCTTTAGGATGTCTCTGCACCCAGGGCCTTAGAAGTGTCCAAACATCCAGGACCTTTGGGGTGTCCCTGCACCCACAGCTTGGAGTGTGTCTGCACTCAAGGCCTTTGGATGGTCTCCGTGAACAGGACCATTGCAGTCTCCGTACCCAGCACCCTGGAGAATCTCCTTTCCTAGAGTCAGCAAAGGTGTCTCACATCCAGGATCTTTGAAGCACTTCCACACGCAAAACTTTTGGGGTATATGTGCACCCAGGGTCTCTGGAGCATCTCTGCACCCAAACATTTGGAGTGTCACCGTATCCAGCACCTTTGTGGTACTTCCACATCCAAAACTTTTGGGGTATCGCTGCACCCAGGGCCCTCAGAGCATCTCACACCCAGAATTTTTGGGGTGTCTCTGGACTAGAGCCTTTGGAGTATCTCTGCAACCAAAACTTTTCGGGTGTCTCACACCCTGGGCTCTGGAGTATCTCACCCCCAGGCTGAGTTGTGAGGGTGTCCCCCACTGGGTGCTGTGTGCAAGGGAGTTCTCCAAGCCCCACAACCAAGAAGACCCTGACCCATCTGTTTCCCAAGGCTGACAGTCCATCCTACACCACCACCTCCCCGTGCCCCCCACCCTACTGCTGTGAGACCACAGCCCAGTGCTGGGATGCCCCAGATGCTGTGCAGGAGGCGAATTCCTATGGGACCGCCCCTAGTGAAGCCGCTGGAGAGACGGAGGGCGTCGGGACCGACCCATGTAGGGCTGTGAGATCCAGGGCGGGCTCCTGACGCGGCCGAGGAGGAAACCAGGCGCTCGGTGTCATGTACTTCCTAATCCTCCCAGATTCCTCCATTGGGGTGGAGAGGCAGCAGAGGGGAGCTGGACGCCAGCCGGGCTCCTCCAGCGTTTAGCCTCCCGGCCAAGCCCCCGTGCCAGCACCAACACCCACCACGTAGCTCCCCTCTGTTGTGTCACCCCAAAACCTCATCTTATCTTTCTTTCCACCCGAGCAGGACATGAGGAAACACGTCATCATGACACTGCTGGACACAGAGCAGTCCTACGTGGAGTCCTTGCGCACCTTGATGCAGGTAACGCGGCACGGCCGGGGATGTGACACCCCAAACCACGTCCCTTGCTTGTCACCATCCCTGGAACCCCAAGTCAGATCCCCAGCTGTTCTACCAGCACTGAGGCAGTGCAGGGGTGGAATGGGGATGGGTGGCAGTAGGGACGTTGAGGACAGCGGGACCGAAGGTGGAAACAGTGTGGCAATAGTGTCAAGAACAGGGTTGGGGGGTCACCTCTGTCCCCCAAAACATCTGTATTGTTCCTGGTGGGTTGTCACCTGGTAGGTATCATGTCCCCAAGCCCTTTCCTGTCCTTGTCCCCCAAAAGCTCTTCCTCATGTTGTACCCCTTCTCCTGGGCTGCCGCTGTCCCCCATGTTGAGGGACCTCTTACACCCCCTGTTCCCATGTCCCCCCGTTTTCTGCTCAGTGACATCACCCACAGCCATGGGCTAAAGGTTTTTCTCGGTCCTTTTTTTGACTGAGCTGGTTCTAACCCCCCTGAAGCAGCCTGGCCGGAGGGTCCACCCCCTATTTCAGATGTTAATGAAGGTTAATGGTGGTCAACGCCCTGGTCACACTGGTGTAGGTGTGGGTTGTCCAACCACATCGCTGCAGGTGGAAACACCAAAACACTCAGAGCTCTGCTATGTGTCCTACAGTGCCTGTAGGACATCTGCTGGGCATGTCCATGAGGACATGGGGCACCCATGACCCTGACACTCAGACAGACTTTTCTCATAAATCCCCTGTGAGGATGCCCCCAGGGTGGACCCAGGTGTGCTCTGCCAGATGTTGCTTCAGGAGAGAAGGACCCTTCGAGGCTGCTCCTAGTGCAGATGTTGACTTGAAGGGGTGAGAGGACCCCAGATCTGGGACTTACTTTGCAGTTCAGGGACTGGTGGTGTCCCTGCTGGTCTTGGCATGGATGAAGGCTGTCCCAAGGGCTGTGCCCTCCTCTGAGGTGACACAGGAGACTGGTTAGAGAGGACAGCTTTGCTGGTGCTCACCAGTTCCCCACTGGAGGGAGTAGTTGGACACGGGTGGGATCCACAGGGTGTTAGTGCCTGAGGTCTTGCCCACGGGACACGTCCTGGCACAGTGCAGCCAGGGGGGTGTGGCTTTCTGGGGGACAGATCACAGGGCTCCAGATGCTCCCAGCTCCCCATCTCAGCTGGGACAAGGTACTTAGATCTGTGACGTGACCTCGTGGCATGTAGTATGGTGGCTACCAGTGACAAGGACCACCTTGGAGCATCATCTTCCAGCCAAGCCAGATGGTGGATGGGTAAGCCCTACCTGCTCTCCCTGTGTGCCGAGGCAGGGGCTGTCTCCATGGTCTTCTTCCCCATCTGGTCCTTGCTCCCCCAGTTTCATGGAAGGTGGGATGCATGGCACAGCCCAGCTCCCCCTGGAGGTGTTGGCCCCTGTAGGGCAGGTGAAGTGGGTTAGGACCCTCAGGAAGGATTTGGCCCTTCTAACTTGGGTCTCCTCAAGACGCCCACCATCAGCTGGAGGAACCTCATCCTTGGGGGATGACTCCTCCTTCCCCAGCTTGGATAGAGATGCCTGAAGCTGCCTGAAGTGGGTCCTGTCCTCAGTGCTCAGCTCCATGGTCCTTCTAACATCCTGAAGGACACCAGCACCCGATACCAGTCGGACTGAGGAGGTGGCAATGCTCGAGAAGACCTTCCTCATCGTGCATGCCTTGCAAATATAGCTCTCCTGTTCCTCAAGACACTGCTCCTCTCTGTAGCTCTGCCCCACAGGAGAAGGAAAGGGTCCTCACAGGGGACCTGCTTTTCCTGCTGGCCCTGAGCATCACTTGTGGCCATTGTCCAAGAGGGGCTGCTGAGTCCAGGGCTTGATCCAGTGCATCTACCCTGCTGGCTTCAGCCCTTCCTGATCCCAAACACCCTAAATCCCACTGAAACATCCCTAAATCCACCAGCGTTTGATCCTGGGGTCATGCTGCCATCATTTCCCAGCTAGGTCAGGGTCTGTAGCAGGTGGAGGTGACCAAGGATCATGACAGCAAATATTTGGAGCCTCTCGAGGCTGTGGCTGGGGAACAAAGGATACCATTCTTTGGGGGTTCCTTGTGCAGACCTGTCTCTCTCCCCACATTGCCGTGGGGATGCACTGGGTGGGATGGAACCCAGGAAGGCTGGAATGAAAATCCTCCTGGGACCTGGTGCTGTCTGGGCTTTATGGTGTGTCCCACAACCCAACATTCACTGAGGGAAGCCCCTGCTGCAGGATGCCACCAATCCCCATATTTACATGGGTTGAAAGATTCATACCGGGTTGTGTGTTGGAAAAGAAATCCATGGGGACCCTGATGCCTTTGCTTCTCCGCAGGGTTATATGAAGCCACTGAAGCAGCCAGAGAACTCACTGCTGTGCGACCCATCGCTGGTGGATGAGATCTTTGACCAGATCCCTGAGCTGCTGGAGCACCACGAGCAGTTCCTGGAGCAGATCCACGACTGCGTGCAGAACTGGCATGAGAAGCAGAAAGTGGGCGACCTCCTCGTGCAGTCGGTAAGTCCTCATTGGGGGGGTTTTCCCCAGGGAACCCAGGCGTGCCCGCCTTTGGGCACGGCCCCAGCAGGAGAAGTTTCGGAGTTGAATGCAGGGGAGTGATTAAAGGACGGACCAAACATGCCTGGGATGGAGAACAGGAGACAATCTCCAGGCCTGCTGTCTGCTTAGCTTAACGGCGGGGTGTTGCGGCGACCAGCCAGGTCTGCAGCTCCGCGTTTCTGCCTCGGGAGCAGAAATGTCAGGGCTGAAAAATTGAGGGGGGCGGGTGAGTCCTCCCCACGCCAGCCCAGAGGCAGTATTAACCCTTGGGGAAGCTTCTCCCAGGCATGCCCAGGAAGTCCATGCCGGACCTATCTCCTTTTCCCACCTCTTTTCCTCTCCCAGTTCTCCAAGGACGTGCTGGTGAACATCTACTCTGCCTACATTGATAACTTCCTCAATGCCAAGGATGCTGTCAGGATCGCCAAGGAAGCCCGGCCAGCGTTCATGAAGTTCCTGGAGGTGGGTCCTGATTCCTCTCCCCATCGATGGAGGCCACAGTCCAGAGCCACCTGCAAGGCTACTGGTGGGATGGGATGAAGATTCATCAGTAAACTGGTAACCTAAGATCAGACTAGGATTTTTCCCTCCACCTTCTTCTTGGTTTTATTGCCAAGGCCAGGATGGAATGAACCAGAGTCACTCCAGATGGTGTAAGAAGGAATCACCCCGACCCCAAATGGGCGTTGCTCCAGGTCCTGGGCTGGTGGGTCCCTGCTGTGTCCCACCTAACAGGGTCATCCTTGTCCCCACTGGTGTTTTGCAGCAAAGCATGCGGGAGAACAAGGAGAAGCAGGCTCTGTCCGACCTGATGATTAAGCCGGTGCAGAGGATCCCACGATACGAGCTGCTGGTGAAGGTGGGTGCGGGCAACTGGGTGCAGGCTGGAGGGTGTCTGTCCTGTGCCAGGAGCGGGTGAGACCACAGCTCCTCCTCACCTCCACATGACAGGAGCTTTTAGGAGTCTCACACTTGTCCTGGCCCCTTTCCCATCCCTTGAGGCAAAGTTGGTGTCCCCAGGCATGTGTGTGGATCTGCCCTCCTGGGGATGGTCACCCTGAGGACTGTCACCCTGCTGTCCCACCAGCCCTACAGGTGTGCGGTCCCCTTCCACTCTACATTTCTTCTGGGAAGTTGGACATTGGAGCTCCATTTTGGGACCAGTCGCACTGCCACCCACTCTGTGCCTCAGTTTTCCTGTGCCAGGGTCAGTGTCCCTGGTGCCGAGGCTGGTGGGGATGCACTTTCACAGAATGGTTTTGATTGGAAGGGACCTTCAAAGATCATCTTGTCCAACCCTCTGCCAGGGGCAGGGACATCTTCTACTAGATCAGGATGCTCAAAGCCTCGTCCAACCTCACCTTGAACATTTCCAGTGATGACTTTTGGGTGTCTGCGCAAGGTGATGATGGGCTCTCAGGACCTAGTGGCCTCTTTAAGATGGCAAAGACCAGGCTGGTAGTAGCCAAGGCTCAAGGCCTCATTTCTTTGCAAAACCTTTCCTGCATGGGTCTGGTTTCCATCCCCAGCAGCTCAAGCGGCCCAGCAGGGTCTTTTGCTTGGGGGTGTCATGGCATCGCTGATGTCCAGGTTTTGCCCATGGTTACATCCTGGCTGTGTCTCTGTGGTAGGACCTGCTGAAGCACACACCAGAGGACCACCCCGACCACCCTTTCCTCATCGACGCCCAGCGCAACATCAAGCAAGTGGCTGAGAGGATCAACAAGGGCATGAAGAGCGCAGAGGAGGTGGAGAGGAATGCTCGGATCGTGCAGGAGATCGAGTCCCACATTGAAGGGATGGAGGATGTATGTATGGGAGTCTTACATAGGGTTGGTCTTTCCTTGTCCCCAAAACTCAACCACTTTTGCTCTTTCTGGTACACCCAAGGCTGAGCCACTTGTTTTCTCCTCCATGTCTTGCTTTCTCAACCATCACTTGGCCTTGGTGGGCTCCTGGGTGCTTGGGAAGGGGTTGGGTGCCAGTTTTGAGCGGGGAGGGGAGGGCACAGGGGCAGGGATGAAGCCCATGAGGGTCCCCCCCTGGGGCTCCCCGCTCACAAGTGTCCTTGTTCCCACAGCTCCAGGCGCCGCTCCGGAGGTTCCTGCGCCAGGAGATGGTTGTGGAAGTGGTAAGAACGCGGTGATCCCTTGTCGCCATCAGTGCCATGGGACCACACACCAGATGGGACAGTGGCAGGCTATGATTAAGGGTGTCTGTGTGCCCATGGGAGGCTACAGATGGACCAATGGATGGAAGAATGGGCAGATGAATGGATGACAGATGAATGAGGACCATATGAAATTGCCCAAGTGTGGGGAAAGATAAGATGGGTTTGGGAGCAGGCAGGAGGCAGCAGCCCTGGGCCAGGAGTGGATAGGGAGGCTGAAGGTTCAGACCACGGGCGTCCTGGTGAGCCCATGCCTGGTGTTCTCCTGGCTCTGGTCCTTCCCTGTGAGTAGGACTCCATGGCTTTGCCTTCGCAGCCATGGCACCCATGTCCCCTTCTACCCTCATGAGGACCCATCCCGTGCCACAGCCTCTCTATGCCAAGGCCATGTGGGGGGAAACTGAGGCAGGGACCACTCCTAGTGGGAGTGGGGGAGGGGGGTGGACATTAACCCATTGGTGTCTCCCACCACTCCACAGAAGGCGGTGGGTGGGAAGAAGGACCGCTCCTTCTTCCTCTTCTCTGACCTGCTGGTGTGCACCACCTTGAAGCGCAAGTCGGGCTCCCTCCGCCGCAGTTCCATGAGCCTGTGAGTACCACCAGGCTTAGGGGCACCCACCAGGACTGACCCACATCATTAGGGTTGTCCCTACTGGTTGGCCTGGCTTTTGGGTGCTGGGGACATGGGTGAAGCTCAGCCACCCCAAACCATCCTCACAGGTACACAGCAGCCAGCGTGATCGACACTGCCAGCAAGTACAAACTGCTCTGGAAGCTGCCACTGGAGGACGTGGACATCGTCAAAGGTCTGTCACCTCCTGCCGGAGTGTCCCCACCCCAAAAGCCATCACTCCTCCCTTGCTGGCGGGGAGAAGGTTCCCTTGTGCAGTACCAGGGAGGAAGGAGTTAACGCCACACGCGTGTCCCTGAATAGGTGCCTCACAAGCCACCAACCGGGAGAGCATCCAGAAAAGCATCTGCCGCCTGGATGAAGATCTCAACACATTGGGGCAAGTCAGCAAGCTGTCAGAGACCCTCAGCTTCCCCCATCAGGTATGGGGATGATGGCCCTGATGCTGTCCCCTGGCTGGACACATTCCCAGCTGGGATGTCTTCAGTGGGAAGGAGAACGCGTGGAAGGGCTGGTGGCCATGAGTGTCCTCAAAGGGCCGAGATACCACCAGCCCCAAAGCCACAACAGAATTGGGGCAGTCTCTGAAGGGTGCTCAGGGATGGATGGGGACAGCATTCCTGTGGGAATGTGACCAACTGGATGCCCTTGGCAGGAGAGAGAACCTGTGAAAGGGCTGGCGGCCATGAATGTCCTCAAAGGGCCCAGATGTCCCCAGCCTGAAAGCCACAGCGGGGCTGGGGCAGCTTTTGAAGGATGCTTGGGGATGCACAGGGTCAGCATAACATGGTGGCACTTGTGCTGCCCCATGGCCAGACACCTTCCCCAGGGGACTGACTGACATCTTCTTGGTGGGAAGGAGAGCTTGAGAAAGAGCTATTGGCCATGAGTGTCATCTAAGGGCTCAGATGCCACTAGCCCCAGAGCCTCAATGGGGTTGGGGCAGCCTCTGATGGATTCTAGGGGATGGGCAGGGGCATCATAAAGCATGTGGCTGGTGGTGGCCCATCCCTGAGATCTGAAGCATTGTCCCCGTCCCCAGACCCTGGACGACGTGATCAAGGACCTGATGGCTGCCATCCACCGGGAGCTGGCAGAGAAGCAATCCCTTTCCTTCAGCATGGCCTTCCCCCCCAACAAGGTGGAACTCAGCACCACCAAAGCTGACGGCACGGAGTCCTTCATCTTCGAGTTCCCCAACCCCGATGCTAGGCTCAGCTTTGAGCAAGCCTTCGAGGATGCCAAAAAGAAGCTGGGTAACACCAGGGACCAGGGAGGTGGATGTAGTGGTGGGCTCAGCATCACAGCCCCGCTTTGGTGGACCCCTGTCCTTCATCAGTTCTTCATCTTCCAATCTGATTTTCCCAGCTTCCAGTAAAAACTGCCTGGACCCAGAGTTCCTCAAGGCCATCCCCATCATGAAGACGCGGAGCGGGATGCAGGTACTTGGTGGCTGGGTTCAAGCACCCCACAGGATCCACAGTCTTCTCCGTGCTGGTGGCCATGCCACTGGATGCTGAGAGCTCCTGCATCATTCCCGAATGACCCAACTCATACCATCTTTTTGCTCCTTGGCAGTTCTCTTGTGCTTCTCCCAGCCACGGCAGCCCGGAAAGCTCTCACGAGGTTTGGGTTTGCAACAGTGATGGTTACGTGGGGCAGGTTTGTTTGCTCAGCATCCGTAAGGAGCCCACGGTGGAGGCGTGCATCGCCGTCTGCTCCGCCAGGATCCTCTGCATCGCCTCCGTGCCTGGCCTCAAGCGGCCGTATAGGTAGGACATTCCCACCGGCACCGTGGCACCGGCGGGCACGGGGCAATGCTGGAGCTGCTTCTTTCCCCCTCTTCCCCTCGTTGCGGCAGGGAACGTGCCGAGCCAGTGGGCAGCCCCTCCTCGGAGCCGGTGCCAGCACAGCCAGAGGACGCGGGGCCGCAGCCATGCCTGCACATCTCCATCTCGGGTTCATCGCTGGAGCTCTCGGAGCCGGTCGATGGCGGCAACAGGGAGCTCGTGCCCTTTGATAGCGATGACACAGATGACGAGTCCTCACCCAGTCCCTCAGGGACGCTGCAGAGCCAAGCCAGCCACTCCACCATCTCATCCAGCTTCGGCAGTGAGTCCCTGCTTAGCAAAAAACTGCTTCTTTGCTCCAAAATCAGAATCACAGAAGGGTTTGGGTGGGAAGGAACCCTTCAAGGTCACCCAGTCCAACCCCTGCAGGGAGCAGGGACATCTGCAACTAGAACAGCTTGCTCAGAGCCCCAAGGGCCAACCTCACCTGACATGGGGCCAGGGATGGGGGCTTCTCCCACCTCTCGGGGCAACCTGGGCCAGGGTCTCACCACTCTCAGTGTCAAACATTTCTTCCTTCTCTCTGGTCTGAATCTCCCTGCTTTTAGTTTAACCCATCACCCCTTGTCCTATCCCAACAGCCCCTGCTGAAATGATGGTCAGCTCCATCATTTTGGCCACTGCACCTTGCATTCCTCAAGGAATTCCACTGGTGGGAGCTTTTGAGCCAAAAAAATCCAGGAAAAGAGATGTTGGGGGGCATCAGCCCAACACCGTGGTGCTGCATTAGGGCTGCGTAAAACCTGGTGGGTTTTGGGGCTCAGCATCCCTACATCCTGCCCCGGTTTTACAGCTCAAGGGGACCTGTGGTCTCTTCCCCATCGCTTCTGTGGGTGTCGGGCGGTCCTGGTCCGACCCCTTCCTTCCTCCTCCTCCTCCTCCGCAGATGAAGAGATCCCAAGCTGCAAGGAGGCAACAGTGGAGACAACGAGCTCAGAAGAAGAGCAAGAACCCAGCTTCATGCCCATCCCTGGCACCTACGGCCAAAATCGGCATGGTGAGAGCCCTACGGATGGGCGAGCCCTGCGCCGCTCCAGCCGTGGCTCCTTTACCCGGGGCAGCCTCGAGGACCTCCTCAGCCTTGACCCTGAAGCCCATCAGAGCTCTATGTGGTTGGGCACCGAGGACGGCTGGTATGTCCCCAGAATGGGGGGACACATACGTGGGGTGGACCCTGTCTCCAGGTGAGCCTCAAGCTTTGCTCTTCTCCCACAGCATCCACGTGTACCAGTCCTCGGACAACATCCGTAACAGGAAGAACAGCATGAAGATGCAACACGCCGCTGCTGTCATGTGCATCTTGTAAGTGGGGAAGTTGGATTTTTGGCTTCAGGATGTCCATAGCAGGGTGGTTTGGGGTGGCTGAGCAGGGCTCTGCAGCCAGTTATCAAAGGGTTTTTCTCCCCCTCAGGTACCTGGATAACCAGGTTTTTGTGTCATTGGCCAACGGGGAGCTCGTTGCATACCAGCGGGAGGCAGGTGAGAGCAGATCGGGGTCATCGAAGGGTGCTGGGATGTTTAAATGCAGCCCCAAAGTGTTGGCTGTTGAGTGGGTGGCTTGGACAGCCCCCTGGAGAGGGATGCTGGGAGTGGCGGTGGCTTCCCTGCCTCCATGGGAAGGGACATCCCTTGAGGGATGCTGGACACCCCAGACTGGAGCCAGGTGGAGGTGTGTATCCTCCTCCTTGTCCCTGCCTGCTGCTGACATCCCCTGGGGACATCAGCTCATGATGTCACCTCTAACGAGTGACATGGAGACCGACATCTCCAGCCACTGCATCACATCATCTGAGTCAAGATAAGGTTCATTGGGGATGCTTTAACTACCCACCCCACTCCCACCACCCTCACAGGCCGCTTCTGGGACCCTCAAAACTCCAAGTCCCTGTCCCTGGGCTCACCAGGGAGCCCCATCACCAAGATGGTGGCCGTGGCGGGGAAGCTCTGGTGCGGCTGCCAAAACCGGGTCATCGTCCTCAACACTACCACGTTGGCGCAAGAGGTATGGAGGGCGATGGCAGAAGGCTGGCAGGACGGTGATGGGCATCGGTGGCGTCATCGGTGGCATCATCGGGGCATCGCTGTGGTTCTGTCCCCTGCAGCACACACTCCAGGTGGGACAGGACAGCGGGCGCAGCGTCACCTGCATGGTGAGCGCAGGGACTGGCGTGTGGGTCGCGCTGCAGAGCAGCGCCCAGGTCCGGCTTTACCACGCCACCAGCTACGAGCAGTTGGCCGAAGCTGATATCACCCCCCCGGTACACAAGATGCTTGCCGGTAAGTCCCACCAGTGACCCATCTCCAGTGGGTGCCCATCGCTGTCTCCAGTGGGTACCCGTGTCCATCATCCGCAGCATCCAGCGCTGGGAAATTTAATGTCTCCTGAATCCTGACCAGTTTCGGGGGAGGAAAATGGACTTTTCATGCTCATAGGGTTCACCCTCGGTGTTGTCCAGCTGCATAATGCCACGGAGGCAGGTGGATAATCCCATGGGGTAATAGAGCAGCCCCAGGGTAGCTTCATAATCCTACATAGAAATAAAGCAGCCCCTGGGTGGCTGCATAATCTTGCACAGGAATAGGACAGTCCCTGGGAGGCTGCATAGTCTCATGATATGAGATTATCTCAGAAGATGCATAATCCCTCAGAGACACAGGGGAGCCCCTGGGCATGTGCATAATCCCACACAGAAACGGGGCAGCCCCTGGGCATCAGGATAATCCCATGGGGTAATAGGGAATCTCCTGAATGGCTTCATAATCCCACACAGGAATAGGGCAGCCCTAGGCATCTGCATAATCCCATGCAGGCATAGGGCAACCTCTGGCCATCTTCATAATCCCACAGGTTAATAGGGAATCTCCTGGATGGCTTCAATAATCTCTCTCCGGAATAGGGCACCTCTGGGCATGTGCATAATCCCGTGCAGAAACAAGGCAAACCCTGGGCATCAGTTTAATCCTACAGGTTAATGGGGAATCTCCTGGATAGCTTCATAATCCCACGCAGGAATAGGGCAACCTCTGGGCATCAGCATAATCCCACAGGGTAACGGGGAATCTCCTGGGTGGCCTCATAATCTCACGCAGGACTAGGACACCCCTGGGCACGAGCATAATCCCATAGAGAATCAGGGCAACCCCTGAGCATCTTCATAATCCCACAGGTTAATAGAGAATCTCCTGGATGGCTTCATAATCCCATGCACGAATAGGGCAGCCCTGGGCAGCTGCATAATCCCAGGCAGAAACAGAGCAACCTCTGGGCATCTTCTTAATCCCACGGGGTAACAGGGCAGCCCCTGAGTATCTGTATAATCCCATAATCAGGCAGCCCAATACAACAGCACCCCGGCATACTTTACAGCAGCCGGAGGGGTTGCGGGTCCCTTCCCTGTGCCCCACGCACCACAGACACTGCTGGGAACGGGGAGCGGTGGCACCGGCGGGGCTCAGAGCGCCGTGCCAGGCAGGGGGAGATGCTGACGACCAGGATCCTTGCCAGGCTCGGATGCCATTATCCGGCAGCACAAGGCAGCCTGTCTGCGGATCACAGCCCTGCTGGCCTGTAAGGACCTGCTGTGGATTGGGACCAGTGCCGGCGTGGTGCTGACCCTCGCCGTCTCGGCCAAGGCGGCCCCCACCTTGGTGGGGCTCTCACAGGGTCACACCGGCCACGTCCGTTTCCTCACCGCCATCGAGCTGCCCGACGGCTTCGACGTGCTCTTCCCGTTGCCAAGGGAGATGGGTAGGTGGGATGATTGGTTTGGGGCGGTCCAGTCCTGACCCACTCTTTTTCACAGGGATGGGAATGCCGTCTCGCTGGTGGCCAGCTGGGAATAGCCTTGAAATAGGGCCACCGGAGTCCCTGCTCCATCCTTGCATTGTTAAAATCCAGGGAGAAAAATTAGGGTTAGGGGGAAGTTGGGTGCTAACCCCGCTCCAGGGCTTGGGGCGTTGCTCGAGAGACCCTGGATTTCCCTGGGAGACCCAAATTCCCATGGGGAAAAGCCACGGGAAAGCCATGTGCTGGGGCTCACCCAGCCAGGGTCTGAGATTGGGGTGGGATGAGGAGAAGGCAGTGATATGGGGAAGAGGTGGTAATTTGGGTAGGAGGGGCTAATATGGATGGGAGGGGCTAATTTGGTGTGGAAGGAGGCTTTGGGGGCCACAATGTGGCACCTGGGAAAGTGGTGGTGATGTTGGGAGGATGCTGGTGGGATGATGTTGGATGATGCCTAGAGGATGCTGGTGGGAGGATGATGCTAGGATGGTGATGGTGGGAGGATGCTGGTGGAATGTTGGTGGAATGATGCTGGAGTGATGCAGAGTTGTTGCTGGGATGGTTCTGTTGGGATGCTGGTAGGATGATACTGGTAGGATGATGGGATGATGCTGGTGGAATGATGCTGGAGTAATCCCGGGTTGTTGCTGGTGGGATGATGTTGGGAGGATGCTAGTAGGATGATGCTGGGGTAGTTCTGGTGGGATGCTGGTAGGATGATGCTGGAAGGATGCAGGTGGAATGATGCTGGGTCTAGCTGGTGGGATGATGCTGGTGGGATGATGCTGATGGGATGATGTTGGGATGATGCTGGGAGGCTGCTGGTGGGAGAATGATGCTGGGATAGTGCTGGTGGGAGTATGCTGGGATGGTACTGGTGGGATGCTGATAGGATGATGCTGGTGGGATGATGCTGGGATGATGCTGGTGGGACACAGATGAGAGGGTGCTGGGATGACAGTGGTGGGACGATGCTGCTGGGGTGCCGCTGGGGAACAGGGAACCCATCTGACAGCATGTTGGGGTTCTGCGCTTGGCAGGAGCCGAGAAGCCAAGTGAGGCAGAGAAACGTGACCCGTCACGCCCCCGTGCCCCTGCCCTCGCCCTCTCCAAGCCCAAGATGCTGGTGATTAGTGGCGGGGACGGCTACGAGGACTTCCGCCTGACCAGCAGCAGTGAAACGGTGGGCCGGGATGACAGCACCAACCACCTCCTCCTCTGGAGAGCATGAACAGCCATGGCTCCCCCGGGACCATCCCGGCGAGGAAAGAGGGGTGCTGGCCCCGCTGTATGCGGGGGGGGGTGTGTGTCTTGACCCCCCTCCCCGCCACCCCCTGCCCCAGCACTTCTCATCTCCAACCCGGCTGCTCTCTGTGTGCTCGGGGTAGGGGGGGATGAGCCCTGGTCTCCCCACTGTCCCCCCCAACCACCGCAACAGACTGGGGGGGGACACCCACAATCCCCCCACCCCCGCCGCTTTCGGGGCGTGGAGAAGATGGGGGGGTGCGTTCACTTGGGAAGGCGCTAACGAAGGAGGAAGGCGTTAAGGAGCATCCTTGGGGACCAGCAGGAGGATGCAGCACAGCCAGGAACCTGCCTTGCGCTCCGGTTTTGTGTGTGCCTGCCTTGGGGGCTTGGGGAGAGGGGGTGTGTGGGGGGGCATCACGGTGCTGTCACCCCCCCTTTTCCCCTGGGACACCCCCGGCCACGCCACGGGACCACCCCAGGGACAATACACCCGCGGTGTGCCCCCCCGCTAACCCGCTCGCTCCATCGCCAGCACCCAGCTCTGTTTGTTTGTTCGTTTTAAATATATATATATTATATATAGATAAACATCCTTATTTATTTGGGGGGGGGGGGGAGAGGGGGGGTGTCAGGCGCATCGTCACGTCGCTGCCTGTCCCTCTGCTCCAGAGCTGTGGGATTCAAACCTTCCTGAGAGGCAGAGCTGGACCCCACCAATGGAGCTGGACCCCACAGGGATGCTGGTGGAGGGGACAGAGCTGATGGAGGGAGGGGGAAAATTGGGGGGCGGGGGGTGTCTCCCCCATTTGGGTGATTCCCGTGGGATTTCACAGTCTGGGGAGCGGGATGAAGCCACCACCAACCTTCGAAGCATCTTCTGGATGACAACAAGCATCTTCTTCTCATTGCCTCCGGCAGACACCAGGGATTTCCCCCCCACCCCTAAATTGGGGTAACGGCATCAGGATCCTGAAAACAAGACTTTCCTTGACACCCCCCACCCCCACACACTTGCCCTTTTTTCCCCCCATTTTCCTGGTTTCACCCCAGGGTCCAGGCGAGGCCGGTGCTCACACCCTCTTGTCCCCATGGCAGAGGTGACACCCGTGGTGGTGGGGATAAACTGGGGTGTTCCAGGGAGTGACGGGGATGCTGCTGCTGTCCCACGTCCGTCTGTCCATCCGGGGTGGGGGTGGAGTTTGGGGTCAGTTTGGGGGCTTTTTGTCATTAAAGGTCACGGGTGTCAGAACGAAGCCAGCGTGGTCTCGTCCTTCACCTCGGGTGGATAGTGGGGATGAGGTAAAGGACCTTGGGGCCACCACTCGTGATGCTGGTTGCAATGAAGACTCCAGTGGGAGGAAGGAACCCTTTCCACGATGTGATGGGTGCAGTTATTCCCCCCCACACCCCGGATAACTCGGAGGGGACGTCGCAGGGGACCCCTCTCTTGTGCTCTGTCCCACTCCCTGCGCGTCCCCCTCTAGGGACAAACCGGAACTGGGGACACAGACCTAGGGACCGTGTCACCTCGCCAGTCCCGGGGGGATGGAGGGACCCCGCCCCACTCGTTCCATGGGGAAGGGGACAAGACCACGATGGGGTGTGTTATAGGGTGCAGCACCCATGGGTGCCCCCGCGAAGCGCCCCCCCCACCCCACCCCCCGCGAGCCCATCTAGGGCAAAAAAAAATCCTGATTTCTTTAAAAAACACCACCGCGGTCTTATTTTTCCCGTTTTCCCCCCAAAACTGCCGTCGGGATAAACCCCAGCACCCCCCACCCCAAACCTCCCCCCGCCCCCGCCTCGGGAGGCGCCCGCAGCTCCCGCAGCACCCGGCAGGTGGCGCTGGTCCGCGGGGGGGGGGCACGCAGCCTACGCACGTTGAGGGGTGGAGCCCCGCGGTGTGACGTCAAGGAAGGGGGCGGGGCTTAGGGGAGTAACGCGCCGGCGGGTTCATTCATAAGGAGGCGGCGCGCCCGGCGGGGAGGCCCTGGGGGGAGCAGGTAAGGGGGACTCCCGGCTCGCTTCTCCCGCTCTGCCTTGGGAGGAGGCGCGCGGGCGCTGGGGGGCTGGCTGGCTTATTCCGAGCTGGGCGGACTCGGGTGGCTTCGTCTTAAGGGGTTATTTCCTCTCCCGAGGGCGCTTTGGTGCGGGGAGGGGGTGGGCGGGCGGGCTGGTGCTTTTTGGGGTGCTCGCCCCCTTGTTTGTAATTTAAAAGGGCGTGTGGGGGGGTGTTGCCACGCGGGGCGTGGGGGGAGCGTCCCTTCGGTGCTCCCGGAGTGGGGTGCAGCGGCGGGGGACCCGGTGCTGACTCCGGCTGCCGCAGAGCGAATGTAGGTTAAAATAAAGGGTGGGGAGGGGAAAAAGTAGGTTAAGAAAAGCTCAGCAGCTGCTGCCTTGAAAAAAAAAAAGAGAGAGAGAGAGGAGCTGTGTGAGGGTTTGGGGTGGAAAATCACAGGGCTGCCAGCCAAGAGCCTGCATCAGCCGGGATGCTGCGGTGAGGGGCTGCCTTCCTCCCCCCCACAAAACGGGGCCGGTGGGACAGCGGTGCCTCTGGCGTCCCTCCAGTTTAATTCTGGATTCTCGTGTTTTGCTCTGTCTGCCTGACAATCCCCCCCTTGTCTGAAGCCGCCTTCAAGAGCTGTTCCCCAAAGTGGTTTTGAACAGTTGCTTCTGTTTTTGCCCCTGTTTATCTGCAGGAGCCATCGGCCGAAACCCAGTTCTCCCACAGGGAGGAGAAGCCCTCGCTGGAATCCCAGCGGGCAGCCTTGGGTTACCAGCTGTAATAAGGGGGGGCTGCGAAGAAAAGGCTTGTTTGATGTGATGGCATTTGGAGGGGGGACCGAAACCAAGTCACCTTCCCTGATGTGCTGGTGTCGATGCCAAGTGCAATATGGGGCTGGTAGAGGTCGTGGTGACCCCGAAAGCAGCCGGGTCTGGCACTGGTGGGGTTAATTTTTTGTTTCCACTGGTTCTTGAGGGGTAAATTATGTTGGTTTTAGTTTTTCCAGGGAGCTCCAGGGCTTCTTTCTGCTGTGCCAGGACAGCCGGACATCCCACCATCACTGGCTGCGGGTTTGTGCCTGCATCCCCCATCCTCACCCGGGATGTCCCTGAGCTGCCCCCCGCCTCCCCTATCCCAAAGTGGGTGCTGAGTCCTGGGGGGGCTGTGACTAGATGAAGCGCTGGTGACAACCAGGAGCTGGCACCCTCTGGTCCTTGTACCTCCTACCTCCCCATGGCAGACCATGGTCATCTTGGATGTCCGTAATCCTCGGATTAAACTTGGCCTTAGACCTGCTGTACTTGGGGCCAGCCCGGTTTTGGTGGGATTTAAATCCGTTTGTTTGAGGTGAGGAGCTGGGATGCTCTGGTAACGCGGAACGTATGGGCTCTGCTGGCCCGTGGCATCACTCAGCCATGGCTTGTGGTCCTCCAGCCATGGCGGGACCTGCCCATCCCTAGCACCCCAAACATCTTGGGATGTCCCTGAGGTGCTGCTATTAAAGGCTTCAATACCATTGCCCTGAAGGATTAAAATGCTTTGTGTTAGGCTTAAACTTGAGTTTTATTAGTACTGGCTTACAGGCTGGTACTGCTTTCATCCTTCCTCCGCCATCCCAAGTCCTGGGGGGATTCAGGAGGTGTCCCCATGGGATGTCATCGCCCTGGGATGATGCTTTGTGGGGAGGTGGCAGATGGTGGGGCTCAGGGTGGCTGGGGCAATGGTGGCAGCTGGCTCAGCCCCTCCCAAAAATCAAGGGGTACAGACAGTGAATATGAGGTTTGGTGGCTCTTGGTTTGGGGTTGAAGGGCTGGTTGGCTTCATGCTAGCACCCTGTTGGGGTGCTCCCTAACTGGGAGCTACTGGGAGGAACTGGAGTGTGGAGGACGTTCATTTTGGGCTGTGCCATCACGTCCTAACCCATGTCCCGTAATTACCCGGCTTTGCCTCACTCACCCCCCCAGCATCTCCTGAGTTTAGTTACCTCTCAGACTGTTGATACCAGCCACTAATTAGGAGAAACTCGTCAGGCAAAGGCTGTAACGAAGCTCCGTTGTGAACCGTGACGACCGGGGGAATTTCCATGCGGGCAGCGAAGGCTGGATCTGGGCTTGGGTTGTTATTTATTTTTTCCTCCCTTCCCCTGTGCTGTCAGCAGTTATTTTAGTTTGAACAATTCATCGCTGAGCCCGAAGAGGGGGGATGAGCCTGTGGGAAAGACCTTTCATTTTGCTTGGGGTTTTTTTTTTCATTTAAATATATTTATTTTTTTGTAGTGACTTCATTTCCTTGTGGCAGATGCATAAGGATTTCCTCCAGAGCAGGAAAAACCTTTATTTAATGGTGTCATCTGCTCCTTGCACTGTCGGTCCTGACTCTGTTGCGGGGTTGGTTCCTCTCTGAAACGGGATGGAGTTGGAATCTGCGAGGCAAGGGGTGATGCCGGACATCCCATAAAACCTCTCATAAAACTTCTGGGGGTCCCCAAAGTTGCTGCAGGGATATTTAGGCAGATGCCCTGGAGCATTGCCATGGGTCCCCCAAATTGCTTCTCCAGTGGCATTTTTTCCTGGGTGGTGACTCTGCTGCTCCCCCTTGGGCAGGTAGTTCCTGGTGATGAAGAGGAGCAGGATGCACTGGTGGCTTGTCACCGTCCTGGGGGTGAGTACGACCTCATCCATCCCATCCCGCTGCATCTCAGCTTTTGGCTCCTCCGATGCTTGAATCCATCCCAGCATCTCCACCCCATGGTCACAGAGAGCACCCCAAAATGTTTCCCACTTGGAAACGTGGAGCAGCTCAGCCCTGGGGAGATACTTAAGTTGGGTCGAGGGTGGCGTTTTTTCCCTAAAATTCTTCCTTTTCCTTTTCTCTCCTCTGTCAAAGCTTCTTCCAGGGCAGCAGATGACATGGGAGGTGGCTTCTCCCTCACCTCCTGCCCTGGAGCCACCTTGTTGTCCCATATCTGGGAGATGCTCTTGGGATGGGCTCTGGGTACCCCAGGGCTGCACCCTTGGGGTGACTTGTCCTGAGCGAGGGTCACGAAGGGTTTACACCAGCTGTGGTGGGTTTCCCACCATCATGTCCCTGGTGATGGCTTTGACTCCATCACGGTGTGTGGGATGGGGCTGCATCCACCACATCGCTTCGGATGGCTTCACCTCTGCGGCACCACCCTCACTGGAGCTGCATCGCCGCCAGCACAGGCCTTGATCCGGAGCAGCCGGTGCTGAGCACCAATCTCTGCTTCTCCTGCAGGCGCTAAGTGGATTCGACGCAGGGGCCAGCAGCTGCGGTCCCAGAGAGCGTGGGATGCTGGAATGCGCACCCGGAGAGGAGCCCACTGGGGTAAGCTGTGCCCACCCGTGGCACATTCACCCTGGAGCGAAGGTGCAGGATCTGCCCATCGCTCACCTCCCTTTCCCTCTGTGCAGGCGTGCGGCTCGGTGGGAATGTGCCAAGCTTGTCCTCCCGGCACCTTCTCACCGGGGGACATATCCTGCTCTGCTCACACCCGCTGCCGGGCCAGGAACAGGATCCTGGTGGTACCGGGCACGGCGGCAACCGACAGCCGCTGTGGAGCCTGCCTGCCAGGGTGAGCCCAGCCAGGGTAGGATGCTGCAACCCCCCAGACCCGATGATTTGTGGGCCGTATCCTGACCCTCCCCTCCCAACCCGCAGGTTTTACAGCCCTGAAGGGGAGAGGGAGCCCCGGGGCCGGTGCCTGCCCTGCGCAGCCGCTCCCCGCAGCACCCCGGGGTGCCCAGGTGGGTGCTCAGGCTGGAGGTGTCACCCCAGTTTCATGGGTGCTGAAAGAGCTCGGGCCGCCGTTTGCCTCAGGGACGCTGCAGGATGTGTTCCCTCCTCAAGACGAGGCGTGATGTCCTGCTGAGGACATGGCAGCTGAGAACGTCTCCACTCGTGACACGAGTGGCTTCTGCTTCCCTGGGAGCCAACCCTGCAGTGGGGCTCCTGGGAAAACAGGAATTAATCCCAACAAACCCCTTTCCAAGGCTGATCCGATGCCTCCCCCCAGGCCCACGGCGAACCCGTAGCCCTGAAACACCACATTGGCCGGCGGGGACCAATGGGACATGGGTGTCCCTGATGGGTGAGGAGGATGAGGAGGAGATGGCACAGGCAGCTGTGCTGACCATTGTCCCGGTCTTCTGTGGCATGGGGTTGTTGGGCATCCTGGTCTGCAATCTGCTGAAGAAGAAGGGTTACCACTGCACCACCAGCAAGGACCCCCCGCCTGGCGACACCGGTGAGCCCTGGGTACATTTTGGTGATCGTGCATCTCACCTCTCTGGTGATGGCTTCTGGTCCTCACTGTCCCAGAGCATCCTGCTCATCCTTGGAGGTGGCTTATCCCCCGTCATCTTCCTAGACCCTCACTGAGGCCCCCCCCAAACTTCTGCCTCCAGGTGCCAGCTCCATCTACCAGCTGGAGGATGCCAATGAGGACACCATTGGGGTGCTGGTGCGGTTGATTACTGAGAAGAAAGGTCAGGAGGGGTCTCTGGGGGGGATGATATGGACTGGTCTCCCGTGACTCCCCCCGGTCTCCCCCCACCCATAGAAAACGCCCTAGCGCTGGAGGAGCTGCTGAAGGAGCATCACAGCCAACAGGTGATGCCACCTCCAGGCTGCACCCCCGTGAATAAGTAAGACACCCCCTCCCCGCCAAGGCTGTACCAAGGACCCCGACCACGGTGGGACCAACTCCATGGTGATGGCGTCTCCCCCACTTCATTCCCAGGCTGCACCTCCTGCCTCAGTTTCCCCTTGCCTGCCAGCACCAGCAACACCTCCACACCGTGCAGGGTCCAGCTCCGTGCACCCGCTGTAGCCAGAAGTGGCCCGA
The DNA here is from genome assembly GCA_009769605.1 of Bucorvus abyssinicus. NCBI lineage: Eukaryota > Metazoa > Chordata > Aves > Bucerotiformes > Bucorvidae > Bucorvus > Bucorvus abyssinicus. The sequence continues at coordinate 94,462,999 of CM020024.1, read as the reverse complement.
GGTGCTGCCACAGCTCAGTGCCACCAAGGTCCCCAAAGCTGGGGGGCATCCCAGTGAGGTCACCATCCTCTCTGTTGGCAGGTAAGTGGGGATCCCCCACCCCAGCGTGTCCCCCCCACCCTCCAAGGTGAGGACAGGCTATCGTGATCCCTCCCCCAACAGGTTTCGGGTGTCCCGGATCCCTGAGACGAGGAGCGAGGTGGGGGTCGAACCCTTCCGCGGTCCCCTCCCCACCAGTAGTGGGATGCGGCCCCCGTGGTTGAAAAGCACTGACGGCCCCTCTGAGGTGAGGGGGTGTGTGTGGTGGGGAGCCCCTGGAGGGTCCTTCCTGGGGAACAACAGGGTTTCAGGAGGCTGGAGGATAGAGCATTAACTCTGAAACCTAATGAGGGCACATGGAGATTTGTGAGGCTAGAGCAGCCCGTCACTCCCAGACCTCTTCCAGAAGCTGGGAGGCTTGAAAAATACTTCAAAAATTGCCAGAAGGGGGTTGTGAGTGTCCCCACCACCCCGTTTCCTCCCACCCTCCCCATTTAAGGTGCAGTAGGGGATGAGGAGTGGGTGCTGATGGGGGCCCAGGGCTGCGTGCAGGTGCAAGAGGGTGCTGCAGAGACCCGGTGATGGTGACCCCCAGGGTGTTCTGCAGCAGCCAGTGCTTTAGTATACCCACTGTCCCCTATATACTTCCACACACATGCAGCTACACCTATAGCAAGCTACAAGCACATATGCAAATGACCATTCACCCCTTGACAGCTCATTTGCATGCACAGTCACACACCCATATATGCACAAAAGGCTGTGCCTATGTGTGTGTGCACCTATATACGTGCGTGCGCCTATAGCCAGCCACTAACTGGGACGCGCGGAGGGGACACTGAGGCAGGACGCCGTGGGGTGTCACACGCTGCAGAGTGCTGTGGGCTTGTGGCAGGGCCTGGCACAGGGTGACACGGCCGGGGGGCTGCTGAGTGACTCACGGGCAGCTGCACGGGCGCACGTGCCCTTGCACAGGCATGCCCCCTCCGCTTCCCCCCCCGCGACAGGCGCTGCTGCATGTGGCCCCATGGCCTCCTCCCTCCCAGGGCAGCTGCTGAGCCCGCCCAGCTCGTGATGGTGACGGTCGGTGTTTACTGCACCCCCCAGCACCCTCAGGGGCCATCCCAGACACTGTGTCCCCTCCGGCTCCCATCAGCCCAGGCTGTCCCCAGCTGTCTGGGGACCCCTGGATGCTGCTGAGCTCCTGGTCAGATCCTGCAGGGACTCAGCATCCTTATGGGGGGCCTGGACCAGCTGCTGTGGGTGGAGACACCTGAGGTTGCAGGGACACCTGGATGGCTGCCCTTGGCAGCAGGAGTTGTCCCCTCCAACATGGGATGTCCCTGGGTGGTGACAGCCACCATGGACATTGGCCCAGGGGGTGACACTGAGTGGCTCCTGCCACCTTGGGTGGTGCAAAGAGCCCATTCCATCTTCACTGGGAGATGTGGTCCATCCCTTGTTTCTTCACAGGTGGCACCTGGCCTGGGGGCTGCCTCAGGGGGACGGTGACACCCACAAAGACCCCATGGTGGAGACAAGGGACGTTAGGCACCATGTGAAAGCCAGTCCTGCTTGGAACCATGAAGTGGTGGAGGTAGCAGGTTGGCTTCTGCTCCTGCCACCAAGGTGTCCACTGGCAGAACGGCAAATCCTATGTCTTGCCCAGCTGGTGAGAAGGATTCCCTGTTTGAGGTCCTGTGGTGGCCAAAGCATGGTGGCCTGATGGAAGGCATCTCTGGGAGCCATGACACTGGTGGTGGTGGCAGCCATGGCCAGGTGGCCTGATGGAAAGCATCTTCAGGAACTGCAACACCAGAACAATCACCTTCTGGGTCTGTTGAACTGAAGCCTTCCCAGGAACATCATGAGCTCTTGATTTCCCTCCATCCTCAGATGCCAGCACTCCGCATCTCAGGCTAGTGACATTCTCTGGATCATGGGACAGCTCCCACCTTACCAACAACTCAACGAGGCTATGGGTTGCTCTGGCCAAAGCTGGTCTGCATCTACATCTCCTCTATCCAAAGTCTCAGTAAGCCCAGAATGTGGTGGTGGTGCCTGCTCACCATGAAGATCCCACATTCCACTTCCCACAGGATCTGTTTCTACACGATCACATCAGCTTGGCCATGGTGGGGTCAGTGGGAAAACCCACCACGGTTGGGTTGAAGACCATCAAGCTCATTTGCCAACCTAGAACTGGGTTTATGGTCGGTCCTGTTCACTTCTCCACCACATCACTAGGCCAAAAAAAAACCAAACACCAAACCCTCTCGGGCTCTTTTATTTATTTTTTTTTCTTATTTTTTTTTTTGGAAACATTTTAATAGTTATTGAATGTTCTACATCTTACAGTAAATATCGTACAGTTACAAACTCTTGGCTGAAATCTGTCAGGGAGATCACAACCTGATCTTCAGAACCAAAACCAGAACAGAAAACAAATGGGGGGCGGGGGAGGGGGGAACCAACCCAAACCACCCCAAATTTATACTTTGGATGGATGAACCAAGGCTGTGGGGCTTTCTGGGGCATCAGTTCCAGGCCATGTTCCCTACATGCCTCTTGAGATACAGACTTGGAAGACATGGTTGCTCTTGGTTTTAAGTTTTTTCATGTTTTTTGGGGGCTTTTTTGGTATTTATGTTGCTTGAGACATCCAATAATATTTAAAAACGAGCTGGTCTGGTGGTCAAAATGAATTAAAGAAATTAATGACATAGAAAGAGGAGCAGGAGCCTGGTATGGGTTTGCTCCGTGCTATGGGAATGGGAGGGTTTGGGATCTTGCCGTCCCATTTTCCCTCCCTCGCTGCACTCTGACCACCCCAAACCTCTCCCCATCCTGAACCCCCTTCATCCCAGTTCAACCCCAGCTCCATCCCTTGCAGCAAGAGGCAGTAATGCTGCAGGTGGCCATGTTGCATCAGGATTTTTTTTTTTTCATTCCCCTATGAACAGCATGACTGAGTGTTTCCAACTGGGAATCGCTGCCGTTAAAGCAGGTATTTTGCTATTCCTGCTTTACAAACATCCCTGTAACAGGTTAATTCACCCAGTTACTGGTGGATCTACAAGCACCGTGGTGCAAGACGCCACAAAAATGCCTTTTCCAAGCTCTCCTCCCTCCCAAGCTCCTTAGCGGGCTTTATTGTCCTTTTTTTTCCTGATGGGAATGCTGGCACACAGCAGGGAAAACACCCAGAGCCTGACTCTGCCGACGGCCCCATGGGCGCGGGAGCCAGCCCGGCAAAGCAAAGCGAAGTTGGGCAAAAGATTGCGGCATTTCCGGGACAATAGATGCTGGGGGGCCTGAAAATATATTAAACTAATAATTAAACTAAACCGCCCACCCAAAACCTAGATTTACGGGAATCCAGCAGCTCTTATTGCTATTGTCGGCTGGGTGGACTTTTCCTATCGAAAATAAACGCTTAAATGTGGTTTTTCACCCTCTAAGACAGCAAAGCCCCATTTCACACCCTTCCAGACGGGGACAGCGTCATCCCAAATGCCCTGCTGGGATGCAGGAAGGGATGGCCAAGACAAGGGGGTCTCTCCAGGAAGGACCACGTTCAGCGGGATGCTGGTGGGCTGGGGGAAAACTGGATATCCTGAACCATCCATCATTAAACCAACCCCCTCAAATAACACTTCATGGTAATTACAGCGTGAAACTGCAAAAAAAAAAAAGCTGAACTGGGTAATTATGATTCGTAAACCACAGGAGCGAACCCTCACCCGGAGGGTTCAGCCACATGGAGGCGTGATGGGTCCAGGCTCCAAGGGGCTCACGTGGGTTGGAGGCCACCACCACTCCTAATGTGCCTTTTTTCCCCCCAAATCTTGCACTACAGCTCACGTTTTAAAGCAGAGATAGTGGCAGGGATGGGTTGATGGTCAAACAGCGGTTTGAGAGAGATTTTCCTTCCTCTTTAGCTAGAATTTTAATCTTGGAGAAGCTTTGCCAGCCTGCTAAGGATGGTTTAACCTCTCCTGCTCTTCCCTGCTAATGCCTGGTGTGATCCTGCCCCGTGGCAAATACTTTTCCTTAACTGACATTTGCTGGAGTGAAATATTTGAGAAGCTGGTGGCCCCCATCAGTGTCCCCGCACCAAGGGAGTCCCCCACAGGGCTGCGACCGCCCCAGGACCTTCACTTAAACCATGACTTAGCCAAGGAAGGGATTTGGGTTCATGGGCTTTCCTCCTATCTTTCCATCTATTCAAAAGACCATGTACCTCCACATGGAAGGGGACAGGGCTGCAGGTCATTGCTGACATGAGCTGGGGGGCATCAAGCCCCGCATCCCCATGCAGTGGCAGGGAGCATCATCCCACCACTGCAGCCCCAGGAAGTCACCTTGGCAAGGATCTACCCAAGCCTGGAGCCATGTGGTGGTCCTGCAGCCATGCAGTGCTCCAAGTCTAAGCCCAACGCTGGTTGCCAAATGTGCTCACCAAAGCCTCTCACCCAACAGACAGTGAATATTTCACCTCTTACCCCACCCCTGGTTGAGTTAATGAGTATTTCTGCCTCAGCATAATGGGATGAGGAGCATCAGCTCTGCTATTGACTCAAGCGAAGGAATTAAAACAACCCCATGTGAGCTCTTGTTAGTGGTAACACTGGGTGATCCTCCACATCCAGCCCCTGGAGCTTTCCACCCCACCTTAGGAGAAAGCCTGGCATCTCCTTCCTAGCTGTGGGCCAAAATTTTGGCAGTGGTTCCTAAAGCAGTTAAGGGTGAAGGGTGCCTATTCCAGTGGTAGGACTGTGTCTGCTGGGAAAGGTCCTCCTCTGCAGAGCCCAGGCTGTGATAGCAAAGCTCACTGGACCCTGCAAATCGTCATGCCGTGCCGTGCCGTTGACTAGAGCTTACTCTATCCTACATGTTTCCACGCTGACAGACAGCTCCTAATACAAAGCACGAAGTCAACAGTGAGAGCAAAAAAAAAAGGGTATTTGAGAGGTCTTCAGTTCCTGTGATCTACTGAGGCAACCCTCTGGTTATTTCCTCTTTTGGTTTTTTCTTCTCTTTTCCTTTTATACAAACTCAAAGTTCAATCTAAAGTCCTACACAGGAGAACTCTACCTTCCCCACCCCACAGTACTGGTGTTCAGCCTTCACCCGCTTTGTTCCCCTTGAGGTTAGGAACATCAACCAGAGCTTTGCTAGATTTCCTTTAAAGCCAGAAGAACCAACCAAATGATCCCCATACAGAAGCAACAGCACCAAACCCAACCTTACAAACCACCTAGGACCAACCAGTGGTAGGAAAAGTTCTCTTGGGTCCCTAAGCTTGTTCTCGCCATTTGGATCATGCTCGTGGGAAGGAGCTGCAGCAGGTCCTTCCAATGGCAGCAGAAGCCAAGCTGGGAGACACCACCAAATGCAGGCCGTCTCACCCAGGCCAGCAACTGGTCACTTTGTTCTGAAAGACCTTCCAGTCTGACTTCTACCTCACCATTCCTGGTCAAGGCGACCCTCCAGTGTTGGTCTCCACTGCCCTCACCTCCATCTGGAGATGTGATCCAAGCATGACCAAAGCAGAGCAACCAACAGAGACATCTGAGCACTGATTCAACACCACACATGGGTTGGAAACCCATGCCAGGCAGTGCCAGGAGAGATTCCCATCCACATCTCCTGACCTGAACTCTTTACAGGCTCTGGATTTGGTCCATTGTGACAACCTCAGAGCCCAAGAGACATGAGAGCCACAAACACGCCACCAGGTGCGTGTAACTGTTTTGGCACGTTTGAGGGAAAAATCAAAACGCAACGAAGGAAAAAAGAAAGAAGAAAACCCTCATTTCTCTGCTGGGTTTAGTGATAAGAGTTAAAAATAAACTGGCCACAAGCATCGTCTGCAAATATGAACTCTCTCTGCTGCCCTTGAGACAACTTATTGCTCTACTTGGACACCCCAAGGTGGGACATCACTGGCCACCTGGGTAAACCAAACCTCCCCAGAAGTTATCCCGATGCCCACAGCCTCTGTGTGACCCTTGTCTCCCAGCCCAGTCCATGTCATCTGTTGATCCCCCTCCTTGCTCTCACCTTTTCTCAGGTGCCTTCCCATGAGGAAGGTGACGTGTTTATTGCTATTGCTTCCTCTTCCCCCCACTTCTCCCTGCTTGCCAAGCAGAGCAGCCGGGCACCATCCCCCTCTCCAGCCTCTCTCTATGGTGCCGGGATTTGTGCTTGGATGAACATTTCTCCTGGAAGTCTCCAAGCCCAGCTGTAACCCAAAGAAAGGGGCGGGGGGGGGGGCACCTTGGTTGCCACAGAGGCGTCACAGTTTGATCTCAGCCCCGCCAATGACATGGGCGCAAGGTGAGGCCACCTGTCCCCCCACCCCACCCCGCCCCGAAGACAATTCTCCACCAACCAGCCCTCCTCTTTCCCCACACCATCAGATTCTGGAGAAGCTCTTCAGACCAACCTCTGGATCTGGAAAAGCTCTTCAGACCGTTCCTTGGACCTGGAGAAGCTCTTCAGACCAACCCTTGGACATGTCCTTGCTTCCTTTGACAGCCACCTGCCTGCAAACAGCAGCTGTGCAAGGAAAGAGCTGCTTTCTTCCTCAAGCAGCCCCAGGACGTGGCTGATGGGGACCATCTCATTTTCCCAAGAGGTGTGAGATGCTACCAGGGCGCGCATCTCTCCACTGCTCTCTTTCCATCACACAAGATCCATTTGCCCAGTTGGAAAAAGCAGACCAAAGACCCGATGGTGACCAGTCCTCCTATTTCCTAAGACAAGTGCGTTACGTCGCTAATTATATTTATATTCTCTTACTCCTACAAAAGAAGGGATGAGTTCGGAATTCCACTGCAGATAATGCATTTATCATCTATCACGACAGCTATCTGGAAGACACCAATTTTCTTGTAATATGTTATGGAAGATTAAATAATTTATATTATTCAACTAAAAAATACCCAAACCAAATTGGAATAAGCCTCCTACCAGTGCTGTGCTTTTCACGGAGTACCCTGAACATCAACCACTCTTACTAGCCAAAGAAAATCTAGGCTCTTGTCAACAACATCAACAACAGAAAAAGAACAAGAAGAACCGAAAGAAATGCCAAGTGGGGGGACCTTTGCACCACTCAGCTGGGCAATGCTGGAGAAGTGAATATTCTGAGCTTTCGAACAGTAGGACCGAAGAGAGAACTTCTGCTATTGCTCAGTGTCAGTATCTGTGTTACGTGATTTATGTGGGTTGGGGAGGACAAAGAGGGAGAGGGAAAAAAAAAAAAAAGAGGCAGAAGATTAGAAAAAGCAGCTTTTACAAAAACCACTAAAGATGCATAAAGTGACCCTTGCACTTTTTTTTTTCTTTTTCTTTTGTTCTTGCAAACAGATGAGGTGCTGCAGTCCGGCGGCCACAGCACCGATGTAAGACTTGTGTAGTTGCATACAATGGTTGACTCCGGATCTGGAAAACAGCAAATAGAACGAAAACACAGAGTTAGAAGAAAGCGGTGCAGGATCAGGCAGGGCTGTTGTCTCCTCTGCACCCTGCAGCAGCTGCAGCGCGTACCAGGCTAGAGAGAAGGAAGGAATGTTTGACGCTGAGGGTGGGGAGACCCTGGCCCAGGTTGCCCCGAGAGGTGGGAGAAGCCCCATCCCTGGCCCCATGTCAGGTGAGGTTGGCCCTTGGGTCTCTGAGCAAGCTGCTCGAGTTGCAGATGTCCCTGCTCCCTGCAGGGGGTTGGACTGGGTGACCTTGAAAGGTTCCTTCAACCCAAACCAGTCTGTGATTCTGTGCATATGGGATTTAACCATTCCTCAAGCTGCTCTGCCGGCAATTTCATGGGCGCATTGCTGAGAGAGCAGCAGCTCATGGTGGTATCCAATGCACAGGATTAAAAATATGCAGCTGGGATGCTCTGCTAATTGCACAATGATTTGTCTCGGGCAGGATTAGCCCAGCGTGCAACAAGGAGAGATTTTGGATAACCCTTGGGGCTGGATGAGATCTACGCTGCCTCCCCCGTGTGCCCATCAGCTGCTCTGCCCGTTACTTAGGTGTGATGGACCAAGGGCTCCGGCAACACGCAAGGGGGTTTCTGGGGTTTCTGGGATCCTGAGCATGACACAAACCTGAAGCTGGTTGCAGGCAACTACGTGCAACCCCAGTGCTAATGAACAAAACAATCTCCTGCCACATTTTAGCAGGGAAAAAAGACATCATCAAGTGATAAGAAAGACGAGGAGGGACTCTATATCAGGGAGTGTAGTGATAGGATGAGGGGAATGGTTTCAAACTGAAAGAGGGGAGATTTAGATTAGATGTAAGGAAGAAGTTCTTCACTGAGAGGGTGGTAAGACACTGGCCCAGGTAGCCCAGAGAAGTTGTGGATGCCCCATCCCTGGAAGTCTTTGAGGCCAAGTTGGATGGGGCTCTGAGCAATCTGGTCTAGTGGAAGATGTCCCTGCTCATGGCAGGGTGGGGTTGGAACTAGATGATCTTTATGGACCCTTCCAACCCAAACCAGTCTGTGATCCTGTGAAAGAGTGTGATGCATCCAAAATGTTAGAGCATGAAAATTTCCACCCTCACAGTGCCCAACTGCACTTGGAGCAGCTTGATGCCACTAAAGTCCCTGGTAAAGCCTTGCATGTACCAAACAGCAAGATGTAAGGTCAAGGTATGCCAGGCTTTGCTAACATCCTCCATAGCCCCATGACAGCATTTTGTGCAGCCATCCCTGCTGGGGAGCAGTGATAAATCATAGAATCATCCAGTCTAACACCCCTGCAGGCAGCAGGGACATCTGCAACTCGAGCAGCTTGCTCAGAGACCCAAGGGCCAACTTCACCTGACATGGGGCCAGGGATGGGGCTTCTCCCACCTCTTGGGGAAACCTGGGCCAGGGTCTCACCACACTCAGTGTCAAACATCTCTTCCCTTCTCTCTGGTCTCAATCTCCCTCTTCCAGTTGAACCCATCACCCCTTGTCCTGTCCCAACAGCCCCTGCTCTAAAGCCCCTCCCCAGCTTTCTCAGAGGCCCCTGGAAGCACTCAAAGGCCGCACTAAGGTCTCCCCGCAGCCTTCTCTGCTCCAGGTTCAACAGCCCCAACTCTCTCCCCTGGCCTCCCAGCAGAGGGGTTCCACCCTCCCAGCATTGCTGGGGCCTCCTCTGGCCCTGCTCCAACAGGTTCATGTCTTTCTTGTGGCCTTTTTTGTGGCTTTCTCTGGACTACAAAAAAAAAAAAAAGGCTTTTCTGTAGTCAAATGGCTGTTCTGGAGTCAAAGCATTGCACGGATAAAGGGATTCAGCAGCTTTGCAGGAAGGAGAGAAAGAAGGACAGTGCTTGGTGGTTATTAATTGACAAGGGCAAAGCAAGACCCGCAAAAGCATCACTTACATGAATTGGCCAGTGGATTTACCAGTGTGGAGGTACGTAGCTGTAGGTGGGCGTTCCTTGAGCCCTGTACGTTGGCATGGAAACTGGATGTGCTCCGATGGCGGTGTGTTGTGGGGTGGTCAACAAGGTTCCTGCAATGGGAAAGGAGAAACATTTAGTGAGGAGAGCTCCATCAGGGAAGCAGTACCCTGAGAGTATGGTGCTTATTGCGCCATGAGACCTGAATCGAAAGCATTGGACTCGTGGTTGGTATCAGCCAGCACCATGAATGGAATAAACCCACCTGAAGCTCCAGCATATTTTCTATGCTACTTTCAGCCCTTAACTCATCATTTTCCCATTTTGCTTGTCCATAAAGACGAGCAGCAGAGCTACCCGCTGACCTGCCGACATCTTCCACCTGCTGAAGGCACCAGTGGCTCAACTGCAGCAGCAGATCACGAAACATCTAAGGACCAAACTGGAAGGGGTGAGGGTTGCAAAAGGAGATGACAAAAACCCCAGACCTTCCAGGGAAAATGGATTTCTTGGCATAATTCAATGTTAATGAGAGAAATACAGGCTTTGGAAAAAATAAACCCAGCCCATATCCTAAATTAATGAGCTATCAATTCATTGCAGGTTGAAGCAATCCTGCACATAAAATATGGAGGATTTGGGGTACATAAACCAAGGTTAATGTTCAGTTTCTCTAAGGAAAGCAAGACCAGAAGTATCCTAAAGAAGGAAACTGAGGATAGAAATACAACAGTATTTGAAGATGGACAAATCTGGTTATTCCTCTCCTTATGGAACAGAGGAAAGAGTAATTTACAGATGCAAGAGTGAGCCAAACAAAAGGTCTCCTCCACTAACGTAAAAACTGAGTTAGATCTGTATCAGGAGCAAATGCATTGTTTTTTGCCTAGAAAGGAGAGGTAACCAGCAAGCAAAACTAGCAGATAAAGCTGCAATTAGCGGTGGGCAAGGTGATGCTGGAGCCACTTGCCCAATCCACCCTGCAGGTTGGATGCACAGGGAGGTTTTCATCCAGGACGAGCCTCCTGCACAGGTTGTTTGGATACATCCCACCCAAGAGATTAAACTATGGCTCAGAACAGGGGAAGACTTTCCCTTCTTACCTGCTGACATTGCCATGGTGGTCCCAGCGACCATCCCCATGGCCACACCGTTGGTCCTGGGTGCAGCGACCGGGGCCGGATAGATGGCCGATGGGATGCTGTTGGGCTGAACCACAGTGGTGTGATGGATAACGTGAGGCTGTGCCGCGTACACTGGCTGGGTATAATAAGCTCCCTGTTTGAGAAGGAAAAGAACCAACCCATCGTCTTTATCATTCCATTCAAAGCACAAGCCAAAGCAGAGACTCGAAGCCCAGTATTTTATTTAAGGGCTATCACCAACTTGGTATGCAGGGGGTGTCAGCCCAGTAACACAGACTATGCTGTCAGCGATGGGTTACATCAGCTGCGACTGATGTCACAGGACACCTAGCTGGGCAGGAGTGTGGATCTGCTGGAGGGTCAGGAGGCTCCAAGAGGGGTCTGGCCAGGCTGAAACAATGGCCTGAGGCCAACAGACTGAGGGTCAACCAGGGCAAGTGCTGGGTCCTGCCCTTGGGTGACACCAACCCACTGCAATGCTCCAGGCTGGAAACTGCCTGGGGAAAAGGCTCTGGGGGTGTTGGTCGTCAGTGGCTGAAGAGGAGCCAGCAGTCTGCCCAGGTGGCCAAGAAGGCAGTTGTTCCCTTCCAGGCTGTCAAAACTTGTATTTGCTCATCGCTGGGATGTAGAGATGAGGAAATGGCATCTGCAAGCCCTGCTCCATCTCAGGCTTGATGGTGGGCACTGCTAGTGGATGCCAACCTCCTGCTGTGGCCAGTATCAGAGAGGAACCAGCAGGCAGGGATAGGTTTGGCCCCCAGCTGTTTATGCAATGCTCAGTTAACAGAAAGAGAGGTGACAGCGAACAAAATAGGCAAGAGGAGATGCTCTGGTCTCAGCAAGGCATGGAGAAACCACTCCATGAGGTTGTAGCTGCTGGAGAAGTTGGTTATTTGACACTGAAGAGGAAGGGGAAAGCTAGGGAAGCCATAGGGCCAGATTGCTCTGAGGAGCTCGTGATCTTCAGTTTGAAGGGACATCAATGTGATTTTCAGAGGACATCTGCCCTAAATTGAATCCCTGTGGATGATTTGGCCACAGCACATAGCTGGAGGCAGTGGCAATGCAAGAAGCAGAGAAGATGGTACTGGAAATCCATCCAGGTGCTTAGGGAGGAGCTCCTCCATGAGGACACAAATCTGGGTCATGCCTGAAGTAGCTTGTGCTGGTGAAGGTGACACAGAAGCTTTTCCATGGGAGGTATCAGGAGGGCGATGCAAGTCGAGTGAGATGCCAAAAGCCACCAGCAAGTGGACCTTGTGGTGACCAGGCTCATCTGTGGCCCTGGGGAAAAGCAGCACTGAGAGGGTGGGGAGAGATGGGTGCAGGGACCATCTGGGAGCCAGCAAGCCCTGACAGTCAGGCATATGATTTTGGGGGAAGGGACCTGATTCCCAACCTGGCTAAGCCACCGGGCTACCACTGTGTTGACCCTGCAGCACGCCAACAGCCACACAAGACCATGTCTCATCCAGAATATGCAATGGAGGAGGCAGGAGAGAGACCCCAGCATCCCAGCAACCCACCAAGCCCCACCATGAGCACCTCCATCCCAACAGGACATGGGTGCTCAGCCCTGACAGCCAAGAATGAAGCCCTGCAGGAACCTCAGGTTGCTTGGACGCTGTTGAGTGAGGTGGTGAGTTGCCATGGTGGCTGCAAGGCACCTACCTGGGTGTACAGGTTCTGCTGTGGATAGGCACTTCTGATGGGGTACATAGCAGTTTGGTATGGATTTGGAGATGGCGAGTAGGGAGGAGGTGCGTTGTTACTCTGGGTCGGTGGGACCTTGTAGGGAGTCCCCGCAGTGTACCCTGGCAAAGACAAGAGTAGTCCAAGTTAGGGTGAGGATTTATAGCTGCAGAGCCGGCACATGAGCAACTCGAGCCACCGTTCATGATGCACCATCTGCTTGTTGGGCATCATTGAGCATGGAGGAGACATACCGAGATGCACCAACATCTACTGATGTCCCATGAAACCCACCAAGTCCAGCATCCAGCCTCTGGCTAATTGATCTCAGCAGCTGGGGCTGCACCCTCCACCCAGCCTGGCAGTGGCTCTTCCCATGCTGCCTACACTGGCCCATAGGGCTGAGGAGTATTCCCAATAGTCAAGGCACGACTGGATGGGACTCAAGCACTTCCATCACTGAAGACAGCAGTACCCCATACCTACTTACCCATCTCCAGAAACCTACTTGCTAAGAATAATGTTTTTTCTTCTCACCTCCCCAGATTTTTGTCCTTTCACCTTTTGCTCAGGGTGTGATGGGCAAAACCAGAATTTAATGGCTGGAAGATCTAATTTCATGGCACAGTATTGCTGTTCCCTGCCTTTGCCCCCAAGCAATGACCAGAAAAGCAGCCACACAAATGGTCCAAACCTTAATATTAAGGTGAAGGTGAAAATGATGATATTTCATCAAGGTGGACAGTGCCAAGCAGTTTCCTCTCCTGCAGAGTAGGGCTGTGACCATCAGCTCACCTTGCAGATGGGAGAGGCAACCCCTAAGCGATGCTTGGGGGTGTATAAAGGACCTTTACACCTGTCATCTCCAATAATCTGCTTTACTGCCATTAAGAAAAGCCATTCGCTCTGCTCGGTACATGGGTATGGCAGGCTGCTGACGAGCTGGGAGGAGCAGCAGGGGCTTGGGAGGGGCAGGCAGCCAAGGAAATGTCCCAAGCAGTATTTGTGATCTGGGTATGGCAAGTTGCAATTTTTGTCTGTCTTCTGTTCGGAAGAAAATGGACTTCAGCATCCCCCAGTCTTCCCCATCATCCCATGAGGCTGTTTAGCTGGACCATCCAAGTCCCAAATTTACACTTAATCGAAGGTCTAGAGAAACCGTAACCTATCCTGCAGAGTTTCGGAGATGCTGAGTATATGGGGAACAAACTTGAAGGATCCTTTCCAAAACATGGAAATTTGTCCCAAAAAATAAACCTAACCAAACAAAAAATAACCTAAAGGATAATGTGGTATCAGCTGACCTGCTGGCTGCCGGTGTCATGTTGGGGTTTTGCTGCTATTTGCATTAAGTTCTGAGCTGTCTGGTGCTTATAAAATTACATTTGCCTTCCAGGAAGACCCAGTGGTACCAGCTCAAAATCCTCTAATGCAAGTTTGATCGTATTTGTCTTCTTTTAAAGGCCTTTCCTGGGGTGAGGACCTCTCATAAGGATCTCCACTCTTCTGCTTCCTTTCCTATCTGCTGACTTGTATAGAATATGGGGTTGACCCCCATACCCTCCACCAATTTTGCTCTCCAAAAAGAAAAACCATGTAATCCAATTCTTGTCACCTGGCAGTGAAGTACCGTAAGACCTCATGGCAAGTACAGCATCTAAAGGAGGTGTGACCTGTCCCAAGGATGGGATTCCCTGCACCAAGGATATGTGGCACCTGAATTCCCAACCTTTAGCGGCATTTCCAAGGAAGGCTCCACAAAGTTGCAACTGAAACGATATTACTGAAGTGCTAAATCGGAGGAAAATCCTCAAGAACACTTAAAGTTGTGCTTTAAGGGTTTGGGTTTTTTTAGGGTAGACTAAAAGCTGAGCTGTTGCCCTTGGGACAGCCTGGACTGCTGAAGGTATCGCGGTGTTGGTGACAGCTCGATGAAAGGTTAAAAAAACATGGAAATGGTAAAAGATCTGCTTGCATGGGTGAGGAAAAGCACATGGGCTGGGCTGGGTGGTGAGAAATGGTAGCTGGGAGGAATCATCCTTAGAGAAAACGGGCCCCGAAGGCTGCGTGGGATGTAGAGAAGTCAAGGCTCAGCCCAGCGATAAGACATCTAAACACTCAAATATAATGAACTAATTTACTCAACCAGTGTTCAGGGCAGCAATTAACGGAAGCCAAGATTTCGAGTCTGCTAATATCCCATATTATCCGCCCAGCACTGAAATAGCGTGGAGATAACAAGGAGCTCTCTAGGAACTCCCAAACAGCATCTCACCGCCTCCTGAGTACTGCAGATTGGAAAAAAATGTGTTAATTAGCAGAATAACTGTGACCCTTTTTCTGACTCATATTAACAGAACAACTATCTTGGAATGAGAGATGGAAGCAGAGAGAGAAAATGCAGGTTTGAAACTGCCCCATTCACCATAGCAGCTGAAGTGGAGACTCCTCCATCATGAGGTCTTCCAGGAACCCAACAAAATCACCTACAGACCAACCAATGTCCTGTTTTTCAATCCTAGGGATTTTTTGCTATTCTGAGCTCATTTTTTCAAACCAACACCTTGAAGGCTGCAGCTCTCAGCATCACGCTTCATTTCTGATGGGCACCTGGAGATGTGCACCAGCTCAAGGCTGTGTGTATTCACCGCCTTGAATGCTAATGCTTGCTGCCGTTTCCCAATCGCTGAATCATGGACAATTTAGTTACGATCTTAGAAATTGTTCTACGATACCATTAGATACCATTCTATGATATTAAAAAAGGTATTAAACACAACAGTCCAGGCCGGTGTAATCTTCCACATTTATAAAGTGGGAAAAAACAGAACAATTTGCTGGTAAAACCGACTCATAATCAAGTTTTAAGGACCCAAGATGATGGAGGTTCCTCTCAGAAAAGCGTGTCTGACAGCTAACACTAAAGCCTAATTATGACTATCTCCACCTTACTGGGATTAGGAGGTCGGCATGGCCCATGCTTCTGCTGCTTTGTGGTTCAGCAGAAGTCTGGGATTTTAAAAGCAATAGTGAGCCTTTAAGCTCCAGCTTCTATTAAAATTGCTGATTAAATCCCTTGTGCCACTCTAGAAATCTCAACTGTATTGATCCTGCAGCACACAAGTGCCCTGAGTTGCACAGGTAATTTTTTCTATGTAATAGCATAAAGGCTGGTGGGGGAAAAAAAGCTGTGATGAATTTTGTATCACCATCTCCTCTTGCTTCCACATGAAGCGTTCACCAAGAGCATGATTCTTTAGATGGATAACAAATTGGCTGGATGGCCACATCCAGAGTTACAGTCAACAGCTCAATGTCCAAATGGAAACCACTAACAAGCGGTGTCCCTCAAGGGTTGGTACTGGGATCAATACTATTTAACATCTTCATCAATGACATAGACAGTGGGATCGAGGGCACCCTCAGCAAGTTTACAG
This sequence comes from Bucorvus abyssinicus, assembly GCA_009769605.1. Lineage (NCBI taxonomy): Eukaryota > Metazoa > Chordata > Aves > Bucerotiformes > Bucorvidae > Bucorvus > Bucorvus abyssinicus. The sequence continues at coordinate 94,447,278 of CM020024.1, read as the reverse complement.
ATGACACCAGGTTGGCTGGTGCATTAGACATGCCTGAGGGACGGAATCCATCTAGAGGGACCTGGACAAGCTGGAGAAGTGGGTCCATGTGAACCTCAGGAGGTTCAACAAGGCCAAGGGCAAGGTCCTGCCCCTGGGTCATGGTAACCCCCAGTATCAGCCCAGGCTGGGGATGAAGGGCTAGAGAGCAGCCCCCAGGAGGACTTGAGGGTGCTGGGTGGAGGGGGTGGAAAGCTGGACAGGAGCCAGCAACACGCACTCACAGCCCAGAAGCCACCTGTGTGCTGGGTTAATACCCAGCAGCATGGGCAGCAGGTGGAGGGAGGGGATGCTGCCCCTCTGTTGCGCTCTGCTCTGGGGAGACCCCCCTGCAGGGCTGGGTCCAGCTCTGGGCTCCTCAGCACAGCAGAGACATGGAGCTGCTGGAGCGGGGCCAGAGGAGGCCCCAGCAATGCTGGGAGGGTGGAACCCCTCTGCTGGGAGGCCAGGGGAGAGAGTTGGGGGTGTTGAGCGTGGAGCAGAGAAGGCTGCGGCGAGACCTTAGTGTGGCCTTTTAAAATGTAAAAGGGGCTTATAAGAAAGGTTATAGACTGGACATAAGGAAGAAATTTCTTACAATGAGGGTGGTGAGACACTGGCACAGGTTACCCAGAGAAATTGTCGATGCCCCATCCCTGGAAATGTTGGATGAGGCTTTGAGCAGCCTGGTCTAGTGGAAGATGTGCCTTCCCATGACAGGGTGGTTGGAACTAGATAATCTTTGAAGGTGCCTTCCAACCCAAACCATTCTGTGATTCCATGATTCTGTGATTCTGTAAAACCAGACTTGCGCTTTTTCAGTAAATTCAAGCTCTGTCTGAAGAGACTGCTCTCAGTACACTCCACCCCTGGGAGTAGAAGGCAGATCCCCTGAGGAAGACACAGGGAAGAACTTGGGGCTCACACCATGGCAGACTGAGGGCAGGAGTAAGCAGCTGCGAGCACCTCAGGGAAGTCCTACGTGGTTGCATGGCCCAGTTCAGCCTGACTGCTTCTGGGTGTCTGGTCCTGCTTCTGCCACCACCCTCCAGCTTGGCTCATCCTTCTTCAGCCTTTTTCCCGGCCTTATTGTCCATCCACCTTCCCTGCACCCAGGGGGCTGGAAGAACAGCTTTGGAGTGGTGAGCATGGGGTCATCACAGAGGATGATGCCATGGTTTGGCCACCAGCATGGGCAGATGCCTGGCAGGCTTGCATTGCCTCTGCCAAAGTCTTCCCTGGCACACTGTCACTGCCACCACCATCCTCATCAGCCAGACAAAAGCAAACAGGAGGCTCTGGGGCAGAAACAACCATGAAATCTATAACCTCTCTCAGGACCATGTGCAAAACTTTGTGTCTATGATCCCCCAATCTTGACTGGAGCATCTACACAACACAACAAGATTCCTCAGGCAAAACCAAGCTTTGAAAACTCACCATTAAATGACAAAAAGCCAAAAGGCACAAACACTGCAGGCAAGGCCAGGATGAAGGCACCTGGGCAGTCCTCACCCAGCCTTTAAGTTCACACGTCTTGCCATGGTCTTTCACTGTAGGTTCCCAGCCCAGTGGAGCCCTCAGCACTTTTTGTGTCTTACTGGTGCAGATGTGGGGAGGCACTGAGCAGCTATTGTATATTTATTTCATATTTATCTCTGTTCAGTGTGCAGCTCCAGTCTATACTGGTGTGAACAGGACTCATCTCCCAGGCTCCATCCAGATCTGACACCTTGCTGATTGCTCATGAGTAAGTTCTCACCCATCTCCTGCCACAGGACACCCCGTGGGCTAGAAGGGATCAAGCTGAAGGACCGACAGAGGAACCAATTTGGGATGTCAAACCTGAAATATGTCTGATTTGTCAGAGCCTGTGCTGAGATGGCATCTCTCAGCTGAGCTCTGGTGAAGCAAACCGCTGTAAGCCTGAAGCATCTCCTCAAATCAAACCTCAAAGCTTCATCTATTAAATTTAATTTCCAAATCAAACATGCCCCAGCCAGTTCTCTGGAAACGAGGCCAGTCTGGCCAGTGACTGCATTATCACCCTCAGTGGGTGGCCACAGCCAAATATTGCCCCCAAACTCCTTTCCTACCCTGGTAAGGAGGAGAAATCACATCCAGGCACAGGTTAAACTCCAAAGGAATTTTACCAGATAATATCTAAGGTTTCCTCTAATTACAGGCTGAGATTTCCCAAACACTTACAACTTGGTCAAACCTGGTCTGGCATGAAATTAGGTGTCATGCAAAGCCAGTATCAGGCATAAAGCCCCTACCCCAGAGTGGTAGGGACGTCCCTTTTCAAAGACAAAGTCTCTCGAAGGCTCTTAATAGGTTTACTTTTAATAATTCTTTTTGTTAAAAAAAAAATAAAAAAGAAACAGTATTTTTCCTCTCAGGTAAATGATTTAATTTAGCACAAAAAGGGAGCCTGAAGAGGACAGACGGTGAGGAACCCATGTCTTTGAATGGGCATGGTGTTCCCAGCCTTGCAAACGTGCCCCACAGAGAGTCACTTTAAGACCCCTTCTATTTTTTTTTCCCCAAATACGACTGGGAGTTTCTCTGAGTCCTGGGGGGGGTTGGAAGGGTCATTTTGCAGTTTGAACCCAGGAGTGGTCCCACCTCACACTTGCAGCATGCCCCACACTAGCCAAGGTGAGGGCAGAAGCAGTGGGGCAGGGGCCAGAGGACACCCCACATACCAGGGGAAGCAGAGGGGACCTTATCAGGGAATTTATCACCCCTCCTGGAGGCACTATTTGACCTCTTAAGGGATGAGATTACAAGGCTCCACCTGGAAAAGCCTGTTTGACTGCGATCCATAAGCAGCATCTCCTCCCCCTGCCTCTGCTCAGCCAGTTTGAGTTAAAAGGTGGAAATTGCACCCGGGTTCCTTGAAAATTGTACGTTATTTTGGAATTCTCTCTTTCACTTTTAAGGGAATGGGAAATAATCTCCCTTTGGTTTTTCTACGCATAGCGTTCTGCTCAACCACAGAGCATCACCGCTGCCGATACACACCTCAACCAACCTCAGGGGATCAACTGCTCAGCTCAAGGAGAGGCCTCACCTATGCCAGGGCTCAGCACCCAGGGAAGGACACACAGATGCCTGTGCCGACATGGCTGATCCCAAATAACCCCATCCCCAAATAACCCACGGGAGGGGAGGCAAATGGGCACAAAGCAACCGAGTAAAACCCCAGAAGAAAAGGTTTATTTACTGAATGCTGCAGAAGAAGCCTGATAAGTTCTGTTCTCAGTCCCGGTGTCCACCGGGAGGTGGAAGGTGCCCTCCGTGGCACAGGAGGAGGAGGTCTGTGGCCAGGCTTGCTTCATCAGAAGTGTAGCTTGAGTGGAGACAGAGAAGATGTGTCACACAGAGCAATGAAGATACAACTTCCCACATTTAGGTCACATTGGCACCACTTTGCTGCTCTCTTCCTTCCCCCCCACCTTTTAAGGACAACTACCTGTAGGAATTTCACAACATGGTTTCTCTCATCCCACCTGCTCCCCACGGAGGGATAGTTTGCACAGGGCATTGCAGCAAACCAGTTACCTAGCCCAAACGACTGTTTTCCTCAGCTAAGCGACCTGCATGAACATTTACACCTGGGGGATGTGGCCAGCAGAGCCACCGTCCCTCCTCAGATACCACTGGTCACCTCTGTGCATAGGGACCAGTAACAGCTGTCCTTGGCCCTGTGTTTCCTAGCTGGGAAACAGGCTGAGCCCGGTGTGCGAGGCATTTCATTGATGGTAAAACCCTTTGAGATGCTTGCATGGTAGGTACCACCAGTGGACGAGGTCCTGGTCACAGTGACTGTCCTATCAGAGCACTGTGTGGTTCTCAGAAGTTCTGGAAAGAACAGTCAGCAGAAGAAGTGGCTTTGGGCAGGTCATCCTGTATCTCAGTTTGTGGAAAAGTATTTATGAAGTAAAATAACCCAGAGGAATCTCAAGAGCCAGATCTATGGGATTTGAGAAGGGACCAACCGAATTCAGTCACTTTGTGGGGCTTAAATTTTCCAGAAGAGGCAAAGGTCTTCTACTAACTGCCATGATGCACCTCTGTGTGATGCACCAGCACCAGCCATACCTTTGTCCTATATACAAACACACTGCCAGTGCTCATCTACGACGGACTGCCGTTACACCAAAGGCTTTCTGGAGCACATCTATGGAGAAGGCAGATCACCAAGCCTACAACCAGGCTCCTTCCCAAAGATGCTGCCTCCTCAAAAGGCTTAACAGGTCTTTTTCTGTTTTTTCTGGGTTTTTTTTCTCCCCTGAAACTATGGATCTGTCCTAACTTTTTGTTCTGGACTAAGCTCAAATGGTGGCCCCCACCATCCTTGGTTGAAGTCCCACCACCTCCCAATGGAGTGCATACGTCATTTGGAAGCCATAGTCAGTTATTACAGCTTGCTGTTCTCCAGCTTCATGAGCTGCTCTGTAACCATAAAAGAAAGAAGCTCCAGGTTTGCATGTATTTGGCACACCCAGCTACTAAGGAAAGAAAACCATGCGAAGGGTGATCGATCCTCAACAAGCTGCTGTGAAGTTGTGGAGAGTAAAGGAGGCAAAATGATGGAATCGAAGAAAACCACTGACTTATGGCTTCTTTAAAGATACATTTTGTGAATGGAGGAGGTTGACAGTTGACACACTCTTGCTACACCAAATTATGAATTCCCCAAGATCTCTAGAAGGTTGGAGGTGAGGGTATGTCCCTATTGTCCCCTTCTGCCTGTGCAGGTGGCATTAGGCACAGGTAGGATTTCCCCAGAGATGCAGTAAAGGGATTTTAGGTCAGATCTGCCAACTCAAGAGAGGGGAAAAAAGGACTTTTGGACAAGAGAGGAACAATGGAGGCATGATTTTGGTAGGCAGGGAACTGTTTCTGATAGCAGAACCAGCCAAGCTCATACAAAGCCATCTGGGGCAGAAAGAGGAGCTCTTTGTGAGGGACACCGCAGCCCACAGGAGGAGATGGTAGGTTCCTCATCCTCCCGTCAGCCCCAAGGGAGTCACACAGAGACATTTTAAAGCTGCACTTCATAACTCCTTCTCCCAAGCAAGTTCCTACCCCCAAGGTTCTCTCTGCTAAGCCCCACAGAAGGGAATTCATAACTTGGCCAGGGCTTGTAAATGTTTCTGCAGCCCAAGGGCAAGAGCAATGATGCTTCAAACCCCTCCAATGCCTCCGTGTCTGCTTGGACCCTTAATTAACCATCTCTGAAGATGCAACTGTAAATCTGGAGTGCCACAGGGCTGGAAGTTGGGGAGGAGTGATCAAGGAGGCCGAGAAGAAATCATTTCTGGTGCCACAGCCTGTGCCAGCTGCCCACGCAGGTCCTAATGGTTGGACACCACTGCCCAGAGAGAGCAGAGAAGCACTGCTGCAGATCTGTGGGTCCACCAAAACCTCATGAGACCACCCTCCTAGTGTGGGACAGAAATAAAGGAGCATGGAGGAACCCCAGCAGCAATGCTTTACTGGAGGCCATGGCAATCATCCACCGTGCGGAGATGTTTATGGGTGCAAGATCCGGCTGCATGGTGCTCCGCTGCTGGAGACGTGGAAATATGCTCCTCCCTCCTCACCTTCTTCAAAGAGAAAACCAGAAGGTTTGTAGGAAGTGAGAGATTCAGAGCGCTACTTCTCCTCCACTTGTGTACCAATCACGTTCTGCTCTGAGCCTCTGCCCCCTCCCAAAAGTCTGCGAGTTATTAAGGATTTCCAGGCTGCCTTGCTTTATTTTCCATGGTACACTGCACTCCTGAACGTCACACGGGAGAGCTAACTCCCCACGCTGAGACAGAAACACTCCTTCACTTACACTTTTATTCAAATCAGATTCATTTTTGCCTCTGGATTTCACAAAGGTTTTAATCTCCAAGACTGATGAGGCAATTTATTTAGACGTTATATGAATCCTTCCTCTGCGATTTCTCCTCTCCCCATTAGACCTACCAAAAAATCAAGGTAAATTGTGTCTGAGATAGCTGGGAGCTTGCCATAGCTATGCATGTTCTGAACATTAAATCATGGCTCCTCGGAGAATCCATCACTTAAAAGTACACAAAAGGTGAACCCAGGAGGCTTCAAGGAACATTAATATCTCTTGGTCCTTTGCAAGAGCTACAGTTCATAGAGCTATAATCCAGACTATCTAATACCATTTAAGGTCTATCTCATAGAATTGTGGAATGTTTTGGGTTGGAAAGGACCTTTAAAGGTCATCTAGTCCAACCCCGCAGTGTTTTCTGGACTTGACCCTACCAATGTCTTCTGGATTCGATTTAGCCTCTCACCTACGCTGTTCATTGACACATCAAGAGCTTTTACTCGTTATCCGTTGGATCCCTGGAAAATCTAGTGGTGGGAACTGGGCAAGCAATGTGAATGGAGAGTAGGTCTCTGCAGCGCTGGGACTGGTCTGTCTTCCTGCGAGGACCTCGAGCCCACATGGTTCAGGACATTTTTAAGTGGAAAAAAGCAAAAAAGAAGAACCAGATGTGCCTGAAGAAAATTCCATGAGTTAACTGGAGTACAGAATCGCAACAGAAGGACAAATCACATGATATCGAATATACAACATACCTATTTCTTGCTTCCCTCTGCCAACCTTATTTGTGATGGCCACGGCCTTGAGCCTCGTCCAAAGTTTGCCATAAGCTGAATTCCCAAGGCAGTCCCATTGCGTGTGCCTCAAACGCTTGTTCTTTGAAAGCCTTGCGAGGCTCTACAGGACACCAGGGCAGGACCAAGGCAGGGATCGTCCCCCTGGACTGGGCACTGGGGAGGTCGCCCCTTAAAACCTGGGTTCAGTTTTGAACACTCACTCCAAGAAGGACATTGAGGGGCTGGAGTGTGTCCAGAGAAGGACAACAAAGATCCTTAGGGGGTCTTGAGGGACCAACTGGGGCCACTTAGGAGATGTTCTAGGATGGTTCAGAGCACTGATGTGGGGAAAGATGATGCCTCCTCTTTCCCTCTGCAGAGCAATGTTTCCTCTGGGGAGGACCCAGAAGTAGAAATGGAGTGGAGTCTCCGCCCTGTCCCACAACATCCCCAGAGAGCCCCTGAATTTCCAAGGCTGATTTTAGCAATCTCTGTTCTGCTCTGCAAGGGCACTGAAGGGATGGATAGCTGCAAAAGCATTATTCTCCACTGCATTATTAATCAATGCAGGGAAGGCATAAACCAGCCCCCGTGCGAAAAGTGCGTGCCCTACTTTCCAGAAAACAGAAAGGCGTGTTTTCACCAGGGATGTTAAAACAAAGCCACCATCTCAGGAAGGCAGAAAGCCTGCGAGGGAAGATGCACCAGGCTTTATGAAGTCATATATTATCAGGGTTTTATACTTTTAATTGTCAAGGCTCGTGTCTCTGCAGTAGAACGATTTTAGGCTCATTTTTACATACTTGAAAGGAATTTTTTTGTTTTTAACTGTCCTAAATAACCAAGCATATTGCAAGCATCAGAGTTCTCAATGCCGGTGTCTTGCAGTGATCTCGTAGCCTGCCTTGTGTCTCTCCCTCTAACAAATATGCAAAAATGCAACAGGGAAATCACACAAGGCAGAAACTTGTGTATCCTGACAGGAGGTTGGAGCAAGGTGGGGATCGGTCTCTGCTCCCCAGGAACAAGTGACAGGACAAGAGGAAGCGGCCTCTAGCTGATCCAGGGAGGCTGAGGTTGTCCCTGAGGAGCCATTTCTTGCCAGTTGGGGTTGTGCAGGCGTGTGCGAGGCTGCCCAGGGCAGTGGTGGAGTGCCCATGCCTGTGGAGGTGGTGCTGAGGGACAGGGTTTAGTGGGGACCTGGCAGTGCTGGGGGAACAGGTGGACTCGAGGAGCTTCAAGGTCTTTTCCAACTCAAATGATTCTGTGGTTCTGTGACATCTGATTCTCCATTGGTAGGTTATCCAGGCAAATTTGCCCCCTAATACTACTTGGAGTAGAGGTTGAAAAGCATGGGAAGAGCATCCTTTGCCTGTGACTTCTGAATTTGTGGGTTGTAACTGAAAGTGAGCTGCCAGTTTTGAAAGAAACTGTTATGTCCAAGTGTGATCACCCTCTCCGGTTGACCCTAAAGGTGCTCCTCAGATGATCTCTCTCTGGTTAGCTGTCTGTGCCCCAAACCTCATGAGCTTGGCTTCCATGCAAAATCTTAGCAAGAGATCAACCACCAAGTGAAGACCAAGATTGTCTTCTCCTGCCCTTGGTGTGGTTCACCCCAAGTGAAGAGACCCCCTCCACCACAGGTCCACCACTGCCCTGGACAGTGTGTTCCAAGGCTTCACAACCCTTTCGGGGAAGAAATTGTTCCTCAGGTCCAACCTAAACCTCCCCTGGAGCAACTTGAGGCCATTTCCTCTCATCCTGTTACTTGTTAAAAGCAGGTGAACCTTTGGTCTGTGATTGCTTTTTTAGTGATCCTGAAGGACTTCTGCCAGCACGTACCACACCCCTCTCAGCTCAGGAGAAGAACCTTGTTGGTGGATGGGATGCTTTTGAGAGCGGCAATTCTGCTGGGAACATAGAGCATCTCTTTCTGCAGTGAGGCAGCCGAAGGCTCAACATCTAAAATGCCTTAAAAACACATTTAGAATCACTGTGCTGTTTCAGAACCAAAGATTTTAAAGATAAAGCTGATACCCTCTGATTCCCCGTGTGGCTGATGAACAGCATGAACCCCAGCAGCACATTATTCTCCGTGGAGGGGTTATTTCCAGCCTCCCGTATGACAGCAGCTGATTCCATTTGAGGAAACGCTCTCTACCGATACAGGCGAGTGGTTTTGAACTCGGCCTCTGAACCACAGTACGACTTAAACTCAATTCTATTTAACACAGTTGAGGATGGTGCCTGCTCTTTCGCATGTACCCACTGCCGGGATATTTTATAGAGTCTATTTTGCATTAATTGTCTCTCAAAAATTCTTTAGTTTTTCTCTTTAAGTCTGTATTCCATAGAGAAGTGACCGCTGACAGCGGGTGCAATGCTGGGAGGACCTGAGCAGCAGAGCCTGCGCCTGCTTCCCAGAGTTGTTCATGTGCCATCTTGGCTGCGGCAGAATCAGGGTCTTAAAAAACATAATTGAAGAAAAACTTGCAAATAGCTTGGAAAAGCCTCTAAATTTCAGCAAGGTCTGAGCCAGGATCGCCTCTGCAGCCTTTGCTCTGCCTTTAAAGATGATGTTAACAGACGCTGTCCTTTCCCACAGCATCACACAGGATTTTTTTCCTCCACTAACTGGCGCTGGTGCATCCCCAGCTCCTCAGCTGCTGGTCTGAGCCCAGCAGAGTCCACGAGAGCATCTTTCCTCCCAGCAGCACACGAGCAAGCCGAGGGCTCTGAACCATAAATCTCCAAATAGCCGGGGAAAAAAAACCCACCACGATATTAAATTGCATTGATTGCAAGAGCTGCGTGAGTGTTCACGGGGAAGACAGAGGTGTCTGCGTGAGAGGAGTTGGGTTGAGAAGCACCAATTTTAATCTTCACCATTTCCTCGCTAATTTAGTGCTTCGCTACGTTGCGTTATGCACTGGAAGATTTTTGTTCTCAATGCAAAATGACCTGTCAGCTTTCTGGACATGAGGAGATTTCTAATATGGAAATAATTAAAAGCATTTTTTAAGACCCATAAACAGAAAAATGAAATGTAAATGTTGAGATGGCTGCGAAGGTTTTCTCACTGGAGCATTAAGCTCCAGAACAAAATGATCTGGTGAGGGGGGACAAAAATGATCAGAGGATTTTTTTTTTTTAGAGGAAGCAAGTCGGCAAAGATTAGGATTGTGCTTTAGAAGGGAGTGAACAAAAGGCTGGCTGCCACAAAGAAGATTGACCCGAGCTTTCGCTTCTAAATCTAAAGCAACAGACAAGTATTTGCATTGCTTTAAAATAAAAATAAATCAGTAACTCAAGCCTCGATTAATCTGCAGAACTGCTTGCTGCAAAGTATTGTGGTGATAAAATACAGCAAGAACCAAAGCACGGGGGAGGCTAAGCATCTTTAGGGAAAGAGAGGACACGCACAGCCACAGCCACCGTGACAAAGGTAGGGAAAAATCACAGTCTTGGCAGGTTATTCCATACCCAACAATCATGAGGAAACGCATGAAGGCTGTTTTCTGGAAGGAGAGACCAGGGTGGATGGACAACCCAGCCCTCACTGAGCATGGGGACTCCTTTCTGCTGGCTGCAGGACACAGGCTGTAGATGCTGCTGCAGGAATGCTGGGGCTCGAGATGGGGTTCCCAAGGGCTTGCTGCTGCCTGCCTATGCAAACCCCGATTTCCAGGGTTATCCCTCTGTTTCCTTGTTCTCTCTTGGTCTTTTTGACTGTTTCTTCACTGACTGGCTTGGGACATCCACTTCTTTCTTGTCTTTGTTGTGAGTGCAAGCAACTTCTTTGCTCTGGAGAAGGCTTGTCCTCCAGCCACTCCAAGATCTACGCTTTTAAACGCCACATGGGTCTCATTTCTCAATCTGTTCCTACTATCCTAACCTATCCCAAGAAAGCAATTCCATAAAACATCACCCTAGAGGTCTCCTTCTCTGAAAGTATCTTGACTATGTATCAGAGTTACGTGAGAGAGCATCCACAATGCCCCTTAAGTTCCTGTTCCTCATGAGCATGAAGGACATCCCAGGCAGGATGCATCTCAAGCTCTTCTGATGGGACAAACAGGCACCCATGGGGAGCCTGTCGTCAAAGATGGGCTAAATGTCTCCCTGGGGAGGTCTCTTTCCACTGAATACAGAGGGACCTGGGCTGGAAGGGTTAGAGATCTCAAGTCTGTAGAGCTAAAGGGAACGAAATCTTCCCTAAATGTGGCAATTCCTGCAGCTGTTTAAAATACTCAAAAAATTTCCTAGTGGTCTTTTTTTTTTTCTTTTCTCCTTATTTTTAATTTGGAAAATTAAACTGAGCTGAAATAAAATCTTTCCAGGGGAACAAGCGGGTTTCATCAAGATTTTGCAAAGAAAAGTATTTTGTCTGGATACCAACGCAGCATTTCTGCGGGTCGTTTCAATTTGTTTTCTAAGAGGAACTCTAGCCTCCCAAGGACGCTGTCTGAGATGTACAAGAAGCAGCACAGACCCCTCAAAAATTTCTCGTCCTGCAGCGATTTGATGCTTCCTCTCACTTGGGGTGTCCCCTTGGCCATCTCCCCACTCAGCAGTGGAGCTCCTGCCTGCACGAGGCTCAGGCAGTGGCTGGGGACAAGAGAACAAGAGACATTTTATAATGTCCAGGCCAACACGCTGCTGTATTTAAGTCCCTGGCTGAGCAGGGAGGACATTGCCAGCCTCCGGCAGGCGAAGCCACTAATAAATTTGTGGGATTTTTTTTATGCTGTGGAGCTCTTTTCCCTTTACTCTTTCAGTGTTACATCCTTCACGGGAATCTGAGGGTGGTCAGCACACATCTAGGGGAGCAAAACTTGGTTCGTATTACACATTAAGGTTTTTAGTGGGAAGAAATGCAGCCAAAGACCCTACCAGAAGCACATGAAACCAAACCAAACACAACAGATCCTTTACAGAGTCACCCACAGGAAATGGCTTTATTTAATAACCTTGCAAAGTAACAGTGAGTTTAAACTGTGATATGGAGAAGACAGCATCAAAAGTTTTTTGGCAACGAAACCCTCATTCCTGCTTCATCAACTTTGGAAAGCTCCTGAACCTGGGGATTGACTGATTTTACGACAACCAGAAGACTGAAAACTTGGCAATTCAGAGGAGAAAGGGTTTAGTCTGCCACAAAGTCCAGCTTTGTGTTCGTTACACAAGCATCTATCTCACCCCGATGGCTACTGAACGCTCAGCTGAAAAGACAGCTTTATTCAGAAGGTTTAAAATCCTGCAGCTCTTTTGCGGCGAAGCTCAGGATAAACATCTCGGCCAACCAAAACGCCACAAAGTCAAAATGAAGGGCGAGATGTTATTTTTTGTCTCCAATGCGTGCTTGGAAATGGGTGAGCGAGAGATTTTTTTTCAGGCCTTTTTCATAAAAACCATGAAAAAAGGCAGAGTCCTGATTTCAGAAATGCTTTTCCAATCACAGATCAGGCCCTGCCAATTCTTGCCTTCGACCGATGTGACCAAATCCCTCAAGGAAAACGCTCTGGTAACGCACTACAGCCTAAAAACCCACAGCTAATAAATCATGTTCTAATCATAGAACGGGTGGGGTTGGAAGGGACCTTCAAAGATCACCTAGTCCAACCCCCTCCCTGTGCAGGCTGGGACATCTGGGACATTAGATTAGGTTGCTCAAAGCCCTGTCCAACCTGACCTTGAACATTTCCAGGGATGGGGCATCCACAGCCTCTCTGGGCAACAGGATCTCGGTATTGATACTAAATGGGAGATTTCCTTTCCTTAAACTCTCTCACTTAATTCACTCTGGGTAAGAGTTACATTTTGAAATGTAGCTGCTGCTGCTTAGCCCTTGGGTTTCTACCACTCTTTGTCAAGCCAAGAGGCTCCTGTCCCCCAGGTAACCTGGCTGAAAGCAGAGAACTTAACTCCGCTTTAACAACTCAAGGTCGCTCGGTCCTTCCAAAGGGTTGGTTTCAGCAGAGCACTTAAATGTAGGTTTGACTTCAGTTAAATTATTTCCTGAGTGGGGACCTAAGAGGATTCTTCAGCTCCAAAAAGGAAGACTTCTACAAAGGTTTCCAAGCAAGTGATTGATTTAGCAGAGCAATTCAAATATTCTTCATTAAGCATGGAACCTCGTTAGGCTGTGCTGTGGTGAAGACAATTCCTTGTGGACAGGTGGGAATTACTCCATGACACCTGCTTCAGGGTAACTTCTCTGACTTAAAATCAGTGGAAGGTCTACTTCTGGAATAAGAAGTGTCCTTGCAGTCATCTGGTAGCAGCTCCCATGATTAATTTATGTTCTGTCCTAATCGACATGAATATTCAACTATTTGCAGCCCTTGGCTATAATCAATTCCCCCATCTCCCCACCTCATGTACATGAGGTGTTCAACCTCAATGTGATGGACAGGGCATGACTGGGTTTGTATTCATGCCAGCCACATGCTCTGATGGCTTTTTCCTCTCCAGCTCTCTCTGGCGAGGCAGGAAGGTCCTGGATGTGTGTCCTCCTCCATCTCTCTGCATCCACAGAGCAACATAACGAGAGCCATGGGCTGGGTAAGTGTTTGGCCAAGAGACAACAGTGGAAACCAGACAGAACAGAGTTATGAAGAGATGGTGCTCGACAGCAGGGAAGGGGAGGAGCTTGGCAGTCTAGTCATGAGGTTTTGTCAAAAAAGAAAAATCATGGCTAATGGAGGAATTCAAACGAGAAATGGCTTTGTGGGTGATAAGGGGAAGCCTCCTTCCAGTGAGAGGAGCAGAAGGAACTAGGGAGATGCTAGTTTGGAAAGGTGAGCAGTGAAGAGGACAGACATCGTTGGCTGAGCTGAAAGAGCAGTAAGGCTCTGGATACCAAGAATGAACGGAGTGAGCATTGTTTCTGTAAATAAAGACACGCAGCCTATGCTGGATACGAGCAAGAGGGAGGCAAAGAGTGGGATGACACGGTTAAAGCAGCTGGCTGGGAAATTATTTTTGTACCAGCTCTCCAAAAGAAAGGAGGAGAATTTGCCAGGGTTGGACATGGCAGAGAGAGCAAGGCTCCAGGGTAGGGGCTGAGCTATGGAGGGTGAATATGTTACCATCAGCCTGGCTGGTGGGATGGTTCAGAGGAGCTGCAAAGGAGGATGCAAAAGAGCATGTGGCTGGTGTGAAAAATGAAGATGTTCCTGAAAAATGAAGACCCTGTACCTCCAAGCAAGGTGTCCCAGAGATAGATGGAGAGTAGTGGAGAGGGGAATAAAGCACAGAGCCTGACCAAGCTTTCCTGGAAAGCTGGAAGAGGCAGATGATAAATACATTCCAATGGACATGCTGCAGGAGAGGTAGAAAACAACTGGCCAAACTGGGAAAGCCAAGGGAAAACAAGATTTTATGGAGAGGAGTACAGCTGGTGCTGTCAAAGATAACCAGCACACCAAGACTAAGGCAGAAGAGTTCCTGAGTTTGGCCAGGAAGAGCCAGTTTAGGATGGTGTGAGGGGCAGGAGCTAGAAAGAAGACACTAGGACAGACCCAGAGTCCGTCAGTGCCAAAGCGAAGTGGGGTCAGTAAAGGACACAGCATGGGAGACCCAGACACCAAACAGGACATGGTTGCTGATGTTTCTGCATCTATGACATACAAGGAGGAAAAAAGTACAAGGAGGGGGAAGGGGGAGGCAGTCTTGGAGAGATCGCATGCGGTATTCAGAAAATATTAAAAGCCACCAATGTGCAGACATCACAGAGACGAGGACTGTCACGTCCCTGGGATTAGATATAATTCATGGTTCAAAAAAGCACTTCACAACAGACAAATATTCCCAATGGAGGGCATGAAGTTAATGGCAGAGTTAGGACAGGAGGAGCTTAACACAGGCCCCTTCCCTGGGAAGTATTTGCTGATGAGTAAATCCTCCCACATGCTTCAACATGCCCAATCTCATCTCCACACATGGATTTTTACCTGGGGCGTAGCCGGGGCTGCTGGTTGGATACATGTTTGGGTTGTAGGCTGGGGCAGCGGTGGGATAGCCCGTCGGGTAACCTGCAAGGAGAAAAAAAAAGAGAAGTGACGCCCTTGTCAACAGGGAGAGAGAAGAGGACAATAAAGAACCTGTGTGGACAGAGCAGCCATCGGTGCAGCTGAGAGGGGAAACACAGATGTGTTCTCAGCTGGCCAGGGAGTAGGAAGGGCTATGAATGTGCTCTACAGACTTACACGTGATATCATCAATATTTCATCTTTATTCCGCTAGAAAATGAGGCCGATAATCAGAATGCAGAACGCAGCAACATTCAATGTGGTCTGCAGAAAATGACCGAGAAAATCCACACGCTGAATGCAGAATTCAGCTGTGAAAACCACCAGCACAGCTAAATTGGAAAGGTTTTCCTCGGCTGCTTGCAGCCATCGTAGTGTGATCATCGTAGCACTTTGCATTCCAAGAGCAGCGCTCAGTGCCCAGCCTGAGTCCTCGGTGCTCAGCACTTCCACCAACGAGAGCTCCTTGCTAAAGGGAAGATAGAGCCATTGCATGAAAACATGCCAGCCCTTATATTCACTCATGGCTGCACAAGTGCCAGCCCTAGGAGGGACCCGAGTACCTGCCAGGCCACCTGGAAGGAACACGCACGGCAGCTCGTACCCTTTGAAGCTGCATGAGGTTTTAATGGGCACTTCAGCAAAGGTTGCAGAGCATCTTCAGTTTTCATCATCTTCACTCAGATCGGTCATAGGAAGTTCAGGGGGAATTGTCGAAGCAGTCAGCTACATGGAGGCTTGGAAACCACCGTATGCTGCAGACCCAAATACCTCTCTGAACCCACACACAGTGCAGATGTCTTGCACCAAACTCTTACTTCATTAGAAGTTCTTGTCCTCCATGAAGACCACAGACGACAATCTCCACACCTTGGTCTGCTCCGTTTTGCTTTTGTTTACTTCCCTACCTCCATTTCCTGGAAGATTTCCCAACTGAAAACGGTAACACTCGAATAACTCCATCCCTTCTTACGTGCTCCTGCGTAAATCCCTCTGACAGACTAAACAGAACACGTTAATCTTCCTCGGCTGACGGAGAGTTTGGCTTTGCTGTGCTTCTCCGCCACAGCCGCCGCCTCAGTTTATCTGTGCATCTCTCTGGCCATCATCCCAGAGCAAAGCCAACCCCAGAGCAGACAGAATGACCCTTGGAGAGTCTTTCCACGCCAAGCTCCACTGACACCATCTGCTGGTTGCCAGCAAAGGCTGGAAAGAGGTAATTAACAGTTGATTTACACCTCACCTTTTTTTTTTTTTTTTTTAATTTATTCAGTAAAAGCGAGTGCGGGTCTTTCCTCTCCCTTTCTGAGCAGCAAGACAAACCCATCACAATCTCCCCCTCCCAGGCCCCAAAGCCCTTCGACTACTCTCAGATTTCTAAAGCCTGGCACCCAGCACACAGCCGACTACTGCGTCAAAATTCTGCGGTTCATTTGAATAAATCTAATTCATCAGTCATGACCACTGTACTGGAATAAACGACTGCATGTTCTACCCTCTCATTTTCATCAGTGATATATTTGACTTCTAAATCAGGTTAATTAAAAATTGCTGTAGTTAATGTTGGATAAGCAGCAGTTTAACAGATTTTTTTTTTCCTAAGCTACATAAAACTCTGTTGTCATCGTACCCGGGAATATCTACAGCCTTTTAGCAATCAAGAAGCTCCTTGGAAAGTTATTTGCAGAGCCAGTGATTGCAAGCAGAGCATTAATGTTGAAGATCTTAAATCAGAAATATCCCTGCCTACTCCTGGCTTCGTTAGAAGATAACCATTTCTTTCCCACCACATTCATCGCTCCAGGGTCCTCCCATTGCCTGCTCGAGCTTGATGAGCCTGCTTTGCCTCCTGACCAACCTGGCTAGGGGTGTTAAACCAAGTCTAGCTCACTTATTGACCACACCAAGTGTATTTTCCCTATAATTCTCTCAACCATGTTTCTACAAAGGGTTTTACCTCCTCGGCACGCAGTTTAGTAGCCAACAGCTATGCGTGTATGCTGTGGTGCTGGGAAGTCCCTCGCTCATCAATTAAGGATGATAGCCTCTTGGGGCACCAAGAGGTTCTTCTGGTCTTTGCTGCTGGTTAATCCCCCCTAATAAGTCCTGAATCCCAGGAACTGCTGCCATAGTCTGTAACAATAGTCCTTAAGTAATAGTCCCATAGTCAACAACCACAACAAACATAATCCTGTGTGGCTACATGCAGTAAATGTTTCGTCTGTGCCCACTAAGATAACACCAGCACTCACACACTATCAAATTCAGCAAAAAACGTCTCTTTCACTCAGACCAAAATCTTCAGCATTACGTTTATACATAAAAAACAAGCCTGAAATAAACCAGACCACTTTCAGACCACAGGAAAACTGTGGCTTTGGGTAAGCTTTTCCATCCATCCAATTATTGAAAGATTTCACAGTTATTTCAGGCAGATGGAGACAGCCATTTTTAGTTCTTCTTGGTCTTTTTTGAGGGTTTACCTTCTGCTTGGTAGGACTGCATCATGCTTCATGTGGTACCTTTTGTTGTTCTGAAATAAAGTTATGGCCATTTTCAGAATAATTTCATTTCAGATAAATACTGTTTCTATCAAGAAGGCTTTAATAGCTTCGGATGGGAAACAATGCAGCCAGCCCTGCTCTACTCTACCTTCCACTCTGATCTCATGAACTTTGATAAGTGCTGACCTCCAGCAAGAAAACTTGTCCTTTCTATTTTAAGGGGAAACAGAGATGGGAAAGGTGCAGGAAAATTAATGTGGTTTGCTCCTTTTTTGGACATACTGAACAATGAGGAAGTAGCAGAATCTGGGGCAATTTGTGCCAGGGGAAACTTGCTTGAAAATTCCCCTTGTTCAAAACCCACTGGGTTTAAAAATACATGAGACATTTTTACACCTTATTGGGTTTTGAGCCATTAGGATTTTTGTTTGGTGCCTCTTCTTCACCCTCAAATGACCACAAACAAGCTTCCTCAGGAAAGCCAAAGCTGTAATCCCCATGATGGTTCCCATGTCTTTATCCCCTGGGGTATAAGACAAAGCCCAGATCCAATGATGAGGGATGAGCTCAGGAGAGGTGGCAGCACCAAAGTGTCTGGCGTCCTGCTCTGATTTTCCCCCTGGATACCCAAAGAGACCTGTAAACCCCTGGTCCTCCTGCTGACCTTGCTGCCCTCCTGCCACCTCTGTCTTGCCCCTTGAAGCAAAAATAACAGCAAGTGGGCCAAACCCACTTGTTTTGTGTTGAATGCAGCTCATCTTCATGGGCTTCCTGCTGGAGGCATGAACAAGTCAGGGACAGAAAGAAAATACCCTTTACTTTCTACTGGGGCAGATGATGGGACCCTGTTTCTGCTGGGGCTTGGGGCGTTATTTCAGTGATGATGCTGAAGGAGAGAAAATGAGATGAAAACATATTGAACAAAATTTATGACATTCCTCACAGAAGAAATCAAAAGTTGTTTTCTCACTTTATTTTAATTTAATATCATCTCCGCAATCAATAGGAGTCGGAGAGGCAGTGTTCATTTCATGCTCTCCCCGAGGAAAATCTACAGCATTCCAGCTCCGAGAAGTCGAACTGCCTTAAAAATTACGACGCAATAACTTGCTGTGCAAAGTGAAGAGCATGCAGGTCTGCATCAAATCGGTATTTCAAAGCCGCCTTTAATTTTTCATGTATTTCTAAATGCTTCTATACTGTTATTTCCAGCTCTGCTCCCGCCTGTCCTCAATGCTGCTCTTGATTAATGGCTTCTACGAGTCCCAGCTCACTTGTGTTTCCAGCTATATATATTTTACTGCCTACACACAAGACAGATGCGTGTGTAACCGTACACACGAGCTCACCGCAGAGACAAGAAATGGTTGGATGGGGCATTTCAGAGAGTTCTTTCCACCTTGGCAGCCTTCTGGGATAGTTTATTCAAGGTCCCGAGGTATCGAGCTTCTATGTGGCCACTGCGGTTGTTCTGTACATCAGTACAGGAAAAAAATGTTGAATTACTGGGGTGAAATGAGAGGGCAGGGGTTAAAAACCAGAGATGTCAGGAGGCAAAGGGCTGCCCTTGGAGGAGAGGCCACAGCAGGGTGGGGAGGATTAAAGAACTAAACGGGCAGTGATCAAGGGGAAGGGTTTATTTGGGATTAGATTTGTTATTCTCTTTTATTTGCTTCGGCATTTGAAATCCAGGTTACTGATACCCAGCTCCAGGTTCAAACCAGCTCCAGCTCTTTCTTCCCATAAGCCACCACAAAAAGCCTTGTGACACACTGTAGGTCAGCGGCACCAGGCACAAGGGACAAAGTGACATTAAAACTCCATGAAAAAGGCAGTGGGGGCTTGGCCATTTTCTCCTGCCAGCCATGAAATAGCTAACTGAAAGCTCAGCTGAAAGCTCAGTGTTCCCCTGAACTCACTCCCACCCCAAGTCCCTACGTCAACCATCTGGGCACTACAGGACACACTCTCAGCAAGTTTTGGAGGGGAGCACCCAATTCAAAGGTCTCCTCCCCATTTTCCTACTTCCTTTCAAGAACACTTCAGCATTCACTGCCCAAGCAATCACCCTCGCTGTAAATGAGCAACCTCCATCCGCACAATCATGGAATGACAGAACAGTTTGGGTTGGAAGGGACCTTCAAGATCATCTGGTTCATGTCCCCTGCCATGGGCAGGGAAATCTTGCACTAGAGCAGGTTGCTCAGAACTCCGTCCAATCTGACTTGGAATGGTTCCAGGGATGGGGCTTCTCCCACCTCTCTGGACAACCTCGGCCAGGGTCTCACCACCCTCAGCGTCAAACATTTCTTTCTTATGCCCTATCTAAACTTGCCCTCTTTCAATTTAAATCTATTGCCCCTTGTCCTGTCATTACAGACCTTGGTGAAAAGTCTCCTCCCTCTGTCTTTCTTAAAAGCCTCCTTTATATCTTGAGAGGCTAAAGAAGGTCTCTCCGCAGCCTTCTCTGCTCCAGGCTCAACACCCCCAACTCTCTGCCCTGGCCTCCCAGCACAGGGGTTCCACCCTCCCAGCATTCCTCTGGCCCCGCTCCAGCAGCTCCATGTCTCTCTGTGCCGAGGAGCCCAGAGCTGGACCCAGCACTGCAGGGGGGTCTCCCCAGAGCAAAGCGCAACAGAGGGGCAGAATCACCTCTTGATCATGTACAGTTTTCCCCCAAAACCAGCATCCCAAGTCCTTCTCCTCAGGGCTGCTCTCCAAGCCCTTCATTCCCAGCCTGGGCTGATACCGGGAGCTGCCCTGACCCAGGGGCAGGACTTTGCCCTTGGCCTTGTTGAACCTCCTGAGGTTCACATGGACCCACTCCTCAAGGCTGTCCAGGTCCCTCTGGATGGCATCCCTTCCCTCTAGCATATCACTCCAATCCAGATTCGAAAAAATTGAGCAAATACAGGAAGAGACAAAACTGCAGATGCATTATTACAATACTCTTTGACAGTTAAGAACTCCCTTAGGTTAACCAGCATCTCGGCAATGCTGCAAACCTGCCTCTGTAAGCTTTAGGTCTGACTCTGGTGTTTCGGAGACACCAACATGTGGTACCAAGCAGGATTAGGCCACGTTTCCTCCAAAATTTCATTCATGTTTCTAACTGTGTCATCTCCTGTGCATATTTCTTACACCCATCTAATTGAGCCTTCTGGAGGCACACTATAAATCTCAATACACCGTAACATTCATGCCCTCTTGTTCCTCCTGTTTCTGGATCTGTGCTTTCCTCTGTGACCAAATGTCAGAAAAGCCACATCCAGGAGACAGTGGGGTGCTCAAGAACCGCTGTGGACTTCTGGGGACCTTCCCCAGGGCTCTACCACTCCAGTCCTAGTGAAATGGAGACACAACCCAGTCGTCTGCACACCAGGGGGACACAGACATTAAAAACCGAGCACTTCAGAATACTTAGAGAAGGAACAAATACGGTGATTTGAACCTGTTACACTGAACGGGTCTGGTTATCACATATCAAAGTCCTTCTCAAAAGGAGCTCGCTCCTTTGGAACAGCCCAAACTCAACATGTTCACCCAGGGTTTGGTCTCTGCCAGCAGCATCTACCAGAATCCGTCCACCTGCAATTTCATATTGTGTACGGGTGAGCTGCCAGCTTCAGATCACAAGTAGAACTGTCAGGAGCATCTCAGTACCACCCCAGCACTGAGAAGCCATGAGTGAAAAGTCTCTGCAGGACTTGGGCACTCTTGAAACTTTTGAAAAATTCTTGCTTCTCTTCACCTAGAGAGCCCAGGTGGTTTGGTCCGTGTCCCAGCCTTCCACTGGTGACCGGGTGGATGAGTTGTCACTCACAACACTCATTTCCAATCTGTGCCATTTCATTTTTCAAGATTAGTTTCTGTTGGCCGTTATCTGATTAGGGCTTAAATTGCTACAAGCTGCCTAAATTAATTCACAAGACAAAATATTCCCCTCCGTTCTCTCTCCTAGCAAGTCTTGAGCAGCGATACACTAATAGCGGCCGTATCACACTGGTTTTTACAGGGACAGATAATAAAGCCCTTATCTCGATGCAGGACAAGGCACTATAAAACCACACTTCAGCTTGTTGAACCACTGCCACCAAGGGCTCCAGCTCACCGTTGCTCAGACATCTCAAGAGCTCCTTAACTACCAACATTCAATGGACTAAAAAGCCGGGCTATTTAGTCCATATCGTGTCATTCATTGCTCCAAGGTGGATAAATTCAAGGGATCATTTTACTAATTCTCCCTTTTAACACCCTAAAGCCAGTTCGGTTCTGCTGAGCAGTAGCTTTGAAGTTGCGACAGGTCCAGCAACATCTTGTTTTTACAATCATCTCTTCGGGTCAGCCATATGAAGCCAAAGTATTTTCAACTGCAAAATACTTTCACGGTACTTTTAAAGCTCATCCACCATTTCTCATCCTTTATTGCCTAGACCTTATAAACTCTTCAAAACGAGTATTTACGAGTAGCTTCTCAGGACAGAAACATGAGATACTTCATGTCTTCAACTTCACACTGCTGTAAATCCATTCCCTTTAGACTGATTGAGAATTTACTCTTCCCAAATGTCACATTCTGACACAAACATGCAAATTCAGTACTCGAGGAATTATCCCAGAGCTGAGAAGATTGGGGGGACACAGAGAAAAGAGCTGAGAAGGACATCTGGGAACTAATTCTGCCTTGGAAATCAGGCCTCCAGAGATGAAGAGTGACAGCATTTTGGAAATGACTTGCATCAGAGCTTTGAACAAATCTTGTTCTCCCATGGCACGAGCCTTCCTCCACGCAGAAGGATGTCTTTTCAGTTGCCCACCTGATATGCAGCAGGTATTCCTGCCCCATCACTTCAGATGTTCACAGCCAGCCTGTCCATTCTCTCACATAAACCATGACCCAACGCTACCAGGCTGCTCATTTTACAGGTCCAACTGCCTTTCTGGGCACAGGGCTGCACCGAGCTCAACAGAGAGCAATGTTCCCAAGACCAAGTACTTGATTTACGAGCCAGGAGCTCTTTGTCACAAGTGACAAAACTGAATATGAGGCAGCTACGTGCGCTCGCAGCCCAGAAGCCACCCGTGTGCTGGGCTCATCCCCAGCAGCGTGGGCAGCAGGTGGAGGGAGGGGATGCTGCCCCTCTGCTGCGCTCTGCTCTCGGGAGACCCCCCTGCAGCGCTGGGTCCAGCTCTGGGCTCCTCAGCACAGCAGAGACATGGAGCTGCTGGAGTGGGGCCAGAGGAGGCCCCAGCAATGCTGGGAGGGTGGAACCCCTGTGCTGGGAGGCCAGGGCAGAGAGTTGGGGGTGTTGAGCGTGGAGCAGAGAAGGCTGCGGGGAGCCCTTAGTGCGGCCTTTGAGTGCTTCCAGGGGCCTCTGAGAAAGCTGGGGAGGGTCTTTTGAGCAGGGGCTGTTGGGACAGGACAAGGGGTGATGGGTTCAACGGGAAGAGGGAGATTGAGACCAGAGAGAAGGGAGAAATGTTTGATGCTGAGTGTGGGGAGACCCTGGCCCAGGCTCCCCCGAGAGGTGGGAGAAGCCCCATCCCTGGCCCCATGTCAGGTCAGGTTGTCCCTTGGGGCTCTGAGCAAGCTGCTCTAGCTGCAGATGTCCCTGCTCCCTGCAGGGGTTTGGACTGGGTGAGCTTGAAAGGTCCCTTCAACCCAAACCAGTCTATGATTCTATATGACTTACAGACTAAGGACTCTGAGGTATGATCTACAGGGACATACAGGTATGATCAAATGATTGTATGTTAGATTGTCAGTGTGCTTTAAGATGTCACCATCCTTCAGCTGGAACTCAGATACTAAAACATTAAGACATATCTCATCCATTAGAAGTCACTTTACCCCCAGTTTAATTTGTCCTTGTGCATTTTAAAAGGCAAATCCATTGCAGTGAAACTCCTTTTATAGCTCAAAATGTATGTTTCCCAGTACACAGAGTCTTCCAAATCAAATTTAAGCCTAGAAGCAGCCTTTATCTCTAGAGTACAGCGGCTGCGTGCATTTCAAGCTCTACCTAAACCTCTCCCATACACTGCTCCTCAGATGTTATGAAGGTCGATCATCCAGACTGGCTGATGCTGCTGGGAGCCCAGAGGCTGGGCCAGGTTTCATCTCACACTGATCATACCCCGTTACCACCAGTATCCCATCACTCACTTGCCGCCTTGCCATGAAACTCTTGCAGCCCACTCATGCTAAATGGATGTAAAAATAGAGGAGAAGCTGAAAGCAAGGGTGGAACCGTTCTGATGAGCGAGTTAATGGCTGGCTGAGAATCCAGCATTTCTGAAGTCCCTGAGGATAATAAATACATTAATTCCCGTGAAAAAGTGCCACCCCCTTATTCCTGTTTCAAGCCTCATCAGCCTCAGAGTGGAGCAGTCAAATGAACACACAGCCACCAGACAGAGTAACTGTTGTAAAAAAAGATTTGCTCTAGCTTTTGACAACCTGCTCCCTTTCCTGAAGACCTTTTTGTATTCGTGCTGATGAGAGACCTCATGCTGAGCTGTGGACAGACAGCCGAGCCCCCACAGCCTGCAAAGGAGCAGTGGTGGGGATCTAGGGGCTTAAGCTGAAGGCAGTGGGGCTCTGGCTGGAGCAGGGTATGTCCTTCCTGTCAATACAAAGTGCTTTGTGCCATCTCTCTTCCCAAGCTATTCATAGCAATCATGGTTTGGGTTGGAAGGGACCTCCAAAGATCATCTAGTTCCAACCCCTTGCAATGGGCAGGGACATTTTTAACTAGACCAGGTTGCTTAGAGCCCCATCCAACCTGGCCTTGAACACTGCAGGGATGGGGCATCCACAACTTCTCTGAGCAATGTTCTCCACTGCCTCACCACTTTCATTATAAAATATTTCCTCCCTACGTCCAATCTAACCTGTCCTCTCACTTGAAAACCATTGCTCCTTGTCCTGTCACTACAGGCCTTAGTGAAAACTCTTCATCTTTTTTTACATGCCTCATTTATATATTGAAAGGCCACAGTAAGGTCTCCCCAGAGCCTTCTCCAGGCTTAACAACCCCAACTCTCTCAGCTCTTATCCACAGGAGAAGCGCTCCAGCCCTCTGACCATTATCATGGTCCTCCTCTGGACCTGCTCTAACAGGTCCATGTGTTTCTTGTACTGGGAACCCCAGAGTATTCTAGGTGGGGTCTCACCAGAGACAAGTAAAGGGGAGAATCACCTCCCTCAGCCTGGACACTGTATCCTCTGCCAGGACATGGTTGGCTTTCTGGGCTGCCACCACACATTGCCGGTACATGTCCAATTCTTGCATGAAGCAAGGGAATAATGGAGCCTCATCCTCTCCTTCCTCTCCCTCCCCAGGATCACAGCTTGACCCAAAGGGTGGTGAATTCCACTTGTGTGAAAGCACACACTCTTGGAAGAAGGAATTTTTCTTATGGATCATCCACATCTTACACGATAAGCACACTGCTTGGAGACTACACAGATAGGAGCTCTACAGGCACCACAGATAACACAACTGTATCTCCTCAGTGTAAACCCACCCCCCTAAAAAAACCTGACAAAACCTAAAATACCTGGCCAAAAATATCTTCTTATTATTACCATTTCCTTTATATTTATAGATTTATAAGAAAGCACTATTGAAAGTCATGGGAGTGGCAGAGATGACTTTGGCATGAAAGGTGATGGCATGATGGCACAGGCATGTGCTGCAGACTATTTGCCTCCATTTCCGGCTGCCCAGGGTGGAGTCCCCATCCCTGGAGGGGTTTCCCAGCTGTGTGGAGGTGGTGCTGAGGGACAGGGGTTAGTGGGGACCTGGTAGTGCTGGGGGTCGCTGGCACTTGAGGAGCTGAAAGGACTTTTCCAATCTAAACGATTTTATGATTTCACAGGGTCACCGTGTTGACACAAGGGGGTCCTGCCTGGAGGAGATTTTTCCAGCTGGAGGTCAAAGACAAAGAATGGCTGCTGAGGCCTCCCTGCCCTGCGGAGCTGGAGAATCCCAGTTTCTTGGGAATTAGGTGGGAAGAGCAGTGGATTCGCACAGAGCTCCGAGCTCTTCCATGGGACCCCATGGCTGCACAATGCAATACGTCAGCTTGAAGGTGTTGCCTTCATCATGCCAGGGAATTAAAAGGCTTTACAAGACTAAAAAGACAAATGCCAGAAGCACTGTTTGGGGTGTACGTTGCCTTCATTGTCTCTTGCTCAGAGAAAACTTGTTTTCAGACCATTTTTTAAGGTTTGATATAGTTACAAGCTGTTGGCCAAAAGAGATGATTCCCACTTCCGTCCCTATTTCAGTTCCATCTCAGTTTTACATCCCACCTACGCCCAATAGAAACCTCCCAGGCCTGACTGCAGCTGTCTGGGTTGAGGACACATTTGTATGAGCAAAACTCATCTTGAAAACTAGAAGCAACTGTCCAAAAATATTAGTGAGATAGTTTCGTTGTTTAAGGCACATACTATAAATAAACCACAGCGACAGAACCTGACAGACTGTCAATCAATGGAACTTCTGGGCAAGAGACGTGTGTCACATCCTTTCCTGGGCTGAGACAAGTCTCTATGGGGAAGAAGTTCTGGAAAACCTTGGAAGTCACACAATATTAGCGCTTGCTGCAATTATTTACTGCATTCTGTATTTGCCTAATCCAAAGCAAGATACGAACAGCCCTGAATGATAAAATAAAACTGTTTGTTGCTCCAAAGAAAGTATAAGCCCTAGATAAAGAGGCCATTACAGTTTTTTTTTCTTAAACACTGAACTGTGGCTCCATCTTATCCAATAATATTCCCCAGGCAAATATTTAGCTGGAAGGATTAAAATAAGATGATAGCAGAAGACTGTGAAACCTGAAGCAGACCAAGTGGTCTTCCTCCTGTCCTCCCTAAGACAAGCCCTGAAGAACAATGTATTTCATTCCTCCTCAAAGGAATCCCAGTTGTGGTGGAAATAAGCTTGCAGTTAAAGCCAGACACCCCTATCAGCACTGGGTCACCACTAACACTCCTGACCAGAGCCAAGCAGAAAAGACTAACAAGGCCAGGGCTGCTGGGAGAGGACAGATCTTTTACTAAAGAAGCTGATGTAACTGGGGAAAAAAAAAAAGAAAAGAAACTTTTTCAGGCACAAAAGTCCATCTGCAGCTCTGTCTCAGGAGAACTTGTCACCATTTAGCTTCTTGTGCAGAAGACCAGGTAGTGCAGAAGAACTGAGTTTCAGAAGTAAATATTGGTATCCCCTGCAGTGCTTTAGCCCTGAAGGGCTCTGGATGTAAGCAAGAGGACAGACCATTCTGCCCAAACAGAGGGAGCTGTACGGCACCATTGCATAATAATTAAAACCCCAACTGCAGCGCTGGGTCCAGCTCTGGGCTCCTCAGCACAGCAGAGACATGGAGCTGCTGGAGCGGGGCCAGAGGAGGCCCCAGCAATGCTGGGAGGGTGGAACCCCTCTGCTGGGAGGACAGGGGAGAGAGTTGGGGGTGTTGAGCCTGGAGCAGAGAAGGCTGTGGGGAGAACTTAGTGCAGCCTTTGAGTGCTTCCAGGGGCCTCTGAGATAGCTGGGGAGGGTCTTTAGAGCAGGGTCTGTTGGGACAGGACAAGGGGTGATGGGTTCAACTGGAAGAGGGAGATTGAGACCAGAGAGAAGGGAGAAATGTTTGATGCTGAGGGTGGGGATATCCTGGCCCAGGTTTCCCCAAGAGGTGGGAGAAGCCCCATCCATGACACCATGTCAGGCAAGGTTGTCCCTTGGGGCTCTGAGCAAGCTGCTCTAGCTGCAGATGTCCCTGCACCCTGCAGGTGGTTTGGACTGGATATTTTTAAGGTCCTTCCAACCCAAACCAGTCTGTTATTTCAGGATTCTATAATCAAGAACATCCTTGCACAGGATGGTCCTGGGGAAGAGCAAGAGACAAATGTACCAAGGACAGGCCCATAGCTGGAGAGCAAACTCAATGCAGACGGTTATTATTTACCAATAAGCCAAGCTGAGCACAAACAGCAGAAGATATTGCCTGGACACCAGCGATTCGTTCAAAGGACAACTGTTGACGAGGTTGGTTACAGCTGGGCTTTGGGAAGAGCCTCATCAACTTAATGAAGGACATTAACCTACCAGTGGCTGATGACAGTATCACTTTCCTAGCCCTGCTTGTAAACCTTCCCTCTTCTGAATCACCTACAGAGGAACAAGACAAGGCACAAGCATGTGTTATCAAGACCTGAATATCTTTGTAAGGGCATTCCTGGGCCTTGTGAAGGTCCTACAGCAGTGATGTGACTTCCCCTCTGAGAAGCTGTGCACATATTCAATCTAAAATGTGATGCTTGTTTCTTCCCCAGGACAATTATCTCAGCAAATGGTGTTTCTCTTGCTGAGGCAAATGAAACTGTTCATAAATTCTTCTATAAGGACTCATAAAAGAAGGCTGTCAAGCCCTCAGAGAAGTTGTATGGACAGTGCATGGACCAAGAATGAAAAAGGCAAGGACTCTGCAAAAATTTCTTCCTACAGAAGTTTGAGGGGCTGGAGCATGTCCAGAGAAGGGCAACGAAGCTGGTGCAGGGTCTGGAGCACAAGTGCACTGAGGAGCGGCTGAGGTACCTGGGGGGGTTGAGCCTGGAGCAAAGGAGGCTAAAAAAACCCTCCTAAAGCCTTTCTGACATGGGAGCCAAACCCACCCAGAGTGTTCTGAAGGTGGGTAAATCAGGGAGATGGCCAGAGCTATCCTGGCACGCTCTGGTCTTCAAATCCTTTCCTGATTAATTCCTATCATAATATTTGCCCTCTTGGACAGGTGCTGAACATTGAGCTGATGTTTTCACGGCACTGGCTGTCATGGTCCAGGACCCTCCTGCTCCCCAGTATTTTAGATGCTATATGAAGACTCCTTTTCCTCACAAGGATCACTTGACATTCACCTACAGTGAGTTTCATCTTGACTCATTTCTCGTGAGAGGCTACTGCAGTTCTTCACCTTCAGCCCTCATCTTTCATTGGCCTGAATAATTCAAACTTCGCACTCCTCAGCGTTCCTTCCCTTTCCCAGGTCACTTCTGAAAGTGCTGTGAACAACCCAGCTCCCACCACCAACCTCTGCCAAATGCTAGAACCCCTTCACCAGAAAAGCCTGTTCCTTACTCCAACCCCCTTGTTTTAGCTTTTAATAAATTACTTATCCTGGAAAGGACCTTTGCTCTCCTCTTGTGATAATTAGTTTCTCTACAGATCTTTCTGAGGGACCTCGATGGACCTGTTGGAAATGCCACCTTGTTGGCATACTTGGAGAATGGCTGTAGGTTTGTGAGGCTTCGGCACACACTGCCCTAAGACAAAGCGACTGCTTTCCTTCTTAATCTTTGTTATTTTTAAAATCTTTACGTCAAAAAAACCTAAAATACGTTTTTCTTTTCTGCAGAGTAATGAGGATGAAGCACAACTTCACCAAGCCCTTAACTCAGCTAATATCTTAAATTTAAAGCAGGAAAATACTGTCTGTTCCTCTTCCTGCTCACACTGACCCTCCATCGCTCATTTTTCCTCCTGTCCAGAGGTTTCTTCCTCTGTCTTTTCTTGAATATTGTAGAAAGCATTTTCTGGGGCTGTTATAACATTTGGAAGGTCAGCATGGGTGCACGGCAGGTGAGGAGATGCCACAGTAAAGCTTCTGAGATGGCAGCTGAACTGATGCAGAATGACAAACCAAAGCGAGGTTGTGGTCAGAGAAGTGATGGGGTTGCCTTTTTCCCCTGAAAACTCTGCTTTCCCCTGTGTCCGACCAGTCAAGTCTGCTTAATTCACCAGCAGAAGTCACCTTCTGCTCTCAGTGGCTTATAGATGCGACATGGTTCAGGGGAAGTGAGCTGCAGCCTTGCTCAATTCATGTCTCTTTAATGGGATCATCATCACTTATATTCTCAACTCCGAACATCCATTTCTTTGTCTGAAATGAAATCTCCGCTGAAGTGCAGAGGTTGGAAAGAAGAAAAGCTGCAGTAAACTGAAATGTGGAGAGATGTACGTGAAGAGAAGGAAGACCAAGACATCATGTTTCTGGGACTGTTTTTCCACCTTGAAGTGAAGGCTGCTGGAGCAACTCTTGATGCAGAGAAGGTTCCATCATGGTGAATTTTAAGCATCGGATCCTCCTCGAGATCCTTCCTAACCAAGGAGGAGACAGAGCATCCTTCTGGCCCCAGAGACATCCCTTCTCCTCTGACAGCCCAGAAGTCCAACCCACGAACACTCACATGGTTTCGTACACGATGCTACAAAAAGTGCAAATACTTTTCAGTCCTGAATTCACCGTCCCCCTGCAGTATTGTGGAGGGTGAGGAGAGCCTCAAGCTTTCAGAAGCAGTTGCTCCCAGTCCCCTTCTGCTCTGGCAGAGTTTCTATGGCAACTCCAGATGGGTCTTGAAGGAAGGATTCCTGGTAGGCTCTTTCTGGAGGAGTTTGTAATGTAAATGCAGGCAGGCATGACAGCAAGCCCGTGCTCTCCGTGTCTTCAGGTTATAGGGTATGGCAGGCTATTCACAATAACAGCTCAGGAAACAGCCCTTTGTGATTTCTAAAATGCACTTGTTCATCTGGCTAATTCTCCATTCATCCTTTTCAGCTCTGCTCCCCAGCCAGGAGGGAAAAAAAAAATCATTTCAACCCGTGGCAGTTTGCTCCAGATGTAATTTCTGCTCTGCAACATATGTGCAAGACCTCCATGCTGCCAGCCTCAGAAAGGGAACCAGCTTAGTGTGCATCTCTGATGCCTTTTTGGACCTTGGAATTGGGAATTTGCTCCTGTTTCGTATCTATCATAATTCCTTTCTTCTGCCTGGTTGGTGTTTACAACAACCAAGTCCAAAATATTCCTTGTTTCAACGCAGCAGCATCTAGAAAGGGTCTCTCATGCACTAGATACCTGCAGACATGTCAGAAATTGATCTGTCCCTGAAACTTTCCAATATGAAGAACTTTGCAATGTGAAGAAATGGTTGAAAAATTTCTTGCCCATTGGGGTTGTGCAGGCGTGTCCCAGGCTGCCCAGGGCAGTCGTGGAGTGCCCATGCCTGGAGGGGTTTCCCAACCATGTGGAGGTGGTGCTGAGGGACAGGGGTTAGTGGGGACCTGGCAGTGCTGGGGGAACAGGTGGACTTGAGGAGCTGAAAGCGCTTTTCCAACCCAAATGATTCTGCGATTCTGTGAAAAGGCTGGAAGAAGGAAGGGGAATCCCAGTTTCACAGCCAGAGATGCCGACACGCCAAGGAATGAGCTAGCTCACCGCAGGTCACCCAGAAACTGAGAGCTGAGCAGAAGATGACCCAGTTTCATCTGTTTGGCACAAGACCATCATCCTACTTCATTTGTCATCACTCAAAGTGTTGTAGAGACACAGTTTGAACATTTTCTGGAACATGTTGCCATTTTCTGCATAGGAGGGTTGTTGCTACAGATGTCATGGGACTGGTGACACCTCTGTTGGAGGAGTTAAATGTTGAGGAATAGGTGTTAGAAATACTTTTTCAAGCTGAATTTCACCAGGTGAACATCAAGGTGTTTCCTTGGAAGATAACTGAAGGCAGAAAGCTCCTTCTCTGGCCATGCTTTACTTTTAGTTTTTCTTATTCAAGATGCTCAAATTTAATTCGCCGGTGTTGAACCTACCTTAAAAATGGTATTGGTGGTGAGCTGCCAAAACCAAGATCCCCAGTGCTGCCGGTCTGGTGTGCCCTGGGCATCCCCAGAGCATGATCAAGATTAATGCAACAAAACCTGCCCAGTAATTAACTCTTTCCTATAGCACAAGCACCGTCCTGCTCCCCGTCTCTCCTTCTTACACTCCATTTTCTCTCTGATGTTGGCAGCATCCTCCCAATTTCACCAGAGTTGGTCTCGATTCACACCCTTCAACAAGATCTCTGGGGACACCGAATTTCCCATTTCAGCTAATTCTAGTAACAGGCAATTCCAGGATGATCACAACATTACAGAATCAAATCACTGCCCCAAAGACCCCGTTTCAAAGGATGGTCCCAACAATTTTCATTTGCGAGGGTCAGCAAAGACAAAAATTCAAAATGAGAAAATATTTTGGGGTTGCAAGAATAAGTCAAGCTTGAGTTAAAACTCAGGAAGAGTGAAGGTTTAGGGAATCACGACATCCTTAACTTCAATATTGGATTTTAAAATGCTAATTAACTTTAAAATGTCCATATGGTATTTTGGACATTTTGGACCTGGACCAGCGAAGTGAATTGCTCTCAAATACATCAGCGTTAGACAAACACAGCAGCAGATGGAGCACACACGGAACAGTCACAAAACCAGCGTTTGGGTGTTAAAAGGCTTAATGGGTCTCTCGCATGTGTTTGGGCCAGGAGATTAGATTCAAATTGCGCTTGGGGGAAGCTGAGAACACGTAATATTTGAACTGGCAAAACTCCACAGCAGCGCTTAAAAAAAAAAGAAAGGCTCTAGCGAAAATAAAATCTAATTTCACCAGCTCGAAAGGTTCTCAGAAAGAGAGGAGATACTCAGTGATCCCACGATGAGCCCTTGACCCGAGGTCTTTATTATTCATCTTCCAGCCCCTGACCACTGCACCAGGCCCGGGAGAAACCCACCAGCAGATGCAGCTTGTGCCCAACTCACTGAAAGCCAGGGAGGACGAGATCAGCACTGAAATCATGGGGTTATGCAGCATTTACTACTTCTGGTTCATAAACTGAATTCTTCAATCCTGTTGCTTCCTAAAGAAGTGTCTATAAACCATGTCCTTGTCCTATAATTCCTATCCTAAAAAAAAAAGAAACTCATTTTGGGAAGTGTTTGAATCAGAGCCATGGTTTTGCACCAGCTGTTCTGGTCGAGCTTCTCTTCAGAAAGCTTTAGAAGAAGAAAAGCATATGAAAAAGCAAATAAAAATCCCCAGCTTGTAAATATTTTATTCCTCACAAAGCGGCTTCTGCCCAGAAGAAACTACAAATGTATTTAAAACCACAGCTGAGGGGTGACAGCCCAGGGACGTTTCAACACGGTAAAATTTTCATTTGCTTGGCACGAAACAATGATTTCTATGATAGTCCAACTCAGCAACTACGGCTAATTAAGTAGATCACGTTTTATGGTTGAGGCGCATTCTCCTGGTTGCTCAAGCAGATGTGATAAATTTGTGGCGGCTCCTCTTTTCACAAAATCACAGAGAAGTTTGGGTTGGAAGAGCCCTTCCAGCTCCTCCAGTCCACCCATTCCCCCAGCACTGCCAGGTCCCCACTAACCCCTGTCCCTCAGCACCACCTCCACACTGCTGGCAAAACCCTCCAGGCACGGGCACTCCACCGCTGCCCTGGGCAGCCTGGGACACGCCTGCACAACCCCAACGGGCAAGAAATTGCTCGTCAGGGACAACCTCAAACTCCCCTGAAACAACTGCAGGACGCTTCCTCTTGTCCTGGAGCTTGTTCCTGGGGAGAAGAGACCAACCCTCCCTTGGTCCAAACTCCTGTCAGGGAGTTGTCGAGAGCCACAAGGTCTCCCCTGAGCCTCCTTTGCTCCAGGATCAACCCCACCAGGTCCCTCAGCTGCTCCTCAGCGCACTTGTGCTCCAGACCCTGCACCACCTTCGTTGCCCTTCTCTGGACACGCTCCAGCCCCTCAAGGTCCTTCTGGGAATGAGGGGCCCAAACTGAACCCAGGAGTCGAGGGACGGCCTCCCCAGTGCCCCCAGTGCAGGGGGATGATCCCTGCCCTGCTCCTGCTGGCCACACCAGTGCTGGGACAAGCCAGGATGCCGTTGGCCTTCTTGGCCACCTGGGCACACTGCTGGCTCCTCTTCAGCCTGCAGTCAACTTCCCCATCATTCCCTCTGCCCCAGGAGGTGGCTCCCAACAGGAAGACAAAGTCCTTGGGTCACTCTATGGCCCCTAATTTTAGAAGGACAGACAATTGTCTTGTGTTTAGGGAAGATTTTGTGACTTTAACATCCTTAAAGGATTTGAGGATTTTATGCTGCTCTCCTAACTATCCCCTCAAGAATTAAATCCAGAAGTCGACTTCTGGGTAAAAATGTTGGGGACTTCGCAAATCCATAATGAGTCATTGTGCCGCAGGTAGTGAGGCTGGCTTAAAAATAACACATCCACCAGCATGTCTGGAAAACAGAAAAAAGAGTCACCAGTTCCCTCCAGGAATAGCAAATTATAGTAATGGAATGAGATGGTAAAGGGAAGGAAGAAAAGATAAAACCTCAGAAGTTAGAGGAGCAAAATGCAATATGTCGAGCAAAATAAAGTCAGATGGTTCACATCAGCCTCCTCCCAAACAGTGAGCTGCTGAGTAGATAAATTACTGAGAAAAAGGAAGATGACTAGTTATGGGTTGGGCTTCAAAATAGCAGCACACTTCAGTTTTACCAGCAGAACCTGAGGGTTTTAAATGCAGAGCAGAGATAATGGAAGAGCCATCCAGAGGAATCTCTCGGATGGTATTAAAAGTTGTTGCCAAAAAAGCCAACAGTAGAAAACTGCCATTAATTCAGTGCAACGAAAAATACTTTCTAAGAGATAACTTGAACACTTGAAACTGAAAAATATAGCAATTTCTCTAAATAATTGTGAATTTTTCATAGAATCGTAGAATTATTTAGGCTGGAAAAAACCTTTCAGCTCCTCTAGTCCACCCGTTCCCCCAGCACTGCCAGGTTCCCACTAACCCCTGTCCCTCAGCACCACCTCCACATGGTTGGAAAACCCCTCCAGGGATGGGGACTCCACCACTGCCCTGGGCAGCCTGGGCCAGGGCTTGGAGGGAGAAGGTTGGAGCAGAGGAGCAGGGTTGGGATGTGGTGTTGGGTCGCTGGGGTATTTGGCAGTGAGGGCACCAGCATGATGGGATGGAACAAATTACAACAGTCATCAAAAGATGATGGGGCACCAGGGAAAGAAGTTCTCAGTATCTCCTCAAACAGGTTCAAGGGAGCAGAGAGATGGGTTAAAAAGAGCTGAAGGTTTCTAGAGGCCTCAAAGAGCAAGACTGCCCCAACAGGACTAACACGAGTTGCAGGAGGGTCCAGTTGTTTGGGATGACCTTCCTCTGGTTTGGACCCATTCATTCCTTGATGTATTTTTGGAGGGAATCAACAACAGAGACTCAAAGGGTCCAGCAGGTTGGAGGAGTGGGGCCAAAGAAGGTCTCTCTGGAGGACCTGTGCTCCATATAGGACTTTGTGAGGACCTGTTAATCATTTCAGTTTCACTTCAGCTTTAAAAGAATCAAGATACATAATATATACCAAAAAAAAAAAAAAAAAAAGGAGTATATTATTCTTTATTCCTTCCAGAAATTTCTTTTATAAGGGATGCAATTTTTTTAGCTTTCAGCAGATTTTCAAAGGACTGACTAGAGGAACTGTATTTTGAATTAAAATTCTTTTAATCAGCATAGCTGAAATCAGCCTCCAACCCACCACAGGAATTAAGTCAACAACAAAGTCCAAGTCTGCAGAGACTTCAAACCCAAAGGGACACTTCCTCATTAAGTTAAAACTCGCCCGAAATGATGAACTGCTCCAGCAGCGTCAGCTCAAACAAAACCCAGGACCTGTGGGCCCATCCATGTGCTTTTGTGTGATGGCAAAGAAGGTCTCTGAGGAAGCGTTTCCACACACATCACGCCCTAAAGGAATTAGTGACCACATCTCTTATAGGAATCTGGTTTTATCAGACTGATTCGAGATGAGGCATCTTACGAAATACTCATAAGAGATTTTGATCCTTCTTTTAAACAGGAGCAAGTGTCAATTCCAGGTCACTTGGCAAATGTCAAGTGGGTCACATGTAGAGGCCGTTCTTGGTGCACAGTGACATCTCGGGTATCCTTGATGGTAAGTTTAGTCAAATAACCACCAGGCACCTGGTCAGCTGGTTTTCCTACAGTCCTGGTCAATACTAATGAACTTCTGTAGCTTTACAAGAATAAAAGCAATGCATAATGAATTTATACTGAGCCATTGTCTTGCAGCATCTCCTTGGAGCAGGCAATTGTAGGGCAAACCACAACTGAGTAACAGCTTTGTTTTTTAGGTGAAACTCTTAACATGTCATACTCATCTCCTGCCTCCCCAGGTCACCCACGAGTCAAATCTAAGCTTTTGTCACCGAATCCTAGACTGGTGGAGGCTGGCAGGGACCTCTGGGGATCATCCAGTCCAACCCCCTGCTAGAGCAGGGTCCCCACAGCAGGGTGCTCAGGAGGGCGTCCAGGCACCTTTGGGATCTCTCCAGAGCAGGAGACTTTATAGAATCATAGCATCACAGTCATGAAGGCCTGAGAACCAATTGCCATTCATGGTCTTCAAAACTCAGCGTAATTTAAGTT
This sequence comes from Bucorvus abyssinicus, assembly GCA_009769605.1. Classification (NCBI taxonomy): domain Eukaryota; kingdom Metazoa; phylum Chordata; class Aves; order Bucerotiformes; family Bucorvidae; genus Bucorvus; species Bucorvus abyssinicus. Next base: position 94,411,713 of record CM020024.1, on the reverse strand, counting down.
CTCTGCCTTCAGGCTGGCTCTATCAACCAGTTCAATGTGCTGGGCACTGCTGCCCAGCTGAAATTTCACTTTCAGTGCTGCAAGGCATCCAAATGGGAAAGATATCTCTAGGGTCTGGAGCACAAATGTGCTGAGGAGCAGCTGAGGGACCTGGGGTGACTGCGTCTGGAGCAAAGGCGGCTCAGGGGAGACCTTGTGGCTCTCGACAACTCCCCAACAGGAGGTTGGACCAAGGGAGGGTTGGTCTCTTCTCCCCAGGAACAAGCTCCAGGACAAGAGGAACTGTCCTGCAGTTGTTTCAGGGGAGTTTGAGGTTGTCCCTGACGAGCAATTTCTTGCCCGTTGGGGTTGTGCAGGCGTGTCCCAGGCTGCCCAGGGCAGCGGTGGAGTGCCTGTGCCTGGAGGGGTTTGCCAGCGGTGTGGAGGTGGTGCTGAGGAACAGGGGTTAGTGGGGACCTGGCAGTGCTGGGGGAACGGGTGGACTGGAGGAGCTTCAAGGTCTCTTCCAACCCAAACGATTCAGTGATACCACGGTTCTATCCCTTAGCTGATTCCTGCAGCGCAGGTGTGCCCATCACATGCTCCACCTTCCAAGGTGGCTTCCACATGTTAAATCCCTTCATAAAGGAGCAGGGGAGACTTCAGAATGACTGCAGAGAATGTGAGCATCTCACAGGCAAACCCGTGCATTTCACACACACTCTTGAGCAACAGCGAACACATTTGAATGTGGAAAAAACACAAAACGAACCAGAAGAATCACACTTTCAAGATGGAAACACTAAAACGGTGAAATCTGAAGCCCCCCTACAACATAGTTTCAAGGCAAGGGAGCTCCATCAAGACATCTACAGCTCCTCAACTGGCTGACTTGCAAATGTCAAGGAGAAGAAATGACCTGAGGCCGGTTTGTCACTGTCACAGCTCTGGTTGAATTAGTTTTAACTTTTCCCCCAAGCAACCTCCTGCCAAAGAACAATAAAAAATGCATGAAGACAATAATCTCTTTTTGCAGGAGATTTTTCTCCCTATCAAAAACTAATGCTAACACCTTAAGAGTCTTGATCCGAAATAGATTTCCAAAGGGCTCCATGTACTATCAGTCACCATCAAAAATCACCATTCCAAATATGAAGCAAAGATTTATAGCAGAATGTTTTGTGCAAAAGGAGATTTTTAATTCAAATAAGCAAAATTATGAAGCTAATTTAGAAAGTAATTTTTTTCCTTCCAGAATAAGCTGCCTTTCACATGATTCATGGGGCCAGAGGAAGCCCCAGCAATGCTGGGAGGGCGGAACCCCTCTGCTGGGAGGACAGGGGAGAGAGTTGGGGGTGTTGAGTGTGGAGCAGAGAAGGCTGCGGGGAGACCTTAGTGCAGCCTTTGAGTGCTTCAAGGGGCTTCTGAGAAAGCTGGGGAGGGTCTTTTGATCAGGGGCTGTTGGGACAGGACAAGGGGTGATGGGTTCAACTGGAAGAGGGAGATTGAGACCAGAGAGAAGGGAGAAATGTTTGATGCTGAGTGTGGGGAGACCCTGGCCCAGGTTTCCCCGAGAGGTGGGAGAAGCCCCATCGGTGGCCCCATGTCAGGTGAGGTTGGCCTTTGGGTCTCTGAGCAAGCTGCTCTAGTTGCAGATGTCCCTGCTCCCTGCAGGGGTTTGGACTGGGTGAGCTTGAAAGGTCCCTTCAACCCAAACCATTCCGTGAGTCTATGATGATTCTCTGATTCTATAAGCCATATGGAAGAAACCATTTTCTACAATGGTTCTATTTAACAACAGAAGCACATCAGGAAAAGAATTACTGTGTACTGATGTTACACATTCCAGAAACTGCTTATACATGTTCACTCAAATAATAGAACAGAACAGGATAGAATGGTTCAGTTGGAACGATCATCTAGTCCAACTGCAGATTGAGTTCAATTTCAAGGGTTCAGTAACTATAAAATAGTATCCGCAGCACCTTGCCATGTCACGCACCACATGAGATACAGCGTAAGTTCAGTGGATGGTCTCCAGTAACCTGAAAAACTGGAGAATAAAGAATGTTTATGAGAATAGCTACAGGAAACTCGCCTTTTCTCAAAGATCAAGGGTAACCATACGATTCTGAGAAGATCCATCTCACACGCGCAGAGTGACACATGTAGTTACGCACTCCTTCGCCACTTCTAGCTTCACAGCTTCCACAGGGCTTCCACAGACACCTTTGTTGCTTTCTCTTCTCCTCAACTTCTAAACCTTTATCTTGTACAACCTCATCTAAAAGTGCACACCTCTGTGCAAATTACACCTACCTGCCCAACCTCTGATTTGTCCACAGAATACCCAGGATACACCCAAATGGGTGATACCTGAGTGATGATCAGGTCACAAAGTCAAACACAGGTCCATGTCACCTCCACAAAAGTCAGTCCCACCAGTTTTTCCAGTTACTCTGCAGACCACCAGGACCCTCCTGTCCCCCATCAGCTAGGACAGGTCTTGTTTCTCCAGACTACACCCAGAGCTTCCACATTCTCACTGTTCAGCACCTCTAAACCACAGCCTTTGCCATCCAGCTACCCAGTCACTTGCTCATGTGACATCTTCACTACTGCAACCTCTTTATCTCTAGGTTGACCACTGCAGCCTTGCCTTACCTACATGCATTCGGTCTGTCGCTGCAAAGTTCATTTCCTCAGCTCATTGTTAAGATCAACGAATATCCATCTCTGCAGACAGAGCTATTAATAGTCACTCACCTCTCCAACTGCAAATTCAAGGCTCTTTGCAGACAATCCTCACTCTCCTTAAAATGTCTCTTCTCATCACGTACAACCCTCTCACGTTCTACTGAAACACCAGTATTTTAATCTGTGAATATTAAAGACTTCTCTATCATGTACTTCAAAAGGAAAGGAGCCAATAAGAAACAAACAATTTGAGGTCAGGGTATTTCCCTGTTCAGCTCACAAAATAAAGAGGTGATATTCCCCCCCGCCTCGCGATTCTTGTGTGCAAATTTTAATTGCTTTTCTGACATCTACAGACTGTAATCTTCTTTCTGTGTTGTTACTAGGATTAGGGCAGGAGGAAGGTAAAGCTATTTTTGATTAATATGGAAATCAGAAATTACTTTTGAGAGAAAACTGGGGGCTGTTCGTAATACTACTTTATCTTTGGGGAATTACAAATCTAAAGAGTAACAAGAGAGCTGGCAGCTTGCTAGGTCTTCCACCCTGTGCAAAACATGTTTAACAGTATCTAAAAATCTGTTCTGATAGAAAGATGAGATTAATATAGTTAAGAAAGGGTTCAAGCTGAAGACAAAGAGTTAAAACCCCACAGAACAATAAATATCATTTTATTTGGAAAAAACCCAGAGGTTATGAGACCATCTGGTGCAAGGAGAGTTCCCAACATCTGATGGTTACATTTGTTCCCATTTCAAATCATTCTTGATGAAGTTCAATTTTTCCCCGTGATCATTCAGCTGAATTTCTAATGGGAGGCCAGGTTGGACGGGGCTTTGAGTGACCTGGTCTAGTGAAAGGTATCCCTGCCCATGGAAGGGGGTTGAAACTAGATGATCTTTAAAGTCCCTTCCAGCCCAAACCATTCTATGAATCTATGAAAGTTTGAGGAATATGGTGTCATCCAGCTCCTCTTATTTATGAAATGGGAAGAATTTGGAGGTAAATACCAAGCTATTGTGGATGGAGAACCTTAGTTGATTTCTGAATGACTTCTGCTGCTGAAAAGACTCTTTCTTCTAGTCCGCATGATCTGAGCCCATGTGTGGCAACACACGTGATTAAAACTTTGCCTTAAATTTGAGGCATCTGGGTGAATTCACCGGAATATTGAGTTATATGGATTCTCTGCATCTCCAGTATCCACATGCTGTGGTGAGCAAGGGGAGGTGATACAGGAGCATTCCTCGTCTTGCCCAGAGAGGTGGGAGAAGCCCCATCAGTGGCCCTATGTCAGGTCAGGTTGGCCCTTGAGTCTCTGAGCAAGCTGCAGATGTCCCTGCTCCCTGCAGGGGGTTGGACTGGGTGACCTTGGAAGGTCCCTTCAACCCAAACCAGTCTGTGATTTCATGATTTTGGGCCTGGAGATCAGGGATAGAAGACTAAAAGCCATGTCAGCTGTCTCGTCCTCCTGCCAAGAGTGAGTGTAAGAGCAAGATCAGGAGATGATTTAGAAGGAGTAAAAAAGGTACATCCTGGCAAGCTTGAGCCTGGGAAATTTTACTCAATTTCTCTCTGAAGTACTTATGAAGCCCTGCTCTGACAGCGCCAAAGGTGTACGCTGAGTGACAGGAAGCCTGTGGAAGAGGAACCATATATTGTACTGGGGGGGTTTGTGTGTGTGTGTGTTATCATTGGGTACATGAGATTAATGGGATTTTCAAATGGGATCGTAGTGCTTCAGCTACACCTGGAATCAAGGGCATTTACTCTGACTACCACAGAGGACTGAAAAGGGGACAACTGTATTTTATCTTGAAAGCCCTCAGACACCTTCAAACGGACACGGGAATCAAACGGCTCTGTGAAAAGACAGAAAGCCCTCAAGGACGGCTTGGGCCACGCTCTTGTGTTTTCAAATGACAAGATGTGGGAATAGGCTGTTTAGAATAAAGACACAGTGCCGGAGCACAAGGCTTCGTGGTGTTAAAAATTGGTTCAGATGTGGGAAAACACTGAATCCTTATAAAGTCAGAGGTTTGGCTGCATGTGCCAGAGAAAAAAACCTACATGCTGACATTGTCCTATTCAGCAGGTATCCAGCTGTACAGTGGTTATAGATATATATTTACTCTGGTGCCTTCAGAGGTAAGAGGTTCAAATCGGAATTTCTGCTACATAAAAGACAATGGGCAGGGTGCTAAAATCTGCTGAGGGTGATGAGCGGCATAAAAATCATTCAGAGAGAGCCCTTTACAAAGATGTAACACATCTCTCGTCTCCTTCTGATCATTTCTCACCATTTCTCACCTCTCTGTGTCTCAAATGGTCTTTCTGACTATTTCTCTCCTCTCTTTGTGTCCAGTTTAGGCCCCTCACTCCAAGAAGGACCTTGAGGGGCTGGAGTGTGTCCAGAGAAGGGCAACGAAGGTGGTGCAAGGTCTGGAGCACAAGTGCACTGAGAAGCGGCTGAGGGACCTGGAGCAGTTGAGCCTGGAGCAAAGGAGGCTCAGGGGAGACCTTATGGCTCTCGACAACTCCCCAACAGGAGGTTGGAGCGAGGAGGGGGTCGGTCTCTATTCCCCGGGAACAAGTGCCAGGACAAGAAGAACCTGCCTCCAGTTGTTGCAGGGGAGGTTGAGGTTGGACCTGAGGAACAATTTCTTGCCCATTGGGGTTGTGCAGGCGTGTCCCAGGCTGCGCAGGGCAGTGGTGGAGTGCCCATGCCTGGAGGGTTTTGCCAGCGGTGTGGCGGTGGTGCTGAGGGGCAGGGGTTAGTGGGGACCTGGCAGTGCTGGGGGAATGGGTGGACTGGAGGAGCTTAAAGGTCTTTTCCAACCAGATGATTCCGTGATTCTGGGATATTCCCTTCCATGTGAGATTTTGCACGACGGGAGGTTTGGGGGTTTTGTAAACATTTCATAACTCCATTGTCATTTCCTTGTCATGGTTCTTCTTGTTAACTGTGCACTTTGGAGAGGGGAAATACATGTTTTCTTCTTTCATGAGAAAATTTTCATCATCTTAAAGACTCTAAGCATGGTTTTCACTTGATTCCCTATTAGTTCTCTTAATTTCCAGTACAGCTTCACTTCCTGAATTCTCCCATGGGAAAACAAATGATTTAATTATAATTTTTTTAGCAGTTGGCCACGGTGACATTTCCTGCTGCAAGGTGGCTCTGGGCCTGCCAGGATAAAGAAGGCTCACCAGACAGTTTGTTTGGTAAGGAACAGCTTAAGGGCACTGCCTCCATATTCTATTAAAAGCGCCGCAGGAACTCAGTAACATTTTCCTGTTGATCTCCGCTGCTGTGATAAATGGAGACCTCATCCATTCCTTCAGGAGGAGAAGAGACACTTTGAGGATGGGAAACCAATTTCCTGACCGTGTTACTGAGTTAAACACGGTACTTAACTTTTCAAAGGTATTCAGGTCATTTTGTTGTTCTTCCACCGAGGGCTCGTCAGATCAGCCTTCAGGAATTGACAGAAAAACTTCAGCTCCGCAGGCAAATTCCTACAGATCATGTGCTCCAGCAGCGAGGGTACGGTCCGTACATAGACACTGACAGTGATGAAATACAACTGAATGCTCAGAGCTTGGAACAATACCTGCTGAACAGCCCTTGGCACACCATGAGCGAGAGAAAGAAAAAAATCTTCACTTCGCTTTGGAAAGATGAACAATACTTCTGGTTATCAACACTTCATTGAGTATTGCACTTGCCTAAACCAAATTATATTCAGAAAATGCATCTATGAATGAACAGGATCTGAGCAAGCCCAGATAACGGGGCAAGATAAAAAAACACTCCAAAAGTAATGAACCGAGTCAGCATTCATCAGTTGCTCCATAATGAGCAAAAGCAGATTTCAAATCTAAATTCATGTCAAACACTTCTGGGTAAAATTAATGCAAAACATATTTCAAAATACCCATCCCAAGTGTCGCTGCTGGTTTTTTCATCCCCCTCCAGCAGACCAGACACTCTTCTCTTCCGTCGCTCCTGGGCTTCCTCTTTCCACCACTAGCTCCAGCTTTCAAGTTTCCATGTCATGTCTCCTATACACCCATTTGAATCTCATTTTCCACGCCGGTCCAAGTTCTTAGGACAGGTTTCAAACCCCTTTGAAAGGACTTAAACTTAGGCCTTCAAAGCTGCCGGGCATTACAGGGGAAAACAGGTAATCATGTCTCCCAAGAAGAGGTGTAGGCTCCTTTGCAGGTGCAGCAGGTGTATGTGTCAGCAGGAGACTGAAAACGGAGTAAAAATCGTCCCTCTATCTGGCATCAACAACAACTCCTTGAGTGAGCCTCAGCTGCCCATGATCCATCACTGCCTTTACTCTTTGGCCTTACAAGTACTTTTTATACGGACTGTAAAATCTGTGGCAGGTACCAATCTGATTAAAACTGCTGATTTTTTTTTCCTGCAGGAAACTGGCAACGGAGGAGATTCATTGTCTTTGGTAGCAGTGAACAGATCCAAATAGAATCACTGAACATTAGGGGCTGGCAGGGAGCTCTGGGGATCACCCAGACCAGCCCCCTGCTAGAGCAGGGTCCCCACACCAGGGTGCCCAGAAGGGTGTCCAGGCGCCTTTGGGATCTCTCCAGAGCAGGAGACTCCATAACCTCTCTGGGCAGCCTGGGACAGGGCTCCTGCACCCTCACCCCAAACAAGTTTCTCCTCCTGCTCACCTGGAACTGCCCACGTTCCTGTTTGGGCCCGTTGCCCCTTGTCCTGGCGCTGGGCACCACTGGGCAGAGTCTGGCCCCTCCTCCTGACCCCCCTTTAGCCCTTGAGCCCATGGAGGAGATCCCCTCTCAGGCTGCTCTTCTCCAGTTGAACAGCCCCAGGGCTCTCAGCCTTTCCTGGGCACAGAGATGCTCCAGCCCCTCCTCATCCTCGCAGCCTCTGCTGGACTCTCTCCAGCAGCTCCTGGTCTCTCTTGAACTGGGGAGCCCAGCCCTGGACATGGGACTCCAGAGGTGGCCTCCCCAGGGCAAAGCAGAGGAGGGGGAGAATACTCCTTGACTTGCTGGGCTAACACATTGCTTTTGGTTCATGGTCACTTCAGATCCAGCGACAGTGCAATGGATGTCACCTAATATCAGCCTGTTGCAGCAGGAGATGCATATCCCTGGATAAACATGGCCAGAAAGCCTTCCTGCCTATACCATGGCCACCATTTCCAGACACGCACATAGAGAAGTCAACAAAAGTTACAGGTGTCCGTTACGAAAAAACATGGCATCATCCTGCAGCGTGAAAGACAATGGTGGTGACAGCTCTTACCACCACAACGGTATGTCAAAGTGGTTGGCAGATACTAAATAACACCTTTTATAATCGAATGGCATCTTCACTTCTACTCAGCAGAAAGTTCGCTTCTGTTCTTTCTGGCGGTGTGAAAAGACTGGCAAAAAAATCCTATGAACCCGGAAAAGGCTGGTAGAAAGGGATTATATGAACAAAACCATAGCAGGCCAAGCATTGAAGACAGCACTCAAAACAAGCAGCTCCTCAGTGCCTCCAGAGGAAGCCTCAGTGCCCTTGTTTCATGCTGTTCTATACCATTTAACTACTTTTTAACCTTAAAGAACTTTGAAGCTTGTGGGTAATCCAGCTGTGATGAGATTTCACATTCCTTGATGAAACGTTTGAAGCTGCTGTTCAGTTTGCTGATGGCTCCTTTTATACATCTGTGTGCAAGGCAGAAGCTGCTTCTGGTTCTTTTTTTCTTTTGAAGATGAAGGACACCCAGTGGACAGCAGGCAGAGCCCATGCAAGCGTCGAAATAAATGTTCTGCCAAAAGCAGGAAAGATCTGACAACAGAGGCTACTTCTCTCACCATCCTGAGATTTCCATCTACTGACTTTGATGTACTGTGGACAGCCAGGCTCCTCATCAGCCAAAAGGTGAAGACTGCTGCTTCTCCAACCTCAACCGTTCCTGAAGGGGTGTTTAAAGCTCTTAACTCCTGTACAGAAAACTCAAGCAGTGTCCACTGTAGGCCTGACTCCTCCTGTCCAAGTAACATTTCAGCTTGACATCTCTTCATGGATGTCAAGCATATCTACCCATCAGCTGAAGTGCTCAAGGAGTAGAAGTACATGGGCTTTCTTCACAAGCTTTTCTTATTACTTCTGCAATGACTGTGCCCAGGATCTTCCCTATCAATTGTACTTATAACCTCATCACAGTCTTCCAGCAGACAGGTCCAGAGCACAAGTGCATGGAGGAGCAGCTGAGGGAACTTGGGGTGTTTAGTCTGGAGAAAAGGAGACTCAGGGGAGACCTTGTGGCTCTCGAAAACTCACCAACAGGAGGTTGGAGCGAGGTGGGGATTGGTCTCTTCTCCCCAGGAACAAGAGCCAGGACTAGAGGAACCGTCCTCCAGCTGTTGCAGGGGAGGTTGAGGTTGGACCTGAGGAACAATTTGTTGACCATTGGGGTTGTGCAGGCATGTACCAGGTTGCCCAGGGCAGTGGTGGAGTGCCCATGCCTGGAGAAGTTTCCCAGCGGTGTGGAGGTGGTGCTGAGGGACAGGGGTTAGTGGGGACCTGGCAATGCTGGGGGAATAGTTGGACTTGAGGAGCTTAAAAGGTCTTTTCCAACCTCAAAGATTCTATAACCTCTCTGTGTTCCTGCATCAAACTAGGTTGAAGTCTTCAAGATCAGTCTTGAGGGTCTTCAGGGGTGATGGTTTTAAACTAAAAGAGGGTGGATTTAGACTAGATATAAGGAAGAAACGTTTGATGCTGAGGGTGGTGAGATCCTCGCCCAGGGTGCCCCAAGAGGTGGGAGAAGCCCCATCCCTTGAACCACTGCAGGTCAGGTTGGCCCTTGGGGCTCTGAGCAAGCTGCTCGAGTTGCAGATGTCCCTGCTCCCTGTAGGGGGTTGGACTGGATGGTCTTTGAAGGTCCCTTCCATTCCAAAGCAGTCTATGAGTCTATGAAGATTCATTGTGCATAACATCGTTAAAACAGAGCCTTTCCCATCCATCTAGTCAACCATTTAATTATGATCTCACATCCCAACTATTGCAGTAGTTTTTCCTCCAACCTCGACAAAAGCATTGCTACTCCACCACTATCTATACAGAATACCACTGGAAAGATCATTTCCTTGACACACAGCTTTGTCCCTGCTGTTTCTCCTTTGCTTAACTTGACTGGCTCCCTTTCCTCAACGAAGAGCCAGGAATTTATGCTTATTTCAAAGTTCTCCATCACCTAATCCTCCCTTAGCCATCCATATTCAGTAGTGAGGTACCAACCCCTCCTCGGTGCCCCCAGCATTCCAGCCTTCCTTGTGCTGCTCACTCAGGGCGTTTCAAAATAAGGACCTTTGTGTGCTTGATCTCACTCGGACTGTCCCACTAAGAAAGGCTCAAATTCCCCCTAAATATCCAATGTCTCCACAAAATGCTCCTCTGACTGTTTACCTCCAAAAACTGTCATAACAATTAGGCTGCCACTGTGCTCCATCACCCACCTTTATGTGCTTGTATCAAGCTCCGGAGGCAGAGTGTGGTTCTGTTCAGTGCCTGGGATCTGCCTGGAACAAGGAGATGTTGACAAACATCTCCTAAGTCCCACCTAATACACACGAGAACTGCTGTTTCTAGAATCCTCTGACAATCCTCACCATTAGGTTAGGCCCTGCAGGGGTAGGAGCTGCTGCAGTCAGAAGGGGTAAGAGCAGAAGAGATTCACCCCAAAGATGTGCTCCTTTTACTTCTTTTAACCATCACCAATGCTAAGAAGATTTGATCCACTAACTGCTTCAAAGTTGTCAATGACAGAATCCAAGACCATCAATGTGCACTTAGATCATGAGAACCCAGTCACAGAATCACAGAGTGCTTTGGGTTGGAAGGACCTTAAAAATCATCCAGTCCAACCCCCTGCAGGGAGCAGGGACATCTGCAACTAGAGCAGCTTGCTCAGAGCCCCAAGGGCCAACCTGACATGACATGGTGTCATGGATGGGGCTCCTCCCACCTCTTGGGGCAACCTGGGTCAGGGTTTCACCACCTTCACAGGAAAGAATTTCTTCCTTACATCAAATCCAAACCCACCCTCTTTCAGTTTAAAACTATCACCCCTTGTCCTATCACTGCATGCCCTGATAAAGGCCCCACCCCAGCCTTCCTGTAGCCCCCTTTAAGTACAGGGAGGCTGCTCTAAGGTCTCCCTGGAGCCTCCTCTTCTCTTGATTGGAAATTTGCTTGTAAAAGCAGTACACGCTGTGTTCAGTCATTCACGTAACCAACAAGTAGATCCCCAAGTAATGCAAGTGCAGCCTTTGTGCCTGTCTCTTCTTGTCCCCCAGGTCTTGCTTTGCTGGTGAAGAGAAGCTTTGGTTTCTACCAGATTTAAGACAGTGGCAACAAACAGCTCCTCATCCAGACACACCATGAATGAGAGAAAACCCCAGTTTGTAAGCAGAGAGCATGAGCTGTCTCAAGGCTGCTAAAGGCTCCGTCAGTTCTCGGAGGCTCAGAACATCCCTGTGAGTCTAGCAGCATTTAAATGCACACACCAAACATTTGGAGGGGTAAAGCGATCTGTAAAAGATTATTGAACAGTCACAAACAAAGCCCTGGGCAGAACTACAGTCCAGCGTTCACCTCTCACCCACTCCCAAGGGCATCCTCTTATCAGCGAGGTCTTTTCATACACAAGCTACAATATTTCTGTCTTTCCCCAGCCTCAAACTGCTGCAGCAAAAGCGATAATACACTGCGCATCAACAACACCCAGGAGGAAGCACTCCTGAGACCCGTCTGCCGGTACGTGAGCATGGGACTGACTGCTCACCGATGCCCAGGAGGAAGTCAGGGTCAGGTCTGTGAACGCCAGGAAAAAAAAAAAAAAGGGAAAAAAAAAGAAAGGAAAGAGAAGGAAAGTAGGTCAAGCAATTCACGTTTGCTGAAAAGGACAAAGAAAGCTGCAGATTTTTTATTACCTTATGCAAGTGCTACCAAATATCAGAGGCATCCTTTTTATCTGATTCAAATCCCACATGAGTAATCCACAATTAAATTTAGTGGGTGTGAAATTTCATTAGGTCGCTCAATTTTAAGCATATTGGATAATGAAGTTCTGTCGTCCTTCAGAATTAAGAAAAAAATTAATACTGTAATTTTTATCTCGCTTCCAGCCTTCTCCCATCTGTGAGATTATTCTCATTCATGTAAGACATCAGTGTCTTACAGCTCCACGTGACCTTCGCTATCGACAGAGGTTAACTGCTTGCAAACGTTGGCAGGCAGCGAGGAGCACGGCTCAACCTCCCGAGAGCTCTGTCAAAAGTGAAAACCCAAACTCGGCTTCACCCAAAGCTTGTTTAGGGTAAATATATCAGAAATCCAAGTTTTCTTGAAACAAAGCCACATTTTACAGACTGTGGCAGGGGTGTTTTCGAAGAGAGCACAATTCCTCAGAAAAATCTTTGGACTCATTCAATACTCTCAGGCACGATCTCATTGCTGGTGGTTCGGGAAAAATGTTAACAGGGAGCAGATGCCACATTAAGTCTCAATTTGCCACTCCAAAGAGTCAGGCACCAGCTTCCTTCGTAGGAGAAGGCTCCTTGCTAAGGCAAAACCAGCGAGGTTTGGCGTTCTTCCTCGGTTTTACAGTTCTGCTTTTTCAAAAAGACTGTTTGGAACTCACACTTTATGCGATGGAAACACTGAGAGACCAGCAGCGCAATGATGGGGAGCAGACTGGAAGACCCAACGGCCAACCATTTCACCATCATAAATTGCCCCATGTTTCCCATGGAGGACCAATAAACTCTGTTTATTTCCTCCCCACCCAAAAAAAAAAAAAAAAAAAATTATACAACTAATTTTTTCAATTACATTTTAATTATTTTTTTCCATTTAATTGCATAATCCTTCAGAAGAGCCCAGCTCAGAAAGAGTTAAACTCAGCTCACTGTATTTTCGAGGCACTTAGCAAAGCAGATGAAGCCACTCTATGCCAGTACAAATAAATAATATCTACATCCACATCGTAACAATGTCTTTTCATCTCGCCGTCGCTCGCCAAAGCATGATGACAACTAATTGGTGGTGAAACAGGAGTTGTCAATTCTGCCTTAATCATGTGTTTACTCTCAGCCTTGACAGAAGTCGCAATATTTCTCCCATTCTCCTAAATGGCTACCAGCTGTTTTCAGTAAATGAACTGAAAACGGCAAACACCAATCTGCCTTCTGCATTCCCCCGTGCTTTATTGCGGGAGAGTTTTCTCATGAAAGAATGCAAAAACCAGCCAAAAACTCAGTGAAGAAGCTGAAGCTTCACGCATCTAGAGGAGCATCAAGTTTGGACAGATAATACTCAATGGCATAAGACCAATATCTGTCAGTCTTGACGTGTATTAAAAGTACACCCCGATATCGCACATCTGTGTTAAACAAATCACAGAATCACGGAATCATGGAATTGTTTGGGTTGGAAGAGACCTTGAAGCTCCTCCAGTCCACCCGTTCCCACAGCACTGCCAGGACCCCACTAACTCCTGCCCCTCAGCACCACCTCCACACCACTGGGAAACCCCTCCAGGCATGGGCACTCCACCACTGCCCTGGGCAGACTGGGACACGCTTGCACAATCCCAACGGGCAAGAAATGGCTCCTCAGGGACAACCTCAAACTCCCCTGCAAAAACTGCAGGACGGTTCCTCTCGTCCTGGCACTTGTTCCTGGGGAGAAGAGACTGACCCCCACTCTCTCCAACCTCCTGTCAGGGAGTTGTCATGAGCCACAAGGTCTCCCCTGAGCCTCCTTGGCTCCAGGATCAACGCCCCCCCCAGGTCCCTCAGCCACTTCTCAGTGCTCCAGACCCTGCACCAGCTTTGTTGCCCTTCTCTGAACACGCTCCAGCCCTTCAATGTTCTTACTGGAGTGAGGGGCCCAAAACTGTACCCAGGATTTGAGGGGTGGCCTCCCCAGTGCCCAGTACAGGGGGAATCCCACCAGGAATTCATTTCAGAGGTTTCTCAAGTAGGAGTTGTGAGCCTTCAGTCAGGCATCAACAGCAAAACAAATAAACACCACACAGCAGTGAAAAACTGACAAGCCAATCTGCAGCTTTAAATAGCACCAATGAGCTTTTTCTGTCAATAGCTATTTTCTGGCCAAGCTCCATCACATCCTCACTCGACTTCACCCAAACCTGCACTTTTAACATTATGATAACTCTCACCCAAGTCTGGATTAGTCTCATTCTCAGCCTGTTTATCCCTCGCACAGTTTCATGCACATTTTATCCATCTTGCCTTACTGCCTATCTTGGATGCTTTCTCTGATCTCCTCACCCATCGGAGTGAACACCTTCACCAGCCAAACTATCGGACATCTTGAGGTTCAAAAGGGCAGAAGACAGACACTGGAGGGAGCAGGAAAGCCAATAAGCTCAAGCCCATGACCCCATGACTTAACGATGTGCCTACATCATGCTCTAGCTTGGGTCAGGAGTGCACTTCCCAACACCCTTTAATGTGCCAGAGAGGTGGCACGTGCAGGCTGCATGGATGCCATGGACCTGGAGGAGCACCCAGAGGAGAACCAGGGCAGTGAAGTCATTTGATGATATAGGCAATGCTGTAGGACTAATTACAGGAAAAAGAAGCAACATGACATAGGGAAGAAAAAACAGCCTCCAGCTGCACCAGGGAAGGTTTAGATTGGACATTATAAACAATTTCTTCACTGAAAAGGGTGGTCAAGCCCTGGCGCAGGCTGCCCAGGGCAGTGGTGGAGTGCCCCTGCCTAGAGGGGTTTCCCAGAGGTGTGGAGGTGGTGCTGAGGGACAGGGGTTAGTGGGGACCTGGCAGTGCTGGGGCAATGGTTCACAAAATGCCAGAATCCCATACTGGAGGGGGCACAACCTCTCTGGGCAGCCTGGGCCAGGGCTTGACACCCTTCAAAACAGTTGGACTTGATGATCCTAAAGGTATTTTCCAACCTAAACGATAATATAAAAAATGAGAAATATGTGAATTAACACTTTAACAGACTTTGGCTCTTTCAGGGGTCTGGTCAACGGGATCCCATGGGACGCTGTCCTTAGTGGGTCTATGAGAGCTGGCTGTGCAGGGCTGACATCAGAAAAGCCAGTGCTTTGCTGGAGTTGACATTGTCAAGAAGGGCAACAAGAAGGACTTCTGCAGGTACAATGGCAGCAAAAGGAGAGCAAAGAGAAACATGGGTCCACTGGACGAGGAGGCAATGGACCTAGCAGCAAAGGACACAGAAGAGACTGAGATAATTCAGATGCCTCTTGGCTTTGTTGTTTTCCATTAGTTTGGCTCCCGTGTGCCCCAAGCTGGCTGTCTTGGCAGAGCATGAAGAAGTGAAGTATAACTGTTGATAGAGGACAGATGAGTTATGGATCACTTAAGCAACCTGGACATACACAAGTCCATAGCGCGAGACAAGATGTATCTGAGGGTGCCAAGGGAGCTAGCTGATGTCACTGCCACTCTGTCATCTCTGAACAGCCATGGCAATGGGAAGGTCCCTGATGATTGGAAAAAGGGAAACATCACACACGCCTTCAAAAAAGGGCGAAGAGGACAAAGCAGGGAATGCCAGCTCAGTCAGTCTCACCTCCTTACCGAGAAACTCATGAAACAAATCCTTCTGGAAACCATAACCAGGCCTGTGAAGGTTAAGAACATGATTTGGAACAGCAACCATGGATTTGTGAAGCACAAATCACGGCTAACTACCTGGACTGCCATCATTAATGAGTCAACTGGCTCAGCAGCTGATGAGAAAGTCACGGATGCTGTTTACCCTGGCGACAGTTCTCAGTGGGCCCCTCACTCCAAGAAGGACCTGGAGGGGCTGGAGCGTGTCCCGAGAAGGGCAACAAAGCTGGAACAGGGTCTGGAGCACAAGTGCACTGAGGAGCAGCTGAGGGACCTGGAGCGGTTGAGCCTGGAGCCAAGGAGGCTCCGGAGAGACCTTGTGGCTCTCGACAACTCCCTGACAGGAGGTTGGAGTGAGGTGGGGGTTGGTCTCTTCTGCCCAGGAAACAGGACAAGAGGAACCAGCATCAAGTTGCACCAGGGGAGGTTGAGGTTTTCCCTGAGGAGCAATTTCTTACCCAGTGGGGTTGTCAAGGCGCATGCCAGGTTGCCCAGGGCAGTGGTGGAGTGCCCATGCCTGGAGGGGTTTCCGAGCTGTGTGGAGGTGGTTCTGAGGGACAGGGTTCAGTGGGAACCTGCCAGTGCTGGGGGAACGGGTGGACTCAGGGAGCTTAAAGGTCTATTCCAATCAGTCTGTGATCAGACTGGAACGGTAATTGGTGGTTTGTAACCAAACTGGCACTCCAGAAGGACAGGAGCTGGGTTTGCTCAGTCAGAAGAAGAGAAGCCAAGTAGAAGACCTCAATGCTATCTGCTGGAGGGTTATAAGGAAGACAGAGCCATGCTCTACTTGGAGATGCACAGCAAAAACAGGATGTGCAATGACCACAAGTTGCTGCAAGGAAAATTCAACTCAGTACTGGGAGAAAACACATCCACAGGGGGAGTGGAACTGGGGCCCGGAGAGGGGATGGAAATATCCTTTCTTGGTTAAATTTGAAACTCAATTGGATATGACTCCACATCTAACTTTGAAGTTGGCTTTGATTTGAGCCAGGGGATGAGGAAAAATGATCTGCAGAGAGGTCTTCCAAATGAAATTATTCTAGGATTTGATGTATTAGCCGAGAGTTTCCGACACAGAATTATTTAACAATTGCTCATTTTTTGCTTCCTCTATTCCCCTCCTGCACTTCAGTTCCTGCTTCTTCTGCCTTCTCTCCCCTGAAACGGTACCATTTTGTTCCACACTTGCAATTACAACAAGCATGGCTTTACGTGCAATAAGCGTATGAGCCAGCAGTCCTGTTTTTCACCCGAATTTGGGCACTACAAGGTGCCGGATTCATTTTGGGCAGCATGCTCTAAGGGGTGTCAAGTACCTTCTGTTATTAGAAGCAACACTGGCAATGAAGAGCGTGGTGGAGGGAGAGCACCAAGTCAGCGTATGCTCATTTGTCCGGAAATGGGCGATAAATTAGAATATGGTAATAGGTTTAATCATTCTTGTTGAAGCTAATTTAGTCTTTATTTTTTTTTTATGTGGGCAGTTCTACACCGAAGCTTAATGAGAAAGGTAAATAAAGGAGAGTGGAGTAATGACATAGCCTAGCTGAGCTGTCAATCACAAAAGGAGCTTCTGTGTTGTTTGCTAATGATTTAGAGGAAAGAGCTGTTTTAGAGCCGAGGGTTTGAACCACGACTGGAATTCCCACGGTGAATTACATGGGCCAGGAAACGACATGAAATGGAGCTTTATGATTCCATGCAAGAATCGTACATCAGACGAGTTCTTCTCCCTGTCCAAGAAGCTTCACGCATGCTGGAAAATGAGCTGCAATTCAAGTGTAGAGAGTCTGGCAGGAGGGAAAAAAAAAAAAGATAGTGAAATGAGAATGTATTTAAATGAATCCTTTGGCAGGGGATAAAGGAAAGACAGGCAAAACCGGGGAGAAGAGCCAAACTGATGCATGAGCATCTGCCCTCTACAACATCCTCATGCCCTGCCGGCGGGTCCAGCCACCCAGTGTTCCACCCCACATGCTGCTGCTATAGCTGGGCACGTCAATTAAAAGCTATCAGCTCTCTGCTGGTTTAAACAGCAGTGGGGGAAAAGGCTGGTGGCCCGAGGTGACCCAGGCTTGGTGTCCTGGACAGGCTGTACTTCGGTCTGCCCCTGGAAGCGATCTGCGCCGTTGCTGTGATAAAGGCAGCGATAACAATGGTCAGCATTAAACAGCCAAGAGAGGACAGTTGGTCTCGTCCTGATTTGGCGATAGACACCAGGGACGTGGGGGGAGGTTGCAGCCCGTCAAAAAAAGGCAGCAATGATGGACATTAAAAGTGACAAATTGCCCTGTAGGCACAGGGGAGGGCTGGCTTCGGAAACCTGGGGAAGGTAAAAATATCCCCAGGCAGCTCCTTGGTGCGTGGAGGAGGCTCGATGATTTCTTTTGTGTTAATCCACTGCAGCACCACACCTCCACAGGTTTAGAGAAGGGAAAAAAAAAGCCATTGCTATTGTCTGATCAAGGTATTAACAATGAAAAGTGAGAAGTGAAAAAGAAAACCTGCTGGTATAATGTACTAACAACACTGGCCAGAGCAGAGAGGACCAAAGGGAATTTCAGGGGAAAAAAAACCTGTACAAAGTCTGATCTTTGAGGTCCTCCCAACCCGAACCATTCCATGATTCTGTGATAAATTTGGGGAATAAGCAAAATGACAACCAACAAAATCCACTACTGGTAAGTGTAAAATCACAGTCACAGAGTGGTTTGGCTTGAAGGGACCTTTCAAGCTCACCCAGTCCAACCCCCTGCAGGGAGCAGGAACATCTGCAACTAGAGCAGCTTGCTCAGAGACCCAAGGGCCAACCTCACCTGACATGGGGCCAGCGATGGGCTTCTCCCACCTCTCGGGGAAACCTGGGCCAGGGTCTCCCCACCCCCAGCGTCAAACATTTCTCCCTTCTCCCTGGTCTCAATCTCCCTCTTCCAGTTGAACCCATCATCCCTTGTCCTGTCCCAACAGACCCTGATCAAAAGACCCTCCCCAGCTTTCGCAGAGGCCCCTGGAAGCACTCAAAGGCTGCACTAAGGTCTCCCCGCAGCCTTCTCTGCTCCACGCTCAACACCTCCAACTCTCTCCCCTGGCCTCCCAGCACAGGGGTTCCACCCTCCCAGCATTGCTGGGGCCTCCTCTGGCCCCGCTCCAGCAGCTCCATGTCTCTGCTGTGCTGAGGAGCCCAGAGCTGGACCTAGCGCTGCAGGGGGGTCTCCCAAGAGCAGAGTGCAGCAGAGGGGCAGCATCCCCTCCCTCCACCTGCTGCCCATGCTGCTGGGGATGAGCCCAGCACACGGGTGGCTTCTGGGCTGCGAGTGCCCATTGCCGGCTCCTGTCCAGCTTTTCCACCCCCAGCACCCCCAAGTCCTTCTCCTGGGGGCTGCTCTCCAGCCCTTCATCCCTAGCCTGGGCTGATACCGAGGGCTGCCCCGACCCAGGGGCAGGACCTTGCTCTTGGCCTTGTTGAACCTCAGGAGATTTGCACAAGTCCAGCTCTCTAGACCATTACCAATCTCCATCTGGACATGGAGCCATAGGCTGCTACCCTCTGGATGCACCAACCAATTTCTTACCTACTGAGCAGGCCACCCATCAAATCCATACTGGGATCAGTATCCAAAGTATTAAATGAACTAAATCCACTCAGAACAGGGGCTGGTGCTAACAGTGACCGGATGAAGAGAAACATCTGCTCAACAAGCAATTGGTCTCCAGGAAAGCAAATAAGATATTACACCACACAAGGAGAAGCAGTGATAGCTCGTCTCTATCAATCGGTGCTTCGCTCTCCTCTGGATGCTCCTCGTGGTGCCAGGATGTCCACCTCGAAAGGAGTATTGCAAAACTAATGGGGATTAGGAAAGGGTGGTTCATTTTAGTAAGGAGATGAGAAAGAAAGACATGATAGGAAGATGGAATTTAAGCAATGACCTATGGAGAGGAGGTACGGACAGGAGTAGGGAGCGACTGGCTAGGAAATTCACATTCTGGCAGCATTCAATGAAAATAAAAGGTGATTAATATCAAACTAGGGATAAGAAACACATGTTTGTGATAGTCCTTCTCAGAGTCTGTCACCAATGCCAAAAATTTAGTAGGTATCTAATGCATCCAGGACAATAATTAATGTAGAACATATTCCACCATAGGAGGAGTTTGGAGAGCTTAACCCTAAATAACAGAGCTCTTGGTGGGACTTCACATCCATGCCCCTGCAGAGGTGAAAGGAAGAATCCTCCATATGTTCTCATTACGGAGGTCTTGCACCTCTCTGCAGCATCTCGTGCTGGTCCTACCATGGAGAGGAGAAGGAACCAGATGGACCATGAGGACCTGCTCCAGGCTCTCAGCTTGTCCCACACTTGAAAGACAGATGATGATAATAATATAGGAGGTGAAATGAGGAAAACATCTAAGGAAATAAATTTTCAAGCGGAGGTCAATAAACAGGGCAACTTTTTTTTTTTTTGTGGTTTCAGATAGCTTGGCAGGATCTTTTTGGTGTTGGCATATCAAAAGATAAAGAGATTATGAAAAAGAACATGAAAGTGAGGATCTGAAGAGCTTCAGCAGAATCACACAGTCCTCCTAAAGCTACTGCAATAGCACACAAGTTTTATAAATGGCACAAATACACCCATTTAGATTTTTTTTCAACTTCAGTGCTTTATCTTCCTTCCAAACTTGCACCTGACATTATACCTGACACAGTTTATGTGCCCTGCAATGCCTTTCTAGGCAGACCGGGAGAATGTTCTTCTGCAAACAGCACAGCACTTGGCTGCTTCATCATACATGAACCTTCCCGCCTCACTGTCTGCCTTAATACACGTTACTCGCACATGTATGATGTCACTGATCTTTTGACCAGAATTAGAAACATGACCCTGAAAACTACTATTGAGATTTTGGCCTTCATATTTTTGCTTAAATTTTATTTTATATCTCTCTCCCCTTCATAGAATCACAAAATCACAGGAGTGGTTTAGGTTGAAGGAACCTTCCAAGCTCACCCAGTCCAAACCCCTGCAGAGAGCAAGGACATCTGCAACTAGAGCAGGTTGATCAGAGCCCCAGGGGCCAACCTGACCTGACATAGGGCCACAGGTGGGGCTTCTCCCATCTCTCAGGGAAACCTGGGGCAGGGTCTCTCCACCCTCAGCATCAAACATTTCTCCCTTCTCTCTGGTCTGAATATCCCTCTTTCAGTTTAAAACCATTTCATGACACCCAGATGGCTCTCTTCATCCTCAAACTACTTGCACCATTTTCCCCCAGGTTCCACTCAGCAGCCTCTGATACGTCCCATGATTCTCTCCCACCTTCTCAAGGGCTGATAAATCAGCCAACATTTCTTTTACCCATCACGTACTTCACTGAGTTCCACATGATTGTGTCTTACTGGCTTCTGGGGCACAAAAATGAGCGGTCTCTTGGTATGTCTCTCTGAGAATGGTCCTCCCTAAAGCCCATGCACTCTGCATCTACTTCAGCCCCCCTACATTTGTGACACTCAGTAGTGCAAAATGAAGGTGGTTCCATATTTCATTTCCTTAATGAACCATTTCAGTTGGTGTGTCTCAGGAATCACTTGCACTGGGTATTTACGTACCGTTTTCACCCAGACCAACCACCTTGACACCAGCTTCTCACATGGCATTTACCCTTCCCTAGCACAAAGAATCACAACCTTTTTTCAGCAGAAAATGACATCTGCCGACTGCCTGGTAACTGCATCTTGGAAGTAGGTACAACACATCATTAGATATGACCACTGGCAGAAGAAATGTTCTGAACAAGGTTCAGGGTATGGACCAGGAATGAAGCTGTATCTCAGAGTCATTACACCTCAGCTGAGCAAGAACTTCACAGAATCATAGAATACTTGTGGTTGGAAGAGACCCTTTCAGCTTCTGGAGTCCAACCATTCCCCTAACAGTGCCAGGTCCCCACTAACCCCTGTCCCTCAGCAACACCTCCACACAGCTCGGAAACTCTTCCAGGCATGGGCACTCCACCACTGCCCTGGGCAGACTGGGACACACCTGCACAACCCCAACAGGCAAGAAATTGCTCCTCAGGGACAACCTCAACCTCCCCTGCAACAACTGCAGGACAGTTCCTCTCGTCCTGGGGATTGTTCCTGGGGAGAAGAGACCAACCCCCACCTCGCTCCAACCTCCTGTCAGGGAGTTGTCGAGAGCCACAAGGTCTCCCCTGAGCCGCCTTGGCTCCAGGCTAAACACCCCCACGTCCCTTTACAAAGGTCCAGTCATGTTCTTATGATTAAGGGCATAAAAAAATGATTCTAGCTTAAAATTTTCACTCACAGGAGTGAAAAAGAAGAAAGTACAGTATTTCCTACAGTATCTGTCTTCCATAACTATATATAACCTATTTTACTCAGTAACCTGTTTTATTGGAGTGTATAATAAAATCAGCGTCAGTGCTGAATTCAATTTCCATGACAGTGAAAACTTGCCTGAAGTAACTTGAGATGTGGCAGGTTTAGTCCGAATCTCAACATTCACCAATCTCCCCACAACTATTTTGTCTCCTGTGCACTTTTGCAGGTTTTTTTATGTTAAATTTTTGCTTATTAGAATTAGCACTGAGGAACAGGCTTGCCAAGTTCAATATCATCATACAGAGGTCTATGGTCAGTTATTATAAAGAGGTTCACGCACCTTTATCTCCAAAATATTTCACAGAAATCACAGAATCACAGACTGGTTTGGGTTGAAGGGACCTTTCAAGTTCATCCAGTCCAAATGATGAGCCCAGCACACAGGTGGCTTCTGGGCTGTGAGCGCAGGTCACCGGCTCCTGTCCAGCTTTTCTGCTCCCAGCATCCTCAAGTCCTTCTCCTTGGGGCTGCTCTCCAGCCCTTCATCCCCAGCCTGGATTTGTGCTAAATATAAATCTTTGTGCCAAATATAAATATAAATTATGGCAAATACACATTTTACCATTATTTTAAGTAGACTTTTAAATTTTGCTCAAGTTTCACTTGAGAAGCACTATGGAGCCCAGCACTTTCTGTTTAATATGACATTCAGCAGAAAGGGTGGCGAAACCCAAGAGTTGGAAATTCTTCAGTCAACTGCTCCATCATACAGGAAGCGCTGGGAAGGGCTAGGTGAGATCCACCAGCCCAGTTGCTGGTCAGGTCATATCCAAAACACAGCGTTAACAGAACACAAGTGGGAGGCAGGAAACAGAATGGGGATAAAAATCAGTTGTGGGCTCTCCTCTCATCCCTAGAAGCTCCTGCGCCTGAGATGACCTGCTCTAACAGACCCTCTACAGCTTCCAGGGCTGCCATACATGACCTGCACCGGCCATTTATTCTAAAACACTTTTGGTTTTATGTTTAAAGTCTCATATTTACATGCGTTGAACAGAGGGTAGAGTTTGCTCTTGTAATTCATGCCCAAAAGGAAAAAATATTCTTGCATGGCAAAACACTCAAGCCCACACTGCATTTTTACCTGAGTAGGGATGCATTTGAGCTTGAGTGTGTTCCTAAGTCAAGACCGATGCAAGATAAAATGCTCTCCTCCGAAACCCACAGAAGCTCTGCTCCCCAACCACTGTCAGGCACATTTGTAAGGACAAAAGAACTTGAGAGATCTCCTGCCGAACACCAATCGGTGCCAAAGGGGCAAGATAGTGTTGGAAGTGTTCAAGGCCAGGCTGGACGGGGCTTTGAGCAATCAGGTCTAGTGAAAGGTGTCCCTGACATGGCAGGTGGGTTGGCACTACATGATCTTTAAGGTTCCTTCCAACCCAATCCATTATGTGATTCCATGATACCAATTAACAAACCAAGCTGGATTAAAATAACAGGAGAGAAAACCAATCAGTGCTATTTGAATAAAATCAACCCTAGAGAATATCACCATAATTTTGACTTTAAAGCCACAGAATAAACTGAAAGTTCAGGAAAGAAAGTGATGGCATAATTCATTTTTACTATTATTCATGCTCTCATCACTATGACTTTCAAAAGTCCCATTTGCGTTTGAGACCCCTCTGGACCAGGTCAACTAGATTTCTCCTCATCAACAAGGAATGTCATTTGGTCACATTAAATAAACAATGGCATTAGGGATGTCTGGGAACACGTAATGGACCAATCCCTCTATGTTTCACAAGAGAATTGAAAGGAAAGAGCTCAAAAAGATCAGCATGATGGTGAGTTGAGATCTTACCTGTCTGAAAATGCTTTCAAGCAATTTTCCAAAAAGCTTTTTGCTGTAATTCGCGCAGGCTTTCAGGGGATGAAAGAAAATGTAGACGCAGGTTCCTTTCAAAGGAAACAGAAATGGGCTACAACTAATTTATTAGTGGTCAAGGGCATAGAACGGCCAAGAGAGACTTAAGATTGAGGATTTTTCCAGGAAATCTTGGGAAGAGGCACTGCAATTACTGTAAGGGTAATCAGCGGGATCTCCTACCTGGTACTGAAGTATGCACTTTCAAATTGTCTCATTTACATATGGAAGGAGGTCAGGAGGGATTAAGAAAGTAAATATATCACCTGATTAGGTATGAAGGTTCAGGTCTTTGGAAGGACTTACACCATGAATATTCAAGAAGGTCTTTGCTTTCCAAAGGTTGAGCCGTACGCATGCAATAAATTGAATATATAGTAGAAGTCTGGTCAGAAAACTAACCCCAGAAATTTCAAAGTCTGAAATCAGATTTTTTTTTTTATTACCTTTTCCATTTAACCTTGTGAAAATAAAATCAGAGAATAAGGGGAATATACATAGGCAAGGAAGGAAAAAACTATGACCTGACAGGGACAGGGTCACTACTCACTGTATGTGCATTTTTTAGAAGAAGCAGATAGCACGTCCTGATTATTCTTCTTAATCTGTGCAACATTTAACACAAGTCAGAGCATCACACTGCACTGCTTTAGCCTTTTACTTGGGATAGACAATAGGGGGAGATGATACGATCATCATAGGAAGAGACGTTTGATGCTGAGGGTGAGGAGACCCTGAACCAGGTTGCCCCAAGAGGTGGAATAAGCCCCATCACTGGCACCATGTCAGGTGAGGTTGGCCCTTGTGGCTCTGAGCAACCTGCCTTAGTTGCAGATGTCCCTGCTCCCTGCAGGGGGTTGGACCGGGTGACCTTGAAAGATCCCTTCCAACCCAAACCATTCCATGATCATTTGCTTTCTTTGATTCACACTTTGCTTCCTATGAAGAATTTCATTTAATTAGGAAATTAAAGTAGAGATGAGCTCAACTGCAAAACCAAGCCAGCCTTCCAGGAAGAAAACTGAAGTGAACTTTTGCTAACTGATACATATTTACCGCAATAACCATAAAATGTGCCTTGGACTGAGATAAATTGGATAAAAATGCTAGGCAATGGCCTCATAAGAAGAGACAGCAAAGATGGGTCCCAACTCAGAGGAGCAGAGATGTCTCTTGGAGAACCTCCTGCTTTTCTCGCCTTCTCTCAGCTGTTGTTCTCTCATCCTGCTATCAAAAGCAACTGTGACCAGTTTTTAATGTCTCCACTAATTCCTCATTCTAGGAAAACAAAACAATGTGATGCTCATCACATATCACACGCAGCATCGTAAGGCATGGGTATGAATAGGGACATGTTTCAGAGGAGACAACACTGCAACTCCTTTCCTGTTTCTGCCGGGTGACTCACCATCCTCCTGAACTTGGGAGGATGTGGAAATCCATTGACAAAGCAACACCAGCTGCAAAAGTTTTGTGCCCACAGATACTGTAAACTTTGAAAACAAAAGGAGAACATACAAAAAAAAAAAACCCAAAACCACAGAAACCCAGCGCTCAGACTGCTAGAGCAGCAAAGGATGCTGAGTCTTTTCCTAAAAGCCATTAAATTTTTCATAAAAGCCAGTAAAGGACTGAAAGGAAGATTTTGGTCCCACCGACGAGGAGATAATGGGGCCAGGGTTTGAGCTGTTTCTGTTCAATTCCCACTGTGCTCACCCCATTAGCTACACTCTGAGGTCAGCTCCAGCCAAAGCACTGCAGAGCTCAAAACTATCAGAGGAAAAATAAAAAACAAAAAAAAGGGTAAAATGAACATTTTTGTACACGCTGCCTCAGCTTCTGGAAAAAGAAGGTTGGTCAAACACTGGAACAGGCTTCCTGGAGAGGAAATTCCCAAACCTGGCAACAGAGTCACAGAATCATAGAATTGTTTGGTTGGAAAAGCTCTTTCAGCTTCTCCAGTCCAACCGTTCCCCCAGCACTGCCAGGTCCCCACTAAACCCTGTCCCTCAGCAACACCTCCACACAGCTTGGAAACCCCTCCAGGCATGGGGACTCCACCACTGCCCTGGGCAACCTGGCACACGCCTGCACAACCCCAACGGGCAAGAAATTGCTCCTCAGGGACAACCTCAAACTCCCCTGCAACAACTACAGGACGGTTCCTCTCGTCCTGGAGCTTGTTCCTGGGGAGAAGAGACCAACCCCCACCTCATTGCTCCAGCCTCCTGTCAGGGAGTTGTCGAG
Organism: Bucorvus abyssinicus; assembly: GCA_009769605.1. Taxonomy (NCBI): domain Eukaryota; kingdom Metazoa; phylum Chordata; class Aves; order Bucerotiformes; family Bucorvidae; genus Bucorvus; species Bucorvus abyssinicus. Next base: position 94,385,824 of record CM020024.1, on the reverse strand, counting down.
AGCCAGAAAGTCTCCCCTGAGCCTCCTTTGCTCCAGGCTCAACCCCCCCAGGTCCCTCAGCCGCTCCTCAGCGCACTTGTGCTCCAGACCCTGCACCAGCTTTGTTGCCCTTCTTTGGACACGCTCCAGCCCCTCCAGGTCCTTCTTGGAGGGAGGTGCCCAAAACCGGACCTGCCAAAGTACATGGCTTCAATCACTTGAAAACATCTCATTAAATTCTCTCAACCAGACAAGGCTCTGAGCAACCTGACTCAAGCTGGACCTGATGATTGCCAGAGCTCCTTTCCAAGCTGAATTATTCGGTAACTCTCCTTCAAATTTATGGGACAATTTAATCTGGAAAAATATACTGAGGGCTGAACCTGGTGGACATTCATTTGGACTCTGGTCTCATTCCAGCGTTAACGGAAAATGGAGCAGGATTATAAATAAATAGGAAAAACATCCTAAAATACCCTTAAACCTTGCGATCTCTCTGGAAACAAGTTTCAAACCATCTCAGACAGAGCTGAAGATAGTTCTTCCGCACCCTGAAAAAAATCCTAACCCTGGGACTACTGGGTTGAAGGGGAAAATTAGCACCTCTCTTCGCTCTTTGTTTCCTTTAATTTTCTCATAAATGATTGAAATTAAACATTTGGGGTTGAATGAAATAATTTGTATTAAATGCAACCAGACTGGCTGGCAGGCAAATTGGTTGTTTGGAGGAGGATAAATACTAATTATTATTCAAACGGAACGGAATTATTTTCATGTTTTCAGTTTGTTTGCCAAATTAAACATAACATCACTGCCACAGCCCGGGCTGATGCGGCAGGAAAGGAACTCAGCAGAACTGGAAGTGAAGAATGGGGACAAAATGGGGTTATGCAGGAACCCAAGCTTGAAGTTGAGACCTCAAGGAGAGGGATTTTCTGAAACCCTCTGGGCAGAATAACTACAGATGCTGGCTATCCAAGTCCCACACTGGAATAAAAAACATATTTGTTTGCCCCAAGAAAATTTATCTTTTCTTTCCTCCCAACATCATCATGACTGCAAAGATTTCTCTTTCCTTTGTACACTGTGATACATTTTCCATCGTTTTCCACATCCTGGTGAATACACCTGAAATGCTTTTAAAGGGACAAAGCCAATTTGCAACTGCAAAAGAAGTTCCTCTCCTGTTCCTGCTCCACTGTTTCCTTGAAGGTTCTTGGAAACTCCAGTTTCCTCCTGAAACCAGTTGTTACGTGATGCTGGGAGAAGGATGGAGGGAGGGGTGAAAACCGGATTAAAACAATTGGTGTGGGGCAGGGGAAGGAGGGACAATTATTTGCTTCCAAATAATTATTTGCTCCCAATCATTTATTATTATTATTTATTATTTCTTTCCCTGCAGGAGGAAATTTCAGAATTTTCCAGAGCCCGGAGTAAGGGACAGGGGGAGAAACCCACACGCCCGCCTCGTCCCAGCTCCCTGTCAGGGAGTTGTCAAAAGCCACAAGGTCTCCCCGGAGCCTCCTTTGCCCCAGGCTCAACACCCCCAGGTCCCTCAGCCGCTCCTCAGCGCACTTGTTCTCTAGAACAAGTCATGTCCTGTTTATTAACAGAATCCTGACTATATGTTCACATAGAAAAAGTTCAATGTTTTATACAACATTTATAAAGGGTCACGTAAATACATGAGCAGAGAAGAAAAATCAGTCTATGGGATTAAAAGTTATGGATGCTGTGAATCTTGTAGCAGGGTTATGGCACTGCAGGAATAATACCTGCAGGGCAGAAGGCATGGTGATGCTGAGGCCCCTGAAACTGCTGTACAGGTGTGTCGCCAGTTAAAACTAGGAGGCTGTTATAGCTAAAAAGGTTTTGCGACTACACAGGTTTGGAGGCAAGGTAAACCCACCCAAACCTACACAAAAGAACTTAATGGCTCGTTAGGCTTTGTTTAGGCAAAGGAAAAGGAATGTGATACACAGGGCTTAACTTAAGGGGGGTGAGAAACAGAAGCGTTTTAATAGTGAATGCAATCAAAACCATAAAGCAATCATTTAAATACAAATAGGACTGAAAGAAGAGACAGAGAGGGAGAGATTGATAAATACATAAATATAATAGTCTCCCATCTCGACCCACATCTCCCGTTCACAAAGGACCCACCACGTGGTCGCACTGCTGGGGGTGGGGTGGGGGGGTGGGTGAGGAAAGGAAGTCATTGTCCATCACCTCCCGAAGTTTTCAGTCCAAGAAAAACTTCTTCTAGAGCAAACCTCCATGCAGGAACGTAGTCCTTCTTCCTCTGGGGTAGCTGGGAGAAGACTTGAGTTCACCGAGGGCAAAATCCCGAGGCTTTTGGCTCTCCCCCTCTGTGGAGCGGGATATGGACTGGACTCTCAGAGAATGCTTGTGGGTTTCCTGCATGGCTGTGGGAGCTCCGAGCGGAGCCATTAGAGCCCTCGTCGCGTTTCCCCTCGTCAGTGGTTTCTGTCCCTTCGATGCAGGATCTGGAGGCTTACAGCTGGTTTTACATCTTATCGGGTTAAACTCAGACCAAAAGCCACCCCCGCCGGTAACGGCAGAGCGGAAAGGTCTACCTGCTTCGCAGAAGGAGCCTTTTACTGCCCCGGGGCACTGAGGTAACTGCGGATGGTTTTCTCTCTGGTGAAGCTTCGCAGTCCTGCGGCACAGAGAATTGGAAGTGCCGCGGCTCGCCTGCCGGGGAGTGTCTTAAACTCTGCTTTTTCTGCGCTTATTCGTGGAGGCGTGTCTGAATATCTCGACTCCCAATCAGGGAACCAAGAGGGCTGGTGCTTCTTTTCCAAAAGTCGTGAGAAAACTTTCTCGCGCTTCAGGGAAAAGGAGAAGGGGGAGAACAAAGGGCTCACCCCTGCCAGAGCCATCTCAAAACCATGACAAGGTGCTATAGGAAGGGACAGAAATGTACAACGTCCCGCCACTAACAGCTCCTACTGATTTCCCCAAAATCATTAATTGCTTGCAAAGGAAACCTCCTGAGAACCCCCTGCCTGGAAGTTGCTCTGCCAGGAATGCGAGGCTTTGGAGGAACCAAATCTGGGAGAAGACAGCTGACCTCTGTGGTTTTTTCATGTGGCAATTAGAAATTTGAATTTATCCCCTGATATGCACAGTGTCATGTTTTATCTCAACCTCCTCGAGTTGCAGATGTCCCTGCTCACTGCAGAGGGGTTGGGCTGGAAGACCTCAAATGGTCCCTTCCAACCAAACCATTCCATGGTTCTACAATCTCTAAAGCCTTGGGTTCATAGCACATGTCTACCCCAGAAAGGCAGGTGTCCTCCAGTCAAACACAAGAGGATCTATAAATAACTCATATTTTTAATGATATGCACTATGTTTGCAAGCCTGCTCAAAATCAAATAGAGGTCCCACAGCTACTTAAGCTTCTGCAATAAGTTGGCCAATGATTTAAAAGAAGAGAAAAAACACTTAAAAGTCAGGCAAACATTTCCCGAAAGTAAATTAATATCATTCATATGTAACAGAAATGTGGAATTTTATTAAAAAAATGTAACAATGTGCTGTAAGGGCACACATTAATGACAGTGCTTTCATCTGATCCTGCCCAGTGCAGCAGAGTCCTGGAGCACCAAGAAGCAAGACCTCGTAAGCAGAACGAGGCTTAAAAGTGTGGTTTGCCCATAGGACACGAGTTTCAAACCTGATGGCACACCGGCCCACCAAATGGCTTGTTGCAACACTCCCTATCTCCTTTCCCCACCTACAAAACCCCACCACAACGATGTTCATCCACCAGCTGCTGCAACAAGGTAGAGGCATATATTGTATCCTGGATGACGGGATTAAGTCTACAGTGATGAAGTTTGCTGATGAAACCAAACTAAGCAGGGAAGTGGACACTTCAGAAGGGAGCGTCACTCTGCAGGAAGATCTGGAGGGGTTGAAAGAGTGGACTGACAGGAACCTGAGGAAGTTCAACAAGGACAAGTCTAAGGTCTTGCATCTGGGAGAAGATAATCCAGGAGCACAGCACAGGCTGGGATCTGCCTATGTGGGAAGGGATCTCGGGATCCTGGTGAACAACAAGCTCAATGTAAGTGACCAGTGCGCTGCTGCGTCACAGAACCAGTGGAATGCTGGATCACATCACCAAGAACATCACCAGCAGAGATGAAGAGTCATTATCGCACTCTGGCCAGCGCTGCTCAGGCCACCCCCAGAATTCTGTGCTCAGGTTTGGGCCCCGCTGTCTAAAAAAGCTGTGGCCAGGCTGGAGGGGGGCCAGAGAAGGGCCACCAAGACGATCCAAGGACTGGGAAAGGCTGGGAGAACTGGGTGTGTTCAGCCTGGAGAGAAGGTGGCTCCAAGGAGACCCTTTCACCATGTCCCAGGGGTTCAAGGGTGGCTCCAGAGAAGATGGTGACTCCCTCTGTACAAGAGGTCCCTTGGAAAAGATGAAGGGTGACAGGTACAAGTTACTCTTGGGGAGATTCCGATTGGACACAAGCGGAAAATTTTTCACCCCAAGGACAATCAGCCACCAAAATAATCTCTCCAGGGCAGTGGTGGGTCCCCAGCACTAGACACTGTCAAGACGTGGCTGGACAGGGGCTGGGCCAGAGGGTATAGACCGGGCTTTGCCAAGAGAGATGGGACCAGATGGTCCCTGAAGTCCTTCAGACCTGGGACTCTGTGACTCAATGATTATAACATCAAAAGTCCTGGCAATGCTCATCAAATAAATATTAAGCACTTTATAATATCCCCTTGGTGGGAGAGACATGGCAAAACAGCCAGGAAAGGTTGAATAAGCAAAAGGCTCATGGATTCTCAAGGGGATTTTACATAAACAGAGATGAATAAACTATAAAAAACCCCTTCTCTATAAAGGGCTCTTTATTGCGACACATTAAACGAGCATATATTTTCTGCAACGACTAGTACAGCACAGCTCGTAAAAGTGCACAGGCCACGATTTTCCTCGTAAAAGAGCACAATATTATGAATGTTTTATTAGCAACACTTGCCCAGACAGAGCCTGCACCAGTTTCTTTTTCTTACTTAAGAAAATAATAAAGAAAAACCTTAAGGTACCAAAGGTTCTTGATAAACATGCGGGAAAGTCTCACTAAGAAAACTGGAAGCAGCACGTTGGTGCTGAGATGATCCCGGCGCCAGTTTAAGCCATAGGGAGAGAGGGATGTAGATGTGAGGACGCCCTTACTTTGAAAAATCCAACATGGAAGAGAGAGGGCTGCATTCCTGAGATAACCACAAGACAGCCATGAACATCCCTTGGGCTCAGGGAGAACAGGCTGATGCTTGCGTTGCTGGCTGGAGGGGTACCCAACTTTTTCAGGACTAGGGAATGTGCTCTGGGAATCCCCTCTGGGTTGCTGTCAGCGAATGGCATAGCCAAGTGAACAAGTAAAATGAAAATTTAAAAGCAGCCAAGGCAGCGTGTAAGTGAGTGCATCCCCAGAAGGTAATGCTTTGAAATATGGCATCGGTCAAGACACTTGGGTTACAGCAGGACTATCTCCAAGGTGCATCCTTGGTGCTTCCCCCTTCTACGTCCCCCTTCTGGCAGCACTTCTGTTGATGGTGCTACGCAGCAAAGAAATAAACCCATCGTGTAGTTACTGAACTCATTTTCCCTCTGATTACTTTCTGCCTTAACCAGGGTAAACCAGAATTTCTACAAGAAAGGCAGTGGCAAAAAGCACCAGTGGCAGCAAAATGCTGAGAAAAAACTAGGGGAAGCGGTGATTCAATAAGACAAGTTTCATCAAAGCTGCAGCCCATGCCAGGCTTGAAGAGGCAGGGAAAGAGCTTCCCAGCACAGCACTGCAGCCTTTCTTCATCTCCATCAGCTACATGTTGAATGCAGGGACATGGGGTGAGCTGCTCCTGGAGAGCACGCATAGAATCAGAGAACGGTTTGGGTTGAAGGGACCTTTCACAAGGTCATCCAGTCCAACCCCCTGCAGGGAGCAGGGACATCTGCAACTAGAGCAGCTTGCTCAGAGACCCAAGGGCTGACCTCACCTGACATGGGGCCAGGGATGGGGCTTCTCCCACCTCTCAGGGAAACCTTGGCCAGGGTCTCACCACACTCAGCATCAAACATTTCTCCCTTCTCTCTGGTCTCAATCTCCTTCTTCCAGTTGAACCCATCACCCCTTCTCCTGTCCCAACAGCCCCTGCTCAAAAGACCCTCCCCAGCTTTCTCAGAGGCCCCTGGAAGCACTCAAAGGCCGCACTAAGGTCTCCCCGCAGCCTTCTCTGCTTCACACTCAACACCGCCAACTCTCTCCCCTGTCCTCCCAGCACAGGGGTTCCACCCTCCCAGCATTGCTGGGGCCTCCTCTGGCCCCACTCCAGCAGCTCCATGTCTCTGCTGTGCTGAGATGGACACGCCTCTGATGGGATCTAAGTGGGGCTGGGGGTGAGGAACCCCAGCTGCATTGCTGGTGTCCTGCAGGAAACATCCTTGTTGGGGATAGAAAACCAAAAAGATGAGCTGACAAAATGGGGCAAGGAAGCTGCATTGTAGCCGGGAGCTGCATTCGAGGAGGGGGAGCTTCTGCCTGTGAAGCCCGCGTGGATGAGCAGACCATGACGAAAATGTAATTTATATGAAGATGTTTTGAATTTCTTCCAGCTACTCCAAAGTCAATAAGGTGTAACAGCTCCTTGCTGCTTGCGCACAAAGGTTTCTTCAGAGAATATAGTTTGATTATAATTAAAGGCCAGCATTTAAAATTAATCACCTCAGCAGCCCCCATTCAGGTGCGCTGTGCCATTTTATTATTGTCCTCCTTGCTGTCCACAGCACCTTCTTTGACCTGTAGCCTACAGAATTTCCATCCTGGCAATATGTGGCTGACTAAAATATATTTGGTGAACACCAAAAGTGGTGCTACGTCCTCCCTGTCTCCATCCAGGCTGAGCAAGGAGAACCAGCACCGTCGGCGCACAGTGGAGTGGGGACATCTTGGCTCCTGCTTCACATTCAGTCACGAAACCATCCTATGAAGGTGGAGTCTAGCGATGGTGTTAATGTCAAAGCAAGGGGCAAAAGGAAGCACCACTTCTCCAAACCCCTTCTCTGAATGGGACAAGGCATGTGCCTCAGTAGAGCTCTTTGATATATTATTTTTGTTGATAAATCTATGATGGTCTCTTGACTCTCAGCAAGGCTGAAATCCCATGTTTTCTTCCCTGTAGTTAAATGAGTTTTAATGCCCCAGAGACTTCCTTCTTTCACAGAGTAACAAGGAATACAGGGAAAATAAATAATCTGAAGATGAAATATTCAACAACAAAAAAAGATGCAGAGAAATACCAAGAAATTCCTGGTTTATTGATTTCACAACGAGACGGAATTCTGCCATTTTGTCCCACCTCAAGGACTAACAACCCAGCTCGACGTGAACCTAAGGGAAACGCAGTGGGTTTTGCAGCCGTGTGTGCCCTCCACTTCCGGATCAGCGGGATCCTGAATCAAAGGGCACAGTAAGTCCTGATAAATATGCAAATAACTTCAAAAGGAGATTAAAAACCTTCGTCTTGCTTATGTAAGTAATGAGTTGGTGTGCCGGTAACAAAAAGGCCGTCGGCTTTCTTATTTTAACCATCCCTTGAAGGTCATTTCTACTCAGAATGCATTTTGAAGACCTCAAAACCTGATATATAACAAAGACAGAGCTAATCATGTGGCCTTTGGCTGGTTTGAATGAGTTCACCTGTACCAACCCCAGGTCATCAATACACACTGCCAGAGGAACTGGTTCCTCGGCTGGAATGCTAATTATTCCCCTCCGCTTCCAGGAACAAGAGCATTAGACCTATGAAAAAAGATTCCTTTCTCTTCTCATTAACGAGTTTTACTTGCTCAGCACATTAATGCAGAGCTAAGAATGATTACACAGGGGCAGCAAATGAGCTGCATAAATCTGCCTGCTGTACACATTAGCCACAGGGACTGGAAGGAAACTCAGCGGTCCTCACCGGTGGGTTCGCATCGGGTACCGTGCAGGAGAGCATCATCTCAGCCCCAGGCAGCGAAGGCAGAGCCAAAACCTCAACTCTGCTGCTGTTGCAAGGTGTTCGGGTTAAGGGCTTGACCTTCCCTTTCTAAAAATAATCTTGATTATTGATTTTAAAGGGCAGGCAGGTCTTCTGTTCACCTGAAGGATTGAAGTGACCTTCATTCTGCTGATAAAATGTCTTGGACTGACAGTGCAGGAAAGCAAAGGCTTGTGTTTAGTAATTGAATAAGCACAGCGAGGATATCAACGGCACTGAGTTTGTATGCATGTAGGTGTTTGCAAGTATCTGCAAACACCTCAACCACAGAATGGTTTGGGTTGAAGGGATCTCTCAAGGTCATCCAGCCCAACCCCCCTGCAGGGAGCAGGGACATCTGCAACTAGAGCAGCTTGCTCAGAGCCCCAAGGGCCAACCTGAGCTGCAATGGTGCCAGGGGTGGGGCTTCTCCCACCTCTCTGGGCAACCATTTGCCAACAACATCAGAAGTCATGCCATCCACCAAACCTCCCCATCCCATTCAGGACACGCAGGGTGACATGTCCTGCCTTTTGAAGATGCCTTTACTTTGGAGAGCTGCTTTGGATACACCAGAAGCTTTAACATCCAAGTTCCTGAGGACCACATGTCACTCTCCCTAAACATATATGAGTTGGGCTCTTCCAACAGATGACATTTGCTCCTACTTTTTCTTGTGCATGTTATTTTGCAGCAGGAGTCATTTAGTCTGGCCTATAAACTGCAACTGGTAGATGCAGTATGTTGCTTTGCTTCTTAAACACTTCTGAAAGCAAAGATTTTGGGACAAACTTTGCAGGGGAAGCAGAAGAGGTTTCTCCAAGGCCAAAGCAGGGCCAGATGGGTTCGAGTTGCTGCCAGATGGACCTGCAGAGAACCACCTGGACCACCCTGAACGGTCCATTAGTCAAGGAAGCCCCAGGGACTTCTAGGCATGATTTAACTATTGGTTAATGTAAGAGCTGGAAGGCAAACAAGTGGACGAGTCAGTGGATCATCAATCGCAGCGTATTCGCTGAGTCAGTGGCTGGTAGCATTCGAAACCCAGCTTACAGCAAATGCCTCCTGAATTTCCCTTCATATCAGTCTCACACACCAGTTCCTTTTGCTCTTTTATGCCAAACTATGACACTGAATACTTTTTTCACATGAATACAGGGTCCTTTCCTGCCTTAGTACAAAACCCAGAAGCTTCGTACACCACCCACTCAGTTCACTCAGGCCAACAACCACTTGTTTGCTAATCCCCACGTCCCGGCAGTTGCCTGGGTGGCAGCTGAACCGACGATGTAGAGCGGCAAAGCTTCCTCTATCATCTTGAGTCTTGAATCTATTTCTTCAGCTCTGTTTTTTGAGTAAGAAGCCCAAGGCCGTGTGAGCTGCCCTCATCCATCTCATCAAAATACTATACTAGGAACGACGTACTTGGTGATTAAGACCAGTTTGTATCTCCCCGTTTCCCCCTTTAAAAATAAAGTAAAACCACTGCTCTTCAGCAATCTCTGGGAGATCTCCTCTCAAACTGAGTTAAAACAAGGATGGGAAATGTCTCCCCAAGCTGGAAATCTGATCTATTCTGATTTTACTAAAGTATCAAAAAAGGTGAGAAAACCAAGTGACGAATCTTTTATTTAAGCTGAGGCTGAAACTCTTCAGAACAAAATGAGAAACAAAAGAAGAGAGAAGCAAGCTGGCCAGCTCGATAAAGCCCTGGGTTAACGAGCACCTCAAGTTTACCAGTTCTGGTGGCAGATGAAGCACTGAAGTGCTTTTTTTCCATGGGAATCCAGAAAGAAGAGCAAGAGACATAAAAACTGTCATAGGAAAAAGATGCTCTGCTCTGGGCTCACAAATAGACAGATGAGAAAGGTCAGATTTTGTAGCAATCATGAAGAAAGGAGTCTAAGCAGAAAGGAGGATCTGCAGATTTTAAATTCAATTTGCACCTATTGATAATGTTTTCTGCAAGGGGAGCAAAAAGGGAGCAAGGACATACCCCAGTGGGGATCCCCCAGAAAGCTGGAGGTGGCACAAAGCAGAACCTCTGATGGACAAGAGGAGACAAAGCCTCCAAAGTTGATGGACAAGGTGAATCTCAAAGGTCAAGGAGCCTGAAGGACAAAGCTGGAGGTAGAAAGAGATCACTGGAAATTCACTTGAGGTGCTTCACTGGACAAGGAGCAGATGCTGCCCTAGAAAGGAGCTCAGAGGTACAGAAGAGAAACGCTCCCGATAATTCAAGGCTGGGCAAGAAAATACATTCAGTGCTTGAGGAGAGGAAATTTAAGGCTCTGGACTCACGACCCACTCTGATAATAAATTTTCAAATCAGGGTATAATAAAATGCCCTTACACAGATGGGACCTAAAACTGTCACTGCTGAGAAGCCACCAAGAACCCAGCAGCAGTAGCAGGCCCCAATGAAAGTGAAAAAATCCCCATGTTCTCCCAATTGTTATTGCTATAACAAATACCAGCAATATTTCTGAGGGCCACAAACAACATCATACTTTCATCAGTTATTGTTCAACATTTTTGCTTGCTCCTTGATCTCAAGGCTTCAAAGATATGTTTATTATAGTAAAAAGAAATATTTAAAGACAGATTCCTGCTTGGGATGAACTTCTTTGGTATCCAAGGAAAGAATGCACCCGCTGCCTGGAGCTGTTTGTAGGCTTATTTATCGACAGAACAAAGCTCTTGCACATTACTTGTGGGGATTTTATTTAACAAAAAATAGTGGAAATAGCTGCAGACAGTTTACATTTCTACAAAACCTACAAAGCCCATTCTTCAAGCAACTGTTGGTGCTTTTTGGAGCAAGTGTGTAATCACAGAGAGAAAATCTCCTGGAGGTGTAAGGATTTTATGCAGTTTTTTTAAACCTCTAAGTCTTTGTTTACTCCAAAAGACATTGGAGTGGAATCTACATTAAGGAGAAATCATCAAATCACAGAATGCTTTGGGTTGAAGGAACCGTTAAAGGTCACCCAGTCCAACCCCCTGCAGGCAGCAGGGACATCTGCAACTAGAGCAGCTTGCTCAGAGACCCAAGGGCCAACCTGACCTGACATGGGGCCAGGGATGGGGCTTCTCCCACCTCTTGGGGAAACCTGGGCCAGGGTCTCCTCACCCTCAGCATTAAACATTTCTTCCTTACATCTAGTCTGAATCTACCATTCAAGAAGATTCCTCATAGATCTTCATCTCAGGTAGCCTGAACTCAAATTCCTCTCCTGACCCTGTTTTTGGTGCAAGCAAACTCTGCTGCCGGCAGCTGCAGCCTTGATGCACAACTCTGCTTTGCCAAACTGGGAATTTTCTAACAACCTCTGCAGGTCGAGGTCTTTTACCACCTCCTCAGCCTTGGCTTACAATGACAATACCACGGGCAGGAGGCTTCGATCTGCTGTGCTGCTCGTGAAGCCCTGCAGAGAAAACCCAACCATCATGGCAGCACCGCCAAGGGATGGATCAAGCCAACACCAGCTGCCTACAGAAATACACTTTTTTTTTAATCTTTGTGAAAGAACCATGAGGTTCGAACGATTTGGATCAGTACTGCACAGACAACAACAGACTGGAAGGTGCCCTTTGTGCTGAAACATAAAGAAACCTGGATTAATTCACAGCGTCACCTCTCTGCTCACCCTCTCCAGCACAGCACAAGCATGAAACCACCTCAATTCTGCCATTTATTACTTTGGAGTGGCCACGTTCAGGCCCACTGAAGATGTGGCAAGATAAATGCTTCATAAATAAAGGAGCTGACAGTCAGTCTTGCCGAGCTTTAGAGTAACTGTCTGATGGGTGCAACTTAGTTTTCTAGTGTTTATTCTTATTACTTGTAATTCCTGATTCCCACTGATGAACAGGAGACTCCCATAGATCACACGAACCAGCTACGTGGAGAGAAAATAAAAGCACAGGAAAAAGGGAAGCTCACAAAATAGTTTAAATTCCTTTTATAACTGAGGTATTTGTCATATTGCTTAATGATAAACAGTAAATTTTTACCTGACAGAGCAAATGTTACTCTACCTTTTTAAACTGTTGGAAAGGCAGAGAGAAAACTTCGTTTCTGTGCAATTTTTTCCCCAAAAAACAACTACATAACAACTAAAACCAAATTACTGCTTTAAATGTCCTGTTCACAGTCTTCTACCATTTTCCTTTTTCCCTTGTAGATTTTTTTTTTCAGTGTCCTGAAGTTTTCAGATGGAATTTAATGCCACAAATAGGGTCATACGCAAAGAAGGTGCAAGTGCTCAGGCACCATAGCAAATGTAAATGTTAAAAATCGCCCCAGAGGAGAAAAAAAAAGAAAACAGAAGTGCATACAATACAACAAAGCCGTAGAAAAGCAGAATGTACAGACCATCCCTGCAAGGGCGGCGGAGGGATCGGTTGACCTCGGAGGTCTCTGCCTTCCCTGACTTACATACTTCTGTGAGGCTCATTAAAGGCTCCGAGCACAAAGCATCAAACACTTCAAGGAAAAGTTGGTCTCCATGGGAATAGAGGACAAACTAAAAATAACTAGAAGACGGCATTTTAACAATTTTGCAGGAGATTGTCATGGCAATGAAGAGAGTTGTAACCTGTTGTCATGATAACCCAAGTTTTAAATTAATGGGAAAGCATTCCGATTCCACTTCATCTTTATTCATAATGGGTCTAACATCCACGATGGGAGAATTACACATTTACTGCCTTTCAGGAACCAGACAGCTGGGGATAAGGGAGGGAGGAATAACACTCTGGCTGGTTGAAAATGCAATGTAAAAACCCTACAGCCAAGCCGAAGCATTGATAGGATAGAAAAGACCCCAGAGGTGAAAACACACGGGGTAATGCACAAAGCCTCTTGGAGGGAGACGCTCTCCTGCCCTTCAGTGCTCAGGTCACATTATCTTTACTATGGAACAAGTGGCAGAAATGTGGACAGGGAGCAGGAGGGTCACTTGGGCCAAGCGCCCGGGTAGAAGCATCACTAGTACTCAAGGAAGCAGCAATATGAATCATTAATTGTCTTAATGGAGACAAACTAATCAGGCCATGGTAGTGAGGCCAGGCTGATGACAGCTTTTCCCTCTTTACAAGAGGAGAAAGAGACAAACTTACCAAGTTCAAATGCACGTACCAAAGGTCAAGCGCCAAACCGAGGTCCCTGCCTGAGAAGCGCTCTTACCCTAAACCCTCCAAAGCCAATAGAAATAGATGAGGAATTGCAAAGAATGATCCTCCCACCCGAGACCTGAATTTTTCTTGGATGGCTCTAAGAGACCTGAGAGTCATGAAGCTGCTGCATTCAACAAGACCATAAATCTGAGGCTGGCAGTCCTAAACTGAATTATATTAATTGCCACAAAGCAAACCACACCCTGTCTACAGACTAAACAACCATTATCGTGCCTTCGCTTATGAAAAGTTGCTGTGTTCACCCTAGAATTTTCAGGCTGGTTCGTTATACTGCTGTTTCCTTAACTGCTTTGAGGGGAGAGAACAACTACTCTGGCCACAGAATGCCTGAACAGTGCACACATCTTCACCCAGACCTTCAACGCACAGCACAAAGTGGTCTTCACCTCAAGAAATAATTCAAAGTAAGATAAATTAGAGGCAAACAGAAGTTCGGATGCACACACACTCGTACCTTTCTGAATGAAACTACTCACTGTTAGGTTCTTAAAATAATTTTTCTCCTATCTGATTTAATTTACAGTTATCAAGGGCTTCGCGTCTCCTAGGAATGCCACCACAATCAACAACTTCTCCCTAGAGATGGATGCTCTTCTCTGCAATACACTGGGTTTCTAATAACGGCAGACGGCAACATCACTTTTGAGTCTAAATGAACAACAACAAACCAAGCACAAGGCGGAAGCTGCCTCTGGGTACTGACTAAAGAGAACCTTCTAACTGTGAGTTACCAAGGTCTTCACCTCCAGGGTTTCATTCTTGTACTTCTCCCTCGAACTCTCACATCCAATAACTGTTGCCCGTGGCTCAAGTCTCCTGAGAACTTGTCTTTCTTTATTCTCCTCCTTCATGAAAAGATTAAAAATTATTTTGTTTAGGAAGTGAAACGAATTAGACGTGCCTCCAGGGGAAGCAATGCTGGGCTGACAGCACTCTAGAAGGAACCTGTTGAGGACCAGCTTTAGAGGTGAGCATGGCCAGCACTGATGTGACAGCCACAGGCTGCTGCTCTTCTCTGGAATATTAAAGTGCTGGGTCTCTTTCCCCAGGTCAGTGCTAAGACAGGACCTCAGCACAGGAGAGGCACAGACCTGCTGGAGTGGGTCCAGAGGAGGCCATGAAGATGATGTGAGGGCTGGAACCCCTCTGCTGTGAGGACAGGGGAGACAGTTTGGCTTGTTCAGCCTGGAGCAGAGAAGGCTACGAGGAGACCTTCTTGCAGCATTCTAGTACTTAAAGGGGGCTTCCAAGAGAGACAGAGAGATACTTCTCACCAGGGCTTGCAGTGACAGGACAAGGGATAACAGTTTTAAAATGGGAGAGGTAGGTTTAGATTGAACATAAGGGAGAAATTTGTTATGCTGAGGGTGGTGAGACACTGGCACAGGGTGCCCAGAGAAATTGTGATGCCCCATCCCTGACAATGTTCAAGGCCAGGCTGGATGGGGCTTTGAGCAACCTGATCTAGTTAAAGATGTCCCTGTTCACTGCAGGGGTGTTGGACTGGATGACCTTTGAAGGTCCCTTCCAACCCAAACGATTCGGTGATTCTATGACAGGCTCTGTTGCACACATGAGAATGCCCCCAGTATTCTGGACAAGAAGCAGAAAGCAAACAGCTCCGCCTACCTTCTGCAACTCCTGTGTCCCCCCGCCCACAGGATACTGATCACCTCCACCCAACATCTGCCTTCAGTTGATGACACAAGAAGTATCATTAGAACCATCAGCAACAGCACACAGCTTATCTGTAAGCAGTGCAATCAGCTCCTTTATGCTTTGCTCCAAATCACAAGTAGAGTCAGCCACCCTACAGAGGAGGCCACCACAGGGACATGTCAGTAGGGTGGCCAGGAGCACAGCGATACCAGCAGCAGAGATGGCCAAAACCCAGTCCCTTCACCGGTACAGCAATGACAACATCGATGTTTAATGCTCTCATTCCTGTCCTGTGAAGGAGGCAACACATACTTACAAAATTAAATCACCTCTCCACCAGCTCATACAAGAGAAAAAATAACATAGTGACAGACAACACATAACTCATCATGCCTTGACCAGAGGGACCGTTCAAGCAGTAGCACAATTTTCCTCCCAGCTAAACAAAGATTTATTAGATACTATAAGCTCAATGGAGAAAACATGTTTTCCGAAGACTCTGAAAACCTACTGCAGGTAAAATATCCCCCTAGAGAGCTCAGCTCAAAGTCACAGTGACCCACAGAGCTGCTCCAGCAGCCACCCCAAAATGGTGCTGAGCATAAAGCTGATGGCACTGTATGCTGACGAGAATGAGGACCACAGGGGCACTGAGAGCAGCCCTGCAAAGAAGGATTTTTGGGGTGCGGGGGGTGGAAAGCTGGACAGGAGCCAGCAATGTGTGCTCGCAGCCCAGAAGCCACCCATGTGCTGGGCTCATCCCCAGCAGCATGAGCAGCAGGTGGAGGGAGGGGATGCTGCCCCTCTGCTGTGCTCTGCTCTGGGGAGACCCCCCTGCAGGGCTGGGTCCAGCTCTGGGCTCCTCAGCACAGCAGAGACATGGAGCTGCTGGAGCGGGGCCAGAGGAGGCCCCAGCAATGCTGGGAGGGTGGAACCCCTGTGCTGGGAGGACAGGGGAGAGAGCTGGGGGTGTTGAGTGTGGAGCAGAGAAGGCTGCGGGGAGACCTTAGTGCAGCCTTTTGAGTGCTTCCAGGGGCCTCTGAGAAAGCTGGGGAGGGGCTACTGAGCAGGGGCTGTTGGGACAGGACAAGGGGTGATGGGGTCAACTGGAAGAGGGAGATTGAGACCAGAGAGAGGGAGAAATGTTTGATGCTGAGGGTGGTGAGACCCCAGCCCAGGTTTCCCCGAGAGGTGGGAGAAGCCCCATCGCTGGTCCCATGTCAGGTCAGGTTGTCCCTTGGATCTCTGAGCTCTGAGTTGCAGATGTCCCTGCTCCCTGCAGGGGGTTGGACTGGATGACCTTGTGAAAGGTCCCTTCAACCCAAACTATTCCATGATTCTGTGATCATCCCCATGCACTGCAATGCTATGGTACCATGAGTTCATTGCCAGGAGCCCAACCTTGCACCCTGCCACAAAAGCTTCATTTTTTCCCAGCTGGGGATTACAGCTCCTTCTCAGCCTCACAAGAAGTGACCACAGGGATTCAAAGGGCTTTGTATGACGAGGCTGTTGACAAACCTGTTTATCACCAAAAGACCTGGCGATGGCGATTCCTACAGGGAAATGAGCCCTTCTCAACATCAGCAGAAACTCAGGGGTCAGGGATGGGGGAAGCACCGGTGCGGGCGAGGGGAGGGGAAGGAAAAAAAGGCCCTAACACTGAGGAGTCTTTCAGGACTCATTTATTTGAGCAGTGCCAAGCCATCTCACTGATGCAATATTTTCTTCCTGCACTCTGAGCCAGGGCTTTGGGATCTAATAAATCATCGCTGGCCACAGAGACATTAAAATTCTAGCCCAGTACTGCATGAGATGAAACGAGGCCGAATGCCAGCAAGCGCAGCGAGAGGGAAAGGCGGGCACAGGCACTTTAAAATAAGTATACGAACGTGTTTGCATATAAGGAACTCCTGATTTCGGTTTTGGACGAGGCTAAATCTAATGCAGAGTAAAAGAGATGAACAAGCCAGAGCTTACACCATGCATCCCCGTTAAACTAAAACTAAGATGTTGGGTCTAAAGCACACAAGAAAAACAGATTCAGTCATTTACAGCTCTGGTACAAACTGGGAACTATTTCCAAAGCAGATAAAAGTCTTTTACAACCCCACAGCAGAACATGTCCCTGTACGTACAGACCCCTGTGCTCTATTGCATTGACCACAAGAAATAACTGTGCTCCAGGAGAAGAGAAAAATTCAATATTTAATCTACAAACATGTTTCCAGAAGTCAAGTAACCAAACTTTAATTTATTACCTTCAGACTGGGAAAATATAAGTATCTACCCACTTATCTGCTGGGCCACACAAAAAATAAAAGTGGGGAAAGGGGGAAGGAAAGGCAGCAAATATTGAGGGTTTTCAACGGATCATAAGGCAGCATTGAAGCTTATTTTCAAACATTTAATTGAAGCACTGGGGGATTTAAGAGGTACTGAATGTGTGCTGGGCAAGTATGCCCAGAGAAAAACAAGCGGGGGTCTGAATTTGAACTGCAAAAAAAAAAAAAAAGTGCAGAAAAAGCCATTTATTTTGGACTCGGTGAGATTTTAACTGAACATCTATGAGCCTGCGAGCAGGGGTGGGGGTCCAGTGCTAGTAGCCATTATCGTTTGGTTTTATGAACAACCCCCATCTCAAACTCACACAACAGCAAGGTCACATTCCAGCTCCACGGTGCCCACGCTCTGCGGAGAATCACTGCCGCGTTTAGCGACTGCCGACACACCTCTGCCAGCCAATGCTGGTGCTTCTGGTGCTCTTCCCCTCCAGAAGGAAGCGTTTTAAAAACTCATCTAATATTTTTTCCACAGTTGCTACCATTGGAAGGTGGACACCATGGCTTCATGAAAGGAGGTGTGCTAGAAACAAGGGGAGGGAAGTCCCAAAATAATCTTCAGTAGAAGGGCTTCATAGTAGGAAGACCACCCATACCAGCAGCTTTCTCCACAGAGCAAACTAGACATCCAGAGATAGTTATGGGGAAGGAGGAAGTAATTATGGAAACCAATGAGGCCGAAATAAATTTAAGATTTGATATATGGCAAATCAAGTGTGACTTGGCAAGGTGACCAAGAGGCATGGAGTCCTCAGCACAGCAGGGACATGGAGCTGCTGGAGCGGGGCCAGAGGAGGCCCCAGCAATGCTGGGAGGGTGGAAACCCTCGGCTGGGAGGCCAGGGGAGAGAGTTGGGGGTGTTGAGTGTGGAGCAGAGAAGGCTGCAGGGAGCCCTTAGTGCAGCCTTTGAGTGCTTCCAGGGGCCTCTGAGAAAGCTGGGGAGGGTCTTTTGAGCAGGGGCTGTTGGGACAGGAGAAGGGGTGATGGGGTCAACTGGAAGAGGGAGATTGAGACCAGAGAGAAGGGAGAAATGTTTGATGCTGAGGGTGGGGAGACGCTGGCCCAGGGTGTCCTGAGAGGTGGGAGAAGTCCCATCGCTGGCCCCATGTCAGGTGAGGTTGTCCCTTGGGTCTCTGAGCAAGCTGCTGTAGTTGCAGATGTCCCTGTTCCCTGCAGGGAGGTTGGAACTAGGTGATCTTTAAGCTCCCTTCAATCCAATCTAGTCTGTGATTCTATGAGTTTTGTTTGCTTTTAAGATCTGAGGCTATTCTGTTTATCTACAACACAGGGAAACTCAGAAGCATGTAAAACCTTATACAAACAGTTATAAAACAAGGGGTGAAGGATGTTCCTCAAAGTTTCTATGAAACTCCTTGGAAGGTTGACATCAATTGGACCAATCTCCAAACCAGCTGAGCCTACAGGCATCTGTAATGAGATGTTATGAATCATTTTCTTCCAAGGAGCTTTACTGTGCCTCCATTTCTAACACTAAAAAGACACATTTGTGTCTTCAAACATGGGTTTATGTCACCCACACTTCTGTTTACCAAGACTTCCTTCACACAGCAACCTGCATCTATCCGTAGGTGAGTGCAGTGGGGTGACCTCCACGCCCATCGTCCAACGGTGCTGCTGTTGACAGGAAAACCACCCAAATACAGCCTACAGCTCTTACACACACATAAATAACCCTAATCTCACCCAAACCCCCTCTGCTTCCTTCTCCCTCACTCCCCAAAGAAGAAAATCTGTCTCTCATTTCCATAGGGGTTTTATGCTTTTTACAACGGCAAGAAAGCCCAGGAGTTCATTTATTAAGAAGATGGTGAATTAAGCATCGTTGATCAACCAGAGCACTGGAACTCAAACAGCTTCCAACACTGAGGAGTTCAGCAAGTTGTTCTGAATTATTCCTATATGAAAATTATGCATTTGAACAGAAAAATAACAAGAGTCTACACAAGCCAGATCTCATTCTTCTCCCAGTCAAGTATGATTTTCCTGCCTGCTCTATACACACCAATTAATAAACATGAAGAAACGCCAGAGGAAAAATATTCACTGTACCCACCTCATATATTTTTAATCACCCTGAAATCAATTCAACACCCTGAACACAGTTTAAAATTCCTGTTTTACAGAACTGGTAAGCAACAGATCACCTAATTAAATCCAGAAAGGGCATTTCCCAATCAATGCTGATTTCACAAGCAGAAGGAAAAAGGAGAAGGAGGAGGAGAGCACCCCAACCCTGCCTGCTTCAGCATCAAAGCCATTTGCCTTGCGTTCCTCGGCACTCCCTGCAAAAGTGCTGAGGAAAGCCAAAAAGAAGGGGAAAAAAGTCTAGTTTATCTTCTTTGCACACAGTGGTTCTGAAATAACTCGGTTTTCTTGGCCAAAGAACTACTCTGCTATCAAAGGCCCAGCCTTTCTGGAGAATAATACAGCAAAATCGTAATTGTGAGTTAATAAGAAAGGCTGAAATCAAGCCTAGAATTATCTTTGTCCCATGAAGAGTATGCAAAGGAGGATTAAAAGCCAGCTGTAGAATTCCTGTCAGAACATCCTTCCACCTTCTACAAAACTGGAGGCTACCGACTTCCAACTCACCAATAAATTACACAGTCAAGTGTAAATCAAGTCAGTTCTGGCACAAGCAGTTGTGGCTGAGGTTCAACAATGAACACAAATGATAGAGATAAGGGTAGAAACACACGTGAGAGTCCCACACCTCCCGTCCTGCCAACGAAACCAATGACCAGAGGGCGGACGATGTTGATGCCCTCTGTTAATCATTTTGTCCAAATAAATGTTGTGGTTCTACCTTGAGGAAAAAAAAAATTACAAAACTTGGGAGTTTGAGGTTGGGAGTGCAGCAAACAGCCCAGCTCAGGGATGCATCTTGGTCTTGTGGCATATGCAGAGGTTCTGCACAGGGAACCCAGATCACAGGTGGGAAAGCTCAACGTGCTGGAGGAAGTGCTGAAGCTTACCATGTCCAGAGAAGACAGAGCAGGGCTCACTCATGTAACAGCAGAGCTGTGGAGGGTCCTAGAAGAAACCCATCCTCAGCAAGAAGTGCTGGTCAACCTAGAGCCCAGAGTAATGGCTGTGAATCATGGAATGGTTTGGGTTGGAAGGACCTTAAAGATCATCCAGTCCAACCCCCTGCAGGCAGCAGGGACATCTGCAACTCGAGCAGCTTGCTCAGAGCCCCAAGGGACAACCTGACCTGACATGGGGCCAGGGATGGGGCATCCACAACCACTCTGGGCAACCTGGGCAGGGGTCTCACCATGTCACGGTGAAGAATTTCTTCCTTCCATCTAAATCTACCCTCTAGCTGGCTGAATTTTTGCTTCAGACTTGTGCTGCCTGCCAGTATAGTGAACAAACATGAAAGTATCAGCTCACAGCAATCCTTAACCCTTCCAGGAATCCCTCCGAATCATCTCCAAGATTTCAAACACACCAGAATATCAAACTGATGCCTTTCCACCAACATAAAAAAAAATAGTAATTAGTATGTTAACTCGTATATTTTCTTCCCAGCCACACCTCTTCTCTACCACAACATCTTGTACCGATAACCGCCTGTGTGCATTATACTGTAAATTAAAATCATGTTACTGTCATGAATCTCTCTCAGAGCTCTCAAAAACCCCACAGAGAGATTGCCATTTGAAGAAGCAGGAAAATCAATTAAACTGGAAAGCAAATGAACCCAGACCTTGCAGACAGCGTAAAAAGGGTTGACAAGTGACACAGGGAAACACCGTGCTTTTCCACATACAAATGAGAGAGCTCTTTGCCAAGACTTCTCCTTCAATCATCAGAAAGACTATTCTATGCTTTAAAACGAAGCAGAGGCATTTGTTACTTGAGGAAGAACATACTGGGTCTTGCAGCCACATCACGGATGAACTGCAAATGGGATTCAAAGTCAACCTTGCTTTAGACTACTCCTCTGCTGCCCCAAAACACTTTGGTGAACCTCGTGCCGGATAAAACTTGCCGAGCAGCTCCCCTTGACTATCTCATTCACGTTCTGTGCTGCACAGGCTCATTAAAGCGCCTCTAGGCAGTCTAAGTTAATCCACTTTGGAAATGCAACTACACAGAACCCAGGCGCACAAAGACCTTTTATTAAAAGGCATCAGGTTCGTCCTGGAGAAATGAATCCAGCTCTCCTGGACTTGTGCAGGTGTTTGCCAGCTGGGCCAGGCTGACTGGCTGCAAGAGAGAAGAAAAAATACATGGGATGGAGTGAAAGACTCCATGGAAGGAGCAATGCAAGAAGGAGAAGGACCAGAAGAGCAGCAGGAAGGGGGCAATGAAGGTGCAGCCTTCCAGTTCTGTCCAGGACAAAAAGCAAGTGGAGAAGCAGCAGAACATCCTCATCAGAAACCTGAATGCGTGAGGGACACAAATCATTAGCAGAAGAGAAAAAAGGAATTGAGTGAAAGAGACACGGTTGATGAGCAGAAGAGGTGGGGGAATTCCTGACACAGAGACATGGGAAGGCTAGGAGCTCCACCTGACAAAGCAGGAAAAGCCCTGGGTGGAGGAATGAGGAGATCCATGGGGATTCCCACATCTGATGTGTAGTGAAGGTGGAAGAGCGGGGAGCTCCCAGCCTGTATCTGGTTGGATTTAAGGACATGAGACACCACTTCCTATGAAGTGTCTCCTGTAAACTGTCCCAGACAGGGTGACACTGTCTGGTGACCTAAGACATTTCTGGGGGAATCCCTTGAGAGTTGCAGGCTGGACATGAGGATCCTGCAGCAGCACCCACCAAGCGCAGGCCTGGAGAAGTGAACTCCTTACAGACCTGTAGCAGCGGGGCTATTCGTGGCTAACTGGCTATCAACAGGACAAGTGCAGTAGATACCAGAGCTCTGAAATGCACTTTTTTATTGATCCAGACCAGAGGATTGGGCCATTTGAATATTGCCACCCACCAAAAGCTTCTTGATGACAACAGCTCACATTTGTACTCAGTGATCTACTGGTTCTCAAAACCAACAAAGACTCGGTTGTCTTTGCTACACCCTTTATGAGATGGGACCCTCTTTGAGGACTCCTTGCCATTGCTTTCTGCCACTCTGTCCTCAGCTGCCACCAAGTTGCATATCCCTGAATCTTTCCTGAGGTGGGAAGATCAGCGACCTATGTGGATTTGGACCAAGCATCCACAGTGGTTCAACTAACCTTGATGTGATGGCCTTGAGGACAGACTGCAGTGACAGGCGCAGGCTGCAGGGATTAGATGAGAGCTAAAAGCCTTGCATCTGAGAAATGACTGGCCCAGCTGGCCTTCGGTGGACAAGATGTCCACATTTTACATGTGGTGGGAGTATCAGCCTAGAATTACCATTCTTCCTTGCCTCACATCTCAGAAGATATGTTTGCCTTTCCCACCTGAGAGCCAGGCACATAACCCAGTCAAGACAGAACCTCTTTAGAACGGATTTTACCGTTTTAGAAGACCTGAAGTACGTAATTCAGACACAAATACTCGGGATGGGACTCAAGGCCAAACGCAGACCTACAATTTGTGTAGATGTCTACATCTGAGTCAGCCATTGAAGAGAAAGGAGCACTTCTAGGTCACAATCCAATGGTTTCTAAAGTCAAACAGACCACCTAGGAGATGTTCTTTTCTTGTCCCTTACCATTAACACAGTGCAGGGGTCCACTCACATCCACACTGCAGGTACCCCAAATTGGGCAACACAATTCTGAACCTGGGTGATCAGGAGAGACCCCAGGCAGTCACATGGTGTCTCCATCAGATACAAAAGTACTAGCACTTCCACAGAAGGAATTCACCCCAACTCCCAGCAACGCTCCAAGGCTTGGGGAAGAGTGGCTGGAAACTGCCTGGGGAAAAGGGCCTGGGGGGGTTGGTGACAGTGGCTGGAGAGGAGCCAGCAGTGTGCCCAGGTGGCCAAGAAGGCCACTGGCATCCTGGCTTGTCCCAGCACTGGTGTGGCCAGCAGGAGCAGGGCAGGCATCGTCCCCCTGCACTGGGGGCACTGGGGACGCCGCCCCAGAATCCTGGGTTCAGTCTGGGCCCCTCCCTGCCAGAAGGACCTTGAGGGGCTGGAGCGTGTCCAGAGAAGAGCAACGAAGCTGGAGCAGGGTCTGGAGCACAAGTGCATTGAGGAGACCTGGCGGTGTTAATTCTGGAGCAAAGGAGGCTCCGGGGAGGCCTTCTGGCTCTCAACAACTCCCTGACAGGAGGCTAGACCAAGAGGGGAGTTGGTTTCCTCTCCCCAGAACAAGCGCCAGGACGAGAGGAACCGTCCTGCAGTTGTTTCAGGGGAGGTTGAGGTTGTCCCTGAGGAGCAATTTCTTGCCCGTTGGCGTTGTGCAGGCCTGTGCCAGGCTGTCCAGGGCAGTGGTGGAGTGCCCATGCCTGGAGGGGTTTCCCAGCGGTGTGGAGGTGGTGCTGAGGGACAGGGTTTAGTGGGGACCTGGCAGTGCCGGGGGAACGGTTGGACTCGAGGAGCTGAAAGGTCTTCTCCGACCCAAACAATTCTGTGATTATGTGATTTACAACTAATACAAAGAGGTGGAAATAAAAGTGTCAATTTTTATCAGAGACCAAGCAGAGGGTTGGAGGTGGGAAAAGGTGGAAGGGGACAACCATCTGGAAGAGTATCAGCAGTAAACTCTGGTCAAAGAAGGAACAGAAGAGAATATATCCATGTCGTTCAGTGATTTTTCTGAATGGATAAAGAGTGAGAAACTAGAAAGACAGAACTTGTCCTGTTCCTTATGAAATTTCAAATAACCTATTGATTAAAGGCACTTTTCCATAATTGTGAGGGGGAATAGAAATATCTCTCACAGCACATAGAGTCTGAACAGAGCTGTTTGTCGAGAGCAAACCAAGGGCTTCCATCAGCAAAAACTTGAGCTGGAGATGGTCTCTTCTGAGCATGGAAGCTCCTGAGCAGGTTGTTGCTGCAGCAGGACCCGGGAAGTGTCCTAGAGCAATGTGAGACAAACTCCCTGGAGACTGACTAACCAGCTTCACATCTTTGGGCTCTTGGATTTTATTCTCGTTTATTATTTAGTAATAACTAAGACGAGTACAGAGTCAGTCTACCGAAGGTTCATGAATCACAGCATCTTATCAGCATATTAATCAACTTCTGGTCAGGAAAATAATGATAGCGTGAGCTATAACAAACGCTTTTATAGTTTCATGCTTGAAGCCAAACAGGCTACAGGACAGACTGATTCTTCATCCCTGATTCCACACCATGGAGCTAATCTATTGGCTGCAGAACCATCGCCTCAGCAGAAGTGGAGGCAAGAAAAAGGGAAGGATCATGTGCCGAAATGAGCAGCTCATGTTTATGGCAGGTAAAGTGAAGTCTACCAATAACAAAAAAGCAAACAGGAAGAAGAAGAACATCTGGAACTTACCCTCAATGGAAACAACAGCTTACATGAAGACCCAAGTTAATTACAGTCTGGTTTAACTAAAGAGTAAACAGCACTCAAACACTGTTTGCTGCTGATGGTCTGAGAGCCGTTGAACAAGCAAAGTGGAGGCAGTCGCCGGCTGAGAACGAGGAACATGCTGGAGCACAAAGCCAGTGCTGGACAGATGGAGCTCCGTCCACGAGAATATTCTGTGTCGCTGTAACTCAGCTCAACGACCAGCTCGGTCAACAGCGAGAAAGCAAAACACACACGAGGTTCATTCCACTCTCCCATTTAAGGAAGGAAAACAGGAAGGAAAACAGGAAGGAAGATGTGATTTGACAGATCTGGGGGTCTTAAGAACCCTGAGAAATGAGACATACTGACTATATAAGAAACCACCTTCGCTTAATAAATCTATGCATGCAAATAGGGAAAACATTTCTATAAACATTTCTCTTACGAATTTACCACATGACTTTGTTTCACCGAATAACTCTTTTAAAACTTCCTTTTTTAAAACTTAATTAGAATTTCCCATAAAAATTCCTCTAATTCAGACCTCACTTTACAAGTCATTTAGGAAACAGCCATCCTTCACACTTCCTTTAAGGAAGATCAAAATGGAAAAATTAAGAATCTGCATAAACATAGTTTATGTTTATCAAATACTTGAGTGTGTGCCAAGGATTTTGCATTCTCCTCAACACATGAGCAGCCAACCTGGTGCAAATTTTTATTTGCAAAATTTTTATTTCTCTTGAAATAGACCTCTATGCCCAGCCCACTAGGTACAGAAAACAACAAAGAAGTGAGAATGAGAAGGAAATCAGATTAAAATGGATTATTTCAACCAAAAGCAATCTATTCTGTACAAAGCATTCACCTGCCGGTGCCCCGATTACCATCCTTGTTTTCTTTCCACGTAGATCCCATCTTTCCTTGCACAAGGTTAGAAATTACTGCCTTCTGCATGATCTTTAAATATCAAAATTCAAGTAATACGCATGCTGTGCTCTATTTGGGGTAAAAATCCCTGAAATCTAAAGCAAACCGAGAACATAGCTTACGGCTAACAACCTTCACCTCAACTTCATTACACTTCAAGGGGGGTTTATTTCTCTTTCTTGCCTAACATAAAGCTTGGCATTCATTTTTCTCCATTTTCTCCACTACTGCAAAAAGATGAGATTTTTTTAAAAATCATGTACTGTATAAATTCTATATTACATCCCAAATTAGATCTAAAATCAAAATTTGGGGGCAGACATTGCACACTCCATCTCATGAAGTGATGGTACCAACGGTTTGATGACACGCTATTGCAAAGTAGGGGCTCCAGGCAAACTTTTCCAATCAGCAGCCGATCAGGACTGAGACACTCGTTAAGACCCAAAGCTGTAATGAGCTCCCAGGATGAAGGAAGGGGTTTGCACATGTAACGGCAGTCAAAATCCCCTCCAGATCTACCACGTCAAAGAATCACAGAATGGTTTGAGTTGAAGGGACCTTAAAGATCACCTAGTTCCAACCCCCTGCCATGAGCTAGACCTGGTAGCTCAAAGTCCCATACAACCCGGCTGGAACACTTCCAGGGATGGGGCTCCTCCCACCTCTCGGGGAAACCAGGGCCAGGGTCTCACCACCCTCAGCATCAAACATTTCTCCCTTCTCTCTGGTCTCAATCTCCCTCTTCCAGTTGAACCCATCACCCCTTGTCCTGTCCCAACAGCCCCTGATCAAAAGACCCTCCCCAGCTTTCTCAGAGGCCCCTGGAAGCACTCAAAGGCTGCACTAAGGGCTCCCCGCAGCCTTCTCTGCTCCACGCTCAACACCCCCAACTCTCTCCCCTGGCCTCCCAGCACAGGGGTTCCACCCTCCCAGCATTGCTGGGGCCTCCTCTGGCCCCACTCCAGCAGCTCCATGTCTCTGCTGTGCTGAGGAGCCCAGAGCTGGACCCAGCGCTGCAGGGGGGTTTCCCCAGAGCAGAGCACAGTAGAGGGGCAGCATCCCCTCCCTCCACCTGCTGCCCACGCTGCTGGGGATGAGCCCAGCACACAGGTGGGTTCTGGGCTGCAAGCGCACGTTGCCAGCTCCTGTCCAGCTTTTCCCCCCTCCGAGCACCCCCAAGTCCTTCTCCTGGGGGCTGCTCTCAATGCCCTTCAGCCCCAGCCTTGGCTGACACCAGGGGTTGCCCCGACTCAGGAACAGGACCTTGCCCTTGGCCTTGTTGCACCTCATGAGGTTTCACACGGACCCACTTCTCCTGTCTGACAAAGTCCCTCTGGATGACATGTTTTAGTGATTATTTTCAAACAAACTGAGAAGGAAGTACCTACAAACTCCTTAACTTCATGTTCCTCCTGTGAAAAGTCTATTTTGTTTGTTTCTATGAGTTTAAATATTCTCCAGAATAGCTTGTGGCTACATCAGATACTGATACGTAGCTAAATGACACAAGTTAAAGAAAAGTAAATGACATCTAAGCATAAAAGCAAGAATTACATAGATGGAGCCTTTTAATAATTGTTGGGACCACCCTCAGGACTTGCCTGTCTTTGATATGTAAAGGAAAGAATTTTCCTTTTTTTTCCTCTTTTTTTGAAATAAAACTTCAGGTCTTTCATTAAATATTCCAACAAATTCATATTCAAAAGGTTTTGTAATACTATTTGCCTAGCAAAGAAAATAGCTCTTTGTTTAAATAGTTTTTAATCTATTCTCTATTTTAGGACTTCACTTTAGGAATTCAGCCCACTGACTCCTTACCTTACACCGGTGTCCTATGGTCAAGCCGTCACTTTAATAGTCCTATCTTTGTTTTTCTGCTGACAGAACTAAGGATCTTGTTACATTGATCTGTCTCCAACTGTTTTCTTCAAGGTCATCATGAACATCTGCCACTTATTTACCACACCTTCTGGCATACAAATGTCTTAAGTCCAATGGTTTGGGGTAAAACTGGTCTCATGGGGACCACCTCATCACGACCCCTACCATAGAATCATAGAATCACAGACTGGTTTGGGTTGGAAGGGACCTTAAAGATCATCTAGTTCCAAACCCCTTGCTGTGGGCAGGGACATCTTCCACTAGACTAGGTTGCCTAAGCAGCGCTGGCACAAACTGGCCAAGGGAGACGACAGCTTTACATAGAAACTTTCCAGCAGGGGCTGTTGGGACAGGACAAGGGGTGATGGGTTCAACTGGAAGAGGGAGATTGAGACCAGAGAGAAGGGAGAAATGTTTGATGCTGAGGGTGGGGAGACCCTGGCCCAGGCTGCCACGAGAGGTGGGAGAAGCCCCATCCCTGGCCCCATGTCAGGTCAGGTTGGCCCTTGGGGCTCTGAGCTTCCTGCTTTAGTTGCAGATGTCCCTGCTGCCTGCAGGGGGTTGGACTGGGTGACCTTGAGAGGTCCCTTCAACCCAAACCAGTCTGTGATTCTATTTTCTCTATTTAAGTGCATGGTATAATCTTCATGGTGATTAACCAGCAGGTTATTTTAGAAGACAATATCCTATTAATGTTGCCATTTGACTTACTCAGAATGCAGTCATGTAGAATACATTCATCTCAACCAGAAATCTCCCTCTAAAATTGTCCTTCCATAAAGGTCAAGGTACAAACTCTATCCAATCTGCACCTCAGTATTTCAATAAAATTGTCTTCTCCAGTGCCAGAAAGCAGCTCCTGTCACATTGAGGATTTTATGAAAGCAGATATAGGAACTCTACACTGAATGGATATTAAGGTGGAGCTTTGAACACAGGCCAAAAAAGAAAAAAAGTAAAGCGGGAGAGAAGTAGACCCTTGTCCACACCATCCTTTGTGCTGGAAAGTACAAAATTGCTGTTCTTTCTAGTGCAGGAAAATAACTATGCACTTAGGAGCTCATTTCACAACCCAAGCTCTGCTGGAGTCTGCAGTGCTCTTACAGCAGTGATGTTTCTGAAGAGACTATTATTCACAGAGATTTTTTTTTATCCCAAGCCTCTAGTGCTTTGACTGTGAGCCCAAAGTTCCCCCAAGCTACAGGACCTCCAACAAAGCAGTGTGCATAAATTTGATGAGGAAAAATGAAAGGGTGAATAAAACCGGGGCAAAACGCCTTCGAGGAACTCTCTGCTCTGCAGCCTATCAGATAGGACTTCTTGCAGGAACACAGCCAGCCCTACTGATCTACCAGCAGAAAGAGCTACCAAAGTCAATGAGAATATTCTGGGGATGAAGCAGCTCAGAGGGTTTGATGCTCGTTTACATTTGCTGTTGACCACCCTCCTCCACAAAAGCCGTTCCCCAGCAATTTCACACATTAGGTAGAAGTTGAGGCATACAACCCACGATGCAAATACAAAGAAGTCAGTCTTAGCTCAATACGGCACTTAACAGCTAATTACATTCCACAAAATTATCGAATGAAACCTCTTCCAAGGCTGACTTTGTTGGATGCTCACCAGATCAGAAGGACAAACACTCGGTAAACAGCATCCGTGGGGAAAAACACAGATACACCAAAGCTGGAGATTTTCCAAAGTGCTGTTTCTCTCTGAGCTAAATTCTTTCCCCATCAGCTCGCTTTAGTTCCCAGTAGTTACATAATTGTGGTAAACATATTTCAGTGCCTTTTTCAACCATTAAAGATGACATTTTTTAGGCAACTCAGTTCTAAAAAGGGACTTCAAACAGCCATCAGACTTGCTGTTCAACACAAGATTAACTCAACTCCAGCGTGACTCGGAAACAAAAAGCTCAATCAATGATGTAGTTTAAATCACCACCTATAACAATAACTGCACGGTCTGGAGATCTCGGGCTCTCGCCGGTGGGATCCTCATTTCTATGGCAGGATTACGCCAGCACGTGCACCTGAGTTGCTGGGTTCAGCTCCAGAGGAAAACCCTCCAGCTCCCAGCTGACTCCCCTAGCAACTTCTTGTGTGTTTTGTTTGTCTGAAGAAACCCCCTTTTGATCCTTTTCTTTAGGATTTCCAGAGCATCCCCTTCTTGTGAATTCAGATCCACTTCTTCTCTCTAACCTCACTGCACTGGCTTTGCTGAAGAATTTTTCCTGCAAGCCACATTCCCATCCGGCTCCCCAATGGCAACTCTTTCTCTCTTCATTAAGGGATTAATCACTTATTAATGATCATCTCTCTCATCGCCAAACACAGACAGTCGCAAAAGAGCCACTGAACACTGCTCCTACCTGTGTACGCCATGTTCTTCGGGTTTCCATAGGGAGCCCCAGGTTGGACGGGGCTGTAAACAGGGTTCATGGTGGAAGACCGGAAACTCTGGGGGCAAAAGAAAAACAGAGTTGAGATGATGGCCTTACATTAGCTCCAGAGTCGTGTTCTGTGCAGAGTCTTCTGCTACGTCATAGCCTTACCCTGTTAGAATTCCAGACACTGAATGCTGCGAAGGAAAGGATTTACAACACCATGTTACAACCCGATAGCATATTTAATAATTCAAGTTTTGGAGCTCTCGGATAATTCCGCTAACTTCAGCGCTTCATATTCTGCCTACAAATGCACCTGGAGCAGATTAATCTTCCCCCTCCCTGCCTTCGGCGGGGCTCAGGACTCATGACCCCGCTTCTAGCTTGTGGTGAACAAAGAGGAGAAGCCACCAATTCAGATAAGGAATTCTCCGCCTTGGAGGAGCTAATAGACCTGGGGTGACAAAAACAACCGCAATGAAGAACCTGACCTTTCAGAGATGAGCGGATAAAAGCCCATTTGCTGCCGGCCAGATGGAGAGCAACAAATATTTGTGAACTTTCAGCGTGAGCTGAGTACAATAACCTCAAGCCCAAGGCTTGGGTGCTGTACAAGGCTGCACCCAGTGCCACCCACTGCGTCCCACCGCTGCCCAAGACGGGGAGATGAAGTCACAGACCTAACGTGAGCAATGAGGTTGTAATGGCCCTTCTGTTTCTCTCTCCAGTAGAGACGGTGAAGCAGCACCGGGTTCTCTTCTTATGAGTTTTATTTACAGGAAAGCAAGTACCTTGGGAATTTGTGTCTACTAACTGTCACTTAAGCAACTGGCTCAGTTAATTACCTTAATGAAGCACATTCTCAATTCTGATTAATGGGAAAAGCAGTCGTTAAGCTTTATTAGGCGACGCATTTGTCTCCACTGGTATCTAGTGACAATTTCACACCAGAACCTCAACGATCTTGCTTCAAAATGAGGAGGGTTTTCTTTAAAATGTATTATTTTGGAGTTCACACATAAAATAAAACCGTTCTTTCCAAGTCTCTCATGATGGATGCACAATTTGTTAGATCATTAACTCCTTCCGCCTTTATCATGGTATAGTAAATAAGTCAAATGTTAAATGCTAGCACCAATTGACTTAACAACAATTATTGCTTAATTAATTAGCCTTCCCTCCACCCCAGAGTTAGCACAGAAGAAGGAATTCTCAAAGCAGAGGAAATTACGGTTATAAAGTGAGCTGGAAGAGAAAGCTACATGGAGACATGTATTTGCACAGAAACACAGAATAATTTGGTTAGAAGAGACCTTTAATCTCCTCAAGTCCAACTTTTCCCCCAGCACTGCCAGGTCCTCACTAACCCCTGTCCCTCAGCACCACGTTCACATATCTAAGTGAGAGGCTTCACTAACACATGATGGAGCTCCTAAGAAGGTCAACAGGAAAATCAATGAAAACTTTATGTCCGTGAGACGTAACAGCTGGGAATTTATATTCAAGCATAAGGGGGCTTATGGCCATTTGGTCCTCATGTCTCGGGCAGCGCTACAAGTCACACAGAATCCCAGAGTCCCAGACTGGTAAGGGCTGGCAGGGACCTCTGGAGATCACCCAGACCAACCCCCTGCTAGAGCAGGGTCCCCACACCAGGGTGCCCAGGGGGGCATCCAGGTGCCTTTGGGATCTCTCCAGAGCAGGAGACCCCACAACCTCTCTGGGCAGCCTGGGACAGGGCTCCTGCACCCTCACACCAAAGAAGTCTCAGTGAGCCTGCCCCTGGCAAGCAGGTGTTTGCTGGCTAGCTTGAGTTCTTGTTTACAGGAGAAAACCCAGTGTCATCTGAGTAGGTGAACACCAGCTTCAGTGAGCATCTGTCCAGAAGCCTGGCTTTTGGGCTGCCATACAGATCCCCTTCAACACAGGAGGCTATTTCAGTGTAGGATGTGGCCGATACAGGACGAAGTCATACGTCTACCTCAAACTGCACAGACACATATCATGGATCTGCAACACCTCTGCTGTGAGGAAAGGCTGAGAGCCCTGAGGCTGTTCAGCTGGAGAAAAGCAGCCTGAGAGGGGATCTCCTCCATGGGATCAAGGGCTAAAGGGGGGTCAGGAGGAGGGGCCAGACTCTGCCCAGTGGTGCCCAGCACCAGGACAAGGGGCAATGGGCACAAATGGGAAAGTGGGCAGTTCCAGCTGAGCAGGAGGAGAAACTTGTTTGGGGTGAGGGTGTGGAAGCCCTGGCCCAGGCTGTCCAGAGAGGTTGTGAAGTCTCCTGCTCTGGAGAGATCCCAAAGGTGCCTGGATGCCCTCCTGGGCACCCTGGTGTGGGGACTGTGCTCTAGCAGGGGGTTGGTCTGGGTTATCCCCAGAGCTCCCTGTCAGCCCCACCAGTCTGGGATTCTGTGAAAAGCTCTATAAAAAAATCCAAAGACACATCTACATTAACAAACACTTTGGCACAAACCACAATCACTTTGCACAAGGAAAGAGCACAATCTGTGCGAGTCGCCTTCACAGTGCGGAACTATTCTGAACTAATACACAAGTAACACCCATGGCCTCAGGGTTCCTACTGGTACAGGATGTTTTAAGTAATAGATGCCACAAAAGGAATCATAGAATCATGGAATGCTGTGGGTTGGAAGGGACCTTCAAAGGTCATCTTGTCCAACCCCTCTGCAGTGAGCAGGGATATCTTCAACTGGATCGGGATGCCCAGAGCCCCATTCAGTCTGACCTGGAATGGTGCCAGGGATAGGGCATCTGCCACCTCTCTGGGCAACCTGAGCCAGGGTCTCACCAACCCTCATTGTAAAAAAATTCTTCCTTAAATCTAGTTTAAATGTCCCCTGTTTTAGTTTAAAACCATTACCCCTTGTCCTGACACAACAGGCCCTGCTAAAAAGACTGTCCTCATCTTTCTTAGAGGCTCCCTTTAAGTACTAGAAGGCTGCACTAAGGTCTCCCCAGAGCCTTCTCTGCTCCAAGCTGAACACCCCCAACTCTCTCAGCCTTCCTTCATAAGAGAGGTGCTCCATCCCTCTGATTGTTTTTCTGGCCTCCTCTCGACCCACTCCGTTGGGTCCATGTTTAAATAGGGCTTAAGAGAAAAAGGAGGAGAGAGGTGTCATAGAGTTACAGAGATATCCTGGACATAATTAACTGTTAAATCAGTAACAAAACTCTTCAAGTCCAGGCAAGAAATGCCCAGCGGAACAAGGAATGTGACAGACATCTATAAAAAAATCAATCACAAATGACCTGGAGAAGACGGAGAGGCAGCAATCATAGAATCGGATCACACACTCTTTCTCGTAACTCAAGCAAGTGGGGGCATTAGAAGAAATAATTGTGTTGTAGGTTCAGAACAAGCAAAGGGGGTGGCTGGTTGCTTTGCTTTCTCAGCACATCCCTTGCTGCCAGGACGGCGGGATTTGGAAAGCCTCCCAAGGGATAGAGCCGTTCCTCTTCTTCCCCAGCCACCCTTCCTGACAGGCTTTTAGATAAGGAGAAGGTTTGACCATCCAGGCATCCCTGTGTTCCCAGGAGAAAAGTCAATAACCAGGCTCCATTTTAGATGTCTGGCCACCCAGCTAACAGCTGGACTACGCTCTCAACAAATGTCCCTTGAAGCTGAATGGTGCTCTTTGCACAGACAGGCACTGGGAGATCCCTGCAGCAATACCGAATGGCTGCAAAAAGCCACATCCTACTCACAGAATCATGGAATGGTTTGGATTGGAAGGAACTTTAATAATCATCCAGTCTAACTACTCTGCCATAGGCAGGGACATCTTCCACTAGAGCAGGTTGCTCAGAGACCCAAGGGACAACCTCATCTGACATGGGGCCACCGATGGGGCTTCTCCCACCTCTCAGGACACCCTGGGCCAGGGTCTCACCACACTCAGCATCAAACATTTCTCCATTCTCTCTGGTTTCAATCTCCCTCTTCCAGTTGAACCCATCACCCCTTGTCCTGTCCCAACAGCCCCTGATCAAAAGACCCTCCCCAGCTTTCTCAGAGGCCCCTGGAAGCACTCAAAGGCTGCACTAAGGGCTCCCCGCAGCCTTCTCTGCTCCACACTCAATGCCCCCAACTGTCTCCCCTGGCCTCCCAGCAGAGGGGTTCCACCCTCCCAGCATTGCTGGGGCCTCCTCTGGCCCCGCTCCAGCAGCTCCATGTCCTTCTTATGTTAGGGGCCTCAGAGCTGAACACAGTAAATGTGCGGGCAAATGGCTCTTCATGATGGCCGTTTCAGAGGATCTGTAAGCTGATGATGTTCTGCAACGGAGCAAGGAAGTGATGGGTCTATCTTACTCCAGCCCTTGTATCCTCGTTCTTGCACACACAGAGCCAGCGTCTGACCGAGCTGCCCCTTCCCTCCACCTTCCAGTTGAATGTGTGTTCCTCCACCCAGAACCACACAGTGACAGCTGGACCTGCTCCTGGGCAAGGATGGAGTCATGGCTGCATTGATAAAGAGCCGTGTTCAATGCAGTCATCATTTCATCTGCACTTTTCTGGGTGTAAAGAGAACAAATAAATCATAATTTGGTGAAAATTACTGCTCTGGGTCGCGTTCGGTGTTGTACCAAACTGTAAAAAGAAACACTCTCACTGAGAAGGATGAAAGAAAATGGAGTTTAGCCGAGATAAAAGGATGGTTCTCACATCAGGGGTTTGAGTGTATTGCGAGGAAGAGGTTTGTGCTTCCTCCCTGCTTGGTATGCAGGGTGTTATCTCCAGCCAGCGTGAAAAAGCCTGTGCAAACGGCTTTTCAGATGGATGAGCTTCTTTCTTTTCAGCATCTAGTATTAAGCACATTCCAATGAGCTTCCAATACGTTCTGCAAGACAATGCCAGTCAAAAATACATTTTAAATTCATTACAGGCACCACATTGTGGCAGTCAAAAAGCTACAGTGAAATGAGAATAAAACAGGATTAGCCAAATTAAACCTCCTTCGCCACAATAACGCCCAGCACTCACTTGTGGCCTTGAGGACACAACGAAAGGACTCATAGAAATGAATGATAAACAGACAAACACAAGTATTGCTTTGTTGCATGGAGCTTCCACTGCTTCCTAATGCCCACCACGGTGACGCTCGGAAGCTGCTGAGACTCCATTAGGGAGCTGAAGAAGGAACTCCAGCAGGAACGCCATGGGAATATGCTGCTGGCAAACTGTCCCGGGATACTTGCTGCCTGTAATCTGGTTACATTTCCATCAACTTTATCTGTCCTGTGAAAGCGCAGGACATGTCTCCACCTCACCAGGAAATTACTTCAGATGAAGGGTAAACAGCAACAGAAGGGAGGTCAGGCGTCGTGCGGCCACCACGCCATCAGCAGGTCAATGTGCCGGTCAGATTGAGTTTGTACGGGGCCATTTCTAAGCAGCACAAGAAGGAAATCAAAATGCTTGTGCTGTGAAAGCCGAGCTTGATCCTGCTGTGCTGTGAAGGGGCTGCAGAGCCACGCTCGGGTGTTCTCACCTCGCCGGAGCAGAGCTGGGCTTCGTGTTCTCCTGCCAAGGGAGAGGACTCTGTCCCTATCACTAGGGATACCTGGGACATCACTTACGTCACCATCTTCCTACAGGAGCACTCTAAGCACTCAAGAACCAGCACAGGTATCACCACCACCTTCAAACTACAACAGATGCCAGACAATGGGAACATCTCACCATTTTTTCTCTATCGTTAGTTTACTTCATGCCTTTGAAAATGTCATGATCAGCTTTGCTGCTTCCCAAGGTTATTGACACCTTCAGTCTTCAACTACTGGTGGGCATCAGTGATTTGTAACACGTAAACAATGTCTACCACAAGTATTTCTATGGACACTTTCGTGGATCTGGCATCTTATAGGCCTCGCCCACTCTGATATAAAGAGATGAAGGTATTTCCCACTTCCACCGTACAGAGGCAGAGGAAGAGAGACAATGTTGACAAAGATTTTATAAAACCTAAATGAAAAGAATGGACTCAGGGAGTTTATGCAGTTATTGTCATTTTCTTTTCAGATTAAGTGAATAAAATCTCTGTAAGCAGTGTTACTGAGAAAAAACTCACATTTTACAGGGCTCTTCAATCAGTGACACTGGTGCATCTTCCATGCTCACAAAAAAATCAGATAGTAGATATAAAGTTCAGTCCAATTTTAAAGAAAAGAGCAAATAATGCCAATGTGAGCTTTTCTGGATGACAGACACTTCTCCCCCGTGTTTCATGCCAATCCTTGTGTCAAGGTGACTTATCCTTTACCTTCCCGTCCCACTTAGGCTATGATTTGCCTTCATCTTTTGTGAAAATGGGATCTAAGTGCCTGTGAGAGACCTGTTCCCTGCGCTTTTCTTTGAAAAAGAGAGTGGTATTTTCTCCTCTGAAAGAAACTATCGCTACCAAAAATTATTTATTTCACATAAGGCGGCGCCGAACCATGAGAGAGTGTGAACAAAGCAAAAAGGCAAAGCAAAAAGATCAGTTTCTCCCTTGATGTGCACATCACCTCTTAAAATTCATTTTACACAAATCCCGTGCTAATCATATTCAGCCAGAGCCCCCTTGAACATGAAAAGACGCCCTGACCTTCTGCTGCATTCAAATTCCAATAATTTTCTGACCATTTCTCAGTTAAGCCATTTGAAGCTTGACCCTCACTTGGGAACCGCCAAACAATAATTAAATTAACTTCCAATTCGTCCGCCAAAGGTTAATTCAGGCAACCTGCAAGGCCCCAGCCACCGTTCCCCAAAACACGCTCCTGTGACAAGCTCAGATTCACAGCACGAGGTGGTCCCCCCCAATTAACACCTCCTTTTTCCTTTACTCCTTTTTCAGCTACGCTGTAACTACAAGCTGATTCAACAAGCAAAATATTTAATCTGTTAAAGACCTTATAAAAGAACTGGGTCAAAGCTGGTGCAATTTTAGTTGATCTTTTACTATTAAAATAAAATGCACTTTTCAAAAAATGAATGTAAGGGGCGAAACCAAGGAAAGGCCAGACTCCACAAAAAGTTTAAGGCTTCAATGAGCTGTAAATTATTAATGGTGGCTCTTGTCTGTACAATCACTTTTACCTTCTCCACTGTACTTCAGCTGTACCTTGATGTTTAGACAAATTGATCTAGGGCACCATTCCAGAGCCTGAACATTGACTTTTTTTCTGCCCACTCTTTTCTTCTCCCCACTCCTCACTTTCAAAGAAAACCTGAGCTCTGCTCCAGCCTTATTTTACCCGGATAACTGTAAAATCTGTACCACAAACTCCAGCTGCCCGAAACCTGCAGCATCCTGCTTCACATACTCATGCAGCTGGAGGGGAAGGGTCATCCCAGTCCTCAAACCATCCTACTGATAGGTCTATTGACAATCATACCACCAACTTTCATAGAATCACAGACTGGTTTGGGTCGGAATGGACCATTCAAGCTCACCTAGTCCAACCCCCTGCAGGGAGCAGGGACATCTGCAGCTAGAGCAGCTTGCTCAGAGACTCAAGGGCCAACCTCACCTGACATGGGGCCAAGGACGGGGCTTCTCCCACCTCTCGCAGCAACCTGGGCCAGGGTCTCACCACCCTCAGTGTCAAACATTTCTTCCTTCTCTTTGGTCTGAATCTCCCACTTTTAGTTTTGCGAGTCAAGGACGCAAAACAGAGTGATCCAAATCACTCTGGCTGCAAGAACTTAGGTTTGCATTTCAGGCTGCAGCATCGTATTTTCTTTTCTTCTCCACTGGGTCAAACTAAACTGTATTAACCAATTTCTAACAGAAAAAATTCAATACCAGAACAAGTCAAGTTACCCTCAAAGAAATGCTTTAATTTATGTTTTGCTCCAGAATTTCCAACTGCTACCGCTAATTACCATCCTTCAATTTTTGTAATTACTCCCCTCAGAAAGGGAGAATCACTTTCCAACCACCTCCTGAATATTGAAGACATCGCTCCTTCCCACGCATTGTACAGGATTAAGATCTAAATTTGTTTCTGAGTGGATTACACCGTACAAAGCTGACACACCAGCAATGCAATATTCCTGAAATTAAGATCAGATGAGGGCAGAGATGTCCTTTTCATAATGAATGGGCCAGAATCCTCCCAGATATTTTTGGTCAGTGTTCAAACACTGCAGGTTTTGACTGCATGATTTATGACTTCCAGCCACAGTTGATCCTCGTTGCCCTCTTCTATCAACTCCCGGGTCCTGTTTTCTGGTTCCAGGCTTTCTTCTCTGGTCCAGACTGGAAACCCAAGGCAAGATTGAGCGGCAAGAGGACAATGGAGCGATCCTCCAGCCCCATTTCCCCAGCAGAAAGCACAGCAAATCCCTCCCTGCCCTCTCCTTTTCCTTTGCTCGCGCTGATGCATGGACAAAGACGGGGGGAAATGAAGATTAATGGTGCAGAGGGATCAATACACCGTAATAGTCACTTCTTCCTTAAATATTCTGCAATCTTTGTTCTAAAACACAGCTGTGCCAGGGAAGACGAAGGAAAGCACAGGCTAAATCTGTCAGTGCAAAGGGAGCTTTGGCAAGAGGTCTGTTTATCATCCTCTTTTTCGTAATTTCGAGTTGGCAAGAGGGTCTGTACTAACGAGCCCAGGAGACGGCAAATGTTTCCCATCCATAGAACAGGCAGCCGCTGGCATTCGTTTGCTCCATTTGGAAATCAATCTACATGGAAGGAGAACCACAGACCCCAGATTCACACTGGTCTTGGTGTGCCTGGTGGTGCCAGGATCACCAATACCTGGCTAACATATGTGGCATCTTGTTACCACTTGAAAAATAAGCAAAAGAACGCTGTTGGCTTTTGGAAGTGAAACCTGCCAAGTGATGAACAAACAAGTCATGTTAAGAAAACAAAATACTCACAACACTCATAGGCTGAGCTCAGGATGGGGTTTTACTTCCTAAGGAAATATGGGACACTGAGCTAAAACCAAAGAGGGATGCACACCCAAAGGCAGTAGTGTAGCAATTATTATTACAAGTCATCAAAATAAAGATGATTCAAACTGAAAATATGGAATTAATTCATTGATTTCAATTCTGAAGATTTACTTAATCCCCTCCACCTCTCAAACATCCAAGTGGAGTCAGAAACCAGGTGATCTACAGCTTGCTCCCCTCTCTTTGCCCACAAAATCTTTACGCTGCTTTGGCTGAAGGTTAAGCAGCGCTGGTGGGGTTCACTGCCTGATCACAACGTCCCACACATCTCACTTACTGCCCAAACACAACTGCCTCCATGACCAAACCATGCCCAAGTCCTGAGTGGCTTCAGGTATGTAACATGAATGCAAACTTCCTTCTGCACGTATGCCCTACTGCTCTAGAACCTATCCAACTTACATCATATTTGAATTCTTTCTTGCTCAGTATTCCTTCTGCAGACTCTGAGTCTAAGCCTCTATGGGGGGATGCTGCAAAAAATACCTGGTAAAACAACACGTATAACCAGAATCAGAGAAAGAAAGTTTGTGTCAGGTGACCATGATCAATCAGTAGAAATCTTTAATTGAAAGCTATACATACATACAACTATAAAGCTGTACTAGGTCTCAA
The DNA here is from genome assembly GCA_009769605.1 of Bucorvus abyssinicus. Classification (NCBI taxonomy): domain Eukaryota; kingdom Metazoa; phylum Chordata; class Aves; order Bucerotiformes; family Bucorvidae; genus Bucorvus; species Bucorvus abyssinicus. Next base: position 94,346,307 of record CM020024.1, on the reverse strand, counting down.
TCACAAGTGGGCCCATGTGCAAATCTCATGAGGTTCAACAAGGCCAAGGGCAAGGTTCTGCGCCTGGGTCGGGGCAACCCCCAGTATCAGCCCAGGCTGGGGATGAAGGGCTGGAGAGCAGCCCCAAGGAGAAGGACTTGGGGGTGCTGGGGTGGGAAAAGCTGGACAGGAGCCAGCAAAGTGTGCTCACAGCCCAGAAGCCACCCGTGTGCTGGGCTCATCCCCAGCAGCATGGGCAGCAGGTGGAGGGAGGGGATGCTGCCCCTCTGCTGCGCTCTGCTCTGGGGAGACCCCCCTGCAGCGCTGGGTCCAGCTCTGGGCTCCTCAGCACAGCAGAGACATGGAGCTGCTGGAGTGGGGCCAGAGGAGGCCCCAGGAATGCTGGGAGGGTGGAACCCCTGTGCTGGGAGGCCAGGGGAGAGAGTTGGGGGTGTTGAGCCTGGAGCAGAGAAGGCTGCGGGGAGACCTTAGTGCAGCCTTTGAGTGCTTCCAGGGGCCTCTGAGAAAGCTGGGGAGGGTCTTTTGATCAGGGGCTGTTGGGACAGGACGAGGGGTGATGGGTTCAACTGGAAGAGGGAGATTGAGACCAGAGAGAAGGGAGAAATGTTTGATGCTGAGTGTGGGGAGACCCTGGCCCAGGTTTCCCCGAGAGGTGGGAGAAGCCCCATCCCTGGCCCCATGTCAGGTCAGGTTGGCCCTTGGGGCTCTGAGCAAGCTGCTGTAGTTGTAGATATCCCTGCTCCCTGCAGGGGGTTGGACTGGGTGAGCTTGGAAGGTTCCTTCAACCCAAACCCTTCTGTGATTCCACAATACAGGAGTTGCCGAACATGAGCTGCAGACACTTTACAGGGTCAGGAGCCCAAGCTCTGAATGTACGATATGACTCTATAATGTATGCTATATGCAGCCCATTAGCATATTCATTTCATAATCACTGTAAAGCCAAGACTTTCTCAGCCCGCCATCACAAAGGATTTTGCGCCGCTTTTCTTCACCTACACACTCGTCCAGGTTTGCAGTGAATATGCCCAGCCTGGGAGGTCCAGACCAGGAACGCTTTTGCAGCACACACAAAGGAAAAGGCTGAAAGGCCACAGCAAGTCAACAATTAACACTTCTCATAGATTTCCGGACTTTCCTTCCTGAATTAAAGAGCGGGAAGAGATTCAGCGAGGTCTGAAGGAGCTTACAGCTCACGCTTTATACCAGCAAAAAAAGATTTGCTAAATCCCCAGGCGGTGATTCAGGCTGGCCAGAGAACCTGGCTTTGCACTCTTGTCTTCCATCAGGGGTGATAAGGCCAGGCTGGGGATTGGATGGCCCAGCAGAAAGTGAAAGCAAATCTGTCCTTCACTTCATCCTTAAATTAACAGTGTACGGAGACGTTAAAAAAACAACTAAAAATGTCTTTGAGGTCTCTCAGAAACTTTGAAAAGGAAAGCTCGCTCTGAGGCAGCTCAGCAAATATTGGTCTTTGCACGTGAACATTTCGGCTCCTCAAATGGAATTTCACCTCACACTGATTTCTCCTGCATGGAAGGTCAAGGATATGAAGAGCCATTTGAACAACCAGGGCTTCAGCATAGGGGAAAAAAAAATCCTAGTGGTTTGTTTAAAGTCTAATGACACGACACTCAGGTGAATCCAGTACGAGACAGTGCTCTTGGTTTCACGAGATTTCCAGTTGCAACTACCAGTATTTTTGATAAAAGCAATATTGAAAATTTAACACATTTTCCTGTCACAGAATCGTTTGGGTTGGAATAGCCTTTTCAGCTCACTGAGTCCACCCGTTCCCACAGCACTGCCAATCCCCACTAACTCCTGTCCCTCAGCACCACCTCCACACTGCTGGGAAACCCCTCCAGGCATGGGCACTCCACCACTGCCCTGCGCAGCCTGGGCCAGTCCTGGACAACCCCAACGGGCAAGAAATTGCTCGTCAGGGACAACCTCAACCTCCTCTGCAATAACTGCAGGATGATTCCTCTTGTCCTGTCACTTCTTCCTGGGGAGAAGAGACCGACCGCCTGCCCTCTCTCCAACCTCCTGTCAGGGAGTTGTCGAGAGCCACAAAGTCTCCCCTAAACTTCCTTTGCTCCAGGATCAATCCCCCCAGGTCTCTCAGCCGCTCCTCAGCGCACTTGTGCTCCAGACCCTGCTCCAGCTCCGTTGCCCTTCTCTGGACATGCTCCAGCCCCTCAAGGGCCTTCTGGGAGTAAGGGGCCCAAACTGGACCCAGGATTTGAGGGGTGGAATATCCCATCAAAGGATATTAGGCATCACTAAAACTCAAGAGGGTATCCAGCAATGATATGATTAATTTAATTCACTATTCTGTCCTTCATATTTGATTTGGCTTGAAGGATGGCAGAGCCTCCACACCGAGTGCTACGATGCGATAGAAATCTTCATTTCTATCCATCAGCGTCCCCTTGATGCTACAACTCCCACACTGACAAAAGCATATGTCTAAAAGTTTTTATTTGCCACAAAAATGGCTTAATTCTGTATTAATCCCTATGGTCAGAAATCCATTCTGAGATTTAAGAGACTCAGCAGATTTCTGGTTTTTAAGTACCATCTCCAGCCAACAGGTTACCCCAAATTTCATACACATGCTGCCACCACGACTCGCACTGTCTCTACCAAATCGGTTTCGCTGTCAGCGTTCTGCATTTTTAATATCATTTCAGCAGCGTTACAGGTACACGGCAAAAGTTTAATTGAAGACAGAACATAAAATCTTCTGGTAACGGCCTTCTCCAAAATTAAACTTTAACATCTACCTACATCTTCGACCATAAATAACGTAACACAAGCAAGACGTGTGCTGCTGCCTTGTACCACAGCCAACACCAACCTTTATTTATGCATTTTGATAAAGAAAAAAAACTTAGGCCTTTGATTTGCAACCAAATTTTGACACATTTATTTTCACGCTGATAAGCACCATCTCTGCAAGTAATAAACGTTTTTTAACGCTATTCTTCATCACATGAATTCCATTCACAACTTAAATTAACTCGATCCATCGTACAAGAGGCGCTCACCACCTACTCAAGAGAGTCCCTTCCTCCAAATTTTTCCCTGCTCTGACAATGCCCAGGTTGATATTACCAGTCCAGCAGCCTGTCGGGGAACTTATTTTGGTATGATTCACTCTAGTTTTTTAATAAATTCATGGGTTTGTTTTTATGTGCTTGGAAAATAAGCTCAATATTCCCAGGTGGTGGTTTGTGAAATACTGTAAATATAGTAAGTGTAGGAAAACCCCTGTTCATAAGACAGAAACCAGGCCGGAGGTGCATCCTCCGGAAGACCCGACAATGCGACCAGTCCAGAAATCCGAGGGTTAGCCCAGGGCAGGACCTATGTGGTCTCCACATGAATTGCCAGGCAACATGGAGGGGAAAAAATGTCCTTGTTGGAAAGAAGAGGAGGGCAAATTGTGTGAGTAATCGTGACCTCTCCGATCTGGGGAGCCTGGGAATAGGCACTTCATAAAGAACGAGCATGACAGAGCAAGACACTTTGCCAAGGTCCCCCCTTTTCCTTATTCCTTTTCCCCAAATTGACTTCTTTCAATAACCGTAAAATAATCTGGTTATTTTCAATTCGTAATACATAATTTTAAATATTTGCGTAGAATGATATTTTTATATATTTAAATGTTATTTTTAAATATTATATATTAAATACTACACATATTCAATATTCTATATTAAATACTATGTATTAATGTTATATATATTTAATATTATTTATATTAAATATTATATATATTAAACATTCTATTTAAATCTCTTTAACTCTGAATTTTCTATTTCAATTTCTTTACGTATCCAAATGCTTTTAAACAGAATGATGCATGTGTTGAGAAGTTCAAGCACAGCAAAAGACACCCCATAAACTACCTCAGTAGAAATTTCCCGGGGCATCATTGGTCTCTGCATTACTGGGGCCATCAACACCCCTCAACATGCAAAACGCTCCCAGTCCAATTAGAGAGGAAGACACATGGAGAGGAAGATGCACTTCACATCCCCCCGTTTTCTCCAGAAATAAGCAGCAGTGCCTGGATTTAGGTATCGGCACAACAGTGTCGGGCTTTGCCCCCAACATGCCTGAAGGCTACGGAAATGTAATTAAAAGCTTTGTAGGAGCAGCACGTCAATTGCACCCGTAGGCGACGTGTTTGGCACAGGCAAGCGACTAAGTGAATGTGTTGAAGCCCTATGCAGAGGGAGCCCAGGTAAACCCCTGCCACCACGTCACGTTAAGGTGAGGCCATGCTGAGCACAGACGGAACAGTGGGTATTTCCGACCCATGAGCAGTGGGGATGAGTAGGGCCTTTTTCATCCCACAGCAAAGCTGCCGTTGATGCTTGCTGCTCCCTTCTTGGCTCAGAGCAGCCTACACAGAAAGTGTCCATAAAAAGATGAAGTGTGTGTTTGAGTTTTTATTTGACTCAAAATATTGTTACTGGCTGGAAGAGAAAGAACGGCGCGATATCAAAGAACAGAAATCATGGGTTTTTGAAGGATTTTACTCTGAAGGGAGAGGTTAAACCTCCACGCGTTTCCATAGAACACAAAATCTTAGCGGAGGCAGAACATCTGTCAAGGCAGCCTTGTAGAAGGACCAGAGCAGAATATTCAGTGGCCAACATCACTGAACTCTGCTCCTTCTCATCTGTCCAGCAGCACCCACTCCGCAGCAATGCTGCTGAGCTCTTGCTATCGGCTGACCCAGGATTTGTAATCTCCTTCCACTGGAGCGTGTTTGATACAAATGCTAATCCTCCTGATTTGCAATTCGCTATCACCATCTGATTTTTAAAATCTTCTGCAGACATTAGAGGGGGAAAACAGAAAACTGCAAACGAGAGAGAACTGCTAAGCCTGTGCTACCAGTTATTGGCAAGTAAGAGGCCAGTAAAAATACTCATCAGCTCCTGAACCATCTGAGATCATGGACAAAGTCAGCTGCCCACGCCTCTCCATCCTTCTGCTCCATGCTGTGTCCAGCCTGCTCATCTCCAGCTCATGGCTATCGAATAATCTCCTTCGTTACTCCTGGGGAGATCCCGATGAGACACAAGAGAAAATTTGTCACCCCAAGGACAACCAGCCCCCGGAATAATCTCCCCAGGGCAGTGGTGGAGTTCCCAGCACTGGACACTGTCAAGATGTGGCTGGCCAGGATCTGGGCCAGCTTGTCTAGACCAGGCTTTGCCAAGAGAGGTGGGACCAGATGATCCTTGAGATCCCTTCCAACCTATGATTCTATGAATCTGTGTAAAATGAGTTAATTATTTCAGTCCAGATCGTAGTAACTGGACGTTCACATCCACAATGGGCAGTAATTGCCCCGTTATTGGCCATCACACACACAATCAAACCATGCACCAATTCTGAGTGACAGCTGCTGTGCAGAAAGAAAACCACCACGATCCTCCCCCAGGTCTGTGTGACATGAACAGCACTTCATAGCTTCAAGTAGGTCAGCCACTGCTCACCATTAAATTCAGCCTGCCCTCAACATAAGTGCAGACAAATCGCAAAAGAACATTCAACCCGATGGAGATTCCTTCCTGCAGACTGGACCATGGTTGAAGTACCAATTCTCACAAGCATCACTACGGACTTCAAGAGATGACAGTCCATGCACATAGCTCATAAAGAACTTTCCTCTGTAGGTGCTATGTGGTGAAGAGTCTCCTCAGAGATCTAGAACAACCGAAATAACACTCTGAAGTTTCACATAGGCCAATTGCCAGGTCCTGCCCTGGGGTCACACCAATTCCCAGGAATGCTCCAGGCTGGGGGAAGAGCAGCTGGAAACTGCACAGGGAGAAGCCCCTGGGGGGTTGGTGACAGCGGCTGAAGAAGAGCCAGCAGTGTGCCCAGGTGGCCAAGAAAGCCACTGGCATCCTGGCTTGTCCCAGCACTGGTGTGGCCAGCAGGAGCAGAGCAGGGATCGTCCCCCTGCACTGGGGGCACTGGGGAGGCCACACATCAAATCCTGTGTTAAGTTTGGGCCCCTCCCTCCCAGAAGGACCTTGAGGGGCTGGAGTGTGTCCAGAGAAGGGCAACGAAGCTGGAGCAGGGTCTGGAGCACAAGTGCACTGAGGAGCAGCTGAGGGTTGAGCCTGGAGCAAAGGAAGTTGAGGGGAGACCTTGTGGCTCTCAACAACTCCCTGACAGGAGGTTGGAGCAAGGTGGGGGGGGTCAGTCACTTCTCCCCCAAAACAACTGACAGGACAAGAGGAACCGTCCTGCAGTTGTTGCAGGGGAGGTTGAGGTTGTCCCTGAGGAGCCATTTCTTGCCCGTTGGGGTTGTGCAGGCGTGTGCCAGGCTGCCCAGGGCAGTGGTGGAGTGCCCATGCCTGGAGGGGTTTCCGAGCTGTGTGGAGGTGGTGCTCAGGGTCAGGGTTTAGTGGGGACCTGGCAGTGCTGGGGGAACGGGTGGACTCGATGAGCTGAAAAGGCTATTCCAACCCAAACGATTCTGTGACTCTGTGATATGTATCATTTGATTTATCAAAATGTCAGGTGAGGACTTTGAGACAAGTGTATCGACCAACTGGATGCAGTGAATTTCCTGTGCTGAATTCTTCTTCTGATGCTAATTTACAAAATCCTGTGACAATCTTAAGGATCCTGGGATCAGCAGGAAAGTCATTTCAACTAAGGAATGCTACATGAAATGCAGGAGGACCGGATTAGAAATGAAGAGGGGGAAGCTACAGTGAAGTGCTACAAAACGCAGAAGCAACAAGTGGATCTCCAAGTTCAAAACCAGGAGCAGAGGAGGCCGAGTCACAGCAGCTATACTTGGTGTAAATCCAGAAGAATCATTCCTAAAATAAGTTATAAAAATACTAAGAAGGAGAAAAAGGAAATTCCATCTTGAATATAGTGAGGAAAACTTCATCTCAGAGAGTTTAACGTGGTAGGAGAAGCTCTGGGGTCACTCATGAAACACTGAAGAGGATCTTTGTTAAACATAATCCTGGAATTACAAAAGAGCTGTGTAAAACTACGACTCTATTTCCGATCTTGTAATCCAGTATTTAACACTTTCTTTCTCTAGAAAAGACAAAAACATCCCATTTGGGTTCTTTTTAAGGCCGTTCAGTGTTTTTTTAAAAAAACAAAGTAAGGCTTCAGCAACTGCAGCACAAACTCTGCTGGTTTTCTTTCCCGGGGTAATGAGCCCGAAGGAGTACGTGCACAGCCCAGGAAAGGTTTGGGAACTCTCAATATGCCCCAAACGATGGGGTTCATGGCTGCTTCAGCAGCCTCGGTGCTATGGGGGTGGCTGTTTCAGCACGCAGAGGCTGCTGTGAAACGGCCCATGACCTCTGGGAATCTCCTGCGAATCTCTTTTGCTGCAGGTTCTCTCTGAACATCACGCTTCGATTCCTGCGTGACTTGGGCAAATCACTCAGTTATTCAGTTGTTAATTACAGCTTCTTTCTCCACATCAGATGCTCTGCAATTATCCATCTTATTCTGCTCTACTTTTGTTAACCTGATGTCTACGCCCACGTCCTGCTTCCCGAGAGTGGGCCGGAGGTTGTGGGGGCTGCAGCTCGGGAGGGTTTAGCTCCCTCCTAACCAGTCAAGGTGATTTGGTTAATGAGGTCATCTGCTGGTCCATGTCCCATATATCCTATGTATATTCCTTTCACAGGCTGGAGACTTCACATGGGTCTGTATCATTTCCTGTCAGACCCATCATCCATCAATTCAAAGACACCAACTACCAGAGGTTTCAGATTAATCGAAAGCTGCTCCACAGACTTAAACTAGCCCCAAATCCTGAACTACATCATGAATCCTTTATTGGGTGAAAGACATGCCATAAATCAGGAGCACAGACCTCTGTGAAGAACATGCATTAGTTTACCCACAAGCCACAGGCCTGATGGAGACGTTACTGCCTGAAGTCCCACAGTTCAGTTGAGAAAGCCAGACTAGATGCACCGAGTGAGCCCTTCGAGCCTCTAAAAACCTAGGAAATCTGTTCAGCGGGGTGGCCGGGGAAAGCCACTGCCTTGGAAAGCCAACACAGCCACCTGCGCCTCAACAGCTCACCCACATTCAGGGCTTGTGCTGCTCCCTAAGTTGCGAAGGAGCTTCTGAAGATGAACCGTTACGTGTCTGTGGCCTTTCAGAAGAAAGGATCATTTCTCCAGCTCCAATCTTCCATACCTTTGGCTGGCTGTATCAGCAGCACTGTGCCAAGAGCAGGTATTTCACCCAGAGATACTACAAAGACATTTTGGATTCAGCAGGAGGACAAGAAGTGCTGGTGCCTCACTGAAATACATCACATCCCTTAAGCAGCTTTTAATCTGCCTCCCAAAATAAACCACCCATTCGGAGCAGCCAAGTTCCTGTAGTTTTCACAGCAGACCTCAGTAATTTCTGTCGGAGGGTTTGTTACAAGTTTCTGAACGTTTTCCATTTGGTTCCAGTGCTGTGAACAATAAACTTCTGCTTGCTAACGTGTGGATTTACACTGACTATTAAAGGAGGTGTGAAAAGTAAAGTAAATCAAGTTTGCATCAGTGGAGTGCTCTCCATCCCAGTACGGGAGCACTGGGACTGCTGTCACACAAACTACCCAACAACTTCACAGGAGATAGCAGCCGAGTATGAAACAAGGGAACACAACCCGCAGTACAGATGACACAGAACTGGGAGCAGGGGCTGAGACAGCGTCAGGCTGTGCTGCCACCAGCGAGACCTGGACAGGCTGGAGACTTGGGCGAGAGGAACCCCATGGAGCTCAACAAGGGCAAGTGCAGGGTCCTGCCCCTGGTGGGGAACAACCCCCTGCACCAGAACAGCTCAGGGGGGACCTGCTGGGAAGCAGCTCTGCAGAGAAGGACCTGCCAGTGCTGGGGGACAACAAGGTCCCCATGAACCAGCAACAGGCCCTTGTGGCCAAGAGGCCAATGGTCTCCTGGGGTGCAGGAAGAAGAGTGTGGCAGCAGGTCAGGGAGGTTCTCCTGCCCCTCTGCTCTGCCCTGTGGAGGCCACCTCTGGAGTGCTGGCTCCAGTGCTGGGCTCCCCAGTTCCAGAGAGACCAGGAGCTGCTGGAGAGAGTCCAGTGGAGGCTGCGAGGATGAGGAGGGGCTGGAGCAAAAAAAAAAAAAAAAGAATGAGAGAGGCTGCAAAAGGGATTACACAGGCTGCTGCAGGAGCTTAACCCCATCACAGCACAATCACTCCAGACCAGTCGCTGTCTTCTCCATCCCACAGCCACACGCCTGTCTAGGTGACTTCTGCATTTGGGGAGCTTGGGAGGAGATGTGTTTCACATCATGTTTCAGGAACCACCTCCGCTTTCCCTTTGTTCAGGTGAAAACATGAAATCCTCAGTTTTAGAGCCTGAGATTGTGCTGAAAGAAAAGATCCAGCAGAAAATGAAATGGACCTGGGCTTCCAGCAGCTACAGCCTGAGCTGCAGGCAAGACAGTGAGTTCAGAGAGCCGGAGGTACAAATAATGTGTCTTCACAATTTCATAGCGGTAGAACGAGGTTTGGAAAACAACCCAAAAAATCACTGCAGAGCACAGCATGAATTCTCCTGGACAGGCTGTAGCAGGCAGCAGTGGTAGCTCCAACGCTGTTTCAATCTGAACTCTCAAGCTCTGGATTTTGGCCCACATCTGATCTTTCAGATGTTTCACAGGAGGCAAGCCGGCAGCTCCATGGTACAGAAGAAGAATGCAGCTCCATCTCATGCTCAAGGCTTGAAGTTTTTCAGGCATCCAAACCGGGTGTCCAGGGCCATTCATCAGAAGCTCTGGAGGAGAACCTGGAGGAGCTCGTAACAAGGGCTGAGGCTGCTCAAAAAAGGTATCCTAACCAAACCCACCTGGGAACAGGGCACGGTTATTGCTTGTTAAGAATGAAATGGTAATTGCAACAATGTCCATGACTGTAGCAGGAAGCGCCTGATGCTCTCCCCATCCAGTACCAGACAGACAGAGGTTCTGGAGGACGTGGAGTTCACACACTTTACTAGGCCAGCCTGAAGCAAAAGGGTTAAGCATCCTCGATGACACACTGAGAGCTCAATGAAGAACCATGCCTGCCCGTGAGGAATCCCAGGGCAGGCAAAACAGGAATACATAAAAACCTAAGGGTCAGACCAGAAAAAGAGTCAACTTAAACTGTCCTCCTACCTCCAACAGAGGCCAGGCACGTGAGGACACATGGAAAGGCCAAGCACGCTGTGCCGCTCCCTCACAGAGAGCTCCTCTCGTCCATCAAACTCCTGTTGACAGATTCCCTGAGAAAGAAGGATTCAGCAGCCCTTGAAGACCTTTTCTAGGAACTCTTCCAGTCACGTCTGAACCCATGCAAGCTCCCACCCTCCGCACCACACTGAGACTACAAGTTCAACTGCTGAACTACATAGATGCAAAGAACTATGCTGCTTTCTCTGTTTACACAACTGCTGCCAGTTTCACTCAACATCCCCTGGTTCTTGCACCGAAGAGACAGCGGGTAAGGACCAGTCGGTGCCTTCACCAGGCTACTCGTGATTTTATAGGCATGAAACCTTCAAACAGATCAGGAGGGTATAAACACTGCCATGTCTGCCACTGCGTTATCCCCATGGCTATACTAACGGCAGTTCAGTGTGAGGGTAGCCATCTTCTCCAGCAGAACAGATGGAAGAAGGCGGCTTTTCTCATCCTGGAGCAGAGAAGGCTGCAGGGAGACCTTAGTGCAGCCTTTGAGTGCTTCCAGGGGCCTTTGAGAAAGCTGGGGAGGGGCTTCTGAGCAGGGGCTGTTGGGACAGGACAAGGGGTGATGGGTTCAACTGGAAGAGGAAGATTGAGACCAGAGAGAATGGAGAAATGTTTGACGCTGAGGGTGGGGAGACCCTGGCCCAGGTTTCCCCGAGAGGTGGGAGAAGCCCCATCCCTGGCCTCATGTCAGGTCAGGTTGGCCCCTGGGGCTCTGAGCAACCTGCTCTGGTTGCAGATGTCCCTGCTGCCTGCAGGGGGTTGGACTGGATGACCTTGATAGGTCCCTTCAACCCAAACCATTCTATGATTCTATGATTCTAAGAACAAAGTATGTCTATATGCCTGCAAACGTGAGCAAGCTGTTTCCAAAGAAGAGAATGCATCAAAGAACACTTTTAGAGCAGTTTATGACCCATGTTCCTTAGCCAGTAGAGAAGGGCATTCACTAAAGCACAACTACAACAATATCCCAAGTGATCTTCTCTTTAGCCACTTTCTCTCAAGTTAAACTTTATCCCCAACCTGCTACCGAGCTCTCATCCAATAAGGCACGGATTAGGTAGTCTAGTTATATTTCTACCCCAGCTCTCAACTTTTCCACTAAAGGAAGCCTCCAAAACCAAGAGATGTTATTCTAGGAAGCATATCAAGAGGAACCTAACCTGTGGACACATGCCGGCCTTGCTCCTCTTGGTAGCTTCACCAAGCACAGAGGGACGCCATTCAGAATCGGTAGCAGCTTCTGCTGTGGTTCTGCCCAAGGGTTTCTGCTAAATTTCAGTTGCTTTTAGCAAGTTGCTCACAACATGTACTGCTCTGTGAGCAATAGGAGGCTTTGTTCAGAGGTCAGCGTTATTGATCGCTGCCTACAGGACCCAAAACTCCACTAAACACAGCACAATACACATAAAAATAGCAATGAACTTTGGTCCCTGAAGAAAGAAAGAACAAACATAGCACAGCAAGGAGCAACAGCCCTAGGGCTCGTTTGGGCTCCATTAAGCAGACAGAGCTAAGGAGTGACTCTGCTAGAACTGGGAGGAGCAGATGACCCCAGAGCTCTCTGCTGCACCCTCCCCTTCCCTCCCCTGATTCCAGGCCAGCTCACACAAAATGCAGAGAGCTTTTATTCCCCACTCCTTGTCTGCAGTAACAGCAGAGCCTGTTGAGAGCTGAAATAGTTTAAAGCTGGTGAAGGACTCCGCAGCAAGACGCTCAAAGGAAGAAGGAAGCAAGAGAGCTGCGATGGAGCCCAGCTGCAGACACAAAGCTGCTCTGCTTCTGCTCAAACCACTCAAAGCTGCATGGACGCCACTGGTGCAGTGTCTGCTTCAACCACAGCATTTGCTTCCAGGGCTGCACTAAACACATTGATGTCCTTTTGGCCAGCTGTGAGCATGGACCGTGCAAGTGTACATTGGTTGGGGATGGCATGTCTTACTCACTGAAAAAAACACCTGCTTTGGGGAAGAACAACCCCCTGCACCAGAACAGCTCAGGGGGGACCTGCTGGGAAGCAGCTCTGCAGAGAAGGACCTGCCAGTGCTGGGGGACAACAAGGTCCCCATGAACCAGCAACAGGCCCTTGTGGCCAAGAGGCCAATGGTCTCCTGGGGTGCAGGAAGAAGAGTGTGGCAGCAGGTCAAGGGAGCTTCTTCTCCCCCTCTGCTCTGCCCTGTGGAGGCCACCTCTGGCGTGCTGGCTCCAGGGCTGGGCTCCCCAGTTCCAGAGAGACCAGGAGCTGCTGGAGAGAGTCCAGCGGAGGCTGCGAGGATGAGGAGGGGCTGGAGCATCTCTGTGCCCAGGAAAGGCTGAGAGCCCTGAGGCTGTTCAGCTGGAGAAGAGCAGCCTGAGAGGGGATCTCCTCCATGGGCTCAAGAGCTAAAGGGGGGTCAGGAGGAGGGGCCAGACTCTGCCCAGTGGTGCCCAGCGTCAGGACAAGGGGCAACGGGCCCAAACGGGAACGTGGGCAGTTCCAGGTGAGCAGCAGGAGAAACTTGTTTGGGGTGAGGGTGCAGGAGCCCTGGCCCAGGCTGCCCGGAGAGGTTGTGAAGTCTCCTGCTCTGGAGAGATCCCAAAGGCGCCTGGACACCCTTCTGGGCACCCTGGTGTGGGGACCCTGCTCTAGCAGGGGGTTGGTCTGGGTGATCCCCAGAGCTCCCTGCCAGCCCCACCATTCTGGGAATCTGTGAGTGACTGAGTGCTCATGGGGTTCATATCTCTGGCAGTGTCTCTCCTTGCAGCTTGTCATCTAAAGAGGGATGTTGAAGCAGCAACTGAAACTTCAGCAAGATTATAAAAACATAGCCTAGCACGGAGGTTCTGCCCTTTGAGAAGCACCTTTCTACCTTAATAGCAGCATGTCCTAAGGAAGAATTTGAAAGCCTCTAAGAACTGAGGCTTCAGAAAATCATTTCAGAGGAGGCTCTCAGTGCCCGGAAAGCAGCAGGAAAAGCAATTTAAAGGTCACTTCTTACTAAGCAGGAGTGACGATAAAACTCACCAGCCTCATCTGCGGAGCAGAGTAGGTGAACAGAGGCACACGCAGATAAGTAGGGAAGGATAAAAAAAAAAAAAAATAGAAAGACGTTAAGGCTGTGGGATCTGTGCTCCTGACAAGGAGTCTTCATTCCTACCGAGAACAGCACATCCTCGCTTGGCCCTCCCCGCTAACCGGCTCCCTCAGATCCACTGAGCCTTTTGGGCAGAATGAGCAATTAAAGGACTCCAAAACAGATGGCTCTATTTGGCAACTTCTTTAAAAGTGTCGTTTTGAGACTAGCCAGGTCATCTCACAGCTAAATGACTCCAGATTAACTGCTTTCAGGCAACCTGCGGTAAAGAGCTAAAACTAGACGGGCAGCGGGCTCTGAGATAGCCAAACTGATTGTACCCGTTCAGCTGCCATCACGTTTTATCATTAACAGCAGAGACAATTATTCCTCATTAATTCAATTATTCAGAATCATAAACTGGTTTGGGTTGGAAAGGACGTTTTAAAGATATTTAATCATTGTGGAAAATACACACCTTTGGCAAACAAAGTATTTATATGCTGAGGGTGTCCAGTTTCTTTTCCTTTTTTACTCAAAATCCTCACTTTTTTCCACCTATGGAGCAGCACTCCTCTTCAAAAATGTCCCTGGGACTGGACTGGGATGCTATTGGGCAGCAGCACTTCACAGCAACCCCAGCTGAGGACTGACGGAAGCTACAGATCATGTTCTCATGTCTAAAAATTTAATTGCTAGTATAAGTCTGATCTGCAACCCAAGAGCCAAGATGCCTGTTTGTCCTCATCCATTGGACATCCTTCACTGCGAGGGTGGTGAGACCCTGGCCCAGGCTGCCCCAAGAGGTGGGAGAAGCCCCATCCCTGGCCTCATGTCAGGTCAGGTTGGCCCTTGGGGCTCTGAGCAACCTGCTCTGGTTGCAGATGTCCCTGCTTCCTGCAGGGGGTTGGACTGAGTGACCTTGAAAGGTCCCTTTAACCCAAACCACTCTGTGATTCCATGATTCTATGACATGCACGTTCAACACTACAGTCAATGGAAGTTCTGGGGGCAAATCCCCACTATCTCCATCTTGGACTGGTTTGCTAAGAAGTAATCAACTGCACCTTAGTGAGTAATTCTGTTGGGATCACAAAATCACAGGATGATTCAGGTGGGCAACTTCTCCAACCTCCAGCTCCAAGCAGGGACAACTTCAAAGCTGCATTCAGTTGCTCATGGGCTGTCCAGCCAGATTTTTAGCATCTCTGAGGACAGAGACTCTTGCGTACAAGATTAATACAATGGTTTTCAATTAAATCTTGATTTCCTTATAGTGATCTTGGTTCAGAGCAGAAAATCAAGAACCAAATACACACTAAACTAAGCTAATACCATCACTCAGCCAAGGGCATCACTCTCAAGTTCCCAATTTCAGAAATCAGCTATAATTTGAGAAAGGATTTGGCCTTGTCAAGGCTCTGTTGGAATTTACTCTTCCTGATCTCTATTACCTAAATTTTCTACATTACATCTATCATTGCGGGCAGAATAATGTTCCGTTGTGCTTCACTGAGATGTCAGTTTGGGGTAGCTTCAAAGTGACCCCCTACACAGCTGCAGCCCCCACCCAGGCCACAAGAGCCCTCCTACTTCAGAGATATTAGACAGCGATTTGAGCATAATAAATAGTGGATGTTTTCCAGTTCTGATGACAAGTAAACATTGTACTTTTGTACTTCTCAATCGCTGCCAACATAGGATTTCTACATCCAGTTTTAAATCAACGAGCACAGTCAGAACCTCCAGCAACACAAAACACATGAAGGAATTTTAAGCCACTATTTTTATGTTCAGTAGTTGCCCATTTCATACAAACTACCAGAAAACAAGACACCACCACCTAAATCTATCTTTCAGTTCCTCATCTGTAGAAGTCTGTAAGACCATGATTAATTTCAAAGGCAAAGGAGCTGTTTTCACCTCAGATGAGGGTCTGGGCATGAATCCGACTGGCATTTCAGTTTAATCACAGAATCACAGAGTGGTTTGGGTTGAAGGGACCTTTCCAGGTCACTCAGTCCAACCCCCTGCAGGAAGCAGGGACATCTGCAACCAGAGCAGCTTGCTCAGAGCCCCAAGGGCCAACCTGACCTGACATGAGGCCAGGGATGGGGCTTCTCCCACCTCTTGGGGCAGCCTGGGCCAGGGTCTCACCACCCTCACAGGGAAGAACTTCTTTATAGCTACTCTAAATTCACCCTCTAATCACAGATAGGTCCAGTTCTGGGAGGTGTAATTATTTTTTTCTGAAAGATTCTACACAAATTAATGTTTTAAAAACACTATTATAGGCCACACGTGGAAAGGAAGTCTGCAGCTTAGCGATGCCACCTCAGAGAACGCTTCCTACCCAACCCAGCACCACCAGGCAAGTTCTGGCAGCTTGTTTAATGCAGAACTAGAAGATAATTGGATTCTTTAAGCTGAATTTAACTATTCATAATTAAGTTCAAACTGCAAAATGAGTTAAAGTTGAAAACTGACTAAACCAATTTTAAAGTGTAATTTCAAGCATGTATTTCCTCATGCCTTTTTCACTGTTCCAGCTGTCCACCATTGGGTCCCTCTACCAGCAGCATGTCTTGCAGATCGGTACCAAGAAATTCCAGGGGGGTTCTAGTTATAACAGGGTCCAACAGAAAGAAAATCTGACCTGACAGTTCCCTTTTTTGAAGGTTATCTGAAGCAGAGGTGAAAGAGCTGGGAGTGATAGGAAAAAGGAAACCCTCAAAGGCATTCTACTGATTATTTTTTCTTTTTTTTTTAATATATACATGTGATATTTGACTCACTAGATGCCAATCTGGCATAATTTTTAACAACTGATTCTTCATAGTGTCTAATTGCCTCAGTAGATTGGAGTCTCAACACTGCCAACGGACCATCACTTAGCGGGGCTTAGGAAAACATGATACTTGCAGGAAAATGATGATACGTTACGTATTTTGCAATTTTCTACCACTTTAAGAAAGAAAAAAAAAGACTTAGGCATTTACAAAGAGCTGTAGTCCACTCAAACAACCGAATCTTTGCCCAGTTCAATAGTAAAAAGGAGAAATCTACGGGTCTGGTGTATCTGATGCTCCGCGCCAGCATTACCTCTTTGTCTAACCAGCCTGACTGCAAGACCTCAATACACCTCTATTGCTAACAATTAAAAAAATCACAATTAACACTGCTAGAGTTACAGAAGGCTTTAGGACATCCCGCAGCTCGATATTTTATGGGCAATAAGAGACTTCGCCAGCCTAAAGCACAGATGTTAGCACAGCAGCACCCACCTACCACTATCGGCGAGACCCAGTGCAGTGTTTTCCTTCGTTATTCTCGTCACTGTCATCCCCAAAATGACGAATTTTCAGGCTAAGTCAGAACACACAGTTCAGTGGTTTAAATTACTTAAAATTTTCCTTTTCTTTTCCCAACTTGCTCCAGGTTTCTTTCGCTATTTCCTCTCCAGCCAGGAGCAGCAGATGGAAATCTGCTCCACGTCCGCATGAGATAATGGTCTAATCTAAGTGGAAACTATTTCCTTATACTAGAAGAAAACAGCCATCAACAAGACAAATAGGTGGAATTACTCATTTCTAAGTGTTTCCGGATGAGTAGGAAAAGGAAAAAAAAAATGTTCTGGCTCTCCTTGAAATGTATCTGAAAGATATTGCAACTCCACATTCCCCAATCAAACCAACTGCCAGGAAAAGCCAAGAGTGCAGGTCCGAACTGGGGAATGTTGTACGATCCCCAGGGTTTTTTTTTTTTTGATTTCTTATATATTTTTCAATAGCAAGAGCTGTCTTTAACACAAGGACTCGGAGGACTGAGCATGCTGTCAGTCATCCGTAAATTCTGCTCACAAACAGCACTTCAGAGCTTCACCGTCAATAATAAAGGCTTATTTGGGACAGGGGAAAATTGATGTTGAAGCTGTTTCCAAGGACTTTCTGCTTGGAGTGACCTGGTTACATTTTTATGGCATAACTCGTCGTGTTATGTCTTAAATATCTGCTCAGTTACCCTCTATTTGGAAGCACCTTATGAGTAGATTTCTGATCTCCACAACTCCATGCTTGTGCACATGGGCTTTTTGGGTGTGAAGCAGTATAAAATGGCTGCCTCTTCTTTCCAAAGGTCTGATCACGGATCGACGCTTGCCTGGAGGAAACAGACTGGAACATACAGCTGACCACACACCTCCAAAGGCTGCATATTCGTGGTCTCATGGAGGTGATATGAGAGAAAGACTAACCAGCCTGTGGACTTCACGGCAGACAATACAATGACAGGAGATGCCATGATCAGCTCTCCATTGTGCTGGTCTTCAGAGTGTTAGAGTATTTGTCTATTTTCTGGTGTTTCTACGTAAGTAGATCCTGCAACACATAAAACAAGTCTTTTTTCTTCAATGCCATAAACCAGTTATTGAAAAGGAACTGCTTAAGTTCTGGCAATATCCAACTGATTGACACGGGTTGTCACAGCGGAGCTCAGAAAAGCAATTTCTCAGTTATTTAAGCATTTTGCCTTGACATAGCTATTTCTATTGCATTGAAGAATTGAGGCTACTTTCCTGTAATGTCCAAAATGACACAAACGACAAGGCTGGATTTGAAAATACCAGCAGTTGTGGTCACTAAGTGCCAGCAGTTACAATGTCACGGAAGACAGTGTTTTCAAATAGAAATGAGCATGGTGACATGTAAATTTGATGTCTACAGGAGGATTTTAATATAAGGATAATAGTGTGGAGGAGCCTTAAGTCAACAGATGAGGAAATTAAAGATGCTGGACTCTGCCTGTCATCCACCTGAGAAGACATCACAGAACCTCCCATGGGAGGAGAAGAGGACAACAGGGAGGAGAAGGCTCATCAGAAAGCAAGATTATAGGAAGCAAACAAGTCAAAATTCAAACCAAGAGCAGGATAAACAGTCAAAATTCCACAAACAACTTAGAAAATGCACACACCAATTACAAATTTACTCTGTGTTTGTTATTATAGAGGTGTAGAAAGATCAGACACCTCCACAGAGCTACTGGAGAAATGCAAGATGGAAGAAAAATAAATATATTCTAAAGTCAGTAAAACCAAAGATTGTTCACTTAATTCAGGCAGAACTTAGAATGAACTGTCCGTAATGTTCCCAAAAATACACAATCACGAGCAGAGGACTTGGACTTACTTATCTCTAACAAGTGTGTTAAGGATCATGATGGAATTACCCAATGCCATGCTTCGCATGAAGCAAACTGGCTGTAACAATGTGTTGCCCTGTGACACTCAGATAAACAGATGCAGCACGGGAAGCAAAATAACTCAGTCTACAGTAATGACGAGAGAGTCCATAGTGGGGGGGAACGATCTCAAAAAGCTATTAATAAAAGCCCCAGGAAGACACTATTAAAAATCTGAAGTTATGGGATAAGAGGAAATGGGACTGTCATGGATTAGAGAGCAGTTGAACTACGGGAGGCAGCCGAGTATTGACCGTTGGATTTTGAGGCTCCCAAAAGCCCAACAGCAAGGTGCCCCAAGATCCTCCAGCAGCATCCAGTCCAGGGGGACAATCCCTGCCCTTGTCTTGCTGGCCACACTAGTGCTAGGACAAGCCAGGATGCCGTTGGCCTTCTTGGCCACCTGGGCACACTGCTGGCTCCTCTCCAGCCACTGTTGACCAACCCCTCCAGGGCCTTTTCCCTGGGCAGTTTCCAGCCACTCTTCCCCCAGCCTGGAGCGTTGCTGGGGCTTGGGGGGACCCAAATGCAGGATCAGGCAACTTGGCCTGGTTGAATCTCATACCTCTGGCCTCAGCCCATTGATCCAGCCTGTCCAGACCCCTCTGTGGAGCCTCCCAACCCTCCAGCAGAGCAATACACCATGATGAGCATGGCAGGGAAAATTTCCCTTGAAAGCTGAATGACGCTGTGTCTCATTGCCCTTTCACCCCCTCGCAGCTCTGAGTGAGAGCTGCTTTCAAGATCAAGTATACACAGTCAATAGTCCTCCTACATAATACCGGGCTGCCCTGGCAGCTGACAACACGTATAAAGGGCTCAATTATAATTTTTTAGGTATTTCACAAAAGGTTCGTCAAAATATGAAGCCATTAAGCAATGGTGACAAGAAGAACTGGACAAAGACATGGGAGACAACACAAAGAACCCCAATGTCACTGATCAGAGAAGCCGTGTAACGTACTGACCCCCAACGCACCCATATTGCCCCCTTCCTTTCTACGTTATCTCTTCTCCTTTTCCACTTCAAGTGGCTGATGAGATGAATTGGATCATAGGAAAAATTTACCCAAGGAAAGAAACAAAGGTTTGCATTGGTTTCAATTTAAGAGAAAAATACCACTCAGGAAAGCAGGGGCTTAAAAAAATACAACATGAGAAATGAAATTAAATGCTACTGTTGACCCCACCATATACTAGAGGAACAAGGGATAAGAGAAAGAAGTGAAATTCAATTGCAATTTACTCCAGGTTTGCAAAACTCACTACTAAACACTGTGCACAGAAGCTTAGTGTGATTCAAGAAGAGATTTGAAGTTTAAAATCAATTACATACACATACACGTGCTTTAAAGGTGAAAAATCTGAAGTATCAGGACTTACAAACATCACATAAAATGTATGAAAAGGGTCCCCTAGAAGCAGGTTATCCTAAAATCTTTTGAGATGGGGCTTCTTGAATCTTTCATAGAATGCTGCAATTTTTGTATCCACACAATAAGAATCAAGTGGTCAGATAAAGGACTGATTAAAAACCTGCATTAAAGGCTGCATTTCATTTTTCAGAAGTGAATAGAATTGAATCTGTCACTGTGTGAAATCTCTCATTGCCTTGAAAAGCTTGGGGAGGAACGGAGAACTGGAAGGGGACCTCCAAGAGCAGGTTTCCTCCTTCAGATGTTCCTGCCCATTTAGTGTGGGCAGCACCTGAACCCTATCCCTATCCCTACAAAATGCCCATTTCTCCCCTTATAATTCTTTCCTGAAGGTACTAAGGCTGAAGGTTTTCATAGCCATGTCTTATTCTCCAGCATGAGACAACAACTCCCCGAGCTCCCACCTTGGTCAACTTGGAGATGCAGGAAAAAAACATCCCCACAGAAAAACCTAACCACATAATATCATCCCACACTGAGTACTCCCAAGGGTAAGCCCTGACCGTGAGGTGCGTCGGGATGTTGTTTCGGTCGCATTGCATCACTGGCATGAAGCTAACAGGAGAGGACAGTGGCACTTGAAGCTCTGATTTGGTTCTCCTAAAATTACCTGTAGCCCATCTCCAGCAAGACACAACCAATCCTTCTAGCTACGAGACGCCCTTTCTCAGACACATCACCTTTACAATTTAATTCCCTCTGCTTCAGATTTATCACCCTGTTTAAGAGCCAGTAAAACCCATTTGTGTCCCTTCTGAAGACAACACTCATTTGCGAGCCACGGCAGAGCAATACAAACGCCACACCATAAACGTGGCGTTTGGGATCTCTGTTTTCCAACCACTATTTCACAGCTGGGATTGGAAAAACTAAAAGCTGGACATCAAAGATGAGGACGATAACGAGAACTGAAGGCTCAGCTACGTGTCTGGCTTTCAAAGGAAAAAGCGGAATCAAAGGAGCAGAAAGGAGGAGGCAACTCCTTAAAGCATACGTAGCAGCAGCAGCAGAGCCACGAGGCATCATCCAACGTGGCCCCTGCATCAGCGGCAAGGGCTGGGGATGGTGACAAGAACATCATCCTTTTTCCCTTTCGTTTTACCAACACAGTCACTCATGCTATAAATCCAGTTAAATATCAGGGGGAAAGTGCTGGTTTTACTGCTGTCCATCTCCACAGGTTATTGCCCATCTACACCCCCCGCTGCCTGATTCAAGGCATCACATTGGGACAGTTTCTCTAACCAATGTTTGACCGATAAACCTCCTGTGCCCAAGTAATTCTGATTATTTTTAAAATCAATATTAGCACCAGCCAATTCCCAGCATTCAGCTGGGATCCTGCAGGCATAAAAAAGTGGTTTTTTCAGACAAAAAAAAAATAGCGATTTTTTCCAAGCAAATTATTTTAAGGTAGAAAAAGGAATTTTTTTTCCCCCCTTGAAGTTAAGTAAGTAGTATTTCTGTTTGAGGAGAAAAATTTAATACACGTTTTCTCTGTGGAGAAAATATTCTGATTGCACTACAGAGAGCCATATTCTGCTGATACACTTCCAGTGTAAAATAACACTCAGGAAAATGAATTTTTAAAAACATAAAAGACAGTAAAATACCTACATTAACAGGTTTGAATACCTCCACCCACTCTGCAATCCCCAGGGATCAACCCAACAAATTCAGATGCTTGTAAATGAGCTTTTATTGCCTGTCACACGTAAAAAAGAACAACCCTCCTGCCGCCGCGGCAATCATCTGCAGTCAGGACGCGTTTTATCATCGGATCAGCCGCAGCCACCGCCGGCTCCGACAACAACCGAACGCGTTGGCAGCGTGCCTCAAATTACTGCCGACTAAAAGCACTTTAAACCGTCCTGCTGGAGCTTGACATGACAAATAAAGCAATGATTCATAACCGAATTATAGAGAGACGCGCTGGGAGGCGACGAGCGGGATCGCGGGCGAGAAGGACTTGCCATTCCTCCATGCCAGCAGCTGGGGGAAGGGAGGCTGGGGATGTTCCGGAGACGCATCGGAGTTATCAACCTGGCTGAATGGGGGGAGGAAGCGATGGTAAATAAGGTGCAGGGGGTTCCTACACAACATCATTACACTCAGCGACTTTCTGTTGTCTATGAGTTTTCTGCCTATCACAGAGTTGTTTGGGTTGGAAAAGCCGTTTCAGGTCCTCCAGTCCAACTGTTCCCCCAGCACTGCCAGGTCCCCACTAACCCCTGTCCCTCAGCACCACCTCCACACGGCTCGGAAACTCCTCCAGGGATGGGCACTCCACCACTGCCCTGGGCAGACTGGGACACGTCTGCACAACAACAATGGGCAAAAAAATTGCTCCTCACAGACAACCTCAATCTCCCCCTCCAACAACTGCAGGACGGTTCCTCTCATCCTGGCGCTTGTTCCTGGGGAGAAGAGACCAACCCCCACCTCGCTCCAACCTCCTGTCAGGGAGTTGTCGATAGCCAGAAGGTCTCTCCTGAGCCACCTTTGCTCCAGGATCAACAACCCCAGGTCCCTCAGCTGCTCCTCAGCACACTTGTGCTCCAGACCCTGCTCCGGCCTCGTTGTGATTCTCTGGACATGCTCCAGCCCCTCAAGGTCCTTCTGGAAGGAGAGGCCCAAAACCTTTTAAATCAACCTGAGAATTGGCTACTGATTCTGGAATCCCATGTTATTTGAAGATTAAATGCAAAATAATTAGTAACCCAAAACCACTAGAGCAATCACCTCTATCAGCTTACAAATCCCCACCAAGACCTTTAACGTATGGACAAAAATAATCCTCAAGCAGTACCTGTGAAACAACCCTCACAGTCCCTCCCCAAACCGTTTTATTGTTAACATGTGATGAATAACATGTTCTTCAGTGCTTCTCCAGGCATTTTTGCTTTCAAACCTTTCAAACCTGAGCAGCCCATAGACAAGGCAACAGCAGCTTTGCAAACGTAGAGTGCTGCCACAATCGCTTCAAAAACGCCTATTTTGAAGTCACTTCAGAAGCAGGACTGCAGCTTATGCTCTGGTAGTAGATCGCTCTTGTCCAGCTTTTGGAGCATAGTGCGCTGAAGTTAGTCTCATGGCCAGCTTCCCTTCCTTAAGCAAGATCTAAGTCCTCTCAGTGTCCCCCTTCAAGAAAAAAGGAATAGGATAGCAGCCATGTACGATTCCTGGATAGGTCGGTTGATCTACAATATTTGTTTTAGGTTCTTATAAAGAAGATTAATTTTAATTAAATATATAAGCACGTGTATATATCCAATAGTAGCCACAAACATAGGCAAGACTCACAGGGTACTGCTTACCTTCCCTATCTCCATTTCACTTGTTGGTATGCAAGCTACATTTGTGGTCCAGATGTTCTCCATCATCAACTGGAAGAAACTTCAAAGGCAAATTCACCCCATTTTAACACAACTACCTACTGCAGGTGGGATGACCATTAGCTGCAGATGTCTGTGTGTCCCCACGAACTGTAAGAGGAGCCTAGACCAGAAACCAGGTGCTTTGCTTTTAGGTGGCTTAAGTTATAAGAAATCAATTCCCCCAAGATTGTCCCAGCCCTCAGACCAAGGAACCTTTCGCTAAATTAATGACGTTTGGAGAACGAGAGAAATCTGTACAGAAATAATGCTGATGAAGACCCACCTATATTGAGAACAGAGCAATGAACAGCCCTGTTGTGCTTTTTGAACTTGCAATCTCGACATTGAGCTGTCTTTTATTTTTAGCTAGACATCAGCTGTACGTCAGACACAAACCACGACATTTCTCCTTGTCCCCAGCTGTGACATCCAGGAGGACTGACAGACAGGCCTTCCACATCTGCAAGAGAATCCATTCGCTGTTTTGGTTGAAGTGGAGACCATTATTTCCACACTTCAACGTAAAAGCGGAAAATTAATACACGTAAGGAACCCATCTCCAAAATGAGGGAGACTATTGGGCAAAAAGGATTTGTGATGATGTTCTTAAGGCAGCTTTTTCTCTCCTGACAAATTTGTCTTCAGTTTTTTTGATTTTTTAGTAGTTCACCTCCTCTTCGTTACATAACTAGACCACATCCAAGGGTCAACAGGATCCTGATGATCCCCCATCAGCCAAACTTCCCAGCAGAAGACTTCCAATGAAAGCCTCCCAGCACAGGGGTTCCACCCTCCCAGCATTGCTGGGGCCTCCTCTGGCCCCACTCCAGCAGCTCCATGTCTCTGCTGTGCTGAGGAGCCCAGAGCTGGACCCAGTGCTGCAGGGGGGTCTCCCCAGAGCAGAGCGCAGTAGAGGGGCAGCATCCCCTCCCTCCACCTGCTGCCCACACTGCTGGGGATGAGCCCAGCACACGGGTGGCTTCTGGGCTGCGAGCCCACATTGCTGGCTCCTGTCCAGCTTTTCCCCCCCAGCACCACCAAGTCCTTCTCCTGGGGGCTGCTCTCCAGCCCTTCATCCCCAGCCTGGGCTGACACTGGGGCTTGCCCCGACCCAGGGGCAGGACCTTGCTCTTGGCCTTATTGCACCTCATGAGGTTTGCACATGGCCCCACTTCTTCAGCTTGTCCAGGTCCCTCTGGATGGATCCTGTCCCTCAGGCATGTAGGTTAAGAGCAGCTGGCAGCTGTTGTGTAATACCCTGTGACTGAATAGAGCATTTGACATGAAAAGTCGAAGGGATTTTAAATTACACTTAGTCCACAGAGCACGAGAACCACCAGCCAGAACTCACCACATCTTGTTTCATTTGACTCTGCTCCCAAGGGGCACAGACTAGCTACTCCCAGATTATACAATCCTGTCCTGAGCTGTACGTGGGATTTCACCCGCCGAGCCACGGTAGATTGGGAGGCTTTGGGGACTATTATGTGGGATGAAAAGGAGAAAGAGGGAACCCTCAGCCTTGAATTAACACATGGGAAAAAGTGAATAAAATCTTTCCAACACTGATGTCTAGACAGTACCAACATCTTTGCCTTTGGGAAGAGGGATTAGACCAGAAATCTGGCTGAACTGTTCCTTGTATGATAGGAAAGCTAGAAGACACTTCGGGCTAAAGGGCTGGCCCTGCTTCAGAAACTACTTTGTTACTTTATTATGAAAGAAGTGAAGAAAAGGAGGGCTGTAAGACAGGAGAGTATGATTTCTGCCTAGCAGTCACAGCAATTAAGCGAGCTGTCATGATGAGGAGGAGAAAAACACTGCTATAGAACCCAAAGGCTCAAAAGAGCAGGAGAAAGTAATTTTGAGAGTAGGTCAAGGCTCCACAGGGGATTACCTCTTCAGTTTGAGACTTAGCGCTAGAGACAACCTTCGAAAAGCTGACTGGTGAGATTCTGCTGATACCACGGATGACCCCGTAACATCTGCGTGTTCAAGCACAAGGCAAGTATTGAAAGTGAATGTTGAAAACGGTGTGAGTTAGGATCAAAACCAGAACTATAAGGTGTCTTCTCCTTCCTTCCTTCCTCTTAAATATATATATTTAAAAAAAAAAAAAACCCAACAGTTCAATATTTTGTATTCCTAGTGTTACGAAATTACTCAACATCTCGACTTGAAAACAGCAATCAATGCACAGATCTCCAGAAGGACAAAGCGGACTTTATCCAGAGGGCCTCTTCTCCTCTACTGAATTGATTCCACTGAACCTTTCATTAGGCGTTGGTACGATTCCGCTCCTTCAATTACTGCACTATCTGAGCAGGTAATAGCCTTAAAATTGAAGAGAGTTGCTTATACTTGTTGGAGCTGAAATAGCTAGTGAGATGCTCCCAAATAAAATCCCTGCTAGGAGACTGCTGGGTAAAAGTGGTCTAATCGACTCGCAGATCATGTAAGAAACTACAGAGATTCACTTCAAAGTGCTGCTTCAGCAAACAAAGTAGTTGAGTCAAGCTAATGCTTCTCATACTGGGAAGAACCACTTCTTCAAGTGGGGAAGGAAAACAAACAAGGGCAAGTCCAAGAACAAAACGTTTGTGGTAGCTGTGAATAACCATTCTCAGGCTGAGGCTATGAAGAGATCGGGGGCTCACACTTTCCTGGCTGTACCTGCACACAGTACGATGCTCTGTGCACCAGAGGGTCCAACACACTGGACTTACATCAAAGGATGTGCTGACTGGAATCACAGAACAGAATCACAGAATCGTTTAGTTGGAGGAGTCCTTTCGGCTCCTCGAGTCCACCAGTTCCTCCAGCACTGCCAGGTCCCCACTAACCCTGGTCCCTCAGCACCACCTCCACACCACTGCAAAACTCCTCCAGGCATGGGGACTCCACCACTGCCCTGGACAGCCTGGCACATGCCTGCACAACCCCAACAGGCAACAAATTGCTCCTCAGGGACAACCTCAACCTCCCCTCCAACAACTGCAGGACGGTTCCTCTTGTCTTGTTTCCTGGGGAGAAGAGACCGACCCCCACCTTGCTCCAACCTCCTTCCAGGGAGTTGTCGAGAGCCACAAGGTCTTCCCGGAGCCTCCTTTGCTCCAGGATCAACCCCACCAGGTCCCTCAGCCGCTCCTTAGTGCACTCGTGCTCCAGAACCTGCTCCACCTTCGTTGCCCTTCTCTGGACACGCTCCAGCCCCTCAAGGGTCTTCTGGGAGGGAGGGGCCCAGACTAAACCCACAGTTCAAGGTGTGGCCTCCCCAGTGCCCCCAGTCTAGGGGGATGATCCCTGCCCTGCTCCTGCTGGCCACACCAGTGCTGGGACAAGCCAGGATGCCAGTAGCCTTCTTGGCCACCTGGGCACACTGCTGGTTCCTCTTCAGCTGCTGGTGACCAACACCCCCAGGGCTTTTTCCCCAGGCAGTTTCCAGTCGTTCTTCCCCCAGCCTGGAGCATTGCCGGGGGTTGGTATGACCCCAGGGCAGGACCCGGCCCTTGCCCTGGTTGCCCTTCAGCCCATTGGCTTTGGCTCAAAGTTTTTCATTCTTTCCCAAAAATCCATCCACCAAACAAGGCAGATGCCGGCAACTCACTGCCCCAAGGACTCGGATGCATTTGGGGAAGACAGAAGGGCACACAGGTCTTTTAAGACAGTGGAAATGTTTTTACCTGTTAGAACCTGAGCTCAGGCCTGAAGCATTTTGCTTATTCTCCAGGCAGGAGCATCAACAGCGATAGCACCGGATCAAGGAGCCGCATCTATTAACCTGCTTCAACCACTAACGATGTTATCAACTGCAGCAGGAGAAACAAACTTGGGAGCCTAAACAAGCTGACAGATAAGAGAAGTAAGAACCAGCTCTTAAATATCTCCACGCTGCTAAAGATATTGGTCATCTTCAATCTGTCTGTGTTGCTGTTAGGAACCAGGTTTTGCTAAAAGTGCAGATTAAAGGCAGTTTCCATTTCCCTGAATTTGCGGACGTTTACAGTTCGAAGTCATCCAAAACCACCATCACTGCTCAAGGTGCATAGCTGGATTCCCAGATGTCTCATTTTCTATATTTAGCCATTCAAACACACATAGAGGATTTCTTCTAGGGTATAAATGCGCTATGGAATTTTTCCAAATGGTTTTAATTCAAATAAATAAGTAAATAAATAGCAACCAAAAAGGAAAGCAAGGCAGAGAGTGTTTCTCTCTCTAGGTTGTCTAAGATCTGTTACAGCAGCTTCCTCATCCTGCCTCCAGTCTTCCCTAAACCCATCACCAGTCTCATTAAACCCATTAAACACAGTTCTGGAAATTCTCTTTTCCACTACCC
The DNA here is from genome assembly GCA_009769605.1 of Bucorvus abyssinicus. Taxonomy (NCBI): domain Eukaryota; kingdom Metazoa; phylum Chordata; class Aves; order Bucerotiformes; family Bucorvidae; genus Bucorvus; species Bucorvus abyssinicus. The sequence goes on along the minus strand of CM020024.1, from coordinate 94,318,584 downwards.
TTTCCTGAAGAAAACTGGACCAATGGCCAAGCAGCAGATGTCAGTTCGGGTTTTTGCAGGAAAGGGAAGAGGAAATACCTGGTTTATGGTTTCCTGGAGAGTGTGTTTTGAATAGATAGAACACTTCTAAAATGACATGCAACCATCCCATTCCTATGTCTCATCATCTTACCTCATCACTCAAAATATTCTTTTACTTTAGTCCCTAGAGGAAACAGCTTGAGATAGATGATGACTTGATTCAATCACACACATACACACACACTCACAAAATAACAACAAAAAACACCACAAAGAAAATAGAAAACAGGGAGCTCCTTGAACATTGGTTTCCCAAGGAGTAGTTTCTCATGATGATCGATTTTGGTCAAGCAGAAACTCAAAACAAAACTTCTCCCTTGGTCAGGTGGAAACTCAGACTAAAGCTCCTGCCATGACTGGGTATTTATCAGATCACTGAAGATTTTCTGGTGCCTTCTGTGTGAAGATGCCACATTACCCACTTACAAAAGACCTTCTTCCTTTAACTTGGGGTATTTTCATGACATCTAGAAGAATTTCATCACCTCCGAGACTTCTCCTTCCTTTCTCAGACTTCCATGGTTTGCAGAACGGCAAGGTTCATGCAAAGAGCATAAGGCATAAGCCCCATTTCCCCAGGACAGCAGATTTTCAAAGAAATGGTTAAATCCTAATTATTGTTTTAAGTCTAACTCTTGATTCTAAATGAATCTAAACCTAAACTCCTGCAGGATTGCTCAGCTTTCCCCACCACCTACCTCTGCAATTTAGGTGAAGAAATTAGGTTAGCAATGTTTACAAGGCTCATGAAAATAAAAATATCCTCCTGCCAAGACCCAATCCTAAGACCTCCTCGCTGTTCTTCTGCCCACATCCTCGACCTGGCCTGCCCGCACAGTCCTCTGCTGACTTACTGCCTTTCCCCATCCCTGTTAAGGACTTGTTTTTCCCCAAACCCCAATAAATGAGCCCAAATTCCTAGTTCACCTGTTCTACTCTAGATTACAAGCTTCCAGGAAAGGGTGAGTTTCTCCTGGACATTCCCCACAGAAGATCACCTGTCTTACACTAATAATCATGAGCAAACTTAATCTCTGAAGCAGAAGCAGATACTCTAAACTCTTCCCGAAAAGCAAATATTGTGGAGATGACAAATTATCATTGATGTCTAACTGACCAGGCAAGGAGAAATCATTTTCACCATAAAACTCCATCTGCCTCATGAAAAGTAGGTCTTCAGATCTTACTGATTGTCTCTTTTGCCATTACTTGACAGTAGAGCAGGAAGGAACCTTTAGAAATTGTTTACATAATGAAAGAAAAAGCCAGAGCAAGAGGGAACATGATAATAATGAGTGAGAGGCTGGTTCTCAGCTTGCAAAAATCCTTCAGGAACAAAGATTTTGATAATTTGATGGCAAACCAGCACTACCACAGGTCCGTACAAGGGCAGGCCACTCCTCTTTTAATTGCAACATCTTCTTCTCAAAATGCTTCTTTTTGTATCCACTGCTGAGCAAACACAAAAATCCCACCCGAGCACAAGCAGAAGCTCTTGTCATTGGCCTCACTAAGGTGCTAACATGCCAATGGCCAGAGGTCTCTTTCCACCTTCACTTATGGAGACTCGGTTCTTTAGAACAGGAGGGATTTTCCACAGGGCTGGAAAAAGGCAGCACCGTTACAGCGACGTGTGGGCATGCACTAGTCCATAGCCCAGCAGCGTTCAGCCATGGGGCTGGAGGTAGCACATGGGCATGTTTTGAACATAGACCACTGGTTTAGGAGCCAGGCATGAGGGTACCTGGAGAAAGATGACAGCTCTCATTGTGTCCTAACCTCAGCAGAAGCCAGGAGGTTCTGCCCAGCAGTGACCCATGAAACCATCACTAACATCTACCTGCAGAGAAGGTTTCCAGTTGCTGCTGGGTTTCTACTGACATCATTAATGGTGAGAGGAGGGAAAAGAATAAGCTATTATGCTTTCAAAGCTGCCAGACCTTGAGGTGGCCTACAGAGAACATCAGCCAACCCCACAGTGCAAACACCTCTTACAGTACAAATTACAATAGAAGATACCAGTCTGTCATTACACACATACCAAATAACCAGGAAACCAAAGGTGGCTTTTTGTTACGCCGAGGAACCTCAGATGGATTCCATCATTCTTCCCTCATGTAAGGACTCAAAATCTTCTGTGAGCTCTGATGTTCAACAGTGGGAAATGGGGACATTTTCATATGCAGCTGGATATTGGCATGTTTAAAAAACATCTCTATGGTGGGTCATCGATAGCAAGTCCAACTGTTAAAATAGACAAAGGAAATGAAGGCAGCACTGAAGGTACCACGCTGGGCAAATTTTGGCTCCTTAATGACAGGTCTTAGCATGTTTGGGTGGAAACCCAGTCCAACATTCCTTTTATAGAGCAGTTAATGTGATAATATCTAAGACAGAAGGAAACTTTACATGGATAGAGGAAATCTTAATTCTCAAACAAACCAGAGGCAGTTATGAAAATTAAACCAATGGTATTCCGCTCTTGCAGTCAAGCATAATTATGGGAGGACTATTTAAGAAAAAAGCCTTAGCCTATGATTTGCATTTCAATTAATTTTCAAACCTTTGTGTGGAGAATAGATGGAACTGGGTACTAAAGAAACTACCATAAATATGCTCATAGAATCATCATAGAATGGTTTGGGTTGGAAAAGGTACCTTTCCAGGTCACCCAGTCCAACCCCCTGCAGGGAGCAGGGACATCTGCAACTAGAGCAGCTTGCTCAGAGACCCAGGGCCAACCTCACCTGACATGGGGCCAGGGATGGGGCTTCTCCCACCTCTTGGGGAAACCTGAGCCAGGGTATCCCCACACTCAGCATCAAACATCTCTCCCTTCTCTCTGGTCTCAATCTCCCTCTTCCAGTTGAACCCATCACCCCTTGTCCTGTCCCAACAGCCCGTGATCAAAAGACCCTCCCCAGCTTTCGCAGAGGCCCCTGGAAGTACTCAAACGCTGCACTAAGGTCTCCCCGCAGCCTTCTCTGCCCCACGCTCAACATCCCCAACTTTCTTCCCTGGCCTCCCAGCACAGGGGTTCCACCCTCCCAGCATTGCTGGGGCCTCCTCTGGCCCCGCTCCAACATGCTCAATGTTATAATGTAGGAACTCCAGGCGATGCTGCAAGATCTGGGGGTTTTTTTCCTATTAGCCTGTATGAAACAGGTGCAGATATTGGGGAAAAAAGAAAAAAAAATCAGTGCTACCTGCAATGCAGTTTACAAAACTTCCATGACATTCTCAAGCTGCTGAAGTACCACACAGGTCCAAGGCTCTTGAGGCCCTCTGTCCTTTCTGAGGTTTAAAACAAACCCTCTGGATATCATCACTGCAAATCTCACAACACCACGTTCTCACGTCCATGCGTTCAAAAGAACATTTCTCTTAAACTACATGTAAAGTTCTGGCCAATTGCTTTACAACTTTATTGCTTATAATCGTACAGGGCTCTAGCTCTTCACGCCCAGTCACTGTATTTCACACTCGACTCTAATTATCCAAAGCCAGATTCAGACCCTTGAACAAGCCCAGGCAAAACCCAAAGGCCCACAAAGGGCTGAATCAAAAGCTGCTTCACACCAACTCTATTCTTTGTGCAGTCAACCAAGACTAATTAATGCTTTTAATGTCAGTTTACCCCTTTTGGCACTATAAATCAGAACACGCAGCTTTTAGGAATTGACAAAAGAATCCGTGAAAGGTGCAGCTCATTAACGAAGCTCGCAAATCCAACTGCACTTAATCAGAAGCAGGTATATTTAGCAGCATTGCGCTCGACAAGCAGAGTTATCTGCGGGCTGAACACAGAGAATGTTCATTTCTCGATACAAACAAGGCTGGCACGCTGGGAAGTGGCGGTAAATTATACATCAGACAGAAAGGCCACTGCTTCCAGCATGGCTTTGGGGAGAAACATGGAGCAAACACTGTGGGAAGGCGCTGCAGAAAGGTGTGAGAACGTACTGCCGGGTGCTCTAGGATCACCCCTCAGACGCAGAGGCTGCAGGAATCGAGCACACTACAGCACTTCATCAGCAGGAATAGAAAGTCAGTCCTCAAGCAGATGTTTATGGCCTCCCAGTACTTAAAGGGGCCTCTAAGAGAGATGGGAAGTGGCTTTTGAGCAGGGGCTGTTGGGACAGGACAAGGGGTGATGGGTTCAACTGGAAGAGGGAGATTGAGACCAGAGAGAAGGCAGAAATGTTTGACGCTGAGGATGGGGAGACCCTGGCCCAGGTTTCCCCAAGAGGTGGGAGAAGCCCCATCCCTGGCCCCATGTCAGGTGAGGTTGGCCCTTGGGTCTCTGAGCAAGCTGCTGTAGTTGTGGATGTCCCTGCTCCCTCTAGGGAGCTGGTCTGGATGACCTGGAAAGGTCTCTTTTCCAACCCAAACCATTCCATGATTCCATGATTCTAGATCTCCTGCCTTCACCCTCTTTGCTTGGTCTTTCACCAGCTTCTCTGCAGTAGGCTGCACTCGTTTAGATGCACCATATGAAGAGTTCTCATTAGGGTTTTATTTCTTCCCCTCGTCAGATAACACAGATCTCCATTTTTGTGTTGTTTCTGAACTCCATTTTGCATTCTGTGCAGCGGCCAATTGGGACTTTCATTTTGCACATATGCTAGACATCAGTCTGGCCTCTAAGAGAAGCAGCTACCACAAGACTACAGAAAGATACCCATGTGGTAAACCTCAGACCAAAAAGAAGTCAAGGCCACAAAGCTTTCAAGATACGTATTTTTTTTGCAGAGCTGTAGGTAGGTCTCACGTCCTAGACTCAGAGAAAGAAAAGACACACAAACTTCATCTTTCTGCCTGAGCAGAGAGGCACTAAGTATTTTGGTGCGCTCTCCACATACTTCAGGGCAATCTCTACAGCACACTTTAATGTGCCCCATAAGCTTATAGATCAAAAGCAGAAAGTCAGTCCAGAGCATCTTGAAAAGTCTGGTCGGAGATCCTCTCTGCTGAATGTGCCCATCAATCTTATTAAAACCTTCCTCCATTTTTCAGTCACTTTTTGACAGTTGATTTTTTTTCCCTTGTTATGGGAAATATCTTCCTAACGATGTCTCGCTCCTCTAACAATTGCCATGTATCAGCAGGATTCAGCCACAAAGAACCTCAAAGCTGCTTTGTCAATAAAATAGTTGCTCTACACCCCAAGTGAATCATCGTGGGATGTTGGGGCTGCTGTTCCTACCCTAACACTCCACTATGATACATCCCTGTGGCACAGCATCCATCCCCCACCACAGCCAGGCAAAGGACACCACAGTGGGCCTAGGAAGTGACACAGCCCAGCTTGGGGATGCACAGCCACAGCTACTGCATGTGTGATTAGCTGGTAACTCTGACCACCAGGAAATACTGAGGCAAAACCATGAAAACCGGGGTTTTCACAGGACTGGACCTAAGAGAAGCATTTGCAGGAGTGCTGGGTCATTCATTCTTTATAAATCCATCACCTTATTCAGAGAAGAAGTTTCCCTAACAACACACTACAGTTCAGTACATCCCAGAAGGGGTTTCCCTTCACCAACACACCCAGCATTGCGGTAGTGTCACAAAGGAATAAAAAACTTCTCTAAGAAGTGGAAATTCCCATGAAACAAGGACAGGCAAAGGAATTACAGATCCCATAGCCTTCCAAAGCCTGTAAGATTTGTGACTGGCATAGGAGAGAGGGAAGAAAGGGAATCCAAGCAAAATCCAACACCCTGTGGGTCTTGGAACTGTCTCAGTTGAGGTACTGAGAAAGCCTTGCTGCTCTAGGACTGTCAGACCATGTGGAAATATGAAGGAGATAGATACAACTTAAGAGAAAGAAGAGGACCTGCCTTCGTCAGTATGGACCAAGAGTGGCCACATTTCTGTTTCTTCCAATATAAGGCAAGAGGTTGCTGGGCAAAACCAAAAGGAGCAAGAGCAGAAGCAGCACACTGGAGGTCTCTGCTCTCGAGGCAGCAACTCCTGCTTGCTGTAAGAGCATCCTTAGGAAATGCATCCTTAGGAAATGCCAACGCCTGTCACACACTCAGCAACAATTCAGTGATGTGGTATGGTGGAAAACACCAGTCCTCTGACTCGCCCTCATAACCAAACCAATTGTACCCCACAGACCTCAGCAAGCCTTGCCTTCCCTCAAGTCCGCCATGTGAATCAGAAAACAAGTGACCTCCAGCTAAGGGTCTCAGCCATTCTCTCACCAGTTACTACCTTCACGCTTAGAATGCAGGACTCAAATACCTCCAAAGTGAAGAGTTCCGAAGCAGCAGGCAATATTCCTGAGCCCCAGCTTATGCTCCATCTCCTCACACGCCACTGCAGTGTAGACACAGTCACGCCAAGTTGTGCAGATGAGCAGCGTGCTCCTGACAGAGGCGTGTTCGTAGACACAGCTGTGTCATGGAGCACAGGGAAATAAACACACTAAAAACCCGCAACACGGCCAGACTAGAGAAAATGATGCATTTTAAAACATGGTTCATGTTCCAACGTGATGCATTTTCCTTCCCTAAATATGACCCTAATGAAAGAAGGGAACATGCCCCACTGTCCTTGGTATCACCATCATTAGACTTCTCCAGGAACAAGAGACAGGGATCTTCTTTCACTCTTAAATAATCGCATAATGTCTCATAGGATCCTGGGACCTACATAGAATCATAGAATGGTTTGGGTTGAAGGGACCTTTCAAGCTCACCCAGTCCAAACCTCTGAAGGGAGCAGGGACATCTGCAACTACAGCAGCTTGCTCAGAGACCCAAGGGCCAACCTCACCTGACATGGGGCTTCTCCCACCTCTTGGGGAAACCTGGGCCAGGGTCTCACCACCCTCAGCATCAAACATCTCTCCCTCTCTCTGGTCTCAATCTCCCTCTTCCAGTTGAACCCATCACCCCTCATCCTGTCCCAACAGCCCCTGATCAAAAGATCCTCCCCAGCTTTCTCAGAGGCCCCTGGAAGCACTCAAAGGCTGCACTAAGGTCTCCCCGCAGCCTCCTCTGCTCCACGCTCAACACCCCCAACTCTCTGCCCTGGCCTCCCAGCACAGGGGTTCCACCCTCCCAGCATTGCTGGGGCCTCCTCTGGCCCCGCTCCAGCAGGTCCCTGTCTCTGCTGTGCTAAGGACCCCAGATGCAGTACATAACTTTCCTTGACAGATACCACCTTCCATATCGTATGTTCTCTGAAAGGAAATTTATTCTCTAAAACAGAGCTGGCAATTGAAGAAAACGTAAGTTCTGTGAACAAAGGATTTTCTCGTGCAGTGGAAAAGACAATCCCTAAGCGAGGTAGTCATGCCCCAACAGCAGGGAAGTCCATCACCTGCTGGCAAGATGCTTCCCTTCAGCTCTGGATTTGGTGCATTCCCAGCCCAGTGCAGATGACCAAACAGACCCCACCAAACTGGCCAAAATGGTCAGGAGACAAAAAATCAAAAATTTTCCACACAAGTTCAGAAACGTTGAGGTGAACAGAGCAAAAGCGCAAAGTCCAGGCCCCAGTTAACCACACACCAAATTCCCCACACACCGTATGAAATCCAGCCTCCTGTAAGAGCACATTTAGAAACATTTACATCAGCCAAAACCATGACACAGATAAAAGAGTTATTTTTAGGTACACATGGATTTTACACACAGAGTGGTTAACTATTCGAGTGCTGGAATCCCACTTAGGATTTGGGGGAGTGGGGTACTTCCCGATCAGGAAATAACTGAACCTGAGTAAACTAAGTTAAGAGGTCGGGCACACACACATTCAAGAGTTTAACTCAGTTTCTTCCACCTTTTGATGTCTAAGCACTGTTTACCATCATGAGTCTAAAAGGGGGAGGTTTAATCTGAGATAAAGACACCTAAAAAGTAAATGTCTGAAGTGGCTGGTGGAGATCCTGAGCAGGGCAGCCACAGCCTGGAGAGCAAGCCCAATTGACCTGAAGAGGACAACCAGCAGCTCGTCAGCCAAATCCCCCAGGCTCCATCGATTCCACTCTGGACATCTCCAGGGACCGGGCTGGGAGCTCAGACACCCAGAACACACAAAACTTAAACTTAGTTTTCTTAATCTGGAGCTGAATTGGACCAAGAGCCCCTTGGACCCAAAGGTCTCTTTGTCATGCAAAGCAAACAATTAAAAAACCATCTTGTCTCCCAGATCTTCCCCTAATACCAATCCCAATTCTGTAGTTTGAGCAACTCAGCCCTCACCTCTGCCTTCACAAACCATCAAATGTGCACCCTTGGCTTTGCCCTTCTGCTGCCCTGGGCCTCTGTTTCTCAGGCCCAGAAAAAGCAGCATAACCCCACTGTGTCTCCTGCCATTGCTCCAACTTGGAGATATGGGAGCAGTGTGCAGAAAAAGGGGTCAGGAGCAGCAGCAAAGTCCCTTGGTTTTCCTTCATCCTTTTTTCTAGCATGATATTCAACAAAAAGGGGAAGAGGGAGATGGAAAGGGGCCCATCGTTGTTGCTTCAGGGCTGGCACAAGCAAGGACAAAGCAAAGCTCTTCAGAAACACTTGACACTTTCTGACCCATCCCACCTAAGACAGGTTGAGTTGCTGAGGGTGGGATGAAGAAGAAACAGCCTGGTTTTGTCCACACCCAAAGAGCTGGCATCTAGTGAGGCTGGAGCACTTCTGCATGCTAAAATATTGGGAGGGTAAGGGTCAGAGCATGCCTGAAGTTCAACCCCGCTGCGGTGCAGTGGATCCAGGTGCAGAGAGCATCCGGCAGCGCTGCTGCTGTCTGTCTGCATCTGGTTTCCAGCAAATCCGACTCGAGTGGGAGCGGAACACTCAGTGGGTATCCCAGCAGCTGACATTTAAAGTTCATGTTACTAAGCAAGCAGCAAAACACAGAAAAAGGGGGAGAAAAAAAGAGTCAGCCCTATTTTCTTCCATCTACCTGCACCAGACCAGCTGGACTGGGTCAGACAGACACTTCAGCAACCCCAGTGTCTTCTCTGCAGCAAAAATCTGAGGGAAAATTCAAGCCCAGGGCAGGTGTACGGGGACATCTGCCCAGCGTCCTCTCCAGCCCATCCGCGTGTGCAGCAGAGGGACTGCCCGAAGTCATATGTTGGGCTTGAACAGCGAGTTGGGTATTGTGTGATACCGCTACTCTAATGTTCGGTTTTCTTATCTATAAACGCCTGGAGGGTTTGATCTGTTCAGGACTCGTAATGCTGGGCACCACATACAAAAAGAAATATTTAAGACAGAACCTCCCCCAGTCAATTTTCAGACACTGCAGAGTTTATATTTCTTATAAATAATACAAATATTAATATAAAGCAAAAATAAATTATTTACCAAGAAGATATTAAGATGAATAAACACTAAAAAAAACCCTAATTCTCACAGTTCTTTATAGGAGCAGCACCTACCTACTGTGTGCTCAGCCCAGTCTGCTTGCTACCTTGGGTTATTAACTTCATCTATCAACACAAAAAACTACACCAGACATGCTAGAGTTTCAGCTTACGCATTTCTTGATGCAGAAATGACTCGCTTAGTTTAAAATGCAAAGTGATTTAGTACCAAAATTCATTTAATACAAACAAGGGTCAGAAAAATCACAGAATCGTTTTGGTTGGAAAAGCCCTTTCAGCACCTCCAGTCCAACTGTTCCCCCAGCACTGCCAGGTCCCCACTAACCCCTGTCCCTCAGCACCACCTCCACACCGCTGGGAAAACCCTCCAGGCATGGGCACTCCACCACTGCCCTGGCCAGCCTGGCACACGCCTGCACAACCCCAATGGGCAAGAAATTGCTTCTCACGGACAACCTCAAACTCCCTGCAACAACTGGAAGACGGTTCCTCTCATTCTGGTGCTTGCTCCTGGGAAGAAGAGACCGGCTCCTCCCTCATTCCTCCAACCTCCTGTCAGGGAGTTGTCGAGAGCCAGAAGGTCTCTCCTGAGCCACCTTTGCTCCAGGATCAACAGCCCCAGGTCCCTCAGCTGCTCCTTAGCACACTTGCGCTCCAGACCCTGCTCCAGCTTCATTGCCCTTCTCTGGACATGCTCCAGCCCCTCAAGGTCCTTCCTGGAATGAGGGGCCCAAACTAAACCCACGACTCAAGGTGTGAATGGGTTCAACCCATACCAAACACTAACCTCTGTGGCACCCAAAGCTTTTCTGTCTGCAATGGGAGTAGGGAAAAAGGTGTGGAGGAGGATCTAAACTCAGTTGAAAGGTATGAACATGGATTAATACCTCTTGGATAGGAGTGTCCTTCAGATGGAGATAATCCGGAGCAGAGTCTGCCTGCGGCTGGAGGGCAGCGAGTCTTCACAGCATTCCACAGCTCTGCAGCAGCAACCAAGAAAAAGAAAGAGAGAGACCTGTGAGGTTCCGCAGCCAAACCTGTTAGGCAGAAAACATGGCTCTTTCTAGCAAAGAGTGGCCTTTACCTCCACGAGAGCAAAAGGAGGAATGGGTATGTGGAAGAAATGCAGTCAAAAATGGAGGAGTGATGGAGATGTAGGGTAAGAGGAGGAAAGGGAAGGGATATGGGAGCTGGCTACAAGACCAGCATTGCACAAAAGCCATCACGATGTCAATGGTCTGCAACTCACGTTTCCTACCTGCTGTCATTAAACAAGTAAATATACGTATTTACTCTCTTTCACGGGCACCCCCTTGCCGTGGGGAAAGAGCAAAGAGAAGTGTAGGGAACAGAACAAGGGTCTCTATGTAACTTTCGTTGATCTCACCAAAGCCTTTGACACTGTGAGCAGAAAAGGTCTGTGGCAGATCTTGGAACGATTAGGATGTCCCCCCAAGTTCCTCAAAATGATTATCCTGTTACATGAGGGGCAGCGCGGCCAAGTCAGATATGGCGATGCACTCTCTGAGCCCTTCCCAATAGCCAATGGTGTGAAACAAGGTTGCGTTCTCGCACCAACTTTTTTCACAGCTTTCTTCAGCATGATGCTCCAAAGGGCCACGGCAGACCTCGACGAACAAGACGGCATTTATATCCGATATCGTACCGATGGGAGCCTTTTCAACCTAAGGCGACTGAAGGCCCACACCAAGACCCTGAATCACCTTGTCCGCGAGCTGCTTTTTGCTGACGATGCCGCCCTTGTTGCCCACACAGAAGCAGCTCTGCAGCGCTTAACATCCTGCTTTGCAGAGGCGGCTGAGCTTTTTGGGCTGGAAGTCAGCTTGAAGAAGACAGTAGTTCTCTACCAACCAGCACCACAAGATGATTACCATCATCCCCACATCACCATTGGCGAGTCAGAGCTTCAGCCAGTCCAGCAGTTCAGCTATCTGGGTAGCATCATCTCCTCAGATGCCACGATCGACAAAGAGACAGACAACAGAATAGCAAAGGCAAACAGAGCTTTCGGAAAACTCCATAAAAGAGTCTGGTGCAATAAACACCTGAAGAAAAGTACAAAGATCAGTGTCTACAGAGCCGTGGTACTGCCTACTCTTCTGTACAGGTCTGAATCATGGGTCATCTACCGCCACCATCTGCGACTCCTCGAACGCTTCCATCAGCGCTGCCTCCGCACAATCCTAAACATCCACTGGACTGACGACGTGACTAACGTTGCTGTCCTTGAACAGACAGACGTCACCAGTATTGAGGCCGTGTTGCTGAAAACGCAGCTGCGTTGGGCAGGGCACGTCTCCAGGATGGCGGATCACCGCCTCCCTAAGATCGTGTTCTATGGTGAACTTGCCACCGGCTGCCGCAAGAGAAGAGCTCCAAAGAGGAGATGGAAGGACTCCCTGAAACAACACCTCAGCCTAGGCCATATTGACCACCATCAGTGGTCCACCCTCGCCTCCAATCGGGAGATTTGGAGACACACCATACATAATGCTGCTGTCTCCTTTGAGAGCACGCGTAGAATCAGTCTCGAGGAGAAAAGACAGCACAGAAAGAACCGTGCCTCGACTATACCACCCAAGGAGACCCTCCAGTGTGCTCTTTGCAACCGGTCTTGCCTATCCCGCATTGGCCTTTTCAGCCATCAACGCGCTTGCAATAAGCGTGGGCAAAGCCCTTCCCAAATCTTTGTCCGCGAAGCCAAGCCATGAAATGAAATATCTATTTACTGCACCTCTCCTCAGAGAAATATTGCAATTTGCTTCCCCCTAAAAACATCAAGGTTACATTTTTCCATCACCACAGGTACAGGGGGAAAGACGGCAGAAATTCAACATCCAGAGCCAAAGTCTTTCCTCAGCTCAGTCACTTTGGGTGCAACATTCACATGTCTTGCCCAAAGTCTACCTCAATATGCTCTGCATAGAAACTAGAAACAGCATCAGGAGTGGATGAAATCAGAACTAGGGTCTTCTCAGCTTCCCAAAAGGAGAAAACAAAGTTCAAGCTTTCATTGAAGTACTCATTAACCAGCTGTTTGTCAGGATTCAGGACTAAACAGGCCAAACCAAAGCTTTACATGTTACTCCTACCTCCTCCCTTCCCAGCTGCCACAAAAGCTCAGAGAACTGAAAACAAAATACCTCAAAAGAAGGCACAGCACAGAAAAAAAAAGCTCTTGGCCAGCTCCACGTGCTTTCTGCGTTACACAGAGGAACAGAACACCTCCTGTTCACAGAGGAGGACCACCGCTCCTCCTAAGAGCTGTTTATTTTAATCAACCTGGTACCAAAAGGTTTACACTGAGTATTTTTTCATTGCTTCTAACCACTGATCCAGTGTTAGTTTACACTGACTCAAAAAACACTCTCGGGGAGAAAACAGGACACGGAAAACGTCGGATCCAGTAAATCAATCGAGAGTTTCTTCAGGGATGCCGATCCAGCCCACCGTTCCCTGCAGCATTACACCAAGAGGCCCTTCAAGCCAAATTAATCCAGGAAACCACCACCACAATATCCAAGAGAAGCCCAAACCCACCCTGCTGATGCTCAGATGTCCAGATAATCCCAACACTGTTGCTACCAAGAGCATGAGCATGCTCAGGGAAGCAGTTGGGTCGTACTTCCAACGCCGGGTGCTCAACCCCTGTATTTTCACCTTATAATAAGCATATTCATGGCTTGGAATTTAATTCTGTTTTTAGGCTTTTTGCCTTGCCTTTACGTTCTCCCAGTTCAAAGACCTAACGACTCTAAAATATATAACGAAACGTCTTTAGGAGAAAAACGTAAGTGAACTCCAGCAGAAGCGACGACTTGACAAATCTCATCACATCAAGTTCTACAGTGGCAAATTAGTCTCTCTCTGAGCACATTCTGTACTCAAAGTAGCCTCAGCGCTTCGGGAGGCACCAAATATAACACAGCTCCGGTTTAACTTCCCTCCAGGAATACACACAGTCATTTATCAAGAAGACGTGGGCTGCGGTTTCAGTTCCAGCAGCTTCAGTAACATACTGTAAAATTAAACAAATTACTCCCTTTGTGGCAAGAAAGAAGCAGAAAATTATCTGCATTCAAGCAAATGGAGGAGGAAACCACCTCCCCCAAGTCTTCCTCCACCCTTCAGCAATTTAGTGACAAACTGGCCGTGCCACCTGCATGATGCTCAGCATCAACCACAGGATCAATCATCACTTCTCACCTCGACTCTCGATGCCTTTGCCATCACTAGTTCATTTCGATAGCTAAATTCACTTCAAGTCCCAGTTTTGGAACATTTTTACATCTTTCTACTTGTAGGGGTCTGCTTAGCAAACACTAAAGGGTCCCCATATGGGTCGAACACTGCTGTGTCTGCTGAATACACAAGGGTTCCCAAGCACTACCTCAACGCAGCCAGAGGACAGTATTGCAGTAACCTTTAATGCTAAGGGATAATCACAAAGTTCACCTTTCTGTTTGTCTTGAGCTGCTCAAGAGACAGAGAGAAGAACTGGGCCCACCTACCATTAACCTTGTCGGTGGGATCTTTCCTTACCTGCGACAGCATCAATAGCTTCTTCTATTGTGCTGCCAGAGAGATGCTCAGTAGAATCACCCTTTTTGAGGTTGGTTTTTGGTTTTTTTTGTCCCTTTTCTGGTTTTTCTTGACCAGAAGTCAAAATGATTAAGGTTGTAATAACTGGATGCTGCTACTGTAGCAAGAAGCTGTGATGAGCTGCATGGAGAGGGAGGTTATCACACGTAACTGCCCTCAGTCACCACTGAAAAACCAGCCGTAAAGGGTCAGAATTTAAAAGAAAACATACAAATGAGTATGAACACAAAAGAAAACTAGTTTCACGTGGATCTTTCACATAACTTGAATGTGTGAGAAGGCACAAGATGTAAACATAACAGAACCTTTGTCAGATTGCTCCATACACTCTTCCTCCCTGCTGTAGTCTCATCTCTTTCCAAGCTTTTGGACAAGCTGGAGAAGTGGGTCCGTGAGAACCTCAGGAGGTTCAACAAGGCCAAGGCTAAGGTTCTGCCCCTAGGTTGGGGCAGCCCCTGGTATCAGCCCAGGCTGGGGATGAAGGGCTGGAGAGCAGCCCCCAGGAGAAGGACATGGTGGTGCTGGGGTGGGAAAAGCTGGACAGGAGCCAGCAACAGGCGCTCGCAGCCCAGAAGCCACCCGTGTGCTGGGCTCATCCCCAGCAGCATGGGCAGCAGGTGGAGGGAGGGGATGCTGCCCCTCTGCTGCGCTCTGCTCTGGGGAGAACCCCCTGCAGGGCTGGGTCCAGCTCTGGGCTCCTCAGCACAGCAGAGACAGGGACCTGCTGGAGCGGGGCCAGAGAAGGCCCCAGCAATGCTGGGAGGGTGGAACCCCTCTGCTGGGAGGCCAGGGGAGACAGTTGGGGCTGTTGAACCTGGAGCAGAGAAGGCTGCGGGGAGCCCTTAGTGCAGCCTTTGAGTGCTTCAAGGGGCCTCTGCGAAAGCTGGGGAGGGTCTTTTGATCAGGGGCTGTTGGGACAGGATGAGGGGTGATGGGTTCAACTGGAAGAGGGAGATTGAGACCAGAGAGAGGGAGAGATGTTTGATGCTGAGGGTGGGGATACCCTGGCCCAGGTTTCCCCGAGAGGTGGGAGAAGTCCCATCTGTGGCCCCATGTCAGATGAGGTTGTCCTTTGCGTCTCTGAGCAAGCTGCTCTAGTTGCAGATGTCCCTGCTCCCTGCAGGGGGTTGGACTGGGTGAGCTTGGAAGGTCCCTTCAACCCAAACCAGTCTGTGATTCTATGATCTCCTACCCTTCTTTAGCTGGGGTCCTGGACTGCCACGGTGATGCTGTACACATGCAAAATTTAGACTTATTTGCAGATATCCAATTGGTCCCTGTTAAGGCCTTTGAGTAAAAGTACAAAGATATTCAATGGAGAACGAGGGAAAAAAAAGTAGACTTTAAAGAGAGGAAAGCATGACATGGGAGGAGGTATTAATTTGGAAAATTTAGGGAAATAGCACAACATTGGGACCAGAAAACCTTGCTCCTCTGTAGGAGGGGAGCAGCAGCTGTAGAAACCTCAGCCTCTAGCAGAATGCTGAATAAACCTGCAGAACTCACCCCCATGCAGGACAGGAGCAGGTAGAAAGGGGAGAGAAAAGCTTGTCTCTCTGTAGATTAAAAACAAATAAAGGCAAGCAAAGGGAATAAACCCATTTTAGTGCTGAAGACTATCAGGCATACAATGCAGCCAGGGTGGCCATCTCAACTGTGACATGGCATTTTTAATTATCAATCTAAAAATTCCGGGTAGTGTGTTCAAAGTCCTTCAGTACACACCTGAAGAAACTATGTGCTACTCCCTGAAGAGCTTGCTGGAGCTTTCAGGTGAAGCATCTAGAAATCAAAAGGAGCAGTTATCACAGAACCCCAGACTGGTAGGGGCTGGCAGGGACCTCTGGGGATCACCCAGACCAACCCCCTGCTAGAGCACAGTCCCCAGACCAGGGTGCCCAGGAGGGCGTCCAGGCGCCTTTGGGATCTCTCCAGAGCAGGAGACTCCACAACCTCTCTGGGCAGCCTGGGACAGGGCTCCCACACCCTCACCCCAAACAAGTTTCTCCTCCTGCTCAGCTGGAACTGCCTGCGTTCCCAGTTGGGCCCATTGCCCCTTGTCCTGGCACTGGGCACCACTGGGCAGAGTCTGGCCCCTCCTCCTGACCCCCCTTCAGCTCTTGACCCCATGGAGGAGATCCTCTCTCAGGTTGCTTTTCTCCAGCTGAGCAGCCCCAGGGCTCTCAGCCTTTCTTTGGCATGGAGATGCTCCAGCCCCTCCTCATCCTCGCAGCCTCCGCTGGACTCTCTCCAGTAGCTCCTGGTCTCTCTTGAACTGGGGAGCCCATCACACAAGTCCCTATCAACTAAATATTATTACTGCTTCCTTGGGGAAAAGCGTTAGGGAAGACAAGAACTCTCACATCAGTGATAATACTCTTTTTTTCCTGGTTGTCTCTAAGTCTAAACCAGGCTCATTGCTCCACCTGATAAAAGAACTAAGAAAGAAAATTGAGCAGGGAGCAAAGACTTCAAGGACATAGAAAAACCAACCCTGCCTTCCCTGAGACAGTCCAGTTGCCCTTTCCCACCACTGCCAGCCCGGCAGTCTCTTGCAGGCTCTCTCAGAGCTGACAGAGGTATCACCATAATTCCTTCACACTACAGGAAGCCAAATGCTGCTGTCACAGCAGCTGGCTCACACAAGGCAAACACCAATGGAAAGCTGGAATCCACCTCCTTGAGCAAAGGGAGAGCACCAGCTCCCCCAGTTATTGAGCTGACAGCCATGGGTGGGACTGGCTGAAAAAATTACACAGTGTGTTTCCTCTGAAAAGGACAGAAGGTGGTTTGACCAGCTGAGACACATGAAGAAGGAACTTTGACTTGGCTGCCTTACAGAGTTTGGAAAGTGCTTGTTTCTTGGTGGTCCTTGGGTGTCTAGTTTGGTTTTTTTAGAGATAGGGGATGTTACTAAACCTTCTCTCTTCACTCCTCACAAATTTTTGCCTTCTGGGCTTGTACACTCAATTTTTGCAACTGCGAGTGGAAAACCATCTCAGATGAGAGTCAAGACCCTGCCAGCTCCAGCTTACATTTGCCTTCCTACCAACCCTTGTCAACTCCTATTTCTAAAGCCAAAGTTACCCCAACTTGCTGAGCAAATTCGTTAACTGAAGAGGAAAACATTCTGCACAATTTTCCCGTTAACCTCTAATTTCCTAATTATTCAATTACGTGCTCCAGCTTTTAAAGCAATTTACCTCCACTGAGCTGAGCAAAGAAATCTAACGGGTTCCTGCAGCCAACTCCATAACAAAGTCAACTCTCCCCTTCCTGCTTTTCTTTTGGGGTGAAAAAGTTTAAATCCCTTAACATTTCTTTATAAGATTACTGCATCTACTTACTACAAGAACTTGTTTCCAAAGACCTTCATCAACCACAGGTGGTATTTCAAGCAAACCATATTTTTCATTTAAATTCTCTCCTCCCCTCTATGACCAAAATTGAGTTTGCTGCTTTTGGTTTAGTACCTACACCATGATGATGATCTTATTACAATTATTCTTCTATAATTCCCCCTTTTTATTCATTACTTTGGTTCTTCTTGCTGTAAAACCGGACTCTGGTGGTAGGAACTGGGTACCCGTGAATATAAAACAGAATAAGAACTAATTAGAAGGTGGTGATTAAACAACCCGCCTTGGTAGATAGTGGATGGTTTCGGTAAAATAGCGTTGGCATAATTCATTTAAAAATACACTCTGCAACTACTTATCGAATGAAGATAAAAACATTCACCAAGTGTCAGACATGCTGGAGAGTTAAAATGCCATGGTCTCCACTCAGCAAACAGCTTTATGCAGTTGGACAGCATTGCAAAAACTGTCCTCATGAGCCAATTGTCCGACTCAAAATTCTGCAAAAGGAGATGGTGGAAGTGATTTAACTCCCATTTCCATCAATTTTTCAAAACTGGTTCCTCAGGTATTGATTCTGGATTAGTTATTCTCACTTGTGCAATTTATTTACTCTAAGACACTTCAGAGGTTTCTAACTCACAAACGACTTTGTCAACAAAAGAAAACAATTTAATTATCTAAGATTAGTGTTAATTGAAGAAAATTATTTACTGCACTAGTGATGATACTCAACCCACGGAGAGTTTCGCTATTAAAAATTATGTGCAGCCATTGTCTTAAAAATAAACCTTTCAGCAATAGCAGCCTCCGTTTGGCCTTTACTTCTGTGCAAAAGAATAAATAAACTCTAAGAAAACCACTCTAACGCAAGCCTACGCGGTATTTCAAACAAGGGATTAATGAGCACATGATGGAAACTATTTGGACATTAAGAAAAGCACTGACAGTGTTTCACCCCAGAATTTCATTCAAACACCTTCACTCACACAGCAAATTAATGGAGAATTAAAAGAGTGTAATTTAAAGGCAATAATAGAGGGTGTGGTATGGAGCTGGGAGCAAGGAGAGGATACCAGAGATGTTTGTCATAGCGCCTAATGCTTTCAGTATCTAAATCAAGGAAGAATACGGCAAAGTGTTAATGAATATACAGAGATTATCCAGAACAGAGCCAAGTTCGGTTCTTCTCAGGGCACATTAAAAAAAAAACCAAGAAAACAAAAAACCAAAAAAATCAAATATGAACCTTGAAAAATCAGAGAGATCAGCAAAAAAAATATCAGGTGAGATCAACCTGAAGGAATCAGAAGCCCAAACTTCCGAGAAAATATCCAGCAGGAAATAAAAGCATGGAAAGAAATAATTTTTGGAAGGCAGAAAACATGGCAGGAAACCACAGTGACATTATTGGCTGGAAGCACCTTCCCGTCTTTCCTGCCCTCAAAAATCGCCGGTTCCCTTTGTACCAACCCGAGCTGCACAGCGAACCAGATTAGTGCACTGCGCTGGGTTAAAAATAACCTTTTTTTGCCTTTCGCTGATCTGGTTCACCATATGGCCCCTCGAGGAGCTGTACCAGCACAGTTACGGGAGCCCAGCAATGGAAACAGGCGGTGGAGGAGGAGGGAAACTCCCACGAAAAACACTTCACCCTGAAGGAAGAAAATACGAGACGCAGCCAAGAGAACTTGTGCTGAGCGAAAAGGATGATGGACAAGCAGAAATTCACTCCTGGTCTGCACAAACACCACAGTGCATTGGTGATGCTCAGGGAAGGCTACCAGGACCACCTGCATCTCCTGAGTATGCTTCTGCCAAGAGCTGGGCAAGCAAAGACTCATCCCTGACACTTGGGTGGTCCAACTGGTGGAAGCAGGTTGGGGATCATGAGCAATGACTTCGGGCAGACTGGAGGGGAAAGAGTTTGGAAGAAGAGGGTGAACGGGGACTGAAAGCAGCACAGGAGCACACAAATGTGCTTCTCTACCAAAGTCATGGGCATCAACGAAAACTCCATTCAAGACACACAACGACTCAAGGTGTGTAACAACTATCTAGAATTAAAGGGTCCTTTAAACTCAAGAGCATTAAATATCACACAGAGCCACCTTTCTTTTTGCAGACAGGATAGAAATATGAACTAGAGCAGTAAGAAAAGTGTGGAAGTCATTAAAACTGGTAGAGTTGGGCATCATCCTTCCTCCAGGAACATCCTGTTGTCTCAGCTCCCAAGAAAGACAAGTGACTAAGGTCGGTGTTTGTCCGCTGAGCATCGCCCCTGGCCACACTTCCCTGTTACAGCAGCTCTTCCACTGTATTGTTGTTCAAATGACTTTCCAGCTTGAAGGATGCCAGATCAAGGCCAGAAGGAAGCAAGCAAGATTAGGAAAAGCAGCAAATCCCATCCCTTTTTTTACTTACTCACCAGTTACTGGTTAAAAAATAAGTCTAACCCATTGGTAAACTGGAGGGGTTGATTCTAGAGCCAAAGGACAACTGCTACTGAAATACCGGCAGTGTTTTGACTGGGCAGCTCAACAACCTGCTGCTGTTGAGCTCTGGATTTCAGTGCCAGAGAGGGTTCAGGTGTGGAGCTGGGAGCCGACACAGCGGCAGGATGGGTGGATGCATGATATTCCAGTCAGCCACGCTAGTCCGAACACACTTCAGCAGATAAGAGACACTTAGAGTGAGATCGGCTTTGCTTTTATAGAATCACAGACTGGTTTGGGTTGGAGGAAACCTTAAAAATCATCGAGTTCCAACCCCCAGCCATGGGTAGAGAAACTTTCCACTAGAGCAGCTTGTTCAAAGCCCCGTCCAACCTGGCCTTGAACACTGCCAGGAATGGGGCATCCACAACCTCTCTGGGCAACCTGGACCTGGCAAAATCCAGAACAATATCCACCAGTTATAACGAGATGGGAGGGACACCCCCTCCACTCCAGTACTTGACCTTCTTCAATACTGCAGGTTGATTTAAAAAAATTCTTGATAATATTAAGAGAAAAATAAAAAGCTTTCTTCCAGCCCCGGAACAGCTTCTCCAAAGGACGTTAATCATCTACTGTTCCATTACCAACCAAGCACAGCAAAGCCCATGTCTAACAGCACTTGAATCCTCACCCCACACACACTGTCTCTTGCAGTCAGGTCAGGTCACTGAGCAGGACAGAGATGGTCCATTATTAGTAATTTAGTAACTGGAGAGTGTGGAGCTTCCCCATTTCCATTCATGTCATTTCCCACATTTCCTGTGTGTCCTGGTACACCTCAACTTCAACACCAGCGCTAATAAATACACATACTCATTCCAAATTACTCCAGCAGCTCTGCCACGTCAACATCCCCACTCCAGTTGTCCTCCTCTGCCCCATCGTAGACCCCTCTCTACCCTACACCTTCCACCGGCTCCTCTGGTTTTTTCCATGCTGATCTTTACTTCGAAATTACTCCTCCTCGCACAAATCCCTCAGACTTTCCAAACAATTCCTAAAAATGCACCTTTTCGCCATGCTCCTTTACACAACAGCCAGTGTTTCCACTCTCATGTTTTCTTCTCATTATTTTACCTTCTCCCATTTAAAATGGAACTTAGATTCATACAATCACGGAATGGGTTTGCGTTGAAGGGACCTTTCAGGCTCACCCAGTCCAACCCCCTGCAGGGAGCAGGGACATCTGCAACTAGAGCAGCTTGCTCAGAGACCCAAAGGACAACCTCATCTGACATGGGGCCAGGGATGGGGTTTCTCCCACCTCTCGGGGAAACCTGGGCCAGGGTCTCACCACACTCAGCATCAAACATTTCTCCCTTCTCTCTGGTCTCAATCTCCTTCTTCCAGTTGAACCCATCACCCCTCCTTCCTGTCCCAACAGCCCCTGATCAAAAGACCCTCCCCAGCTTTCGCAGAGGCCCCTTGAAGCACTCAAAGGCTGCACTAAGGTCTCCCCGCAGCCTTCTCTGCTCCACGCTCCACACCCCCAACTCTCTCCCCTGGCCTCCCACCTCCTCTGGCCCCACTCCATCAGGTCCCTGTCTCTGCTGTGCTGAGGAGCCCAGAGCTGGAGTCCCAGCAAAGGGCCATGTCATATTTTGTGCAAAGTGCAAATATCAAAACTAAACAACGTGCAATGGATTTTTTTACCTCTCCCCTGACCACTGTGAGAAATACTCCAAAGCAGCAGCAGCCAATGGCCATCACCAAAGCTGATCATTTTCTGTTCAAGCATCCTTGATGTACCCTCTCTCACAGATGCTAAACTTCACCTTCAAACAGCCCTGAAAATGTGCCTGGAGAATCTTTTTCTGAGCCAAGTCTTTCACCTCGCCCACAGCTTCCTAATTAAGATCCTTCCAAAGCCTCATCTTCACAGTGTCCTACCACAAAAAAACCCCAAAAAATATCTGAAGTATTTTTCTTTGTCATATTTCTGCAAGAGAGAACAGTAGCAGTGCCCCTCTTGTAGAGATAAGGAATAAACCATATTACATAGATTTCAGTCTAATCCCTCAAAGATATTTAGGAGCTCAACTCCCACTGAACCAATGAGGTTAAACTCTTAAGTTCCTCTGCAGATCTGGGCAACGGAGAATTTTGAGCCGGATGCTTCACATCCAATTTTTGTTACGTGTTCTGGAGAACCTCCAAATGTGCCAAAGCCTCCAAACATGCCACAACCTCCAAGCTGCTTCCCAAATTTCTTCCATCATCGCAGCACTTTCAGTTCACACCGTTTGGGAGAGGTGAAAGGTTCAGCCATTTTATGCTTCCAGCAATCACAACATAACTCCATTTTATTTCAGGCACTGCAGCGAGTTTTGCCCTTAGTTTGGCAGCTTTTTATACCATGTAATAACAATTAACTCCCTTTGGCATAATTTATATGAATCATTGATTTAACACAGATAGCTAGGGGAAAAAAAAAAGACCTATTAAGTCATCTAAATGACCCCACCGTCACCGCTGGATTGGTCCCAGCAGCACATTTTCTGTGCTTGTTCTGAACGTGCTTGCCACAGGATAAGTACAAAAATTGTCTGCAAAGCAGAGACATGTTTCACTAACATATGCCTGAAGTCAACACCGTGTTGGAAATCCTCGATTTATGACTAAACGTTGCGCTGCACTTTTATTCCTCCAAATAAGACTGTAACGTTTGTGGAGAGAATGAGAAAGGGCTTATTTGTGTTTCACTGTGCAGCAAAAATGTGGAGCAAACACTTCCCTGATGATTTTCAAGTTGCATGTCCAACAAACTAGCACTTGAAACATGCTGGTGCCCATCTCCGAGAAGATATGGATGCACTGCAAGAGGATACCCAGTTCCAGAAGAAATAATACAATGTATTTTCATGACTGGGTTTTTGTGTTGTGGAGTTTTTTGGTGGGTTCTTTTGGTGTTTATAAGAAAAAAAGGTGAGCCCTTCCTCACAGAAGTCCAACACGCTGGTTATGGGAAAAGCTGAGCTAGAAAAAGTCACGACCTCACTCCCAGCTTCCCAGCAACAGCAATACTGGAACA
Source organism: Bucorvus abyssinicus (assembly GCA_009769605.1). Lineage (NCBI taxonomy): Eukaryota > Metazoa > Chordata > Aves > Bucerotiformes > Bucorvidae > Bucorvus > Bucorvus abyssinicus. The sequence continues at coordinate 94,295,649 of CM020024.1, read as the reverse complement.
ATTCCTGGCAGATGTGCTTTTAATCTACATCTTTCTAATGGGGATTCCCAGGTTTCCTCAGGCAATAGTTCAGGGATTGGGGTTGCTTCTCCTCCCCACCATGTGTAACCTAAATCAAACTTCTGTGTGTTGCCTCTCATCACTACACACCTCTGAGAAGCAGACACTCTCTTCCCGGTAACCTCCCCTTTGGGCAGGTGAAGATAACAACAGTAATAAGGTTCCTCCTGGACGTCGTCCAGATTCAACAGACCCAGCTCATGACTTCTTGTGACATCATGCGCTCCAGCTCCTTCTTGATGACAACCCTTTCAAGGAAGAAATTGCTCCTCAGGGACAACCTCAAACTCCCCTGAAACAAATGGAGGACGATTCCTCTCGTCCTGGCACTTGTTCCTGGGGAGAAGAGACTGACCCCCACCTCCCTCCAACCTCCTGTCTGGGAGTTCTCGAGAGCCAGCAGATCTCCCCTGAGCCTCCTTTGCTCCAGGCTCACCACCCTCAGGTCCCCCAGTTGCTCCTCAGATGTTCTCCAGACCCTCCTCCAAATTCTGCAGACTCTTCTGCATGTTCTCCAGACCCTTCTCTGGACACCCTCCAGCCCCTCAATGTCCTTCTCATACTCCACTATGGCTCCAAGGATGTAGAAAGCCTTGCTAAACCTAGAGCAAATGACATTCACTGCGCTCCCATCATCTGTGGAGCTGGTCTTCCCCCTACCAGAGGCAATCAAGGAACTATCTCGAGGACTGTGGCAAGAAAAGAGGTGTTTGCAACAAGAGTCTCTACAGAAAAGCAAACTGAACATGCTCCGTGCTCTATTTGAAGTTTGTGGTGCTGGCCGAGCATTATTGGTTTTGTTTTTGCTGGCACAGCTTAGAAAGCTGCAACCTGAGGGAAAGAGAGAGAGATTTGTTGGCGGAGTGATAAAACAAAGCTAAGCAAAATCATTTCGTAGTCCACTTAAGAGCCCCTCATGTGTGCTTCCTTGACCTACTAAAAGCCTACTGCAATAAAAAGCCAACTGTACCAACATATGAGTCTCTCCCATGGAAGCCATTAACTTCTCCATAGTACATAAAAAGTGAAAAATAAAGATCAGTGTTTCCAGAAAACAAAAAAAATATGCCATGAACTTGTAAGAATTCAAAAGTCCTTAATTTCACTTTGTATCTCACAGCACATCCCCAAGCAGAATTAATGACCCTTCAGTCCAGAGGTGAAGGATTTTTGGCTTCCGTATTTTCATAGAATCACAGAATCGTTCAGGATGGAAAAGCCCTTTCAGCTCCTCGAGTTCACCCGTTCCCCCAGCACTGCCAGGTCCCCACTAAACCCTGTCCCTCAGCACCACCTCCACACCGCTGGGAAACCCCTCCAGGGATGGGCACTCCACCACTGCCCTGGGCAGCCTGGCACATGCCTGCACAACCCCAATGGGCAAGAAATTGCTCCTCAGGGACAACCTCAACCTCCCCTGCAACAACTACAGGACGGTTCCTCTTGTGCTGGCACTTGTTCCTGGGAAGAAGAGACCAACCCCCACCTCGCTCCAAGCTCCTGTCAGGGAGTTGTCGAGAGCCACAAGGTCTCCCCTGAGCCTCCTTTGCTCCAGGATCAACCCCTCCAGGTCCCGCAGCCGCTCCTTAGTGCACTTGTGCTCCAGACCCTGCTCCAGTTTTGTTGTCCTTCTCTGGACACGCTCCAGCCCCTCAAGGGCCTTCTGGGAGGGAGGGCCCCAAACTGAACCCAGCAGATGAGGAGTGGCCTCCCCTTGTCCCCAGTGCAGGGGGACGATTCCTGCCCTGCTCCTGCTGGCCACACCAGTGCTGGAACAAGCCAGGATGCCAGTGGCCTTCTTGGCCACCTGGGCACACTGCTGGCTCCTCTTCAGCTGGCTCTTTTCTATCAACCTTTGCTGTTCTGGCCCAATAGTATCTTCTGCAGTTTGTCTTTGGATTTAATTCAGAGAAACACAAAGTACATCTTATGACAGCCCATTAAGCAGAAAATTAAGAGGGAGGAAGTCCTGCACAAAACTGCCACTGTTGTTCGACCAAAGCCAATTCCTGAACAAAAGTTAAACCTAACGCCTTTTATGTTATTGGTGAAGCTTGCATCCAGTGCACTGAGATGTTCAGTGACTGGGAAAAAAGACAGAAAGTGGTGCTCCCTAACACAGAGGAATAAAAAGTCAAGTGAGAACAAGCACTTGGATGAAGATGTACAAGAAGTATGGGAAAAATAAAGACAACAGAACAACAGAAGCCATATGGATCATGCATCTGCCTGTTAAAGCAAGAAAAGGCCTCCTGGAAAGTATATTAAAAAATATCAGAAGCCAGAAAATCATTAACATCATTGTTTAGTGAAAGCCGGCAAATGAAGCCCAGCTCTTTCCAGATGTCCAAGCACCCTCCGTTTTTAAGTCACAAAGGAACAATGAGATTTTGTATTAATTCTGATATTTCTCAGATCAATATGAATAACGTATGAAAAGAACGGTCCTGTCTGCATTGGCTGGTGCTGTAGAAACACACACACTCACATCCAGGTAAAGTAACATTTCTGCTGGTGTCATCTTCAGACAACGACTCGAAGAGGGGCCCATAAGCAAGTGAAAATACCAGAACAACCCATTGGTGGCAGTCTCCATCCTCACTGGACTCTTCTCGCAGCAGCTCCATGGCAAACATTGCTGGGTCAAAAAAGGGCATTGCCTTCTAAAAATTTAAAGTGTCTTATTGACTGCACAGGGAAGGTAAATTGAGAGATGTTCTGAGACCCTGAACTCAGAGTCTTCTGTCTTCATGAGGTCCAAGTGGTGCTCACAAAGTGCTCACATGCTCCTCAGCTACTGGAAGGAAAATGATCCCATGTAATACCACCAGATTTAACATGGCAAAAGGTCTGCTTGTGGCCTTGAGAGCCCAAGTCTCAAAATAGCATGAGATTGGAATAGCAACGGGTATTCCTTCTTCCTCTGCAACAGCAATGTCTTGTGCTCTTGAAACCTTTGATGCCTTCAGCTTCAGACAGTTTCAGCCTGCCAAAGGGTGCCTGTGATGTAGAGCTGCCACAGCATCCCAGGCTGAGCCTTTGGTTCCTCCTCAATGCAAGGATACAAAAGGGAAAGACCAGGTAAACTCAAGAGCATCACAAGCAGCATTGGTGGTAGCGTGTGTCATGGAGGAGAGGTAGCCAGATTCCACAGCTTCATTTACCCATCTTCTTTTCTGTTGGGATCCTTTTTCCATAGCTAACAGAAGGACATGAGCCTTTCTTCAGCTGGCTTGAGCTCAGCTTTAACCACAGGCAATGTTTTGTGTTTCTACCAATTCAAGTTGAGCTCCAAAGCAACTGTTCTCCTAATTGGACAGGATAAAAAAAAAAAAATCTTCTAAGTTAGAAGTCCACGTGGAATCTCTCTTACATGGAGTCTCCTCCATGTAAAGGCTTCCAGGTGAAGATCGATGATTTTGCAGGACCTTGTAGACCACCACAGGAAGAGCACAAGATCAAAAACTAGAAAACTGGGTAAGAACAAGTCATATGTTAGGAGGACACCAAAGACCAAGTGAAAATCCTATCAGCCTCATGGCCTGAGGAATGATGTTAAAGGAGGAGAACTGGGATTACTGAATTACTGTCAAAACAATGAGTTACTTGGGATAAACCACCACAGAGCAACATAACCAGCATCCATCTCTTCTCATAGCAGCGACGACATGGTCCCTCTGCCACCTTCACAACCTACAAGTTTTTAGACATGAGGAGAGCAGAATATAGAAAGAAGAAAAACATGAGGATGAGAGAAATCGGCCCCCAGTTGTTGCAGGGGAGGTTGAGGTTGTCCCTGAGGAGCAATTTGGTGCCCATTGGGGTTGTGCAGGCATGTCCCAGGCTGCCCAGGGCAGTGGTGGAGTGCCCATGCCTGGAGGGGTTTCCCAGCAGTGTGGAGGTGGTGCTGAGGGACAGAGGTTAGTGGGGACCTGGCAGTGCTGGGGGAACGGGTGGACTCCACAAGCTGAAAAGTCTTTTCCAACCATAACGATTCTGTGGTTCTGCAATTAGTGGCTTTGGACAACAGGTCCTATGTAATGCTGGATATGTGCAGCAAGACCACAAGAAATGGGACTCCATACAGTCCTGTACTGTGGCAGAATATATTAATGACCCCAAAAATTTGACTGCAAGCCCAGAACAGCATGAACAAAGAGCAACACATGCACAGAGAGTGTCCCTGAATGTCGGTGATCTGTAAGCGTCACCATCTGCCTACCTGTCCATCGGTCTCAGAAGTGTTTCTGTTGGACATCCAACACACGTAATTATCCAACCATGGACAAACATCTCCTGCAGCTCTGCAGGTTGGCATCTACCCGCTGCCTTCTTTGGCAGTCGCAGATCATTTCCACCAGCATACTGACATCTCTCAGGATGTCCAACTCTGTTATACGTTATCAAATCACTTTCATTTCAACGTTAACATGATTATCTCCATGTGTCCTGCTGTAGGTTTGGAATTTGTTTCCCAAAAGGAAACAAGAAGCAAAAGGTCACACTTCATTATGGTCACTAACCTGGTTACACAGTTGGTGACCCCAAGAAAAGAAATAGTTGGTCTCCTGAACATAAATCATTGTCCTCGCCATGACCATGACCATTATCACGTCATGATGGGCAAGAATTAGCTCTAGAAAGTGTCTGTACTGTAAATTTTAACACTTAAAAAAAAAAAAATCCTTAAAAACCTCCTCAAGAAGGAAGAACAGGGAGACGAAGAACTTGTGTGAGTAATAGGAGAGATGTTCAGCGCTGTAGCTAATGCATCAAATTTTATCCTCCAACCTTTTACACAACCCAAAAATGAGTAATTATGTGCCAGGAGATATCATCTACTCCACAAATCAAGTCACTGAAACTACAGACTAAGGATGGCTTTTAAAAAAGTCAATTTATTAGATATTACTGGGCAGACAGACACCCGGGTGCTCTCGTGTACTTGCTGCATTAACAACCTCTCAAAAGCCACAGGAAAAGGAAAATCAATACTGTATTTTTTTTTCTTACATCAATTTATCTGCTGCTGAAATAACCAGCTTCTGCCTATAGACTATATTTTTCCTTCAAGCAAGGAAAAATATAACGTGCTTTTGCTGGTTTTAACCAACTAAACCCCGCCTTGCTGAGCTCAGATTTTGCTTTTGATAAAACCTGAAATAAAACCACTAATAATTCAGAGTGGTCTCAGGGACCTTGGCATGGGCACACAGAGCCCTTTGTTAGCGATCCCATGGTACCGGCACAAACCTGGAGCCCATTAGCGGTGAACTGGCCACTGAATATTTCATGATTCTGGATTTCAGGCATTTCTCTATCACTAGAGATCGTACAAGCTGGCATGACAGTTGCTAAATAAAGTAGATCATGCAGAGGAACTTCTCCAAAGCACTCGCAGAATACCCACCCAGGAACAACAAAAAAACAACAGCAAAAAAAATCACATTTTTTTTCTCTCCAACTATAAAACACAGAATTTCCCCGTATAAAGCCTTTCAGGTTGGTATTTTCACAGCAATCAAAATAATTGCCACGGTGGCATTCCCTGTCGAGCAGATACTTTTGCTTTCTTCATTTTCGTTTTTTCCAGGTCATCAGTTCAGTTCCCTCCTCCGTGAGCTCCCCGTAGACAGCGGGAGATGCATCTTCAACAACTCTTTGCAGTCACAGCATTTTACCACTCCGTAACACAAAGCCTTAAGAGTCCCTTCAAACACTCCCGCACATCTGCCAGGTCCCCAACAGAGGCCGAGTCCTCTCCAGGTCAGTTACAATTTCCAGAGACATTCAAGGACTCAAGCCAGGAAGCTCTACCAGACTACACCAAGATTCTCTGCTCAACCACCATGGTTGACATTGAGGTGTTGTCTGATCCTCCTCTCCCAGCAACACTTGCTCCCTTGGATCACATCCAACTTGCACAGCCACCAGGACTAATCCCGCCCAAAGCCAGGCTCGTTCAGTTAAAGCAGCTTTGTGCAACGGGAAGAATGACTCGTGCCACAAACAGGTTTCCCCTGTCGCCGTCTCGCTGGGCTTCACTTTCACAATTGCTTTAAGCTGATCTAAGCTCCAAATAACATGGCCAAAACCATTTCCTAAGTAGTAGGGATCCACTAAGGCTCATGTTAGCCCAAGGAGAGGTGGGAACAGAGCAGAAGACAACATCTCACTCTCCTAGTGTGACACAGGACAGGCCACTCTTTGAGCCACGGAATTACTGCAACTTGGTTTTCCCTTCACTTTTATCCTCTACCCTGGTAGTCACATCATAGAATCATAGGTTGGAAGGGATCTCAAGGATCACCTGGTCCCACCTCTCTTGAGAAAGCCTGGTCTAGACAAGCTAGCCCAGACGCTGGCCAGCTGCATCTTAACAGTGTCCAGTGCTGGGGACTCCATCATTGCCCTGGGGAGATTATTCCAGGGGCTGATTGTCCTTGGGGTGACAAATTTTCATCTCAAGTCCAATCAGAATCTCCCCAGGAGTCACCCCTCATCTTTTCCATGGGACTCCTTGTAAAAAGGGGGTCACCATCTTCTCTGGAGCCACCCTTGATATCCTGGATAAACATCACAGCTCACCTACCACGAGGCACCCAGTTCTCCTCCACCTCTCTTGCTTCCCTGCTTTGTGAAAGCCCCTCTCCGTCCTGTGCCCCACTGCGAGTGCCTGCAGTCGGGTGGTCAAAAAGGGACCCCTGCTGAGCTCCAAAGTCTGCCCTTCCCCAAATGCCACCAGCCACCAAACGTCAAAACCTGGAGCAAAACCTATTTTCTCTTCAGAATCTGGTTGAAGTTGATCCACGTACTCAAAGTCTGGGGGGAAGCAGCAGACTAACAGATATCACTGCTGCACAAGCCTCATTTCTGTAGGAAGCTGGGCTAAAAATGGAACCCGCCATCACCACCATCATCTATGTTTAGACCCAATATTCTAAACAATTCCTTCCTTTGCAGTTTGGGGTTTTTTTTTCCTCCCCTGAAACTATCTTTGGCAGCAGAATTAAACAGCTGCCACGGAGAGCAGGAACTGAGTTCAGAGATGCAGAAATGCAGCGCTGGTAGCAAAGGAGATGCAGCAGCTGGACGCCTTCCAGGTCCTCACAATGAGGACAACCCAGCAGGTCTTAGCAGCCCAGTTTGCTTTTCTCCCCGCCATGTATGCAAAACCGGTCACTCCTACAGAGGGAATCGTTCACAGTATAACCTCTGCGATCGGTTTGCAAAGAGCTTTGCCAATCAGATTATTGTGTTCAAGCTGAAGAACATACAGAAGGACTCTTCATGGGGAAAACATTCCACTTGAGATTTCCCTTGTCTTCCTGCGCCAAGCTGGCAGGAGAGCTGTATAATTACAGCGCTTTTGAAAACAGCATTAATTCATTGCGAGTCTGTACACGGTCACCTTTACATATGTGTATTTGACGGGGAACGAAAAGAAACGATGTCACAGTTTTATTCCACCCCATGGTTAAGCCCCTGTCCCAAAAAAGGACTGTTTTAAATCAAAGTACTGTGCATTGCCATGGACCGGAGTCCCCAACTTCACCACACAGAGCCATGGAGAGGAGGGACAACATCCTGCACCTCCGTGCTCCCACGTGGAGACAGGGATGCAGGCGGCCTGGACAGGCATCAAGACATGATACGTGGATATGGAGATGGAGGAAGAGATATCAGGGACGTTGCTGAACATAAAACCTTGGTTTTTTCCCTGTCTGACCAGAAGACCCAATCTCAAAACATGTCATTTTTCAGACTAAACAATAACAAGATACATAGAATCACGGAATGGTTTGGGTTGAAGGGACCTTTCAAGCTCACCCAGTCCAACCCCCTGCAGGGAGCAGGGACATCTGCAACTCCAGCAGCTTGCTCAGAGACCCAAGGGACAACCTCATCTGACATGGGGCCACCGATGGGGCTTCTCCCACCTCTCGGGGAAACCTGGGCCAGGGTCTCACCACACTCAGCATCAAACATTTCTCCCTTCTCTCTGGTCTCAATCTCCTTCTTCCAGTTGAACCCATCACCCCTTGTCCTGTCCCAACAGCCCCTGATCAAAAGACCCTCCCCAGCTTTCTCTGAGGCCCCTGGAAGCACTCAAAGGCTGCACTAAGGGCTCCCCGCAGCCTTCTCTGCTCCACGCTCAACACCCCCAGGTCTCTCCCCTGGCCTCCCAGCACAGGGTTCCACCCTCCCAGCATTGCTGGGGCCTCCTCTGGACCCGCTCCAGCAGCTCCATGTCTCTGCTGTGCTGAGGAGCCCAGAGCTGGACCCAGCACTGCAGGGGTGGTCTCCCCAGAGCAGAGCGCAGCAGAGGGGCAGCATCCCCTCCCTCCACCTGCTGCCCACGCTGCTGGGGATGAGCCCAGCACACGGGTGGCTTCTGGGCTGCGAGCACCTATTGCCAGCTCCTGTCCAGCTTTTCCCACCCCAGCACCCCCAAGTCCTTCTCCTGGGGGCTGCTCTCCAGCCCTTCATCCCCAGCCTGGGCTGATACCAGGGGCTGCTCCAACCTAGGGGCAGGACCTGGCCCTTGGCCTCGTCGAACCTCATGAGGTTCACAATCCCCCACTTCTCCAGCTTGTCCAGGTCCCTCTGACTTGATCCCATCCATCCAGCATGTCAACATGTATCATAAAAATCAATTAACAAAAAAGTCCATATTGTTTCATATTAAAGGTTTCTTTCCCTTCGTTATAGCAGTGTACCAGTTCCATTAAGACCACAACCAGCTTCCAAGAATCCTCCATTGCTTTCACAGATGTTCATTCTGTGTATCCTAATTTTCAGTTGTTTTCTCTGTCACATTCAATACATCTCAGGTTCATAAATTATAGACTTGCCTGATTTTCTGGACATTACCCAAGAGTCTGCAGCAATGCAGGAACCCCGCAGAGGCTGGAGAGGTCCAGTGACAAGACGCCGAGACTTTTTTAACATGCTAAGGGTACGTGCTGGGACTTTTTTAAGACATTAACAGACTAAGGCACCTAATTCCCCCCAGAGCGAGCTGGCCATCTGCCTTTCCCTTATTCTCCCTCCAAAATTCAACCTCTGGCAATTTACAGTTGAGGTGCAGAAGTGATGAAGACCCATGTATGTGGTCCCCCAATCTGCTGGCATAGGGTCACATCTCACAGTGTACGCTCCAAAATTATGCCAAGCAATTTTCCTATGCCATTCTCCATTTCCCAGCAACACAAGACACACCTCCATTTGCTCAAGAGTCACAACCGAGGGGGGTTTTTTTGGAAACAAGACAATATCTACTATTTCACCAGTGCCGTAACGCTGTGATCATTTAAGATGACTGAGGAGGTTACTGGCTCGGTGACTTTTTAGCTGCTGGATAAGCAGATATGCTCCTCAGACATGAGTTCCTTTCATACACTAATTTCAGTACATTTTGTATGCAGTGATATACTGATACAGCTGTAATTTAGAGCAACAAACATCCAAAACATTCACTTTCTTTCTTCATGCAGGCGAGAAGCTTGTTGGCTGCACAGCAATTATAACACGTGTGTGGTATTAAACACGTCTGCGACAAAGCCACGTGGCACCAGCAGCAGAGCCGCGATGCGGACGAGCTTCTATCCAATTATTCGTGTTCTTTTCCCATTGCTAAGCGGCTTTGTTTGCATTGTTTTAGGGGGTTTAAGTCATCTTCTATATACTGCCCTGGTAGCTCTCTTTGGGGGGAAAAACCCAGCTTTAAGAGGATTTAAAATTATTTTAATCTGAAGAGCACTATAAACATTTCCCACTGTACAGGAAGAACAATCTGTTGTTGTTCGTACATTAATCCCAGCAAGCGCTTGAAGGGCAGCGACACGATAGGGTGAAATTGTTACAGATAGCCTCGGGGTGACACCAATACTCGAACAACGAGAATAACGGGGTGGAAATAAAAACGGAGGCCAAAGAGCAGGAAACATGCCGCACAAAACGATCACAGTGCTCAGAAGGAGGAACAGAGGCTGCTGAAGAGGAGTCAGTGGTAGGAATCCAAAAAGAGCCTTGTAGAAGTGTAAGAAGGATTTGCAAGCCCAGATGGAAACCCATCCATCCTTCAAAAAAACCTCATCAGCAGCAAATTATCTTTCTTCCGTTTGGACAAGTAAATTGTCACAAGGTTACAGTAAAGAACAGCCCAGACCTGGTGCGATGGAAGACAAGAGAGAGAATCTAATCGGCCTTTTCTATCTAACTTCACGATTCTTATGAAAAACGACCTGAATAAGTGAAGTTATTTGCCCTTGTCCTCCTTGTTTATATTGAAGCCAATCATAAGGGAAATCCAGCCAAGGATAGCGTGTTTTACTCTCAATTTACTACCTGTTGTGATTGCTCTATAAAATATTAGATACGGGATAGAAAAGGTCACGGGCTTTTGAGGTGGGGATTTTTGGCGATGGAAGAAGGAGGGAGGCCTCAAGCAGAAAGAATTAAGACAACAGCAAAACGCAAGAAGTAATAACCTCCTGCTTCGGGGTAGTTGCACGTTGTAGCTGATACCTCACCAACCCTGCAAGCCCCCTTTGCAGACCCCTCCCACCAAACTCATCGCTAGCCCCGACGTCTGAGCAGACAAAACTTGGGGCACGCGCAGGGCAGATGGTGAACCGTAAATAATGGGCAGAGAAGTATGGTAAAACCCAGGTCGTGAGCACCACGGATCAATTCTTTTAGACTCGAACGTGCTGAAGTTGTTTTTCCAAAGCGATAAAGCAGGAGCTGTGAAGTCTTGTCAACGCGTTCCCTGCACCCCCCACTGCATGTGCTGGAAGATCCCAGTAAGAGGGTTTGACATTCCTCTCTTTCCACTCAATCCCTACCCCAAAACAGGAGACTGGGAACCAGCAGCTGCACAATATGGGAGTAAGCAGTGTCAAAAATGCCAAGCAAATGAGTAACATGTGTCGGTGAGCAGCCCCTTTCCCTGGGCTGACCTCTGAGGAGGAACGGCTGCCCCTTCCCACACAGAAAGGTTGCAGGAAGAAAAACAGCCCAACCGCCATGACAGAACGGAGTGGGTAAGATGCTGTGTCCTGTTTGGTGTAAAGAATGGACACGGTGTGGTCAGGACAAGAGTGGATCCCACTGCGGTAAGCATAGCTCAGCCCCTTAAAGACTCTCCAGTTCTCAGAAGCTTCCTTAAAAGTAGAATGGACTCGTGCACAGCAAGACCTCATTGCCTCACAGACAGGAGGTTTACTGCCTTGTTTTCACAGGGGACTTGCTAAATCAGTGCTGCTGTAGCAGAAATATAGATTATATATGAGAAATAAATTAGAAATAGCATGGCCAGCAGGACCCTGCACTGGGGGCACTGGGGAAGCCGACCCTCAAATCCTGGGTTCAGTTTGGGCCCCCTCCTCCAAGAAGGACATTGAGGGGCTAGAGCGTGTCCAGAGAAGGGCAACGAAGCTGGAGCAGGGTCTGGAGCACAAGTGCACTGAGGAGCGGCTGAGGGACCTGGGGGGGTTGATCCTGGAGCAAAGGAGGCTCAGGGGAGACCTTCTGGCTCTTGACAACTCCCTGACAGGAGCTTGGAGCAATGAGGGAGGAGCTGGCCTCTTCTTCCCAGGAACAAGCACCAGGACAAGAGGAACTCTCTTCCAGTTGTTGCAGGGGAGTTGAGCAATTTCTTGCCCTTTGGGGTTGTGCAGGCGTGTCCCAGGCTGCCCAGGGCAGTGGTGGAGTGCCCGTGCCTGGAGAGGTTTCCCAGCCGTGTGGAGGTGGTGCTGAGGGACAGGGGTTAGTGGGGACCTGGCAGTGCTGGGGGAACACTGGGACTTGATGATCTTAAAGGTCTCTTCCAACTCAAACACTTCTGTGATTCTATAGTATCCCCCATGGAGTCATTAAGGCTGTTCTTGGACTGAATACTGGGAAACAAAGTCAGAGCAGAACCCCTGACTCACCTACATGTTTCTGGAGGTTGGATTTTCATTGTCACTGCAAGACCGACATGCTCCTCCCCAGCTTTGTCAGACATCAAAAGGCCTAGAAATTACAGGTTATTCCTTAATCTCTTTCACAGTAAGTTCCTCCTGACCCTTTACTTTGGACTAAATTATACACATTTACAAAAACTAATCGTCAAAGATGCATTCCCATTACAAGTCTAATTACACTTTTCTAACGGCTGCCTGACCAGCTCAGTCTGAAATCAAACCACGCTTTTTTCTTTTATTCCAGATTAAATTGGGCTGAAATGCTTTCTGGAGTTCTGTAAAGTTCAGGAGATAAAGTGTAAGTATCTGAAGACTCAGCAGATAAAAGCCCAAGACAACGCCGAAGAGCTTTCCAAGGGTACACCAGAAGGACCTGTCAAGATTTAATGAATCTTAGACTCATCTGCCCTCCCTAGGAGGATGCAGGAGGGAGAAGGGTGAGAGCATGTACCCTTCTCCTCTCGCCTCTTCATCCTCCTGCATCTGGGCTTCCTCTCTTTAGGCATGAAATTTGGAAAGCACTGGTGGCTGTCTGCCTTCTCCCTGGACATAGGGTTCCTCATTCATCTCAGAACCGCTCTCATTTCGTCCCCTTCTTTCCCAATCCTGCAGCAGTTGCCAGCTTCAGACTTTATCCTGCTTCCCGGCCACTACTTATCCACCATCAAGCTCTGCCCTGTCATTCCACCCCAGTCAGTGCAAGCCAAAGCTTCTTTCCTGCAGTTCTCCTGCCCGAAAGACAGCTCTCGCGAAGTCTCCACTTGCCAGAATTAGCCTTCTCTCCTTTACTGGGACTCCCTTCAAAAGGAGAGGGAGAGCAATTTAACACTGTGAACGTTTATTCGGAATAACCATGAGCTCACCACTGCTTTGTGCTTTTACTTGAACATTGTTTTCAAAGACAAAAAAATGCTCTGTTCCAAGGTTTGGGAGGGGTTTTCACCCAACCAGATGATTATGCTAGTCTCTCCTGATCTTGGAACCTGTAAAGCCATTTTATTTCTCTTTTTTTTTTTTTTTTGGAGACTCTGAACATGTCTATAAAAATCTTGCAGCAGTAATTATGACAAAGATACATGTCTAAATGGGTTTAAAACAATCTGGACCACTGTGCTCAAAGAGCAGCAATCAATGGCTCAACATCCAGTTGACAGCCAGTATCGAGAAAAGTGGGGCTGCTACTTGTGCTAGTGTCGTCCAAAAAACTTCATCAATTACTTGACTAATGCCACAGGCTACATCAGGAGAAATGTGGTTGGTAGGTCAAGAGAAGTCATTATTGCCCCCAGTTTGGCTCTGGTGAGGCAGCACTGGGAGGTGGAGGACAGCCTTGGCCAAGAACTATGTTAATCAAACCAACGAAAACCCAGCAGAGAGCTACCAAGATGATGGGGCCTTAAGAAAACAAGTTGAGGAAGCTGGGCTTGTTTCATCTGGCCAAGAGGAGGTTAAGGACCATCTAACCACAGCCAGCAGCTACCTAAAAGACAGCTACAAAGATGACAGAGCAACTTGTGGGGTGATCTCTCTGGTAGCGTCTTTTCAGGCAACCCAGAGCATTGTGCCTGACATGCTCAGGATCAGTCCAAGCAGCAGATTAAGTCCAGGAAGGAAGGAATCTCCCTCCCTCTTCCTCTGCTGTTCAGGTGAACCTTCAGCAATGCCTCATCGAAGCAGACAAGGTGATTGATACCCTCTTCTCCCATCGTTTCCTTGTGACAGAGTTTAGCCCACAAGGACAGGAAGTGTGTATTTAGTTTATTACTGGGAATTTGTGCCATCTAATTTACTCAGAATTAGTGCAGATGATCTAATACTCCTTTCTGACCCTAATTTCCACAAAAGCCATCAAATTAATTCTTCTTTTGGATGTGGAGGCGGACCACAAAAGCTCAAGTCATTACAATTCCCATCCATTTCCGTGCTGGTGTAAATGAGAGAATCAGACCCTTAAATTCCCGAAGAACTTGTAAGCAGCGTTGCATTAATGGACCTCCCGGAACAACTACGTCTCTATGAAGAAGAATGTCAACCACTTGTACGGCAGCCTTTGAAGTGCCTCTCCACAGAGGAAACAAGGCATTTGCCTCGACAAATCCACTGCCTCAGTTTTGATGGTTAGATGAATCGCATGACAAACGGATCCGTACGCCGCATTTCAAACAGACACTGAAATTGTTTTCTGCTCCACAGTTTATACTCCCAGGAATTGGGGCTGTCAATAAAGTGGAACGGCACCTGACTAGTTGTGCCTTCTGTGGTTGCTATCATTGCTGCTGCGTCAGAAAAGCCCCATACTTCTGGCAAAGCATGGGGGTTTTAAGAGCCTTGTATTCCTGACCTACTGCTGTCGCAGAAGGGTTTGCGTTGAAGGGGCCTTAAAGACCACCCAGTCCAACGCCCCCGCACGGAGCTGGGACATCTGCAACTACAGCAGCTTGCTCAGAGACCCAAGGGACAACCTCATCTGACATGGGGCCACCGATGGGGCTTCTCCCACCTCTCGGGGAAACCTGGGCCAGGGTCTCACCACCCTCAGCGTCAAATATTTCTTCCTTCTCTCTGGTCTCAATCTCCTTCTTCCAGTTGAACCCATCACCCCTTGTCCTGTCCCAACAGCCCCTGATCAAAAGACCCTCCCCAGCTTTCGCAGAGGCCCCTGGAAGCACTCAAAGGCTGCACTAAGGGCTCCCCGCAGCCTTCTCTGCTCCACGCTCAACAGCCCCAGCTCTCTGCCCTGGTCTCCCAGCAGAGGGGTTCCAACCTCCCAGCATTGCTGAGGCCTCCTCTGGCCCCGCTCCAGCAGCTCCATGTCTCTGCTGTGCTGAGGAGCCCAGAGCTGGACCCAGTACCGCAGGGGTGGTCCCACCAGAGCGGAGCAGAGGGTCCTGCTCAGGTGTCCACCCACCCAGTCTGTTATAAAAACCTTAAACTGGGTCCATACATATTTGGGGATGCAAAATATTTACTGCAAAGTTCAAGTGCAAAGAGACCACTTATACAGCTGAGGAGAAAAAGAAAAAAAGAAGCACCTTTCAATTGAGTGAGCTTGATGTTTATGTTTGGCACCAAACAAGCTGAGACACGTCCACACTTTTATGTAACCTTTAGTTTTCTAAAACAATCCCAGAAGATATCATGTGCCTAACAACAGGGAGAAGAGGCGCTGAGGATCCCAAAGAGTTGGATATCTGTGCCAGGTCCTGGGGTTCTGCTTCCCTACAGGATCTTCTCAGACGAGCCCCAGCACTCATCGCTGGCAGCTATCGTCTCTGCCTGCTGTGCAAAACTACAGCAGATGAAGCAGTGAAGTAGAGATGCCAAAACAGAAGCACCGAGAAAAGAAACAAGTTTTAAATCAGTGATCGGGGATCCTTGACCTCAATATAATTAAAAACCAGCAATAAAAATCAACTTGATTCAAATTGATCTGACACATCAGTAAAGAGGTGAACTCCAGGCAATGCTCCTCACGGCAGCTTTGGTTGTTTCATTGTACCCATGTGACTGCTCTGCACGCTGGGAAAGCTCTGCGACGCGACGGCTGAAATGGAGCCGTCCTTCAGCAACAGCTCTACGTCAGTTGTCTCACGCTGGCAGAGGTTATTTTCCAGGATACAACATGTTTCACTAGACACAAACCAAGAAGATTCAACATGAACTGGAGATTGAGCAGCACTTGCCCAAGGAAATTCCTGCACATCACAAATCACAAATGAAGGAATCTGAATCTGAAGGAAAGATGAAGAGGATGACGAAATCCCAAGCTCTGATACACAGAACACATCTGCAAAAGGAGATGAAGGAGGAAGGGCAAAAATAATCACTTCTTCTCCCAGCAGAAAAGACTCCAAGATACAGGTTGCCCCAAGATGTGGGAGAAGCCCCATTCCTGGCCCCATTGCAGGTGAGGTTGGCCCATGGGGCTCTGAGCAAGCTGCTCTAGTTGCAGATGTCCCTGCTCCCTGCAGGGGGTGGGACTGGGTGAGCTTGAAAGGTCCCTTCAACCCAAACCATTCCTTGATTCTACCATCAGATCCCCCTTGCCAAATAAATATTTTAAGTGAAATTCAATATTGAAAACACATCATGCCTCCTGCAGCCCCTTCTCATATAGAATACACTGATCCTAAAAATAGAAGCAGTCATGCTTTCCTGACAAGACACAAGTATTTGCACGATCATTTGTCATCGTTGATGTATTTCACTAGAAAGAGGAACAACTTCTCATGAGCCAGTGAGAGCAGCATCGCTCACGACCGCAGCCTGGAGAGGGGCTGCCGAGGAAGGTACACGACTGTAGCAAAGCTTAAGGAGTCTTGTAAATCCTGCCGGGGCTAGAACTAGTGGAAAGGGCCATGCGGGACAGAGGAGAGGAGCTATTCCAGACAGACTTCTTGCTTTTGTCCCCCGCAATTACAATCCTCTCGTAACTTGGGCTTACGGCCTCATCCTCACTCAGAAATTTGTCAGACACTGACGAGGCTCCTAATCCAAATTATTCTATAAAGAAAACAGCGTAAGGAAGGAAAAAAATATTGGCAATAGGATGATAAATGCTCAAATCCAACAGTACCACCCTTCCCCAGCAAGAATGCAGTCACGCACCCTGCAGCCGGATGCAGAAACACAACAGGAAAAATTAAACAGGGTGTAACAACAGCAAACAGAGTGAAAAGAGAATTGATTCAGATCCTCCCACTATCAAATTCCTTTGGTGGGGATTGTTGGAATGAACATTAACCCAAAGCACAAAACCCAAGATGTAAGATAGCGGTTCACTGCCCATTCTTACCTTGGTTAGTAAAGCGCTTGAAGCCTAAAAACAGCCTTGCAAGGGAAATAGCGATCTTTCCCTTTCTGGAATGTGACAACCCAACACTCAGAGACACTGCAGATCTCACTCCATACGAGGAGTCGGCACAGTCCAGGTCTAGGTCCCTCACCTTGCTGGAGCCTCTCTTCATCCTCAACCTAAACCTCAGTAGACTGCAAACAGGTTCACTTCCGACAGAAAAACACAACTTTGCCTCCGACAACAGGGTTTTTATATTGAAATATAAAATGCTTCCACAAAGAAAGGAGTGGAAAGCTCTCCAGCTGCTTCTTGCCAGTTTTAACCAGTATTAGTCAGGACTAACTGCCCAAGCAGAGCTTGCAAAGCAGCAAATAATAAACATCGGGGTTAGCTCAGGAATTTCTGCAAGGTTTTTGGGTAGATCTGTTATTTAAGGGGAGCAAAAACATGAAGGAAAAGGAAGAATGTAGTTACTGTGGCTGAATGAGCACTGAAAACATGAAGTTTTGGGGCTTTTCCAGTCCCAGGGGTAGCTCTGCTGCCTGGTGCTGAATAAAACTGGTTAACGTGGCACTCTGAGGGCCACAGCAGTGACATCCGTAACTGATGTCCTGTACACATCTACCTGCTGCTCGGGAAAGAGGAGAGAGACACAATGGCAGGAAATGGTTTTTCCTTCTTTTACTCTAGTTTCCACCCTCCCAAGAGGAAAAACTGAAAAAAAAGGATGGAAGAGGCTTAAGAACCAGAATAGCAAATAATCCCAGCAGTGCAAGAAAAATCTCGTGCTTTTCTAAAGCACAGGAGACTAAAAATGAATTTATATGGTTTAGATGGTGTGACACCCCATTCGCCCCTCGAATCCTGGGTCCAGTTTGGGAAGGACCTTGAGGGGCTCAAGCGTGTCCAGAGAAGGGCAATGAAGCTGGTGCAGGGTCTGGAGCACAAGAGCACTGAGGAGCGGCTGAGGGACCTGGAGGGGTTGATTCTGGAGCAAAGGAGGCTCAGGGGAGACCTTGTGGCTCTCGACAACTCCCTGACAGGAGCTTGGAGTGAGGTGGGGGTCAGTCTCTTCTCCCCAGGAACAAGTGACAGAGCGAGAGGAACCGTCCTGCAGTTGTTGCGGGGGAGATTGAGGGTGTCCCTGAGGAGCCATTTCTTGCCTGTTGGGGTTGTGCAGGCGTGTCCCAGGCTACCCAGGGCATGGTGGAGTGCCCATGCCTGGAGGGGTTTCCCAGTGGTGTGGAGGTGGTGCTGAGGGACAGAGGTTAGTGGGGACCCAGCAGTGCTGGGGGAACGGGTGGACTGGAGGAGCTGGAAGGGCTTTTCCAACCAGAACAATTCTGTGACAAGAAACATGAGGCCAAAGGAGCTGAGAGGCAGAGGAGATAAGGGGTCTGTTGACTAAAACATCAGCCCCCACACCCCAGGAGGGCACCCATCTTCTACACAAACCCCCCTGGGTATGTAATTATTCACAAGTTCAAGATGATAGTTCACCTTTGCAGTCACCCCTTTGGAATACCCAGGGAAACACAAAACCCTTGGGAAATTGAAAACAACAGTCAAGACCGTTCTAGATGTTTCCAAGAGATTGTAAGATTAGTATTAAATCAAGAATTAATTTATTAGATGAAATCAAGATTGTATTAAATCAAGTAGGCTTCGTTTTCTTACTGTCACTATGAGAGGAGAACAAGCTGGGGTCACGTCATAGAACACCCCAGCACATGAAGGATCAGGCAGATAGTTTGTACGCAATTAAGACCCATTTCATTGTCTCATCAGGTTCCCTGAGACACCCAATTAAGTAATAACACAAGGAAAGTGCTCTTAATTAATGAGGAAAATCCTCGCCAAGCCAGACATGGGAGGGTTGTCTCAAGTAGAGCCTGAAATAGTTGAATACATCATTTAACCTTTATTTAAAAAAAAAACCCTCTAATTTGTACCTAATTAACTCAATAGCAGGATTGTTCTTGATTTCTTCCAAGGGGGTGATGTTGCTTTGCAATATCCAACAATCGGGTGGTTAAAAAAAGATTAAAATTAAAACTGACACTTGGAGTGGAAGAGTGGTGGGAGTGACCACAATTTGCACCTTGCTATTCCTGGTTTTCACAGACTGGTTTAAATAATCTTTCTTGCAATGTTTTTTCCAAAATAATGTCCTGCATTGGTACAGAATGAGCATGTGCGTATTTATGTCTAAGCAAATGCTGTTCAGTGTGTTTTAAATGGGTTAGAACATCATCTCAACCAACTGAAAAAACACCAACACAAGATCATGTTAAATATCCACTGTCCGTGACCTATAGAGTGACTGGGTCACTAAACATTTGATGGACAGTAAGTACGAGAAACATGGAATCATGGAATGGTTTGGGTTGAAGGGACCGTAAAACATCACCCAGTCCAACCCCCTGCAGGGAGCAGGGACATCTGCAACTAGAGCAGCTTGCTCAGAGACCCAAGGGACAACCTCATCTGACACGGGGCCACCGATGGGGCTTCTCCCACCTCTCAGAGCAACCTGGGCCAGGGTCTCCCCACACTCAGCATCAAATATCTCTCCCTTCTCTCTGGTCTCAATCTCCTTCTTCCAGTTGAACCCATCACCCCTTGTCCTGTCCCAACAGACCCTGATCAAAAGACCCTCCCCAGCTTTCGCAGAGGCCCCTGGAAGCACTCAAAGGCTGCACTAAGGGCTCCCTGCAGCCTTCTCTGCTCCACGCTCAACACCCCCAACTCTCTCCCCTGGCCTCCCAGCACAGGGGTTCCACCCTCCCAGCATTGCTGGGGCCTCCTCTGGACCCGCTCCAGCAGCTCCATGTCTCTGCTGTGCTGAGGAGCCCAGAGCTGGACCCAGCACTGCAGGGGGGTCTCCCCAGAGGAGCAGAGGGGCAGCATCCCCTCCCTCCACCTGCTGCCCACACTGCTGGGGATGAGCCCAGCACACGGGTGGCTTCTGGGCTGCGAGTGCCCATTGCCGGCTCCTGTCCAGCTTTTCCGCCTCCCCAGCACCGCCAAGTCCTTCTCCTGGGGGCTGCTCTCCAGCCCTTCATCCCCAGCCTGGGCTGATACCAGGGGCTGCCCCAACCTAGGGGCAGGACCTTGCCCTTGGCCTTGTTGAACCTCAGGAAGTTCACATGGGCCCACTTCTCCAGCTTGTCCAGGTCCCTCTGGAGGGATCCTATCCCTCAGGTGTGTCGACCACACCATCCAGCTTGGTGTCACCCGCAAACTTGCTGAGGGTGCCCTCAACCCCACTTTCCGTGTCATTGATGAAGCTATTAAACAGCACTGGTCCCAGTGCAACCCCCTGAGGGACACCACTTGTCACCAATCTCCATCTGGAGATGGAGCCATTAATGAGTCAGATGAGGTGAATTTGGCCCATCTTTCAGATCCAAGCTTATCTGGAGACAGAAGAGAGACTGGTACCTGGTCAGGGGCTTAAGCCCAGTTTCTTTAAGCAGTCATGCAGTTTTCTTGCTGCTTTGAGCAGACACACTGCTGTTCTCACACTACAAAAGAATATTTCCAAACCATGAAACACAAGCAATAGCAATGCTCACCTCCTGGCACGTTACTTTCCACTACTTATTTCTGTTTTCCTTTGTACTCTGTCTACCTGATACAAAGTTCCCTTCAAAACACAGACAACAGGTTTTCTGTCTTTGCTAAGAAATGCTGGATCGGTTGATCCTTGAAATCCCAGAATCCCAGACTCGTGGGGCTGGCAGAGACCTCTGGGGATCATCGTAGAGCAGGGTCCCCACATCAGGGTGACCAGCACCACGTCCAGGTGGCTTTGGGATCCCTACAGAGCAGAAGACTCCACAACCTCTCTGGGCAGCCTGGGACAGGGCTCCCACACCCTCACACCAAATAAGTTTCTCCTCCTGCTCAGCTGGAACTGCCCGCACTCCCATTTGGGCCCGTTGCCCCTTGTCCTGGTGCGGGGCACCACTGGGCAGAGTCTGGCCCCTCCTCCTGACCCCCTTTAGCTCTTAATCCCATGGAGGAGATCCCCTCTCAGGCTGCTCTTCTCCAGCTGAACAGCCCCAGGATCCCCATCTTTCCTCCTCCCTGCGAACATCATCACTACCAGTCCTTCTGGTTGCCACTGCTGCAGGCAACACTGAAACGTTGGGAAATTCTAAATGTCTTCCCCGACTGAGAATCAGGTATGGAAACAGACTCTCAAATTCCTACTTTAGCAGCTAACATGGGTAGAAATTGCAAGAAATTTTCTTCGCAGGAGACAGGTGAAGGGCAGGGAGGGAGGCACAGAGAAATTAGCACTTGCCTTCCTTCCTGGGTTCCTCAAGTACTGGGAAGGGGGAGCTTTCATCACCTCTTGCCTCTGTTTCTTTCATCACACAGGTTCTTCCCTAAGCCCTAGAACTCTTACTTCAGCTGCTTTTTTTCAGCTCTTGAAGGTTTGGATACAAAGAAGCCACCATGCCAGTTTCTTTTTCTTTGATCAATCACATCCCACTGTTCAGAAAACAGGTTAAAAACCATTAGTCTTGCTTGTGTTACCCAACCACGTGCTAGGATCTCATCCTTCCTATCATTTATTTAGCAGCCAAGCCCCTGACAATACCTCTGAAGTGTTCTTAGATCACTTCAAACATTACTCAGACCAGCAGCTCTGATTGCGTGGCAGAACTGGTAGAAACAGCTTTTCGAAGCCGACAAAGACCGATCGATGCGTGTGGCCCATTTTCTACAAACCTATGTGCACAGGGTCCGACCGGCACCTCGATGAATCCTGGCATCAATGGCCACAACAAATCATCTGGAAACATCCAGATACTCTAACACATCACCTGGAGCCAGCAGATTGAAACGGAGTCTTTGTCTTGCTGCTCACATGCTTTATGGTGTCTTGTCGCATTGTTTTAGCACTGATGGCATCTCAAACTCCATTTTCTATTTTCTAAGCTATTTTGCTGAGGTGCAGTGGGTGAACACTCCGGCTGAGATCACTTTGGGGAGAAGGAAAGTTTACGGATGGTCTGTAAATAGCAATTACACAAGTTGCTGCATTTCATAAAACCCTCCCTCCACTGATACTAAACGGAGATCACAGCCCCCTGCCATCGTCCTGCGAGCACCAGCAAATTCCCACAGAGTCCAGGTTTCCACATGTGTTTAACAGCTTTTAGAGATGCCCTGTTAGAAGTGAAAGACTTTTAAACTTAACTCTTAGCAATGCAGCTCCGTTCCCAGAGTCACCACATGCTCCACAACATTTTTAGGGCTTGTCTTCAGTTCACGGTTCATTTGTCCTATAACCCAAACCTGCCCTTACAGAATCACCGAATCATTTGGGTTGGAAAAGCCCTTCCAGCTCCTCCAGTCCACCCGTTCCCCCAGCACTGCCAGGTCCCCACTAAACCCTGTCCCTCAGCACCATGTCCACACTGCTGGGAAAACCCTCCAGGCATGGGCACTCCACCACTGCCCTGGGCAGACTGGGACATGACTGCACAACCCCAATTGGCAACAGATGGCTCCTCAGGGACAACTTCAACCTCCCCTGCAACAACTGCAGGACGCTTCCTCTTGCCCCATCGCTTGTTCCTGGGGAGAAGAGACCAACCCCCTCCTCGCTCCAGCCTCCTGTCAGGGAGTTGTCGAGAGCCACAAGGTCTCCCCTGAGCCTCCTTTGCTCCAGGATCAACCCCTGGAGGTCCCGCAGCTGCTCCTCAGCGCACTTGTGCTCCAGACCCTGCACCACCTTTGTTGCCCTTCTCTGGACATGCTCCAGCCCCTCAAGGTCCTTCCTGGAGGCAGTTGCCCAAAACTGGACACAGTACTCCAGGTGTGTCCTCTCCAGTGTCCCCAGTCCAGGAGGACGATCCCTGCTCTGCTCCTGCTGGCCACACCGGTGCTGGGACAAGTCAGGATGCTGTTGGCCCGTACAGACATTTTTAGCTACAACGAGGTAGGAATTTTACTGCAAAGGTTGGCCCATTAAGTAAAAACTAACATCTCAATTAACAAACTCCATCACCTTCTAAGACAACCTTGGTAACACGGCCACGGGTTAACAGGTTAATTCTTTCTGTCCAGGAAGAAAAGACGTTTTCGGAGTTTCATCAATTTAAAGGGCAAGAAGAGACCGTGGCTTCACTGACACGCTGTTGAAGATCACCCACAAAGTGAACCTGACACTCGAGAAGAACACACCCTCTATTGGCCTGCATGATTTTAAAAGAAAAGTGAGTAAATAGGGGAAATTCTAGAGGTGGAAAGTGCTCTGTTTAGTTTGATCATTATGATGGATGGTCCACAAAACCAGACCTCACTTCAGCTCCGCACTGTCCAGTTTCCCCTTTAAAGCACTAGGTTTAGGTACAACCTTCTCAGCTGCACAGGAGAACACTCAGCGCCTGGAATTTTCTCTCTGTGATGCTGCTGCACTCAAGTGCTCCCTCGGATAAAATAAAGAGACTCAGCTCGAAGCTTCTCTGTGCCTGTTTTTTCTAGTCCTAGACTATTTTTGTGTTTCTTCTGTTCCCCTACAACTTACCCCAGAACTATTTCAAGACGTTGAAATGGAAATCATACACAACCTTCCTGTAGGAAAGTCACAAGAACCAAACACAGAAGTGAGATTTGTTCTCTTCTAAATAGTTTCTTGCTCATAAACCTGAAAAAAACCATGCATTTGCCTTTTTTTCTGCTACAGCATCAATCCTGGTGTTTACAGTAACCCGCTTTGCTCACCACTGACCTTTTTTCTTAATCCCTTTCAGAGTTCCTACTCGTAAGACAACTCTCTCCTGCTTCCAGCCCACCCTGTGGCTTGCAGCTCTTCCCTCCAGCAGCTTTCCTTGGTGTCTGTTTTATTCTCCTCTTTGAGTAGAGCCAAAATCAACACAAAGGTGCCCAGCCCAAGGTACCAAGCAATCAGCACCACTGTGCCTGATGATATCTGTCCTCAATGAGCACATTTAAGCAGGAGAGCCGAATGGTCTCCACTGTCCTTCCAGCCTGAAGGAGACTCCCACAAGGTGTCCATTTGCTCCCCAGGTTCAACAGGTCATGATTTATTGCTTTGTCCCTCGGTATGACACATCATTCACGCACAGTACTGGTGAGACTACATCAAGACCACTAATAAAAATCATAGAATCAATCATGGAATGGTTTGGGTTGGAAGGGACCTTAAAGATCATCTAGTACCAACACCCTGCCATGGGCAGGGTCATCTTCAACTACAGCAGGTTGCTGTTGGGTCCACAGTTAGTTTAAAACCTTCTAAAAGCCCACTGGTTTGACCACGATGACCCCTCAATGGCCATTGTTTGAAAGCCAACTACTGTGAGGTGATTCATATCATCTTTGACAACACACTGCCAATTTTCTTACTCAGAACATCACTCGGCACTAAAATGCCTCAGAAGTTACAGTTTGCCGGGACACAACTTCAAGTGCAGCTTCAGGTGTCAATGCATCCGCAGAGGTTTTAGCACAGCACCAGGTCTGCATACACCGCAGGACAAGGGTTACGCCATAGCACTGCTGCTCTCTTTCCAGCGACTTGATTTGCAAACAGTAATTTGAGCCCAGTCAACTCGATTTAATTTCCTAGCGAAGGAATAAACTGGCAGCCTGTTTAGGGATTATTAACTTAACTTGACAGTAACCTGCAAAGCAGATCTGGTCTACCAAGACGGAGTCCTTAAGCATGCCTTTATTGAGGCTTGGCTGTCTCTCCTTGTTCTGACATGAAGACATTTTCAAGAGGCTTTTGTTGCATCCAAGGAGGAATCACAAATAGGTAAGTTGAAAACAAGAACCTTTGAAAAATGGATTTTCACAATTTGCCTGATCGATGGCTTTGGAGGGATGTAAGTTGAGAAACTGAAGAACCTGAAGTGAAAATCCACATAAAAACACAACGATGCCTTTAACTACGGGTCTCGTCCATTTTGGGCACTTTTGCAAAGACGAACTGGTTACCTAGTGCCAGCTCAAAACTCAAAACTGATCACCCAGAGCTACTGAAGGCACTGGTCCAGCCCCGTCCAGGATACAGAGAACACATCAGACAATCCGCCACCAAAACCCACCACAACAGGAGTCACAGAATCCCAGAACCCCGGACTGGTGGGGACTGGCAGGGACCTCTGGGGATCATCCTAGAGCAGGGTCCCCACACCAGGGTGACCAGCACCGCGTCCAGGTGGCTTTGGGATCCCTACAGAGCAGAAGACTCCACAACCTCTCTGGGCAGTCTGGGACAGGGCTCCCACACCCTCACACCAAATAAGTTTCTCCTCCTGCTCAGCTGGAACTGCCCGCACTCCCATTTGGGTCTGTTGCCCCTTGTCCTGGTGCTGGGCACCACTGGGCAGAGTCTGGCCCCTCCTTCTGACCCCCCTTTAGCTCTTGATCCCATGGAGGAGATCCCCTCTCAGCCTTTTCTCAAAGCCAAGTCCAGCAAGTCCAAACATGTATCGTTACTTCTACGAGAATAAAATCACAGCAGTTTGAGTCCTACCAATTACACCGTTATTAAGACAAACATCCTATTTAAACAACTCATAGCAAATAAATAGATTCATTTTATCTCTTGTTGCACCCAACTTGTGCAAAAAGGTTCAAACCAGCTGGTAATTTCCTTCGAGCAGCTGCTGCTATGAAAACACAGCAGTGACCTCCTTTTGTGGGCTGCTGAAAGGGTCCCAAAAAAACCAGAGACTATGTCGTAAGAGCATGTATTAATTAGGTTTATTTTACTGTACCAATTCTCGTCTCAAATGCGAAAAATACAGTAAAAATACAGTAAAAAAATACAAGACTTCCAGAGGGAAAAAGAGAATTAGAGCAACCTCTGCAAAATCTACTTTATTTTTAGATAGAACAGTTAGCGCAATCATTCTGAAAAGAAAGTTAAGGAAACTCAGAGGTAAATATTAGGACTCAAACTATAATTTTATGAAAATTAATATTACGGCACAGTCCTTCCTGCCATGGCAATAAATACATTTCTAGCAGAGCTGTTTTCATGGCCATCATCCCAGATTACCTGAAATTTAGGTACCTAAATAACCTAAATCGGGCTTAATTATAAATAACAACGAAATCCCGAGTGCTATTTGAGGCAGCAGTGGTGGATTTTCACCCCCTCCCGATGATATTCATTATAATAAACACAAAAGGTGAACCCAGGAACTATGTACCTGTTGATTCAGATAGTTTGGGAGTTGGTTTTATGTATAGTCTCCAAGTTCCCTACATGGAGTCTCTGGTTTTTTTCAGGTGATGCCTGTTTTTTACTGTTTCTTAAATAAAATATAAAACGATTTGCATGGACAACTCATCTCCAACAAAGCATCCACACTTCATCTTGAGAACATATCTGAAGTAAACTTAATCTCTGGATTTTTTTTCCACTCCCTCTTTACTAAATGGCAAGATCCTAAAGTCAAGACAGCAACCAGTGTCCACCTTCTTGAGCCAGCAAAAGAAACATTGCATTGCATTGTGTTACGAGAAGATGCGGTCTCACCTTTCCTCCCTTCTCCTTGGCCATGAGTTCCCAAGTAGGAGCTCACACCAGCTACAAACATAACTGGGCAGCTCCAGAGAAGAAAGTATTGACACATTGGTCCCATCAGCATCTCATGAAACGATGCCTCAGCACGAGGTGTGGCAGGATGGAGGGCAGAAGTGAATCTTGCGCAGCACCGAGGACTTGCACCCGCCTAAAGCAGCGACAAATCCAGGCTCTCAGGCCCTCTGAGGCACATTTTACCGGTGGGGAACTGGGGTAAACGACACTTCTCGGCGTCTGAAAGCACCATCTGTTAACTACAGTTTGTACTGGCTCAGATGGGCTGGGAAGGAAGCCATGAACGCTTCAGGTGGGTTTAGTACACAGTCTAAACACTCTGTCATCACAATGCCATCTCCTGATACTGAGCTATCAGAGGAGCCTTCAGAGCACGTTATATTACATCAGAACCACAGAATCATTTGGGTTGGAAAAGCCCTTCCAGCTCCTCCAGTCCAACCGTTTCCCCAGTACTGCCAGGTCCTCACTAAATCCTGTCCCTCAGCACCACCTCCACACCGCTGGGAAAACCCCTCCAGGCATGGGCACTCCACCACTGCCCTGCACAGCCTCGGACATGACTGCACAACCCCAACAGGCAACAAATGGCTCCTCAGGGACAACCTCAACCTCCCCTGCAACAACTGCAGGATGCTTCCTCTCGTTCTGGCGCTTGTTCCTGGGGAGAAGAGACTGACCCCCACCTCATTGCTCCAACCTCCTGTCAGGGAGTTGTCAAGAGCCAGAAGGTCTCCCCAGAGACTCCTTTGCTCCAGGATCAACCCCGCCAGGTGTCTCAGCCACTCCTCAGTGCACTTGTGCTCCAGACCCTGCACCAGCTTCATTGTCCTTCTCTGGACATGCTCCAGCCTCTCAAGGTCCTTCTGGGAGCAAGGGGCCCACTCAGGGCCTCCATCAGAAGGAAAGCAAGAGCCCTAGTTCAGAGAAGGCCTGTGCCGTATCAAGGGAAGCAGCTAAAATCATTGCAGGACACCTACACAAAACTTCGTGCCTTCAAAGAACAGCATCAGGATTTCTGGATTTGGGTGCCAGCACTCCAGGAATTCACAGTCATGAAATAAAATCACGACTCTTATTCAGCTGAGATGTAGAGGCAGACAGCAGCAAAGGGTCCCTTCATCTTCGACTTCTTTCTGCACTGCAGCATCTCGGAGTTTGGGGCTGAAACTTTCCTCATCACCAAGATTGTTTTAGCATCAACAAGAACTTACGGTTAACTCTTCGGGAAGCAGTTACTGCTTGTTACGTAGCTGTAAGAAAATTAGTATCTCGTGTCCACGGGGTGCTACTGATTGATGTTGTTCTTCCTGTGGATGTACCATACCAACAGTAATGGGCCTATTTCCCATTTCGTTTTCCCATTTTTCTTTTAAATCAGAACAAGTTGGGAACTTTGAAGACAAAGATCGCTTGCCTCTAGAACTTTCCCCTCCCTCAGGACAGCCCATGCTTGGGTAGCCTGCCAGCATCTCAGGAGGACACGCAGGAACCACAAGCCAAGCAACAAGGGATTGATTTCCCCCATGTCCTTCCCACTATCTTTCGTTAACAAAAACACGCAGCCAAAGCAAGAAATAGGAAATAATAATAAAAGGTTAAATCACAGGATGGTCAGATAGAACCTAAAACCACTGAAGTCACACTTGGCTTCCTCCAGTTGCCACTGCAGGAAGAAAATTCCATGATCCATAAGCCCTGTGGTTTATCTCAGAAAATCCTGATAACACTAAGAAAAATATATTCCAGAATCGATGCCCCAGGAGAAAACCCTGCTGAAGTCCTCTCAGATTTAAACCCGAGATTGCTGAGGAAGCAAAGCCCAGCTAATCTTGACTGCCAGCGGGGTCCTGGAGAAAGAGTCTCACAAGGAGATAAGATTTAAATCAAGAGTTTTGCAGATCAAAGGCACCAGCCTGAATTGTAAACCAAAACAAGTGAGACCCCAGAACCATCTCTGCAGCACTGATATTACACGCTTTCTGCGAGAGCCAGGATAATTTGGTGCTATTTTGAAATCTGTACAAAACAAAAAACTCCATGTAGGGCACAGCAGAGGAACCCAACCAGGCAACCTCGAGCACAAGGCGAACCGCCTTCTCGTTCCTCCATGTGCTACAGGCGGGGGAAATTCGTCGCTGTGGCATCTCCTGATGTTTCATTTCTCTCTTGGGAAGTACAGGCATTCCCAACCCTTTTTGCCATATTCCAAGTGTGAAACTGAGGCACCGCTTATGCAGCTTGTGAACTAGAGGTAAACTGTGAGCATAGAAAGAACCAAATGCCGGTTTCCTATGATCTGACCATAAGATCATCATTCCTCACTAGCAAAATACTGGTCACAATGAAAAAGGCTGGAGATCTGGGTTCTCCAGCAGCAAGATCTCCCCTGAAGTGCAAGCTCAAGGCTTAACCAGATTATGTTCTCTTTAACATCTTTATCAGTGATCTGGATGAGGGGATCAAGGGGACCCTCAGTCAGTTCACAGATGACACCAAATTAGGTGGATGTATTGAACTGCTTGAAGGTCAAGAGGCTCCACAGAGGAGTCTGGACAGGCTGGAGTGATGGGCCGAGGCCAGTGGCCTGAGGGGCAACCAGAGCAAGTGCTGGGTCCTGCCCTGGGGTCACACCAACCCCTAGTTGGGGTTGGTGTTGGTTGGTGTTGGTTCCCCCCCCAGGATGGGGGAAGAGCGGCTGGAAGCTGCCCAGGGAAAAGGCCCTGGGGGTGTTGGTGACAGCGGCTGGAGAGGAGCCAGCAGTGTGCCCAGGTGGCCAAGAAGGCCAACGGCATCCTGGCTTGTCCCAACCACTGGTGTGGCCAGCAGGAGCAGAGCAGGGATCACCCCCCTGGACTGGGGACACTGGGGAGGACACACCTGGAGTACTGTGTCCAGTTTTGGGCAACTCCCTCCAGGAAGGACCTTGAGGGGCTGCAGCGTATCCAGAGAAGGGCAACAAAGGTGGTGCAGGGTCTGGAGCACAAGTGCGCTGAGGAGCAGCTGCGGGACCTCCAGGGGTTGATCCTGGAGCAAAGGAGGCTCAGGGGAGACCTTGTGGCTCTCGACAACTCCCTGACAGGAGGCTGGAGCGAGGAGGGGGTTGGTCTCTTCTCCCCAGGAACAAGCGATGGGGCAAGAGGAAGCGTCCTGCAGTTGTTGCAGGGGAGGTTGAAGTTGTCCCTGAGGAGCCATCTGTTGCCTATTGGGGTTGTGCAGTCATGTCCCAGTCTGCCCAGGGCAGTGGTGGAGTGCCCATGCCTGGAGGGGTTTGCCAGTCTTGTGAAGGTGGTGCTGAGGGACAGAGGTTAGTGGGGACCTGGCAGTACTGGGGAAACAGGTGGACTCCAGGAGTCTGAAGAGGTTTTCCAACCACAACAATTTTGTGATTTTGTGATTTCATCCAAAAAATCTCCATTGAAGACAATTCTGTGACGTGGGATTTTGGATGACAAGGTTAAAGCCAGTAAGGCTGGTCACAAACTGCGAGTAAGAAAACCTCCCCAAGGGCTGAACACAAACACAGAGCATCAGGCTTTGTTTTGGTAGAAGGGAAACTGTAAACCGCAGAGAAGAGGAGAGAGTACACGCACTGTTGGACCTCCTGACAGAGCCACAAACATCAGCGAAGAGCATCAGAAAAGCACGAGAAAGTCAAGGACAGCCAGAGAAACACCTGTGGTGTAAGTCATGGAAAAACTCCGTGCCGACATGCACGTGTGGGCTGGCAGGAGAGAACCACCTTGGACTCCTGAGCAAAATGGTCTCCCGCTATTGGCTTCAGATCGCGGTCAGAAAAACCAGCCTCTGCAAACAGGCTCTGTGAACCAGCAGGGTTACCTCAAGAACTACCTGGCTGGCACCAATCTCCTCTTTCAACAGAGGATCACAAATATTGGCTAATCCCCCCGACTGAAAGGAGGAAACATGCGCAGCAACTCGGCATCAGCTGGAAGGAAGCAGAGGAGAAAAGATTTCAGGGAGCCTGGAAAAGAACTGGGAAGTCTAAGTCGAGGTTTGGCAATCTTCGCATGGTGCCATGCCAGGCTTTTTCTTCCCCGCGCTACAGCTCGATGGGAAGCAGGATCTGGGAGAAGCTGCCACTCGAAGGGGCAGGAATCTGCTCGTCAGGGGTATCTCGCTGCTACACAGCAGCTTTTCTGAAGCACAGAGCAAACTGCTGCCTTCTGCAAACAGCTGCCTCAAAAGGCCAACGCTGTCAGCTCCACACCCCATTCACAGCCCGATGGCACATCCACAAGCTGTCGGTCCCCAAGTGAAAACATGCATCCAGTACTGGATGCAAGAAAAAAGGTCGTTGAAATGAACGCGGCCGCCTGACCAATGAGAGTATCTGGGTTGGAGTGATGGAACGATACAGCAGGGAACAGAAAGACTGCTAACTGCAGAGCCACCACCTTCCCGACTAACGAGACACCTTCCCAGATGAAACTGCTGATGCAACCAGGAAGGGAATCAGCTACACCCAAGGACACTCAGAAGGGCAAATGAGGTTCAAAGACGAGAGCATCCATAAAGAAAATGAATTTGCTGTTGCTATAGGTGGGTGTGGGGAGTCTGAATAACAATCAGGGACAAATAAAATCCTGACCAGCAAGAAGGAAAGAAATGAAATGTGGCATGTTGAGTGTGTGACCAGACTTTAAAATCATCACTTCGGTGTTCGGCTACGAAAGGGAAGTGATGGCTGCAGCGTCGCCCTACAAAGAGGGGGAAAACCACACTCACCTCTGCAACGTGCCACAGGAGAACTGAATTTTCACAGGCACTCAGTGTTCTCTAATGGGTGAAGCCCAGGAGGAAGGAGGTGGTGGGAAGCACCAAGGCAGAGAGCGGGGTAGGTGACTCCATAGGTACATACCAGGGGAAGAAGGATGTGGGGTTAGGGAGGAGACAGGAGGGATACAGAAACTCCCGTGCAGCAACTAATTAGAGGAGATTAATTTCCCAAAATCATAGGTGATGATTTTTAACACAAAGTAACTATTTTGGAGCTCATTACAACTCATAAAGCCGCAGTAATCACCGGACTGGAAGTCTTGACAGCAGAGAAAAAGAACAGACTCGCTTTTAAATATCTCTAAGTCGAGTAATTCAATCAAGATTGCAGAACGTCTTGATTTAAATAATTGATTTTAACATGCATGACGTTTGTACTTTGCAGTTATCGTAATGAAATACCAGCGCAATGAAAACAGGCGTCGCTGCAAACATTGGTTTTTCACAAACACAACCAAGCAGAGGGGCAAGGATGGCATTTGCATAGCGATGATCCACTCCTGTTCACTTGCAAAGTTGGGGATTGAAAACAAAAGAGCCGCAGAGCGAAGCCGGGAAAAGCTGCTAAAGCAAATTAAGAGATTTCACTCCCTGGGAAGAGACCAGGAAAATTATTGAGCAACTTAGAGAAAAGCGACCATGGAATAAAGCAAAAAAAATGAAACGACTTCATGAAGATCAAATGATGTCGAACCAAACTAGCCTGGCGGAACTTAATAAAGATGAGAACAGGAGCAGCGGTTGCTGGGCAGGTGGGGAACAGCTCGCTAAGCTGCAGGACGGGAGAAAATAACCTCCAGGGTATGTTGGACCACAAAGGAGTCTAAGTCAATACCAAAATGGATTTGGAAAACAAAAAATCAGGGCATTTGGGGTTGTTTTAATAGAGTGCCAGGTGGAAAATAGTGTTATTTTGTTTTAAAGGACGCCAACAAGGCCACGGAGCCCATGTAAGAGAGGAGTAAACACAGCAGAGTGCAGAGGAGAGCAGCAAAACTGGTAATGAACAATTAGACACATATTTGTCAGGGATGCCCTAGAGACACTTTGTCTTGTCTTAAGGAGGGGAATGGACTGGAGTCTCCTGAGCTCTCAACCAGCTCAGTAAGGGAAGGTGCCTCAGAGGCCCAGGCTGTTGAACTGGAAAGTCTCAAAGAGTCCTCCAAAAAGCCCCAGCATTTGTCCAAACAACAGAGCGGTGTTCCCCAGGGGTCAGGACTGAGTCCAGACCCGCTCGACATCTTCACTGATGACCTGGAGGAAGGGACAGTGTCCCCTTAGCCAGTTTGCTGAGGACACAGAACTGGGAGCAGGGGCTGACACAACATCAGGCTGCGCTGCCATCAGCGAGACCTGGACAGGCTGGAGAGTTGGGCGAGAACCGAGTGAAGTTTAACAGGGCAAGTGCAGGGTCCTGTCCCTGGGGAAGAACAATCCCCTGCACCAGCACAGCTCAGGGGGACCTGCTGGGAAGCAGCTCTGCAGAGAAGGACCTGCCAGTGCTGGTGAACAACAAGGTCCCCATGAACCAGCAACAGGCCCTCATGGCCGAGAGGCCAATGGTCTCCTGGGGTGCAGGAAGAAGAGTGTGGCAGCAGGTCAGGGAGGTTCTCCTGCCCCTCTACAGTGCCCTAGGGAGGCCAGCTCTGGAGTCCCATGTCCAGAGCTGGGCTCCCCGGTTCAAGAGAGACCAGGAGCTACTGGAGAGAGTCCAGCGGAGGCTGCGAGGATGAGAAGGGCCTGGAGCATCTCTGTGCCCAGGAAAGGCTGAGAGCCCTGGGGCTGTTCAGCTGGAGAAGAGCAGCCTGAGAGGGGATCTCCTCCATGGGATCAAGAGCTAAAGGGGGGTCAGGAGGAGGGGCCAGACTCTGCCCAGTGGTGCCCAGTGCCAGGACAAGGGGCACAAACGGGAACGTGGGCAGTTCCAGCTGAGCAGGAGGAGAAACTTGTTTGGGGTGAGGGAGCCCTGTCCCAGGCTGCCCAGAGAGGTTGTGGGGTCTCCTGCTCTGGAGAGATCCCAAAGGCGCCTGGACGCCCTCCTGGGCACCCTGGTCTGGGGACTCTGCTCTAGCAGGGATTTGGGATGGATGATCCAACCCCCATCAGTCTGGGATTCTGGGATTTATGAGAACCTGAAGCTTCATTGTCAATAATTTTTGGAATGCAGGAGAAAATTTGGAAGGCAAACATTTCTACTACAACAACATCAGGAGAGGGCAAAAAGATGACCCAAGTAACTATCAATCATCCAGACGTCAGCTCTGGACATAATAAGGGAAAACTTAATCTGACATGATCTAGACTTAAAAAGGACAGGAACAAAATTAATGACGGTCAACGACACGTTATGGAAAAAGGGCCTTGTCAAACAAAGTTGATTTTGTTCTGAGATGAGATTCAAAATCAGGGCAATAAAGGAAACTGCTGCAATGTAACAGGCCAACTGCTGTTGAGCATGACAACTTGATTTAAAAATTACCACTCTACTATGTCAACAAAGCCCGCTGAACGGATTTAGAGTTGGCCAACTGACAGATGACTGAAAGCAGCCATCCATGGAAAATCGCCGTCAACAAAGTTAGCTGTAGCGGGGTTCTGCTGGGCTTGGTACAGAGCCTGGAATGATCCAAGAGGTTCACTGAAAAGTAATATAATCACGGACAGGATCTGTAAATGCTCCTCTGGATGACAGATGAAGAGGACAGGCCAGTGACACACAACAATCTGGACTGCAAAGGCTGCTCAAAGGAGATTTCAACAGAACCAAATGAAAGGTTCTCCACCTCGGAGATGAAATTTGAAAGGTAGAGACCCTGAAACACAATATGAAGCACTGCCATCAAGAAACTGCCCAGCATGCCCCAGCTCAATGCCACGTGTTTAACTTATCCAGAATAACAGCTAAAAGACCACTCTGTTACAGAATTACGAGTTCCCTCCAAAGGGTAAAGTTATTGGGTAGCAAAGGACACTTTAATTTAGAAAAGAAAAGGCTTTTGGAGGAAATTAATTCAAATTAGACCTCAATTTTTTAATCAGAGAGGGTAGTTAATTGCTGACAAGACGTCAAAAGAAGCAGTGGATTCTTCATGACTTGAGATCTTCAAACTAAGATTGATTGTCCTGGAAGAAGGTAAAGAGTAGCCCAAAATAAATAGTCATTAGGCTCCTTTTCCATGGCAAATCTAAGGATCTGTGGTTTTGACGAGGTCAGTCTAATTAAGCCTGAAGCTGTAGGAACTCTCTTCTAAGTCCACACAGAAAGCCACCACCACTGCACCTGAGGACATCCGACAGCACACAAAGCAAAGCAAATCCACGTCCTGGCCTCCACAGAGGGAGAAGCAGCACAGCATCTGTCCCCACCCTGCTGCATCAGCAAGAAACCTCCGGACCCCAGTTTTTCATGGTGAAAACAGAGATAGTGCATCCACACATGAGGATCTTGCAAGGCTTAACCCAGGGAGGTCTGCAAAGACCTTCTAAGAATCTTGGCCAGAAGCAGCCGTAAGGAAGATCACTATGGTAGAGGCAGCATCAGAAAGGAATGGGTCATCTCTAGGAGCACCTTCACAGTGGTGGTGTGGAAGAGAGGGAGAGGACAATGTGTTTCCTGCCAGACACTTTGCTAAACAGCAATCCAAAAGCAACCCAGAGCTCTGAGGGGTTTATCCCTTTCCTTCAGAAGTTGTTTGGAACATAAAGTGAGAGCTTTGAGCCACAAACCGGCACCAACTCCAGATTACACCGATCTGCTGCAAACCACTCCAGCAAAGCCTGAAGCACTGTAAGACATCATTTTTTGATGGCAACGCTAACGAACACAAATGTAAAATCAAACTCCAAGAATTACGAAAGAAAAGCTGAAACTCAGACAAGAACAGATGTGACACCACATTTATCTGCTGAGCCCACAACACGTCTACTACCACTGAAGTAGCCAACTCAAACCAAATACCTTCTCCACAACTTCAGTTTGTGTGCGGGTGTGTTATATACAGACAGGGAAAGAATTCTTAGGGAATTCTTATGAGCTTCCAAGTGAGATCAGTCTGTATTCAGAAGACTTGGCTACGCAGAGACGTTCAGCAGCTGGGATTTGGATGCTACAGTACAGAAAAAACAAGCATTTCTCAAATTAGGGCACTGCATTTTAAGACCTCAAAGAGTCCATTGTGAATATAAGTCAAATCAAAAGCAAAGTTGAGCTTTATCCAATTCCCTTACATTCATTTCACCTCCCACTTGCACCATGGTAAGAGGCAAAGATGACCAACATGAGAGTGTTTAGGTGACCCCATTCTGGTGGCCAAGTGACCACCTTCTGAATACAGCACTGGCCACTCTTGTCCTAGAGTAGGAGGTGCATAAGGCAAGTCTGATCCTCCTCAGCCAACCACAAGGCAAATGGAAACCTTCTTCTAGCTGCCTACACCACACATCATTGAACCTAAGAAATACGTGGAACGTCGGAGTTTTTCCAAAGGCCATTAACTGTCTCAGTCACAGGAAACTGAAGAAAATGATTTGCAGAATAAACTGCTACAGACAAACGTTCACATGAGGACCTGTTCCAAAGAAACTGCACTTTAAATGCTCACAAGCTTAATTCAAAACACTTTTCAACGAGGACAAGTCCTTTGAGCCCGCCCGTCCGTATAGACATTACATTCACCTTCGCTGAAAAACCATCAGCAACTGTAATGAATGATCTTACCATCTCCATCTAAATGGCAGAAGATCAAACAGAATCACAGACTGGTTTGGGTTGGAAGGAACTATAAAGATCATCTAGTTCCAATCCCTCTGCCATGGGCAGGGGGACTTTCCACCAGACCAGAGAAACGTGGCTGGAGACTTCCTTCAGTTAGGGCCAAGAGTTAAGCCAAGTAGTACCTATGGATGCTTAAATGAGTAATTTTCCAGAGATCACCTCCAACTGCCTTGTCAATACTACAAAGAGGTGTCTCATATGTAAAAAATATGGATATTTATACACATTTGCACACACAGAATGCCGTTAAGTACAAAATCTTGCATTAAACAAGACAACCCACAGAACAGGAACAGATATATCTGTTGGGACTGAGGAGAGTCATGGGAGTTTAGTAGGGGTAACCACATAAACCCTCCTGTCCACTAAAAAAGCAAGTTGTCATCACCTACAAATTCGAGGTTAAAGAACTGAAAGGAAAACGGGGACAAAGCAGACAGTGCTCAAACCTTCCCACTCTCTTCAGGATGTGTTTCCAACATGGCATAAACCCCACATGATTCCAACTTTAGAGAGTTGGGTATCTAATGCCAAAGAATGCAAAAGCCCAAACACCGCCTTAATTCCCAGCAGATAAACTCAGGAGTCTGCTGCCATAAAAGAGCCAGATCTTCTTGATTAAGTTCAACAGCAAATTAGAAGCAAGAAAAAAACACCCTGCAGAACCTGAGATGTTACTGTCTCTTTTAACTCCTGCTGCATTTGCAGTCTTTATCCACTTTATGAGAGAATGAGACAGGCCTAGCAGGCAGGATGGCATCGATTCCTTTTTTGCCAGTTTAGTACTTCTTCCTCTTATAAGATACTCTGAGCTTGTCTTCAATAATCCTCCCAAATCTCTAAGACAAGGGAAAAATGTTCAGCCTACAAATACACTTCAGCATTAATCATCCTGAGAAATTTATCAGCCGAAAGCCACAATAAAGCCCATTTTTCTGCTCCGACTTTAAATTTTCCCACTTGCCAGTTCTCTTCGTGCCCAATTCACTCAAGGAGAGGAAGAAAAAACAGGGAAAAGGGCAGCCAAACACAAAAATCATCTCCAACAGAGGACAGGAATGTGATTTTTCAGCAACAAATCCAATGGCAATAACGTCCTAAAGGGTTTGCTGAGGAGCAGCAACAAACCCACATTTTTAAATCGTAGAAAACACACAGTCATGTGAAATTCCTCTGCAGTGCTCGGGGCATTTAGTCCATCCACAGCAAACAAAATGCAGAGGAACTCGTTAAAAATTATTCAGGTCCCACTCACACTGTGAGGGAACCAACGCGTCTCCGTCGACCTCGAGGGAACCTCATTCTCTGGATGGTTCTTTGAAAAATAAAGTGTTAATACCATGAATATCATCATCATTGCTTCCAGCAGGAAAGAGGGAAGAAATGGAAGATTTACTTCAACACAAGCCTGATGAACAGTGTCATCTGCCTTCAGACTGAGAAAGAGAGTTCAGAAAACTGATAAATAACAAAATGCTGATATTTGAGGGAAGTTCTGTATGAAAATTCTGTCTGGAAATGACAGATTTGTGTATTCAAAAAAAAAAAAACAACATGGCCTGGTTCTCAAAACCTGCTTCATACTCAAGAGCTTCCACAAATTTCAGAAGACCTGCAAACGCTGGATGGACCTTTAGAGCTGGATCCTCCCTGACTGGGATTTAATGACAGATCTGGGATTCTGCAAACACCCATTGCAGAACCCACCTGCTTCTCGACAAAAGAAACCCCTGAAAATTCACAATTTTCCATGGCTACTGATTCAAACCAATAAAGGAACAAACATAAAATCCCAGGTCGAGCACCACCAGTGGCATTTTCCTCTCATACACAGTGATATCAATGTTTTAAACCCAAAAATAGGAACAGAACAACTCAGTTGAGTGGAAGGAACAAGAAAGAAATACAATTTAGACACCTCTGGAGAACTGCACCCCTTCCAGTGGAAGGTAGTTGAGTCACAGGGAAATAATTGTTGAAAATTTATTCCCAGTTCTTAAAAGTGACAGATTAAGAGCCAATGTTTTTTCATTCAAAGAGTTAAAAGACTATCAACAGGCAAAAAATGGAGAGGTGGATTTTATTTATTGTCACTGAAACAAAAAACCTTCATCTAGATATTGAAGAGCTGCCAACGGCACACGAGAACCCAGCAACAGCAGACGGGACTAATCGATTCACATTTGAAATCAGCAAAAAAAAGCTGGTTAGGTAGTTTGGGAAAAAAATACCATAAAATATGATGAGAACATTTTTCTCATTCAATCACAGAATCATTTTGGTTAGAAAAGCCCTCTGAGCTACTCGAGTCCAACCGTTCCCCCAGCACTGCCAGGTCCCCACTAAACCCTGTCCCTCAGCACCACCTCCACACCACTGGGAAACCCCTCCAGGCATAGGCACTCCACCACTGCCCTGGGCAGCCTGGCACATGCCTGCACAACCCCAACAGGCAACAAATTGCTCCTCAGGGACAACCTCAACCTCCCCTGCAACAACTGGAGGACACTTCCTTTCACCCTCATGTGAAGACCAACTCCCACCTCACTCTAAGCTCCTGTCAGGGAGTTGTCAAGAGCCACAAGGTCCCCCCTGAGCCTCCTTTGCTCCAGGCTCAACATCCCCAAGTCCTTCAGCTGCTCCTCAGCACACTTGTGCTCCAGACCCTGCTCCAGCTTCGTTGCCCTTCTCTGGACACGCTCCAGCCCCTCAAGGTCCTTCTTGGAGGGAGAGGCCCAAACTGAACGCAGGATTTGAGGTGTGGTCTCCTCAGTGCCCCGAGTCCAGAGGGATGATCCCTGCCCTGCTCCTGCTGTATCAAACGTTTCTATGGACCAAACATGATGACTTACAGCTTTTTAAGCAGTGAAGTTGAGTCTAATTGATTTGAAAGATCACAGTAGATTAAGAAATGAGACCAACGTGACTAGTTACGAACCTCTTCTTGGCAGCCAGCTTCTCCTCAGATGCACCCGCAAATAAATCAGAGACGGCGCTGTACGAGAATCACCTCGTTTGCACTTCGAAAGCGATGCAAGAGTTGCTCCTCCCCGAGCTCGCTAGTGAATAACACGGTTCTTGAGAGGATGCCTCAAATACTTCTTTGTCATACCAGCACCAGGAGGAAGAGATGGGCAGGACATTGCAGGTCCCTCGCCTCGCGACAAGGGTCAGCCCAAGCACCTCCACAGCACTGGGAGACAGCGCTCAACCCCTACCAGCCACCCGAGGAAAAGCCAGGTGAGCCGAGCAGCGCCCAGCCGCACGTCAGCGAGCAGGAGGGCAGCTAATTCGGGACTGAAAGACACAATTAAGAACAGAGAGACTTTATGAATCGCAGAGGAAACAGAAAGTACACGGAGCACTTGTGCTGCGGAAAGGGAAATCAGGGGCCTCTGCAGATACAATCAAGCCCCAAAGACATGACTGGAAGACAAATGAAGATCATAATCCAGACTGAAGGGAAGAGCGAGCTCAGAAAGGAAGATATAAAAGTTGTATTTCCCTTCTGACAGCCTCATCAACAGCTAAAAACTGCTTGGGAGCCGGAAACCGGCAGAGAGCTCCTAGGTGGTAGGGTGGAGGTTTCTGACTACCAGAAGATAAAGGTCTGCCAGGCTCCTCTGCCCCAGGCAGCAGCAGAAACAGCCCTGGGTTTGAGAGAAGATGGTACGAGGTCTATGCCATGGTTGCCAGCTTTCGCAGAGGGTAGGACTCAGTGCCACAGAAGCTCCATCCCAGCTGCCGATGTCCCATTTCCCAGAAAAGGCGGTCGGTGCCAATCTCACGGAGGGTGCTAACCTGGATTAAACACGTGTCTCCCGCACCCAAAACGGCTGCACCTCGCCTCCAAACTGAGGGTCGCAAGCTCTACAAGATCAGATAATTAAATTTCTACTCAAATTAATTATCACTTTAATCATGCTTTCAGCTGAAGGCCCTTCGCAGAAATGCTTTGCTTGCCTGAGAATTGTTTTGAGGAACACCAAGAGCAGCATCACTTTTCTTCCTCATTTTTCCCCCATTATCCAGGTGGTGGGTTACTGGTATTAGGGAGCACGAAAACTTCACTGCAACGCGGGGTTTTACAAATCCCTAATTAGTTTCCTCACTGCAGTGCAGCCTTAGCACTGAGTTCACAGACAGACAGCACCCAGGATCAGAAAGGATCTCTGCAATAGGCTCTCCCTCAGTGACCGAATACCATCGTTATTCCATATTAATTTTGACACAATATGGGTGTATCACTGTGGTTTCTCGCTATTTCCTGAACAAATTCAAAACATCCCCATGCCCAGCAGTCATTTTGCTTCCAATCCCTTTGTTCCAAAGGTTGTGTATCAGAGAGTCACAGAATCGTTCAGGATGGAAAAGCCCTTTCAGCATCTCGAGTCCATCCGTTCCCCCAGCACTGCCAGGTCCCCACTAAGCCCTGTCCCTCAGCACCACCTCCACACCACTGGGAAACCCCTCCAGGCATGGGCACTCCACCACTGCCCTGGGCAGCCTGGGACATGCCTGCACAACCCCAACAGGCAACAAATTGCTCCTCAGGGACAACCTCAACCTCCCCTGCAACAACTTCAGGACACTTCCTCTTGCCTCATCACTTGTTCCTGGGGAGAAGAGACCGACCCCCTATTCATTGCTCCAACCTCCTGTCAGGGAGTTGTTGAGAGCTAGAAGGTCTCCCCTGAGCCTCCTGTGCTCCAGCATCAACACCCCCAGGTCCCTCAGCCACTCCTCAGCCCACTTGTGCTCCACACCCTGCTCCAGCTTTGTTGCCCTTCTCTGGACACGCTCAAGGTCCTTCTGGGAGGGAGGAGCCCAAACTTTACACACTATTCAAGGTTTGGCCTCCCCAGTGTTCCCAGTCCAGGGGGACGATCCCTGCCCTGCTCCTACTGGCCACATCAGCACTGGGACAAGCCAGGATGCTGTTGGCCTTCTTGGCCACCCGGGCACACTGCTGGCTCCTCTCCAGCCGCTGTCACCAACTCCCCCAGGGCCTCTTCCCCAGGCAGTTTCCAGATGCTCTTCCCCACGTACTCCACAGAGGGATCTACCTCTCCACACAGTGTATCTTTACGAACAGCCAGGGATTTTAATCAACTAAATTTTAATCATCAAAAAACCAAACCCAATTATCTGACCAATAACACCTGAAATCATAGCACACTGCACTGAAATGAAAGGCCACTATAAGCCCATCACTTGGGAGCGAGAGATTCCTTCCAAAAATACAAATGCCAACTTTTTTTTTACCAAAGTAAAAACGCATAATTAGGTAAGTTGATATTTGTAACTTCCAGAACAAAAGTTTATCAGATATAGTTCATATTTCATGCAAAAAAATACAACACTAACTAATATCAGTCCTTTTAATGACCACGGACATCTCAGACCAGAGTTGGTGGTTGGGGTTTTTCTAGTGTGCTCAACCGTAAAGGTCAATAGAATCCATGAAACAGTTAAAATCCAAAATCAGAAAGAACTAAAAATAAATTTTAAAAAAAGCATTTGGCTTCCTCATACTAATTTCCTTTTTCTCCTTCAACATCGCTCCTCAATTTGAGTCCTAATCAACAGCCACTTCACAGTTAACATTTCACGGAATAACGCGGTTGGTGCAATCAAGTCCAGCCAAACGTTTCCCTAAAGATGTTTCCATCATTCACAGTCCTTTAAAAAAACAAAAAAAATCTCCAGCTTCCTTCATCGCTATTTAGGAGCGAGGATAAACACAGCGCTGCACCTTAAATCATATTTTGATTAAAACATAAACAGAAGCACTTGGGGTTTTGCTCTGGGTAGTACAACAAGCCTTTGTCCAGGAGAGGGGAAAAAAAACCACCCTCAACCTGCTCATTTTTCTGCATTTGACAGTATCCGGCACTAAACAGATGAAATCCAGTCTGTGGAAATATAAGCCGTAACCCGAAAGCTTATCACCACAATGGGGAAAAAATGAGGAAAAATAACCCCCCCCCCCCAGAACCCAGCACAGCCCAAACCCCATGTTTTTATATGTATTTCCTTTCCATACTTCCAGGTTCCTCTGTTTTCCCTGAAGGACCAAAGCTGAGCACCTTTTTGGCATTATTAATGCACAATATAACGAGGGACTTCACTGCCCTGAAAAGCACGCTGCCAGTATCGAAGTATTCAAGCAATTACCAAAAAATGCCATTAAAAAATCACCTCTTTCATCTAAACGAATAGAATATACTCTTCTACTCAGACAGACAAAATTACACTGCCTCACCTCTCTGCTCTCAGGCTGCCCGCTGACATCCCCCCTCTCCTCAAATCCCCCCGTAAAGGGGAGCGGGACGGGGCCGCCGGCTGCCGCTCGGCCCTTCCATCCCATCCAGTTGCTGGCGGGCTCGTTAATAATCCCCGATATTGCTCCCGCCACCGTCGTCCCCACGTGTCCCTCTCGATATCTGCAGCCAAGCAGCGGCGTCCCCCGTCTCTGGGGTTCCCCCACATCCCCAAGCCCCGCAGGGATGTTGCCTGAGGGTTGGGATGTCCTGAGGGCTCCGGACACGCAGAAGAAAAACCACCCGCGAGCCCCGTCACTCCATTTTCCTTCTCCCACGCGAAGAGAAGGTGAAACTTGGCTTGGAGCCGGCGGTGGGGGCTCCTCGGCGGGCTCTCCCTGGACCCAAGAGCCCCGAAAGGTGACGGCTGAGGTGAACCGAGACCCCCCCCCAACCTCCATCCCCTGACCAGGGCTGTGCCCCCCCACACCCCACCCTGGGGACATCGAGCCCGCTCATGCCCCCGAGGGGCTGAAGGCAAACCTGGCCACCAAGGCTGGGGGGGACAACGGGTTCAGGGAGGCGGGGGACAGTAGGCTCTGGAGAAGGCAACAGGCGCGGGGGGGTCTCGCCTTCCCACCGGCTCGGGCTCTTCTTCTGCCACGCGTGACCCGCACCCTCGAGGGGAACACGCAAAGCCCCGGGCTGAAGGGATGCTCCCCCCGCTCCTCCTCCTCCCGCCACCGCCACCCCCGGCCCTGTCCCCCCCAGGGAGGGGAGGAGGGGGGGGTGCTCCCGGCCAAAACCCCCCCGCTCCTCCTCGGTTCCCCCCGCGGTGCTGTCACCCGCCGCCTCCCACACCGCCCTCCCCGTCCTCACACACGCTTCCCACCCCCCCCCGCCTCAGCGGCCGCCCTCCGGGGGTGTCGCCGTCCCCCCCTCACCTGCGGCTGCTCGGGCGGCGGCGGCGTCCCCTGTGCCGGTGCGGCGGCGGCGGCAGCGCGCTCGCCCTCCTGCCGCTGCCTGCTCCGCGGCTCCTGCCTCTGCCCGCAGCCGCCAGCCGGTGGGGGAGGGGGCGGCGGCGGCGGGCGGGCGGGCGGGGGGGACGGGAGGGGGGGAGTACCACCAGCGGGACCGTTACAGGCACCGCCAGGACTACCGCTCCCGGCGTGCCCCGCGCCCCCCGCCGCGGCTCGGCGCCGGCCACTGGCTGCGGGGCACGCTGGGTAATGTAGTACAGGGGGCTGGCGGGGAGAGAAAACTGGGCCCGGCTGAGCGCGGGGCATGCTGGGAGGAGTCGCGCCGGCGCGCTACCTGCCGGGAGCTGTAGTGCGGGGGCGGGGCAGCAAGGCATGATGGGAGTTGTAGTCAGCGCGGGGCACGATGGGAGCTGTGGTCCCCGTGGGCTGAGGGGGGAACGCGGGCCGCAGGGGAGATGCCCCACCG
Organism: Bucorvus abyssinicus; assembly: GCA_009769605.1. Classification (NCBI taxonomy): domain Eukaryota; kingdom Metazoa; phylum Chordata; class Aves; order Bucerotiformes; family Bucorvidae; genus Bucorvus; species Bucorvus abyssinicus. Next base: position 94,251,938 of record CM020024.1, on the reverse strand, counting down.
GACCGGCCGAGGAGGGGCTCCGCGGGCCCCCAGGGCCTAGCTCCCAGTCCCTGGCCCCCGGTCCCACGGTTCCCCGCGAACAGCAGCATCCAGGCCGGAGGCGGGAGAGGAGGGGAGAGCAGCGGGCCCGGCCTTGCCGCGCCCCACACAACCCCCCCGCCCCCCCCCCGCTTCCTCCTCCTTCGGCCGAGGCCTGGCCTTGCCCGGGCCCCCTCCTCACAGCCCAGAGCTCGCCTCGTGCCCCGCCAACAGCCTCTCCTGCTGCGTTCCGCCTCCAAAACCCTCCCTGCTACCCCTACCCCCCGATGGCCCAGACCCCGGCCCACTCCTCCTCCCCTCCCCGCTTCCCTGACGAAAAACCTCACCTCAGGAACAGTTGGGGAACCACCCCCTCAATATCTGGGGAAGGCAGCTGCTGGCCCCCGTGGCCCAGGGCAGGGGAAAGGGCCCTTCTCCAGGAAAGCAAACAAGCACTTTAATTCTTCATGCAGAAAAATCTTTCTTGGTGTTATGGACAGTGGGTTCAAGGGCACCCTCAGCAAGTTTGCAGGTGACACCAAGCTCGTTGGTGCGGGAACGTGCCTGAGGGATGGGATCTCTCCAGAGGGACCTGGACAAGCTGAAGAAGTGGGGCCATGTGCAAACCTCATGAGGTTCAACAAGGCCAAGGGCAAGGTCCTGCCCCTGGGTTGGGGCAACCCCTGGTATCAGCCCAGGCTGGGGATGAAGGGCTTGGAGAGCAGCCCCCAGGAGAAGAACTTAGCGGTGCTGGGGAGGGAAAAGCTGGACAGGAGCCAGCAATGTGCACTCACAGCCCAGAAGCCACCTGTGTGCTGGGCTCATCCCCAGCAGTGTGGGCAGCAGGTGGAGGGAGGGGATGCTGCCCCTCTGCTGCGCTTTGCTCTGGGGAGACCCCCCTGCAGGGCTGGGTCCAGCTCTGGGCTCCTCAGCACAGCAGAGACATGGAGCTGCTGGAGCGGGTCCAGAGGAGGCCCCAGCAATGCTGGGAGGGTGGAACCCCTGTGCTGGGAGGCCAGGGGAGAGAGTTGGGGGTGTTGAGCCTGGAGCAGAGAAGGCTGTGGGGAGCCCTTAGTGCAGCCTTTGAGTGCTTCAAGGGGCCTCTGAGAAAGCTGGGGAGGGTCTTTTGATCAGGGGCTGTTGGGACAGGATGAGGGGTGATGGGTTCAACTGGAAGAGGGAGATTGAGACCAAAGAGAAGGGGAAAATGTTTGATGCTGAGCGTGGTGAGACCCTGGCCCAGGTTTCTCCGAGAGGTGGGAGAAGCTCCGTCCCTGGCCCCATGTCAGGTCAGGTTGGCCCTTGGGGCTTGCTCTAGTTGCAGATGTCCCTGCTCCCTGCAGGGAGTTGGACTGGGTGAGCTTGAAAGGTTCCTTCAACCCAAACCATTACATGGTTCTATGGAGGGCATGAAGAAAATAATTCACATAAAACATTTCAGCAGCACCCGCTGGTGCACACAGCTATGAGGTGGGAGCGAACTGCATCACCATGGCTCAGCTCCACGTCAAAGGCCACATTTCTCCCTGCACGTTTCTCCCTCAGGGTGAAGGACGCTGACAGCACCAATGGGACCAATGTGGTTGGCCACAGCGATGCCTGATGTATGGTCAAAGAAGGCTCTGGTGTGATTTGGGGACTTTTTCACCGCCCACCATGGGGGTTTTATCTCCCCTGCATGCTAGGGACCAACCATCCCAACAGCTGATCTGTGTTAGGAGGAGAAAGAGCTAAAGGTGGGGTATCCTCACACGTGCCTGGGCTGCAATTGCTCCCCGGGTTGGGGTTATTTCTGCTTTCTTGGTTTTGTTCTTGTTATTTATTGTTGTCTCCTTCTTTTCTTTCTTGGAATAAACTTGATGTCTTCTCTGCCAGCTGAGCGGGAGCTGCAGCCAAGCAGAACCTGTTAGATTGTCAACGCCAAGAAAACACGCTGCCACGTTACAGAGAGCATCTATTTACCTCAGTCGCTGTCAAGGAGATAAATGATTCTGGTCTTGTGGCAGAGCACCCAAAAACGTGGTGGAAAAGCTTTGAGAACAATTAATTAAAGGCTGGAGCGATGAGCCCAGGCCAGTGGGCTGAGGGGCAACCAGGGCAAGTGCCGAGTCCTGCCTTGGGATCACCCCAACCCCTGGCAACTGTCCAGCCTGGGGGAAGAGCGGAAAGGCCCTGGGGGTGTTGGTTGTCAGCGGCTAAAGAGGAGCCAGCAGTGTGCCCAGGTGGCTAAGAAGGCCACTGGCATCCTGGCTTGTCCCAGCACTGGTGTGGCCAGCAGAACCCAGGCAGGGATCGTCCCCCTGGACTGGGGGCACTGGGGAGGCCAAACCTTGAATACTGTGTCCAGTTCTGGGCCCCTCCTTGCCAGAAGGACCTTGAGGGGCTAGAGCGTGTCCAGAGAAGGATCTGGAGAACATGGAGAAGGGGCTGAAGAACATCTGAGGAGCAGCTGAGGGACCTGCAGGGGTTGATCCTGGAGCAAAGGAGGCTCAGGGGAGACCTTCTGGCTCTTAACTCCCTGACAGGAGCTTGGAGTGAGAGAGGGGTCGGTCTCTTCTCCCTGGGAACAATCAACATGACGAGAGGAAGTGGCCTCCAGTTGTTTCAGGGGAGGTTGAGGTTGTCCCTGAGGAGCAATTTCTTGCCCATTGGGGTTGTGCAGCGTGTCCCAGGCTGTGCAGGGCAGTGGTGGAGTGCCCATGCCTGGAGGGGTTTGCCAGCCATGTGGAGGTGGTGCTGAGGGACAGGGGTTAGTGGGGACCTGGCAGTGCTGGGGGAACAGGTGGACTGGTGGAGCTGGAAGGGCTTTTCCAACCAAAATTATTCGGTGATTCTGAGATGTGATGGAACACTTACTCCCAGTTTGAACTGGGATGGCGCTGAGCTCACCCCACTGCCCCTATTTTTGATGCAATAACAAATGTGGCGACATCGATAACATTTTCCTGCAAAAAAAAAGGATGAAGGAGGGGGCTCGGGGGTGGGGAAATCCCCCTCCAAACCCACCCGGATCCCTCCCCGCTCCCTGTCCTCCAGACAGGAGGAAAAAACAGTGAATTAAAACGAGGGGGAAGGTTCAAGGAGACAGAAAAAGGGGTTTTGGGGTCTGCTCCCCGAGGGCCATCAGCATCTCATAGCTCTCCTGCATCCCGTCCCAGTACAGGGCTTTCTGCCCTGTAGGTCCAGTGTCACCCACAGCTCCATGAGGTGCCCAGGAGGGGGTTTCTCACCCCATCCCTGGCTCCAGGCTCCAGAAAATCCTGAAATTTCCTTCTGTGGGGAAAGAAAAATCCCTGGGAATGGGAGGAATTGCCCTGGATGGTCCCTCTTGGGCCGGTTTTGAGGCTTTTTCTGGGGGTGCCTCGACAAATGGGGCAGGAAGGTCCTTACTTCCTCACACCCCCTCTTTCTGGCAGACATCTCCCTGCATCCCAGTTCCCCCAGTCCTCATCTTACTGAGAATCGGCCCTGGCAGAGCAATGGGCTGTTAGGGGACATGTCCCAGGAACTGGGCTGGTGACCCCCTCTCCATCCCCACTGGCTTCTCTGCAGCAGAGGAATATGGGGAATAACCCCCAGTTCCCACAGCTCCCTGGGGTGTCTCGTGGTCAGGACTGGGGGCTCTCACGGCCCAGGTTCGATTCAGGGAAACTCCCCTTTTCCCACCAAATTGCCTTTTTCCCCCTTCTGGTGACACCAATAACAGATTTTTTGGCAGCAAACTGCACCCTCAAAGCCCCCATGCACCACCCACCACCATTATTCAACCAGCCAATCGTCACCCTCGCTGCCCGTCACACAGCTGGGCTGATCTCACGGCTTTTTAAGCATCGCAGTGTTAATTATCATGGCTAATGATGGACAAGGGGTGGTTTGGGCAGAACTGGGAGATCCACCAATGCCGTCCCGGTGGGATTGAGAGTGGTGGTGGGACATTTTTCCCCTGTTTGAGGCGGTTCCCATCATCTGCTGGGAATTAAAGCCCATTGATCCCAGCGTGTAATAATTAAAGCACATGGATTCAAGTGGGTCGTTAAAGCACATCGACTCCAGTGTCTATAAAACCATCGACTCGTAGCAAGGAGACCACCAAAGCCCATATTTTTATCAGCTAAAAACCACTCCCGGATTCTCACCAAGGAAACCCTGGAGCCGCAGCCCAACCCCTTCACCACCTTCTACCCACCAAAGCAACCCCCGGACACCACCCAAAGTTATGTGTTCAGACTTTACTGCAATGCCTCAATGCTTATTTCGTGCTGCAGGCCACCTTGGGGCGTTGCTAGGGGTTGCCAAGGTGGTGGTTGTTCTAAGAGTTCCCCTCTGATGTTGCTGCCCAAGGGTGGTTTCTCCAGACCCACCTTGAGGCGTGCTGGGCATGTCCTTCCTCCTCTTCTGTGCCAGGCCCTCCAGGGGAGGAGGTGATGTGCCACAGGTTGATGGTCACTTGCCGCGGCTTTTTTTGCTGGTCAGGCCTTTTGAGCTGGTCTGGGCTTTCCATGTGGTCGGGGTTTTTGATCTCCCACCACAGCTTCTCACTGACCTCCGTGTTCTCGATCTCCCGAGCCGGCTTCTCGCTCTCGTCCATTTTCTCCGTGTCCCACCAGGGCTTCTTGATATCGACGGGCTTGACAGTCTCCTGCTGCGCTGGGGACTTCTCTGCCGGGCTCAGCCCCTGCCCACTGCTCCCAAGGCAGCCCCCATGGCTCAGCTCGTCTCTGTGCCACAACCTCAGCCCACTCTACCCCTTTTATAGGGGTATGTAAATGAGGGGCACGCCCTACCATTGGCCAAGACAACAATGCCCCCCCGCATGTCACAGTCCTGGCTGGTCCTGGTCGATAAGGCTCCTCTGGGCCAGGGCAGCCAGGTGTGATTGGCCTGTGCAAGGCCTGGAGACCTCCAGGACCCCTTGGGGATGCTCCCAATGGAGCTTTTCCACCCAACTTTTATTTGGAGGCAATTAGTTATTTGGGAGCAAATAAAGAATTGGGAGCAAATAAAGTATCGAGAGCAAATAATTATTTGGGAGCAAATAATTGTCTCTCCTTCCTCTGCCCCACGCCAGTTGTTTTAATCCATTTTTCTCTCCTCCTGCCATCCTTCTCCCAGCATTGCGTCACAACTGGTTTCAGGTGGAAACTGGAGTTTCCTGTAATCTTCAACGAAGCGGCGGAGCAGGAACAGGGGAGGAACTTCTTTACCAGTTGGTGGTCTGGCTAATCCTCAGCCAACCAACCCCATTGGTTGAGCCTAAACTGACTCTTTAGGACACGCATTAGTCTGCCTTTTCCCAGACAGGGTGGAACAACCCACTGCCCGGGGAAAAGGCCCTGGAGGTGTTGGTGACAGTGGCTGGAGAGGAGCCAGCAGTGTGCCCAGGTGGCTAAGAAGGCCACTGGCATCCTGGCTTGTCCCAGCACTGGTGTGGCCAGCAGGAGCAGGGCAGAGATCATCCCCCTGCACTGGGGGCACTGGGGAGGCCAAACGTTGAATACTGTGTCCAGTTCTGGGCCCCTCCCTCCCAGAAGGCCCTTGAGGGGCTGGAGTGTGTCCAGAGAAGGGCAACGAAGCTGGAGCAGGGTCTGGAGCACAAGTGCACTGAGGAGCAGCTGAGGGACTGGGGGAGGTTGATCCTGGAGCAAAGGAGGCTCAGGGGAGACCTTGTGGCTCTCGACAACTCCCTGACAGGAGGCTGGATCGAGGAGGAGGTCGGTCTCTTCTCCCCAGGAACAAGCGATGGGGCAAGAGGAAGCATCCTGAAGTTGTTGCAGGGGAGGTTGAGGTTGTCCCTGAGGAGCCGTTTCTTGCCCATTGGGGTTGTGCAGGCGTGTGCCAGGCTGCGCAGGGCAGTGGTGGAGTGCCCATGCCTGGAGGGGTTTGCCAGCAGTGTGGGGGTGGTGCTGAGGGACAGGGTTTAGTGGGGACCTGGCAGTGCTGGGGAAACGGGTGGACTCGAGGAGCTGAAAGGGCTTTTCCAACCAGAATCGTTCCATGACTGTGATTTATACCAAACTGGGACAGGCAGAGGGGCAGTCTCATACTGGTGGATAGCAGAGAGTAACCCCAAATTTCAGCCCAAGGGAACTTTTTTATTAATTCATCACAATTTAACTCTTCATCACCAACCTGCCGCACTGCTGCATTAATTCCTTCTGCCGTTCGCCACGGCAAAGCTGGTGCCTGCGGCAGGGAGGGGAAAGCCTTGATCATTAATAACCCGACGTGTATTTTAAGCCACCGGGAATTGCGCTCAATGTGCTATTTTCTTCCCTGGGCGGCAAAAAAAGGCTTTGGGGGTGGCTCTGGGCTCCCACCCCCGGTTCCTCTTGGTAGGAATGCGTCCCTGCCCACGCGCGAATCCTGCCTGATGGTTTTTTTGCTCCCAACGGGTTTGCAAAGTCTCGAGCGGGGCGAAGGGTTCCAGTAATGCAGCAAGGACTCCGGCAGCTTTTCCGTGGAGCATGTGTGGCTCGAGCCCGTCCCTCTCCAGAGCCAGTGATGGTTTTGCTCTTACATCCAGCAGGTCAGACCTCGGTTTTGACCCATGGGATAATTCACTCAGAAATTCAACTTGTGAAAATTGTAAAAAACTGTAAATTGTGCGTTGTTCCTGGTTTCTGCCCCTGCTGCTCGCTCCGGTGAGGTTCCATCGTGGCATTAAACACCTCCTTGGACCCATTCCCAGCACCACAGAAGGGTGCAGCAACCATGATCTCACCTCTCTGTGCCCAGCTCTGGGCCCACCTCTCTGTGGGGCAGGAGACCCCCAGGGAACCCTCTCGCTGCCCCCAACATGGCTTTGGGGGTCCTGAGCTGTCCTAAGGGCACCCACGCTGCTGCCACCAGCACATGGGTTCTTTATGGTCCCCGTGTCCTGCTCTGGACCCCACCCCCCCCCCCCCGCCCCCATGGCCCAGCGTGTCCCGACTGCGCAGCTGCTCCATCTCTGGAGGAAAAAGGGGGGCTCTGGGGAGAAAGTGGGGCTTGGAGCTGCTGGATCCAGCCTCCTTCGTGGGTCAACCCACGGGCAGCACTGGTGGCACCAGCCTGGCAGCACCCCGGGGATCCATTTTTGGGGATAAATTGCTAAAAAGCCACATTTTCCCCTCCTGGCATCTCCTTGGGATGCGTTTGCCCAGCCGAACCCTCCGGCCCGGCCCTGCCTGCCGCTACCGGGACCGGACTACAGCTCCCGGCGGGCCGTGCGGGCGGGCAGGGCCGGGCAGGGCCGGGCAGCGGGAGCGGAGCGCAGCGCTGCCCGTCCCGGGGACCCGCCGCGCCGCCGCTGCCGCCTCCCGGTGAGGGGTGTGGGGGGAGGCTCCGGGATGGGGCGAGGACCGGAGGGACGCCACTACCGGGGGATGAGGGGAACGAGGATGGGGGGACCAGGAGGGTGCGACTGTGGAGGGATGGAGGTGCTAGGTGATGAGGATACGGGGGTTGGGGGGACCAGGGGATGGGGGGTCCGGGGGTGCGGCTATGGAGGGATGGAGGTGCCAGGGAGGAGGGTACCAGGGATGGGGGTACCAGGGGGTGCCAGAACTGAGGGATGTGGGGACCAGGGGATGGGGGGACCAGGGGATGGGGGGACCAAGGATGGGGGTCCGGGGGGGTGGTGGTGGTGACTACCAGGGATGGGGGGTACCAGGAAAAAGGGGATGCCCCAAAATGTGGTTACAGGGGGGAAGAAGATGCCAGGGGTTGCAGGTACCAGATGTGGGATGAGGTCACCAGATGTGGGTAGCGGGGGCTGCAAATACAGGGGGATGAGGATGCCACGGTGCTTGGAGTCCTGAGGGACCAGAGTACCTGGGTGAGAGGACCAGAAGGCGAAGGGGCTGGGGGCTGTAAGTACTGGGGGCTGTCAGTTCTGAGGGATGGGGGTGCCAGGGGATACGGGTGCCAGGGCGATGTGGGTGCTGGGGAATGCAGGTACCAGGGGATACAGGTGCCAGGGGGATGCGGGTACTATGGTGACATGGGTGCCAAGGGATTCGGGCACCAGGTAACACAGTTATCGAGGCACAGAGGTACCGGCTGGGTGTCTGTGCCTCGCCGTGCCCCCAGGCCAAGAGGGGACCCAGCCAGGCAGTCCTGGAAGCCATCCTGGGGTGCTTTGCCGTCATCTTTGAGGTGCTGGGGTCCCCGGTTGAAGGATGGATGGGGGGGCATGGCCAGGGAACGGCTCCTGGCTGGCCCTGTGGTGTTGGCTCTGCTCAGGGACCTGGGGAGCAATGACTTCATGGCCTTATTAAGGTCTGATTTCCACCCAGGCAGGGAACACAAACAAGTGTGGCTGTCGTTTGCCATGGAAAGTTACTGGGGCTGTGGGAAGTTGGTGCCTGTTGTCATACACGGCCCCGATTTCTCCACTTACCTCCACGGGCCGATAATCCCTAAATCCCACTGAGATTAAAGGCCGCAGGAAAGGTGGCCGGAGTTCCTCCTCCCGGCCTTCGCGATGCTTCCCCGATGACGAAAGCCCACGTCTGTCTAACCCCGATTAACCTGCGCCCTCAGCTCATCCCCACCCCCCCCCAAAAAAAAAGGGGGGGCAACAAGGGTGAATCCTCATCCCACTTTGCTCCCGCAGCCGCGGAGAGGCGAGAGCTGGGGAAGAGACAGGAGCTGCTATTTTAACCCCGTTATTTTTACCCTGTGCCAGGAGGTCCAGAACCACTCCCCGCAGCTATGGCACTGGTGAAGAGCGGTTGGCTTTGGCGGCAGAGTAAGTGTGACCCTGGGGCTTTCCAGGTTGGGACACCCCGCCACCCCCCCACCCCCCCCAAAAAAAAAACCTGGAGAGGTTTTGCCGGGAGGAGACACTGGGGAGGCGGGGGACAGGCCCCAACCTGGGCGGTTAATCCATGGCGGCGAGGAAATCGTGGCTGAACCGCTTGGGGATTTACGTAAGAGGAAAGCGGGGCCGTCTGCCATGAGAGCAGACGCACGGCTCCGCGGCCGGGGCTGGATCTGCTCCTGCGCACACGGCGGGGCAGCACCAAGGTGCCCTGATGGCTGCTTCTGGCAGCCCTTCCCCGTTTCAAGCCACCTGGCCCTGCTACCCCTGATGCTCACAGGGGACACAGCGGCTCTTGCAGGGGGTGGTGGGGTCCGGCTGCACCTTTGGGGGATAACATTGGGTCCCAAGAGCATTGTCCAGGTCCCGCAGGGCTCCTTCACCTCCTCCCCATCCTGCCAGGCTCCATCCTGCGCCGCTGGAAGAGAAACTGGTTCGTCCTCTACCTGGATGGCAGTTTAGTTTACTACCATGACGAGACGCAGCGCGACATGGACGGCCGGATCCACGTCAAATACAGCTGCCGGGACGTGCGGGTCGGCCACGAATGCCGAGGTGAGTGCAGCCCCATGTCCCCACCCTGTGTCCCCACCCCACACACGTCCCTATAACCCTTTCAAACAATGATCTGCTGGTGCTTGTGCACCTCCAGGACACCCCAAAAATCATCCTGGCTGCCTCATTCACCCCCTTCCACCTCCCAGCCCGCGCCCCAGGAGATGCACAGCTGCATCTTCTCTTCCACTGCTTTTCCACAGGGATGGGAGGAGAAACTTCCCTTCTTTGTGCTTGTTCACACCACGATCCCCCGGCCCTGACTCATCCCTCCTTGTCTGGCACAAACAAGGAGAACAAAGCCGCAGCTCGGCTCGGCCCCGGCAGCCCACGGCTGCTGCACAAAGCGCCTTTCTTGGGGTGTGGCGAAGCCAGGAGGCCACGGAGGGAGCACAGACCAAAGGTTTGTCCTCCCTGGAGGGTTCCGCTGAGCTCCGAAGATGCATGAGCCCTGTGGATTTAAGATTTTGCTCTTGCTCGAGCTCATGATCCAGCATCGAGCCTCTTGTGCTGCCACAAAATTCAGGTGTTTGATGCAATCCGGCAAATTCAGCACCAATGAGATTTTTGGCATTTTTCTGCCCTTCCATTTTCTTTGTGCTGCGGGGGCAGAAGTTGCTGCTTGCGGCTCTTCGCTCGTGTTGGCTTTTAACTTTTGAGATCCTGATGGTATCTTGCAAGTGGAGACGGAGCTGAAATTAAACCCAAGCGTGGTGTCCCAGCAGGTTTTTAATGGTCACACCTGTTAGCGGCACATGATGGGGGGGACGCTGCTTGTGCCTGGCCCTCTCCCAAGAGGGTCTGTGGGCGCACGGGGAGGGTCTCTGGGGCATCTCTTTGGCCGAGGCCGCATCCTGCCCCTTCCCGTTGGCAGACGTGCAGCCGCCCGAGGGGAAGAGCCGTGACTGCCTGCTGACCATCGTGCTGCGGGACGGCTCCAAGACGACGCTGTGCGCCGAGAGCGAGGATGACGCTGTGTAAGCTGAAGCCCCTCGGCACCTTTTGCCACCCCTGTGTGGAAAAAGCCCCCGTCCCCACAGCTAAAACCCCACCTGGCCCCTGTTTTGCCCAAACACCCGCAGGGCGAGAAGCCAAGATTTGGGTTTCCTGTTGAAAAATTCAGAGACCAGAGCAGCTCTTTGGAAGCCAGGAGGAAAAACCTCCTGGAGGAGAAACCTCCTGGAGGAGAAACCACCTCTGGGCTGACCAAGGCCAAGTAAAAAGTGGGAAACCTGCCATTGGACTCAGACGGAGGGAGATGTTCAGGCCACGCTGAGCTGCATCCATTGAGCTCAGCCCCAGCTGAATGGAAATGGATCCATCACCCACCTTTTCTCCCAGTTTAGATGCCACTTTCCTGCCTGCCGTTGTTCCAGCCAAGGCCGTGCCCAGGGGCAGCGCTCAGCCCCGTGCCCATACCTGGGGCATTGGGGACCTCCTGCCACCCTCCCGTCCCCACCTCTTAGCCCAGCGCTGGCTAATCGGGAATTAAAGATTAGTGCCAGCTGCCTGCAGGTCACGGGGGTGGGGGGGCGAGGAATGGGGGATGTGTGTGGGCATCCAGACAGCCTCCTGGGGACAATCCCACCGCTCCAGCACACCCCAACCCCACGTCCCTCTGTTTTGTTTGCAGCGCGTGGAAGATGGCAGTGCTGGAAGCTAAAGCCACCCCAGTAAGGCTCCGTCCCTCGAAAGAGGGGGCTCCATCCCGGCATGGTGTGGGTGAAGGTTACACCAACCCCAGTGTCCCCCCACCCTGGCCCCAGGGCTGCTGCTGAGCTCAGGGTGGCCCCCCGAGACCCTGCGTCCATCGGGGCACAGGGAGTAAAGCCCCTGGAGGTGGAGGGGGAAGAAGGTTGAGGTGATGGGGACAGAGTTAAGGGGAATGGGGTGGACTTTAAGGGGAATGGAGCAGAATTTAGGGGGAATGGGGTGGAATTCAAGGTGACAGGAACATTGTTAAGGTGATGGGGAACAGGGTTACGGTGCCAGAGGCCAAGTTAAGGGGAATGGGGGTAGAGGTAAGGTGATAGGACACAGTTAAGGTGACAGGGACAGGATTTAAAGTGACGGGGACAAGGTTGAGGTGATGGGAAACACTGTCAGGTTGATGGGGCCCAGTTAAGGGGAATGGGGACAGAGTTCAGGGGACGGGGGTAGTGTGGAGGTGACCTGAGTACAGGTGGGTGAGTCGGGTGCTAGAGCAAAGGCTGCCCCAGTGTTTCGGACACTCTGGGTCCCCCTTTGAGCAGTGTCAGGGGAACCCAAGCGATTCAGGCCCCTGTCACACACTGGGGAAACTGAGACATGGCCACACACAGCCCTGGTCTGGGCCTCACGCCACGCTCCCACCGCTCCCAGGTACATGTCTACGACCCCTATGATGATGACTATTACCAGACGGTGCCCCTCGACTCCCACCAGACCGCCTACATCAGCTCTGGCCACTACGGTCACCAGTATGGAGGTGGGTGGCCCCAGCTGCATTCATCCCATCATCCCTCCCCAGCATTCGATCGGTTCTTCACCTTATGATGCTTCACTTGGCCAGGGTGACAGCCAAAAAATGGGGGTTCCCCCTCTGCCCTGCTCCAGTGACACCCCTTGGGGGAAGCCATGCCCCTCCCCTGGCATCAGGGGGGTGCCAGGAGGACGGTGTCCCCTCGCCACACCCCCAGGCTCACCCCTCTTTTTGCCTTGCAGCTCCCGGAGTGACCCACGTCATCGTGCGTGAGGATCCCTACCGGGTCTCCGGGGACCAGATGGCCCTGGGGCTGCTGGCTGGGGCCGCCACCGGTGCTGCCCTGGGCTCCTTCATGTGGATGCCATGCTGGTTTTAGCAGCCCTGCACTCTCCGCCGGCAGGATGTGACCTCCCCGACACAGCCCTTTGCCTCCTCAGCCCCGTTTAAGTCGCCCCTGGCTTGGTACCCGCCATGATCCACCCTCGGCTTCCCAAAAACACCCTGAAGACTGATCCATCCCCAAACCCACCCTGTATCCCCCTCCCAGCCTCGGCTTTTGCATTAAATAATTCTCACATGCTTCAGAGACCCCCAAAAGCTGACCCCAAAACCCCGCAGTGCCCAATTCCCATCCGCGAAGGGCCCACGGAGCTGCTGGGGACGTCGGCAGAGGGGAGGGCACAGCGCCCTGGCCCCCAAACCCGGCTCAGTTCCCCAGCCCAGGTCTCTGCAAGGAGCTGGCTGCAGAAACACCCCATTTTTTGGAGTGAGGAGGGAGGTATCTGGAGGGAAGTGGCTGTATTTTTTTGCACCACTGCTTTTTAAGGGCATTTTTGGGGGGCAGGAGGCTGCAGCACCCAGAGCGGGAGCTGCCACAAGAGACAACCCCAGGGATGCTCAAAAACCGTGTTAAAGATTAAGGAGGGTGCAAACCTTTGCAGGATTTTCCACCCTCTTCAGTCCCTGGGCCTGGTCAAGGTGGAGCAATGGTGCGAAACCCCCTGGGAGCTGGGGTGAAACCCCTGGAATTGGGCCGGGAAGAGCCCTGGGAAGATCCTGCTGGAGCAGCAGTCGCTGCAGGTGGGACATGCAGCATCTTGAGGATCACCTGGATTTTTTGGGAAGGGGAGAAACCACATGGGAGACAAGGGGCAGCTTTCCCTGGGGATCGGGGACCTTTCCTGGCAGCCAAGCTGGGATCTTTGCAGCAGGGATTTGGGCTTGAGAGAGGGAACACAGACCCTTTGAGTGGGGACAAGTGGCAGCTCACGTTTTTGCAGCACCAAACCAGTGACACCAGTGTCCCAGCCCGCTCTTGCCATTAGAGCCCCGTATCAGTTTGTCCCTGTGCTGGATGGGGGCATCAGGCTATCCCAAACCACCCTCCTCATCCTCCCCAGTCTTCCTCGCCTTGCTGCTGCTGCAAACCCTCTCCCCTCAACTGCATCGATTTTTGGAGAGAAAACCCCCCAAACACAAAGCCCTGCGTGGTCTAATAAAGGCAGCAAAAACCACGACCCGGCCTGTGGCTGAGTAAGGATGAGGAGGGGGCTGCTGTCCTCAGCGATCTCCAGGGGGTGGGAAGGTTTGGGTGCCCCTCGAGAGCTGCGTGGGGATGTCATCAGCTCTGCCTGCAGCTCCTTTCCTCCCCCCGTGTCAAGTGGGAGCTCTGAGGGCAGCTGGAGGGGAGGGCCCGGCCATGGAAAGCTCCAAAACACTCTTTTCAGGTTAAAACGGGGCTCTCGGGGTCTCTGCTCGCAGCCTTGAGATGCCAAAGGGAAAAAGCTGCCGGAGAAACACCCCTGACCGTCAGGTGTCAGAGGACCACAAACAGGGCAGCTCCCAAAGTGTCCCTGCTGGGGACAAGCAGTGGCTGCTCTGGAAGCTGCCAGCCCTCTTCGAAGCCTCGAGGAATTAAAGGGCAAACTCAGGACTGTGTTGAGGATGCGGGTCAGAGGGAACACGAGCCGCATGGAGGTTGAACAGTGCTTGGTGCCAAGGTGGGGGCTGCTGTCCCGCTTCCCCCCATTTTCCCCTCCAGAGCAGTGGCTCCGGTGGGAATAAAGCCCCTGAAGCGCAGCATGACCTGTGGGCGCAGGAAGGTTTGGGCTGGGCAGTTGCAGGGACATGCCAAGGCGGGGACAAACCCCTCAACCCTCTTTTCTCGGGGATTTCAGCAATCCCGGGAGCTGGCAGCTATGGGAAAAGCTGGAGCTCCAGCGCCGGGCCAGGAGCCGTGGGCTGGCATTGACCTGCGTGATGCGAGGGTGAGACATCTGGAGATGGAAACTATCTGGAAATGCTTCACCGAGAGCAGCATGACCTAGAAATCTCCCTCCTTTCCAGCCACTGCCCTGGAAAAGCTCCTTTTCCCCAGCTCAGGCAGACCCCTACGCCCCGACTCCGGCGGTACCTGAAGAGCCCAGGGCTGATCCTGCTCCTCTCCCACCAAGCGGGGCTGGCCAGTCTCCCAAGGACTGGGGGCCACCACGTGCTCCAGGCAAAGCCACCAAGAAGGGCAGCAACAGGCCAGCATGAGCCTCCGGCAGCGGTTCCTGGGGTCTTCACGCTGTTGGTGGGAGCCACCGAGGGCAGCCGGCCCCTTCACTAGGAAGCTGAACAAAGGAGCAATTAAAGAGGTTAAAAAGAAATTCAGAAGCGCAAACAACAGAAACCATCCACCACAAAACCAGTTGGCTCAGGGTCCGCCCTGCTTGGGTCTTCCTGAGGAGCTTCCCAGGGGCCTTCCGTGGCAGGACCAGAAGGACAAGAAATGCCAAGAAGCAGCAATCAGGGTTGTCCCACCCTGATGCTACTTGAATACGGGCTCACATGACTCCTCTCCCCCAGCAGCGAGAGCTGCCAAAGCCCCAGACCCCGGCCAAAGCCCAGAACAACTCAAACCCCCTCTGAAATGAGGAATAATGCAGTGGGATCTGTGGTAAGGACTGGCCTCAAGAGGTTGACGTCCAGGCGAGCCCACCAACGGCCATAGGAGGTTAATCCCCAAATGTCACAGCGCAGGAATGGCTGGAGGCCGCTCGGCCCTTGCCGCGATCAAACCCCACTTGTCTGGGAATAAAGCAGCTGCGTCGTGGTCGCAGGATCAAGCCTCCGATTTCCACCCAAGCTTGGATGAATGTGCAAAAGGTCAGTGCCGGGACCGCTGCCAGCATCGATGGGCACCACTTCTGCCTCCAACACCCTGTCCCCAGGGACAGGCAGCGCCGCAGGCTGAGGAGCGGTTTCAGTGCTTTCATTAACTTTAATCGAGCCTTCAACACAGTCGCCGCTGCAGGCAGCAAACACCCAAAATGGCTTTATCCCCAAAACCTTGGTAACAGGCAGCGAGCCTGGAAGATGTGTCTTGGAAACAGTGCTGGTGGAGAGCCTCCTCCCCCAGAGCATCCCCCAGCCACCTCCAGCCCTGCCCGCCTCCTTCTCCTCCTCCTCCTCCTCCTCCTCAGGGACGGCAGAGCTGCCCATGGGATTGCCCTTCCACTGCCGAGAGGCTGGATTGAGGTGCCGGTGCCGCAGCCCACCCCCAACCCACCCCCCTTTATCCTCCTTTCGGGGCTGGTACCTGCCCAGTGTGGAAAAAGGTGCTGCCACCGCAGGCAGAGCCCTCCCGGGGTCTCATGTGCTGAGGATTTGGGCACTGGAAGCAGAAGTGATGCTGTGCGACACTGTGCAACACTGCCAGCAGAATGTTGTGGCTCCTCCAGCCCGGCAAACCTCTGGGCTGACCCTTCCAGTGGAGCAGACAAAGGAGCCATCAGCAAACACCACCTCTAATCCCGGCCAGACGCTCCCTGTCTAAGCTCAGAGCTAATAAAAACCAGCCAGGCCGGGAGCGGAGAGCGGGACCAGCTGCAGCCTGGGGCTAGTGGCCAGGACCAGCGTCCCTCAACAGAGCTGACGGGTGTCCCCGGCTCCTGCCCCTTCTCTCCAGTTTAATGCAGCCCCTCTTTTATAGGCAGGAAACTGAGACACCAGTAGTTGAGGTGACAGCTGCAGCGTTACAGTAACCAGCAGCGGGGAGGGATCGCCACTATCACGCTTCAGCACTACCCAGGAGACACCACCCTTATTAGACATGATGTCCAGCTCCTTCCACCAGCTCTACCCTAAACCCACTTCTGGGAGGAGAATGGGCTGTTTTCAGATGCTCCCATCCCAGGCAGGACCTGGAGGTGCTGGGTACAAGGAACCAGTACAAGAAGCTCCTCCCAGTGACAAAAGGCTTCTCCAGTGACCTGTCCCCGAGTCACCAACTCCACGTTCAAGTTTCCTCCTTGTCAAACTTCACAACCGATGTTGATGGTTCTTTTATTACAGAGGCACTTGAACAGGCTGCTGGTCACCAGACCCAAACCAGTTGGTTCCCCTAGAACAGAAGGGTAACTCCATCAAAGAGCTTTGAGCGACTGGTACTCACCTATCCAGCCCCACAGCCCTCGTCTCCAGTGAGGTGGAGGCCTATGGAGGATCCTCCTCGAGAAAGGTGGGGTGGGTCCCCTGCGCCGACCGGCCGTGGCAAGAGCAGGCACCCGGGGACGCTGGGACAGGCAGCAGCAAAGCCGCACCTTTGTGAGAGGGAACGCAGGAAACAGCTGGATTTGGAGATGGGAAAGGACCAGGCAGACATGCTCGCTCCAGACCTGGCCTCGGTGTCACACATCAATGGCTGGAAACCACCACAGAGACGCTGTGGAGAACTGGCAGGATGGTGAGCACAAAACTCCACTGTCTCAAAAAAAAAATCCACCCTAAAACTTACTCTTGCTCTTCAAAAAGCCTCCTGAAGTGCTTCAAAGCCCAAAAGTGCAAGGGAGAAGCAGCAGCCCGAGGCCCTGCCCACCCTGGCCCTCTCTTCTGGGGAACGTAGAGACGAGACCCAGAGCTTTCCAATGAGGAAGTGTTTATTGAGGGCAGGCGCTACCAACTGCTGTTGGCATTGCCGTCGTTCCGTGTTACCAAACACAGCTGAGGTACCAGTGACATTCCGACACGGAGAAAAGGAACCTCTGTCCCCTCAACACAATTTCTTCACTAGTATCAAGACGGGAGGTGCGGAATGGAAGAGCTGCACAAAGACCGAGCCAGAGCGGGGAGGAGAAACAGAGCAGAACCCTTCGCTGTTGACAAAATCAGCCTTAAAAATGCCCATTCCCAGGGTTCTACTGACCATGACAATGGAGCAAAACGCAATTAAAACCCAAAACCCGACAGACAGATGCAAAATAACCCAAATTAAGGCTGTGTGGCTCCTGTGCTCACTTTTCTCTGGAAAATCAGGATTAGGACGGGATTGAGTTACGTCAAGCACCAACTGTAGGCGAGGACATACGATAACCCACCAGGCTGCCCCGAGTGGGGCTCAGGGCCCTCTCAGGGGGTGAATGAAACCCACGGACCCCCTGCCCCTGCTCTGTGCTGACACAGTGCTGTGGGCTCGCTCCCTTCTAGACCTTTGGTTATAACAGCCCCGATGACCAAAGCTGTGGCCAGTTCTTGCTGGCAGCTGCCGAGAGCCTCATCCACCGTCACCCGCAGGTGCCGAGCCAGCAACGCGCCCATCCACTGCTTAAAGCTGTGGGAAATACGAGGGTTTGGTGACAGCAGAAGGGAAAACAAAGAGTGTGAGCGTGGGGAAAGCAGCAAAGAACCGGCGGGAACACCCCAAACCCAGACCCAAAGGAAGCAGCAAACCAGACCGTTTCTGCCCAGTTCAGAGCAGCATGATACAGGAGAAGCAGCAGGGTTTCCTTCCCCCCAAGAGGTTCTGGGAAATAAAGAACGCTCCTTTGTCATGTATCATTGATGTTTATTTCAAGACATGCCACGTCCAAAAAAAAAAAAAAAAACCAAACCAAAAAACCCAAGAGAAAAAAGAAACTCGCCTTTAATATTGCGTTAGAAAAACACTTTTCACCTCGTTCTGCTTTCAGTTATTGTCGTGCAGAGCTGCTAGAAGCCAGGGCAGGGCAGGGCTCTGGAACGCCGCATTCCACAGCAGTTCGTGCCCGTGTCCTGGTGACAGCAGTGGTGAGGACGACTCCCTTTCTCTTCCCCGCTTCCCTTTCTCTTCCCCGGGTGGTTAGTTTGGGTAGAGGGGCAGAAGGGAACAAAGGAGGAGTCTGGATATTCGCCACGCAGACTCGCAAATTCCTTCCCTGCACCGTTAACTCGGCCGGATGTGCCCGGCAAACAATGTATTTACAGTTGTGTTTAGGGACTTACACAGCGACTTCACAACGACTAGTAAAGGTTAAAAGGGTGCACTTCTAGTGTGTTCCACGCCGGGGTTCTCGGGTAGCTACATCTCGCGACACCAGCAAAGCTCTCTACACGGATTCCTCCGCAAAACAGAAGGAAAACGCGATACTGGAAATGGTAAACATAAAAAAATAACGAGCGAAGAAATAAATATCAAAGAAAAAGGGTTAATGGTGAGGCTAATTAAATAGGAAATTGGTTTACTGGTTGTTTAACCAAACTATACAGCTCTAGTGAACCGAACTAAACCAACCTGGAAGACTGAACATAAAAAAAAACCACTAAAAAAGAAAGGCATAAATCTGCAGACTCAGAAGTTGTTTCCCTCCGCTGCCAACTCCCTCCCTGTCCCTCGCAGAGCCGTCAGCTCCATCCAGATGATCCAACACCCCCTTCCCCGGCTGCCGCCCAGCTCCACTGCCCCCGTTCTCGCCCAGCCCTTCCCTGCTCTGGCAGCATGGCGTCTCCCCGGGCCATTCTTCTTGCCCAATCTAAAAGGTTTCGACCCGCTGTGGCGGATTTAGCGCCTGAATTCATTCAGATTTCTCCTAAAACCCCAGAAGCAAACCGCTCTCTCCTCCAACCAGTTGAACCATTTTGTTCCCCCCTCTCGGGCAGCAATCCCTTACTTGGTGGTGATCTCTATGTCAAAGGAAAAACACAAATCGCTCTTCAAACTCATCGCAACGTCACATCCCTGTTTCCTGCCAGCGTTCCGCTAACACCCGCCCACCCTTCCCTCTCCTTCCCTGTCCCGCCCCGACACTTTCGCTCCACTCCCTCGCCAAGGGGGTGAAAACCAGGCAGATTTTCGCTGCTCCGCAGGTTGAGAGCTCGGGTTTCATTTCTTTTGGTTCTTTAGTGGAGGGATAAGCGCATCGCCCTGGGCATGCGCCACCCCTGCTCGCCCGCTCCCCCCGACCGCTGCTCGGTCACCACCACTTGGCCAGGGCGAGCCAAACGGGGGGGCAGGGGGGTTCTGCGAGCGGTTCTTCTGCACATACCTCGGCTAAGGCCAATTCCACACTGGGTTTCCACCATCGCAAAGTGCATTATCGGAACAGATTAAAAAAGGAACAAATATTAAGAAATTTTACCTATTTTTCTTGGTTTTTAAAGTTATACCTAGAATATGCTGGAATATTTTGGCTCTTTTTTTTTTCTTTTCTTATAAATAATGAAGACACCGACATTTTCTTTGTGTGGGTGGGTGTGGGGGTGGGGTGGGTGTGTGCTTGTGAAGCTAATCGATCATCTCCACGAGACAGCCAGCCATGATGAACTGCGATACGTTATTACTGGAAGGGGAAGGTTCAAGCCAATATTCACACTGCAGTCAATGGAGAGAACGGGGAGGGGAGCGGTGATGGGCTGCAGGACGGGAGAAGCCACGGGGGTATTAGCAGGAGCAGCCTCCTTCACTGACAGGCTGCTCTTGAGGCTTTTCCAGTTTTATGTCAATCACTGGAAAAGAGAAGTTAAGGCAAAACAGATACCTGATGAGTGCCCCACCGCCGCAGGTGGGACAGGGCTTGGACTGGTGGTTTCAGGGCAGCATTTCCCAACGAAACACTAGAAAAGTCTTTTCAAGAGCTTTTGAAAAAGACCAGCTTCAAACCAACGTCAACGTCACAGAGTCGTGTTGCTTGGAAAAGCCATTTTAGCTCCTCGAGTCCCAGTGTTCCCCCAGCACTGCCAGGTCCCCACTAACCCCTGTCCCTCAGCACCACCTCCAGACAGCTGGAAACCCCTCCCCCAAGGATGGGCACTCCACCACTGCCCTGGGCAGCCTGGGTCACACCTGCACAACCCCAATGGGCAACAAATTGCTCCTCAGGACAATCTAAGGTTGAACCCATCACCCCTTGTCCTGTCCCAACAGCCCCTGCTCTAAAGACCCTCCCCAGCTTTCACAGAGGCCCCTGGAAGCACTCAAAGGCCGCACTAAGGGCTCCCCGCAGCCTTCTCTGCTCCACGCTCAACACCCCCAACTCTCTCCCCTGGCCTCCCAGCATTGCTGGGGCCTCCTCTGGCCCCGCTCCAGCAGCTCCATGTCTCTGCTGGGCTGAGGAGCCCAGAGCTGGACCCAGCACTGCAGGGGGGTCTCCCCAGAGCAGAGCGCAGCAGAGGGGCAGCATCCCCTCCCTCCACCTGCTGCCCACACTGCTGGGAATGAGCCCAGCACACGGGTGGCTTCTGGGCTGCGAGTGCCTGTTGCCGGCTCCTGTCCAGCTTTTCTCCCCCTCCAAGCACCACCAAGTCCTTCTCCTGGGGGCTGCTCTCCAGCCCTTCATCCCCAGCCTGGGCTGACACCAGGGGTTGCCCCGACCCAGGGCAGGACCTTGCCCTTGGTCTTGTTGAACCTCATGATGTTCACATGGACCCACTTCTCCAGCTTGTCCAGGTCCCTCTGGAGACCTTGCTAGGTCCAGTCAACACTAGATTCCATCTTCCAGCACTGAGGCAGTACTTCCATCTGGGGGGCACCCATGACATTCTCTACCTGCCGACTCAAAGAACAGCAAAGCCCTGGTGATAGCAGGAGTCGGGAGGAACCCATGGAAGGAGCTCCTGCTCCTCCATACTTCACAGCCATGCGCTTCCCTCGCCCTGCCCTGTCAGGCTTAGCTCTGGGATGGGCAACAGTGGCTGTTTGGGTTTGAACACAGAAGCAGCCTCTGCTAAGCTACTCCCTTTGGGGCACTTGAACTCTTACATAGCCTTTCAGGGGAGGAGCCCTGAGCACTAATCCCCAAACCAGCTCACAGCAGTTCAATGTTTCTCTTAGAGAAGCACGCAGGTCACACAGCTGGCACCTACAACGTAGTTCTTTCAGGGGTTGAAGCTGCTCTTTACAGAAGTTAGAAGAAAATAAGCACAAAAAGGAAAACAAAAGGCTAATAACTCCTCTCAAATATTTGGTCCTGATCTAAACCCCGATGTATATTTACGTCAGAGATGCTCAGAGTGAGCCTTGTCAGCTTCAGCACTGAGCACGAGCAGGTCGAGATCCTTGAACCCTCAAGGTTCTGCAGAGAAGCTGATGGAAAATCCCCTTGTTAATCCCCCCATAGCTCTCTAGGAGACAATCATACTCAATTCCTGCTACCCGCGGTCTGCAGCAGCTCAAAGGCCTCTCACTGCGCTCCCATTTCGAGACTGGTGATTGAACTCCCTGACTGGGAAACCGCAGGCCCATCACCCAGTGACTGCGCATTCTACCATCGTCCTCATTAATAAAGATTGTTGCTCATTAACCTTCTGGTGCACCATTTCTCCTCCATTTACGAGCTACCAGCTACACGATCTCTGCCACAAACCAACCTGACAACCCCGGAAAAGTTACTCTTCTCAGGAAAAAAACTCACCCACTTCTAGTTCTTTCCCTTGCCCAAGGCTGGTCCCTTCAGCTGAGTCTTCTCCTCCCTCGCGCCGCACAGATCCCTGCCCAGCGCTGTCTGGGGTCACCGCTGCAGACTGCCCTGGGAGGTGAGGGGATCTCCATCCTTGGAAATTTTTGAAGTTTCCCTAACATGACGCTGAGAAACCGGCCTGATTTTGGTGTTAGCCCTGCTTTGAGCAGGGGGCTGGGGAAGGGACATGCAGAGGTCTCTTCCAACTTAGCTAATTCCAGGATTCTGGAAGAGCCACGCTGGGTTTTTTCAGGCCTCTTTGCAGCTGTCTTCTCCCACTTCATAGTCTCCCCTTCCCTCCCCACATTCCACCTGCTCAACCTCCAAGCTAAGAATCTTCCCAGATCTGTTTGCACCTTCTGCCCCTTCCCCTTGTCCCCCCTTAAGCTTTCATGCAGTTGTCCTCACTTTTATGCTACCTTCTAGCCCTAAGGGTCCCTTCTTCCCCTGCCTCCTCCTTCAGTACCTCAAGCTCAAAGGTTACTTGCCACTATTCCCCCTCTCAGGCCTGTCTTTGGGATGTCCATAAGCTGACCGAGAGCTGCAGGAGAGACACTGCTTCCTGCTTCTTCATTCTCCTTGTTGGCGGTAACGCCTGGCAGCACTTTGCCGCCCCGGAATCTCAGCCCAGACGCATAAAGGATACTGTCTTCTCTGCTTTTGTCTTGTGTGCTTTCCATCCCAGGCAAGGCAGCGGCCACGCGTCGGAAAAGCTGCAGAAGAAAATAAACACACAGGGAACAGATCAGAACAATTGCACTGGAACAGAGTGCAGCCCAGTTGATGCAGTTCAAACAAGGAGCCAATACATCCCTCAGCGCTATTTACACGGCGAACATCCCAAAGCCTGACACCAAATATAACCTTTATGCTTCGGAAATGGCAAACCGCATTCCGGTTGGTACTGAAGAGCAAATGTTACTGGCTACAAGCAGGAAACCTTCTTCTACCAGCTCCTCTGCACATATGCTCAGTTTGGAATCCCCCGTTTCCCCCTCCCGTTTGCCACGGACATCCACAGACCCCAACAACCTCCCCGTGTCAGGTGGGAACTTGACCTTCACCCCTCCGCAGAGCATGAGTTCCACAGGAGCAGGGACACACTGATGGAGTCAAACACGACATCCAGGAGCATGTCACTAGTATCGGCCACACTGGCACACAGAGAAAAGCGTCAGAAAAGGGGATGGACGTATCTGCTGTGAGGACAGGGGAGAGAGTTGGGGGTGTTGAGCGTGGAGCAGAGAAGGCTGTGGGGAGACCTTAGTGCAGCCTTTGAGTGCTTCAATGGTATGACAGAAAAGTTGAAGAGGGACTTTTTACAATGGCATGCAGGGATAGGACAACGGGTGATGGTTTAAACTGAAAGAGAGTGGATTTAGATTAGATGTAAGGAAGAAATTCTTCCCTGTGACAGTGGTGAGACCCTGGCCCAGGCTGCCCCAAGAGGTGGGAGAAGCCCCATCCCTGGCCCCATGTCAGGTGAGGTTGGCCCTTGGGTCTCTGAGCAAGCTGCTCGAGTTGCAGATGTCCCTGCTCCCTGCAGGGGGTTGGACTGGGTGACCTTGGAAGGTCCCTTCAACCCAAACCACTCCATGATTCTATGATTCTGATGACATTTCCCAAACATCTTCTCCCAGGCTCCATGTATCTGTGGCTCAGGCTTCTGCTGAACCAGACAAAGGATCTTTCAGGAATTTACTCAAACCTTTCTGAGCTGCCTTACGTTTTAGTACCTACTCCACCGTTACCATATGTCCACACTCAGGTACAGGAACATGCATCCAGTGAACGTGCAATCCCAAAGCAGTCATTCTACCTCTCACTTGGACACTGTCTCCAGTTTTCCCAGCAAGGTCTCAGCTCCAAACTCTCTTTGTAGTTTTATTGCACTTGAAGGAGGCTGACAAATAAGTCTGAATGGGACCAATCCCCTCTCCTGCACCTCCTGCCTTTGCCCCTGAGGCAGGTTTGTCGTTGCCACCACACAGCTTTTCCCCAGCCCTCTGGGCGAGGAGCCTGCAAGATTTGCCCACTGTTGGGAGGACAGGACAGATCACATGGATGGAAGGACGGAAAGCACCTTTACTAGTCATCAGTTATCAAATGGCCACCTAGTTGTTTCTCACCTTTGAAGAACAGCCTTGTAGAGGTTTGATCCCACGCTGATGTGCTCAGCATACACCCAGATATACATATCTGACATACATTGATATTTTTACACCATTACAGTGTGTTTCTTGCTTGCATGTCATCCAGCATCCAGGGCACAAGATGTTCCCAAGCGCTCAACATCTCCATCCATCAGTAAGTTAAAACCACCCCACCGCACGCCCAAAAGCAGCTCGGGAGCCCCAAAGCACTGGGTGCAGGCCTGACATCAGCCTTCATGTGCTAAATTGATATTATTGCACATTCTTTCAGTCTTCTCCTCAAATGACACAGAGCTAAACCACTTATTCCCACTGACCCACTTTCCACGGAAAACTGAGCCAAGTCACTGTCACTCGGTTTGTATTATGGATGCAGGTGCCTGAACAGCTTTCGGTGCCTGAGAGCTGTTGCAGATTTGGCCCCAGGTGTCCAAGCAATGCTGGGAAGACATTAAGATGTTTGTCAGCTTGACAAGCACCCTCCAAGCTAATCGTGAACAAGCCCCCAGGTTTGTCAGGAGCAGCTGTGACACACTGCGCTTGCTGGTGTCAGACCTATGAGGTGTGTGAGGAGAGGACAACACCAACAGGCAGAAAAAGGCAAAGCCTCCTTTCCTCACTGTTCCCATAATCTCCCTCGTAACCGCTCTGGAAACCATCTCCAGCAGCCTCAGCCCTTCTTCACCAACAGCAACACCGCTGAAATCTGGACTGAGACAAGGATATGGGTGCGAGAAACTGGTCCTTGATGTATCTCGCTGATTTTAGCCAACAATTTCAAAGCAAAAAAGCTTTGTATCCCCCTCTAAGTTTGGATTAACCTCTGCCATTATGCTGAGCCTCCCATCCTTGCTGAAAAGATCAGGCAAATTCTCGTGTGCCAACAACAAAGATCACGTCAAAATTCCAGATGCTGAGCTGTACCAGGCATCGACATTGAAGAGAGAGCAGGCAAAACCACTCCAAAGCATATAGGCAGGAGACTTCCTGGTCAAAATAAAGATAATTTTGACACAGAGAGAAGCTAAACATTGATCTAATTGTAATTCCTGTACAAAAAATGTCCTATCCATTGGGTTCCCCACTTCTGGTTACTGTATCTGCTCACCTCATCTCAGCACCACTCTTTGCTTTTTATTCTGCTTGAAAAAGCAACTTGACTATGATTTTCCAAGAGTTTTAAAACCAGTCAGTTCGCAGATGACACCCAGTTGAGTGGGAGTGTGTATCTGCTGGAGGGTCAGGAGGCTCCACAGAGGGGCCTGGACAGGCAGGAGTGATGGGCCAAGGCCAATGGACTGAGGGTCAACCAGGGCAAGTGCCGGGTCCTGCCCTGGGATCACCCAACCCCCAGCAACACTCCAGGCTGGGGGAAGAGCAGCTGGAAACCGCCCAGGGAAAAGGCCCTGGGGGGGTTGGTTGACAGCACCTGAAGAGGAGCCAGCAGTGTGCCCAGGTGGCCAAGAAGGCCAACGACATCCTGGCTTGCCCCAAGCACTGGTGTGGCCAGCAGGAGCAGGGCAGGAATCGTCCACCTGCACTGGGGGCACTGGGGAGGCCACCCCTCAACTCCTGGGTTTCTTGGGCCCCTCCATCCCAGAAGGACCTTAAGGGGCTGGAGCGTGTCCAGAGAAGGGCAACGAAGCTGGAGCAGGGTTTGGAGAACAAGTGCGCTGAGGAGTGGCTGAGGGACCTGGTGGAGTTGAGCCTGGAGCAAAGGAGGCTCCGGGGAGACCTTCCAGCTCTCGACAACTCCTTGACAGGAGCTTGGAGCAATGAGGTGGGGGTCGGTCTCTTCTCCCCAGGAACAAGTGCCAGGACAAGAGGAAGTGCACTCCAGTTGTTGCAGAGGAGGTTGAGGTCGTCCCTGAAGAGCAATTTCTTGCCCGTTGGGGTTGTCCAGGACTGGCCCAGGCTGCGCAGGGCAGTGGTGGAGTGCCCATGCCTGGAGGGGTTTCCCAGCAGTGTGGAGGTGGTGCTGAGGGACAGGAGTTAGTGGGGACCTGGCAGTGCTGGGGGAACAGGTGGACTTGAGGAGATTAATGGTCTTTTCCAACCACAACAACACTGTCATTCTATTATTCTAACCATATGTGAGCGCTTTGGCTTTTAAGAATGAGATGGGGAAGACAAAAGAAGCTGTAGACTTTCCAAGCCATCACCCATCATATCCTCATGGTCAGCATTACTTTTCCTTGCCGTTCCCATCAGATAAGAGGACAGCACTGCCGACCTTCTTAGCATTATTACTTTTCAAATACTCTTATTTCACTCAGTGTAACACTAGACTATTCGTTAAAAGGGTTTTTGCATCTTGGAGATGATCTGGGCTTTGTCCCTAAAATTACTTCTACTCTCAAAATGTTCAATACTGGGTGAGCTTTCACCAGTTGATTAGTTGATCCCAACTTCAGTGTTACGAAAGAAAACCCAGTTCTTGACACAGAAGGGCTGGAGGGGGCGAAAAAACCCTTCCACCAGCAGTTTTAAGCAGGGATATATCCCAGAGTTTGGCACAATCCCACCAGATCGGGCCTGAATTAAGTTGCTCGCTCTGATCGAAACATAAAGCTCTTTGCTGGTGTCATGCTCTTTGAGATCCTCAGTAGAAAACACCGTTACAAAGACAGAATTGTTTTGAATAGTGGCATTGCTGTTTATTTCCCCCTTGTAGTATAGGGGATGCGGTTTATAGAGGTAGGGAGTCTTAAAAAAAACCCAGTGGATGGAACCAACTGGAACTACTGCACTCAAACCAAGCTGCTGACAGAAGGGCTAAGTGCTTAAAATACTGTACTCCTTTCTTAACGTTAAGGCCAGGAATAAAATTATGCCTTCAGCACTATTTCTCCCCTAAATTATTTGACTAAAAAAAAGAATTTGGCAACTAAGAACCTCAACTTACTTTCTTATTAACCTTCTGCTTATCAGCCACGGCATATGTGAAAGAATCCAATTAGAGTAACTTCCCAGTGGTTGGAATGCAGCAGCCTGCCAGGCAGGGACCTCGCTGCTCTGCCGTGCCTTTGGGAGCCAAGCCTGGAGTCTTATCTCACCGAAAAACATCGCAGGCAGTCGCACATACTTCAGAGGATCCTGGAACGGTTTGGGTTGGAAGGGACCTTGAAAGGTCATCACACATGTCTAAATATTTGTGTAAAAACACATGTTATTGGGGAGCACTCAGGGCTTTTTTTTTCCCCCAAGCAGGAGTTAAACGCAGCCATCTCAAAGAGTAAGAGCTACACAAAGTCTTGCAGCATTCAAACCCACAACCTGCTTCTTGAGTCAACAAAAAAACCCCTCATCTCTCACCATCAGTTTCAACTCCTTGGCCAAACTGTGCCTTCAGACCGCCTCAGCCAATAAATCCCCAACAGATGAGGTTCATGGACTGATTTTTGCTGTAACGCTCCGGCAGTGATTTGGAAAGGATGGGGAGATCGCTGTCCAGATGGAAAAGCCAGGCAAGAAACTTGCTCCCCAGCGCGGACCAAAATGGTTCCCTAATTCTCATTCTCTGAGGTGAGCAGCACAACGCAAAGAATAATCATTGCCCATCAGACAGAGACGAGTCAAAGGAGAGGAAGGCAAGCCAAGCTGCTGGGTGCAGCCAGCCCTGTGAACACGGGGTTATTCGAGGGGCCACAGTCCCTCAGCTGCTGCCGTGAGAAAGTTTTTCTGCCTAATGCCATATTCAGCCTGTGGCTCTTTGAAAGCAAGGGTGAAGTGTGCCAGGTACTGGCTGTGGGGCTCTCCCTCCCCTCTCCAAGACAGCCAAATGAACCCTGACATATTCTGGGCAGGAAACCCACAGCCTCACAACAAGATTCCCTGAAATACAGACTGCCGAGATAGAGCATGAATCTCAAAGCCTTTTAAAGCTTAGTCAAGGCTGACAAATAGAATGAGTTGGAGACGATGACTCTCTGCGTTAACTGAAGCAAGTCATGTGTGGCTCCCTGGCAATCAGACTTTGCTGAAACTCCCAGGTTCAAAAGCCCATTTTTTTCCCTTCTGTTGCATCAATTTAACCCCAGAACAATACTATCACTGTTTTTACTCGGTAATCTCATCATTTTTCCCTCATCAGCCCCTTCCCAAGGACAGAAGAACAGGAATTATATAGGCCTTTGGTGACTGGAGCTCTACCTTAACAGATCCAGCAGTATCCACTCAGTCCCCAGGGCTATGTCAGTGGAGGTGGCTTCCGAGCTGTCCCTTCATGCCACCGGGGAATGGCAGAAAAAGCCTGTCAGCAGCATGTTCCCCTTGATTTCTTTGCTGGTAGAAGATCCTGGCACTGAAATACGTGGTGCTTGAAGAAAGGTGCAGCTCACCTTGGGGGTCACACTATAAAGCCCGGCACTCTGGATTTGGAGGATGGTTACAGCGAGCATGGCGCCAAGGACACGGCCCTTTCCTCTTATCAGCGCTGCCGCCCAGCAGGAAAGGATGGACAAGAAGCTAAAAGTAGCACACAAGGTCAAAAGCACTTCCCACTGACAGCTAGAAAACAAGTGAGATGGCCGAGGAGGTGAAAGAGTCATAGCTGTGACCTTCCCTGAGGTCAGAAAATTAAAATTCTTCCGTAACGTTAATGGGGCAAGCACCAGTTCCAAAACCTTGTGACAGCATCCCTTGGAGAGCCCTAGTGCTTGGGTCAACACAAACAGCACCAAGATTCACCATCACCTGCGAGATGACATTATTCTTCAACATCTGAGAGGGCTGGGATGAGCTTAGTGGACTGGTAGTGCCCCATGTCACCTCCCGAGCTGCCCCAACTTTGCCTCTGCGCCCACTGACCCTGCCTGGCAGTCAGACCCAGGGCAGGGGCGCTGCAAGTCTCGTCTCCAGGACTTGCCTGCACACAAGTGATGCTGAAATTCACATCTGACATGAAAGAGAGGATGGAAGGAAAGCAAAGCAGCCATAGTGGGCCATCCTTGAGGTGTTCGTAAAACCAGAGCTTGCTCTGGAATTGGTAGCAACAAGATGTTGACAGGCAGCGCTGCAGAGAAACCAAAACCTCAATGAGAAGGGGCTGGAAAGGCCAAGAGGGGGACTGAGGGTTCAGCTTCATCCCAAGTCTCCTGCACTGATGGCGCCAGTCCCCAACTTTAACCCAGGGCACAGGAGATACAGTTTGTGCTGGGATGAGAGGACAGCAGGGGAACAGCAGCGTTTTGTCAGCTTCTCTGACTGGTTGATAGTGCTTCACTTGGCAGCCTGAGGAGTTTTAACACTGGCAGGGAAGAGTTTTGCATGGAAGAAAGAAAAAACCTAAACCAAACCAGTTCCTATTCCCTAATCCACACATTTCAGTCACAGGCAGCATCGAAGCTGCCTGGTAATCACTAAATCTGAACCCCAGCGGCTCATCAACTAGGGTAAGATTCACCTTTACATTAATATTTAATATCCAGCACTAGGTGATCATCGTTTTTAGATCACTGTTTCATTACATGTCAGCAAATTATGAACTTTGCATCTAAAACTATTTGCCACTTGAATTAAAAACCCTGTATGAAAATTAACTTGACCAGTCACTGTTCTGCAAATTGGGATTATATTATGGGCAGAAGTTATCAGCTCTGGGAAGGTCAAATTTGCATTCAGCGCATTAAAGAAAAGTTCTGGACTGGTTATGGGAAGGGTAGCGATCCCGCAGCCCTACCCATCCGCCATCTCGTTTCACCGGGGAAGAATGTATTGACTAGTTGGTAAAATAAATTCATACCATTCAATAGAGAAGCAGCAAAGAACCACAGAACTAGATAACCAGTGGTATGAAAGGTGTTATCCTTCAGGAACTGTCCCCACACTTACTGAAACTAATAAAACACGAGAATTCCAGATCTCCTACAGAACAGTTTTGATGTTGCTGAAAATCCCAGCCCACGCCTGCAACACAAAGATCAAAACTCCGAAGAAAAATCCCTTTTTAGTTATTTTTGAATAACCACTCATATCTTTTGTTTTGGTATTTTACACAGAGAACAAACTCACTTAAAATCCGTCCCCTTGCCCAGTTCTGACCAGAGTTGACCCTACATGAAGGCCCCACTCGGATGACAATGTGGTGGTATGTAACAGGCCCCAGTTTTTTAGATAATGTTTGCTGATGTTAGAGGAGAACAAGAATTACATCTGGGGACACCAATCTTCCATTTCATACAGAGGGAACTGGCCCCCGGGTTCCCACCACCACTTTTTTTTTTGCTAGGGCTGAATTACCAAACCTGTTTTCTCTCAGAAGCAGTCTTGGACCTTGGTAATGAAAACCAGAGGCATAATTTGACTAGACCTCTGTTACACAACAATGAATTTTCTCTAGAGAGCGCGCAAGTGAGGCTACGGCTCTAGAAACAGCTTTATGCTCTGACAATCTCATTAGCACAATCCCTGAACAGCTTCAACAAAAAGTTTGTTCCTTCAGAATGTATTAAATGGAGCTACCATCCTCCATGGGGAAGGCTGCGGTAGCTTCACAAAGCACGTTTTATTTAACAACAGCATCTTCTGCATACAAACTACATACATAAAATACACCTGTGATTAGGTACCTACACATACGTGTATGCACCCGTGTGCTCTGTGAGGACACCCAAGAATGAATGTCTTCTCCACCCTGCACTAGTGCGTTTTCCTCCTACCATAAGAGCAGCTGCCAAATGCTTTAGCGGCCATAAGTCCCTATGGGGGATTGCTGGATCAATAAAGAACCCATCTCCCGCTGCACGCTGAGTCAGTAGGGACGTGCAGCTCCAGCTCGCTACTCGTGATCTGCTCAGAAGCGTATTTGCTTACATAACTAATAAGCTCAAACAAAATTTCTTGCATGTAAACACCAGGCTAGTTCTGCAGCGTTTACTACTTCCACCAGTTCACCATTGCCAAGTGATCTGTCTTCCTCACCAAAAGTGCTAAAGCTTCATCTCGCAGGTCAGAATTCAGCTCATCTCACAACCTAAAACCTAATTTTCTTGCAGCTGCATCAGCTCGGAAGACATTTCGCTGCTTTCCCCTTGGTCATCTAACAGAAATAAACAGCTTTGGCTGCCCAGGAACGTTTGCTCACATGTTCAGTGCCTTCCAATAGAGTGGGAACACCAGTTTCTACCATCTCGCTGTACACTGGAGGGATCTTAAGCATCGCGTTCCTCCCTGACTGGTTTGCCCCCATTCATTCACTGAATCGCTATCAGGAAGTCCTCAGACCTCAGTTTTCCCACCTTTTTGGCTCATGCCTTAATCCCTCATCATCTAAGCCCTAAATCTGGGTTCTCAGGACTGCAGGAGGTACGGTTCCATACCCACAAAACTTCTTCAATAACTCCTCTTTCTAAGAGGAGGGAAGTTCCAAGTCGCCTGCTGCAGGGTCAGGGATCCTTCCAAACCTCAGCCAGCAATCAGACTCTGAGGTGTTTCTTGCAGCATATGGACTCCCAAGGTCCCTCTGATACCCCATGCCAAGGCTTCCCCATGCCCAGGGAAGTCCTGTCTCCACAACGGTGCACCAGCAGAAGTCATTTCAGGGCCGACACGTCACTCACCTGTTTTACATTGTATCCTGCTTTTGCGCTAGTTTCGATGAACATTACATTCAGCTCTTTGGCTTTTCTTTCTCCTTCCTCAATGGACACTTGTCTGAGGAAGAGAAGACAGAAATAGGCAAAAAACCCCAGACAAAAACCTTGAAAATTAAGATTTTTGTCTTCAACCCAAGGAGATGACTGTTTAATGACAATTCTGAAAGCATTTAAGGTGAATTTTGTCCCGTTTTCCCCTGGCTGGGTGTCCCAGTCTGCTACAGCAAAAACTGGGGGAAAATAATGGTTGAAGAGTTGCCAAACAAAGACCATGAGGTATGCGAGGGGCGCATGTATGTGTGTGGAATTCATTCTTAGCAGAAGGTTATAAATCTGAAGCGAGGGTCCCAAGCGAAGCTATCCCGAGGAAACAGGGACTTCAATCCACCCCAGAACCCTTCCACCTCAGTTTTGGTTTGGCTTTGTGACTCCACTCAGTCATGTTAACTCAGAATAAACAGATGAAGACGCACAACTTCTAGTACAAGTAGTTCAGCTTGCCAATTTATGAAAATCCTCATGTCCTGCTACACCCTGGGTACACTCCTGGACACCCCGAAGAGTTTTAAAAGGGAAGATTACTTGAATCTCCCATTTTTATATCTACTAAGCACGAATATTTTTAAGGACTCCAGCTCCCTCACTCCTGATGGAGGTTGCGGTTACCACCCTGTTCTCTGCTGACATCTGAACAAGTTGTTGACAGTTCCTCAACTCATTCTCTGCACCGTGCTGGAGTTTTGTGCTTAGTCCAAGGAGTGAAATTTTAAAATTGAGATTTCTCAATCACAGCCATCTCCAGCCTAGTTAAAACGAGCTTCAGCAATTTGGGGGTGGGGGAATACAAAACACAAGTGTTTTTTTTTAAATAGTTGTTGAGGAGAAAACAGCAGCAGCTTAAGAAAAACATATGAAAGATGAGTTGTTCCTCCATACCTCTTATCTGCTAGATCTGTTTTATTTCCCACCAGCATGATGATGACATCACTGCCCCTTTCCGTTCTGACGTCATCGATCCATTTTGTTGTTTGCTGGAACGAGTTTACATCTAACAGAGAAGAGCGAAGAGGGCGATCACTGCAGGTGTTCCTCACCCATCACCACTAAATGCATCTGCAAGGCTCAAATAACAGCTTCACTCTGGAACTGGCGTAATGGGGTGACAAAGAGTCAGCAAGTGAAGCCCTGAGTCTCCCACACTGAGGTAGATGAAAGCTTTGGCATGGACTCATTCTCCATTAGGGGTGAATTCAGAGCCAGAGAGTGAACTGAATTATCTGTAATTTGGTTTTGACAGCATCTAAAGTGACAAGTCTGGTCACTGTGTTTTAGCGCAGTTCCCTTTTCTTACTTCAATATAAAATATTTGATATAGAGGATGGGGATTAATGAGGTAACAGTGCTCAGGACTTGTGCACCTGCAGCAAGACATTCCTACAGCTTCAGCTTCTCCAAAGCACTTATCACCAGCTCCCCTTTTGGTACAGCTGAATCCCTTATTGCTTGCTGGGTTCAGGATTTTCTCTAGAAAATATCATCAGGTTTATACAACATACTAGTCACTCCTGTATCACTGAACAGCGAGTTCAAAATCGTTTCCAAATCACTTCTCTAGAACCAGGAAAACAAATCTAACCTGTCCAGACACTCTGCTTCATGACACATCCTGAAAAGCTTCATTTGAGGAAGCTTTCCCGATCTAACGAGACAGCATGTCGGTCGAAAAGCCACATCCCGTAAGGAAAAACAAGTTGTACAGAGGCTGCCACGGAGCTTGGCATTGGCCAGTCAGTTCCACAAAGAGCATCTCAGGAGTTGGCAGTACTTAAAAAAGGGGGCGTGTCAGCTCTGCAGCAGTTCTTGACAAGTATTGATTTTGTTTAATGGCTTCTGCTGCATAGTAATATATTGTACGCTGGACAGGGTGGGCTTGATCACCCGCTAGCGTCTTAATTATTCTCTTTACTACTCAGTAATCCAGAATTTGCTACGTCAGTAAAAAAATGTCAGCGCTCACAGCTAACCTGTAACTTTAGCTCCAATGAAAGTGCTGTTTTTAACTATTAAAGCTTTTCTAGGTAAAGCCCATATTCCTGCTGTAATCTCTAGTATTTATAAATTAAAGGACGAGTGCTTTGGCGTTTGTGTAGAATTAGGCCACTGCTCTCGGTCAGTTCTGGTTTAAACCCAACATGTCTGAAGGTTTAGTTCTCCTAAAGCAAAATTTCTGTTCTTTGTCAATACAGAGAGCTGGTCAGTTTGGGGTCTGTGGGCTGAGGGGAGGGACAGAACAAGGAGGGTTGACAAAGCGCTAATATTTTAGTTCACAAAAATGTACATACCTTAGTAAGAAAAGACAGAGCAATTGTTAAAGGATACGGGCTCAGCGGTAAGTCGGACATTGCAACACGTGAAAGTGATGGATTCAAATGAAAATGTGATGTTGATGCATTTTCCCCCCAGCCCATGCCCAGAGGTTTTTTTTGGGGGGAGGGTAAATGGAGTGGAGCAAGCTACAGCTATCAGTGCAAAGCCTCCGAGGGAAGAACGCCGGTGGCTATGAACGTGACTGAGGTGGTTGAGACTGAAAGTCATGGTGAGATTATGATCCAAAAGCAGATGGAAGAGGGGGAAAAGTGCAACAAGAGCAGCCAGGACTCAAGGCGTCAGGGGGATGCAGTAGGGCAGGGTCACAAAAGGATATCATTTGGAAGACGCTTTATATGACAGCAGTGATCAGGTGATGAGCTTAAAGCTGGACTATTAGAAAAGGAAATGTTTGGTTTTTCATGCCAGAATGAAGACCAGGCAGATGGCTGTGACAGGACATGCAAAGCTAGGCTAAAGGATGGCAGGGGCAGAGTATTAGAAATGCAGAATTCCCCCCACTCACTTGTGATATCATAAACAACAACTGCAACAGTGGAGTCACGAATGTAGCTAGGAATCAAGCTCCTGAACCGCTCTTGACCTGCTGTGTCCCATAATTGCAACCGTACCTAACAAAATCAGTCAAACAAGCAAGAAAAATAAGAAAAAGGTCAAAGCCAGCGCAATATACCTACTTGTGATATCGTAAACTACTACAGCAGCGGCAGAGTCACGGATGTAACTGGGAATGAGGCTACGGAAACGTTCCTGACCCGCAGTATCCCACAGCTGCAACCTGATCTGTGGGCGGGAGAAAATTAAAAAAGCCAAACTGCCACTAAAAATAAAAGAGTAAAGAAAGTTTCAGCTTTGGAAAAGGCTAAATCAAAATTATGAACTCATGCAGGAGGTGACTGGGAGCAGCAGCACTCTCTCCCAGTAGCCGCACTGGTTTAGGTGCACCTAGCCTGTCTTTGCTCTTTAAAAAAAATGAAAGGGTAGAAACAGAACTGCTCGGTTTCCAAACGGAGACGAGCACTGAGCAAACTGCAGTTCTGCCTGCCCCCAATTTTCATGCTCTGTTGCTACCCTTCCTCAGGGCTCACACAGGGAACCCCCAGCAGCCCGGAGGATGGTTGCTGGTGGAAGACCCAGACCCACATGCCCCACATCTCGAGGCAGAGCCTTCGGCTGCTGTCAAAGCACTGCAAAAGCTGCTGGCTTGAGCTTCCCGAGGGGCAGAAAATGGTTGTTATTACTCTATAGTTAAGCCTTAAGAACATACGATGAGGCTGAATGTTTCTTACCATCGAGGTTCTAAAGAAAAGGCAAAAAGCAACACACACAGCGAGATGTGCAAGGGCCAGTCTGGCCATGCAAGGAACCTCTCGTCACTCAAGCGCTTCCAACAGCGTTTACTGTGGGTTTTTACAGCAGCATAAGCGTATGTGGCACTGCACTGTTTGCTTCTGCGAACAGCTCGGTGGCTGAATTTCTTAATTAAGAATCCGAGCTCGTTTGAAACCACAGGCTTGCTGCCACAGAGAAGCGCTTTAGTTTCAGGAAGTAGAGCTGCACTGAGCGACGGAACGAGTATCATGGGTGGATTGCTGCTGAAGGCAGCCGCCTTCTTAACCAAGCCACATTCACATCAGGCTAGCTGTTAACTGACGGCATCTGGCAATTCCTATTTTATCTTTCTGTCCTGTGACATCAAAAATTGAAGAGGTCAAGCATGGTTCCCTCCTCCAAATTAAGCCCCCCTCAACCTATCTGCATCATCTTCTTCAGAGGGTGGCACTTGTAAACGGGCACTCGCAAGCTAAGCCGCGCAGCGCTTTCCCAGTTCTCCCAGCAGAGAAGGGAGCTGTCTCCGCAGCACGCGGCAGTCTGGAAGCAGCTGGCAGCTGAAGGCTCGGTCTGTGCTTCCAAGTGATCTCAGAACTGGGGGCTGCGCCGTTACGACAGATGCTGAGCCTCATCCCTGCTGTACATAGAGAAGCGCAATGAAAATCCTACTCACTGTTCGATCCTCCAAATACATGGTTTTCGATAAGAAGTCAATGCCAATTGTTGCCTGTAAAAAAAGAAAAAACCAACACATCTTAACTAAAATGTCAGTGTTGTGATTTTCAGGGGAGGGAGCGTTGCTGCCACATCAGAATCCAGCACCTGCAGCATGTCTGCAAGAAAAATATGCTGGTTTTCTTAATTTCCAGACATAGCTCTACCTATAAGTAAGATTCAATAAGCAGGTTCTTTATTACCCACAACCAGACAATACCTTAAAGCACAAAATTGTTAACTTTAACTGTGGTTTATGCACATTGACAGTTTAATCCATACAGACATTTGGTATTAACAAGGGGTTTTAGGTGTGTGACCTAAACAAGCGTCCATCAGCTCAACTGGGCTATCTGGGCACACTCTGTTCTTCCTGATTGCCAAATATCTTCACGTACTCTTTGTCATTAAGGCTGAGGGGGACTTTTCACATCTGCTGCCACAACAGAGCACGCACACAGCCCCAGACAATGCCTTAAGCTCTGTTAATATTAAAGCTCACTGCAGTGTAGCTGCATCCAAGTTTCTAGACACTAGTGGGAGCTTTGCATAGAAGACAGAGAAAGCAAAGCTCTCCCAAGTGCTATCGCAAGCTGTTGCTTAAACACAAGATCTTCACCCCATTTTTCAAGGCTGTGGTGAGGGTGAATCCAAGCTCTAGGAGCTCGTTTGCAGCAGGGATACGATCGAGTTGAGCTGTTGGCTCCGTAAGGCTGCCCTGGCTTCGGCTGAGCATCTCTGGAGCCTGGAAAATGCTCCAAAGAATTTGATTTAAAAAGAAAAACAAGGAGTTAAGAGGTAAGACTCTCAGCTAGGGCTTAATACAACCTCTTCCCTGCTCCTCCACACTGAAGCAGGTATTTCTAATGGAGACTCGATTTTACTGGACATGCTCCGTATTAGGCTGCCATTCTGCCCTCACTATATATTCCCTTAATTAATTCCCTGTATTCTGCCAGATATTTCACATGGCAGGGAAAAAAAAAAAGAGAGCCAACCGGCCTGCTTGAAGCAAGAGAGAAAAAACAGCCGCAAATGAATTAAAAAAGCAGAACTGAACAATCCAACCTGAATTTCCATTTGCAACGAAATATAACACATCATGACACAAACTTTCCTGGCTGGAGCAGGGCAGCGGATTTGGAATACGGGAAAAAAGAATAGTAGTGTGTCCCCAGACAGGTGTCATCAAGAACTGTGACTTTACCAGTGCAGACAGGTGACATGGAAGATGTAAGGTGGATTTGAGAAGCCTCAAAAGACTGATGCAACACCACACGTCCCTTCTGCTTTTGTTTTCCGTGGTTTTGGTATAGGGTCCTCCTCGGAAGGTTGCCTCAAAGATGGTTCTGTTCTCCCTCGTGTCTATTTGATTGCGCTTTACAGCAGAAGAGCTACAAAACCCCTAAAACCTTACACTACACACCGGAGTCAGGATCCCAGTCAGGCTGACAAACTGCCGGCAACTCAGGTTTTCTCTGTTCTCAGCAGGAGCTGGAACAGCGGCTGCAAAGCTCGAACCTGTCTCAGCCTGCGCTTTGTGCCGTCCCTCCCACACGCCTCCCTCCGGACGGCAGCCAGGGCTCTGCAGCTCTGAAGAAATCACTGTATGGCTGGGGTAAACGCAAGTGCCGTGCAGAAACATGTTGGGGCAGGGAGATTCCTGTGTGTGAATGCGACAGAAAGGCCGAGCACAAAACTTCTCTTAGATCTGGGTGATGAGAATGCTCGTGTCACGTTGAGAAGAACGTGAGGCAGGTCTTTCAAGCTGTGAAATGGCTCCAGAACTAAGTCCCCACAAGCCTCAGGAACTACATGGAATTACAGCCCAACCTATTTGTCCACCCATATTGTTCTGACCATGACTATCCGGAACAGCAGTCAAGGAGTGGGTTCAGGTCCTCCAGATCCCAGACTTTCACTAAAATAGGTAACCTACAAAGGGCCCTTTTGTCACAATTCTGACAGAAGGAGCAAAAAAGACTTGGGGGATCTTTACAGAGGAGTTTTAAAGAAGAGCTGTGCAATTCTAACGATGGGAAAATAAACCTGGACATGGCACTAACCTAATGGTTAAGGCGGAGGCAAGTTTGACCTGCTTCTCAAGTGCTGTATGTGGAATGAGCAGGAACTGGGCATGTTCTGAACATGATCTAAGTCCCAAGTACAAGTTTAAAGAAGACAAGCAGAATAAAAAAAGCTCGAGAAGGCCAAGCTATGGATGGGGCCAGGTATGAGAACACCTTTTACTCCATCTGTCCTCACAGCTGGCTAATATTCCACACCACTGACTAATAATGACCTGTTGTTACCCGATTTTATAGGCATATCTGTGTATTTTACCCTCTTCTTTTATTTTTCTTGCTGACACAGAAGTACCACGGAACAAGGACAATCTTTCCCAGCGTGTCCATGGAGAGGAATCACTCCTGGTAAAAGGTATCACCACCAATGGCATGATTCTATTTCAGGTGTTTGGGTTCTTTGGCAAAGCACAGCGAGTTCTTGTTGGATTCACAATTTATTAAACGGCAGCTTTCTATTTTTACCGACTGAACAGAAAAATCCTTGTGCAAATGACAGGTTGTGGCAGCTCTCAGAAAATGTGCATTTAAAATTCATCAGAAATGTCCAGAATAGGCAAATCATCCATCAACTCACCTCCAGCTATGTGGTTTGATGCGCATTATCATTCCAGGACTTGGCTTTGAGAGGTGCTCTATATAATCCTGGGCATTGAGAAATGTCTATTCTGGTTCAACACCAACATGTGTTGTGATTCTGGTCAAATTACTGGAGCTTTTAGGCCTCCAGCTATAGCAAAATAGAACAAATCACCCCACCTCAGCCAGGAGTTCAATAAAATAGAAGTTTTTGGATGAGTGACGCCCAGTACATTAACGCCTGAACTGGGCATGTATCAGCAACAGCTAAATTGAAGCTATCTGCAAACCCTAAAGATTTCTGACTGGTTTAAGACCCACCCATTCATTTTGCAATTATTTAGTATATTAAGCCAGACCAGCTTCCCATGGAAACAACTATATTATCACAAGGGGCAGAGGGTCAAACCTCTTCAAGAAAGAAATAGGACACAAGCTCCACAGAGAAAAGGAGCAGTCCTGAAAAAAAAATACTGGGGGGAAAAAAACCCCAGATTAAATAAAAGAACTGCTTTCCCATGTCCCTATAATTACAGTGGGTAGAGGCTGAAAGGATGTTTGCTCCCTTGGGAGCAGGGATGTGTACTCCAGCCCTCTCACACCATAGCAGCTTTGCTTCTCCCAGAGTTCAGTCAGAACTGGTGTCTCATTCCACCCAACTTGCCTGGCAGCAGCAACAGGAGTTACTGAAGAGGCAGGAAGGAAATCATTGAGGGGTAAAGAGAGTTAAACGAGATTCTTGGGCAGACATTAAGTAATAGAAGAGCCACAGCTGTTTTTTCTTATTTTTTTCCCATTACTTCCTCCTCCTACCCCCTAAAAAAACCCTTCACATTTATCAGGGAACAGATTTTTCTCAGCTTAGTGTATTCAGAGCATCACCAAGTCATGAAACACATTCTGCTTGGAGAAGAAGCACTTTACAGAACCAAAGCACTTTTATAGCTTGCCACCTTTTCAAGCTCATCCTAAATTCTGGGAGAGGACAACAAATTCTCCCCTAGAATTTACAAAAGTCAGCTTGAAGGGGCTTGTCCCCAAACATGAAGCAGTGAGGGGACTGCAGGGCCAATTGGAATAAAAAACAGCTGCTGCTTCAACCCCAGCCTTGCCAACCCAATTCGGTTTAAATAATTAATCAATAAGCAGTCACAGGATGTGCGTAACAACCAGGTTTGGGGCCTCTGTTCCAGCAGACAGCATAAAATTGTGTCCTAAATCACACCCAGACTAACAATCCACTGCTTTCTGCTCTTCAAGTCCTTGTTCACCCACCACAGAATCTCCCGCAGCTCAGCTTGCTGCTTTCTTAAAAAGAGCTGGGTACCTGTTCCACTGTCCCCACAGAGGTGTTAGAGCTGAAAGGTTCCTTCCACATCAAAAGATTATAGAAATACAAAGCTTAAAGATGTCACAGTGAACAATCTGGTCACTGGATCAACTCTTATCCACTGCACTCCAACAGCTTCTTCCCGCAGTGGAAGATGAGGCAATGGAGGGGCCTTGGAGAAGACAATATGGCTTGATTTACCTGGTAGGTGTTGTCGAAGCTGTCATACATGAACCTGGTGATCAAGGAAGTCTTCCCCACTAAAAGAAGAAAAAAACAGAGTCAAGGAACGATTTCAGTGCAACTTTTCAGCAAGTGATTTAAAAACGGTTTCAGGAAGAGTTTTTCTGTGTGCAACTGAACATCCTACAAGCATAAGAGCAGGGATTTGACTTGACAGCTGCAAAGTCACTAGCAGGCACATTTTTTCTGAATAAGGTTGGCTTCTTTCTCATTCTCCTGCGTGTTTTACTCTGACACATTCGTGAGCAGAGACAAAATTTGAAATAATTTGATGGTTCCAGCTGTACCAAGTCATTCAGAAATTTTCACTGAACCGGTCTGGCAGCCCCTACGGCAAATTCTTATAAACAGGACAGCTCTCCTCGCTCAAAAAACAAGGTAATGACAAGTTTGACAATGCATTCACGATGTCTTTTTGAATAAGCAGGTTTCCATGCCGTCAGAAATGCCACCATCCCCTCAGCAATGGTGCATTCACTCGGGATGGAGGGACCTATGGGGCAGGCAGCTGGCACTGCCATCAGAAGGTGTCACTGCAGCACGTGCAGCCACACGACAGGCACCGAGACACAGCGAAGCCTTTTCCCTGCAGCCATTTGCGTGATGCTGCAGAACCGTGACTTGGCCTGGCCAGATTAAACCACAAACTGTGTCAAATAACGTCAAGATCCTCATTTTGTAACTAAGATCAGTATAAACTGGGAGTATTGTAACACTCCAGCCACTCCCTACTACCTTGTAATCTCATTTTCTTTAGAAGACTAGGCATACAAGGGTTCATTTTAACACAATCATCGTCACAACAGTTACTTTCTACTCTGGTAAGACCGAAAATGTGGCTGAGCTGGGACAAAGCCCAAATCCTACCCAAAGGACCATGTTTTCCTACTCCATCTTCACCTGGTGGGCCCAGCAAGCTGGGCAGGGACTGGAACATCTCAACCTGCCTCATTTCAACGTGTTTAAACAGCCTTAATGGTAGGCAAATTGTTTACGGAGTTACTGAAGAACACGTCACCTCCAGTTACTCCAGTATCATACTTCAGCAGCATTTTAACCCATCTGCAAACTTTCAGTAATTCTGTCAACTGCTAAATGAACAGGAATCCAGTAGAGAACCTTTGAGAAAACCATTTTCCCAGTCAAACTTCGAATTCCTGTGTGAATTTTTAATGTATTCTGCTCCACAGGCACCATCAGGTTTCCTGCGAAGTTAAAAAGCTGCCTTCGCAAAGGCAGAGCAAACATTCCCTTCAGTGAGATGGTTCTCAGAAGTGACACGTCACAGACAGGCAGGATTCCTGAATCCCAAATTCAAATTTTTCCCAGGGCCCCACGGATGCATTGGGGTGCAGAATAAACAGCCACAGGCAGTGAGAGGAGGAGGGTTTCATGCCAGACCCAGCGACAATCCTCAAGAGACGCAGATGAGCAAACCCCATCCCTTCCCACTGCAGCATACACTGTAAATCCCAGCAATGGGTCTGCGGCACCACAAACACATTTATTTTTTTAGAGGTGCAAGAAGATGTAATTAAACCCATGAAATCATAGAACCATGGAAGGGTTTGCATTGAAGGGACCTTTCAAGCTCATCCAGTCCAACCCCGTGCAGGCAGCAGGGACATCTGCAACTCGAGCAGCTTGCTCAGAGCCCCAGGGGCCAAACTCACCTGACATGGGGCCAGCGATGGGGCTTCTCCCACCTCTCGGGGAAACCTGGGCCAGAGTCTCACCAGACTCAGCATCAAACATTTCTCCCTTCTCCCTGGTCTCAATCTCCCTCTTCCAGTTGAACCCATCACCCCTCATCCTGTCCCAACAGCCCCTGCTCTAAAGACCCTCCCCAGCTTTCTCTGAGGCCCCTGGAAGCACTCAAAGGCTGCACTAAGGTCTCCCTGCAGCCTTCTCTGCTCCAGGCTCAACACCCCCAACTCTCTCCCCTGGCCTCCCAGCACAGGGGTTCCACCCTCCCAGCATTGCTGGGGCCTCCTCTGGACCCGCTCCAGCAGCTCCATGTCTCTGCTGTGCTGAGGAGCCCAGAGCTGGACCCAGCCCTGCAGGGGGGTCTCCCCAGAGCAGAGCGCAGCAGAGGGGCAGCATCCCCTCCCTCCACCTGCTGCCCACACTGCTGGGGATGAGCCCAGGATCATCAGTTTTTTGGTAAGTCAACCCCAAAGAACACTGATGTCTTCTGACAAATCATCTCCCTTCCCTTCTTGGAGGGAGTTTGTCTAGAATCCATAAAATCTGAAAGGATTTTCTATTCCTCATTCCTTAACGTTCCCTACATTACTTTCAATGGTTTCACAAAACGAGGGGGAAAATAAGGTGCCGTTTGACTTGCTTCTATTTAAATATCTGCTTTGACCAACATTTGGACAGAGAGTCCTAATGCACTTCAGTTCCAAGACATTTCTCCTCCAAACAGACCAAGATTTTCTCTACATACTATGTCAACAGGCACCAGATCAAGTCAGTATTAATACCAATTGCTCACAGTTTTAATCTCACCATGACTACTGAAGCATCACCATTTCTCCTTAAAAATAAAAACTTGCTTTAGAAACCCTGGCAGAAGCGAGAGCCCACAATTCCCGCTGTATCTATAAATTAAAACACGAAGTCAGTGAATCTCCTCTTCAGAAATTCACAGGTTTAGGTTATATAAACAGACACCTTGTCCAGAGGGTTACAGGCTTTAAATATTCCCTCTTCAGAAGAGCCGCTCCTCCATACCAAGGC
Source organism: Bucorvus abyssinicus (assembly GCA_009769605.1). Lineage (NCBI taxonomy): Eukaryota > Metazoa > Chordata > Aves > Bucerotiformes > Bucorvidae > Bucorvus > Bucorvus abyssinicus. Next base: position 94,209,243 of record CM020024.1, on the reverse strand, counting down.
ACAGCACCCACCCCTGGGCTGATGCCAGCCAAAGCACCATCATGTGTGATTTTGTGAGTACCCCGAGGACTTAATGTGCTGAATGTATTTAGGATGGACCTAACACAACCATTACCAACTCAATTTCCAGTAAGGATAAACTCCTATGAAGGGAAACCTCATTGTGCAGCTACAACACCACAACCTGCAGAAACAACAAGCCAGCAATGGGCCCAAAGAGGTTGTGGAGTCTCCTGCTCTGGAGAGATCCCAAAGGCGCCTGGACGCCCTCCTGGGCACCCTGCTGTGGGAACCCTGCTCTAGCAGGGGGTTGGGCTGGGTGATCCCCAGAGCTCCCTGCCAGCCCCCACCAGTCTGGGATTTGTGAAATAGCTGATCCTTTTCCCCTCCCCTGGTGCAGCAACAATGAAGGGCCACGGAGCCACAGTTCACCCTTTGCTTTTGGAGTCGAGCTCCTGAGTTCTTGGATGAATTTTGGTTTTACATCAGCTTTTCTTCATAACATCATAATGGAGCCTTAAGCCCCTGTGCATGATTTTGGAAATAAATAAAAATACAGAACATTGCCAAAAAAAGAACCAACTTATTGCCTGAGGATCTGCAAAAGAGTTTGGATCCCATTCTGTTACATATTTTCACTTGCTTTCTGCCCTGTCTCGCTGGCTGTATGGTTATCTCATTCCCAGAAGCATTAATTTGGGACTGATCACAAGCGAGTTCCAGGCCAGAATCAGAATTCAAAATAATCTTGAAAAAGGCATAAGTGACTTCAAGAGGAAAATGAAGCTCAGCAGGGAGCAGCAGCAAGAACAACCGGCTGCTTCACATCCAGACTGCAAACAGCTGGGTACACAATCGGGTTAGAACCAAAGGAAGCATATAAGACAGTCAAGACTTCAACTTCATTTCTTTAAGCTGTTGTTTTTTCTCTTTTAAATCTAGTGGGTTAATTTAATCCCTTGGAAAAATCTCAACACACAAATATGTCCAGGGCAGCCTCAGCCAGCAATGCAGGAGCACAGGACACCCTTTAGGCCAAAATATTTCTGGTATGCTGCTGGGGCAGGAGGGAAAAAAAAAAAAAAAAGTTATCCCTGGAGTAATAAAGGTGGGGAGGAAATGCTGCGAAGTGGGTTTTACCGCAGAGCAGCTTTGGAGCAGTGAGGGGATTCTGCTGGACACACCAACAGCTGCTGTACGGGAAGAGAGGAGTTGAGGAGTTTTTTGGGAAGAAAAAAAGGTGATGGACAGTAGAGAAGTAACTTCATGATAAGGAAACGTGGTCCCCAGGCTCTTTTCTTTCTGTAGGTCAAGACAAAGAGCTAAAAGCCGAGTCCAAACAAAGCCCTACCAGAAAAGGCATGTGACTTCAGAAGTGAGGGGGACTAAAGCAGCAGTGTGGGCTACATCAGGTGTTTTCTGCTCCAAGCTTTTCAACCAATGTCCATTTTGGTCCAAGTCCAGATCACCCAGCTGCAAAATACCCAGCTGTGGCTCAGACACCATCACTTCAGTGCAGAGATTATCACTGTACACTCCTGGACAGGAAGGCAACCAGCTCCAACAGCAATTTTAAAGCTTTTATCCGACTTGCTCAGAGGTTTTTTTCAGCCGTACCAGCTCTGGAAGAATTTGGACCTAGAGATGACTGGTGGCTCCCAGTCATGAACCAGCTGCTTGCTCTCCTTCCCATCAAGCCTGAGGAGCACAGAGTGCTAGACGCTGAAGAGCCTGCCTGGGGCTTTGGTCTGGGTTGTTGGGGAAGAGCAGAGACAGAAGTATAAGGCCCTATGTAGAAGCTTCATCCGCATTAATTCTGATAAGCTGCGATGCTTTAATGTGTTATGGGACAGGAGGAAGTAGGCTGGAAACTCCTAGAAGGAACAGTTTGATCACTGGTTCAGCACAGAAACAAGTGATGCCCAAATATTGACACCCTCCTAGACCAGCCACTGAATCGGTGGCAGCAAAGCATCCAAGACGCAGAACTGAATTAAAAGATGGGAACTTGTGAAGTTCCCATCAGCGAAACTGCCATTACTTGTGAGGGCCCAGACTCAAAAGCCTTCAACAGCTAATTGAGTCAACCAGATCGATCCTCTTTGTCTGGAAGCCTTGAGCCACTGCCTAACACTGATTTCAGAAAAAGCATTCATCTGCGAGATGGAATCAATACGCTAATCTCACGGTTCCAGCAGCTTTCATCCGCCAGCAGCAATGAGAGAGGTTTCAAGGTCATTCATCTGATTCTTGACAACTGCCTCATCCCGCTGCTGGGGCTCACGTGCTGGAGATTTGTTCATCCAGTGCCAACCACTACTAATGACATTGATTAACAGTGGGTACGACCAACTCTTCCGCGCTGCTGGCAGCTCTGCAAGCGTCTCGCCGTGCTGTGTGCCGTAACGAGCCACTGGGGAGCCTCATGTAAGAGCCAGGGATGGGAGAGACCCGTTAGATAACACAACTCTTCGTGGCAACATGGGATTAGGAGGTCGGTTGTTGCCAGGCAGAGTCTGTGAAGGGCTCAGGCGACAGTCAAGAGTGACCTACAAAGGAAACGTAGCTGGGATTGTGTCTCTTCAGGGCAGCCAGCCTTACATCCCCACGTCATTTTCTTGGGCCTCTTTCACACTAGAGATTCTCACCTTGTCCAAGGGTTCTTCCAGAAAAAACACACTTAAATCTCCAAGTTCATCCTCATCGTTGTTTCGAACTTTCAAAGCATCAGCAATAAAAAAAAAGAAACACCTGCAAAGCAAAATATTCTTAAAAATACGTAATTTATCTGGCCTTTTCATTGTAAATTTAAAAAATTCCACTTGGCCTCTCCCAGTCCTCAGAGGCCGACTTGGTTAACAGAGATCCGCCTGGGTAAAAGCAGAAGCTAAAGAGAGGAAGATGAAGAAAGCCTTCGTGTCACCTACAGATAAACTGCAGTGTAATCCTGAAATTTCACTTGCCCTCTGCAAGACTCCTTTAAGATTTGGCTGCAGGATAAATCCTGGTGACACTACAACTTTCTTCCACAGATAAGCTCACCTCAGAACCTTCACTGGATTAGACATACCACGGTGCAGCTTAACCAGCAAGAACTGAGATGCTGACAAGGAATGGTATTTCTTCCCGAGAAGTCAAACTCTGTTCTGCCCAGATGACCTGATACCACCCGAGGAGCCATGCTGAAAGATACAGCTCCAAGAGTTTCACACTCAGATTTGCTGGTATTTCTGACCCACATGCTTAAAAGAGGCACTGAAAGTCAAAGATCAGAGAATTTCCTAGTCCAGATGTGGAAAAAACAACCCAACAAGAGGAAAAAGTGTTGCTAAGAACAATATACTGAATTATGAATGCGTGGAAACCATTTTTAGATCTTTATTTAAAAAGAAGCCCCAAAAGGAGGATGCTCAGAGATAACTTTAAATGATCTGTAGGAGCCAGTAATCAAGAAGAGTATTTTTAGGTATGTCAGTCTGAGCTCTTAAAAGAGAAATGCTGTATTAGTGATTAAAGCAGCTTCTTTAAAAAAACCAGCCCTCCTCTGCTCCTCACTGTCAGGCTATGAAACTTCACCCGGCACCCCCAAAGCAAGAAATCAAACTCAGTCATGCTCCCGAAGACGCTGACAGAGCCGGCTGCCAAATTCTCCGTAAGATTCTGTGTATCCCCGGTCACAGGACAGCATCAAACCTGGCCACGGAGTGCAGAGGTCAAGGCCCAGTTGAGGTGGTCTCGTCTTCTTGCTCTATTTAAAGGATTTTTTTACCCTGAAGTTGTTTTTTTTAACCATTGATTCCACTTCGGCTCTACTGTCAAATCTCTTTTATTCTGCCATTTCTTTCCTGATGCCAGATGCCAGATGAGATCAGACCAAAGGACCATCTGGGCCAATCCTCTGCATCCCTAAATCCCCAACAAATAAATCAATAAAAATCAGAAGCAAGGCTGCATAGAATAAACCGTGAAACACATCCATGGCCCCACGCTCTGTAAGTAGCTTTATTTACAACTAAAATGAAGGAGTCTGGTAAAAAAAAGTTATTTTTAATTATAAAAAGTATGGCTATCGATGTTTTTGGGTTTTTTTTTTTTTTTCAGAGCAGCGGGCAACATTAAATGCACATTTATCAGCCCTTTCCACGGCCTGTTTTGACCACACAGGATAAGGCTGGCTGACGGATGCCCCCCTAGCTGGGCTGCTGAAAGGGAACAGCTGCTCCCATTGATCTCAGCAAAGAAGAACATTTTGTACCACTAACACTAGAAAAACTGTCAAAGTGGCTTTCGTGCAACTTCAGCGGTTCTTGCATTACACCGAAGCACCATGTTTGCGTATGTACAAACACCACAATCCAAATGGCCTCTTTTAAGAGAATTTATTCCCAGCCTGGTTAAAGATCCAGGTTATATATTATACTCTTGTCTTTTTAAACAGATTTGCTTCTTTAAGAAGGAATTTAAGATTCCGTTTATGTAAAATATCCTGAGAGTTACAAGGAAACAAAGACCCAGAAAAACACAGAGCAGTTTTGTTTTGTTTTAAATAATTTTAGGAATTAAAGAGATGTTCCATCATTTTCTACTTGAAATGTATTTTATTTCATTCATCTCAGAGAAGAGGCAACTCACCTTGAATTTAAGTGATTATGTTTTTCAGATTCATGTGAAAGAGTAACAGCCTCAAGCCCCCAGCCCAGATCAAACACATGACGATCAGGCAAAGGAAATTAAAGCACCTACCGTGATTCTGCCAGCTTCAGACAGAGTAAAGCACAGGGAGCCCTGAGCAAGGAGCACACTCTGACCAGAAAGTCCATTTAATTCACTGCCAGCAGTTTGGGCACTTCTGTTTGAGTTGTCCCTTCTCTGATAAAGGCAATGTGCAGCTTCGTGGCTCTACACAGGAACCATGAGCCAGTGAAGACCTGCAAATTAACCTGCTGATACAAATAATCACTATTTATGTATTTCTTTGGCTCAGCTTTGGTCCATCATGAGGATACTTCTAAAATGAAACAAAAAACCAAAGTCGAAATCCTTCAAGAACTTAAAAGCAGGTTCTAGGGGTTGCAGATGTGAAGATCACAAAGCTCTGTGCTCGGAGTCCTCTGCACCCAGTGAACGGCAGTGGCACATGAAACTAACAGTCACTTGGTTTGGTCACACAGTGGAAACCAGCAGCGGCCAGCGGTTCATATGGGATTGTAGCAGGGAGAGGAGGACAGCCAAGAGAGCAACAAGTTCAGAAAGGGGGTTTGGTGGCTTATCTGTGTAGGGTTTATGGCATCCTACCTCGAAAAGTCATTCCAGAAAGGCAGATACAACTGATAATCACGTCAGGCAGCAGGAGCTGACCAATGGATCCCTGCCAATCCTTCATTTCTTTTCAGGTCACCACCCCCAGCAAAGCTTTTTTTTTCTTCCTTTAATTAAAAGCACTATTGAAAACTGTTTGATACAGTCCTGGATCAATTCCTTGGCCTCAGGGCCTGTGGGTAGTCTATAGTCCTCGATCTGAGGACCATGGGCTCATACACAGCTCACTCCCTGCACGCTGCTGGGACAGCTGTATCCATCCACACATCCGTAAAGGATGCCGCAGTGCTTGTATCATGCTTGTCAGTAATTCCACTACACTTCAAAAATCAGCATATGTGCAAAAGACATGAAACCAGCACCATAGTGTCTACAAGGTAACAGGTCTACGGCAACGGGTTCTTCTCGATTCAAATTCAAAGCAGCAGCAGCCTAAGGACTAACCGTCGCCTTACAAACCAGCAGCTCCATTCAGTAGCCTCTTGCAGCTGGAGGTGAGGAAAGAAGGAAGATCAAGCTGCTATCAGCACACACTGCTCTGACACCTCTCTTCCTCTTGCTCCCCAAAGCAAAACAAAGCGACCGATCGAGACAGTAAAACAGGAAAACACATGCTAAAATTCGCTATACACCGTCAGTCTGGATTTTCCCTACCTCCACCACCTCTTTGGGAAGGTGCCTCACCCTTCCCAGCTGAAGGTCTCACATTCTTCCACATCTGGTGGGCTCCAGCATGGGCAGAGCCACTTTATACCATACGTGGCTATGACAGTTTGGACTGACCAGGCATTATTTCTCATCAGAAGTTCCAGCACAGACGAATCTCTGGGACCTGGTGGTGGAGGATTTCCACAGCCCAGTTTCACAGGGAACGGCGTGTCCTGCATTTTCCTTTTTTCTATTTACATCTGTTAGTCACAGGTTGACAAAACTAAGAACTAACTAATCTCAGCCATAACCACAGTTGTTCCAACACCGTCTAGCTCCTGGCCAGGCAAGGTGCTGGGGAGGGGGGTGATCCTCTTAAAAATGAACCTTTTTTATTTTTTTAACCTGTATTTTAATGCCTTCCCAGAAGAACCATTGTCCTAGTTAAGAAAATTGAGCAAGGGCTCTACACAAAATGGTGATGAATTTAATGAGATAGAGCATCTGACCCAGTGAACCAGTGACATGGCCAAGATAGTAAATGGCCGCAGAAACACACTCTTTCTCCTCCCCTCTGCACAGAGCCCCGAGTATTTTAAAGTACTGAAAGATGCTGAACAAGAGTTACTAATTTCCTCACTGTAATCTTGATTCCCTCAGTCCTCACGAAGACACTTTTCAAACCAGACTTTTCAAGGCAAGCTGAGACAGTTTAATTGTGGCTGAGTATCTGCTTAAGGTGCAAAAATTAGTTTTACTCGTTATTACAATTAAGAAACAGCACGGCCATAATTTTGCTGCTGAGGAAATTTCCATTTTCCTTTTACCATGTTACGACCAAGCGCCTTGAACTTTTGTGATGGCCAAATTTCCAACCAAAATCTTCTTAAGCCTCGCTATCTTAGCAGATCCCAGCAACCCAGAAGCTGTGACATCAGCCTTCCAGCTCCCCAGGCAGCCTTCAGTGCTCCAGCGTTAAAAAAACCTGCATTGAACCAACTGGAGCAGACCATAAGCGAGGAATCCACACCTAAATGGGTGGTAAGAAGCGGGCATGAATATTTATGACTGTCTGGTGCAGAGCAGCAGGGAGGGAAGCAACAGAGTGGAGTGAACTAGCGTGATATAACAAGAAATGACATGATGAGCACACATAAAGCTAGTCTGTGAATGGCTGATATCGTCTGCAGCTCCTTCTCTCATGCTACAGGAGCAGAGACACAAAGGGAGGATGCCAGTCCACCTTCACAGCTACACCATTATCAGCACTAAGGGGAGGGAAGAAAAAACTTGTGACTGATCCGGCGTTTCACACGCGATGCTCTTCCTTTTGGAGACAGAGGGTCTGATATTCCTAAGGGATCCTAAAGAGTTACACAAAAATATCGACTGTGGGTATTTTTGTTATAGCCCCAGGAAACGGGTGAAATTTGCAGCTCCTTAAGTCTCGGTGAAACGTCTTCCAACAGCAGCCTCCGCTAAAGCTGTTTGTCGCTCAGAAGGCAGAGATTCAACTCCTCTACCTGGCCAAAGATGGATTTTTTAATGACTTATAACAGAAATTGATGAACATGCATTTCAAGTGATGCCCAAAAGTACACTAATTTCCCAAGCGTTTCAGACCTTGATACTGAGAAACTAACAGGGAATAGAATTTTGCCACAACCCACATGTCATCGGAGCAAAGGGGGTTTAGCTCCAGTCAGTCTCTCTGGGGAATAACCCACACAAGGGGTTATTCAGGCCGGCTGCCTGGCCAGCCACTCTTTCCTGTGAAGTGGAATCACATAATCATCTGGTTAGAAGAGACCTTTAAGATCATCGAGTCCAACTGTACATCCTGCGCTGCCAAGGTCCCTAAACCATGTCCCTCAGCACCACATCTACATGCCTGTTAAACACTTCCAGGGATGGGGACTCCACCACTGACCTGGGCAGCCTGTTCCAATGCTTCACAATCCTCCCTGTAAAGAAGTTCTTCCTGATATCTAACCTAGATCTCCCCTGGCACAACTTGAGGCCATTTCCTCTTGACCTGTCACTTGTCACATGGGAGAAGAGACCAACCCCCACCTCTCTACAACCTCCTGTCAGGTAGTTGTAGAGAGCAAGAAGGTCTCCCCTCAGCCTCCTCTTCTCCAGGCTAAACAACCCCAGGTCCCTCAGCCGTTCCTCATAAGACTTGCTCTCCAGACCCTTCACCAGCTTTGTTGCCCTTCTCTGAACCCGCTCCAGCCCCTCAACATCCTTCTTGAAGTCAGGGGCCCAAAACTGGACACAGTACTCAAGGTGTGGCCTCACCAGTGCCGAGTCCAGGGGGACAATCACTTCCCTGCTCCTGCTGGCCACACTACTGCGGATACAAGCCAGGATGCCATTGGCCTTCTTGGCCACCTGGGCACACTGCTGGCTCATATTCAATCGGCTGTCGACCAGCACCCCCAGGTCCTTTTCCGCTGGGCAGCTTTCCAGCCACTCCTCCCCAAGCCTGTAACGTTGCAGGGGGTTGTTGTGGCCCAAGTGCAGGACCCGGCACTTGGCCTCATTGAACTTCATACCATTGGCCTCAGCCCATCGCTCCAGCCTGTCCAGATCCTTCTGTAGAGCCTCCTGATCATCCAGCAGATCGACACACCCACCCAACTTGGTGTCATCTGCGAACTGACTGAGGGTGCTCTCAATCCCCTCCTCCAGATCATTGATAAAGATGTTAAAGAGGACAGGCCCCAACACTGAGCCCTGGGGAACACCACTGGTGACTGGCCGCCAACTGGATTTGACTCCATTCCCCACCACTCTCTGGGCCCGGCCATCCAGCCAGTTTTTTCTCCAGTGGAGAGCACACTCCAAGCCATAGGCAGCCAGTTTCTCCAGGAGAATGCTGTGGGAAGCATTGTCAAAGGCCTTACTAAAGTCCAAGTAAACACATCCACGGCTCTTCCCTCACCCACTAAGCAGGTCACCTTGTCATAGAAGGAGATCAGGTTGGTCAAACAGGACCTGCCCTTCATAAACCCATGCTGACAGGGCCTGATCACCTGGTTGTCTTGTACGTGCTGTGTGATGGCACTCAAGAGGATCTGCTCCATGACTTTCCCCGGCACCAAGGTCAGACTGACAGGCCTGTAGTTCCCTAGGACCTTCTTCTGGCCCTTCCTGTAGGTGGGTGTCCCATTGCCTACCTCCAGTTGATTGGTACCTCCAGTCGATTGGTACCTCCCCCGTTAGCCAAGACTGCTGGTAGACCATGGAAAGTGGCTTGGTGAGCACTTTCGCCAGCTCCCTCGGCACCCTTTGGTGGATCCCATCTGGTCCCATAGACTTGTGCACATCTTATTGGTGCAGCAGCTCATTTACTGTTCCTTCGTGGATTATGGGGCCTCGATTCCGCTCCCCGCCTCTGCCTTCTGGTTCAAGAGGCCGAGCACTCAGTGAGCTGGTCTGACCACTACAGACTGATGCAAAAAAAAGCACTTCCATACGGTACCAATGGACAAAAAGGGACCAATTACTCTGTTATCTACCACAACCAGTAATCAAATGAGTAACACTTCAGTAACGGTCTCATAAAAAAAACCCAAGATGACTATGAAAATACACATTAGTCTGAAAAGCTCAATATCATTAATTTTCATTCAGTCTTTTCTCTGAGCGTGTACACAGAGCTGTTCTAACAGCAGCCATGAAGCCCTGCCTGTGCCACAATATTTCGCCCAGGACAGAAGGAAATTGAGGTTGGAGCACTTTCCTGACCTAGAAAAGTATTTTTTCCCCAGAGTCTCGCTAATAACCACAGCCCAGCAAGGTCTGGAACATTGCAACGCTGGTGCTACACAAAAGCAGAACATAACTTTTTCCAGCCCATCTTTTAGATTCATCCTCAGGAAACCACCAGCTGTGGTTCAACCAGCTCAGACTGCAACTGGAAATGATCCTGTCTCAACAGTAAAACATGATCTTTGACAGCCAGGCTGGCCCTGACAATATATATTTATTGGCCCACTAAATAGGAACAAGATTCTTATTCACTAGGTAAAGCAACTGCCTTCCAGTGGGATTCTAAAATAGATTTTCCATTTTCAGGAGCACCGTGCTCCAGGCGAACGAGTACCGTTGAGTTCCATCTGCCTCAAGACAACTGTGAATATAGTCAATGGAATTTGAGAGGTTCTGCACCTGCATTAGTAAAAGAACTAGTTTGTGTCAGATTTCTAGTCCAGATTTTTTTTTTACCCTCTCATCTGACTTACAGGAGATGCTCAGAAAACATCAGCTCTGTGACTCTCACTCTTGTTTTTAAATAAAAGTCAATAAAATCCAGTGCAGAGAAATTTTGCAAAAAATCAAGGATTTATTTTCTCTCTGTCCAGGAGAGAGAGAGAAAAGGCAGAAGAGTTCCCACAGAATGCTTTGGGTTGAAAGGGACCTTTAAAGATCATCTTGTCCAACCCCCTGCCATAGCTGAGACATCTTGCACTTGATGTTGGTTACTACCAACTTTGTCGGTTTTCATTCTAAAACTCTCAGGTTGAAGTTCCCTTCCCCAAGGAAACCTGCTCTTAATGCAGAGACAAAAAACCTTGGACATTAAAATACCCAGAAACACGACATAGTAATTAGGAGCAGTATCTAAAACCAGTAAAACTTGGTCAGCCTTGGTAGATAATGCCTCACTGTGGCTTCTTTACAAAAACCAGAGAGATTTGGTCAAAGACCAAGGTGTTCCCTACATAACCTGTGGTGATGTTAAAACTAAAAACCACACCTTCAGGAGGAGAATTTAAAGGTAAAGTAGAACCACCTCAGAATAATGAATTAAGTAATAGATGGAGGATGTGTACAAAGATCTGTGTGATGTAAAACCATGTAACCAATCATATTTAGTTTATTTGCTATTTGTACTCTATATAAACTGCTGCTGTTTGAGCTCAGGGGGTGCTGGATTGGCGACTTATCGCCTGGCAGCCACTTCCACACAACCGAAATAAAGCAAATGCCTGAACTCTGGGTGTTGACTGGCTTTGCACCTCAGGTAAAGGACCTTTTTGAGGACCATACTACTACCTCTGGAAGCTGACACAGGCCAGAGAACGTGCCTGGCTCTCCTGAACATGCTACGCTGGTTCTTCAGGCACCAAGGTCCCTCAGCCAGAACATCCTCATTAGGATCGTCACTAATTGCTTTCAGGCAGCACACCCCAAATCCTCCTTCAGTGTCTGTGACGCCGCAGCTCCTGACAAACTACCCAACACAACCCCATGATTCACTCTGAAGCAACGTTAAGCCCATGTTAAACCTCACATGCGCCTTCCTGAGGCACAGAAAATGGACACGAAAATTGCCTCTACCAAGCAGTGTAACAATTCCCCCTATGGATCCTACCTTTTATGCAACCGTTCCGCCAAGATCCAAATGCCACAATGAAAAAAGAGAAGAGTTTTACAGCCGTCAGCGCGATAGCGAAGGACGACAGGATAAAAGCCTGCTGTGCCACTGATCTAAGTATTCTGCGGCATATGGATGTATTTTATGCTGTCTCTAGGCATTTTAAGACCAGCAAGAGAAAGCAAAGAATTGTCACTTGTATTTCAAGTTTGGCAGTAGCTAAAGGGAAGAGGAAGAGGCAGAAATAGATATTTCCTATTCTCAATCTTTTTTTAAGTCAACATTAGCCTGGTTGCTTTCTTTAGACAAGTCAGAATCCTGTTTTCCTTAGTACCACACTTTTTTCTGGAGGGAGACGCTGATCTCTATTATCAATAGCTCTATTTATCAACAATCAACTAAGCCACAGACTGAGTCATCATTCATGGCCCGCAGCAGGTCAGAGCAAAAGGCACAGCTCAGATGTGAAGCTGGACAAGGCTGCCCTTCGTATTTTGGCATACAAAGGTTCACACAGATCAATAAAAAATTGTGGCCACTAATTATGACTTTAATGACGTAAACTTGCTCCTCTTTTCCGCGAAGTAAATCCTAGTAAGCGCTGGCGCAGTTGATAGAAGTACAGCAATACACCTGATTATGCAGGCACGGGCAAGGTTTCCCTTGGGATCCACACCAAGCCTTGTGACAGCCGCAAAAATACACGGTGATAAATAGCTCCATTAACTCATGTGGGGTTTGGCGGCAATTACCTTTACTTTTCTTCCCAAAATGGGAAATACATGAAAGAGCAGAATGCAAAAAACCTTATGCTGTCCGCTCAGCCATGAAGAAATGAAACACTGACCATGGGTCGGTCCTCTAGTCCCATCGCATAACCAGTCAGTTCACAGACCTCTTATAGAAAAACCTATTTTAAAATGCAGGTCTTGAGTTCTGAAGACGAAGCGTCTTGTCTCTAGTGTGTGCAGAGGAGTTCCAAGGCAACCACCCAACATAACCAGTGCTATTTTCACAGTTTAAAAGACTTCTAAACACTACACAAAGCCAAAAGTAGCGTGACAAAGACAAGGACCCTCGAGCAATTTCTGAACTCCTCATCTGGTGCCATACCAAGCATCTGGAAAGTTACACAGTGCCATTCTATAAAGTACTTTCAGCTTTCTGCCAGCAAGAACATTGGCCATCTTTCATGATCGGAACACTCTGCATCTTCCATCATTTTGTCCAGAAGGGCCAGATATTCTACTTAAATTCTGAAGCAGAATTTCTGCCGCTTCCTTTTGCAGCAGCCCATTTCTGAACGGCAGACAGTCTTTCAGGTGGTGTTGAAGCCAGAAACCATCTTCTGCTGTCTACAGTAGACCAAGCTAGGAGCTTTTCCTTCCTAGGGAAGACTCTTACAATCTTGTACAGAGCTGTAACGAAAATGCTAAGAAGGTATGAATGACATATGCCAGTGACAGTGTGGAGAGAGAGGAGGAAGAATCAACCTAAGATAAGGCAACAAGATAAGAACTGGAGCCAAAGTCCCCAGATATGGAAAACAAAAGGAGAGTCAGGAGTTTTGTCCAAGAGGAATGAGGCGAAATACCTAGAGAAGGTCCCAAACCAGCTCCAGCTCCTAAGAGCTACAGGAGAAGAGTCCACAAGGATCAGCTCAGTGTCAGAAAATCAAGAAGAATCCAAGAGGCATGATGAGGACTCTGGCCACAGCACTTGAGCAAACATCTCCACCCTTTTGAGGACACGGATGAGAGCACAGGGAAGTAAAATCTACACTAGACTGTGAGTGAAAACTGCTCAACTGGAAACAAACAGCTCCTTCCATGTCCATGAGGGCCTGCGCTGACTTTTGTTATGCTTCTTTTTTAACGCTACGGCTCTCAGAAGGGATTCTCTTCACCAGGGAAAAGGAAGGATGAATGATACACTCACATTTGCTATGCAAGATATCCAGGAAAACAGGGGGGAAAAAAAGTTTTAAGCTTCATTAGTTAACTAAAGGTACTCACAGGTCACCTTTACATTTCAAAGGTTCTTGCACAGTCTCTTTATTTGCCAGGAATGAAAAAAGCCCACCAGCATTTACAGCCTCATGAGGATGTTTTCCACCACTGCCTGATGATTTAGCTTTCCTTATTTTACATCATTAAAGCTTTTTAAAACAAGTTCCAATTAGGTTAAAAATATTCTCCAAAGGAATTTTTTTATTTTAGCTGCTCATGAAATGCCTCGCAAGTAAGACTCGGCATAAAGACTGGTAACACAAAGCAGCACCTCTACTGAGCTGTAAGAGCACTTGAGAGTATTGTACTCGATGACGAGGAAGCTCAGGAAGAAGAATGATTCAGGAGCACAGAAGTCCATGTGATCACAGTCTCTATTATTAAGCTAAGTTATATTTGCATGTACACTTCTGTGAAAAAAAAAAAAACAAAACCAAACATTTGAGACCAGATTTGGGAGGCAGGGGAGTTGAAGGAAGGGAAGGAGGAGGAGCAGTACTACACCTTGGATAGTGAAGTCCTCTTCATTCTGGTTACAGTTTAGTTGGGAATGGCTGCCTTTCCCTGGGCCAGAGTATGAGGATTTACAAGAGTCAGGTTAACAGTAAGAGAATTAATAAATCCTGTACAATCTCATTAGAAAAGACAGGATGGTACCAAGGTAAGCAGGTAGCAGAGGGCTCGAGGTAGTCCCACTGAAGAAAGATTAAATTAATTTCATACTCTCAGCAGATCACTGACTGGAAGTTAATTCAGGCTCTGAAACTCAGCTAGAATTTTGGTTCCAGTTTATGTGTATTTTTACAGTGTAAACACACCTGCACACACTGCAAATGCCAAGACAACTCCATCTTCGCCAAAAAGCTTTAGCCCTTGGGTCAGGTTGTTTCAAAAAGGGCTCCTGTGAAGTTATATCATGAAGCAACAAATTCAGTATTGAGACAGGTAATACCTACTGCATGTCCAGTCACTTCAAGCCTAATCAATGGTTTCTGAGCTGGATTCATCCAATAAAGCCAAAAGAAGGAAAGTTTGATCCATTAAATATTACTCTGTCTGTAATTTCAGCTGCATGTTTGTTTATTAACTGGGTGCTGGTTTGTTTTATTATTTCAACTGCTTTAATGGTTCACTTGCTCCTTGCACAAAAAGCTGAGCCTATCAAGTTTAAAGGCCAATATTGCAGTTCTATTATTGTCAAGCAAGGGTAACTTAAAATTCACTTTATATATGTCAAATCTCTGGGAATTAATTCACTTTTTGAAGCATATGTTACATATAGGCCATATCACTCAGACACCCCATTAAGACCAAACGCAGCACTGAGCAAAAACCCACAAGGAGAGCTTCAGTAATTAATCATTCGTAAGATCCAATTTTTACATCCCAACATTTTATTTTTAAATACCTATAAAAGACTCGGACAATGGAGAACTCTGCATGCACAGATCAAAAGTAATTAAGCCACTCTGGACAGATGGGACATGGCCACGTGGATCTGCTCTTCAAGGAGGGATCTGAGAGCACAACGGTTGCTCTGCACTGGGCTCCTCCTGCAAACGGGGAAGGAGCTACAAGCTTCTCCAAAGCTCCACCATCACCCAGACCACAAGATTCTTATAAAAATGACATTTGCAAATTTAGGAAACTGCTCTGAATATTTTATATTGGCTTAAAGTCAGGATGGACCCCATTGTTTCCCTCTCTTGCAATTACAACTGTTTTGGGAATGAGCATGTTAGGAGTAAAAATAAACATTCGAGACTTCTCCAAAATCAGGGACCTTTAGGTGAATATGAGCAAAAAAAGCACGATCCATGCTCCTATGAAGGATTTGCTCATTTTTTCTGAAGAAAAGGTAAAAAAGTGGCAAAAGGAGCTATCCCTTTCCCAAAATTTCCAGATTTTACCACCGCTTTTAAGTTTCCTCAATTTAGATGAGAAACTAATCGCCACAAGGTTAATGCACCTTCTAATATGAGAATACTCTTCTGGATTCTTCAGAATTCTGTGGTGCCAGTGACATTGCCCTGCAAAATTAACTGTTTATGTCTGCGGAAAGGCACCACAAAGATAACGTCCATGTCTCTGCCACCATCAAAAATAAATCATAATATCTGAGGAACAGACTGCAGTAACAAAAGACTCCTCTTCCCTATGCAATACTTCATCATTCATCCCTGGAGGGGTTTCCCAGCCATGTGGAGGTGGTGCTGAGGAACAGGGGTTAGTGGGGACCTGGCAGTGCTGGGGGAATGCTGGGACTCGATGATCTCAAAGGCCTCTTCCAACCCAAATGATTCTGTGATTCTGGGATCTTCTCCTGAGATTTATCCCAGGATTATGGTAGGTTATTTTGCACTCCAACCTTCAGAGCACTTGAATTCCGGTGGTCTTGCACCTTTTAATTTAAGATCTCAGATTCAGAAAGATGAACAGCAACTTTACAGTAAAACGGTCTAAGAATAGAACCAAATCATTTTACATTAACATTTAATTCCAATTTTAAATTGGTTGCAAAACTGCACTTCAATGAAGCATATTTGATGCTTCATCCTTACAACAAGTCTTGACCAAAAATTACCTGTTCTGAGATGACCAAAGCCTGAGACCTGAATATTATTTGGCTTATGCTAATGGGCATGAAAAGCTGGATTCACCAGCCACAAAAGGAATCACATCTGCTCCAGAGAGCCAAAAATACTGGCAGAAGTCCACATAGGAAGGAAGGAGATGCACAGCTATAAGGGCCAAAAGCAATTTTATTCCATTTTAAAAGCACATCAGTTCTCAGATTTTTTGCAGTGAGGAAGGCAGGCCCAACTGGCCCCTAAGAAATTCCTTTAACCTACATTTATTGACAGTGCAAGTCAATGAATGCTCATTAAATGATCTGTGGAAAGTCTTGATGAGGACGGGCTTCAAGGAACTGTGCTGCTTAACTAGGTGTGAAGTTTCAATTCAGTCTATTAATAAAGTTAATAAAATGTTTATCATCTTTTTCTCAATTGTCCCAAAATAAAATCTTACTGAAATTGGGATGAAGTTCAATAGTCACTGCTATGGAAACCATATTTGCTTAGCTTTTGGAACTGCTGAAGTGAAACAGCATCTTCTCGCCTTCAGGAGCGGTCCCAAACTGAAGCCCTTCACTGAACAGGTTCTGTGGATGGAGTCTTGCTAGTTTAGCACATAAATAACTCTACAAAATGTGAAATTGCAGTTACACCAAAAGAAAATGGAATTCCCTCTGTGTGTTTTATTGCCACATCAAAACCAGTTGTTTTTTTGAGGGCTACCATGCCCATCCCACACCTCAACGCTGCATAAACGTCAGCGAAATAACTCAAGTCTTCAAAAAGTCTCCAATTTTCACTTTAAGAAAGGGTGATGCTAGACTCTGCATTAGTGGCCACAATTGTAACTTTCCAATGAAGTTTAGGAAAAAAAGGAGGGAAATTTCACATTATTAGACACCCAAAATGCAGACGAAAATATCCCAATATTACTGATAATGCCGCCTATTAAAGGCAAACTATGAGTCCACTTTAGCACATTGGAAAGATCCTCATGGCAAAGACATCCCAGAACATCCCAATTCCCATCACCTGACTTGGAGCAGTCGAGTTTTAACCTCGAGCGTCTTGGTTTTCCTTCTAGTTTGAGCTGTTCCCCCTTGAAAGCTTAACTGGGTAGGGCACGACGTGCTGATGGCACAGAAAGCTGCTGACAGAAGGAGACACCTCATCCCTGGGTCGAGAGCAGCCTGTTAGGGGTCTCTAAACATCATCTTAAAGATGGAAAAATAAGTTCATTTATTAGACATCATCGCTCCTGAACCACAGAGATTTCCTGAAAAAACTTGATGAAAAACGCTGCAAACAGGACAACTGGTAAAATGTCTCTAAAACCATGTAGCCGTGGTTAATTAACTCGTTATAAGTATTTTCAGCTACAAAACACCAAGCTGGATTCTATTTAGATGTGACAAATATATTAGGAAATTGAATGCCATGAATAAAAAACTGGAAGAGCTCAGTGGTTCCGGGTGGTTCAAACTTCTGGACACCTCCACAGCATCAAAAAGGGTCTTGTGATAATACCAAATTAATGTGCTAATTAGTATTCCATGTTCAGACAAAATGGAAGAGAGGAATCCGGATGATTCAGCTTCCACTCGGAACTGTTCCAGCCATCTCAGGGCAAAAAGAGGACATGGGACTGTCCTCTTTCAGAACATGTGGGAGCCTTGGGCTTCTCCCAAGACAACAGAAGTGGATTCCTCACCTGGAACTACTGAGCAACGGGGAGAAAAGTAGTTTTCATTAGCTGATTCTCTTACAGCTTATGGATAGGTTACAGCAGGAGGTGAAATATCGTCTGCCTTTACGTGAATCACCCATGTACCTCTACACCATGAAACATCCCTCACTATCTCCTTCGCAGCTTTGAAACCCAAAATGCTGCCACTTTAATGCAGTAAACTGAAAACTACAAGGATTAAATTAGCAAAAATAAGCGACACTTAGGTTTGCGCAAACTAGACCAAATCAAGCAGCCTCGTATACTGGAACAGATTACTCCACTCATCCTTCTCATGCATTTCCCTTCCTCTGAAAGACTCCACCATCAGGCAGGGTCTCACTAATATAAAACAGTAAATATATTGATTTTTGGAAAGGTTTAAAGTATTTTTTCATGGATTGTAGAGGGAGCACTAGGACAACAGATCACAAGACATCAGGATTCTTACTAAGCTCTCCCTAAAATACACAGCATAAGCGAACAGAATTCGTTGCAGGTCCCTTTCAACTGAAATAGTTTGAAGACCCTCCCTCTCCACAGCACGACAATATCCCTCAAAATTTAAACTCCATCCTTCCTCCTTACTACTTGCCCAAAGCACCTCAGAAAGTGCCAATTCTGCAAAATTTTATATCCTTATTCCCATACACTTAAAGTGATTAATCCTCCACCTTGCATTCGCAGCTCCAAACACAGCCTTCCACACCCTTCTGCAAGGGGTTCCAGCTACCTATGAGAAAAAGCCAATATTCTTCTCTCCCCTATTTAAAATACCTGATTACAGCTATCGCAGATTCTGCCCTCTTAAAGCAAACTTATAAAGAGCTTATAAAGTGTTATCTTTTAAGAGAAGCATCTGGATTATTAATTTCTGTAAAGTGTTATAAAGGGGTTCTAATGTAAATTCTGCCTGAATAGCTGGGAAAATTCAGTGTATTGCAGGTTCACTTATATATTGCAACGTCCCTTTGTACATTATATAACTTTATACAAAAAAAACAACCAAAAACACCCCCTCTCCTAAACCACTCGATTTTTAATTGTTTCAGGTATTCAGAGGTTTCTTCGGGTTTTGCAAGTCTTTCTTGTAGAGCTCACCTATAAACCCCTTCCTGGTTGTCCAAAGCTGGCCTGTTCCCCACACCTCAACACCATACAGTCACCGTTGGTGTGAACATGTCTCCATCCTCCGCCACCTGGAGAAGGTCTCTACACCTGTCACTAGCTCTTAACCTTGGTTGAAAAACCAATCTGTTCTGTCTCCACGATCTTCCCTTTGAAGCAAGAGCCAGGTTCACTGCTGTGATAGGAATAATCTGAATTTTCCACATGCCTCTCTCTATCCTACTGCCTTTGGGGCATGGGGAAGAGGTCACATTTCTGCAAACAAAAGCAGCTGGATGTGCTGGTTTGACCTGAGTTTTTCCTGTAATATTTGATTATCTGAAGTTGGGTTCACTGCCTTTGCCTACAGCTGATGCCTTCCTTGTTAAATCCTGCTCTCCGCAGTCACTAAGAAATGCAGCACTAGGACATCTGTCACCGCTGCATCTGCTTGACCATTATCTATTCTTGTCCCTTCTTCCTAACCCACAAGGCTTCACTTATGTTCCTCAGAGGCCCAATTACCTGACACTATTTCCACACAGCCTGGACACAGATGCATCCCCTCCTAAGAAATCTTTTTGATTTACAGTGCTAGTTCAGGTACACAACTTCTTCAACCCAGCTGCAACCTCAGCAAACATGGATACCGCCATCCTTCCTGGCAGGAGCTGGTTGTGTAGACGAGAAGTTTGACACAAAAATCTCAATAATTGTTCCAAAATATACAGCCTATATCTGACTCCACTATGGCACTTCAAACGTTTACCTTCCAGTTTCCTGTCTACATCAGTCTGCAGAGCACGACCTCCATCTTTGTCCTCTGTCTCCATGTAATCTGCCCTGTGTTAAGTATCACTTGCACAATTTGAGGAGCCGAAGTGAAATAAATCAAAAAAACTGGATCGGAAGATGCAACCAATGCTGTCGAGTTAAGGAAAACCAGATAAAATCCCCATGCAGCAGATTGCCGTGGTGAGAGGGAAGATCCTGTGGATGAAGCCTGTCTCTCAGGAGATGTTTCTCCTTCACGGTATCATGGTACAGAACACACAAGTCTTACTTTCCACAGCTACAGAAATGTTCAGATGGCAGAACATCCTCAGGCAGAGAACAGCTGCAGAAGGGAGGAGACAAAATGGGCGGTCACCCAAGGATACGTTTCTTGGAGCAAAACAATCATGGTTTTTCCTCTTCTCAGCACTAAACGTTATTCTGATGCGAGCTAAACCAGCAGATGCCATCGTCTAGCTCAGGGAATCCAGCCATAATTTCCCTGTACCTCCTGCTAAACAGAGCCCTCAGAACAAGCTATCCCTGTCTTCCTAAACATGCTTTGCTCTTGAAAGCACAACAAGCAATGCTAAGCCAGCCTCTTAAATGACAAATTAGAGGAGTTTCAGGAGACCTATTAAAATGCACAGGATTGCTATTGACTTCCCTCCATCCTTTCACACATTTAAGGTTTGCAAAATGGTCCCCAGCACCATTATCCTCCTGGCAAAGCAAGCGAATACTTCCTCCTGCTCCCTCCTCCCTACATACCCTACAGCTGCCCCAAAGAAAACTCTGTCCTCTCATACCGCAGCAACTTTTGTCCTGCCTGGAAGAAGGAGAAAGAAGGAAAAAAGAGCTCCATATAGCTTCTTCCTCAGTGACTTTCCCTTATTCCCAAACCTACCATCTTCTGGGCAGCTCTGGAGGGCTAAGACTTGACCTTTACTCTTTCCACACAAAAGCTGCAGAACAGCTTCTACTCCTCTCAAAGCCATTCTTCAGGCAGACACACAGGTGAGTACTTCAGAATGAGGCTCAAACAGGATCTTAAAATAGTCCCCATTTCAGGTCAACACAGTCTGGCTTCTAAGGAGGCAGCTTGTAAAGGAAAAAGAACCACGCAGAGCACATTGCATGCGCTTTCCTTAAGCGCGCCTCACCAAGAAGCCAAGCACCGATTCAGTCAGTGTTTGCTGATCTGAGCTGACAAGGATGTCTGTGAAGAATACCAGGGAATCAGTGCAAAAATAACCAGAGGTACTCAGTCCTCGGCACGACAATACTCATGGGGGAGCCTAGGTGATGCAACTCCAGAGCAACACAGGAGGAAAACAGCTGAGAGCAAAACAGAGGAGAACATGAGCAGCACGGATCCTTGGTTTTCAGCACCAAAAAAATCAACCACAATTTATATTTTTAGCAACAGAAAGCAAAAAGTGTGCAGAGTGAAGAAGCTGCACACTCTGGTCTCCTCAGACACTCATATGAGTCCAGGCAACTTGTGGCTACAAATACCTCATCGTAAGAATTCAAGAGAAGTGGATCTTGCCATCACGCCCCCCATTTCTCCGGCACAACTCTGCTCCTGAGCTCTGCCAGCTTTCCTCTTGCGGACTGGGGCACAGAGGCCACTGGCGCTGACACCGGACACTCCTGCTGCCTGCTCTACCTGCCCTGCAAAGTCAGAACTTCAAGCTCAAAGAGTGTTAATCCAGCAGAAAAATTTTCAGGCTTTCATCATCCAGGCCTTTAAAACCTTCCTCACCAACACACAGAACTTTCTGTCAGGAATTTAAACCAGCTGACAAAAAACTTGTTTCTTCCCAGTTGCATTTCACAAATGCCTTAGAAAGAGGCCACGGAGCCTGAGGGGTCTGCAGAGTCAAGGTTTAGTATTCGTCTAGAAGAACTTGGAAAAAAAAATAGTCTTTAAAAGACAAGAATGTGGTTCCAAACAGGCAATGGAATGAGGTTTTGGCGTTTGTTTTTTCTAGAGAAAGGCCTTTCCAAAAAGTATTGTAAGGATCCACTACATGAAGAAAGCACTTGAATGAGAAATTGGGTTTGGAGCAGGAAATTCTTTAGAGAAGAATTATCTAGACTCCAGCTGGGATACATAAACAGATACTCTGCTCCAGTAGTGTTTTCCAGAGGAGCCACCCCTTCATAGAAGGGCTCTAAGGACATATTCCAGTTAAGTTCCTATTTAACGATAATACTTACTCTCCAAGGCACAAAGAAAAGAATTCTAACTCCAGCAGTTCCCTGTGCAGACATGCAGAGGGGGTAATTTGGGGTCTCCAGCCTGTCATAGCTACAAAACCAGCTTTCCATGTGCCACAGGGTTCTCTGAGGACCTCACCCAGCCCAGGGCTCCTCCACCTTCCAAGGGCCACGGTTCTGCCTTGTGACACACTGCCAGCACCAATGCCCGATTTAACCTGAAACCAGGCAGATCTCGAGTCATGCAAGTCTTGCACAGGCTACACCAACCGTTTAACCATCATCCATGCAATTCCATAGGGAATTTTTTCACCGGATGTCAGGGCTCACGGGTGGGAATGCATGTGGTAATTAGCACAAGGGTCTTCTTGAGTTTACCAGATATCCTGCAGTTTAATGATTTGGGGGAAAACCCAGCTGTCTTCCAGAGAAGAGAAAAAAATAGATCCCGCTTGTATTTTTAAAGCCTTTAATTCCTGAGGCCAAGACTGTATTTAACTGTAAATTATCTGCTGTGACAGCATAAACACTCCACCAAGTCGACAGATATAAACAGAGGAAACCTATTGGCCCTTTGCACTCTTGAATAGAGAGAGGGGGGAAAATTTTATTAACACCAGAGCAGCAGACGACTACAAGATTGTGATGTTTTTCCTGGAAAAAGCTTTTTTCAAGTCTGCTATTACACTACAGCATCCAAATAAAAGGGTATATTTTATGGGACACAAGCTTCTGATCTGCCTACAGTTTGTGTAGTTTCAGGAGAAAAACCTACCCCCTTCTCCAAGTTACATCAAGGCTTAAGAGCAGCTAAAAATAAGGGAGTTGAAAAGAACTATGGTCACAGAGTTAATTGTATGATGGTGGACGAAAGCCACTCCAGAGACCGCTCAGCAAAAAAAAAAGAAGATAACTCAACTAGAGAAGAAAAATCAGAAGTTGGAAGAAGAAAAAGAATAGGAACATCATTATGAACTGAATACACAAAGAACTGATACTACGAGGCAGCTTGGGGAGCAGAGAAGGAATTCCAAGAACCTGAAACGGCGGATGGGCTGGAAATGAGGGGCTGGAAGAGACCCACTCTGTGAAAACCTCTAAGGCATTCTGAGGTCAGGAAGGAAAAAAAAAAAAAAAAGCTTAGTATTTCCTCGAGATGATCCACCAAACTCAAACTTTCTTCAGCCATTTTAATTTAAGCCTCCTCCTGCTGTGTTCAGCTGCTGAAAGACGCACCTCCAGCTTTATCCAAGCAGCAGAGCTCATCATTAGTAAAGCCATCCCAGCTTTTATGCAGACACAGGTGATTTTCAGCCATTTTGAGTGAGCCAAGGACACAATACTCAAAAACTGCTTCAGCAGCAAATGCATCACTCTGAAACCAGGGAAAGGAGGAAAAGAATAAAAATCAGGTAACACAGACAAGGTAAATCAGGCAGCAAACCTCTGGCACAAAGAGCTATCTACTGCTGCCTAGCAAAGACAAGACGGGGTCAGAACTTCCTGTGAAAGAGGAGACGCAGCAGCACAGTGTTTCACTGCCAATTAATTCTATTACATAGGAAAGCCAAGGCCTGCTCAGCCCCGTCCACAATAGCACCTTCATCCCTCAGGAAACATTACCTGCAGGTTGGGTTCCTTTTCCAGAAGCGAGCGGTCTCCCCTTACCTGCACTTCTAACCCAGTGCCCTCCACCCTGGTTCTGAGCTCAGGCTGCTCTTGCCAGGATTAATCGATCTCTGCATGCAGGCTACACACTGTTCACAGCCCTTACAATAAATTTTGTTCTCTCCATTTCCTCCGCCACCTCAGACATCCTCTGGGTGATTCAATCACCCACCGAGCTCAGATTCCTCTGCTAAGCCTTTCTTCTGTCAGACCATAAAAAAATATCTTCCCATCACTGACAAGGAGGGTTTCTCACGGCCATTTCCGTGCCGGCAGAAGAGGACAAAGGCAGTAACGAGGGTTTTCTATGCCTGAAGAAGGCAGCATCTTCATTAAAACACATGAAGTGCCCAGCCCTACAAGCTGCAGAGAAACACTTAGGTGTTCAGATGAATGTGATGCTGCCTGCCTCTTCCTGCACAGTTTCAGAGCCTCCGCAGGGACTAACTCGTGACCTGTTCGCAGGAATTCACTCACCCTGACTCCAGCAGACCCCCTGGCAGAGATCAAACTGACAGGAACCTCGTCAATCCTGCATCAGCCACTGCTTGGAGCTATGCTGGCAGCACTGCACCCTCCCAGGGCCCCTCTCCTTTTAGCTACACATTTATTCTAGATTTAATGTAAGAAACTCTTTTAAAATAATAAATTCTTCCCTTTGTGTGTTGCACGTATCAAGAACATTAAGAAAATGAACTGGCTGTAACTAAACCTCAGCAGAGGCAAGGACAGGAACCGTAGCAGGAAGCATTTAGAGAAATGGAATAAACTGGCCTCCGCATTCATTACAGAAATGTTGGAGTAGGGGTTTTTTTGCTGCAGCAATTGCTGATCACTCACCTAGAAGCAAATCATTAAAAAAAAGTCACGAGCAGGATAAACGGCATTCACTTATATGGTCGCAAATATTAATAGTACAGAGGTTTAAGTGGTCGCGATTCAAGACATAGAAGAGACAACGTGGAAGTCAAGAACATTTGCTCGTGACCAGGTTCACCCGCACAGTTCCACTGGTGCAGCTGGTTCTGGCCACGTCTGAAGACACAACAGCCTCCTGCCC
This sequence comes from Bucorvus abyssinicus, assembly GCA_009769605.1. Classification (NCBI taxonomy): domain Eukaryota; kingdom Metazoa; phylum Chordata; class Aves; order Bucerotiformes; family Bucorvidae; genus Bucorvus; species Bucorvus abyssinicus. The sequence goes on along the minus strand of CM020024.1, from coordinate 94,184,744 downwards.
ATCAGTATGGATCCAGTATTTCTTCCCTTTCTTTCAGTACCGGACAAATACATGTTAGATTTAAACCAAAACCTTAATTCTGTGTGTTGATGACACCTACACACGTCTAGATGAGAGAACACCAGGAGCCTGCAAACCTCAGAATAGCTGGGTGGCATCTCCAGGGGATACTGGCAGCTCATCAAGTCACGGAAACTCTTCGAAGTATGTCCCCAGTCTGTGCACTAAAATGGAAGCAGCTACCGAGTGCACCTGCACCTTGCCAAGGACCTCAGAGCAGCCACAGTCAAGCAGGATTCATCTGAGTTACCAGTTAGACTCCAGAGCAGCAGCAAGCGGCATTTCCAGCTCCAATTGTTGTGATGGGACTAAAGTAAGAAATTATATATGGACAAGAAACACCCTGAGAGAAGAGAAGGGACTCTGGAGCACCTACTCTTTTATGGTTCTTGTTTCTGTGGGGCGTCTTAAGGATTTTGTGTTTGGCTTCCTCAACAATACTTTAAAAGTCAAACTTCAGAACAGCACACAGTGTTCCTCAGCTTGTCCACACTGTAACGAAACCAGTTTCCATCACACTGGGCACACCAGAACCCACAAAGCCTTTTCAAATCATACCGTGGACTGGGAAACCATGCCCTGGCACTCTGGCAGCACTGACCCCTCGCAGTGGTTCACAACGCTCCAGCAGAACAAATGGGTGAACAGGGAACAAACAAGGCAAGTAAGACTTTTGTCCTAAAAAGTCCAATTAAACAAATGGTGCCATTGTGCTGTAAAGCTGGATAAGGGACTCCCATCCAAGGTGGAAGGTTGAGCTCAGTTTGACAGCCTCAGCAGGAGGCAGCCAGAAACAAGCAAGAGGCTGAGAACTTGATGGCATGAAAAAACAGAACCACGTCTCCAAGGGGAGGTTTCCGCAGCATGTTTTCAACCACGCATGACATCAGGGGTTGAAACTCTTTCCACCGAAGCCCCCAATTTTGATCCTGTTTTGTGGTTAGAGTTGGTTATTTTCTTAAAGCTAGTATTTTTACCAGTTGATGACTGACGAAGAACACTCTCCATCTAAAAAGGACCTCAGCTGGGCCTTTGCACTAAGCTGGATATTTTCCAAGTATAATCTATGTACAGACCCCACACACACATATTTACTGAACCACCCCAGAGTCCACACCGGTGAAAAGCTTTTATTTAGACTTAGTTTCATGTACTATTTGCTTCTCAGATTAGCATTTTTAATTCGTCATGCACAAAGCTGCGTTTAGGCGAGAGATAAATACTACCGAAAGACTCAAAAGTCCAATTTTTTTTTTCAGTTAATATTACTCCAATATTCCTCAACATATTTAGCCCATCATGGTTTGAACATAAAAGGAAAATATCTGATGGAAAGTAATTGATTCAATTGTTTTCTGTCCCTGGGCCCTTCAATGTATTAGAGCCAGCAGAGTTTGGTTATGCCGAAGGGAAAACAAAGAATCCATTCAGCTTTTTGACTCCGCGTAAGTTCAGTAAATAAATCAAGAAAAGGGGCCTGAAAAATTCTACTTTCGCTGCCAGTCTTTATTTTTTTTGTTTGCTGAGACGCACATTTTTCATGTAGCTACTTCCACACTTTTTTCAGACGACTTCCATAATTTATACTAATGTGTCCAACCCATAATCACTGTGATTTTACCGGTTCATTTTCAAAACAGTGCTTTTAGTCTTGTCCTGCTCCACGCCAGAAGAAAAGCACCAGAGCTCCTGTACCCTTTGAGAAACAGTCGACTGTCACAAGGTAACTGTTCCTTCAGGTTCCATGACTCACAGGTGAGTTTTGGGGTGTGTCTTGAAAAATCTGATAGGGTTCAGGTCGAGACAGTGAAATTTGGGTTCTTCTGAGCCACATTTCAAACCATGTTTGCTTGGTTTGGTTTGTGGTTTTTTTAATCAGCAAAAGATCTTCTGCAAAGGTGCCTCAGATGAGGTTCCTCACCTTTGTTTCTCTGTTAGTCCCACTTATAGCTTCAGCAAAAGCCTTCGACCTCAGCTTGGTAGAACCTGGATCACATGCCAAGAAAGTGCCAAGTACCACCAACCACCTCAACAGCTACAGATATAAAATCCGTTATCTGAAATCACGGGATAGAAGACCCTTTCCTTCCAAGTTCACAGGTTATTGCTCAGATACAAACAGAAGAACATACCAAAGTGCAGAAAGGCAAAGCTCATTCTTCCTTTGAAGAAAAGATCTAGATCCTTCAGAGGCTTCCACAAACAGATGGGGATCAGAAGGCACTGGGAGAACTGGAAGAAGAACCAGGAGGCCCCAATTTAAGTCTTTTTCTCCAAGCCTGACATGCTTCTTCCAGACATTGCTACAGGAAGGGCTATTTCAGAGATGGAGAAGAGCAAGAAGCAGGACAATACTCAGCATCCAGATGTATCCAAGAAAGTGAAGTTCAGTGACTCGTGGAAAATGCAAATGTAAGCCCAGACCAAACACTGATGTGCTGGAGTGTGTCCGGAGAAGGGCAACGAAGGTAGTGCAGGGTCTGGAGCACAAGTGCACTGAGGAGCAGCTGAGGGACCTGGGGGGGGTTGAGCCTGGAGCAAAGGAGGCTCAGGAGAGACCTTCTGGCTCTCAACAACTCCCTGACAGGAGGTTGGAGCAATGAGGGGGGGAAGGAACAAGTGCCAGGGCGAGAAGAATCATCCTCCAGTTGTTGCAGGGGAGGTGGAGGTTGTCCCTGAGGAGCCATTTCTTGCCCACTGGGGTAGCGCAGGCGTGGCCCAGGCTGCCCAGGGCAGTGGTGGAGTGCCCATGCCTGGAGGGGTTTCCCAGCTGTGTGGAGGTGGTGCTGAGGGACAGGGTTTAGTGGGGACCTGGCAGTGCTGGGGGAACGGGTACACTGGAGGAGCTGAAAGGGCCTTTCCAACCCAAACGATTCTATGACTCTGAAGTATCTGAAGATCCAGCCATAGGAAAACCAAGACATGAGGAAATAAGCAGGAGGGAAGGGGATAAGGTTTTAAACCAATGGTGGGACAATTCAGTGGCTCCCTTGAGCTTGAAAAGCCGAGAACTCATTTTAAGTTGCACAGAGATACCAGTCTCTGCAGACGGGCTGAACTGTGACCAGGTACACCAGCTTCATGTTACAGACAAACCACCTGCAGCTCTCCAGTTATCTAACAGACACATCACACTGTTCAGCAGTGCCTGTACCGACATCATTATGCAGCAGTAAAGTTCATTAGTGGTTTCCAAACAGTGACATTCCTCAAGTTATTACATTGTACTCATCATTTTTTTCAGTATGAAAAATCTTTGTTCCTGATAAAGAAAATTAGAACAAATTAACCTTTAAGATCTTATGCAAGGCAGAAATGCAAGCAGACAGAGACAGCAGCAACTTATTTTGCCTTCTGTACATATTAATGCCCTTCACACTTGCTCGCCAATAAAAGCTGTGGAACAAACCCATATGACCAGAGAATATTTCGGTTGCGGTGCCCAGCATTCAGTTCTGCCCACTCATGGAAAAAAAAGAAATCAATGTATGAAGAAGTAGAGGTGTTCCTATGCAGGAGAGAGCTGAAGGTGTTATTGATTTTTGAGACTATACCTCATTCACTGCAAGCCACCCTGTGACACAGGGGACATGTGCATTAACCACTGAGACCCAGAAATAAGAAATTCCTTAAACTTGAGGCATTAGGACTGATGAAAATCACCTCATAAACCAAGATCAAAGGTAGCGAGAAGCACACCTTCCCCCCCCACCCCCCCGCCCAGTTCCATCTAATCCCTCAGCACATAGCTCTCTCTGCCTTTTCAGCACAGATTACAGTATTTAAAAGTGCTAAACTCTGTATAATCTCCAATCATTGAGAAAAGCAATTCAATTAAAGCAAGTGCTGCTGAAGTTGCCTCCTTCCTTAGCCGCCCTTCCTTGTACTATGAGTTAAATAAGAGAGAAAGAAAGAGAAGCTTCTCCTAGCTGGCCAGGGATGATGTTGCAGGCTCGTGATGAATCCACAGAACATGCGGCAAGTAGCCAGGCTGGGCCAGGAAGGGGTGTGGGGGACCCAACAACCGTAGTGCCGTTGAGAGGCGATGACTTGCAGTAAATCTCAAGAGGAGCCGCGAGTGACCCGATGTCATTCAGCCAACACAGCCCACCACCACCCACCCGTCCAACAAGGACAGAGCTGCAGCGATGTGTCAGCTCAAGGGCTTGGCGCAATGAAGGAGGAAAAGGCAGAGGTGTGTGTGACAGATGGTGGGGACATGATTTGGGGGATTGAGGAGCAAGGAAAAAAGGGGCTTTGAGAAAATAAATCAGCTTCTGAGCAGAGAGTCTGCAGCGGGTGTCAAACAGTGGAGCCAGAAGAATCACTGCAGTCCACTCGAACACCCAGGTACACGGCGCTGAACTCCCACAATATGGCTGAGGACACCAGCAAAACATCAGCCACTGCACAACGCCGTTCTCAAATGGGAATGAAACGTCCAGAGACGCTCCCAGCTCTCACAGGGAATGAGACTGTCTTTGCTCACGCAGTGGCAGGGAAGGGCTGTAAGGTCTGCACGGTAATGAACTCCAGAGAAGAATTTCTTAGCCACAATACACACATTTTTTTGGGGGGCTGGATGGGCTCAGCATGGAAGGGCTGGTATTAGCTGGCTCCGGTTGCCGAGTCCATAGCCCTTCACAACATTTCACTTGTCATTGCGAAGTCCCTGAATGTAAATGACCCAACAGCAGTCAGCCTCCCCCCAGCAGCAGAATATCTTTAATTACAGCCTTCCAAGAGGGCAGATGACCTTTTAGCTGAGCAGGAAGCTAAGGTAGCAATCCAGTGCAACAGTTGCACAAAGATCTGCTCATTTATATTACAAAAACTTCATTTCTACGGTTTCCCTTAACCTTCAAAACAAAGAATGAGAAAGGGAGCTGCATGTAAGCAAAGCCCACTCCAACCCCCTCTGCAGCATCAGAGATGCTTCTGTAATTATCTCCACAGTACAGAGGGATGTTATTAGGGCATTAATTCTTCCAGAAGCCATTCGGAATGGAAGCTATACACCCTTTGGACAGCAAAAAAAATGATACGGAATTACATAATGACAGCGACAGCTAAGGGGTTCAAGGCAAACTCAGAAAAAAGCCATTTCTCCATCACAGACGAGGTGCCAGAGCGTGCCCACACCACAGCCCCCATGGGCACCCAGTTCAGCACTGATCAGTCACGCAGTCGTCACCCAGATCAGAGACAAAGGCAGGTCTGAAAAGCCAACGGCAGCTGCTGGCCGGGCCCTAACCGGCTGGATTCCAATCAGCTCAAACCCAACTGTAAGCCACGGCGAAGACAGCGGTTGCAGCGCTGTCAATATTGAAGTGGGAGCATTTGGTACACTATACCCGTAAAACCTTTTCTCTCCTCCCCAGATTTGCTGCTGTGAACAGAATTATTTCAAAGCCTTCCAGTATAAACACAGATTATTAGCTGAGAAGGGAAAAAAAAATGACAGTCTGATGTTATGTCTGCTAGAAGAGATAGAGAAGAAAGCCACGTGTAAAGGAAGAGCTGCCCAGATGTAACATCTGCACCAGGTGCTACAACCTTACAGGGAGGAAAAGCTTCAGGAAATTGAAGCTCAGAAATACAATAAAACAAGCCAAGTGTTTTGCAAAGGCAGAGATTACTGTTACCAAATACCTTGGGGAAAAAAAAATACAAACAGATTCTTCTACACACAACCCTCTTCCAAAAGGCTCCTAAAATGGCTGGCCAAACAGCACCTCACCGAGCAGATCAGGTGACTGAAAAAAAAACACCCAAGTTGAACTTGTGTTCTCTGAATCCATAATGTGAAGAGGAACTGTTCCAACATCAAAAAATGAAATTAAAAAAAAGGATAAAAGGAACAAACTAAATGAAACCACTGAGGTATAGGTAAATAATTTTAATAGCAGCCTTATCACCAAGCTCCTCTATATAGGAGTGAGGAAACAGCAAGATAGAAGTCATTTGGGAAAAAAAAAAAAAAAAAGACTAGTATTTCATCATCTCCTACCACATCGAGACCAAAGGTGGCTGAAGGAGCAAATACCCCACCCTGAGACAGAAAATATTTTGCACCTACTCATTATGTCACAGATCACTCCAACATCTGACCCAGGTTACACAAAGCACCTGACAAACGAGCATTTTTTTTTTTCAGAAGTGGAAGATTTGAAATGAGATATTGGAGAGAGAGCCCTTCCACTGCAGAAGGAGGAGACATCGTTTGGGCTGGGTTTTTTTTTTTTTATTCCAAAGACAAGGAAGAAAATCTCACTGACTGAATTAAATATATGGAGCATTGCATCCGCTTTGCCATGGCGTTAACTCCATTTTGGGGAAAAAAAAAAAAAAAGCTGTATTTACATAGAAAACACCAGGGATTGAGGGTCCTGCCCTCAAAAAAAACACTGGAGCCGGTATCAAATGAATCAGCAACTGCTCCTGGAGATGTGGCCGCTGGGTTCTGGGGGGTTTGGGGTGGGGAGGTTACACCACTGCTGAACCACGCTCCATCCGTCCCTGTCACCAAAGGCGCAGCCTCAGCGAGGGGGAGGCGAACGCCCCGAAGAAGCTCCCCCACATACCCCGCCGAAAAGAGTGGGAGACCCCCTTTTGCCCTTCATCACGGGGGGGTTACGGCGCAGTCGAACTCCCAAGGAAGGTTAGCTGCGGGGGATCCCCTCAGGCACGACTCCGTCCCTTCTAAGGGTGGGTCCGCCGCGGCTTGGGTGGGGGGGGAAGGGGGGGTGTCGCCGCTGTGTGGGGGAGACTCGGACCGAGCCGAGCCGGGCCGGACGGTGACTCACCGCTCTGCTCGCCCAGGAACACCAGCTTGAACTTCCGCAGCGGGTTCCCGAAGTCTCCGCCCGCCGACATGATGGAGGAGCCGCCGCCGCCGCCCCACGCTCACTCCGCTCCCCGCGGCGGGACCCGCGATCGCTCTACACTCGCTCCTTTCCACCTCCCACCCACCCCCTCCCTTCGGCGAAGGCTGCGGACGGCGGGCAGGGACGCGGGGCCGAGCGGGTAGCCCCGGCGAGGCGCAGCGGGCTGGGTGAGGTGCCGCCGCGGCTGCCGCTCCCCTCAGGGCCGGGCTCCTTCCCTCTCGCTCCCGGCGCCTCTACAGCAGCCCCGCGCTGCGTTGCGCTGCGCCCCGCCCCGCCCCGCTCCACGCACGCGCAGGCCACCGCCCCGCCCCTCCGTCGCACGTCGCTCTGCGTGTCCCGTGCGCCCCGCCTACCCCCAGGCGGCAAAGCCAATCACAGCGGGAAGGGCGGGGCGGCATCGGGAGAGGGCGGGACTTGCCGTCCTCTGCCTCTGAGTTGCAGGGGGCGGCGGTGGGGGATGTTCACTGTGGAGCCTAACGATGGCTGCGGCACTCCCTCCAAGAGGTCCCCAGCGGATCCCTCACGGCAGGGTGACGTTTCCCAGGGAGGTCAATGATTCCCACCAACACCCTTCCGCAGGGGCTGGTTCGGAAGCGACTCGGTGCTCCCACCCTACCTGGCAGAGGCCAGACGCCCCCCCCGGGGAGGGGCCAACTCTCCCTTTTGCTCTGTTTTGCCCATTTCTCCCCGTTTTGCCCTGCAGGGAGCAGGGACATCTGCAACTAGAGCAGCTTGCTCAGAGCCCCAAGGGCCAACCTCACCTGACATGGGGCCAGTGATGGGGCTTCTCCCACCTCTTGAGGCAACCTGGGCCAAGGTCTCACCACCCTCAGCGTCAAACATTTCTCCCTTCTCTCTGGTCTCAATCTCCCTCTTCCAGTTGAACCCATCACCCCTTGTCCTGTCCCAACAACCCCTGCTCAAAAGCCCCTCCCCAGCTTTCTCAGGACATAGCACCCACCACTCGCTTAGTCCCCAGAATCTATTCGCTGCCTGTGAATTTATTCTCTTGGGTTCTCCCACATCTCCACACCTTCCTCTCTAAGGCCCAAGGGCTACGTCTCAGCACCACATCTTTTCTGCTACGGGAACACCACGCTCCAAGTCCGCCTCCTCTTTGGAAAAGGTCATGGTTGACACTAATATCATTCCATCTCCACATGACCCGCTGACCTGCATTCGTGAACGGTCCACGTAGCTGGAGGGGCACAGTCTCTCAGCAAGGATTTGCTGGCAGGGAGGCTACCCTCAGCCACGAACATCCCTTGTTCAGTGTCTCCAGGAGCTGGCAGGAGACACAGATGAGGCTTTCAAGATAAAGCAGTTGAGGGACCTGCCATTGCTCGCTGAAGCCAGGGGAGATCATCCTGCAATTCCTGCGGGTCCTAAGAAGAGCTGCAGAAGGTAGAAGAGGAGACCTATCAGAGGTCTTCTTCTGAGGTCTATTGAAACAGTTTTTGATGCGTTTTATAATCAGACAACTCGGAGAAGTGGAGACATTCAGGAGAGAAGGGGCCTGCAACAGCCTCAGGACAGTCTAGGATCTACCTCTGTGGAAAGGGACCAGGGGTCCTGGTGGACAACGAGCTCCATGTGAGTGACCAGTGCACTGCTGTGACACAGAACCAGTGGGGTGCTGGGTCACATCACCGAGCGCATCACCAGCAGAGATGAGGAGTCATTATCCCTCTCTGCCCAGTGCTGCTCAGGCCACCCCCAGAATTCTGGGCTCAGGTTTGGGCCCCACTCTCAAAAAAAGCTGTGGCCAGGCTGGAGGGGGGCCAGAGAATCATCCAAGATCATCCAAGATCATCCAAGGACTGGGAAAGGCTGGGAGAACTGAATGTGTTCAGGCTGGAGAGAAGGTGGCTCCGGGGAGACCTTCTCACCATGTCCCAGGGTTTCCAGGGTGGCTCCAGAGCAGATGGTGACTCCCTTTGTACAAGGGGTCCCATGGAAAAGATGAGGGGTGACGGGTACAAGTGACTCCTGGGGAGATCCCTGTTGGACACAGAGGAAAATTTTACACACTGAGGACAATCAGCCCCTGAAATAATCTCCCCAGGGCAGTGGTGGGTCCCCAGCACTGGACATGGTTAAGATGTGGCTGGAGAGGGGCTGAGCCAGCTGCTCTAGACTGAGCTGTGCCAGGAAAGGTGGGACCAGATGGTCCCTGAGGTCCTTCAGACCCGGAACTCTGTGACTCGATCATTCTGTGCAGGTCACAAACCACTCGAGCATCCCCTCTGCCAGCACCACACTGCATCACTGACAAGGCACATCCAGCTACGTGATGAGGAAGAACATGCAGCAAAGCAGGAGAAGACGGATGAAACAACCTCCTCCAGCAAAGCCTGGCCCTCCCAGCAGCCTGGGGAGCCTGGAGGAGGAAGAAGAGCTCCCTGAGTTTTTTTTAGCACAGCACAGAAAAGGAGCAGTTTGGGTTTCTGTGGCTGATGGGGGGAGTGATGAAGCAACACCTTCACTCCTTTTTCCAAATGTCACAACAAGGTTGTGCTCCTGCATGCAGGGACTTCCTTACCAGGCCATGAAACAACTCATTAGGCGAAGGCAGACACGGCGAGGAGGGGGCTGGGAAAGAAGCTCTGTTTTTAACAGTGAGAGTGCTCAGCTGCCGGAACGAGCTGCCAAGAGCAGCCGCTGTCTTGGTCTCCAGGGAAAATCGAGAGCAGGAGCCTTGATAAAGATGGTCTCATGGAAACAGGAGCGATCTGCTTCCATCCAGCTGAAAGGCAGCAGAATGATGCCAGGATTAACAGTCCCTCTCGGCTTCAAAACGTGTCCATCTATGAGGGATGGCGGAAAAACACCGCAGCGTAGAGATGGGCTCATTTTCCACTGAGACATGTGGGACAACAATGGTTACAGGGAGGGGGGTTCCTTGTTGCAGTTTAGCTGTGATGACTGTACCCCCAACTCGGGCTGAGGCAATGCTCCCTCCTCAGCCACCTTTTTGTGGGGTGGTGAAAGATGGGTCCCCATGAGGGGCTGAGGGAATGAGGGGGCTTCCCCCCCCTCCATGAGCACCCAGCATTTGAGGTCATGCAACACGTAAGCGCAACCTGCTCTTAACTGTGGTGCCCATCATGGCATCCCCCCCAGCCGCAGGACGGACCAATCCCTCTTCAGTCACAGCAGCCCCTCCTCAAGCATGGAATTTCCTCCAGGGCTTCAAAGTTCACAGAGGAGAAGCCCCTGGAGCAGGAGTACGGTTGTTAACCCAGCTCAGACTCCCGCATTGCTCCTCCCCCGAAGGGCCCTCGAGTTACCAAACAAGCATCATTGCCAGGGTGGCCCTGCCTGAGGCTTGCCAGGTGAGATCAAAGGGCAGTACAACATCCCAGTTCCACATGAGCAGTTTTGTCATGTCCAGGGAGTGCCAGGAAAACACAGCTCAGAGCTGGGAGCGGGTGTCCTTGCAAAACGTGGAGGAGAGAGCAAAGGTGGCACGGATCCCCTCTGTTATCTTCACACACCGACAGGTGAAGGAGGCAGCACAGCCCTGTGCATGGCACAGAGCCTGCTTGGGCTTGGCTTTCCGGTGAACCTGGGTCCCTCACCTTCCTTCTCTCCCCTCCGTGCATCAGATCACAATGGGGATGAACGTCTGGGGTGTCAGATGTGGGTCGGCAACTCCAGGCACTCCGAAATGCAGGACAGGGCCTGGCAGGGCAGATCACAGAGCAGGAATCAAATGCACGAGTCTGGTCTGCAGTGAAGACTTGCCACATCAATGATTGCAGATGAACTGGAGAGAGAAAGTCCATCATGAGCCCTGACAGCTCCAGCCAAAAGCAACTGGAGCAGCAATCAGCCAGCAGAGTGGGAAATCGTGAGACAAAATCACGCTGCCAGCACAGAGAGCTCTAAGATGGGGGCTCAGGGGTGTGGGCAGGAGCATCTGCCACGCAAGAAGGGGGAAACTGGGGCCAGACAGGAGAGAAAGGAGAGAGGCAGAACCTAGGAGAAATGAAAGTTTTTATTGGAGATGGCCTGATGAAGAGGAGGGTGGAAGAGACAGGAAGGGGCAGTTTGCAGCGGGATGGGTTTCCCTGAGCCAAACCCAGACTGCCAGGTTTGGGGGGGCACAGGACCACGCAGAGCCTGTCTCTTCCCACCCTGGTCTGCCAGGCAGACCCCCCCTGCCCACCTCCTCTCCCACAGGGAAACACATGCTGCAAATCAGGGAGGTGCCCATCAGTCCACCCTTCCCACAGTCTCCCCACTTAAGATGTTTTGAGGGAAATATGGCTGGTAGCGAGGCAGGATTCACTCTGTCCTCACAGGGAGCAGATAGCACCTGAAAGAGCAGTTTGGTTTTGCTTCCCCTCTCCAAGCCTAAAACGCGCCTGCTGAGGCCCCACCACCTCATGCTGACACACTCCTTCAAGGCCCGTGGCTGTCTGCCAACGTGGACACAGCCAACCTTGGACCATTACACATCTGTTGACTACAGGGTAAGGTCCAACCCTGCCTCTGCAACTGCAAAAAAAGCCCCTTTTACAGTGCTTACGTCAGATGGGAGGGCCAAACCAAGCAGGTTCAGCGCCAAACCCTGTGGCTCTGCTTCAGGTCTGCACCCCCAGGCCGGCCCCAGGGGCCCTTGCACCCCACAGGATCTGTCTGCAGGCTGAAGCAGGGGCTCCCAATGGGTCCCTGCCTCCATCCCACAGCCAGCAGGGACAGCGTGAGCTGGGTGAGGGCTCATGAACAATGATCACCCAGCCCTGAAGTCTGCTCGGCCCTCACAGCCCCCGCGTCGCCCCTCTCCCCCTCACAACACCGCTGCTGACATGGCCGCCGCAAGGCGGGAACGGGCAGGCCACACTCAAGATGGCCGCCACGGGGACGGGGCCACGCTCAGCACTGCCGCATCGCCACACTCAACATGGCCGCCTCGCTGATGGACGCAACAGAAAGCCAATCAGTGTTCGAGGAGCGAGCGGGGGGCTGGGCCGCGGCGCGTAGGGCTGGGTGCGCCGTAGCTGCTGCCACGTCGCGCGGCTTCTTTGGGGCGGCCCCGGTGTGTGTGAGGGGGCGGCAGGCACACGGTGTCCGCCATTACCTCCCTCCCCGGGCCCTGCCCACCACCTCCGTCAGGGGACCGGGGCTCTGCGAGCACCGGCTTGTCCAAAAAATTGTCCCGCCCCAACCCCCGAGAAGCCTTGGTGGGCGGAACGCGGGGCGAGAGCTGCGGGGTGTGGGGGACCCGGGCGGGGGTAGCACCGAGGCACGGCGGGGGGACGCTTTGAGCGACGGACGCGGCTCGGCCGAGGTGCAGGGATGAGCGCCGCGCTGCCGAAGGTACCGGCGAGTCACGACTGATGTGGGGGCCACCGGGCCCGGCACCAGCCCCGCTACCGGGAGTGGGACGACGACACAGGCCCGTCCCTAGGGGAGGGATGAGAAGGGGAGGGACAGGCCTGGTTCTGGGGACAGGAGCGTCAGGCCCAGCCGTGCTACTGGGGAGTCTGGGGGGACAGGCCCGACCCGGCCTTGGGACTAGATTTGGGACGGGGGGAACGGTTGTGAGTCTTGAGGGGACTCAGGCCCGACCCTGAGTTCGTGCCCTGGGTCACCTCCCCTGGTGTCCCTGAACCGGGGCTAGAGACAGCCCCCACCCCTCCTCAGGGATCACCCCAGTGACATGCAGTCCGTTACAGCCCCCAGCCCTGTCACCACACTCGGGGACTGACCTGGTCCTCCCTGGCCCTCTGGTCACTCTTTGAGGACACTGGTACTTATTCCCCCACCCCGCCTCAGCATGATCCAGTGTTGACAGCAAAGTGCTGTGCTTCGTGCTGCCTTGGTGATGGGTGAGCTGGGTTTCCCTCTGTCCGTGTGGAGCTGGAACAAACACGAGGGTTGTTCACGTGGATGGTGTAACCTGGGTGATGGTGGGACGGTGTGAGGGATGAATATGATCGGTAACCGAGGGGAGGAGGGACTCCCACCCCTACTCCTTGGATCCTGCGGCAAAGCAAGGGGGTGCACAAGAAGGTTACCGCAGCCATCATCTTCCTCCTCCTTCATCCCTTTCCTCTGTGTTGTTCTGGGGAGTGATGGTGGCTGGGGGCTGTGGAGAGATTGGGAGGGTTCTGGGTAGATTCAGAGGGTCTCGGGTGTGTTTCTGGGAAGTGCTGGTGAAAACTCGCTGAGTATCTGCTGCACTGTTTGTGTTCTGACCATGGTGGCTCATTGCAGGTGCTGCGCTTGAAGGAGGGAGCATTGCTAAAGCAGCTGTTTGCGCTTACCAGGTGGGTGGTCTGAAATCAAACCCAGGAAATAAACTACTGTATTTGGCATTAAAACCACTCAGTCACTTTTCCTGGCAGTGTCAGAAAACATAACGTGACCCAAATGGTCCTTTTATTTGCCAAGGAAAATCTTTTCATTGCGGAGGGAAGGCTGATGTCTGGGAGCTGAAAGGGCTGGAGGACATGAAGGAGAAAGTCTCATTGCTAATGGGATCTGCCTGTGTCTGAGGAACTTGGGGTGTGAGCCTTGCTTCAAGGAGATGGGCCAGATATGGGCTGTTTCCACCATGGGTGGGTGAAATCAGAGCTTTTAATGATGATCTTGTTTCCTCCAGAGCTGCAACACCCAGAGAGAGCCATCTGTGTGCTGCAGGTAAGGCCTCTTATTAACCCAGTATGGGACAGAACTTCATTTACCCAGAATAAATAGTGCACATTGGAGCATTTTTGTCTCCTTTTCATTTTTTAGCCGATTTCAGACCAGTTAGATAATCTGAGCAGGTGCTTTTCCACTACCACACCTTTTTTCCTAACTTTTTCTCCTGTTTCTCTGCTCTTGGTGAAGGAGGTGGCACCAGCCGGACAATATTCACTGTGTTACTGCCCAGGAACTGACTCACACCTCTGTGAGCTCCCGTTTTATTGAGCTGCTGGAGTCTGCTGTCACAATTTAAAAGGGAATTTGATTTTGATGTGGAGGCAAGGTGTAACTGAGTGGTTTAGATCCTGGTGTTCAGTTTCTCTTTGCTGTTCTGAGCTTTGTTTATTAAAATGAGGGTTATCGAGGGTTTCATTTTACCCTGGAGAAGGACGTAGAAATAAAAGCTGTTTTGATTTGGCTTCCTAACACGTGAATATTTGAACAGGGCTGGATTTAAAATGAAGTGGGGCTCAGATTCCTTGCTGCTGTCACACAAGAGGAGACAGATGTAACATTTCCTCACTATCCTCACCAGCCACTGGTGCTGACAAGTCTGTCTTGGGTTTTTTTTTTTTTCCTATTTGCCTGAGAATTCACCTGGGAAATGAGTCACTTTTAATCTCTTCCTTCCTTGTGAATTGTCACAGGCTGGCTATGATGCCCAGGCTGCCTCTGGGGGGCGGAAACCGGCCAAAACTTTCACTTTGAAGCCAAATTCCTGCCCCCAGTGTGAATCTGGGTCTCTCAAAGCACCTGAACATGCCTGTTTAAAGAAAGGCTCTCTGCTGTTCAGCTGGAACCCTCTTTGCTCTGCTTTGATTTTTTAAGGTGCTGCCTTTCTGAGCTGCCACAGACAGTACAGATCCCGTCCTACGCATGGGATTGGAAGGTTTAAGTACCTGCTCCCGAAGGAGGTAAGCAGAAGAACTCCCCTGCTGAAGAACCAGCTCTCAGCTGCCCCATCTTCTTACAGTCCCCTTTAGAGGGTATTACTAATTCCATGGCTGATGCATCATATTAGAAAGGAATAATGTGATGGTTTACGTGCTTTTCTCGGTTGAGGGTGTTATGTCACGTGAATGACCCATTCACAGCACCACGTAACAACTTTCTTTTGTCCAGTACCTTTATGAGTATTTTGAGGATGAGGAAATCTCTTCCTGATGCTGAATTCCACACCCCAGCTTTGCAGAATATCATGAGCAGGTCTTATTTGCATTTAAACTTTTTAAATCCCCTGGAATTTGGAAAGATGACAGCTTTGGGGGAAGGAGGAAACCATAACTCATGGTGACAGCTGCCTCGAAGGCAGGAGCTGAAATGAAAAGCGGTTTGTTTTCTACTCCCTGGTTTCTTCTGGAAGAAATTAATCATGTTGTGCCCGTATTTTCTGTGGTGCTGCCATCCAAGAACTGAACGGCTTCACTCAAGAACATCTGTTAAGATCATGTCATCCCGGTTTCATAGTCAGGAAAGGGAGCAGGGATGAGTTCAGCAAACCTCTGTCAGCAGAGTGCCCTGGCACGGCCCCTGTGGGGGCCAGAGTTAATGTCCTTTATTTCCAGCTTGGTTCAAACCAGGTATTTTTATTCTTTTTTTTTTAAATACAGGCTTCAAAGAAGAGAAAGGAAAAAGTACAGATGAAAGCGATAAACTTTGGGACCGAGTATGAGTACGGAGATATCAACATCCAGATGACATCCTATGACCTGTGTCTCGTGGAGCATTTTGCTCAGTATGTGCATAAACTCTGCAACCGACTCTCCATCAGAGTCAACGAGAGGTAGGAGGAACCTGGCCCCATCTTTGCCACAGCCCACAGTCGCGAGGGGTTTAGGCCACGTGGGGCTTGTTGATGATGACACCTTGCAGATGAGGTTGCAATACAACCTTTCTGATCAATTCCCACATGCAAATCCAAATCTTCTGTCATCTGCCTGGTGTTCTCATGTGTCTGTAGGGTTCTGGGTGCTTTGTTCATATCAGGAGTTGCGCAGGCTCTGGCTGAACAGAGCCCAAGAAAAAAAGATATGTTACTTTTGGCTCCTTTGAGAAAAAGGCTTAACCCTGTGAGTGCTGAGCCTGGGGATGACAGTTTGAGTCTTCCTGACTTCTGGGGCTGTTTTTCTTTTATAGGGTTTCATCTAGGCTGTGCACATACATTGTGCAGTAATCAAGTAATACTGATTGTACAGAACTGTTTGGGTTGGAAAAGCCCTTTGAGCTCCTTGAGTCCACCCGTTCCCCCAGCACTGCCAAGTCCCCACTAACCTCTGTCCCTCAGCACTACCTCCACACGGCTGGGTGACCCCTCCAGAGATGGGGACTCCACCACTGCCCTGGTCCACTGCTTTACCACCCTTTCTGTAAAGAAATTTTTCCTCATATCCAACAGTTAAAGATACACATTTCAGACCATGATGAAGTGTTTCTGCTTCCTTACAGCAACGCAGTGCTTCTCCCAGTGATGACAGCACCTCGGGTGCATTGCAGGCACCAAGGAGCTGCATCACATTCCCCATTAAAACTAGCAAAGCTGCTATCAGGAGTACACCTGCTTCAGAGATCTAGTGTGCAACTGGAGAATCCTCTGCTACTGAAGTAGCAGGTGCCTCTCCCACAGCCTTCAGGGGTTTCCCAAGCTCATTCTAATTTGTTTGATCTGGACAGGCTGGAGTGATGGGCTGAGGTCAGTGGGCTGAGGGTCAACCAGGTCCTGCCCTTGCGTCACACCAACCCCCAGCAACACTCCAGGCTGGGGGAAGAGCGGCTGGAAACTGCCCCGGGGAAAAGGGGGAATAGTTGGACTCGAGGAGTTTAAAGGTCTCTCCCAACTCAAATGATTCTGTGACTCGGTTTGCAGAGTCCAGTCTGTACAGATAGAAACGATTCAGCCTTTAAGAGCACAAACCACAGGGTAAACTGTGGGCAGTGGGATGCAGCCTGATTTATTGAGCAAACGGAGAGGGGGAGGCTGGGGTCACGCTTCCTGGAGAGCAGAATCCGATCCAGTGCCCAGCCATGCTCCTGTTCAGCTCAGAGGTGAAAATAATGTCGTTTGGGTTGCAGTTGTGGTCTTTAGCTCCGTTCCTCATGAAGGAGAGCTCTCCTTCAGCTATGAAGAAATTAAAAGTTCTCTTCTCAAGCTGGTGTTTGTAGCTGAAACAGGTTTTTGCTGGCAATAGCGCTGCAAGCTTCTCCTTATCTCTTTCTAGTAAAACACCCAGCTTCTGCTAGCCCTTGATTTGCGAGATACATTGTTTGCATAATTAATTTCTCACGAAAACTTAATCTCCTTCCACATTCACTGCTGCTGGAGGTTGATCCTTTCCTGTAAAGCAGCGCAAATCCCTCCTGCCTGTCCTAAGCACTGACCTCTGGTTCCTGCAGCTACGCCATGCCCACCAAAACCAATGAATTGCTGTTCCTGGAGGAGCGAGGGTCCAAAATGCAGGTGGACGCCGTCCTGACCACCCACCAGAGAGTTGTCCAGGTATGAGCCAGCATTTGCTGATAGTGCTGTGGTTGTCATGCAGCTTATCCTATTTCAGGCTCTCAAAACCTCTGAACAATCGGAGTTAAGTCACTGGAACACAGGAAAGGTGTAAATTGAAGCTCTAAGAAGCCTAATGGGGTTTCTTGCTAAAGGTTACTCACAAAGTAGAGGCAGAGGGGGGGTTCGTGGCAGCCTTTGGGTTAGACTCTTCCTAAATTAACATCATCACTCCTGGTTGAGTCTCTTGAAGCCCAGTGTTCGTAGACAAGAGCCAGAAGGAGAGCCGTGGGCCATGCTGTACGCAAGAGAAGCGTGGACAAAGCAGAGGGATTGGTGCCACGGGATCACGCTCAGAGGACTCTCACAAAGCAGAGATCATTTGTATGTGGTGTGTTCTGCTCCTACAGCACTTTGGTTTCTTCTTTCAGATCAGTGGTTTGAGCTCCATGTTTGCTCCGATATTCTTGGAAATTATTCAGAGCAATCAGCCTGAAGGGGTCCATCTGCTCGTGAAAGAGGTGGGTGTGATTTTACCAATGCCTTTGCGCTTAGGAAGCAAATACAGAATCACAGAATCATCCAGTTGGAAGAGACCTTTAAGATCATAGAGTCCAACTGTTCATCCTGCACTGCCAGGGTCCCTAAACCATGCCCCTCAGCACCACATCTACACATCTGTTAAACACTTCCAGGGATGGGGACTCCACCACCTCCCTGGGCAGCCTGTTCCAATGCTTAGTGACCCTCTGAGTAAAGAAATGCATGACACAAAATAATTGTGTCAAAATACAGACCTGGTCCTGAGCCTGCTGAGTCCTCTAGAGTTACAGATCACAGAGTCACAGAATCATTTGGCTGGGAGAGACCTTTCAGCTCCTCCAGTCCAACTGTTCCCCCAGCACTGCCAGGTCCCCACTAAACCCTGTCCCTCAGCACCACCTCCACACCACTGGGAAACCCCTCCAGGCATGGGCACTCCACCACTGCCCTGCGCAGCCTGGCACACGCCTGCACAACCCCAATGGGCAAGAAATGGCTCCTCAGGGACAACCTCCACCTCCCCTGCAACAACTGCAGGATGATTCCTCTCGTCCTGGCGCTTGTTCCTGGGAAGAAGAGACCCACCCCCTCCTCATCGCTCCAACCTCCTGTCAGGGAGTTGTCAAGAGCCACAAGGTCTCCCCCGAGCCTCCTTTGCTCCAGGATCAAGCCCCCCCAGGTCCCGCAGCCACTCTTTAGTGCACTTGTGCTCCAGACCCTGCTCCAGCTTTGTTGCCCTTCTTTGGGCACACTCCAGCTCCTCAAGGCCCTTCTGGCAGGGAGGGGCCCAAATTGAACCCAGGAGTCAAGAGGTGGCCTCTCCAGTGCCCCCAGTGCAGGTGGACGATTCCTGCCCTGCTCCTGCTGGCCACACCAGTGCTGGAACAACCCAGGATGCCATTGGCCTTCTTGGCCACCTGGGCACACTGCTGGCTCCTCTTCACCACGCCTGCCTGAGGTTGCTGCACTCACTTGTTGCTGGAAGTTTTCTGCCCTCTGTCCTTTCCCTGAGCAGCTCCTGCTGTTGGAGGCCAGATGCAGAGAGGACACAGCTCTACCACCAGCTCCCAGGCTGAGCTGCCCACACGATCACAGCCTGCAACCATTTTCCACTGGGGCTTCCCAGTTCCTTGGTTCAGGGGACATTTCAAGCCTTTTGTTTTTAGTGATTCTCTTTGGGAGAGGATTTGAATTCTTAATTTGACAAAGTTCTCAAGAGGTGAATCTGATTTGCTTGGTTTTGGTTCTTTCCTCCCTCCACAGCACACAGAAGCTGATTTCAAGAGCCGGCTAAAGTCACGACCAGAGCTTGAGGAGCTGCTAGCGCAGATGAGCTGAGCTGAGGAAGGACACTCCATCCATTCAGAGCCTCCCCTGGGAAAGCCACGCTTCTCCCTGGCTGCTCCACTCTCCAGAAGGTGACTTGGTGAGCAACTGTCCTGAGAATTTAGTGAATTGGAAGAAATTTCCATTATTGTCTTAATAAAGACATGTTTATACCCGACTGCTTTGCGCTGCTGAGCGAAAGGTGCCACAGTGTAACATGGTTTTACTTTTCTCAACTGTTCCCCTTCTTTTTGCAAGTTTCAGGGAAAAATGACTTGTGCTTTGAAATGACAAATTCCAGGAGCACAGAGCAGT